>JAXCHO010000111.1:5925000-7125000 GCA_036630365.1 Acanthiza pusilla | reverse complement strand
GTGGCTCAGGGCAAGCTCTGCCCACCCTGTGCACCTATTTTGGGGCTCCTGTGGCCTGTGCTGTTCTGTAACCCTCGCACTGCTGCCTTGCGGCTCAGGGCAGAGAGGGCAGTTAATAGAAATAATTAATGAGCTAGATAATTAATTGCCTGCTGCTTCTGCCCAAGGCAGTTAGTTATCTAGTTGTTTAATTATTTAGTTACCCTGCAAACTCATTGTTTAATTACTTAGTTATGTGATTATTATTTACTCAGTAAACTCATTCTCTTACCAGCACCCACAGCCCAACTCTGTCACCCTCACCAACACCAGGGACCTCCCAAGAGCCACCACAGAAATCACCGAGGTGGCAACAGGGGAAAACCCTGCACGTTTGTGGAGTCCCAGGCAGAGAGGTTCAGCCTCGACCAACTCTTTGTCCCACCTGGCCTCAGCTCCCTCCTCATTTCGTGCTGGGAGTGCCCTGGGGCTGCAGCCACTGCTGCTCCTGGGGTGATGTGCAGGGGGCGATTTCAGAGGTGCTAAACTGGGACCACCACAGCTGAACCCCCAGGTGCTGCTTGCTCAGGTGGGAAGGGGAGGGGAGGAGCAGTGCAGGGCCCGGGCAGTCCTGAACTGGTGGGGAAACTGAGGCAAGGCGTGCTAAGGGAGGTTTAGGAGGATATTGGGAAGAATGATGCAGTCCCCGTCCCTGGAGGGATTTAGGAGCCCTGTGGATGTGGCACTGGGGACGTGGGTTAGTGGTGCCTCGGCAGTGCTGGGGGAATGGTGTGCCTTGGTGGTCTCTGAAGGCTCTTCCCAACTCAACAATTCCATGATTCTGTGACCTGCAGAGGTGCCTGGAGCACACCTGGCCTGCAGAGGAGGAGGATGACACCCCTTGGCTGTGCCATGTCCGTCTGTGCAGGTGGCACTCCTGCCAGGGAGGTGCTTCGGGAGCAGAAGCCGCAGCTCTTGGGCATCCCTGGAACCCCTTCCAGCCTCCCTGCTCTCTAACCCTGCGATGTGTGGTGTTCACAGAGCTATTATGGGCTGTGGCACTGAGTTCTGCGTCCCTGCACTCCCCGTGCTCTTCTTCCTGGGAGAAAACACTTCGTGGTTAAATCTGTCCCAAGGTTTTGCAGGTGAGGAGACAAACACAAACCTAAATCATGAGTCTGGAGAAGACTTGAGGGGGAAAAACCCAGTTTTGCCCCTTGAGGTGCCAGAGCTGGCTGTGGCCTGGGTTCTGGAGGCAGGACAGACTCCCTGAGCCCTGTCTGGTGTGAAGCACCCGCAAGTCTGTGAGACAAGCAGAAGAAAAGCAAATGACCCAATGAGGCTGGAGTCGAGCTGAGCCCTGCTGGTCCCTGAACTCTTGGAGGAGATTTGCTGTTCTGGGTTGAGGGTGAAGGGGAGAAGGCACTGAGGCCATGGGCTGAGCCCCAGGGGAGGCTTTTGGGGAGCTGCTGCTGCCCTTGGCTGCTGGAATCTACCCTGACACGGTTCCAATAGGAATGTACTCCCTTTGGGGCTCTGCTCAGCAGTTCCCCATCTCTGTGGGGTCTCTCAGCTGCTCCCCGCAGCACTCCAGGGGCTGGAGATGGGGTGCAGGGGGGGATTACGAGGCTGGGTGTGCAGCAGGGGCTCCCAAAGCCTCAGCAGCACCAAGGGTTCCATGAAGCTGCTGTGAGCCAGGCCCCAGCACGGGAGCTTCCCTGGAGGAGAACTCCACTCTGGGGGACCCTGCCCAGAGCCTGGCGTGGCCCTGGGTGGGAGCTGCTCCTCCAGAGCACCACTGCTCCACCTCCTACCCCTGCCATGCACCAGCATCTCCCCCCAGCCCCCCAGCGCTGGCCCTGCTGCTCTGGGCTGGGGTCCCTCGGGGTCCCCCGTGGCCTGTGTGGTTTGGGGTGGGGTCTCCACTCACTACCTGCCTTGCAGAGCCACCAACACATCCACACCAAGAGCCACTGTCCCCGCTGCTCCCAGGGCAGGAAAGCCTCCTGCTTCCCCGCAGAGCTGCTCTCACGCTCCCTCACCTGCTGGAGCACCCACCCAGGGCAGCTGTGCTCACTCAGGGAAGCTGCACAGCTTTCGATGGTGCTTGGCTCACCATGGGGGGAAGAGGAACCTCAAAATCAGGAGTGTCATCAGCCCAGGGTGTGCCTGGCATGGCTGAGCCCCTCTGGGTGGGCTGGTCCTGCCCAGGGCATCTTCCTGTGCCCAGGTGCACCGAGGAAGGAGGGGCAATGTCCCTCCTGGCATGCTGCAGGCATTGGGAGGAAAAGGCTCTGTGACTAAATACAAACGATTCAAATGTCCTTAGGAACAATAGAGGAGCAGCCGTGGCTGCCCAGGTTGCGGTGGGAGCTGTGGAGCTCAGCCTGGGAAAGCAGCAGGTGAGGAGCAGGGAGGGTGGCCTTGCTGTCCTCGCCACTGGTCTGTCCCTGTCACTCCTGTCACCCCTGCCCCAGGGGAGGAGCAGCTCAGGGGCTCTCTGCACTGGGATGGGGCAGAGCGAATCATAAAAAGGTTTGGGTTGGGAGAGACCCTAAAGCTCATCTTGTTCCACCCCCTGGCCATGGGCAGGGACACCTTCCACCACCCCAGGGTGCTCCGAGCCCTGTCCAGCCCGGCCTTGGACACTCTGGGCTCTTCTCCTTCTAGCTTTTCTGAGGCCAGATCCTGCTCCAGCCATGGTGCCAATGCCCTTTGCCCCGGGGGGACAGTGGGGCTGGGTGAGGGGCTGCCTCAGGACACCCCATGGACACCCTTCAGCTCCCGGAGGACAGGTGGGGCTCGTGTCCCTCTCAGTGCCAGGCTGCAGAGCATCCCGGGCCCCTCCTCCTCGGTCCTCCTCCACAGCAGCCGGACCCTCCCAGCGTCCCCAGGGCTGCCCAGTGCCCGCAGGGTCTGGGCCCCGGGGGAAGGGCTGTCACTGTCACCAGCTGATGCCACCACGAGCCTTGGGTGATGCCACCACGAGCCCTGTGGAGCTGCAGGACCATTTCTTGCCTCACAGGGACCTCTAGAGTCACTGTCCCAAAGTCCCAGCTTTTCTCCCCTCGTACACAAGTGCTGTCCATGTCTCGTCTCTCCTGCAGAGGCTGGAATTCCCAATGAGCTCTCCAAGCTCCTCTTCCTCCTGCCAGCCCCAGAGAGTCCCCTGTGTGTACCCCAGCTCTGGGGACAGCAGGGGCATTGCCCACACCTCGCTGCTCCCAGTGACACCCTCTGTTTCTGGGGCTCCATCCCTGCTCGGCCCCTGCCGAGCTGGATCTGAGCTCCTGCTCACCCCAGGAGGGCTCTCGCAGCAGCGCTGCTGTGGGGTGGGTGCTGCCCGTGTGGGGCAGGGCTGTGCAGGGCTGTGCAGGGTGTCCCTGGGGTGTCCCTAGGGTGTCCCCGGGGTGTCCCTGGGGTGTCCCTGGGGTGTCTCTGAGGTGTCCCTGGGGTGTCCCTGGGGTGTCCCCGGGGTGTCCCTGGGGTGTCCCTGGGGTGTCCCTGGGGTGTCCCTGGGGTGTCCCTGGGGTGTCCCTGGGGTGTCTCTGAGGTGTCCCTGGGGTGTCCCTGGGGTGTCCCCGGGGTGTCCCCGGGGTGTCCCCGGGGTGTCCCTGGGGTGTCCCTGGGGTGTCCCTAGGGTGTCCCTGGGGTGTCCCTGGGGTGTCCCTGGGGTGTCTCTGAGGTGTCCCTGGGGTGTCCCCGGGGTGTCCCCGGGGTGTCCCCGGGGTGTCCCTGGGGTGTCCCCGGGGTGTCCCTGGGGTGTCTCTGAGGTGTCCCTGGGGTGTCCCTGGGGTGTCCCTGCGGTGTCCCTGGGGTGTCTCTGGGGTGTCCCTGGGGTGTCCCCGGGGTGTCTCTGCGGTGTCCCTGGGGTGTCCCTGGGATGTCCCTGGGGTGTCCCTAGGGTGTCCCTGCGGTGTCCCTGGGGTGTCCCTGGGATGTCCCTGGGGTGTCCCTGCGGTGTCCCTGGGGTGTCCCTGCGGTGTCCCTGGGGTGTCCCTAGGGTGTCCCCGGGGTGTCCCTAGGGTGTCCCCGGGGTGTCCCTGGGGTGTCCCCGGGGTGTCCCTGGGGTGTCCCTGGGGTGTCCCCGGGGTGTCCCCGGGGTGTCCCCGGGGTGTCCCTGGGGTGTCCCTGGGGTGTCTCTGAGGTGTCCCTGGGGTGTCCCTGGGGTGTCCCCGGGGTGTCCCCGGGGTGTCCCTGGGGTGTCCCCGCGGTGTCCCTGGGGTGTCCCTGGGGTGTCTCTGAGGTGTCCCTGGGGTGTCCCTAGGGTGTCCCCGGGGTGTCCCTGGGGTGTCCCTGGGGTGTCCCTGGGGTGTCTCTGGGGTGTCCCCGGGGTGTCCCTGGGGTGCCTCTGGGGTGTCCCCGGGGTGTCCCTGGGGTGTCTCTGGGGTGTCCCTAGGGTGTCCCTAGGGTGTCCCTGGGGTGTCCCTGGAGTGTCTCTGAGGTGTCCCTGGGGTGTCCCTGGGGCGTCCCTGGGGTGTCTCTGCGGTGTCCCCGGGGTGTCCCTGGGGTGTCTCTGGGGTGTCCCCGGGGTGTCTCTGGGGTGTCCCCGGGGTGTCCCTGGGGTGTCCCCGGGGTGTCCCTGGGGTGTCTCTGCGGTGTCCCCGGGGTGTCCCTGGGGTGTCCCTGGGCTGTCCCCAGGGTGTCGATGGCGTGGGGCGCTGGGATCCAGCCCAGGGAGGGAAGAGGCTGCGGCAGGAAGGAAGCCTGGAGCTCCTTGGGTGAGCCCTGGGCTTGAGGTGCAGCAGCAGCAGCACTTCCTCTGCTCCACAGAATGACAGAATCACCAAGCTTGGAAAAACATCCGAAATAACTGAGTCCAACCTTCAACTAAAAAATTTCCCTTGCAGCTGCTGCTCTGCCAGGACACGGAGGCTGTGCTGGCAGCAGGGATGGCATCGGCTCTGCTGCAGGAGCAGCCACAGCCCGCCCTGGAGAGAGCCCAGCTCCTGCCTCCGAGAGCTCGGAGCATTGTTCACATCCCTCCCAGAGCCACAGAAACGGGAATCCAATCCAAATGCTACACTTTGAGATGCATGAGGCGTCAGAGAGAGACAACACCAGTGTTTCTATCGCATGGCCCCTGTTGAGCATTTCCACAGCTGCTGCAGGCATGATGGTGCTTTGTCTGAGAGCTGTTGACTTTCCTGGATCCAGATCCTTCTGCAAGACTGGAACCTCCCTCTCCTGCTTCCTTGTCACCACAGGAGCTGTGGAGAGGCATTCTGTGTCTTTGAGGAGGAGGGAGATGTGTCCCAGGGTGAAGGAGGGGTGGGAAAGGAGGGGCTGGGATCGGTGTCACTGCGTGGGGCAGGACACTGCTCAACATTGCCTTTTCTGACAATACTTTTTGGACTTGATGATCTTAGAGGTCACAGAATCACAGGCTCAGGAATCCCAGTGTGGTTTGGGCTGGAAGGGACCCTAAATCCCATCCAGCGCCACCCCTGCCATGGCAGGGACACCTCCCACTGTCCCAGGCTGCTCCAAGCCCCAATGTCCAGCCTGGCCTTGGACACTGCGAGGGATCCAGGGGCAGCCACAGCTGCTCTGGGTACCTGGGCCAGGGTCTCACCACGCTCATAAGGAAGAATTTCTTCCTAATCATGATTTTGTATATCACTGATTGATCAGTGACCTTCAAATTACAATCACGATGGTAGATCATTGCCCACGGGCTGAGGTTGGGAGGCAGAGGGTCTCTCCCACCTGGCAGTATGAGGGGACTGTTTTGGGAGGTTTCAGCAGTGGAATGAGACAATTTTTACCTGTTGCAGATAAAACACTCTCAGACATCCGTGATGCTCTGATCCCGGGAGGGTTCAGGCTGTGCCCATCTCCTGCTCAGCTCCTCACCAGCCCGGCAGGGAGAGGGGAAAACCACTTGCAATGCAAATGCTGGAAAAGCAGGAAATGTCTCAGCCGGGAGTGTTAACTGCTGTTAATGGTTAATGCACCGGCAATTTAAACTCCGCAGGTGCAGGGGCTGATGCTCGCTCCGAGGTCCGGGAGAGAGGAGGATCGGCACCATCAGCCCTGGCAGCACGGGGGCTTTGGGCTCCCCCGAGCTCTGCACTGCGCGGGGCTGCGGTTCCTCTCCCCACTTCGGGGCTGGCCCTTGGTGAGTCATTTCATATCAAATGCTGGGGTCTGAGGCAGTGATTCTCTTTGAAAAGACTTAAGGGAAGGAAAGTGGTGTGTGAGAGGAATAGATTTCCATATTGCTGGGAAGTGTGGAGGTGGAAGGTCTTGCTGAAGTGCTCTGCAGCCCACACACAGTAACTAACACCGGCTGGCGCTGGAGCCTGGGAACGCTCCCAGGCAGATTCAATCTCCTCTTCTGGACCTAGACTGGCTTGACTCACCTGGGTGATGTGGGTTTGCAGGCGGAAGAGGTGACTGGGCAAATATTTGCGATGAGCTGAGGTTCTTTTCTGTACTGAGCCATGTTTTCAGTGGACTTTTGGTTCAGGGAGGCTGAAAATCCTTAATAGAAGCACTTAGAAATGCAAACATGTCGGGCTCGGGTACCTGCTGTGTGCAATGAAAGCAAATCAGGCTGCAAGCAGGGAAGGTTTATCTTTGGTCCAGACCCAAGTGGTTTTACTCTATCCCAACCCTGGCCTGTAGTTTTTCTAATGTACAATGGAGTTTACACAGGGAATGGGGGCTGGGGGTAAGATGGGGGGAGGCACATAAACCCAGCAGTCCTGTGGTGCTCCTTCTCCTCGAAGTCCTTCTCACACAAGCTCTCGTGGAGGACTCACAGCTTGGCTTGTTTGCGTTATTCAGATCTTCAAAAATACCCTCAGGCTGATCAGTCATGGGACAGTGCTTCCAGCCTGGGGATGGTGCTCCCAGCTCAGGCTGCTCCAGAGCTTTAGGAACTTGGAAAACTGAGCTCAGAGGCTGGAACGGTGGCAGGGGCTGAGCATCAATGCAGAACTCTGCATTTGGGGTGTCTCTCTGGGGTATTTCTGCTTTGGACCAGAATTTCTTTCTCCAAGGATCATTCTGTGCAGTCCAGCATGTCTTTGCCCCTCTTCATGAAGGAGTGGAAAAGGAATGAGGGAAAAGGCAGGAAAATAAAGGGCTCCCTGTGCTCTGGAGCCAGGCTGGGAGAGCTGGGGTGTTCAGGCTGAAGAGAAGGCTCCAAGGTGACCTTGGAGACCCTTCCAGTGCCTGAAGGGGTTCAAGGAGAGAAGTCTGAGGGGTAGCCACAGCCCTCAGAGGTGCAGTTGGATGTCAGTCACACCCCAGACTGCCCAGCATTGATCCTGGGGCAGGATTTATTCCTGCATTTGTGGTTTTACCGGGAACTCTCCATCACTGGTCTGAGTAGGGTGGGAAACTGTCATTTCACCTCCCCGGAGGAACCTGGAGTCCCAGCA
Source organism: Acanthiza pusilla (assembly GCA_036630365.1). Taxonomy (NCBI): domain Eukaryota; kingdom Metazoa; phylum Chordata; class Aves; order Passeriformes; family Acanthizidae; genus Acanthiza; species Acanthiza pusilla. The sequence continues at coordinate 7,117,630 of JAXCHO010000111.1, read as the reverse complement.
GAGACACAGCTCTGTGTGTGCTCACAGATGGAGCCGCTGACTGTGACGAGACCGAGGGTGACTTTTATGACTATTTTCATGACTTTTACAAGGCTTTTGTGACAGTGGGTGAAGCAGAGCTGGAAAAAGGCCTGACCTGTTTGGCAGTGGCAATGGAGGGACAGAGAGGTTTTCCTTACAGACACACTTTGTAGCACTGACAGAACAAAAAAGCACAGCAAGGGAACCCCTGAGGGTGGAAGGCAGGTGCCTTGTAACTTGTGTTGTGATTTGCAGCACCTGTCAGGGGTCATGGGCGAATCCAGGCTCACCAGGTGTCATGTGTCCCTTCTCTTTCTCGCACAGAGTCGAGCCAGGCTGGCCCTGAGCACGGAAACACCATGTTCGAGCTCAATGAAAGCAGCTTTGACCCCATCACCTTTGTCCTGACAGGCATCCCGGGCATGGAGGAGTCCCACATCTGGATCTCCGTCCCGTTCTGCCTGATGTACCTCACTGCAGTGTTTAGCAACCTGGTCCTTCTCTTCGTCATCGTCACGGACCGCAGCCTGCACGAGCCCATGTACCTCTTCCTCGCCATGCTGGCTCTCTCTGACCTTATGCTGTCCACCACGACGGTGCCCAAAATGCTGGCCATCTTCTGGTTCAGCGCCAGGGAGATTTCCTTCGATGCCTGCATCACACAGATGTTCTTCACCCACTTCAGCTTCATTGTGGAGTCCTCGGTCCTGCTGGCCATGGCCTTTGACCGCTACGTGGCCGTGTGTGACCCGCTGCGCTACACATCCATCTTAACTCCCTCCGTGATCGCCAAAATCGCCGCGACCTCCATCGCCCGCGGGTTCTGCATCATGTTCCCGCCCATCTTCCTGCTGAAGAGGCTGCCGTACTGCGGGCACAACGTGATGCCCCACACCTACTGCGAGCACATGGGCATCGCCCGCCTGGCCTGCGCCGACATCAGGGCCAACGTGTGGTACGGGCTGACCACGGCGCTGCTCTCCTCGGGCCTGGACGTCGTGCTCATCGCCGTCTCCTACGCGCTGATCCTCAGGGCAGTGTTTCGGCTCCCGTCCCCGGAGGCTCGTCTCAAAACGCTCAGCACCTGCGGCTCCCACCTCTGCGTGATCCTCATGTTCTACGTGCCCGCCTTCTTCTCCTTCCTCACGCATCGCTTCGGCCACCACATCCCGAGCCACGTCCACATCCTCCTGGCCAACCTCTATGTCGTGGTGCCACCCATGCTCAACCCCATCGTCTACGGGGTGAGGACCAGGCAGATCCGGGAGCGTGTTCTCCGCCTCCTGTGCCCCGTGGGGCTCTGTCCCTGCCCCGGCTGGGGGGACAGGTGCTGAGCAAGGGGAAGGGGATGTGCGATGGGGTCTGGAAAGCAGCACCAAAGGCTGCAGTGCTTCTCGGCCCGGAGCAACAGGTCTGCCCATGGGGTTCAAGGGAAGCTGGAGGTGGTGCGATTTCTGGAAATGTGGGCTTGGGTCATCAGCATCTTCACCGCTGCTTCTTTCTCCTGAAGCTGCTTTCCCTGAGTTCCCCTCATGGGCAGAGACTGGGCAGGTTCAGCTGAGAAGCATCGATAGCTTGCCCCTGCTGGCTGACCGTCACCTGCTACAGCTGATTGTGTTTGCTGTCCTACAGCTTCACTTCTGCCTGTTCCTTCACCTGCTCTCACAGTGGCCAGACCATGAACAGCTTCTTGGTTGCCAGACTGGAGCACAGCACACCAACCACGGCTGGACGGGCACCACACTGCTCACCACAGCCCAGAGGTGGCACATCCTCCTATCCTCACTGCTGGTGGACCCTGGCACCTCCTGCTGCTGAAGTGTTTCCCTGCTGAAGTGGTCTGGGAGGCTGGGAAAGGCTTTATTGTGCTGTGTTTGAGGGAAACATTTCCCAAATCCCAATTCAAGCCTCTGGAGTGGTGTGTAAAGGGACAATGGTCTCCTGTGTCCCCCATATCCCAGGGGTGTTTTCTGTCCATGCAAGAGCAGGGCACTGCGGAGCAGCACTCAGCCCAAAGCAAGTTGCACCTCGAGATCCTTCTCTGTCCGTGTGCTGACTGATAAAACACCGGTTTTATCACTGCATATTTGATTCATCCTTCAACGCTGACAGAGCTGTGCTGGATTTTCCTTGCTCCCCTCACTGGTGGATGTAGTAGTTTGGTCAGTAACACTTTCTCATAGCCGAGGTCAGTGGCACCTGGCTCAGCCTGTGAGCAGGGCTGCAGTGTGAAAGGTGAGCACTGGCATTGCTGTAGGAGCAGCAAGGACAGCCTGTGTGTCTGGAATAGTCTGAATCCCAAAATCACGGAGGTTGGAAAAGACCTCCCAGACCAAGTCCAGCCTGCACCCCATCCCCACCTTGTCACGAGCCCAGGGCACTGAGTGCCGTGTTGGGCTCTGCTCTGGGGTGCCATGGGGCAAGTGAAACCAAAGCACAGGGAACAGGGACAGGAGGAGAGGGAACGGCCTCAGGCTGGGCCAGGGGAGGCTGGGCTTGGACAGCAGGAGCAATTTCTCCATGGAAAGGGCGCTCAGGCCTTGGCAGGGCTGCCCAGGGAGCTTTGCAGTGCCCATCCCTGCAGGTGTCCCAGCAAGGCCTGGCCGTGGCACTCAGTGCTCTGGGCTGGGGACAAGGTGGGCATGGGGCACAGCTTGGGCTCCATGGGCTGGGAGGGCTTTTCCAGCCCCAGGGATCCTGGGATTGTGTGGCAAACGCTTCTCCTCTCTGCATTCCCTGCTGCCAGCTGTGTTCCTCTCTTACCCCTCTGAGGAACAGGGTCTGGGCACTTTTGGGCCCTGCTGGGCTCAGGGTTCCTGCACTCTGGCCAGGGCAGCTCTGCCTCGTCCAGGCAGCAGCAGTGCTTTGGCTGTGGCGATTAGGGAGCTCTTCCTGGAGGCTCCGCAGTTCAGCTCTCACAACAATGCCAGGAGTGGAGTGCTCTGACCCTGTGCCACCTGTGCCACCCCACAAAGGGTCCAGTGTGCTCTGGGGTTACTCACGAGATGCAGCAGATGAGCCCTTTCTGCAGCGTGTCCTTCACCCCAGCGGTGAGGGCAGCTGGCACTGCCAGTGCCACAGCCTGGCTGGGCTGCAAAGCTCTTTCAGACCTGCCCAGGGTGGGAAACCACTGCTGCACTGCTGCACCCCAGGGGTGTCTCCTTTGGAGGGGTGGTGGTCCCAGAGGCGCTGGGGAATGGCTGTGCAGGATCGGGGCTCAATTAAATGCTGTGCCCTGCATCAGGGCGGGAGCTGTTGGGTCACTGTGGCTGGGGCTGGTCAAACCAAGGTTCCTGATGGAGAGCAGGAGCCATGGGAGCTCTCCTGAATGGCACAGGAGCTGAGATCAGCACAGCAGCCCCACCAGCAAACTCTGCTCCAGCCAAATAATGCTGCCACGACTTCAAAGAAAAGGGGAAGAGACAGACTCACGATTTCTGATCAGAACCCCCCCAAAAGTTCTTCACTTTTGCAACACGTTTCTTCTTTTCTATGTTTTATTTTCCTCTGATTTCATCAAAGGTGGCACCCTGCGACAGGCACAGGGGAAATGAAAGTCTGTTCATTAAAGGCTGTTTGTCTACCAGTGGAGATAACAGAGCTGGGAACAAAAGCTGCTCGTGTCGCTGGTTTTTTTTAATGTCCTCAGAACATTTGTGTTTGCATTGGCTTTCTTAGCAAAAAAAGGGTGTTTGCACAGAGCAGCTGTGTGATTTTTGATAGGTGACGGAGCTATGAGAAGGAAAATGTGTCAGGAGAGCGCTGCTGTCGGAGCTCTGGGAACAATTGAGCTGCCACTGGGATTTGTCAATACATGGGGCTGGGAGCGATGTGTGACCGTGGGAGGTGTCCCTGCCCATGGCAGGGGTGGCATGAGGTGAGCTTTGAGATTCATTCCAGCCCCAGCTGGGACTGGGGACAAGGTGGGGATCCCTTCCAGCCCAGGCTGTTTCTGTGATTCTGTGGCTCTGTCTGCTCCTTGGGGTTTCCCAGCATAGTTTTATGTGATGGAGGAGGCAGTGTTAAACTCGCTGCTCTGCTCCTTGGGTGGGTGCAGTGGCCAGGTCAGGAGCAAACTGCCCAGGGAAATGTCCCCACGTCAATGAATCACCAGCTGGGCCATTCCTGGCCAGGGGCCCGTGCCTAATGGGGCATTAGCCAGGGAGATTTATATTCCAAAGTGGTTAAAATGTGAGCTTAATAACTCTCATGGGGTGGGAAACCACAGCACCTTCCTTTCAGTTTTTTTTTTTTTTTTCCAAATCTGGAGACACTCATTCTTTTTTTGGCTCAGTTCATGGGTTTTGTAAGTGTGTTTGGATTACAATGACCTTTGCCTGGTATGAAGGAAGGGAAGGAGGAAGGTTCCCTGCCTGTGACACTGAGTTAGAATGAGATGAGATTTAAGCTGCCCCCAACCCCAACCATTCCACAATTCCATGATTCTGTAATTTCAATTGGTGTTTCTCCCACGTAGCACATGCAAGAAGTAAATGAATCCTCAACAATCTTTGGGAGATAAATGGAAGACACTGAGAAATACTCCTCTGCCCTCAGTGAACGCTCCTGTACATGGAGAAGGTCTTAGTCTGCTCCTGGAGTGGAGATGGAGCCTGGGGTTTGTGCCAAGTCAAGCTCGTGGTGTGTGTTTGAGAGCAAAACGCTCTCCAGCGTGGGATTGCTTTGCTGCAGGGACAGGGACAAGCTCGGCTTTCATCACGGACAAAGCCTCGAGTGTGCCGGGCTCAAGTACCTCATTTCCACTCAGTTTTATTGCTCTTCACGGACAGTGGTGCTTTGTGAACTGTCCTTCATCTGCAGAGCTCTGGTGCAGTGAATTAGAGCAGCACATCTTCTTGATTTTCGTTTTCTCGCTTCCTTCGTCGCTGTCTCGGCAAACGGCAGGACAGAGCTCCTGGGGAAGGAGGGAGGTCACCCTCAGTGTTAGTGAGCGGCTGGATGCCTGGAGCTCACCTGGGATGGATGAGGAGCCCACCCAGAGCTCATGGCTCGGGATATCCCATCCCTGGAAGTGCCCCAGGTCAGGCTGGACAGAGCTTGGAGCAGCCTGGTCTAGGGGAAGGTGTCCCTGCCCATGGCAGGGGGTGGAACAGGAGGATTCTGTGGTTCTGTGGAATGTTAATTTAATAAAAATCCCACTTTACAGACAGATAATAAACAGCACCACCTCACCTGAAACGAGATGGTAACAGCCTTTGGGGGGAGGTTTTGGGTGATCGGTTTGATCTCATGGATTAGAGGCTCCTTCTGATCCCAAAGGTCCCCAGCAGCTCCCTGAAGAGTCACGGCAGTCAGGAAGCTGCTGACTGCAGCTCCCCTGCCCTCACTGCTCAGCCTGCTGAGGGTCTCTGCAGCTTTCCAGGAGGTCCAGTTCTAGTGGTCCAATGAAATCAGAAATGGGGACAAAATCAGCTCCCAGGTTTGTAGTAGGAATTTCTGCTGATCTCTAGCTCAGAGCTCACAATTTCCTCTCCACCGTGGTTCCCAAGAGTTTAAAATAGTTCCAGGTTCTAAAGCTCTTCCAGTCTGGGGCAAGGACAGGGGTAGAGCTCACACCGGAGGACAGAACCCTGCCAGCCCAGGCTGGTCCAGGTGCAGCCATGGGACCTCTTTGGGATCCAGGAGCAGGAAAAGAATTGTGCAGGACAGAGAGTGGTGCAGGGCCATGAGTGCTGAGCTGCTGGGGCTCACTGGGCTCCTTCAGGGGCAGCCTGAAGGTCTGCAGGGCTCTTGCAATCAACGCAGCTAATTAGTGCAGTAGGAGGAAATACCCAAGGAAATGAATTGGTGACGTCCCTGGTGCCCTTGGCCACAGCCCCGGGGTGAGTGCAGCCCCTGCCCTGGGGTGGCCTGGGCGCTCCCTGTGAGCCCAGCCTGGCTGTCCCTGTGAGCCCAGCCTGGTTGTCCCTGCGGGCTGGGCTGGCTGTCCCTGCTGGGTCTGGGCTGGCTGTCCCTGCTGGGTCTGGGCTGGCTGTCCCTGCTGGGTCTGGGCTGGCTGTCCCTGCTGGGTCTGGGCTGGCTGTCCCTGCTGGGTCTGGGCTGGCTGTCCCTGCTGGGTCTGGGCTGGCTGTCCCTGCGGGCTGGGCTGGCTGTCCGTGCGGGCTGGGCTGGCTGTCCCTGTGAGCCCAGCCTGGCTGTCCCTGCTGGGTCTGGGCTGGCTGTCCCTGTGAGCCCAGCCTGGCTGTCCCCGCGGGCTGGGCTGGCTGTCCCTGCTGGGTCTGGGCTGGCTGTCCCTGCTGGGTCTGGGCTGGCTGTCCCTGCGGGCTGGGCTGGCTCTGTCCCGCGGCTGGCACAGGAGGGGTGGAAGAGCAAGGCTGGGACACGGCACTGCTGTTTCAGCCTTTCCAGGCTCTTGTTTCTTTGCCTATCCAGAGTGAATCTACTGCAGAAGGGCTGAGCCCCAGGAGCGGCTGAGGGAGCTGGGAAAGGGCTGAGCCTGGAGCAAAGGAGGCTCAGGGGAACCTTGTGGCTCTGCACAGCTCCTGCCAGGAGGGGACAGCCGGGGGGGTCGGGCTGTGCTGGCAGGGAACAGGGACAGGAGGAGAGGGAACGGCCTCAGGCTGGGCCAGGGGAGGCTCAGGGTGGACTTTGGGATGATTCCTGCCCAGAAGGGCTGTCCAGCCCTGGCACAGCTGCCCGGGGCAGTGGTGGAATCACATCCCTGGAGGGATTTCACAGCCCTGTGGGTGTGGCACTTGGGGACATGGGCTAGCGGTGGCCTTGGCACTGCTGGGGAGCAGAGTTACGAATGCAGAGGAGAGCTCAGCCGAGTCCTGCCTTGCACTCAGATTTCGGGCAGTAGCTCTGTTGGAGGCAGCCTGCACCCGAAGTGTCTCTCGTTGTGAGTTCTTAGGAATGGCCAATCAGGTCTATTACAGAATGAATTGTTTAATGAATAGACGCAAAATTAACAGATGCAAGACTTTAAACAGACTATTTACTACACGGGATAAACCAAAAAGAACTATTAGTAGATAAAAAATACAGTGCCTGATAAAAAGGTACCAATATTACAGCTAGCAAAGAAATAATATAGATTAGGATTCAGTGTGATTTACCACTGAATTCATGATGGAGTACACGTAGAATCCTTTCACTCAATTCCCAGGAAAGTGGCTGTGGAATCTGAATCCAAACTCCAGGGAGAAGTCCTACACATTTCCAGGATGTGTGCAGGAGGCTCCTGCCTCTGTGAAAGTTTGTGTAGTTTTATAGTCCATAAAATGTAGTGTCTGTCAGTCAGGAATTCCAGCTTGTCTCCTCACTTTCTCAAGGCAAGCTGTTTATTGCCAGCTGAGAATTCCACCCCTGGCCCCGGAGGGAGATCTCACTATCCAGAGAGGACTCAGAGTCACTCAGAGTCAGAGAAGCTGCCCTGGGTTATCTCATCAGCTCCTGTGAGGAGGAGAGCCTCCGGAGCTATTGCCCAGCTGATGGACAGCACAGAAAAGCTCTCCTGTGGCAGGGGGAGGTCCTGACACAAATGGTGGATTTGGTGGGCCGAGAAGGCTTTTCCAGCCTCTGTGATTCTGTGTTTTGCTCCAGCTCCCAGCAGCTGCAGGCAGGAGATCCTCCTGCCTCGAAGGCTCCAGCAGCAGAAACGCCAGCTCCTGGCCAGGATGGAGGAGCCAGGACAGTGGAGTGGACCCTGAGGAAGCAAAGTGCCCAATATTTGCTACTTCCAGTTAAAATATGCCTCAGAAGCTAAGGTGTCTGTGCCATGAGCAATGCTGGCCGTGAGCTCAGCTCCCCTGCACCACCCCTGGGTGTCACTCAGCTGCTCTTGGAGCCTTTTCCTTACCCCTGAACACGGCTCAGGTTGCCAAAAGAGGCTGTGAGCTCCCCAAGGCCGGGCTGGATGGGGCTCTGAGCAGCCTGGGACAGTGGAGGTGTCCCTGCCATGGCACAGGGGTGCAATGAGATGGACTTCAAGGTTGCCCCAGTGCAAACTTCTCTTTCACCACTTGCCTGGTGCAGATGGCAAGCAGATCAAGCAAACCTTCCTCAGGTATCTGTGGCGCAGCCAAACTAGCAAAAAACAAAACAAAACAAAACAAAACAAAAAAAACAAAAACAAAAAAAAAAACTGAGAGAGAGAATAAAGTTTCTGACTTAAGTCGGGAAAACCATAAGTTTATGTGCTTATATTTACCAGCGAAATAGGATTATCAGAGAAATCTGAAACAGCTTCATTTGCCTTTAGATTCAAATAAAATAATGGCGAGTGAATATGAGACTTGATCAATAAAGTGTAAAAGGGCAGGAATGTAATTAACAGCAATCAGCGCTTGTTTGGGCATTCAGCTTCCGTGGAATCATGGAATTTCATTTTCTGATGATTCCACATGGGGTGATAAAGTTACCCCAAGCCTGAAAAAAAGTTACCCCAAGGCTTGATGCAACCTATTTTTTATATTCACAACATTGTGAAATAGAGCCCATTATGTCACACAAATAAATGAATAAATAATAAGCAAAGCAGCTGCTGATGGACTTTGGCCAGCTGCAAAATCTCACTCCAATGTACATCTCATTTTCCTGGGGAGGTTCTGCAGGGCTTGGCCAATGCTGGGTCTGATGTTACGTGATTGGTATCGGTTGTGTAGAAACAAGAATAAAATCATTGCTAATGATGTTTTCAGCTGATGCAGAGACGCTAATTTAATCGAGGTGAGTGCACTCACCCCCAGAGGGAGCGAGGGCTGCTCCAGCTCGGTGAGGGGGCTGGGGAAGCTCGGGGCTCTGAGGAAGGAGCATTGGGGAGGGGGCTCTTGGGGGATGCTTGGCCCCACCGCGAGGGTCAGGGCAGAGCAGCGCAGGGAGGGTGGCACAAGTGTCCCTTGGCTTGTTCCCAAACGCTTTGCCAGTCCCCAGGACCAGAGCTCTGGGTGGCGATGGGGGCACCGGGAGGGCTGGAGCTGCGCTGGCCTCCGGGGGAGCTCAGCTCCTTCCCCCAGCGCTGCCCAGTCCCTGCGGGACACCTCTGCCACTGTCCCCATGGGACACCTCTGCCACTGTCCCTGCAGGACACCTCCCCACTGTCCCCACGGGACACCTCTGCCACTGTCCCTGCAGGACACCTCCCCACTGTCCCCATGGGACACCTCCCCACTGTCCCCACGGGACACCTCTGCCGCTGTCCCCATGGGACACCTCTGCCACTGTCCCCGCGGGACACCTCCCCACTGTCCCTGCGGGACACCTCCCCACTGTCCCCGCAGCGATGGGGGTGAGATGAGGGCAGGGAAATCAGGAGGAACTCGGATAGAGCTTTGCTCAGCAGCTACAAGAGCTGAGGGCTGGCTCCCAGCCCCCTTTGAACAAAAATGAAAGCAAAGCACCTTGCAGGTGCGTTTTGGGGTTGTGAAGAGGCAAAGGTGAGCGATCACAGCAGTGCTTTGTTGTGAAAAATGAGCCTTTGGTCCCAGGAACCACTGGAAATCAAGAGAGGATCCTTGAGAGTCTGCTGAGGGGAGGGGAGGCCATCAGGGGACTTCAGGTGAGCCGTGGGTCCTACCTGGACCTGAGCAATGTGGCCTTCCCCCGGGCTGGGACAGGAAGGGGAGCTCTCTCACGAGAACTATTTCAGCATTTATGGCATTAAATACCCTTCTGCCCCAAACTCTGCTTCTTGTCTGGTGAGTGAAGAAGAGCAAATCCCTGTTTTGGGTCATGGCCATCTTTGGGATGTGAGAGCATCTGGAGAGTTCCCTGTGCTTTAGAGCAACGGAGGAGTCTGAAAGGTCTGCCCGGAGCCCCAGCTCTCTCTGGACAATGTGAATCACCAGATGCAACGGAACAAAGCGTGAATTCTCTGTTTCTTCAGCCTGCAACTATGCAGATGTACTGTTTTGAGATGGGCTGGGGATGGAGGGAAGCAAATTGAGCTGGGGAGAAAGGAGAGCAGTCTCTCCCTGCTGAGGTAAGGAGCATGCCCTGGTGCCACCCTGAGTGCCTCCACATGTCCCTTTGGGGGCGGGGGGCTGGCCTGCGCTTGCACAGAGCTGATTCCCAGCCCCAGGGCAGGAACTGGAGCAGGTTCCTGGAGAGCTCCTGTGCTCCATCCCTGGAGATTGCTGAGGCTCCAGCCTTGGCTGACACTGAGTGCGCAGGCAAGTGGACCTGAGACATCCCCGGGCCCTGTGCACCAGGACTGCCCCACAGCTCTGTCATGGGTTAGCTTCAAGGCCCATAACACTAAGGTTTGTCCTTTTTTAGCCACTGAAGCCTTGTAGGACGTGCAAGGAACAGGCTGTAATGGCAGCTGGCCGTGGCACTGCCCCAGCTCTGTCACCAATGTCCCCATGGGCATCCTTGGCACGGGGGAGTCTCACCTCTGGGCCATCAGTCCCTCCCAGAGCTCAGCAATTTGTGGCTGTTAGACAGGGATTGCTTCCACGCAGCCTCTCAAGGGCTGGGGGTACCCAGGGAATGGTTTGGGCTGGAGGGACCCCAAAGCCCACCCAGTGCCACCCCTGCCATGGCAGGGACACCTCCCACTGTCCCAGGCTGCTCCAAGCCCCAATGTCCAGCCTGGCCTTGGACACTGCCAGGGATCCAGGGGCAGCCACAGCTTCTCTGGGCACCCTGGGCCAGGGCCTGCCCACCCTCCCAGGGAACAATTCCTCATTCCCAACATCCCATCCAGCCCTGCCCTCTGCCACTGGCAACCATTCCCTGCCTCCTGTCCCTCCAGCCCTTGTCCAAAGTCCCTCTCAAGCTCTGGTTTGGGGTCAGTGTTTGAAAAGACAGCAAAATAGCGTGGGGGAGAGGAAGACAGAACAGACATTGCTCCAGCACTGGAGAAAACACTTGCTCTCTACAGCGTACAAAACATTAACTTTTAAAGAGCTGTAGAGGCATCTTCGTTGTGGAAGTCTCAGGAGAAAACATCTGATACTGAGGATCATTAAATGCCCTTGAGAAGGATGAATTGAAATGAAGGGAAAACAAAGCCAGACATATTCTGATTAGAAATGAAAGCCTTATTTTAAATAATGAGAATAATTAACTGCTGTGAGAGGCTCATGAGAACTGCAGTAGATTTCCCAGCAATTACTATGCCCATTTCTGCATGCCTGTGTTGAGAGGAGAAGTTTTTGGGTACAGAGTTGTTTTCTCAGTGAGATCTTTGGAGGACTGAGAAGCTGTCCTGCTCTCACACCTGGTTTGGCCCCCAACTCTACTCCTGTGGGTGTTCACAGTGTGATAATCTGTGATATTTCTGAGCTACCCCTGCCCATCCTCCTTGGAGGGGCTCTTCTAAGCAAGGACAGATCTTAGAATCACAGAATCTCCTGAGCTGGAAGAGTCCCACCAGGATCACCAAAGCCCAAGGAACATCAAAGTCCAAGTCATCAGTGTCTGTACGATTCTCCTGGGCTGCTTGAGCCTTGCTGCATTGACCTTCCTGCAGCCATCAGTATAAATTTTGGTCTGTTTTTCCCTTAAATCTTCTCCTTTTCACACAGGATTCTGTGACCTACAGGTGAACACCATCCAGCATTGAAGTTTTATGGATCCAACTCTCATTTGTGGCAGCTCAAAGCTCCCAGAATGGGGTGCAGGGACATGTGGACAACAGTGATCGCTTTCTGGTGGGCCAATCTGCACTGAGCCAATATCAGCCTGAAGGGACTCCACAGTTTTCCAAGACCACCCAGTGGAAGAATTCATGACTGTTTTCCATACATTTCCTGTGAGCATCACCTGCTATGGTTCTTCCGTGAGTGAATAGAAAATCAATCTCAGGGGCACTGATGAGAGCCCATTTCAGCGAGAGGAGAATTTGAGATACGCTGGTTAAATGGAATCATTTCAGCTTTCAGTAAGCTGACGTTTGTTGACACACGGTGCAGTGGGTGCAGGAGGCAGCGCCCAGTGCTGACATGAGGCGTTGGGAAACAACTCGTGTGCTTCCTCCGTGAGAAATTCCTCCCTGAATCACAGAATCATGGAATGGTTTGGGGTGGGAGGGACTGTAAAGCTCACCTCATTCCACTGACCTGCCATGGGCAGGGACACCTTCCACAGGAACAGTGGGACTTGATCCAAGCCCCAATGTCCAGCCTGGCCTGGGACACTGCCAGGGACCCAGGGGCAGCCACAGCTTCTCTGGGCAATCTGTGCCAGTCTCACCATGCTCCCAGGGAACAATTCCTAATTCCCAATATCCATCTAAATCTCCCTTCTATTAGACTGAAACTGTTTGTCCTTGTGCCATCCCGTCACTTCTCGGTGAGCTGGAGCCAGCAGTGCTGGGAGGGCGGAGGGGGCACTGCCACTGTCCCCAGCAGCAGCAGGGACAGAGGGCCAGCTGTGGGGACAGGGAGCAGCCTGGCATGGGTGTGCCATGCCGGGTGTGATGGCAGTGTGCTCTGCCCGGAGCAGCTCCTGGGGCTTTGGAATGTTGGCTCCTGAGCTCAGGGCACAGACACCACCCACACCCCCCAGGAGCTGTCTGGGCCACGAGTCACAGACGTGAGCCAGGCCCTCTGTGAACGGATCAGGAGATTTTTGATGGGAAAAAACGCTTTTGTAATTTAGAAAATTGATGTCAGCACCAAGTATCCTGAAAGCTGTGAGTGTAGGTTAAACAAATGGAGCGGTTTGGCTCTGCACCTGGGATTTTCTGCTGCTCCTGAACATTGGTTTGTGGATTTTGCAGATGAAATTGAGCAGTGACCTGGGGACTGTGGAGACTTCTTTCCGTGAATCACACAAACAAGAAATTAACCATGAGAGGCTGAGTCACATTTTCTTCCTTTTGGTTTTGTTTTGAAACAAACACGATTTTTCTCAGCTGGGTAAATATTTGTTCCGCTGGTGGTGCTGGAGTGTGTCTGCTCTGGGAGCAGGGAATTCAAGGGGGATGCTGCCAAAATATGCCCTTTCTGGGAGCCAATGAGAGGAGAGGGGTGAGCCCAGGTGTGGGGCTGGCAGCTGAACCCCAGAAGGACCCAAAAGCTGCCTGGGGTGTGACGTTCCAGGGTGTTGTACATCCCTGAAGCAGACTTGGCAGGACGGAGGTGTCCACTGAGCCAGGAAATTAGGATCCCTGCAGAAAGGGAGGGTCCCTGGGGATTGCAGGGCCCTTGGCCATGGCAGATTGCAAGTGGCTGGGTGAGGTTGATGCCAAAAACTTCTTTGATTTCTATACATTATTCCTATATTCATAGCTCTGTAAACTACCATTATATAGTTATATATCTCCTTAACTAGCTCTAGTACATTTCCTACACTTTCTCTTAGACTTTAGAGCAATAAGCTGACCTTCTAAACACATTCCTGAAGTAAAGTATAGTCTTATTGTCAGGAAGAGGACCTACAAGAAGAATGTTTTATTTTCAAACCAGAATCTGAGAAGTCATAACAAAAAGTGGTGCAAAGAAGCCCTTGGACCTACTCCAAGGGGTTGCCCCAGGTGTGGGTTACTGGGGCAACTGAATCTCCTACTGGACATAGCTCTTAGAGATCCTAATTAATCAGCCTAACGAAATTGGGGAAATTGGGTGCTGGGTGTGCCCCGTCACCACTGGGACACCTGGAACCTTCCAAATAAAGGTCCACTTTTCACTTCGCTATTCCAACAATGTTGCAAGGGTTTGGTTTTGGTTTTTTTCTCTTTTGATTACAGGCAGCAAGGTGTTTGTCTCAAGTGGAAATGGTTCTGGAGCTCCACAAGCCTGCCCTTCCCGTGTCGTGGCTCTCTGTGCCGCACAGAGGAGGTTGGGTAGGAACCAACCTGAAGGTGAAGGCTGGACATCTCCATCTGTTCCTCTGCACAATGGCTGAGCTGCAGTGTCCACCCACGTTCCCTGGCACCGCTCCTTCCCTGGCAAAGGAGCAGCCTTGGACAGTTCCAGGCCCAGGTTTCTAGCCTGGCCAGGGCAGCAGATATCATCTGCCTGGAGAACACTAACTGTTCATTAAACCCCTGCAGCAGCAAACCTGCAGCTCCCTGGGCCCTGCGTGCAACAGAGCCAAGCATCACCTCATCTTCTGGATTTATTTGGGTTAGCAGGCCAAATGGAAAGTGACTTTTTACAGGGGCTGGGAGTGGTAGGACAAAGGGAATGGTTTTGTACCAAAGGAGGTTAGACACTGGGAGGAAATTCTTCCCTGGGAGGGTGGGCAGGCCCTGGCCCAGGGTGCCCAGAGCAGCTGTGGCTGCCCCTGGATCCCTGGCAGTGTCCAAGGCCAGGCTGGACATTGGGGCTTGGAGCAGCCTGGGACAGTGGGAGGTGTCCCTGCCCGTTGGAGGGGGTGGAACGAGATGAGTTTTAAGGTCCCTTCCAGCCCAGCCCACTCCATGATCCCATGATCCCATGATTCCATGATTCCATGGTTCCTGTAATCCCTGCAATCCTATACGAGACTCAGCGGGGTGGCACTCCTGCATTGGGGGTTTAGGGGTGTTGGATGCTGAGCACCACCACTGTTCTAGTGGAATTATTAATTTTATTATGGTCAGAATCTTCCTGTGTTTTTCCATCAGGAGTAACACCCCCACTGCTGGTGTGTGGATCTTTATTAGTGCTGGAATGATCCTTCCTGCAGGTGGATGGGCTCCAGCAGCAAGCACGGTGAGATTCCTGGGGCTGGAGGGAGGCGTGGTCAGCCACTGACCCAGGGGCAGGGGCCAGGCATTGATAGAATCACAGAACAGTTTGGGTTTGGGACCAGAAAGGTCATCTTGTTTTATCCTCCTGCCATGGGCAGGGATGCTGCCCTGCTCCCATCCATCATCCATCCATCCATCCTCCATCCATCCATCCATCCTCCATCCATCATCCATCCATCCATCATCCATCCATCATCCATCCATCCATCCTCCATCCATCCATCCATCCTCCATCCATCATCCATCCATCCATCATCCATCCATCATCCATCCATCCATCATCCATCCATCCATCATCCATCCATCATCCATCATCCATCATCCATCCATCCATCATCCATCCATCCATCCATCATCCATCATCCATCCATCATCCATCATCCATCCATCATCCATCATCCATGATTCCATCATCACCCATCCATCCATCCATCCACCCATCATCCATCCATCATCCATCCATCATCCATCCATCCCTCCATCCATCATCCATCCATCATCCATCCATCATCCATCCATCATCCATCCATCCATCCATCCCTCATCCATCCATCATCCATCCATCCATCCATCATCCATCCATCCATCATCCATCCATCATCCATCCATTCATCCATCATCCATCCATCCATCATCCATCTATCTATCCATCCATCCATCCATCCATCCATCATCCATCATCCATCATCCATCCATCATCCATCCATCCATCCATCCATCCATCCATCCATCCATCCATCATCCATCCATCCATCATCCATCCCTCCATCATCCATCTATCTATCCATCCATCCATCCATCCATCCATCCATCCATCCATCATCCATCCATCCATCCATCCATCATCCATCCATCCATCATCCATCCATCCATCATCCATCTATCTATCCATCCATCCATCCATCCATCCATCATCCATCCATCATCCATCCATCATCCATCCATCCATCATCCATCCATCCATCATCCATCTATCTATCCATCCATCCATCCATCCATCATCCATCCATCCATCATCCATCTATCTATCCATCCATCCATCCATCCATCATCCATCCATCCATCATCCATCCATCATCCATCCATCCATCCATCCATCCATCCATCCATCCATCCATCCATCCATCCATCCATCATCCATCCATCATCCATCCATCATCCATCCATCCATCCATCCATCCATCATCCATCCATCCATCATCCATCTATCTATCCATCCATCCATCCATCCATCCATCATCCATCCATCATCCATCCATCATCCATCCATCATCCATCCATCATCCATCCATCCATCCATCCATCCATCCATCCATCATCCATCCATCATCCATCATCCATCATCCATCCATCCATCCATCCATCCATCCATCCATCCATCCATCATCCATCCATCATCCATCCATCATCCATCCATCCATCCATCCATCCATCCATCCATCCATCCATCCATCATCCATCCATCCATCATCCATCCATCCATCCATCCAAGGAGGGATCCTAAGCCCTGAACTCTTCCTCCCATGCCCTGGAGCAGCCCAGCTCACAGATCTCCTCTCGCATTCCCATGGGGAAACTCTTCCAAATTCCTTTTATCGAATTAATCACCAAGAGTGATCTGCATAACAATAATTATTGAAATCAGGGATTGCTATTTATAGAGATGTGCTCAGTTGTTGCAGAAGTGATCGCATCCCGTGCTCGGCACTTTCCGTGCCAGAATGGGCTGTAGGACTCCTCACGCCTGCCCTTCTTCCCAAAGTTTGGCTGTGTCTCACCGCAGCCTGCGGGTGGGGTCCCGAGGACAGGAGTGCCGCGGGTGTCACTGTGCCCTCGGGGGCTGGGGTGACCCGGAGCCGCGGGGGACACGGGACTGCACCCAGAGAGTGCCACCTGCTTGTGTGGGGAGCCCAGCGGGGTCGAGGGGTGCGGGACAGCCCCCCAGGGCTGCGGGAGCTGCCGAGCGGGGCAGAGAGCCTCCCGATCCGCCGGGACCCCGCGGAGCTGCGAGAGTTTGGGGCAAAGAGCCTCCCGATCCGCTGGGACCCCGCGGGGCTATACTGCTCGGGGTGAAGAGCCTCCTCATGGCTGGGACCCCGGGGAGCTATCAGAGTTTGGGGCAGAGAGCGTCCCCATCGTCTGGCACCCCGCGGGGCTGCGCTGCCCCCCCGCCCCGCCCCGCCCCGGCTCGGCACCGCAGCGCAGCCCGGAGCCCTTCCTGCCCAGGGCAGGGGCTGCGGAGCTCTCTGTGCTGCAGATTCGGGGCCAGAGGGGTCTCTGGGCGCTGAGAGGCTGCCGTATGACAGCACACACGGGAAATCTTCCCTGCCGAGCGGCGAGAGCCGCGCTGTGATGGGGACAAGACGTCCCTGGCAGCTGGGGTGGCGGCCGGAGGTGGCAGGAGCAGGCAGCAGTGACCCCACGCTCTCGGGGGGCGATGCCCTCGGGGTCCGCCCAGCATCGCCCCCCCGGGACGCGGCCGCGCCCCCACGAGAGAAACGCGTCTGCATTTTTGCTGTGCCTTGCGGAGAGCTGCGGTCCCGGGAACGCTCCGTCCCCACCGCCGCTTGCTCCCGATCTCTCTCCTGAGGGCTGGGAGTGTGGGGGAGGCTCAGCCCCTCTGCCTCCTGCAGCGACCCCGCAGAGCTTCCCCAGTCCCGGGGCTGCGAGAGAGCGGTGGGGCTTGTGCTTTGGGTAATTGCTTTTCCTTTAAATTGAAAGGAAAAGGTTTTAGGGAAGAAGGATCCAAGGAGCTGCTCCGGGAAAGCTGTGGGAGCTGCATCCTTAGAGCTGCACGAAAAGCTCTATTTTAACAGAGTTTTCAGTGAGGGTGGATCATGGAGGAAGGGGCTGATAGGCTCTGGAAGAAGGGGTCCAATGCTGCAGCGACTCCTTTGGGCAGAGCTCCTGAGATTCCCACTGGATCCCTGTTTCTTTGCAGTTTAACATTCGCATTTTGCCAGAGAGACAGAACTGTTGGCATGGCAGCATAGCTGCCAGCTTCCAGCACTAGTAATATTTTGTCTGTTAACACCCCACATCTAGTTTTGTTTTAATACAATATTTATACTGAACTGCTTAAAAAAATTGCAAAATTGGTCGTTATCATTAAAGAATAGCAGTTATTGTTATATAATAGCTCTTCTTGTCATTATTATTATTATAGAATCGGTTATCATTTTGATTAATTTAATTTTTAAAGATGATCCACTGTCATATTGTGTTTCTCTGGACCAGGCTCCTTGGACTATCTTGGTTCAGGGTATTTTAGATATGAAATTGAATGTGAACACAGAATCTAATCTGTTGCTGAAGATGCAGTCACTTTTTCATACACTGAGTTAATATTTTTGTGTGCAACAACATCACAGTTTTGTTTTTCAGCACCTGCACCACTTTCTCCTGCATTATGGATAGGTCCTTATGGTTTGAGTTTTGATCTTTAAGACTTGAGTGTTGATGCAGAAGCTGCTGAAAACAGTCTCATCCCATCTGAATTTGTGTGACTCTGGGTCTGACTCAGCCTCTGGGGCTCTTCAGGTCTCTCCAGGGCAGCAGCACATCCCTTCCTGTGGCTGGAGGGAGAATTCCATCTCACACAGGTTTTCCTCTGACACAAAGGTCTTTCCAAGTGCCTGGTTAAATTTTAGTTTTGCTAAATTCACCCTGAAAAAGAGCTGCAAAGCAAATTGAACTGCATCTCAGAGCTAAAAGGGGAGGGAGAGAGAAGTTCGAAGATAAGGAACAGGGGCAGCGATCTTCAAACCTGGAGTTAATTTTGTTCTCTGCTCTAGTGTGAGTCCAGGGGCCTTAGAACTCCCCATTCTCAGTGCCTGAGAACATCTTGCTCGTCCCTGCAAACACTTGACCTTTTCTCTCTCATTGCCTGTCTTCTACTTCACATCTTCCTTCTACTCTGGGCTCACAGAATGCAGAAATATCACAGTATTTGTGCAACAAGAGCTGATTCTCTCTCCAGTCACTCTGCTCAAAGTAGAAGCATTGGGAGGAAAAAGGCAGAAATGTTGTGTTAAAACCAAGTGAAGAGGAAATCTGGGCGTTGTTTTTGACACGTAGCAGGAGGGCAAGGACACCCTGCAGTGCAGTGCAGACCAGGGGGTTTGTAGATGGAGTTTGTACCTCTGTCTGTGGCTCTTTGCAGACCGGAGCAGGTGACCCAAGGCATTTGGTGCTGCTGGAAGAGCCCAAACACCTAAAATAATGTTCTGTAGTGTCTTCTGCCTTTGCTTGCAGGTGAGCACGCCCCATTCAAGCTGACCATCTTTACGCAGCCACATTCATCCTGACTGGGATCCAGGCACGGAGCAGCAGCACCTCTGGACCTCGATCCCATTCTGCTCCATGTACCTGGCAGCCCTGCTGGGAGACGGTGTCCTTCTGTCCATCGCACGGGCTGAGCGCAGCCTCCGCCAGCCCACGGACCTCCTGCTGCCCACGCTGGCCATGGCTGAGCTCACACGCTCCAGCACGGTGGTGCCCAAGGTGCTGGCTCTGTTCTGGTGGTGCCCAAGGTGCTGGCTCTGTTCTGGTGGTGCCCAAGGTGCTGGCTCTGTTCTGGTGGTGCCCAAGGTTCTGGCTCTGTTCTGGTGGTGCCCAAGGTGCTGGCTCTGTTCTGGTGGTGCCCAAGGTTCTGGCTCTGTTCTGGTGGTGCCCAAGGGGCTGGCTCTGTTCTGGTGGTGCCCAAGGTGCTGGCTCTGTTCTGGCAGTGCCCAAGGTGCTGGCTCTGTTCTGGCAGTGCCCAAGGTTCTGGCTCTGTTCTGGTGGTGCCCAAGGTGCTGGCTCTGTTCTGGTGGTGCCCAAGGTTCTGGCTCTGTTCTGGTGGTGCCCAAGGTGCTGGCTCTGTTCTGGTTCCGTGCCAGGGAGGTTTCCTTTGGCGCTGGCCTGACCCAGGTGTTCCTCCTGCACCTCACCTGCTCGGTGGAGTCGGTGGCCCTGTTGACCATGGCAATGTTTTGTTTGTTGGCCATGGCCATGGCCAGCTTTGGTGCCATCTGCTCCCCGCTGCGGCACGGGCAGTGCTGACCCTGTCAGCCACAGCCAGAGTGGGGCTGGCGGCTCTGCTGGGGAGGTTCTGCAGTATTTCCCCCTGGATTTCCCTCCTGAGGCGGCTGCCATTCTGTGGGCACAATGTCATCCTCCCACACACCTCCTGCGAGCGCATGGGCATCGCCCGCCCGGCCTGCAATGACATCTCTGTCAGCATCTGCTGCAGCCTCACGGAGCCTTTCACCATTGCCAGCCCAGCCTGCACCCACATCTCTGCCAAAATCTGCTGCAGCCTCACGGAGCCTTTCACCGTGGCCGTGCTGGATCTGAGCCTCATTGCTGTCTGCTGTGGCTTCGTCCTGTGGCTCTGTCCAGGCTCCCCTCCAGCACTGCCCGCCACAAGGCTTTGGCTCTGCCGTCTGTGTGCTGTTCCCGCTCCCCATCCCTGCTGCTTTCACTGCTCTGACACAGCTTTGGTCACAATGTCCCCCCAGGTCCCCATCCTGCTGGCCAGCCTGAGCGTGCTGTTCCTGCCGCCGCTGAACCCCATCGAGTGTGGGGTGAGGACACAGCAGACACAGGAGAAGGCTCTGAGCTGTTTGTCTGCCCCGAGAGCCACTCGCTGAGACATCAAGAGTGAAGATGATGGGCTCCTAAATGAAACTCCAAGCTCCCCACCCCATGTCGTCTTTCAGACAACATCCCCAAATCTTCTCCTACCCCACCAAATACAGAACAACATCCTCACATCACTGCCCCAAGTCTGGGGAAAATGCAAGATGAAGGCAAAAATCAGGATCTCTGATTGGCAGTGGAAGGAGAGTGATCAAAGACATGAGAACCTACCCCAAGTGTGTCACCTTTGGGAAATCCCAAAATCCCAGATCCACAGAGCAGCTGCGGTGGGAAGGACCTCCAGAGAGCAGCTCATCCAAACCTCCTGCTCCAGCAGGCTCTTCCAGAACAGCTAACACGGATCGCATCCAGGTGGGTTTTGAACATCTCCAGAGAAGGAGACACCACAACCCCCACGTGCAGCTGTTCCAGTGCTGTTCACCTGCACAGTAAAAGAACATTTCCTCATATTCAGCTGGAATTTCCCATGTAAAGCCCCTATGAGGAGGAGGTAGGTGGAATTCCACTGTGGTGTGACAATGAATGTCCATCTCACCTGTGTTCTCTGGAGTCAGGTGGAAGGACATATAACAAATGTATTCTTCTGAATGACACATGTATAATGAAATTAATCTTAGAGATTTATTCTTTATTAAAATTCATAGTATTGAAAAATCTCCAAAAGGAATAATACAGAAATAAAAGCAAGTGCTGCACTTCAGCATTCATGGGGTGTCTTCACTCCTTAACTTTGAGTAAACAAGTCAGTGAAAAATCATTTCAAAAGAATCACAGAATGGCATTGAAACAAATTGTTGTTATTGAATCCTAAAAACACTCTTGTTGCATTCCTGGAGCTTAAAAATCTCTTGGGCATCAGTTTGGAACAGCAGCTGGAGGCACCAGAGCAGCACGTTCCCCAAAGCAGAGCTGCAGCGCTGGGCAGGGCTGCTGAGAGCCTTGGAGCAGCCTGGTGCAGAGAGCCGCGTGACTGAGCACGTTACTCTCTCTATAAATAGAAAAAAAAAAATCTAATGCCGTTCTGAGATGGAGCATAAGAATTTTCTTTCAGAAGCCTGACTGCATTTGTTGTTGCTTGGAGGTAACGCACGGGATTGTTGTTTGTGAAGAAATCACAAGTAAAAAGGATGACCCACGCTGCCCGTTCCAAGCTGGCTGTGAGACATCAGGAGGCTGGCGCTGCCCTCCCAGGCCTTCAGCCAGGGCCAGTTCCGTAGCAGCCACATGTATAATTCATTGTTTTCTCTACAGCAATGTGTATTTAATTCGTCATCACTTTATTGCTTGTTTAATGGCAGCAGCTTAATGTTCCAGTCGAAATTCATCCACAGTCACCCAACGGGAGACCCAGAGGCTGCCACTTCATGAAGGCAGAGGGACAGAAGTGGTATTTATTCCCATTTTGAGTGGTATTTATTCTCATTCTGAGCAGCAAAGATGAGTTCACTGATTTGCCTAAGGTATATCAAGCCTCATTTTAGAAGCTAAATGGATTAAGGGTTTTTTGTGGTAAAAATCTCATTTTCTAGACCCCCATTTGCAGTCAGAGACCTCAGCAGGTTCACCCCCTCTGCCTCAGTGCAGGAATCACAGTGCATGATGTGCCTCAATTTCACCCCCAAAATAATGGGGCTAAAGACAGGGAAATTGCTGGTGCAGTCATGTCCATGGTGGGGAACTCTGTGACCAAAATGGTGCCTTGGAAATGAGAAGAGTGCTGGTGGGCAAAGCAGGAGTGCAGAGAGAGAGTCCTTGTTTTGCTACATATCCCAGATTTAAAAACAAATCCAAATTTGTTTCGATTTAAAAACAAATCCAAATCCAAATTTAAAAACAAATCTCAGTTCCAAAACCTGTCAAGTTTCAATTGGCTCTTGACCTTGCAAAATTTCTGTGCAAAGGCTCCAGCCAGGGAGCAAAAGCTGCCAGGGAGAAGGAAACTGATGCTATAACACTTACAGCCAGATCATCTATAGCATTTCACCATTTCCCTGTAAAACAGACCTGATGCATTTATTTTTGCCAATTATATAGAGTTTGGAGGCAAGAAACAAATCTAAATTTTGCTTTGGTTTCCAGTGTTTGAGTTGCATTAGGTCAGAGATGATCTTTACAGTCCCTTCCAAACCCCACCATTCTCTGATTCTATAAACTTTTCATTTGGGTTCAATTTACACTGAAACTCTGCGATCTGCCTGTAAAGCATGATAAATCTTTGTGGGTGTGTGTCAGACCTGGGCTGACGCTTTGATGTTTGTCTGAGGGATGTGTGTCCTGTCCTGAGCATTGATCCTTCAGAGAAGAAGAAAGGAGTGATTTTCTGGGGTGTCTGGAGGGCTGAGTGAACAACACCTTGCCGATCAATAAACCCTTTTAAATTCAGCTCTCAGTGCCAGCACAGCGTGTCCCTGGCCACAGGAACGCTCGGCAGGAACGACGCCTGCAGATCCAGACTGACTGAACACAGGGGTGGCCTCAAGGGCTTCCCCCGCGGGACCCCAGAGGCTGAACCTCCAGAGCCACGTTCTGAAACACCGCTGGGGTCCGGGGGTCACCCAGGCTCCTGCAGAGAATTAATGCAGATCCACTTCCATCTCAACCCTGCCGGGGCTTGCATCGAGACAGACCAGGACAGAGGTGAAATCAAACCCTGAGCCTTTATTTGGTCTGTGGGTGCCCCAAGGGATGCCAGTGCCAGACCTCCAGAGGGTGGCCTTCCCTGTGGGACAGCAATCCTGCTCCACGGGGGCAGGTCCTGAGCCAGCATGAACACAAACCACAAATGCCCTATTTGTACTCAGTCCTTGGATATTTTCTTTAGTAGTTTCCAAGCTGCAGCTGTGCCGCAGTTCACTCGTGTGGTGCAGCATCCTGCTCCCAGCTTTGGGCCAGGTCCAACCAAAGCCAGCCTGTGGAAATCAGATTTTGCCCAGGGAATCCCTGCCCTGGCTCAGTTCATCCTCCAGGGCACACACAGGGCAGGTGACATCGGAACAGGTTCTCAATATGTTTGTCTCTTCTCCCAGGGAGCAAGGATGAGAGGAAACAACCTCAGGTTGTGTCAGAGGAGGTTTAGGTTGGGTGTGAGGGAAAACTTCATCACTGCATGGGCAGTCCAGCCTGGCACAGGCTGTGGAGTCACATCCATGAGGGATTCACAGCTCTGTAGTGTGACACTTGGGGACACGGTCAGCAGTGGCCTTGGCAGTGCAGGGGAGCGGTTGGCCCAGATGGTCTCAGAGGGACATTCCAACATCGATAATTCCACAGTTCTGTGGTTCTGTGAGGCCCTGGTCTAACGGGGAAGGCTTCACTCGTGACCCTCAGCGCCTGTGCAGGGCAGCAGCAGATGTCCTTCACCTCAGCACCGATTCAGGTGAGCTGGAGGCAGCGCAGAGAGGCTCCCCTCTGTGCCTGAGGCTCTCCAGGTGAGGATGTGCTGCCTTTCACATTTTAGACAGCGATTTTCAGAGGTGTCTGATGGACTTCAGGGGCCAAGGCTTTCACTCCTTTGGCTTCCGAGCAATGGACCTTACTGAGCCTCCCAGTCCAGGAGCGAGGAGAGAGTGAGCACACATTGCAATAGACCCTGCTGCATGTTTGTGAGGCAACATAGAATCCCAGTGTGGTTTGGGATGGAGAGACCTCAAAGCCCACCCAGTGCCACCCCTGCCATGGCAGGGACACCTCCCACTGTCCCAGGCTGCTCCAAGTCCCAATGTCCAGCCTGGCCTGGGACACTGCCAGGGATCCAGGGGCAGCCACAGCTGCTCTGGGCACCCTGGGCCAGGGCCTGCCCACCCTCCCAGGGAAGAGTTTCTGTTCACCATCTCACCTAAATCTGCTCTCAGTTGAAACTGTTGTGCTCCTTTGTCCTGGCACTCCAGGCCTATGTAAAAAGACACTTTTCTGCTTTTTTATGAGCTCCCTTTCCATGACAGCAACAAAAAATACCTTATGCTAATGAACCATT
The DNA here is from genome assembly GCA_036630365.1 of Acanthiza pusilla. NCBI lineage: Eukaryota > Metazoa > Chordata > Aves > Passeriformes > Acanthizidae > Acanthiza > Acanthiza pusilla. Next base: position 7,093,349 of record JAXCHO010000111.1, on the reverse strand, counting down.
TTTTCCACAATTAAGATTTGCTCATCTCTGTCTCTATCGAGCGTGAGTCACTGTGCCTAAGGCATGTCCGTGTGTCCGAGGGACACCTGGAGCTCCACGCTCCTTCAGAGGAGCTGCCAGAGCCACGGCTGGGCTCAGCACATCCCCCGGGGAACACTGAGCCCAGCAGGGCTTGGTGCTGCCCCAGCTGCCCCAGATCCCTGCCCTGGGGCAGAGCAGCCCTGCCCTGGGGCAGAGCACCCCTGGGGCTGGCCGGAGCAGCCTGGGGGCAGCAGGTCGGACACTCCTTGGGGTGTCCCTGCTGGACACGGGGCTGGGGGACAGTGCCACCGCCAGCCCAAGGGAACACCTTTTGCCTTCTGATCAGCGAGTGTGTGACTATGTCTGGAAGGTTTATCTGATCTTGGATCCTTCCAGGCAGGAAAAGGGAAGATAAACTGTGAGCAAGTCCAGGTGGAGCTCAAGAGGGTTGGGTGGATGGGGTGATTGGGGTTTCTGACCAGCAGAAAAGGAGGCAAAAGCAGTGTCCGATTAAATCATTCAATTCCTGAAAGAGAATGCAGGGGAAAATGGAGTCAGACTCATCTGAGGTGAATAGACAAGAGGGTGGGTGGAAAAGTTGCAACAGGGGAAAGTCCTGTTGGAAAATAAAGGAAAAATTCTTCCTCACATTGGAAATTCTTCCTCAGTCCTTGGAAATACAGAACTTGGATATACCCAGAGCTCCTTCTTCAGGCTGGAAGCTGTTCACTTGCAAGGACATAACAGTTTTCAACTATAAAACCTTGTTTTCAATTTTAAATTTCTATCCCTGTCAGTCCTGGCTGGGAACTGCCCAGCACAACCTTCTCAACCTTCAGAAGATCTGTGTGCAGTCCCCGAAGCAGAGAGCAGGTGTACCCATAGCTCTATATTTTATTATTACCATTGTGTTTAATTTAATAAATTGCCCAAGCTCACAGCAGTGCATAATGAGCACTCCCCTGGCTATTTTCCCGTTTTCACAGGTGTCTCTGGGATAAAATATCCATGAACAAGAGACAAATTTAGGCAAAGACTTCAATGAGTTTATAAATTTATCAGCTGCCTCAATATTTAGAAGTTCCCCACAGCAACGTTGGTCTTTTATTTTTTTTTAATTCTACTATTTTAGAGTAATGATTAAAGCCCATATGTCCATCCAGCAGTAAGTTTGACTTTCCCAGCTCCTCTGATCCAGATTTTGTCTTGGGAAGGTGAATTTTACTCAGAATGACTGTACTGAGGATGTTTAATTTTTTTTTTCACAGAAAGTGTGAAAGTTCTGATCCAAAGAACTTGTAACTGTTCATCTGATAGATAAGGATTGAACAATGTCTTGAGAAAAAAAAGAAAAATATTTGAAAATAAAATTAAAATTAAAAAAGAATATGGAAAAAAATGAATGTGAATTTCACCTAAGAGCCCAGCAGAGAGAAAGAAAGTCCAGAGACAGACCTGACTTACTGATTTCAGACATTGCGAGAGTTAAAAGAAAAGCTGAATTGATCTAAAACTTGTCCCCAGTCTTGAGTGGTGGATATGGTGACTCTGCAGCACCATGCCCAAGCCTAGCCTCACTCAGTGGCTGCAGACACAGTCACATAGAAATGGGGTGAAATGAGACACTGCTGGTATGAAAATCTGGAAATGAAAAAGGACAGAGGATGAATTCTTTGTCTCTTGGGACCCTGCAGCTGAGGATAGAAGTTCTTTGGAGATGCACGCCTTGCCTGAAGCCCACTGCAGGGGTGTGGTGGGTAACTGGGTCATGAAATTCCTCTGGAAATGCCATGCAGGATGTCAGAACAGATCAGTGATCCTTTCCAGAGCTAATATTTTCTAACTCTGCTGCACCTAGGAACAAACCCCGCATGAATTAATGCATTAATGAGAACAGAGAGAAGGGACTAAACACTCTTTCCATACTCAGCCCTGGAGTCCCATCTGCGAAACCTCTCAGCAGTGAGATCCAGCTCTGCAAGTGTCCCCTGAGCGACAAAACCTCATGGCACTGCCACGGGGCTTTGAAAGTGTCACAAATGGGACCTCCATGGTCCCTGCACTGGTGTTTTGAAAATGTCCCAAAATCTGCATGGCTGAGGCTCAGTTTGGGCTGTGGTGAGGAAGTCCAAGCCAGACTCACTGAGACCAGAATAGCCCTAAAATGAGTGGTCAGGGGGCTGCTGAGGCCTGGCTTTGGCTGTGTGTGGGTGGCAGGGTGGCTGCACTCGGGGGATGCTCCCAGGGCTGTGTTGGGAGCGGAGCCTGGGGTGGGCAGAGCTGTCACTGGTCACCGTTCTGGGCATTTCATGGCATTTAGAGCTCATTAATGTGCCGTGGCCAGGTGAGGCTGGTGAGAGCTGCTCTGATCAGCTGCAAGTCTGGAATTTCCTCACGGGAAGGGTCATCCAGCCCTGGCACAGCTGCCCAGGACAGTGGTGGAGTCACATCCCTGGAAGTGCTCAAAAAACCACGTGGGTGTGGCACCTGGGGACACGGTCTGGTGGTGACCACGGTGGCGGTGCGGGGCTGATGGCTGGACTCAGTGACTGCAGAGATCTTTTCCAGCCCTAGCAATCCCAGGATTCTGTGACTCTGTAAACAGCCACAGCCCAGCAGAACCTGGGCTCCCAGCACCGGGAAGGACATCAGATCATCTGCACTGCCCTCTCCTTTTTTGGGGTGCTAGAGCCAATGAACAGCGTTTCAAACGATGCTCCACAGGACCTGGGAACCTTCTGGCCCCGGGACCACCACGGACCAGCAGCTCCGGAGGCAGAGCCTCCTCCTGTCGGGGGGAGGATGCAGCAGCGCAGAGGCTGTTTCACCAGGCTGGGTGAAGATGAAGGTTGAAACTGCCCCTCCCCGGCTCCGCGGGCTCTCCCTGCTCATGTGCTGTCTCCTCTCACTCAGCGATGCTCCCTGGGGCTGCAGCCCCTCCAGGCAGCTTCTGCCACTGTCCCAGCGCTGGGACAGGACGTGGTGTCACCCCTGGGGAGGGGCAGAGCCCCTGGGGAGCCCGTGCTGTGACCTGGGCAGTGATCAGGCAGGGAAAAGCACCTGGAGAGCACAGGGGGATCATTTCTCTGCCACACTCCGTCAGTCTGAGCCTCTGGTTCTTCCTGAACAGGAGATCTTTTTGTGGGGAATATTCTTAAATGGATTTGTTTCTCCTGTGGATTTCTCTCACCACTTGGAGAAGCCTCTGCAGACCTTCGGCGTTTGCAGTTTGCTCTGACAAAATGTTCCAAAGCTTAATCCTGTTGAGGGAAAAATGCCTCCTGTAACTGGTTTTAAATTTGCCACCTGCTGTTTTATTAAATGTAGCTTAGTTCTTGCATTAAGGGACAGCAAGCAATGGCACCTGAGTGTCCTCTCCCAGCCGCTCAGGACACCACAGAGCCCTTCTCCACGCTCCAGTCATCCCTCTTCCAGGCTGGAGAGTCTGTGCTCACCCACATCTTCCTTCATGGAAATTATTTTACACTTACTGGTTGTAAAATCAAAAAATCCTTCTATTCCCCAAGAGGATAAAGGGAAGGTGCGAGCGTCTGCTTCACCGACTTTTCAGATCGAGACCTTTGTGGCTAAAGAGAAGAGAAAGTAACTGTGAGAGATGCAGTACAAACCTGGTAGTTAATGGGAACAATAGCGAAGCCTAAAACTCTTAGCCACTCATTGATGAACCATTAGGAAACTCCAGCTCAGCTTTGGGGAGGGACAGCCTGATCTTCGTGGCTGAGACAAAGAGGGATGGAGGTGAGGATTCCAGACACCTGAGGGTCCTGCGGGACAGAGCTGACAGAGGAACCCTCAGGAGAGGGTCAGCGGCGGGAAAGGGTGCTGGGAGGACAGAGGTGGGGGCGGATCAGGGATGAGGTACTCGAGCAGACTGTGTGATCCACCCTGCCGTGCCGGCAGCCCAGCTGGAGCTGGGGACAGCGGCTGGAGCTGGGGACAACAGCTGGAACTGGAGCTGGGGACAGCGGCTGGAGCTGGGGACAACAGCTGGAACTGGAGCTGGGGACAGCAGCTGGAGCTGGGGACAGCGGCTGGAGCTGGAGCTGGGGGCAGCGGCTGGAGCTGGAGCTGGGGGCAGCGGCTGGAACAGCTGGGCAGTGGCTGGAGCTGGGGACAACAGCTGGAGCTGGGGACAGCGGCTGGAGCTGGAGCTGGGGGTAGCAGCTGGAGCTGGGGACAACAGCTGGAACTGGAGCTGGGGACAGCAGCTGGAGCTGGGGACAACAGCTGGAGCTGGGGACAACAGCTGGAGCTGGGGACAGCGGCTGGAGCTGGGGACAGCAGCTGGAGCTGGGGACAGCAGCTGGAGCTGGGGACAGCGGCTGGAGCTGGGGACAGTGGCTGGAGCTGGGGACAGCAGCTGGAGCTGGGGACAGCAGCTGGAGCTGGGGACAGCGGCTGGAGCTGGGGACAGCAGCTGGAACTGGAGCTGGGGACAGCGGCTGGAGCTGGGGACAGCAGCTGGAACTGGAGCTGGGGACAGTGGCTGGAGCTGGGGACAGCGGCTGGAGCTGGGGACAGCACCCGGAGCTGGGGACAGCGGCTGGAGCTGGAGACAGCCCCAGTCCGACAGCAGCGGTGACAGCTCAGGGGCAGCCGTGGGGCAGCAGTGACCCCCTGGGCAATAGTCTGTGGACTGAAGGGTGCAGAGGCCATGGGCAGAGAGCCGTGCTCAGAGGGGTGACCCCCCCAGGTCCAGGGAGGTGCTCTCCCATGCCCACCTCCCCTCCGTGCTGCCAGTGTCCCCCCAGCGCCAGCAGCACCCCGAGCCACCGCTGTCCCCACAGCATGGTCACCTCCTGTGGAGCAGCCTCGAGCTCCTCTCTGACCTCTTGCGTTGGGCACCACGTTCCTGGACGTGTTTACCTGCACAAACCCACCATTTCTGGGCTGAAAACCAATCAAATCTGGGACAAATCACTGAGAATTCTTAAAATGCTACTACTTGAATATTTCTAAAATGTTTCCTTGAACATCCTCTTCCTGCACATGAGCCCTGGATCTCCATTCAGAGACACTTCTGATATTGTTTTGCAGTGGCCCTTAGCTCACAGTCATGCAGGGAAAGAGGCAGAAACCACTTTTGGGATATGCTAGGAACCTTTCTGGACAGAACATTACCCTGTGTGCTCTCTCTGACCATTGACAGCCACTGAATTGAACCAACAGTTTGTTTTTCTCAAAGCATCTACCAAAACATTAGCTGAATTTAAAAACCACAAATCTGAAGAATTCAGCACATTCCTGATGTTTGCACAAACCTTTTCCTGTGGTCAAACACCACCTCTGCAGAACACACACCTGTGGGCACTGACGTGGCTCCGAAGCAAAGTGCTTTTTGGCTCTCACCCTGGGACTCTCACAGTGCTGGAAGTAGGATGGAAAACAAAACTCCCCCAGGAAAATCCTCCTGTGGGTTGGTTTTGAGCTCTGCAGAGGAATCAGGGAGCTGCTGGATGCAAACACGGAGAGGAATTGAAGTGTCTGCTGGGCTTTGGGGGCTGCAGTGCTGGGAGCAAGGGGAGCATTTGGATTTAGCATGAACAAACATCTCATCCCTTGTGCGGAGGAAGGAGCGAACCTTATGACTGAAACTGGATGGAAAAGTCAGATTTCTATCCCCCCGAGCCCTCTCATCCTTGGTTCACGTGTCTGTCTGCCTGAGTGCTGCACAGCAGACGGAGGGAATGTGACAGCTCAGGTGCCGCGGCAGGTCCAGCCTCGGCAGCACACGGCTGCAGTGGGGCTGAGCACCCCCAGCTCCTCGGGACATTCACTGCCCACCCTGAGCTCTGCATGGCACAGCCCCGACCACTGCAGACTGTCCCACTCTCCTGGGACAGCCTGGCCTGTGCTGGATGTCACCTGCAGAGCTCCCTCCTGGCAGGGCACGTGTCCCATGCTGTCCTGCGGTGACACCCACAGCGCTGTGCAGGGCAGGGAGCCCAATCCTGTTCACATCCATCTGTTGTGCAGCCCCACAGACCCCCACAGACCGTCCCTTCATCCCCCCAGGCTGTCCTGATGTCACACACGGGGAGAGGGAGAAGGACTGGCAGGATGCCGAGGAGAGGCTGAGCCTCCTTGGGGCTCCTGTCACCTGCAGATTACAGAATCCACCTGTGTGCCCGAGAGCCACAGAACCATAAAATGGTTTGGGTGGGAAGGGACCTGAAGGATCAACCCTTAGGAGGAAGAGGTTCTTCCCCCAGAGGGTGCTGGGCACTGCCCAGGCTCCCCAGGGAATGGGCACGGCCCCGAGGCTGCCAGAGCTCCAGGAGCGTTTGGACAGCGCTGCCAGGGATGCCCAGGCTGGCACTGCTGGGGGTCTGGGCAGGGCAGGGTGGGACTGGATGGTCCTGTGGGTGATCCTGGATGATCCTGTGGGTGATCCTGCATGGTTCTTTCAGCTCAGGGTATTCTGTGACTCTCTGATCCAGGTCCATCCCTCTGCCATGGACAGGGTGGGGACATCTCCACTCCCCCTGGCTTCCCTCAGGAAAATCCCAGATGGCACCTAGCACAAGGGAAAAACAAACCTCAAACAGGACCCACATTATTCCCAGGCGTTTCTCTTTAAACACATTCACATTTTGGAAACCAAGACCTTGACTATTCCTGGAAATTCTTACTGTTCTAGATTATTCTGTGACCCAAGCTGGACTGGGAAGTCCCAGAGTGTGTTTCACGCCCTGGAGTGATGAGTGCCAGCTGTTTTGTGTGGGGGACAGTCAGATTTGGGGTAGATTGAAGCAGCTGAGTGTGGTGTGAGTGCTCTGCCCGCCGGGCTGGCGCTGCTGGGGTTTGTCAGCAGAACCAGAGGCTCTGCAGTTGTGTCTGTCGGGAATGAGCAGAGCTGGGGCACAGAGATCCAAGAGGAAAACAGCAGTGATTGGGTAGTAAGATCTCAGCTGAGAGCAGGGTGAGTTCTCTGAAGCACTTCTGGGGTGCAGAAATCCTGCTTTTGGCCACTTCCACTGCGGAACTGCTGCTTTTTGCTTCTCCTTCCAGCTGCAGCAACATCCAGGTGAAGGATGAGTTGTGCCCAATGGTCAGCATTGTGGGGCTTTTATTATCCAACTTATCTCATAATTACCACAAATTCTGGGAATTAAAGCCTTGTGGGGTGGCATTTATCGCTGACCTCTGCAGTGGCCCAGACACTGAGAGCCTTCGGACCAAGGTGACTCACCCTGGGACACAGAGCTGCCACAGCAGCAATTATTTCATCCTCGCTCATCAGAGGGACGTGGTTTTGCTGCAGGGAGTGATGGATTCAGAGTTAGAAAATGGTTCTGGATTAATTTTGGAAAAATGAATGATTTTAATGCTGGACCACTTCTCCCTCTGGCAAACTACTGCAATTAATGATGCATTTTTCTAAAAACTGGGATTTTATCAGATGCCTGACCATGCCTTTTGTATTTTTATTTTTCCAGAGGGATAATTTCTTTCATTATAGATCTTGCAGAAGAACCTTCATTCTATAAAATGTGCTGATGTAAACAGCACCCTCTGGTCATGCTTTGCTCTCTGCTTGATCACTTGTGCTTTTAAGGATCCTCACGGCTCCACAGGGGAGTCAGGAGGGGAATCCTTGTCTGCATGGAGAGTTTAGAGGGGGAAATCTGTGTGCCGCCCAGAATCCCAGAATCTGTGAGGCTGGAAAACTCCCAAACCGTGGGGTCCAACCTGTGCCCAGTGCCCACCGTGTCACCCAGCCCTGGGTTTGGTGCTGTTGAGGCACCACAGGGAGGCTGGAGTTACACCAAAAACTGTAAGCAGTCAGGCAGAATAATAAACACTCTGTCAGGCTGGTGCATTCACATGGAATGCACAGATTAAAGGGCAGATCTTTCGGGGAAGATATAGCTACATCCCCAAAATTATATGATAATAACAACATTCACACCCAACAAAACAGCTGTTTCCTGAAAAGCTCATCATTGAAAGCAGTGAATAACTGCAGAAATCAGAGCACTTCCTTCATCTTTGGCAATGAATAATTGATAACTTCATTTTCCAAATGAGTTTTGTCCTTACTTTCTGGTAGTTCCATTTGGATGGTTCTCTGTTTTCTGTTTCCGAAGATGCTGTGTGAGATGTGTCCCAGGCGTGATCGCAGTCAGCACCAATTTAATTCCCAGGCTGTGCCCTGGCTGCCGGACGTGCTGCCCCGGCTGGAGGAGAAATTACAGCTCTTCGTCACAATTTGTTCCTGAGAAATCCACGGTCGCTGCTGCCTCGTGTGCTCCACAAGGATGGGGCTCCTCTGTTTCACTATTTTTCAGGAATTGAATGTTAATCTGCATGGCTCTTTGCCCTTTTCCTGTGGCAGGCTCTGGGGTTGCCTCACTCCACGCTGCTTTTCATTCCCATTTATTTTCTGTTCATCCTCCAAGATCTCTGCCAGCAGCCCTTGGGCTGCTCCTGCCCCTCTGCAAGGCTCCCAGGGGAATTGTCACCCTGCCCTTACCCTGCCCTGCTCATTCTAAACCATCCGTTTTATTAATATTTTTTCCTATTGCCCCTAATTTCTTGCTTTGCTGCTGCTGTTAGACAACTTTAGGAAGAATAATTTATGACAAAGAACCAAGTAACTGCCATGCCAGGTCACACCATCCATCACTCCATGTGCTTCCCCAGCATCTGAATACCAAAGCAGCTCGTACATCAATCTGCCCTCGCTGAATGCAAATCACTCCTTGCCTTCCCCTCCTTCTCTTTTGCTTTCCATGCTTGTGCCATTTCCTTCAGGAAGTCATGACTCCTGTTTTTCCTTATGCCAGGGATCACCACAAAGGTGGGAATTTCTGCCTGATGCCTTCAAGTGCCCTTCTTGCCTAGTCATTGCATTGGTGAGGTTTGGGGGGAAAAAGCTGTTTTGATTTAATCTGTAATGAACCTCGTGGGTTCCTGAAATGTGACCACCTGGTCCTCGTCCTGTGCAACAATGGAATGGTTTGGAGGAGCCTTAAAGCCCATCCAGTGCCACCCCTGCCATGCAGGGACACCTCCCACTGTCCCAGGCTGCTCCAACCCCAATGTCCAGCCTGGCCTTGGACACTGCCAGGGATGGGACAAGGAGAAACCTCTACCTCAGTGTTCCCCAGAACACCTTGCTGAGGTCCAGAGCTCTCAGCTACAAAAACCAGATGAGCAAAAACAAATAAAACACTCCACAGAACACAGATCCTTGGCAGTGAATATCCTGCTCAGTGGCAATTCTTCTCTCCTTGCAATAATCACCATGGGCGCCGCGGGGAGCAGAATATTCCTACACGTGCCCAGAGAGCTGCCTGGGCAAATCCACCAGGCTCAGACCAAAGTCAGATATCCCAGGGTGCAGAAAGTATTTTGGGACATGGCTAAGACCAAACAGTTTCCCTTCAGCTTCCTCCCACGCTGTGCCTCTGCCTGCAGAGCATCCCCAGCTCTCCATGCCACCCCAGCCTGGCCCTGCTGTGCCTCTGCTCCGATGGCCCTGCCCAGGACCTCCTCCCCTTCTGCTGCTGCTGTCCCCCAGCTCCAGCAGCGTCCCCAGACCCTCACTGACCCCACAGCCTGCTCACCTGCCCCAGAGCAGCCACCAGCTCCTCTCTGAGCTCTGCTTTGGGCACCAGCTCCTCTCTGAGCTCTGCTTTGGGCACCAGCTCCTCTCTGAGCTCTGCTTTGGGCACCACGTTAACCTGGAGCACCTGCACAAACCCAGCATTTCTGGGCTGAAATCCAATCAGAGTTGGGAGAAATTGCTGAGAGCACCCAACCCTCAGAAATGTCTGGGGAGTGTTTGCAGCTGGAGTGCCTCAGAGAGGAGAAGGTGGCTGCAGCATCTCTTGGAACTCACCCCAAAGAACTTTAAAGGATAAAACTGTAAATGGTTGGAAGCCATGAGGTCGGATCTCTCTCCGGGGCTCCCTCATGGATTTGGGAAGGAGGAGATCACAGCACTCCTCTGCAGAATCCCAAAGCAGTTCCAAGAGACAGGACCTGGGCATCTTTCAGACACAGCGGCAGAGCTGAGCAGAACCCACCTAGACACCAATTCCACAGACAGCAGGAATTGCCCAAACCAGGTTTTCCTTCCACATGAGCTGCTTTTCCTTCAGAGTTGTTTGGTTTGTGTCCCTTGTGGAGGTTGCTGTCACAGGAATCAGCTCCCAGCGCTGCCTCCCTGTCCCTCCCGGGGCAGGCAGGACAGGTCTCACACCCCACATGGGTGGGAAAAATACTTTGGGCTCAGCCCTGGTCACCCTCCACCTCCAGATTTTGAAGATAACTTACTGTACTTAGAGCAATTAGATTAAATTTATCATATTTAAATCAGAGAGGGAAAGGAAAAAGTGCTTCTCTGTTCCATGTAAAGACAAGGAATTAGTGATCAGCTGTGACAGAGGCTACATCATTAGGAACATTTGAAAACAAAAATGAGCCAGAAAAGCTTCTGGAAACAGCTGCTCTGATCTAAAAACTCCTGCAAATACTTGAAGTAGTACAAATCTCTGCAGCCTGGAGTTGGTCTGACCCAGGCAGCCCTGGCATTGCCCCATGGGCAGAGGGGGAGGAAGAGTTTATCGTGGAGACCCTTCCAGTGAGTCATGAGGAGCAGAAAGGACCCCCAAACACACCCCAAAACCACCACCCCCACCTGACTCCATGGCTTCCTGAGCTCCTTGCAGAGAGGAGCCTGGATGAGGCTGGATCCACCCCCAGCCCAGGCTGGGTCCATGATTTCTGTCTGAAGGATTGTACAGGGATGGCTGAACCTTTACATGACCTAGTCCTCGAGGATTAAGGATAAGGAACCCAAATATATTTATATAAATAAATAATTTATTATGATAACCGTTTGACTAGGAGACCTTAATCAGCATTATTTACTGCACAGCATGGCTATCCAGAGCGACCAGCACAGTGCACTCTTTGAAACAAGAGTGAAGCAATTCTGTTAAAGCCACCAAGCTCCGTCACTGAGCAGAGATTGATGTCACTCACTCACACCAAGGGCCCTGGGCAAAGCACTTTGGCTCAGCCTGGAGCAGTGACACTGAGGGGCAGCCCTAGGAGGGGCTCGGGCAAAGGGGGCATGAGGAGACCCTCTCATTGAAAACTGGGGCTGGGTTTGACAGGATAAAGCCCTGGAGTGGCAGTCAGGTGTCCCTGGGCCGTGCAGCTCAGCTGCTTTAGCTGAGGATCAGTGGTGTCACCTGGGGTTCCCTTCTCAGGTACTCCACGAGCTCTGCCACTCCCTCGCCCCTCTCAGGATGCTGCACTTTGGGATTGAGGAGTCAGGCTGGTTGCAGCTTTATCCAGCCCCAAAAGCAGCAGGACCCCCTCTCTGTCCCCCACTCCCCGCAGGACATCCAGCTCTTCCCACCCTCCCTGTTTCCTTTCAAGCAGTTACTGAAATTCTGCTGAAGTTTCTGCTCCAGAGGAAGAAAAGCGCCAGACAATCACAGCAGCAAGTCCTTTAAGGATGCTCAAGAGCCTTTCCCCTGCTCTGAGGCAGCTCAGCTCCTGAGCCCCGAGCAGGCGTGGGCAGGGCTGAGCCACGGACAGGGAGGGTCCTGTCTGCAGCATGGCCTGGGGCACATTCGGGACAGTTCTGTCCTTCTGCCCCACTCAGGTGAGACCTCACCTGCAGGGCTGCTCCAGCCTGGGGGTCCCAGCATGGGAAGGACCTGGAGCTGCTGGAGAGAGTCCAGAGGAGCCACGGAGCTGCTGCAGGGCTGGAGCCCCTCTGGAGCCAGGCTGGGAGAGCTGGGGGTGTTCCCTGGAGAGGAGAAGGACACAGGGAGAGCTCCGAGCCCCTGGCAGGGCCTGAAGGGCTCCAGGAGAGCTGCAGAGGGACTGGGGACAAGGGCTGCAGGGACAGGAGGCAGGGAATGGTTGCCAGTGCCAGAGGGCAGGGCTGGATGGGATGTTGGGAATGAGGAATTGTTCCCTGGGAGGGTGGGCAGGCCCTGGCCCAGGGTGCCCAGAGCAGCTGTGGCTGCCCCTGGATCCCTGGCAGTGTCCAAGGCCAGGCTGGACATTGGGGCTTGGAGCAGCCTGGGACAGTGGCAGGTGTCCCTGCCATGGCAGGAGAGAGAAGAGAGAAGAGAGAAGAGCTTTGACATCTGTTCCAATCCAAAACATTTATAATTTTATGATCTGTCCCACCCCGAGGCCAATTCCTACATTTACAGATCCCCCACCCAGCACCACCCCCAGCCCAGCCCAGCCCAGCCCAGCCCAGCCCAGCCCAGCCCAGCCTAGCCCAGCTCAGCCCAGCCCAGCCCAGCCCAGCCCAGCCCAGCCCAGCCCAGCCCAGCCCAGCCACCTCCCTCCCACCCCAGGACACCTCCCCCTGCTCAGGAGTATTTCACATCAGGACAGCGAGGCTGATTGGGAGCAAGGCTTTATTACTAAATCCACCCTTCAGGGAGTCACAGCAGCCCAAAGCACAGGCACGAGAGCTCAGCCAGCTCAGCACAGAGCCATGCCTGGGAGCAGATGTGCAGGAGCTCCCACATCACAGCAGAGATTGCATTTCCCTTCCCTCAGTGGCAAGAAAATCCCTGTCCTGGTCAGCAGCCAAAAGAGGTCCAACAACACAGCTTCTGCTGAGGCTGAGCACTCCGACAGACAGATTGAGCTGTACCAGTTCCTCCTGCAGGTCACCTGGAGCAGTCGAGGCCGTGCCCTGTCACAGAGCCACCCCAGGGCCCCCTACCCATGGGAGCCCACAGCCCCCGGCACCTCGGGGAGCAGCGCAAGGGACAGGGGCAGCAGGAGCAGGGCAGACCCTGGCAGAGCACACACAGCCTGGCCACTCTCAGGAGCCTCATCCTCCTCCTGAGCAGGGGAGGATCTCTTTTTCCAAGCATAGTATTTTGCCACAGCCACGTTGGGGTTGCCCTGGGCAGGGTCAAACCACATCTGGACGCAGCGCCCGCTGCCCCGGCGCTCACGGCTGTATCTGTACGAGTTGGACCAGATCTTCTCGCACAAATCCTTGGGCTGGGGGAAGATCTTGCTGAAGGGTCTGCACATGGAGCCCCAGGGACAGCGGTTGGTTCCTGGGGACAGAGCACCGCAGGAGAAAAGCTCAGCGTGAGCACCGGGACAGCCCTTCCTCCTGTCCTTCCACCAGGGACAGCCCTTCCTCCTGTCCTTCCACCGGGGACAGCCCTTCCTCCTGTCCTACCACCGGGGACAGTCCTTCCCTGCTGTCCTTCCACCGGGGAGGAGCAGGTCCCCTGCCCACGGGGAGTGACAGATTTGGGGTCTGGGCAGCAGTGACACTGCCAGCGAGCTGCCTGGGGAGAGGAGAGCTCCCCAGAGCCCACCAACCTGTGGCCCAGTTCCAGCCCTTGTGCCAGTTCTCCTTGCACGTGAGGCAGTCCTTGCAGTCCTCCCACCACTCCTCGCAGTCCTCCCGGCACAGCGGCACGTGGAGAATCCTCTCCCGGCGCCAGCTGCTGTCAACCTGCAGGACACAGGGCCAGGCACGCTGGGCAGGGCCCTTCAGAGTCAAGGGCAAGATCTGCCACATCCCAGACCCCCCAACCCTCCCGTGGGGCTCCACAGCTGAGCCCAGGGAGCTCCAGCCCCAGCAGAGATGTGTCTTGGCAAAAGGAATTCTTCCATCAGTCAGAGGCCAGAAAAGTCCTTGGAATCTTTCCACGCTGTGGAAAAAGTTGAGACATCCCAGATAGTGAAGAGAAATTGTTCCCTGGCAGGGTGGGCAGGCCCTGGCCCAGGGTGCCCAGAGCAGCTGTGGCTGCCCCTGGATCCCTGGCAGTGTCCAAGGCCAGGCTGGACATTGGGGCTTGGAGCAGCCTGGGACAGTGGGAGGTGTCCCTGCCATGGCAGGGGTGGCACTGCATGAGCTTTAATGTCCCTTCCAACCCAAACAGTTCCACGATTCTGTGATCTGACCGTACCTGGTCAATCCAGGGCCCCAGGTTGGGTGAGCACTCGTACAAGCACATGTCCTGGATGAAGTGGCGCTTGCATTTGGGTGGCATCACCCCACAGTGGTTCCAGTTGAAGTTGTAGAGGCTGGATTGGTCCCTGTGGCCTTCCAGGCTGGTGTTGGCTGTGCAGCAGGCGTTGTCCTTCCAGGGGGAGCACTGCAGCAGAGCAAGGGACAAGGGACAGGCTGGCTGGGGTGGCAGGGGATGGCGCAGGGGCAGAGCTCACTGCAGGGAGCCTGCAGAACCAGAGGGTTTGATCTGCTCCAGCAAACCCTGGGTCAGTTTGGACTCAGGGGCTCAGCGCTGCAGCACGGCAGAGCTGCAGGAGAAGCAGGAGATCAGACCTCAGCAGGAACCAGTGCCAGCCTGAGGGACAGGAGCAAACTCCTTTTCCTCCACCCAGGGGCTGGGGCAGAGCAAGAACCATCTCCAGCACCAAGAGGGAGCAGAGGAGAAGCTTTATTCACCATCCCTTCCCTCCCGTGCTCTGGGGTGCCCGAGCTGCAGGAGGGGGGACAGGGCAGGTGACACTGAGCTGACATCCCCACAGCAGCGCTCCTGCCCTGGCCATTGCCGAAAGAAGGAGGCAAACAAACAGACCTCACACCCAGCACAGGCTTTCTGCCTCAGACTGGTGCTGGCCAAGCCAAACCAGCCCATAATATGCGGGCAGGCAGGTCAGGGGGCCTGACAGTCCCACCAGCAGCTCTTACCTGGCCATGCAGCTTGTCCTCGGGGCCAGGCTCGCTTTTGTGGTGCTTGGCATCGATGCAGAGATTCAGCAGTGGGTCCTTCACCGGCACCACGGCACCGGCAGCCAGCAGCAGCAGCAGCGCCAGCCCCAGCGCCATCCCACAGCCAGCCGGGGAGCGCAGGGGACAGAGAGGGGACAGCACGGGATGGGGGACAGAGGGGACAGAGAGGGACAGCACGGGATGGGGGACAGAGCTGTATAGAGAGGGGACAGAGCTGTGCAGAGAGGGGACAGCACGGGATGGGGGACAGAGGGGACAGAGAGGGACAGCACAGGATGGGGGACAGAGCTGTATAGAGAGGGGACAGAGCTGTGCAGAGAGGGGACAGCACGGGATGGGGGACAGAGAGGGACAGCACGGGATGGGGGACAGCTGTGCAGAGAGGGGACAGAGCCGTGCAGATAGGGGACAGCACGGGATGGGTGACAGAGCCGTATAGAGAGGGGACAGAACAGTGCAGAGAGGGGACAGCACGGGATGGGGGACAGCTGTATAGAGAGGGGACAGAGCAGTGCAGAGAGGGGACAGAGCGGTGCAGAGAAAGGACAGCACAGGAGCAGCGAGGGAGGTGCCGCGGGGGCCGGGCGCTCCTGGGGAGCTGGCAGCAGCTCGTGGCACCAGGGACACAGGTGCAGCCCCCCCGGCAGGCTGCAAGGTCAGCAGTGTGTTATCGTCAGGGACAGCAGGGACAAACAGCCCGGAGAGCTCAGACTGGGCACAATTCACCAGCCCTGAGGGAGGAGGGGATGCTGTGTGGGACCTGCTCAGTCTGGGCTCCTTTCGCCACCCCACTGCTTCAGACAGAAGCTCCCAGCCCCCAAACCTTCTGCACCACGACATGGGCACTCCAGGGACCTCTCCAGTGAGCGTTCAGAGGGGCAGGGAATGCTCCAAACACCAACACCTTGTGCGGACCATGGGCTGCAGGAGGCCCACAGTGTCTCCAGGAGTGTGTTAAGACAGGAAAAGATTTTATTTACCTGCGTCTGAGACTTTGAAACCCTCACCTGAGGTCTCCAACAGAGACCTGAATCATCACAGAATCACAGAAGGGTTTTGGTTAGAAGGAATCTTAGAGCCCATCTCATTCCACCTGGGCAGGGACACCTTCCTCGAGAGCAGATTGCTCCAAGCCCCCTCCAGCCTGCTCTGATCTGATCAATAAAAGACATCTCACACTGCCTAGAGGCTGGCACAAATTTTACAGTCATTTTCTAAACTGCATCCCCCAAAAACCCCAAACCAGCTAAGCAGCAACAAGACTTGCCCAGAAAGTTCCTTCCCATCCCTTACTGACACAGCACGAGGCTCTAAACCAGACAACTTTCAAGTAGAATTTTGCAAAACACAGGAGGAGGACAAAGCATTTACAGCATTAAAATAGCACAAAACACCCAGAAAAAGCAGCTACAGGCCTGAGGAGGGACACGGAAATGACAACTGGGGAGTAGCTAACTTGAATTATAACTGCATTTATGCCCCAAATCAAATGTCAGCCTTGCCTGAAAGTCCAGAAACCCTCTCTAACACCTTACAAAAACTCAGCTCAGCACCTTCCCAGGGCAGCTTTACCAGGAAAGCTTCCAGCACAGGTGCTGGCACTGGGGAGGACCTTCCCCCTCTGTCTGACGAGCTTTTCCTCATGCCACTGTTTGCCAGCTCGGGGGCTGATGTTTTGGTGACATCCAGCTCCTCCAGCCTCCTTCACTAGCAGCACCTCCCGCCTGGGAAACAGCCCAGTGCTTCCTCCCAACAGCAGGTGTCTTATCAGCCCTGGCCCTGCACAACAAGCGCTCCTTCCTCTGCTCCCCCGCGCCAGGCAGCTTGGATTGGCTTTGCATGAGGCAGAGTAACCCAGGAGAGACTGACCCAGGGCTCCAGGCATGGAATAAATAATGGAATAAACACAAAAGGCAGCAAATGACACACAGGCTGCTGCCTCGGAAGGAAGAACAAACAAACAGAAATGCAGGTGCTGAGGGAAAGCAGTGCCCCTCCTTGTAACACCTGAGCACATCATTGGTGCTAAAAGCTTCACCAGAGCCTGCAGAAAGCCCTTGCCCTCAGCATGGGAACAGCCTTCCTCCCAGAGCAGGTTTTGGGGCTGATCTGCTCTTTCCTCCACTCACATCACTGATGTTTCGGTGATGAACCACTGGCCTAAGGAGCAAATCTTTCTAAATTTCATGTGCGAGCACTTTGGGCTCTGGGAGACGCTGCTTTGGTGATCACAGAATCAGTGAGGTTGGAAGAGATGTCCCCACCTTGTCCCCAGCCCAGAGCACTGAGTGCCACGGCCAGGCCTTGCTGGGACACCTGCAGGGATGGGCACTGCAAAGCTCCCTGGGCAGCCCTGTCCTGGAAGAAAGTTTTCTCTCGTTCTGTCCCTTGTTCCCTCGGAGCAGAGCCTGACTTCCTCCCCACCCTCCTGTCAGAAATCAGCCTTGTGCTTCAACCCCTCAGTGGGAGATGTCACTGAGCAGATCTTCCCCCGCTCACTTCTGACTCTTTGCCACCTCTGCTCCCTCCACGAGACAAGTTTTGCCCCTCGAGGCACAGCACCGTGGCAGTTTGAGATGCCCTGCGCTGTCCTGGCCACATTTCCTGCTCCTTGCCAGGGAATTTCTAATATCTGGTTTGTTTTTGGAACTGCTGATCACTGAACTGTGTTGTAACATTGTCAGAGCAGTGACAGCTTGTTCCTGGGAGATAATTGTCAGCCACCAGCCTGTCATCTTCCATCTGACGTGTTCTCCCCGGCGCATCGCTGCGTGCTCATCTCGACGGCTTTTTCTTTGAAATCTGCAGTCTTACTGCTCAGTGACTCAGTGGTGCCAGGTGTCACATCCCACTCATGCAGAAGGGAGAATCCAGGAGTCAGAGGTGCCCGTGGTCACAAAAGAACAGCAAAAGCCAAAAGGGTCCAGAGAACAAAGCTCACGGAGTTTTATTGGCCAGCTCCGCTCTTGGTGTGGAAATTGGTGCATGTTTTCCCCCTACTTTGTAATAGTGAGAGAAATAAAAAAATAAAATTTCAGTAAATGAAATTTCAGTAAAATGAAAGAGGGAAGGAAAGAGTGAAAGGGATAGGAAAGGAGGTCGCCAGTCCTGGCTGCAGCACTGATCAGGTCCCGGGGTGCTGCCCAGGCTTTGGGGGTGCCTTTTTATGAGTAAATTTTCCCCACCCTGGGATCGGGTTCCTTCTCTTCCTGTAAATGTGAGCATGTGCAGTCTGTTCTGAACCTCTCTGGAGATGGGCTGGGGGGCTTTGGGGGTCTTCTGGTAGCCTTGATCCCCTCTACTGGATCGGCCCTCAGCCGACAGCTCTGCCTGCTCCTTGTCCCCACTCCTGCACAGGATCTGTCCCCTGTGCTGTGTGGTGACCACGGACCAGGACAGGGGAGCTGGCCCCAAAAAGGTTCTGCCCCAGGAGGGCTCTGCCCACCCTCTGGACTGCCCCTTCCCAGCCATGTCCTGCTCTCGTCCTGATTTAACTTGCTTGCTGCAGTGCACATCAGGAGTTTGAGTCACAGCAATGCAGTTACTCCTTCCTGCCCAGGCTCCTGCCCCATGGTCTTCTGCAGATTTTTACAGCTGGTCCTGGAGCGATTTAGAGTCACCAGAAACTTGGTTGACTTGATGTTTTCCCCTCCTTTTCCCAGACAAAATTTGTTGAAAAGCAGAAAGCATAGAATCAAAGGAGCTTTTGGTCGGGAGGGACCTTAAAGCTCATCTGATTCCAACCCCTGCCGTGGGCAGGGACACCTTCCACTATCCCAGGCTGCTCCAAGCCCTGTCCAGCCCGGTCTGGAGCACCTTAAGGGACAGGGCTTATCAATTTGCCTGTGGATTCAGCCCTGTACCACATTTCCTGTGACTGTTTCCCACACAGACACTGTGTTCATGGGTGGGCAGATCCCCCATCTCCCAAAAAGCCTTTCAGGTTGTCCCTGTGGATGTGTAGCCCTTGTCCTTGCAGGGGGAGCTTGTGCCTGCAGCGGTGGAGAGCACAGGGAATCTCCCTGCCCCTGCCCCTGTACATCCCATTACCCAAATACACTGCATTTTTCCACACCTTTGCTCTCTTTGCCACCCCAAAACCATTTTTGTCCCTCTCTGAGGTCATATTTCCTTAACTGGCCATTCCAGAGTTGTTTACAGCCCCGAGGTCTCCGGCACGAGCCCGTGCCCACCCCTCACCCCTCGTGCCCCTCTGTCCCACACCGTGTCCCCTCTCCTGGAGGCCCTGCCATCCTGCCAGGTGTGCATTTCTCTGCACCACCTAGCTGTGTTGAGGGCTTGAACATCTCCCTCAGCACAGAGTTTTGCTGCTCTCTGCCTGCAATCAAAGCCACGATTGCACCACGCAGTGAGGAGCAAAAGAGCCATTGCCTAGTCTGAATTAGAGCTGCCTTCGCTGCTAGAGCTGCCGAAAACAACCCACAGGACAGGGTCAGAGAGCAAAGCTTGCACGGCTCAGCTCCCTGAGACCTTGCAGACTCAGTCCAAAGCCCATGGCCAGCAGTGGCTGTGGGCTCAGTGTGCAGGACCTGCCACAGCTCCTGGCCAGGCTGGGGATGCACAATCGTGGAAAGATGAAAGGGTTTGGGTTGGGAGGGACCTTAAAACCCATCCAGTTCCACCCCTCCATGGGCTGGAAATTCTTCTGCTTTTCCAGTAAAAGAAAATAAAGTTCCAGAAAACAAAGAAACAGAAAAATCACTCCAGCGTCTGTACCAGAGGACTCCCACGTGCCATGGGAAGGGCATTTCCCTGAGGATTTTGCTGATGGCAGCTCCCTGGGGGAGGCTGGAAGTGCTCCAAGGCTGTTTGAGGGGGCTGGGAAAGTGGGGCTGCAGACAGGCTGGGTGCTGATCATCCTTCTGCAGTCTAAAAGGTTCATGAACTGGGAGATGTGACGTTGCTTAGAAAGCCAATCCCACAGAATTCAAACACTCAGCTGAGTCAGAACAGCCCGTTGGGATCATTAACCATAATTAGCAGGAATAAACCAGTGCCTGAGGACAGGCTGTGCTGCTGCCTTGGGCCTGAGCAGATCTGTCCCACAAATTTTGTGCTAAATTTCATTTTAATCAGTGCTTTGATTCCAGTGAGGACTGACTATCTGAGCAGAAAGGAGAACTGGAAAAGGGCCTGGGCCCTGGTGGGTACGAGTGACCCCAAGGTGACCGGGCAGTGAAGGTGGCTGGTGGTCTTTAGGGGAGCTGAGCTCTCAGGCAGTGCAGGACAGTGATCCCCAACAGTTCCACACAGGTGCCACCATGTCTGGGCACTGGGGCAGTGTGGCTCTCCCAGTCCAGCAGACAGGGATGGGCTGGAGGTGCTGCAGAGGCTGTGTGGGGTTTTTCCAATCCGTCTGCTTTAACCTCAACAAGGTACATTTCATCCACACTCTCTCCACCACCAAGGACCAAGGCCTTGAACACCTGCACCTCCCACACCGGAGCTGTGCTAATCTCCAATACCACGGCCATCAGCCTGTCCAAGAGCCAAAATTTGTGCAAAAGGCTTCTGCCACTGCTTACCTCCTCATGGCCAACATCTGCTGCTGGTCCCATCACAGTGAGTCCCTTTGTGTCCAGAGCGAAAACCAGGTCTGTCCTGGACCACCAGAGAGCTGCAGGCAGCCAGATGTGAGCCCACAGGGATGGTGTGAGCTCTGCTACAGCTGGGGACCTGCCGAGAGGCCATGAGTGGGTGGGCAGAGCCTCACGGGGGTGGAGGGGTCACACAGCTCAGAAACACAACAGAAGTTATGTTAACAATTGAAGGGCAAACTCAATCAGTGGTGCCAGCTGGAAACACTGCACAGAGTTGGGCAAGGAAGTTCCACCTGAGAGCTGTGAGCTCTCGTGATGATCACAGCCTCAGGCTGGGCCAGGGGAGGCTGGGCTTGGACAGCAGGAGCAATTTCTCCATGGAAAGGGCGCTCAGGCCTTGGCAGGGCTGCCCAGGGAGCTTTGCAGTGCCCATCCCTGCAGGTGTCCCAGCAAGGCCTGGCCGTGGCACTCAGTGCTCTGCGCTGGGGACAAGGTGGGCATGGGGCACAGCTTGGGCTCCAGGGGCTGGGAGGGCTTTTCCAGCCCCAGGGATTCTATTCGATAATTCTCTGATTCTGTGGTCTGTTAGGTTTCTTCCAATCCAAACCATTCCGTGATTCCATGACTCTGCACATGCCATTTTTGTGGTCAGATGTGACTTTATGCAGCACACACCTAAGATGTTGCTACTTTGGAGAAATGCCTATACCCTGAGCGATGTCACTGCATAAATATTTGAACCAAACATAATTTCCTCTATTGATTTCCCTCCCACAGAAATGTCTAATGGAGATCGAGGCTGTGCCTGCTCTCTTTGCTAAAAAAAGAATGAATAAATACCTCAATAAAGTCTAAAATGATGTAGCAGAGTGCTGGATATGCAGTGCTATTGTGCCAGGATATCAGCAATTTCCATCAGTTAATTAGGGAGCAGAGCCACGGGGATCACAGGGATCAGGCAGGGGTTATCAGTGAGAGCAGCGATTCCTGCAGGCACAGGCAGAGTTAAGGATTAAGCAGCAAAGCAAACGCAGCTCCCAGAGATAGGCAGCTGTAAGGAGCAGCTCTGTGGGTCTGCAGAGGAGCTGACAAGGGAGGAGGTCGCTCCTCGAGGTGGGGTTCCTGCTGGATGAGTTATCTCAGGTCGGATAAGCTGTGGGACTCACCATGGGATGGGTTTGCCCTGGGCCTGCCTGGGGTGCCCAGGCACAGATGTAAAGATGTATCAGAGAATCACGGAATCATAGAATCATGAGGTGTTTGGGGTGGCAAGTGACCTAAGGATCATCTCCTTTCACCCCTGCCATGGCAGGGACACCTCCCACTGTCCCAGGCTGCTCCAAGCCCCAATGTCCAGCCTGGCCTTGGACACTGCCAGGGATCCAGGGGCAGCCACAGCTGCTCTGGGCACCCTGGGCCAGGGCCTGCCCACCCTCCCAGGGAAGGATTTCCTCCTAATAACCCATCTAACCCTGCCCTCTGTCAATGCCAAGCCATTCCCCTGGTCCTGTCACTCTGGGCCCTTGTAAATAGTCTCTCTCCATCTTGGAGGTGTTTTCCAGCTTCAGTGATCCCATGATTCTTGGGGCAGGGAGGTGGTGATATTTATACACCCCCAGAGCTCCCCAAGGCACACGGATCCTGTCTGACAGAGGCTTAGCTGAGGGTCCTCTGCAAAAGCCTTCAGGTGAAGCTCCTCTCCAGAATCCGCGCAGGTGAGAAACCTCTCACAGGGGCTTGACTTCTGGGCTGTCTCTCTGCTCCAGGAAAAGGAAGAATGTGACAAAAGGAAGAAGAACAGAAGAAATGGTCCTTACGTGAAGGTCCTGAGAGGGCACCAAGAGCCTCTGGTGCCTCTGGCATGGAGCAACCTGTGTGAGCAACCTTGTGGCGTCCAAAGGGGAGATGTGTCCCCTCCTTGGTTGCCTGGGGAGCCCCCACTGCAGGCTGAGGCCACAGGGTGATGGGGCAACAGGGACTGGAGCATTCTGCATCCACATGCACCTCCTGCACCTGCATCTGCATCCCACCTCCTGCATCTGCATCGCACATCCACATCTGCATCTGCACCTGCATCCCATGTCCTGCATCTGCATCACACGTCCACATCTGCATCTGCATCTGCACCTGCATCCCACCCCCTTCATCCTGCATCGCACACCACCTCCTGCACCTGCATCCCACATCCCGCGCCTGCCTCCTGCACCCTGCATCTGCCTCCAGCCTCTGGATTCTGCATCCTATCTCCTGCCTCCCTCACCTCGCATCCCACACCTGCACCCCACATCTGCATCCCACTCCTTGCACCCTGCGCCCCATTCGCACCCCACATCTGCATGTGCACCCCACATCTGCATCCTGCTCCTGGCATCCACGTCCTGCGTTCGCATCCCTCACCTGCATCCCACTCATTGTATCCCACATCTTTATCCCACATCTGCATCCCACATCTTTATCCCACATCTGCATCCCGCTCCTGGCATCCACGTCCTGCGTTCATATCCCTCATCTGCATCCCACTCCTAGCTCCCCGCACCCCACATCTGCATCCCACATTTGCATCCCGCTCCCCGCACCCCACATCTGCATCCCACATCTGCACCCCACTGCCGGCCCCGCGCTCGCATTCCACATCTGCATCCGCACCCCACATCTGCACCCCGCGGCCCCGTGGCCCCGGCAGAGGGAAGCATCGAGCCGCGCTCGCAGCCCGCGGGGCTGGCCCGGGGCAGTGCGGGGACAGGCGACAGGGGACGGGGATTTCAGGGTCCGCAGCTTCCCCCTCGGGGCTGGCCGCACGGTGCCCCGCGCTCCCCGGGTACCCTCGGGGCTCCCACTGGCGCTGGAGGGCTCACGCTGAGGCTCGGCCGAGTCTCCTGAGCCCCAACACGGCAGATGTTGCTCCAGGAGCTCGGTCTGTCCCTGCCCATCCCAGCCTGGCCACCTGCAGACCCCTGGGGAAGGTTTAGGCACGAGGAAAAGCCACAGCGCTGCTCCTCAGTGCCACAGAGCCAGGGGCTCCTCGGCCAGGGGCTGGTTTGGGACCCAAGGGTGGCTCTGCTGTGCATTTGGCTCACTCCTTGTTGAGCCTGTGGAAGCCTTTGCCACCTACGGTGTGCCCAGAGCTCCTTGCCAAGGGACGGGGTCTGGGGACAGCTCTGAGGGAGAGGACAGGGGTCTCACCTGCGGGCACGGCTCTGCCAGGAGCTCCTGGGCAGAGATTGTCTGAGGTGTGGCACCTGGGGACATGGCACTGGCAGTGCGGGGGGTGGAACAAGATGGTCTTCCAGCCCCAGCCTGTCTGTGGTTCTGTGGTTCCGTGGTTCCGTGGTTCTGTGGCTCTGTGGTTCCGTGATTCTGTGGTTCTGTGATTCTGTGGTTCTGTGGTTCTGTGGTTCTGTGGTTCTGTGGTTCTGTGGTTCTGTGATTCTGTGGTTCTGTGGTTCTGTGGTTCTGTGGTTCAGTGGTTCTGTGGTTCTGTGATTCTGTGGTTCTGTGGTTCTGTGGTTCCGTGGTTCCGTGGTTCCGTGATTCTGTGGTTCTGTGATTCTGTGGTTCTGTGGTTCTGTGGTTCTGTGATTCTGTGATTCTGTGGTTCTGTGATTCTGTGATTCCCAGCCTAAATGAGCCATTGAGGAGGCTGAGCTGCAGCACCCCCTGGAAGCTCCAGCAGCCTAATTAGTGCCTGCTAATTCTGGAATGACAGCTGTTTGCAGCAGGCTGGTGGTGCAGCCTGAGCCAGACAGAATGCTCCAGGTGAAGCAGAGACAAAGCTAGGGAGGTCAGAACTTGTGTTCTAAAGAGAAACCACCACTGCTGATTAATGGCTGACCCAAAAGCCGCAGTTCCATAAAGGTGCCTTGGCAGACCTGGGAGCTGCTCCTGTTGGCAGCTCCTGTTGGGGACAACAGCCTGGATGTGGGGGGTGACCCTGCCAGACCCAGACCCCTCCCTCCTGGTGACCCTCATCCCACACGGGACCAAGCCTGGACAGGCGGTGGCCAGCCTGGATCCCTGGGGGTTCCAGGGGGCAGAAGGACCGCCACAGAGAGCTGTGCCTGCACTGTCCCCAGCCCACACCAGCCGTGCTCCCGTGGCCATGGCCAGCGCCACACAGCCCTGCTCCTCCTCAGTGGGTGGTCTGGACAGGACATGACCCTCGCCCATGTGGTTCGGTTCACTGTGGGAGTTTCAAGCCCCAGGGCAGTCCAGAAGCCTGCCCAGATCCACGCCCAGACCCTGGACCCCTCTGTCCACGCTGCAGCTCCATAGCTGGAGCTTTCCAGGCTCTGTCTCCTCCCAGCCTTCACTCAGTGCAGCTGTTCCGTGGACTGACCTGGGCCTGCACAAGCTGCCGACTTTAACCTGTGGGAAGTTTCTCTAGTCCTCAAGAAGCTCTTCACAGCCATCCCTCACATTGCACAGAGTGGAGGGAGGAGGGAAAGTCATCTTCAGGCACCAGGGTCTGACAGAGCCAGTTAAAGCAGCACAGCTCCAGCTCAGTCTCCACCCTGAGTCACAGGAGCTGTCAGAGATCATTTTTGATTGCCCTGAACTGCTGTGCCTCATCTCATCCTGCCGAGCCTTGCCCACGCTCCGCACAGTCCGTGCTGGATGCTGCCGGGGAAATGGGGAAGTTCCTTATCTCAGCCACCCTTTGTGCCACACGCAGCAGCTCCCCAATTTCCCACCACAACATGTGCTGGGGCAGGGCAGAGGCACTGCAGACACAGGCACAGCAGGAGCTGGGGCTGGGCACAACCGCAGAATCACAGTCTTTAGCTGGGTTTGGTGGCAGAGATGGGCTGAGCTGGGCAGCAGGGAGGTGCTCCAGGGCAGTGTGCCTGGGACAGTGCAGAATGAGACCGTTTGGGAGCAGGGATTTTTGGGGAGGGGGTGCAGGTGCTTTCCACAGCTGGCAAACATGAGCACCAAGCCCTGGGGAGCAGCTGCACTGCAGCTCTGGCTCATGTTTGGGACCCCTCTGGAACTGAGAGAGGTAAATAGAGCCCTGTACTGCGGGAGCAGCTCATCCCCAGCTCTGCTCTGCTCCCTCTGCCCCTCCTCACACCGGGAACCCCGCCTGCCTTTTACCTCTGAGGGTGCCTTTGGATAAATCCTGAATCAGCAGAGCTCATCCCCAAACCCAGCCTGCTGGAAAACCCACACCAAACCAGGGATGGGCTCGGAGCAGCCAAATCCTGGCACCTCTCCTGGAGATCCCAGCCACTGAGGGGATCATGGTCTGCAGGGAGCAGTCCCCGTGCTCAGGGACTGCCCGTGCCTCAGTTTCCCCTGCCACCCTGCCCGCAGGGTTTCACTGGGCCCTGGGGGAGCCAGAACACGCCTGCTGGTCCCGGGGTGAGAGGGCTGCAGTGGTGGCTCTGGTGCCACTGCCCTGGGCAGAGCCTGGCCGGAGCTCACACAGAGCAGAGGGGGCTCACGGCAGGTGGGGGTCCGGGGGAACAAACTGGCTCTGCCCCAGTCACTCGTTCTTTTCTTCCCCTCCTTCTTTAAATCAGTGCCTCAGTTCCCCACCTGAAAAAGGCTATTTGTGGCCATTTGTGTGAACAAATACAGTCTGTGGCCCTTGTGCCTCCTCCCAAGGGTCTGTGGTCCTTCTGCATCCCCCAAGGGTCTGTTTGTGCCTCATCCCAAGGGTCTGTTGGTCCTTGTGCCTCATCCCAAGGGTCTGTTGGTCCTTGTGCCTCATCCCAAGGGTCTGTTGGTCCTTGCGCCTCATCCCAAGGGTCTGTGGTCCTTCTGCATCCCCCAAGGGTCTGTGTCCCCGTGCATGGCCCAGCCCAGAGGCTGCCCCAGGAAGCTGCCACACTGCAGACAGAGAGGAAAAGGCACCTCCTGGGGCAGCGCCGGAGCCTTCAGACCCTCACTCAGTGCCTGTTTGGAAAGGGCCTGAGGGAAACACGAGTTCCTGGGATCACAGGGGATCCTGGGTGAATTCTGTGCCTTACGATCCACGGAGCTCAGTCGGGACAGCTTTGTGCTTCCCAACACGATCACTGTGCTGTGGATCACCTCAGACACACTGAGCCGAAAGCTCCCCAGTGCCAGCGGAAGAGGCCAGGTTTGGAGCACCACGGGAGGAGCTTGCCCGGAGCACACCTGGCTCAGCCCCCTCCTCCCTGGCTTCAGGCTGGGTTGGTCAAGAGGGCACTACACCCCCAGCCCAGACTGCCCGGGCATCATTATCCAGTCGGAATGTGAATAAAAGTCTGGCTAAGGCCAGGCTGGACAGGGCTTGGAGCAGCCCAGTCTAGTGGAGGGTATCCCTGCCCATGGCAGGGGGGCAGAAATGGATAAGCTTTAGGGTCCCTTCCAACCCAGACCAGTCTGGGATTCCATGGTTCTGAGATTCTCATTACAGAACTCTCAAAATTTTAAGGAATTCTATTCATTCTGAGGGTGATTTTATCTTGCTGTGTCCCTGGGGTAGGAGCAGGACATGGGACAGCAAATACGGCCCTTTCCTGAAGGGGATCTGCATTTCATGGCATTTCTGGAGCAGCCACTCTGCTCCGTGCCTCAGTTTCCCCACAGGGAGCTCTGCCCGTGGCCAGCGCAGGGGGAACCAGGGAGAGTGGATCCCTGGGAGCCAGGGAGAGTGGATCCCTGGGAGCCAGGGAGAGTGGATCCCTGGGAGCCAGGGAGAGTGGATCCCTGGGAGCCAGGGAGAGTGGATCACTGGGAGCCAGGGAGAGTGGATCCCTGGGAGCCAGGGAGAGTGGATCCCTGGGAGCCATTCTCTGGGAGGGGACAAGGTGTGAAATTCCCTCTGTGATGGAAACAGGAACGGTTTCAGTAGCAGCTGGCACATTTCACACACCTTCCCCCAGGAAGATGAGGATGAAGGGCTGGATATCAGGACATCCCCACCATCCCTTTGGGATTATAAATCTCCTGAGCCTGCCACGGGCTCTGTCCCACAGCTGGAGGGGAGCCCTGAGCCCCTCACTGGCACAGCAGTGAGCAGCTGGGTAATCCAGAGCTGCCCTCCAGGCTCTGCCAAGGAAAAGAAATAATAAAAAAAGCTGTCTGTTTTCCCCTGGCTGCCACTCTGGCTCAGCAGAAATGTTTTCTGCTGCGTCAGAGTCTGACTCAGCAGAAAGGGGACACTGCCCTGGGGCCAGGGACTGCCTTATCACTGCCCAAAAGGTCCTGTTTGTGCCGTCCTGGTTATCACCCCAGAGCAGCCCCCGACCACGGCCAGGCTGGGGCCGGCACCGTGACTCAGCACCTGGGCAAGCTCATCCCACCAGTTTGTGATGGGAGAGCCCTTAAACATCCCAGAAACTGCAGGGAACGGCTTGAGTCCTGGGCATGGCAGTGAGACCCTCACCCTGACCCTAATCCTGACCCTGACCCTGGCCCTAATCCTGACCCTCACCCTGACCCTAATCCTGACCCTCACCCTGGCTCTGGCCTTGGCCCTGGCCCTCTCCCTGGTCTCAGAGCTCTGTTTCTGCCTGGCTGTGTGCAGAGGAGCCCCAAAACCAAGTGTCCCCTGGGCTGGGGGGTCCCAGGGCCTGTGTGGTGTGCCCTGACCCCCACCCCAGCTCAGCCCAACAGAGGAGCTGCTGTCTGGGACTCTCTGGCTGTGCCCAGTGCTTGGGGCTGGGCAGGGCTGAGCAGGATGAGTGATGAGCTCCAGGCCAGTCCCTGGTTCCCTCACAAGCCCTGGGAGGTGCTGGGATAAACCCCGAGGTCTCTGTCCAAGGGCTGCCCCGAGGCTCAGTGCCTCACTGGGGCAGGGGGAGCTTCTCTCCAGCCCCCAGCAGCTGCTCAGCCTCTGCACAGGGGCTGCCCCAGGGCCACCCCCCTCTCAGAGCCACTTCTGCTGCTCGAATGAGCAGCAGGGGCCAGGCTGGGGTCAGGTCCAGTCAGGTCAGGGCTGCCCTCCCAAAACCTGTCCCAGCACAGGAACAGGTTTGGCTCTGTCCACTGCCAGCTGGAAAGGCTGTAAAGGCAGGACACGATCCGTAAAACACGTTCCTGACCCAGCTGGTGCCATGCCATGAGCAGGAGGAGGAAGGTCCTTGCCTGAGCTCAGCAAAGTTCCTGGTGCCACTGGAGCCATCCTCACACACAGGAAACCTCTGTTAGCAAGTGCCCCAGGGCTGTGGGGTCTGGGACAGCTCTCGTGGCTCCCAGACAATGCTGGGATGTTTTGTGGAGGTCTGGGACTAAGGGAACCTTCTGCAAAGCAGTGTCAGGCAGAGCCAGCTCAGCCCGTGGCAGCTCTGGGAGGTCTGCTGAGACCCCTCAGAGCTAACCTGTGCCTGGGAGAAAGGCTGCTGCAGCCTTGCTGAGGGAAGCAGGGCCCTCACTCTGCAGTGTCTGGGTTTGCCTGGGTGAGGGTTACCTGCTCTGCACTCTGCTGCCAGCACAGGCACAGCCCAGCATTGCTCAGGTGCTTCTCCTGCAGCACAGCTTGGCTCAGTCCATCCACAGAGCCCTGAGCCCCTCAGGGGACAGGGGCAGGGAAGCCCTGGGGAGGGGAGAGCAGCCACATGGCTCCGGGAGCAGAGGGAAGGGGAGCAGAGGGAAGGGGAGCAGAGGGAAGGGGAGAGCAGAGGGAAGGGCTCACTGAGGGGAGTCACTCCCATCCTCCTGCTCCGTGTGTTGGAACACATTTTGTCCTGGTGTGAATCCTGCCTTTGGGCACCAGGCAGTGATGGAGGAGACCCTGAAATCCTGTCCTGTGACAGCCCTCACCTGCCCTGAGAGAAAAATGTGATAGGAAAACTCAATGTACCTCCTGGAGAGGAGAAAAGAAGGCTCCAGGGAAACCTTAGAGACCCTTCCAGTGCCTAAAGAGGCTCCAGGAGAGCTGCAGAGGGACTGGGGACAAGGGCTGCAGGGACAGGAGGCAGGGAATGGTTGCCAGTGCCAGAGGGCAGGGCTGGATGGGATGTTGGGAATGAGGAATTGTTCCCTGGGAGGGTGGGCAGGCCCTGGCCCAGGGTGCCCAGAGCAGCTGTGGCTGCCCCTGGATCCCTGGCAGTGTCCAAGGCCAGGCTGGACATTGGGGCTTGGAGCAGCCTGGGACAGTGGGAGGTGTCCCTGCCATGGCAGGGCTGGCACTGGGGCAGCTTTAAGGTGTCTCCAATGCAAACCCTTCCATGATTCCATGATTCCATGGCAGAGCTGCACACTGGTGTGAAGCTTGTGCGGATGGCGGTCTGTCCATCGGTCTGTCCATCCCTCTGTCCATCCCTCTGTCCATCCCTCTGTCCATCCCTCTGTCCATCCCTCTGTCCATCCCTCTGTCCATCCCTCTGTCCATCCCTCTGCCCATCCCTCTGTCCATCCCTCTGTCCATCGGTCTGTCCATCCCTCTGTCCATCCCTCTGCCCATCCCTCTGTCCATCCCTCTGCCCATCCCTCTGTCCATCCCTCTGTCCATCCCTCTGTCCATCCCTCTGTCCATCCCTCTGTCCATCCCTCTGTCCCAGTGCGGGACCAGAGCCCAGCGCTGTACTAACCCTGTCCCTGTGCTCTCACTCGACAGCAAGCAGCCTGTGCCATCTGGCCCGGGCTTATCTGGGGCTGCAGCCAGGGGCTATCGGGGAGGGGCTCTGGGCAGGGGCTCTGGGGCTGCAGGGCGATAGCGGGGAGCGGGCGGGGGGTCCCCACAGCCCCGGCCGGGCTGATAGCTCCGTGCCGTGCCGGGATGTGACACCAGCCCGAGCCTGCGGGGCCAGGACAGCCCCAGCGGGCACTGGCTGGGCTCTGGTGCTGCTTTCCCTGGGCACAGCTGGAAAACCCTCAGCCCCATGGTCCTTGCCCTCCCTCCCCAGCCCCACCGAGCTGTCCCTCCCCCGAGCTGTCCCTCTCCGATGTCCCCTCCAGCCCAGGGCTGAGCGTCTGGTGGAAGCCACAGCCTGAGTCCCTCCTGTGCTGGGAGAGGGAACCCCAGCCAGGGCGAGCTGGGGACAGCAAACCACAGGGAAAACCTCTGCCCTAAGTGAGCACGTCCTGCAGGCAGCTCCTCTGCAATAAAAATCCTGCTTTTGCCCATTTCTGGGTGGTTTTGCCTGAGTTCTTGTGGTGAGGGATAACTCAGAAGCTGTTCCACTAAAATGTAGCTTTCCCCCAGATATCCTGGCTCTTATTCCTAGCCTTGTGCCTTTCCCCCGTCCCCCAGCTCAGCTCTGGACCCTGAGCCTGTGGCTCTGGGTGGCTCCAGGGCTGAGCACATCCTGGTGCATCCCTTTGTAGGGACACAGGGACAGCGACGGACGAGCAGGGTCAGGGCAGGTCTCAGGAGGTTCTTGGGGCATTTCTGCTGCATCCAGCCCCCAGCCCCAGCAGTGTCACCCGGGACCACATCCCAGACCCAGGAGATTTCCTATAAAATTAAAGCAATATGGCTCCGAGCAAAAAGGCTCCAAGTCAATTAAAACATGTTGGCATGAGAAGTGAGGCACATGTTGGGATTCTTGGGGTGGTCCTGTGCAGTGCCAGAAGCTGGACACAATAGTCCTTGCAGGTCCTTTTTCAGGAGCAATTTCTCCATGGAAAGGGCACTCAGGCCTTGGCAGGGCTGCCCAGGGAGCTTTGCAGTGCCCATCCCTGCAGGTGTCCCAGCAAGGCCTGGCCGTGGCACTCAGTGCTCTGCGCTGGGGACAAGGTGGGCATCAGGTGCAGGTCTGGGAGGGCTTTTCCAGCCCCAGGGATCCTGGGATTCTGTGCCTTCCAGCTCAGGACATTCCATGTTTCTGTGATTACATGGCATGAAGGTCAGGCTGGAGCAGTCAGAGCAACTCCACACCTCTTGGAGTCAGAGCTAAAGGATACCAAGGGTTAAATCTGGATCCTGAAATGAGAGAACTTTGTTAGGGGCAGAGAGGAATTAACTTAACCTCCACTGCATTTTCCCTTATTGCTCAGCAGAGAAACAAACTGGAATATCTTTGTGCTGAGAGCAGAGTGCCTGGGGCTGAAGGAGACAACTCTCCTTGTGAGGATGACACAATTTTAGCTCTGCACTCTAAAATTCCAACTGCCTGGAACAGACACCTCTGCTGTCTGTGGTCTCCCAGTATCCCTGTCTCTTCTAAGGAGAAAAACTGCATTTCCAGGAATTCTTTTCTTCCATGTTCAGG
This sequence comes from Acanthiza pusilla, assembly GCA_036630365.1. Classification (NCBI taxonomy): domain Eukaryota; kingdom Metazoa; phylum Chordata; class Aves; order Passeriformes; family Acanthizidae; genus Acanthiza; species Acanthiza pusilla. The sequence continues at coordinate 7,061,904 of JAXCHO010000111.1, read as the reverse complement.
CAACACCAGCCCCAGCCAGGGGAAGTTGTACAAATTGTGGTGATTCAGATACACTTGCTGCTGCATTTCCCTGGAGTCGTCACTGACCACATCTGAATGAGTTTAGAGAAGCTGCTCTGCCCCTTCCCTAAAGTCTGGGAGCATCTGGCTTTGCTCTGCTCCTGAGTTTGGGGCAACCTAGAATCCCAGAATTATTTAGGTTGGGAGGGACATTAAACCTCATCCAGTGCCACCCCTGCCATGGCAGGGACACCTCCCACTGTCCCAGGCTGCTCCAAGCCCCAATGTCCAGCCTGGCCTTGGACACTGCCAGGGATCCAGGGGCAGCCACAGCTGCTCTGGGCACCCTGGGCCAGGGCCTGCCCACCCTCCCAGGGAACAATTCCTCATTCCCAAGATCCCATCCAGCCCTGCCCTCTGGCACTGGGAAGCCTTTCCCTTGTCCTGTCCCTCCAGCCCTTGTCCAAAGCCCTTCTCCCATTTTTCCAGGGGTTCCTGGTACCCTGTGTTGCCCCAGGCACACTCTGGAGCCACTCCTTGCTGGCAATCCGCAGTGGCAGTGGTGCTGGAAATGAGCTTTGGCCTCCAAGCTAAGGCAAGGCACCAGCCCCAGACTGGCCACAGCCAAATGGGCCAGGGGGGACCCACGGGGCAGGACTGCTGCAGCTGATACATGAATTTACAGCTCAGAGTGGCTGCAAAAGGCCATTGCCATGGCAGACTTTTCCCATGCCGAGGCCACAAGACCCTAATCCGATTAAGTGGCTGATTCACCTGCTGTTATTCCTTTTCTGTTGTGCCCGTGTGAAGGGATTTAGAGGTTAAGAGCTGCTGTGGGGATAAAACCAGCCATTAAAGGATCAATACAGGAGAGCAGCATGGAACGGGTCTGTCTGCATGAAAATGACTTCAGCCTCTCTCCTCCTGTTTCCTCTGCCTCCCTTCTCAGCTCCTATGAGCATCATTAACCATCCCGTGAAAAGTCATCCTGCCCCACACCAGTGAAACCAGACCTTGATGGGTCACTGCCTGGAGGATTCTCACCACAAGGCACATCTCTGCCTGCTTTCCACACATTCCAGAAACTCAGTGTTTATTAACCACATTTTAAAAATAATATTAATGCTGCAGTTAACACCCTCCTCCAGCCTCTGCATTTGATGCTGTCCTGCCTGTCCCATGTTCACCCTCCTGCTGTCCCTCCCGAGATTTTCCCTGCTGCTGGTTCAGATGCAGCAGAAAAGCATCATTATCTTTTCCCTTTTAAAGTTCAGCCTTGCCGAGCTGGAAATGAATCTCCTATCAGAGATGAGGCAAGTGCATGGCTAAGAACAGCCCCAGATGCAGCCTGGGTTTTAATTTCAATGCCAGGGAACTCAGGCTGCAGAGAAGTATTAAATGCAGAGGCCACCGAGGCCGTTTGTTGTCATCGCCAGCTGGGCGAGCAGCTGCCAGCAGCGCTGCCTGGCTCACGTGTGGGAATGCCTGCCTGGGAATTCAGGGCTGCACACATTCCCCTCCACTCTGAGCTCTGTGTGCTGATGGATTTTGACAGCTTCTGGAGTCCTCAGATCTCTTTAGAAGCAAGGGTGTGCCGTGTTTCTGCTCTAGGTGAGGAGCTGGAGCCAGCGCTGGGCACCTGACGATACCTTTATCTGCTCCACACAGCCCCAGCCCCGAGCTATCAGAGCCTGCCTGGGGCTGCCGACACGGCCTGGGCCTGTCCCACGGTTCAGAAATGGAAAAAGTTAATAATGTCTCATAGAACCCTGTGGTGAGGAGCTAAAATGTGACTGCAGATGTGAAACCCTCAGCTGGATCACAGTGATGAGCTTGTGCCACTGTGTCTCCAATGAGGTCACAGAACGCTGGGCTGGTTTGGCTTGGGAGGGACCTCAGAGCCCATCCAGTGCCACCCCTACCATGGCAGGGACACCTGCCACTGTCCCAGGCTGCTCCAAGCCCCAATGTCCAGCCTGGCCTTGGACACTGCCAGGGATCCAGGGGCAGCCACAGCTGCTCTGGGCACCCTGGCCCAGGGCCTGCCCACCCTCCCAGGGAACAATTCCTCATTCCCAACATCCCATCCAGCCCTGCCCTCTGCCACTGGGAGCCATTCCCCTTGGCCTATTTCTGCCTGCCCATGTAAAAATCCCTCTCCAGCCTTCTCAGAGCAGTGGAGCAGTATCAATCTGTAATTGGAATATCTCACAGGTCTGGATGAAACTTCCTAAACTTCCCACAGGCAGACCCAAAGTCACAGATTCAAAGAATCATGGAATCGTTTGGGCTGGAAGAGACCCTGAAGATCACCCAGTTCCAGCTCCCTGCTGTGGGCAGGGACACCTTCCTCTAGCCCAGGCTGCTCCCAGCCCCATCCAGCCTGGCCTGACATTCCTGTTCCTGACACAGAAACATTTCCTGTGCCCATGGTTTGTCCAGACGCCTGACACCTCATGCTGGCTTTGCCTCTCCGAGTGTGGGAGCACAGCTTCACCCAAGGCCTGGAAAGCAGGACAACACCTGTGCAGGTGACAGCCAGAGCCAAACAAAGCCTTTAGCCAGACCCTGACCTGGTGGAAATGGGTGTTACTGCTCAGGCTGTGACACGGCAGGGTCCTGCTCTCCTTGTGCAAGGCTTTTCATTCCCAGCAGAAATCGGGAGTGACCAGCGCAGGGCACACAGGGAACGTGCAGAGGAGCCTGCTCACAGCCTGCTCACAGCTGCAGCCCGCCCTGGCATCCCACACAGGTGTTCCTGGGAACCTGGAGCTCAGGCGACCTCTGCTTCACTAACACTGCCCCTGGAAGTGCCCACGGCCAAGGTGGACAGGGCTTGGAGTGACCTGGCCTAGTGGAAGATGCCCTGTCCATGGCGGGAGTGGAACAAGATGAGCTTCAGGGTTCTTTCCAACCCAGATAATTCCATGATTCTAAACCACTGTCTGAGGGGTCTGTGCCTCTGCAGGGATGCATGGAATGTCCATGCCTGTGGTGAACAGGCAGCGAGGGACAAAGGAGAGGGAGATAAGAGAGTTCTGTGTCCTGAGCTGGCCAGTTAAGGGACTCACAGGGCTTGCCTCGAGGACCACACCTCACTGCAGAGTGACCACTGCATGGGCAGCCTGACCCCCCCGGGACCCCCGGCTGTCCAGCCAATGGCCCTCGGCCAGGCCGGGGAGGGGCTGTGGGCAGAGGATAAAACCCCGCGGGGTCTGGGCTCAGCCACGGCTCTGTGTCCTCCTGCAGCCCAGCACAGGCACCATGGTGCACTGGTCAGCCGAGGAGAAGCAGCTCATCGCCAGCGTCTGGGGCAAGGTCAGCGTGGAGGAATGCGGCGCCGAGGCCCTGGCCAGGTAGGTGCAGCTCTGGGAACTGCCCCGGAGGGAACTGCTCCAGCCACTGCAGCGTTCAGCAGTCTGTGCTTCTCTTGGGTCTCCCCAGGCTGCTGATTGTCTACCCCTGGACCCAGAGGTTCTTCTCTGACTTCGGGAACCTGTCCAGCCCCACGGCCATCATCGGCAACCCCAAGGTCCGTGCCCACGGCAAGAAGGTGCTCACCTCCTTCGGGGAAGCCATCAAGAACCTGGACAACCTCAAGGTGACCTACTCCAAGCTGTCGGAGCTGCACTGTGACAAGCTGCACGTGGACCCCGAGAACTTCAGGGTGAGTTGTCCTTGGAGCTTGACCCTCTCTCCCTCCTTCCTCAGAGCATCTCAGTGCCTGGGGGATCTCAAACAGGCATAAATAATTTATATTTTAGTTACCAAACAGGACATGGCTGACTGGAGTGGGAACCGGGAGAGAGGGGAAGGTTGGGAATTTAATAATGCAAGGTAATACCAGGCTGTAAGGACAAATTTGGTGACAAACATAGGAAGATCTGAAAGTCTGGGGGCTTGTGCAGGCATGGCTGGAGAAAAGGAGAAGGATGTTGGGCTCTGCTTCAGGCTCTGTAAGCCTGGCTTTGGGGACATGGCAGGTGGACCTTGCACTGAGCCTCAGCTGAAGTGGGTATGGGGTTTCACAGCAGAAAAAGAAAAGGCAGAAAAATGTCTAGAGGCTGGAAAACGTGAGAGGAAGCAGAGATGGAGTGGGTGAATTCTGGTGCCCAAAGCCAGCACAGCCCTCTTGATGTGCACCGAGGGCTCAGCCTGCAGACCTTCCCCAGGCCACAGCCCCAGGAGCCACTGGGGGCTGTGGTCCCCTGCTCCCAGTGCTGTGCAGGGCGAGGGGTGCCCAGCACCTGCTGACCTCATTTCTCTCCTGCCTTCCCCTGCTGACCTCATTTCTCTCCTGCCTTCCCCTGCTGATCTCATTTCTCTCCTGCCTTCCCCTCCCCAGCTCCTGGGTGACATCCTGATCATCGTCCTGGCCGCGCACTTCACCAAGGACTTCAGCCCCGCCTGCCAGGCCACCTGGCAGAAGCTGGTGGGGGTGGTGGCCCACGCCCTGGCCCACAAGTACCACTGAAGCCTCGGGAGGCAGATGTGTCTGTAACAGGCAATAAAAACCACATTTTCTGCAGTTCTGTGTTCTGTGTCTCTGCGGCTGCCCGAGGGCCCTGAACCTCTCCTCCTGGCATGTTTACCAACATATAAACTTGTGCATTCACTGGCATTCGCTGATGAGGCACAAAATTACCCCTCCATAGTTTGCTACTGATGTATTTTTAAGAAGTTGATCAGAAGCATTTTCTGCATCAGCAATGAAAACTGGTGCCTCTTGATCAGAGTTTGATGTCTGACATGTGTAAGGTCCCAAGAGCAGGGGGTGAGGGGTGAGGGCAGGTTTCAGACAGAATGGATCAGAGCCTTTTTTTACTTGTTTGGCTTAATGGAATCACATTTTTTCACTGAAATTGAAGGATTCTGTGTGAGCATCTCAGTTTCAGCACTGCCTTTCTAGGAATAGCCCAAAAAGCAGCAAGGAGAGATATGCTGGTGTCTCAGGATAGTGAAACCCTTGTTTTGCAAGATTTAGGAATAATTATTCTGCCTTTCTGCTGATAAGGCAGGGATTTGCACTGATAGCCCCTCTGTCCTGCACATCCAGGCAGGCAAAGGTCCAGCCCTGCCAGCAGCACCCAGGGGCTGGGGGAAAAGGGCTGGGAACAGAGCCCAAAAGGTGGATCCAGCTTCCCTGCAGCGCAGCCTCTCCTCTCACCCAGCAAAAGGGCATTTCAGTGGGATTGCAGCAGGGGAGACCACTGTCAGCACCTTGTTCCAGTTCAAAGCCTTGGAGCTTTCCAGCTCACACAAAGGGGCAGTGGGTGCACCCCCAGCACCCCCAGCCTGTTGGGGTGCTCAGAGCAGGGTCCCAAACCACCACCCACGTGTGCAGTGGCTTTTCATCTCAGTGTCACCTCTTGGCCATTCTGCTGCTGCTCTCCTGTGGAGACATTCCAGGGGTGATGTGGAGCGTGCCTGGCTCCCTGGCCAGCCCCTGGATGGATGGCCCTGCTGTCCTGGATGAGGGACAGTGCCAAGGGTGTGGCACTGGTGCTGCAGAGCCAGCGTGTCCCACCCTCCCAGTGACCATTGTCCCTCTCTGCTGTGACAGAGCAAAGTCACAACTGCCAGCAGCCCACCTGAGCCAAAAACAGGTCAGGTGAGCAGAGGAGAGCCCTGCATGCAGGACGGCCCATCCCTGAAGTGCCCAGGGCCAGGATGGAAGGGGCTTGGAGCAGCCTGGGACAGTGGAAGGTGTCCCTGCCATGGCAGGGGTGGCACTGCATGGGCTTTAAGGCTCCTTTCAACCCAAACCTTCTGGGATTTTAAAATGGGAAAAAAGACACTCACACGACCTGCTGGCTTAGGACACAAGGCCCTGCACCTTGCAGAGCAGAGTGGAGGCTGGCCTGGCTCCAGGGCAGAGCCTGGGCACAGATGCCACTGATGCTGATAAGGGCTCCGTAAAGCTTGGCGGGGACACTGCTGCAATCAGAGACCAGTGAGCCCTGCTTGGGGCAGAAAGGGCCTCGCTGGAGCTGCCTTGGCCCTCGTTGGGATGGTTTGTGTCTAATAGAGAAGGTTCTTGGCCATGGAAGGAGGCAAGACGTGGCCAAGGCTTGAGCAGCCCGGTCTGGTAGCAGGGTCCCTGCCTGTGGCGGAGGGGGGTGGAATGAGATTATTTGAAGACCCTTTCCAACCTAAACCATTCCATGATCCTGCGGTTCCATGACTGGAGATCTTCCACCCACACCAAAGGGATCAGCCAGCTGGAAGGATGCTCGAGGGAAGGGTCCTGAGCTCAGTGAAACCCATCCCAGCCCGACAGCAGCGCCTGGCTTTCTGTCTGGGGAGCAGCTGGGAATAACCTGTCAGGTGTTGCTGGGGACATGCTGGGGGAAAGGAGAGCTCCCTTTGACTCTGCAGGCTCAAAAAAAGCTAAGAAACTGCCCCTGCTCAGCACATTGTGATGAACATAACCCCTCCCAGCCTGTGTCCCCAAAAGCTCCCTGAGCAGACAGTCACTGTGCTGGGAGTCTGAGCTCCCCAAAGCTCCCAAGGCAGAAAGCAGGGGATTTTAAAACAAAATTAACTCTTTCTTATAAAAATGGATGGAGTGGAGGGACCCCCTGGAGAAGTGAGCCCAAGGCTGGGACTGTCTGGGCTGTGCTGCCTTTGGCTTTTGCCAAAGGTCTCTGTTGTCTCACAGGGACCAAGACTGCCCAGAGCTGGAGCTGTCCTGGCCAGGCTCACCCTGCCATCCTCTCAGGCACTTTGGGGCTGTGTCTGCCCCACTGGGAGCTCCTGTCTCTGACAGTGTTGTGGACCAGTGCCCATTGCTGCTAACAGCCTCTGGGCCAGCCCAACACAGCAAATTTCCTTAGAATTTCCCCATGGCTCATTAATCTTCAAATTTAGAAGCCCTTGGAAGTCTTTCTCAGGGAGTTTAAACTCATGTCAGCTGGCGTGTGCCCCGTGGCACCAGTGCAGCTGCTGGCGATGCTCTCTGGAGCCCAGGGAAGCTGTGCTGCTCTGGCAGGGTCCAGGGCCAGGCTGGAGCAGCCTGGCACAGTGGAAGGTGTCCCTGCCCAGGGTGACCTGGCTGAGCTCTAAGGTGCCTCCCAACCCTGCCCAGGCTGGGATTCCATGGCTCCCTGTGCTAAGGGCTTGGAAGGGCTCCTTGGCAGGACAGAAGGGTGTCCCCAGCAGGGACACGCAGACTCTGTCACCCCAGAGCCCCCAGCGGGGCCACAGCTCCACCGGCGCTCAGGGCTGCGCGTGGGGCAGAGGTGAGGCTTGTCCAGCCAAGGACAGGGGGACAGGGCCCCTTTCCCCTTGGACAGCATCCAAATGCACTATCTTCCCCCACGCAGCCCCGCTCCCTCCCCAGCCCCAGCCAGGGCGCCTGAGCTGAGATTAGGCCGAGCTGAGTATAAAAATCCCAGGGCAGCCTCGGGCTCCATGTCCTCGGCATTGTTCAGGAAAGCCCAGGGCAGCCTCCGCCGACACCATGGTGAACTGGACCGCTGAGGAGAAGCAGCTCATCACCGGCCTCTGGGGCAAGGTCAACGTCGCCGAGTGCGGCGCCGAGGCCCTGGCCAGGTAGGTGCAGCTCCGGGAACCTGCTCAGGGCACCTGGAGAGAGAAACCACTCCAGCCATGGGAACATCAATGTCTCTGTCTCTTTGTGTCCCTCCATCTCTCCCCAGGCTGCTGATTGTCTACCCCTGGACCCAGAGGTTCTTCGCCACCTTCGGGAACCTGTCCAGCCCCACGGCCATCATCGGCAACCCCATGGTCCGTGCCCACGGCAAGAAGGTGCTCACCTCCTTCGGGGAAGCCATCAAGAACCTGGACAGCATCAAGAAGTGTTTTGCTCAGCTGAGCAAACTCCACTGCGACAAGCTGCATGTGGACCCTGAGAACTTCAGGGTGAGCTCTGCTTGGGCTCCAGCCTCGGCTGGCAGAGGTTCCAGGCTCTGGAGGAGCTTCAGGGGGCTCGGAGGGGTCTGACAGTCAGTGAGACCTTGAGAGAAACCCTGGGGCTGCCTGAGCCTGAGAGCCTGCGGAGGGCAGGGGCGGTGGAGGGGAAAGGAGAGTAAAATTTGGGGGAACAGAGAGGAGTTATGGGGCTGGGGTCTGCGAGAGGAGGGAGCCAGGCAGGCAAGGTGAATGGAGAAAATTGCAGAGACAAATGTGTCCTGGTCAGAAGAAACATCCTGGAGCAGCCAGAAGTGAAGAAACTGAGGCAGGGATTAGAGGGAAGAGCTGGGCTTGGCTGTGATGAAATGGTTGAAAGAGAAGGGAAAATAAGCACAGTCACTCTGGCACAGGGATCCGAGCCCAGGGACAGCCAGGGCGGGTAGGGATGGAAAAGGAAGGGGCAGAGGCAGTGGAATATGAGGGAGGCACAGGCAGAGCAGGCGAAGGAAGGTGCTGGGGAGAGGATCCAGCTCACCCCGGGACCCTGGGGCATGCCAGGCAGCAGAATGGGCAGGAGCCTGGAGCTCTGCACGGGACAGCTCCTGCTTTGCTGTGAACGGCATGGTGGGGGAGGCAGGGGCAGTGCCGGCTGATGGCTTCTCCTCTCTCCACTGCCAGCTCCTGGGTGACATCCTCATCATCGTCCTGGCTGCCAACCACGGCAAGGACTTCACCCCTGCGTGCCAGGCTGCCTGGCAGAAGATGGTCCGTGTGGTGGCCCACGCGCTGGCCCACGAGTACCACTGAGCCTGCTGGGGACACTCCCGGGGAGTCCTCCTCGGGTTCTGCTGGGCCCTAATTTCCAAATAAACACCAACTGCTCCAGCCATGAGGAGATGTCTCATTTTCTGTGGGAATAGGGACGGGGGAAATGGCGGGCTGGGAAAGCATTTGCTCACTAACGTGGGGTAATATGAGCTACGATCTCATTCATGCAACCAAAACTTGTCTGAGATGGAGAGCCCAAGGAAATGGTCAGGACAAAACCCAAATAAACACCACAAAATACAAACAGAAACACTGGTACTTTTGGAGATGTCAGGTAATATTGTTTGGTTTGGTGTTTTAAGGCTTTCACAGAGTAAGTGGAGCGGAAATGAACAAAAAGGTGCAGTGGGAGGAGTGGCAGGGAGATTGGGAAGGGACCATTGTTTGTAACTGCCTGCATGTGGGGTTTTGGTTTGGGTTTGTTTTTTCAGTCACTGTCATTCTCAGATTAGCAAAGGCAGAATGGAACAGACACAACCATTAAGAGTAGGTTGGATGGGACTTGGAAAAAACCTGGGACAGTGGGAGGTGTCCCTGCCCATGGCAGGGGTGTCCCTGGATGGGCTTTAAGGTCCCTTCAAGCCCAAACCAGTCTGGGATGCTGTGATTCCATGAAACACCACAGTGCTGATTGTGGAGGGCTGGAGAGCAGTGTCACCCCCAGGCCTGGCCCAGGGTCCCTTGGCCAAGCCCCTCCTGCAGTGAGCAGAACAAACACAAAGCTTTGCTCCAAGGTCATCCAGACCCCACCAGGGCATTCCCGTGCCCCCTGAGCTCCATCCCTGCTCCCACTGCCTGCATCCCACCCACCAGCCCCAGCTGGGAGCAGAGCAGCCCCGGGAGACACAGCTGCCTCCCGCACCTCTCGGGAGCACCACTGACCATCAGCTGCTGGATCCCAGGGCCAGGCACTGCCGAGGGCTGCACAGCCCTGCAGATGTTTTTTCTCCATGGAAAGGGCGCTCAGGCCTTGGCAGGGCTGCCCAGGGAGCTTTGCAGTGCCCATCCCTGCAGGTGTCCCAGCAAGGCCTGGCCGTGGCACTCAGGGCTCTGGGCTGGGGACAAGGTGGGCATGGGGCACAGCTTGGGCTCCATGGGCTGGGAGGGCTTTTCCAGCCCCAGGGATCCTGGGGTTCTGTGGGATCCCAGCATGCCCAGTCTTCCCAGCTCGCCGGGTGCCCTGTGAGCCAAGGCCCTGCCGGCTTTGTCCTGGGCCAGAACATGTCCCTTCCAGCCTGGCCTGACCTTGCCAAGAGGCTCTTTGAGACAGGAGCTCCCTCTCGGCTGCAGGGCCTTGCCGTGGCTTTGGCAGAGTCATCCTGAGGTTATCAAATTCCTAAAGAGCTGATGGGAGAGGACAGGGAGAGCCCAAAGCCCGACAGGTCCTGCAAGAAGAGGCGAAGGAGGAACTGTGCACTCAGAGGGAGAGCCCAAGGGCCCCAAGCCCGAGTCCTCTGCCCCGGGGGTGGCCCCATCCGAGGGACACCGGGCCTGTCACCTTCCCGGGGAGCGGCTGCACGGAGCCCTGCTGGGACTTTGAGCGCAGATAATGTCACCCTCGAGCAGGGCTGCAAATCAGGGACAGGGGAGGGTGGGTGGCCAGCCCAGCGCTGATCTGGGCACCTTGCCCTGGGCCCCACCCTGGAGCCTGTCCCCTCCCGGGGGTGACAGCCGAGGGCCCCCGGGGCAGCCAATGGAGGGGTGCAGAGCCAGGAGGAGGGGCCCGGCGCAGTGTATAAATTGGGGACAGGGAGAGCGGTCCCCAGCGTGCCATCCTTCGGGAGCAAGAGCCACACTTCCTCCGTTCCTGCCACACTCAACCTCCGCCGACACCATGGTGCAGTGGACAGCCGAGGAGAAGCAGCTCATCACCGGCCTCTGGGGGAAGGTCAACGTCGCCGAGTGCGGCGCCGAGGCCCTGGCCAGGTAGGTGCAGCTCCAGAACCTGCTCAGGGCACCTGGAGAGAGAAACAGCTCCAGCCACCGCTCCAGGAGCGCTAATGGACCGTGTCTGTTGTGTCTCTCCCCAGGCTGCTGATCGTCTACCCCTGGACCCAGAGGTTCTTTGCCTCCTTCGGGAACCTGTCCAGCCCCACCGCCATCCTCGGCAACCCCAAGGTGCAAGCCCACGGCAAGAAGGTGCTCACCTCCTTCGGCGATGCCGTCAAGAACCTGGACAGCATCAAGAACACCTTCTCCCAGCTGTCCGAGCTGCACTGCGACAAGCTGCACGTGGACCCCGAGAACTTCAGGGTGAGCCATGCCCCTGATTGACCTTCCCCGGGCAGTGTCCCCCTAACCCGATCCCCACCGGGAGAGGATTTACCCCAGCCAGGGCAGCGCAGGGGGAAGAGGGGCTGGGGTCAGCGTGAGATGCAGAGGGACAGAGGGAAGGGACCAGCCTGGTGACAAGGCACCACACGGGCTGAGAGGTGACAGGGGCTGTGTGCAGGGCCAAGGGAGGGCGGACAGGAGGGGGAGGATGTGGTTTCAGCATGGGAAGGGAGGGGGAGAACAAAGCATTTGCTGAGCAGGAAGAGGTCTGAGCCTGGGGAAGAGACGGAGCAAGAGCAGAGCTTGGCACGGGGGAGAGCAGAGAGAGGAGTGAGGAGCAGGAGATGGCAGCTGGATGCCAACAGCAAAACAGGATCTACAGAGAGAAAAGTGTGGCTCCTGCGTTTCTGCAGCTGAGAGTATCTCAGAGGGGAATTAACCCCGACATTTGTCCCTGCAGCAGGCAGAGACCCCCCTAGGCCAGCAGGAGCTCACTGTTGGTGCCAGGGTGCTCTGCGGGCCAAGTGCCAGCTCTTGCTGTGCTGGGACCTCAGCTGGGTCTTCTGCTCGGGAGAAACTCCAAAACTAAGCCAGAAGGGGGGAAAAAAATGTAATCAAAAAAACTCCCGAGAATTTTTGCTTACTCTTCCCATATGGTAGCAGAATCTGAACCTTTAGAGCAAGAGCAGAGACCAAGTTTAAGGTGCATCTTAGAAAGGACTTGGGGGAGGTTTTTGAGACTGCAGATTTCCTGGAGGCTTCCCTGGGTGCAATGTGGTTGCTCGTGTGGGGATGTGCAGGGCACTGCTAACCCGAGGGTGCTCTTGTCCCCACAGCTCCTGGGTGACATCCTGATCATCGTCCTGGCCGCCCACTTCGGCAAGGACTTCTCTCCCGACTGCCAGGCTGCCTGGCAGAAGCTGGTGCGTGTGGTCGCCCACGCCCTGGCCCGCAAGTACCACTAAGGAGCCGCAGGAGCGCCCGGCAGCGCCCGCGGTGTCCTGCGCCGCAGCCTGCCGGAGCCAACAGCTTCTAACAGCCAAATAAAGCTCATCCTGTGAAGTCTCCACCGCGTCCGAGTGTCCCTGAGGGGCTGGGGGGGCACGTGGGCTGGGCTGTCAGCTTGAGCAGGGCCCCAGAAAACGCCGCCCGCCTTTGTTCGTGGTGGTTTTGGTGGTTGGTGTGGGGCTTGCCGCTGGAAATTGTGTTTTTGGGATGTTGGGGTGATGCAGTCCTGCCACCCCCGTGGTCACACAGCGGGGACTGTGCACGGAGGAACTACTCAGAATTTTATTGTAAAACCTGCGTGTCTCTGCTAGACAAGGGAAATTGAGAGAATTCATATTTTTCTGGGGGGAGGATAAACAAATGGAAGACTTTAATCTACCCTGGCTCATGCCTGGCATAAAACCTACCCAAAATCAGCTGAGTCACGCAGGCCCAGCAGGCAGCTGGGTGGGGGCAGGTTTCAGATAAACATTTTGCTATCAAGGGCTGTCCAGACTTTGTTTATTCTCATCTCTCCCACCCTGTGCCGCCCACTCTGCATATGGGGGTGGGGGGGTGATTCTGCCGAAAGCAGCCACTTATTAATTTCCTGGATGCGAGTTTTGGGTGGGTTTAGGTGTCTGCAGAGCAGGACTCTGCTGGGCAGGGTTTGCTCTTGGCATGGGAAGCACATCTGCACAGAGCATGATGCAGCAGAAGCGACGCTTGGCTGAAAGGATGTGCTTTTTCTAAGATGAAAAACTGGGCAAAGCCATTGATCCCAGGATTTCTGACACCCAGTTTGCCCTGTGCTCTGTCCCTGCTGCACCCACATCTCGGGGCAGTCCACTCTCTGCCCCTGGCCCACGTGAAGGTGCTAGAAGCCCCCTGTGACCATAAATGCCCTTTCTCACTCATGTCACCCACAGAGAGAGGCATTCTGTTCCTGGTATGGAGGCACGCACTGGGAAGGGGAGAGGATGATTTGCAGAAAGTCCCAAAGAGCTTTTCTCCCTGCAGGGAGACTGGGCAGGCACAGAGTCACCAAACACCCCAAAATTCTGCATGATTTTCATAGAGAAAATGTTCAAAGGTTTCATGACAGATATTAGTAGTTTCCTATGAATGTAATTGTTCATAGACTTCAGGCAGAAATGACAGAATTATTTGAATGAGTAGGTGTCCTCCTGCAGGAGAGGTATCTGGGGGCAGGAAGGAAAAACAGCTGCAGAGGGACTGGGGACAAGGGCTGGAGGGACAGGAGGCAGGGAATGGTTGCCAGTGGCAGAGGGCAGGGCTGGATGGGATGTTGGGAATGAGGAATTGTTCCCTGGGAGGGTGGGCAGGCCCTGGCCCAGGGTGCCCAGAGCAGCTGTGGCTGCCCCTGGATCCCTGGCAGTGTCCAAGGCCAGGCTGGACATTGGGGCTTGGAGCAGCCTGGGACAGTGGGAGGTGTCCCTGCCATGGCAGGGGTGGCACTGGGTGGGCTTTGGGGGTCCCTCCATCCCAACCCATTCCACCATTCCATGATCCGATGATAACCTGAGCAGAGCTCCAGGGCTCCAGCGCTCCCTGCAGCTGGTGACACACGGCAGGATGGGGACAATCCCTGCTGGTGCTGCCTTGGGGCTTTCCTGCCATCTCCATTCCCAGCTGGGGGTGTCACCCAGCACACAGATCCTGTGGGATGTCCTCTCCCCGTGCTGCTCTTCCTGCTCCCATTCCATGGCGTCAGAACATCCCTGGGGGTGCCAGCAACCCTTGGGGGTGCCCAGGTCCTGGTGGGGCTGTAATGGGCACAGGAGGGTGGGCACTGGTGGCAGCCTGGCAGCCTTCTCCCTGCATATTCCCTCTCCCTGCCTGTGCCAGGCTCAGCTCCACTTGACTTACCATCATGGTCCAGCTCCCAGCTGGGGGGACTGGATTTTCTGGAGAAAAGGCAAATGTAGGTAAATGAAGATTATTCATCCCTATTCCAGTAAAAAAAGTCTATGACTAGAGTGGGAAAGATATATTGTCAGACTGGAGATGTCTCTTGCTATTTTCTTTCTTTTAATTGCTTTTCCTGCCATCTTTTCAGTGCAAAAGACACTTAGCAGGGGATGGTCCCTGGAGGAAGAGTCAATGTCCGAGAGGAGCTCGGTCAGCCCTGCGGCTCTGCTGGTCACCCTCACCTCGTCCCAGTCTGGCAGCACCCAGCGGCTCTTCCTTAGCCCAGTCCAGAGCCTCTGGAAAAGGAAAGCAGTGCGTTGGCCCTGGCACCTTGGGATCAGGATCAGAGCCCCTGCGCTGGTTTCTGCAAGGACGGTGTTTCTTGGGGGTTTGCGCAGAAATTAAAAGAGGAGATCTCTTAGGGCACTGCTCCTGTGAGGGAGCTTCACCCCGGTGTGCTCCAGGGTGTGTCAGAGGGATCCAAACATCTCCAGGAGAGCCTGGCCTGGCCGAATGTGGCAGGGGAATGAGGAATTTGACAGCTTCACAGGGGAAGGGCCGGGGCTCCCCACAGGCTGGACATCCCTGAGCTGAGCTTTTGCTGGTTTTGAGCCCAGGGCAGAAGCTGCAGCAGCAAACCTCGTGTTCCAAGGCTGTCTCACACGCTCCTTGTGGCTGTGGCTGACAGCAAGAAAGGGCTGATCCTGTTTGGCCCTTGTCCCTGCCCACAGCACTGCACCAGGCTGGTCCTGCCATGTCTGAGGGGACAACGTCTGCGTGGATCTCACGTGGCATGGATGAGCTTTAAGGTCCTTCCAACCCAAGCCATTCTGAGATTCTGTCTTAGAATACCTTGAATTGGAAAGGACCGACCAGGATCATTGAAGTCCAGCTCCAAAGTTGGACTCCAAAGTCCAGCTATGATTCTTCTTGCTCTGAAAGGCACAAATAAATCAAACAAGTCAAGTTCCGTTTTGGGAGGAGCACAATGGGGTTAATGCATATTTTGGCTGCAGAACGTGAGCATCCTCTGAGCAGCTCCTGACGGTGCAAGAAGTCCCAAGTCCTTGGGCAGGGCAGGGACCTGCAGGGTCTGCTGGTGGCAAACCCCTCTGGATGAGTCTGTCACGGGCTGTATTCACCACTTCACCGATGCCTGGCAGAGCCCAGCGTGTGAAGAGCTGAGCCAAAGGGCTCACAGTCACAGCCCTGAGCCCCTGCCACGGTCAGCGGTGATGGACCATTGCTGGGGCTGCTGCAGCTCCTGCGGAGGCCCCGCACCAGAGGGTGGAAGAACTGTCCCCACCGAGGGGCAGGGACGGAGCTCTGCAGCTCAGGATAACCAGCTGCCCTCCTCGGTGTGCCACGCCCTGGCCATCCCCTCCTGCTGCCCCGGGACCCCCGGCTGTCCAGCCAATGGCCCTCGGCCAGGCCGGGGAGGGGCTGTGGGCAGAGGATAAAACCCCGCGGGGTCTGGGCTCAGCCATGGCTCTGTGTCCTCCTGCAGCCCAGCACAGCCACCATGGTGCACTGGTCAGCCGAGGAGAAGCAGCTCATCGCCAGCGTCTGGGGCAAGGTCAGCGTGGAGGAATGCGGCGCCGAGGCCCTGGCCAGGTAGGTGCAGCTCTGGGAACTGCCCCGGGGGGAACTGCTCCAGCCACCGCAGCGTCCTTGAGTCTGTGCTTCTCTTGGGTCTCCCCAGGCTGCTGATCGTCTACCCCTGGACCCAGAGGTTCTTCTCTGACTTCGGGAACCTGTCCAGCCCCACGGCCATCATCGGCAACCCCAAGGTCCGTGCCCACGGCAAGAAGGTGCTCACCTCCTTCGGGGAAGCCATCAAGAACCTGGACAGCATCAAGGGCACCTTCTCCCAGCTGTCGGAGCTGCACTGTGACAAGCTGCACGTGGACCCCGAGAACTTCAGGGTGAGCCGTGTGCGCAGTCCCAGCCCTTCCCTGGGCTGTGTGGGGACAGTCAGATTTTGCTGTTGCTCTGTCCAGGGACATTTTCTTGGGCTCTGTGTAATACCCAGGAGCTGAGATGGCTCGCACGGGGGTCTTTCCAACAGTTTGTGTGACTTTCTCCCTGAAAAGCCTCATTTTTGGTGCCAGCACAGCACTAGGGAGGGGAAGGTATGGAGAGACAGTCACCCGGAGGAGAACTGGCTGGGCAGTGAGCCCAGGGGAAGGTGCTGCCTGGGCTGGAGGAGTCAGAGCACAGGGAAGCTCAGAGCATTCCAGGATATCCAAGCTCCTGTAGCAAGATAAGCAGAACCAAGGAGCAGGGTCCTGCCTTGCCCAGCACGGGGGGTGGGACACTCCCCCCTTCTCCAACATTTTGGTTTAAAAATAGATCGCTCTCTTCATTTATATCTAAAGACAAAAAGAAAAAAAACAGTGTTTTTCAGCATAGGTCTCAGGACAAATCCAAATGCTTTAGCATTCCAAAAATGGGGAAATAGTTCAAGGTTCTTTCTTTCTGGTTTTATTTTTAAGAATTAAACAAATGTTGTTTTCCCAAGATCCAAAGCTTTCTCTGGAAGGACTAAGGATTCTGTTGTCACAGGGAGCAGGGAGTGAGCCATGCCCATGACCAGGGGCTGAGCAGGAAAAGGAGGAGGAGTGTGCAGTGCGTGAGTCCTTCCAGGAGGGCAATTCTGCCTGAGGGAGAGGTCAGGGGAAGGAAACTTGTGGGTTGCAGGTGGTGTCTGGGGGGACAGGAAGGAGAGGGTTTGGGGAGGGAGAAAATCAGCAGCAGAAAAACCAGGGAGACATAAAGGAGAAGTTGTTTGGAGCCAAAGGCACAGCAGGACACAAGAGGCTCTTGGAATTGTTTCCAGCGGCAGCAGAGCCTCAGAGGCAGTGGGTGCGGCAGCTCAGCCCCAGGCAGGACATCCCAGGCTCCCTGCCCAGCTCTGACTGACCAGCAGTGACCAGCAGCACTGACCCTGCCTGTCTGCCTTTCTCCTCCAGCTCCTTGGGGACATCCTGGTCATCGTCCTGGCCTCCCACTTCGGCCGGGACTTCAGCCCCGCGTGCCAGTGCGCCTGGCAGAAGCTGGTGGGGGTCGTGGCTCACGCTCTGGCCCGCAAGTACCACTGAGCATCCCGGCAGAGCAGAGCCCCCGGCCCAGCGCAGCCCCTGAGCGCAGGCTGGGCACCGCTGACCACCAAGTAAAGCCCTTGGTCAGCTCATCTGCAGCGTGCCGTGTGTCTGTGCTGGGCACCACTGACCACCGAGTAAAGCCCTTGGTCAGCTCATCTGCAGCGTGCTGTGTGTCTGTGCTGGGAACTGCTGACCACCGAATAAAGCCCTCCATCCACTCATGTGCAGCGTGCTGTGTGTCTGTGCTGGGAACTGCTGACCACCGAATAAAGCCCTCCATCCACTCATCTGCAGCGTGCTGTGTGTCTGTGCTGGGAACCGCTGACCACTGAATAAAGCCCTCCATGCACTCATGTGCAGCGTGCTGTGTGTCTCTGCTGGGGCAGGAGGGGCTGGGGGCTGTGCTGGGCACTGCTGACCACCGAATAAAGCTCTTGCTCAGCTCATCTGCAGCGTGCTGTGTGTCTGTGCTGGGGCAGGAGGGACCGGGGGCTGCACTGGGCACTGCTGACCACCGAGTAAAGCCCTTGGTCAGCTCATCTGCAGCGTGCTGTGTGTCTGTGCTGGGAATCACTGACCACTGAATAAAGCCCTCCATCCACTCATGTGCAGCGTGCTCTGTGTGTGTGCTGGGGCAGGAGGGGCTGGGCATGCTCTGGGCACTGCTGACCACCGAATAAAGCCCTCCATGCGCTCATGTGCTGTGTGTGTGTGCTGGGGCAGGAGGGCTGGGGATCACACCCGTGGGTGATTCCTGCTCCCCAGGGGCTGTGCAGACCGAGGTTCCCTGAGGCTGCACTGCTCTCTCATGTGCGATCGCTGCCAGTGCAGGGCTGGGGGCTGACACCCGGGAGGGGCTGGGAGCAGGGAGGGAGTGCCGAGAGAGCCGTGGAATCACAGAGTATCCCGAGTGGGATGGGACCCACAGGAATCACCGTGTCCAACTCCTGGCCGTGCACAGGACAGCCCCAAAATCCCACCGTGTGCCTGAGAATGTTGTCCAAATCTGTTCTCCCAGCTCTGCAGCAGTGTGGGGTGAGGTCAAGCCAGCATCACCCGGAGCACAGAATTCCCTAATCCAGGGCTGCTGCCCAGGGAGTTGGTACCTCCTGTGCTCATCCTGAGCCCTGGGGATGCTCTGTCTCCTGTGAGAGCGCCTGACCCAGGAGAAAGCCTTTGAGCTCAGGCCCTTGCAGGTGCAGAAGGTGTTGAGGAGGGACTGGGGACAAGGGCTGCAGGGCCAGGAGGCAGGGAATGGTTGGCAGTGGCAGAGGGCAGGGCTGGATGGGATGTTGGGAATGAGGAATTGTTCCCTGGCAGGGTGGGCAGGCCCTGGCCCAGGGTGCCCAGAGCAGCTGTGGCTGCCCCTGGATCCCTGGCAGTGTCCAAGGCCAGGCTGGACATTGGGGCTTGGAGCAGCCTGGGGCAGTGGCAGGTGTCCCTGCCATGGCTGGGGTGGCACTGCATGGGCTTTGAGGTCCCTTCCAGCCCAAACCAGTCTGTGGCTTTCATGGTGGGCTCCAGGAGGAGAGGTGCCATCGCCCAGCGGCTGAGGAATCACAAGCACAGATCACAACTGTGATTTCTGTAATTTTACTCTATTTCCCAATGCCTTTTCCTACCCATTTGCCAAAGGACAATCCTCCTCTCCTGAAATCTGCTCAGTCATTACTCTCTGCTCTTGTTGTGGACATTCCCTTTCTTTCTTTCCCAAGCAGCGCCGTGTGCAGCTCATTCATCAAAGTTTTGTGATGCTGTGAGAGCAAAGAACAATCCATCATCCTGCTGGCGTGAGCTCCCCACCATTCCAGATCTGCATGATGCAATTCAGAGGGACTCAGGAGTTTTCTGTCTTTTCTAAACCAGACCTGAACCAAATCTGTGCTGATTGCAATTCCCAGCGTCTTTTAAGGAATTCTAATTCAAATGTTAGTCAGGATCAGGGGAACCAGGGGACTATCAGGTGCAATTATTTTTATCTGGCCTTATCCCCACACTTACAAAAATTGCAGGAGCACAAAAAATCCCCAGTTCACTTCTTAGCACAAGCCAAAAATACTCCTTAAGCAGCTCCGTGCTGCCCCTGCCGGGGTTATTTATCATGTATTTATAGGCACAGTTTTACACCTCTTGAGGGTATTCTGGCAGGAGTGGCAGCGTCATGGAGCATTTCAGGAGCCCGAGCTGGTGGGGTTGGAATGCAATCACAACATCAGCTGCCCCTGGGACGTGTCTGCTGTGCTTGACACTGCTGGAAGAGCAGGACTGACAATGTGCTGGCTCTGATGTTTAAAAGATGCTTCATTGCTTTTGAGAGGTAAAGATGTTGCTTTCTGCAGGAAGCAGAGTGGAAATTCCCGACTTGCCCAACAAATCCGTGCTCCTGCAGTGACAGTTTCTGGCAGGTTTTGATGCCGTGTGTTGCGTCACAGAGACATTTGGACAGAAAATCTCTGTGCCTGTGGCACAAAAGGATCCTTGCACATTTCCTAGGATGGCTGCATCCATGTGGCCACAGCCACAGGTGAGACTGGCGGGATGGGCCCAGCCCTCCTGGGCCTCTGCCCTGAGCCCCCTGTGCCAGGCTGGCTGGGGCAGGATCACAACCTTTGCCTGTGCCAGGATCACAACCTTTGCCTGTGCCACCGCCGCGATCCAATGCCATGGAAACTGCAGCAGAGCTGCCGAGCCCTCCGAAACAGCACGTGGATGCTAAAAGAGTTTTGATCCCTTGGTGACTTCGGAGAAAGGAAGGTTGGAAGCCCCAGAGGGACTTGTCAGAGCTGATCTGCCTCATCTTTCCTTTGTTCCGCCCCCCTGCCTCCCCCTGCTCTGTCAGTGCCCTTCCAGCCCAAATTCCCTGCAGCACAGAACCCGACACGTGCAGCAGTCACATTTCTGAGCTGATGATGAGCTTCTCTTTGTTACCACAAAGTTCTGCCTGAAGTGCAGGAGTTGTCCCTGCCTGGCACAAGTGACCTCAGAGACCAAACCATCCTGCTTGGCTGTGTTGGCAGCGTTTTTATCACATCCCCCTCAGTCTCTCTTTGCACAGGTGAGCTGGGAGCTGCTGTGCAGACAGCTCACCCTGCTCCTTCTTCTCCCCAGCCTTTCCCAGTCTGGCCACAGGAAAATTGAATCCTGACAAGCACGTGGAGAAGGGAGCGTGAAGCTTTTGCACTGCAAGACTGACCAGAATCCCAGAGTCACTGAGGTGTGAGAAGCCCTCCAGGATCATGGGGTCCAGCTGTGATGGATCCCCAGCTGGCCAGCTGTGCTGAGCACATCTGGAGATGGTGAAGCATCCTCTGGCCCCG
Source organism: Acanthiza pusilla (assembly GCA_036630365.1). Taxonomy (NCBI): domain Eukaryota; kingdom Metazoa; phylum Chordata; class Aves; order Passeriformes; family Acanthizidae; genus Acanthiza; species Acanthiza pusilla. The sequence goes on along the minus strand of JAXCHO010000111.1, from coordinate 7,041,587 downwards.
CTGGGAGCCTGGCCATGGTGCTGGGGGCACAACCCAGCAGGGACTGTGCTGTCTGCAGGCTCTTCCATCGGGGCAGGAGCTGAGCATCCTCGGGAGAGGAATCCCCACTGCTCCCAAACGGCACAGCACATCCTGCACTGTGGGAATCCATCCTGTCCCTGTGCCCTCATTGCTGCTGTGTCACACAGGGACATGGAGGAGCAGGTGAGGAATATTCCTGCTGGAGTTGGCTGTGCAGCAATCCAGGTGAACAGCTTCATGGAGGGGCAGGATGGGGTCCACCCTCTGGGGCAGCCCCACGGGTGGAGGATGTGACTTGTCCCAATTTTTGCTCATATTTACCCAGACCAGAACAGTGGGTGATGCACAGAATTCATAAACCCATCTGTTTATTTTTGTGGGATGTTGCAGAGGATGAGGATGCGGTGCACGTTCGAATTTGCACGCCCAGATTCAAACACTTAAATCCGTATTTTCCTGTTGGAGGCCGTTAGAGCACGCTGGAAAGAGGTCTGCTAATTTAACTTATCAAGCTAATTATCGAGCTGCTGACGTGAAGAGCGGAGGCGCAGATGTCTGGAGCTTTGTCTCGGATGTGGGGCAGTTGGAAATACACCCATCCCATTTCTCACGGCATGCTGATGAGTTTAGCCCTCAATTAAACAATGCCAAGTTCCCTGTTTACATAGACAGATTGAGTGTGAATTCCTTGAATGCTGGGGGCTGGAAAGGTTTAACTTCTCCCACATCAGCCCCTAAAATGAGCAGTGGGCAAGTCAGGAGCTCATTAGTGTCAGCTTGAGGGCACTTTATAACTTGCTTTTAATTTTTTCCTTACAACCCCACGGGCACTGTTCAGTGTTCAAAGCTTGAGCCCTTTAAGCATCTCTTTTCTGTAATGATTTGTATTCCACAGAGCACAGCATTTCCCCGAGGAGTCCGTGGGCTGGGGTTGGAAGCCCTGGGCTGACAGTTCTGTAGGAGAGACGAGTGCTGGCTTTGTGCACACATTGCCTAATTCTACTCACAGCTGTAGCTGTAATATCAACATTCCTGCTAGGAGCTGTAGTTGCTGTGTATTTTCCTAATAAATATGGACTGAAATGCCTGGCACTGGGAGCAGCGAGGCTTATAGCAATGGCAGCAGCAACGGGAATAGTGAATAAACTCGGAAATGAAGGGAAACAAAAGGTTCTGGGTTTGCCCATGCCTTAGACCTGCAGCAGTGACCTGTGGCCTCGGGGCCAGCGTGGGTGACAGATAAATTCTGGTAATTGCTGCTGTTTCTGGAGCTCCTGGGAGCACAGCTCCACAGTGCCAGGTGCTGCACAGACACAAAAAGGAGAAAAGCTGCAGCTTTTCCCCTTCTCCTTCCATGGAAGGGTGAGTTCAGAGACAGCAAAGTGCAGGTGGGGGCAGGAGGACCAGCAGAGTCAGGGGATGGTTTGGGTTGGGAGGGACCTTAAAGTCCTCTTGTTCCACCCCTGCCGTGGGCAGGGACATGTTCTGCTCTCGTGTGAAGGACCCCCACACTCAGGGATGCCCCAAAGCCCTGATAAATGCCTCTAATGGAATCACTTTGCATGGGGCTGGAGGACCCTGGGATCTCTGTAGGACTCATCTGACTCTGTGCTGTCACTGTCACCAGCAAGTGCACGGAGGGCAGGGGGAGCTCCCAGGGCTGGCACAGGACACCAGGGCAGGCTCTGGGCTGATAACAACTGTTTCCTGTGCTTTTATAAGGGTGATAAAACCTTGGTTCCACACCGAAGATGTGCTTCCTTCTGCTGCAGCAAGACTTGTGCAGCCCCAGCACACGCAGAGCCCCGCGAGGTGTGGGGACACCCGACTGGGTGGGACATCGCCAGTGCCACGAGTGCCACCAAGGTCAGCCTCAGAGAAAGGAGCCTGAGGACCACTCTTGCCCTCTCACCACCCTTTTTGGGTGGCAGTGTGTGTGTGACACACCTGCTGAGGTGGGAAACCTCATGAAGATTTGTCAGACCTGGTGGTCAGCCCCAAAACCCTCGGAAGGGTCTCAGCCCGAGGAAGACAGTGTCTGGTTTTTGGGTGCCATCAGTGAAATCTCATCAGGTACGGCACCGAGGAGCAGTCAGTGCTCGGTCTGACCAGGAATATGTAAGGTACATTTTGTTATTTTTCTGTATGTTCTCAGCAAATACCCCTTGGGTGTTGATGTGCCCATTTAGGTTCCTGGGCTGTTCTCAGCAATGACAGCTTTATGTAAAGGAATGAAGACACCAGGATTTATTTTGGCTGTTCCTAGTCCCTCCTGGGGGCTGGGGATGCTGCAGAGTGGCCCTTGACTGCACCTAGCACTGCCAGCAATAATTCTGGGCTCTTTTCAGTGCACAGCACTGCTCTGGCTCTGCTTTCTAACCTCATGCCACAGCAATCCCATTCAAACCCATGGAAATCACAGTAGAGGGAGGTAGGGGGAGAATACAGGGTATGCTGGGGTGAAATCCAGAGTGCCCCATCCCTGGGAGTGTCCAAAGCCAGGATGAATGGGGCTTGGAGCAGCCTGGTCTGGTGGAAGGTGTCCCTGTCCTTTCCAAGCCAAACTGTGCTGTGATTCTCTAAAAGCAACCCCAGCTCTGTGCTTCAGGGTGACCTGAGCCACTTCTCCAGGCCCTGTCTGGGTGACAGCAGCTTAAACACCCAGTGCACAGGAAGGCAGCTCATTTCGGGAGTCCCTGACCCTTTTTGGGTGCAATTCTGCTCCCATTTTGACCTGCCGGTGTTGTGCTGTTGCACAGGCGCCGTTTCCATCGGGGTCTGCACTGACCCATCGAGTGGCTGGTGCAGGAAGAGAAGATGACCCATCCCAGCTGCTGTGAGTCTCCAACACCCCAGGGTGGGCTGGTTACAGCCCTTGGCATGACAAGATGTTTGGTGACTTTCAGCTCCTGCAGCAGGAAGCACAGCTTTATAATTTGTGTGTGAAAACACAGATTTTCCTTGCAGGTGCATGTCCAGGTGGTGCTGGCCAGGAGAGTCAGCTCAAAGAGGTTTAGGCTGGATATTAGGGAAAGGTTCTTCCCCCAGAGAGTGGTCTGGAGGCAGCAAGCTCTTCATGACATGGGCACCCTCCCCCTAAAACTGAGCATCCCTGCAGCTACAGCAGCACTGTCAAAGTGATCTGATGTTTATCTACAGCTGACAGGTGAAAAGCAGCCCAGAAAAGCCCAGATCACTTTTGCCTTAAATATGTATACTTACATGGATATTTCCACTGCTGGGGAGTTGGGAGGGAGCTCACTGCTCCTTGTCCTGCCTTTCCCAGGCCTGGAAGCAGAGCGAGAGGAGGAGCCCCCTGCACACACTGGGACCTGGGCTTGGGCATTGCCAGTGACTCCCTCACCTGAGATGTGAGTGTGGATGCAGCACTTTATGAAGGAGATTCCTGAGTCCCTTTTGTGCAGGTGCTGCAGGACACATCTCTGCTGGCTCGGAGCCTCATCCTCATTTTAGATCTATTTTTGTCACTATTACTATTATTATTATTATTATTATTATTATTATTATTATTATTATCTTAAAACATTTGCACCTCTATTTTGTATTTTCCTTCTTTCTGTGAATAAATCATAGGCTTGATGATCTTTTCCTTCTCTAAAAATAACCTTGGCAGCAGAGACCTGGGGGAAGTGCCTTTGTGCCAGGCAGATTCTGCATCTCAGAGCTGAGCACAGCTGAGAGCCCAGGCAGTGCAGCAGTGCTTTGCCAAGCACCCAGCAGCTTGTGGATGCCAAAAAGCAGCACTGTGAACATCTGCAGCCCAAGGGTGGGAGATTTTGGACTCAGATGTGCCTGTATGTACAAACTCGAGTGCTGTTTTCCAGCACGAGCGAAGTCAACAATAACCACATCCCCCTCTCCTGGAGGGGACAGCTCTGGCAGCTCCCTGTGCTGCTCAGGAACTACTTCTGCATGCTGGGAGGAGGAGATTTCAGCGCTACTTACCCCCTGGTCAAGCTGAAACACGGACAAGGATTGTCCTTCCTTACAGGTGTCTGCCCCCTCACCTGGGTGCAAGTCCCTGCTCTGCAGGAAGAAGAATCTCAGTTGCTTGTCAGGACCCATCGATGTCACCATGGCACTTGTGACACTGCCAAAGGCAGTTTGTGTCACCCCTGGTCTGCCCTGGTTGGATTAATGCTGTGTACAGCCCTCACTGACAAGGAAAAAGGGTCTGAGGGCAGCAAGCCCTTCATGACATGGGTACCTGTAGCTGCACTGTTTTAGGAATCTTTCTGTTCTTTCTCAGAGAGAATAGAGATAAGCTGCAATCTTTGCCTTTCTTAATCTCTGTGTTTGGTATTAGGTGTTATTTGGCTGTGACCAATGGTTTTAGGAGCTGGGTTCTTTACTGACCAATAGCTGCTAGAATATTAATGGATACATAAAGAGGTTTCTTGTAAATAAAGCTCTCCTTTCGCCATCTTGAGTTCATCTGCCTGAATTCTCTGCCAGCTCCTGCAATCCTCAGGAAATCTAAAGCCATAGGTACTCTCCCCTAAAACTGATAATCCCTACAGCTACAGCAGCACTGCCAAAGTGATCTGGTGTTTATCTACAACTGACGGGTGAAAAGCAGCCCAGAAAAGCCCAGATCACTTTGCCTTGAATGTGGACATTTATATGGATATTTCCATATCCACACCCAAATAGGAGCTGCCTGAACACCTTCCCTGCTGGCTGCCAGTGAACGTGGCCTTGTTTCTCCCTCCACAAGGGCTCCCAGGACTCCCAGGCTCACTCGGTGCTTCTTCTTCATGGTTTTTTTGTCTGCTCTAGTGTGTCCAAGGGGATGCTGCAAACATGCTCCTGGGAGCGAATCCCCGTGTCCAGCAGGAGCTGCTGCGGAGCTGCCTTGGGTTGGCACCAGGAGCTAAAGAGCACTGGGAACAAATTACGATGTCAAAGCAGGACAGGAACGTGGTGTTGGTTTATTGCCTCAACAAAGGAGCTCAGGCAGGAGAAAACTTTCCTGGGACATCCTCTGCGGGTACAGGAAGGAGAGATCTGAATGCCCCAAGAAGAGAGAGGGATGGTGCCAGGTGGGGGAAAGCTGGAGAGGGACTTTGAACAGGGGCCAGGAGTGCCAGGACAAGGGGGAATGGCTCCCAGTGGCAGAGGGCAGGGCTGGATGGGATGTTGGGAATGAGGAATTGTTCCCTGGGAGGGTGGGCAGGCCCTGGGCCAGGGTGCCCAGAGCAGCTGTGGCTGCCCCTGGATCCCTGGCAGTGCCCAAGGCCAGGCTGGACATTGGGGCTTGGAGCAGCCTGGGACAGTGGGAGGTGTCCCTGCCATGGCAGGGGTGGCACTGGGTGGGCTTTGGGGTCCCTCCCAACCCAAACACTTCTGGGACTCTAGGATCCTGTGATCTCCCTTTCCTGGCAGCTGTGGCCTCAGGCACCACTCACTGTCACAAGACAAAACTCCTGAAAATCCTGGGTGCCCATCAAAATGTCCAGCTTTGGCCTTCTCAGCAATGGGACCATTTTGCTGCCTTTTATGGATTTCAAAGCACCACCTCAAAGCTGCATACATGTTTGTGTCCCAGGTCCTGTGCTGAGCTCTGCCACCACCACGTCCTGCGCTGTCAGCACTGCCTGGGGGCCACTGCTGATGTCCCACCCCCAAACCCTCCCACCCAGACTCGCAATGACCCACGTGTCACCCCCAGCTTTATTTATTTACAGACAAAGGAGTCTGCAGCTCTTAGAACGCCCCTCCCCTGGATGGAGGGATGGATGATGGATGATGGATGGATGATGGATGGATGGATGATGGATGGATGGATGGATGTTGGCCATGAGGGAAGCTCTCATGCTCTTAATTACAATGAAAATAATACTGCTTTTTGTGAAGTCTGCAGAAAATGGCTCTTGTCAGCTCCTTCAGGCCCTGCAAGGCCACCCTGAGCTCAGCCCAAAGCTTCTCCTCTCCAGGCTGAACAATCCCAACTCTCACAGCCTTTCCTCCCAGCACAGCTCTCCATCCTCTGCTCATCCTGCTGCCTCCATGGACTCTCTCCAGCAGCTCCAGCTCCTCCCTGTGCTGGGCCCAGGGCTGGGGCAGCTCTGCAGGTGGGGTCTCACCTGAGCGGGGTGGAGTGTGTTCAGCCAGAGTTCAACTGACCACCAGGAGTGGGCACAGTTCAACTGACCCCCAGGAGTGGCCTCAGCTGGACTGACTGTTCGCTCAGCTGTTTAACTGACCCCAGCTCTGCCCCCCCCCACTGGGTTCATCTGAAAGGCACAGTAGCTGTGGGCATTAAGCAGGCAGGTAAGGAGCAATGTAGCTTCCTAAAGTCATCCCAGGACACAAGGTAATGCTTAAAATTGAATTCTACCCATTTCCTTCTGTAAGGATGGTCACCATTCCCATCTGAGCACCTTCCCATGGAATAATGGGGTCATGTAGGTTGGAAAAGACCTTTAAACTCATTGAGTCCAATCATATACCTAAGACTGCCAAGGCCACCACGAACCAATATCTCCAAGAGCCACAGCTACAGGGCTTTTAAATGCCATCACACAGTCTGGGCAGACTCCTCATAAGGTGAAATCTGCTGCAGGAAGGTCTTTCAGAACTACTCAGCCTTACAGTGAAAATAATTAGTCATGAGAGGATCTTTTTTTAATAGTGAAAGGATTTTAGCAGTGAGGAGTTTGCCTCCTGAGAGGGGTGGGCTCTGCATTCCCAGTGGTGTAGAAGTCAGACTGAATGTTCTAATGCCAAGTTTCATCACGCAGTGGATGAAACCTCATGGGCTGCGATAACAGAGGAGACAATCAAGAGATTTCTGCAAGAATGGATCTCTCAAACTCCGGACAGGGAGGGAGGTTCCTCCCTGAACAGTCCCAGTGTTCTCTCTTGTTAAATCTACCTGCAGCTGTGGTAAATTAAGAGCACAGCTTGAGGCAGATACAGAATCAAAAAGGTTGGAACAGACCTTTAGGGTGATGGAGTCGAACCCATGTGGGTCAGGCTCCCTTGCACTGGAAGAGGATGAGCACCCTGTCCCAGAGCTTCTTGGTCCTCACCCCGTAGACGATGGGGTTCAGCGCGGGGGGCGTGAGCAGGTACACGTGGGCTGCCGTGATGTAGGTGGGCAGAGGGATGCTGTGCCCAAAGCGGTAGGCCACGACCGTGAAGAGGCCGGGGGCGTAAAAGGCCAGCATGACGCAGACGTGGGAGGTGCAGGTGCTGAAGGCTTTCCGCCGCGCCTCTCGCGACGGCAGCCGCGTCACCACGCGCAGGATCATGGCGTAGGACGCCAAGATCAGCAGCAGGTCGCAGCCTGTCACCAGGAAGGCCGCGATGAGGCCGTAGTAGGCGTTGACCGTGGTGTCCCCGCAGGTGAGCCTCACCACGGCCATGTGGTCGCAGTAGGAGTGGGCGACGACGGGCTGCTGGCAGAAGAGTCTCTGCCGGAGCAGGAGGCATATGGGGGTCACCAGCAGCACGGCCCGCAGCAGCAGCACGCTCCCCAGGGCCACCACCACGGGCACCGAGAGGATGCTGGAGTGCCTCAGCGGGTGGCAAATGGCCACGAAGCGATCCAAGGCCATGGCCATGAGCACGCCCGACTCCAGCGTGGAGAAGGCGTGGATGAAGAACATCTGGGTGAGGCAGGAGGCAAACCCAATCTCCCCGGAGCCCAGCCAGAAGATGCTGAGCGTTTTGGGCACTATGGAGGTGGACAGGACCAGGTCAGTGAAGGCCAGCATGGCCAGGAAGAGGAACATGGGCTCGTGCAGGCTGGGCTCTGCCTTGATGATGAAGAGAAGGGTGATGTTCCCCAGCAGGGCAATGCCGTACATGATGCAGAGGGGGAAGGCAATCCAGAACTGCTCCTCCTGCAGCCCAGGGATCCCAGTGAGGAGGAAAGAGGGAGGGTGGGAGAAGGCAGTAGAGTTCAGAGACATGGACCCTTCTTGGCTCTTTTCTATGCTGAGGGCTTTCTGTCCTGTGCGAATAAAAAGGCATCAAACACTCTCTGGCCACACCTGGCCAGTGGCAAACACAGAGTGGCATGAAGGTGCATTCGGAAGCTCAGATTTCCCCCAGAGCCTCAGGCAGCTGCTTGCACCAGGCCAGGAGAGCCCCTGTGAATGAAGTGTCCTGCAGCTGCCACTGGCAGTGCCCTGTCCCTCCTTGGGGGCTCTCCTGGAGCACACCGATTCCTCCCAGATCAACTGAACAGGGACACTGCCCGAGGTGCACACTTGCTCCTGTCCAGTGTCCAAAGGGTGTCCAGCCCAGGTGACCAGGGGAAAGCTGGTCTGAAGTAAACCTTCCTGAAGTGTGCTTAGTGGGAAGATGAATCCTTGTCACCAGCCCTGGAGCTCTGAGGACACTTGACCAGCACTTTGCTGCTCATCAGTGCAAACTGAGGTGCCAGGTGCTTGTCTCGGTCAAGGAACACCCGATTTCAGGGCAAAAAGTGCCAATGTCCCAGTATTTGTCACCCCCTCCCCCTGCCCCACAAGCCCAGTGCCCCCCATTGTCCCCCAGAGGTCTGGGGCTCCCCCGGAGCCTGCGCCCTGCTCTCGTTCCCCCAATACCTGGAGAAAGGGTTCCTGGCAGAGCCCCGCAGCGCAGAGCAGGCTGGTGTCCCCAGGCTGGCAGGAGCCTCTGGAAGCCTTCCTGGAGCTGATGGGAACCTGCAGGTGGTACAGGGATGAGCAGTGTCCCGCGACAGAGCCAGAGCTTTTCCTCCCCGAGGCTCTGACGTGGCCGAGCTGGGCTCTGCTGCTGCTGCATCTGAGGCAGATGTCACTCTGTGACCGTCCCAGCCTGTCCCAGCACGGCCACCTGTCCCCAGCTGGAGCTGGGCTGGCAGGGCTGCGCTGCAAACCTCACTCGTGCTTCGGGCTGGGCGTCACCTGCCCTCTGGGGACACTCTCCATTTTTTCCATGTGGCTTTAAACATCCCGGGAATCGAAAGTTCTGACAATTTTGTTCTTCCTGGCAGCTGCCTCTGTTGATGCTGCTCTACCTAAAACTCCATTCTTCTGTGGAGAACACAGGGACAGGGAATACAATTCCCAGGCAAAGGGAAGGGAGACGGGAGCAGCGCTGCCCAGAGGAGCGATTGCACCAAAGCCCTTTTTGCAGAGCAACAAATTGCTGCCCCAACCCTAAATACTCACCTGCCTCCTGGGTCTCGAGCAGGGACTCTGCCCTACAGGGACCAGAGATGTTTTCCTGCCTGACACATCAGTCCCAGCAGGGAGCTCTGCGTCTCCCCGGCTCCTTCAGGTGTAATTAGCCACACAAGTCAGAGAAGGTGGCAGTTTTTAACCCTCTCAGTGCCAATGACCTCACAAACAGGGCTGTGTTCTGCTGGTTTGTGCCTGCTTTCCTCCAGTGCTTTGGTTTGGAGCAATGTGAGTGATCATAGAACCATGGGAGGGTTTGGGCTGGAAGGAACCTGATAGATCTTGGAGTGCCACCCACCTGCCATGGGCAGGGACACCTTCCAGCAGACAGAACCCCGGGATCCCTGAGGCTGGAAATCCCTCCCAGCCCATGGAGCCCAAGCTGTGCCCCATGCCCACCTTGTCCCCAGCGCAGAGCACTGAGTGCCACAGCCAGGCCTTGCTGGGACACCTGCAGGGATGGGCACACCCAGCACCGAGTGAACTGAACAAATACGGTTCAGGCTCCCAAATCTGCCTCGTTACATCATCATCCCCACCTGTGCAATGGGGGCAATTCCTGACTTCCCTCTCTCCTCACCTGGACTAGAGTTGTGGATGAAAAGTAGCAGAGAAGGAAGAGATTGCTGTTGTTTGTAAAGCATTAATAATTCATACTACAAGACTGTTAATTGCAAACCCAGTAATTAAACCCAGATTTAACTTTGAACTGCCTGGAGAAGGGCAATGGAGTTGAGGAAGGTTGGGGTGGGGTGGGGTGGGGTGGCGTGGCGTGGGGTGGGGTGGGGTGGGGTGGGGTGGGGTGGGGTGGGGTGGGGTGGGGTGGGGAGGAGAGGAGAGGAGAGGAGAGGAGAGGCGAGAAGAGAAGAGAAGAGAAGAGAAGAGAAGAGAAGAGAAGAGAAGAGAAGAGAAGAGAAGAGAAGAGAAGAGAAGAGAAGAGAAGAGAAGAGAAGAGAAGAGAAGAGAAGAGAAGAGAATGCTTGGAGGTCATCCCCCAGGAGACCTCCAACTGCTACAGCCCATGTGTGTCCTTGTTGCCTCTATTGTCACCTCCAGAATCCTGTGACTCCCAAACCTCTTCCCACCACTGCCACTGCACCTTTCCCTCCCTCCCTCTCCTTGTCCCAGCCCTTCCCTTTTCAGTCAAGTGAACCCAACTCTTTCCAGCTAAGCTGGGCCACCCCCGCTGTGGCTCTGGCTCTGCTCATGGAGGAGATGTGGGTTGGGTGTCCCCATGCTGGAGTTGAGGTTGTCCTGCTGCTGCAGGAGAAGTGACCTGGGGCAGGAGAGGTGACCTGGGGCAGGAGAGGTGACCTGGGGCTCAGCACTGGACATTCCCACGGAACGTGGTTGCCATAGTCCTTGGCCAAGACAAGCGCCACGGAAGCAGCCACGTTCCAGCACGTTCTGCTCCCCAGCAAAGCAGCACTCCACGACTAAGCTTTGGAAAATAAGGTGAGAGCAAGCTTTTGTCTGCACCCAGGAGAAATCCAGCATGCCTCCCTGCTCCGAGGCTCTGTTAACTCCTTGAGAAATAAATGAGTAGGAAATACAATATAGCATTTCCAGGTTGATTCATTCATTTTTCTTTATTAATTTTTTTCTCAGCACAAGAGGAAAAAAGGAACATATGGGGAATGAGCAGGAGGTGTTTCTCAATGCTGTGGCCACCTGAAAAGGGTTTAGACCCATAATGCCTCCAAGAAATTCATTCACATTTCCCAAATCACATCAGGCAGGTACAGATTGTTTTCATTTTTATAAATTTTTTTTACCCTTATAAGCTCTATTAAACCAGAGTATGCCAAAAATGACAGGGGGAAAAACTACCCTGAAGTACCAGATGAGAACTGTTCCTAACTTGCCTAAATGAAAGTATTTATTTTGAAATAAATTGGGGTTGAATTTAGCAGAAAAGGTTATCCCAAGACTGAAGCTGTACCAGCACAGATTACAAAAATGAGGCCCATTTTACTCTCAGTGTTCATTGGCAGTTGGAAGAAACTGCACCAAACTCCACCAAACACTGAGGCCCTGGCACAGACAGAGTCTTTGGTGAGATCCCTGATCTAAAGTCATGGACAGGAACCCCTGAGAGCAGCACTTGGAGGTGTCCTCTGTCCTAGAGGGTCAGTCCATGAGCAGCAGCTGAGGGAGCTGGGAAAGGGCTGAGCCTGGAGCAAAGGAGGCTCAGGGGAACCTTGTGGCTCTGCACAGCTCCTGCCAGGAGGGGACAGCCGGGGGGGTGGGGCTGTGCTGGCAGGGAACAGGGACAGGAGGAGAGGGAACGGCCTCAGGCTGGGCCAGGGGAGGCTGGGCTTGGACAGCAGGAGCAATTTCTCCATGGAAAGGGCGCTCAGGCCTTGGCAGGGCTGCCCAGGGAGCTTTGCAGTGCCCATCCCTGCAGGTGTCCCAGCAAGGCCTGGCCGTGGCACTCAGTGCTCTGCGCTGGGGACAAGGTGGGCATGGGGCACAGCTTGGCCTCCATGGGCTGGGAGGGCTTTTCCAGCCCCAGGGATCCTGGGATTCTGTGGTACTGACGGAGACATCAGTGTCCGAGAGCACCTGAGCCTCCTGATGAGCGCAGATCAGACCAGCGCTGCTGCAGCTCCCCGAGGCTCTGCAGGGCTCTGTGCATCGCCCTCGTGCAGAAATCCCCCTGGGATCAAACGGGAGCTCTCACCCCTGGCACTTCTCCCTGAGGGATCTCAGTGGCTGCTGAGTGGGAGCTGCAAACACATCCCTGCTGCACCTGGAGAGTGAAACCACAATTTGTGATAACGAGGATTGAGAGGGGATCCATCAATCCATACAAATCTCTCCAAGGGGTGCTTGAGGATGGTGCCACACTCTGTTCAGTGGTGCCAGTGACAGGACTTTCTAGGAATTCCCAGTGTGGAATCAAAGGTATGAAACTCCTTTGGTTTGAAAATGAGACTTCCATCAGCTTGAAATCATCACTGACATTTATAACTTCCTTATTTTTTTCTCTTGATATGTTTTAATTTTATTGAATATAATTATTAATTTAAATTATTGTTAAGATTGCTACCAGTAGCTCTGGGTCTGAAGTTTTTCCACAGCATGTGATATAAGGAGGCTGAGTGGTCTTGACAGAGCACCCAACAGGTCAGAACAAGACCACAGAGGTGGAGGTTCTTCTTCTGAAATGCATTTCTTCACCTGTAATGTCACTTTGGGCAGGTGTCCTGAAGTTATTTTACTTAGAGAATGCTGCTACATCCAAAGTTTCAGACAAAAATTTTGGAATATGAATTTGCCACATGTGGAAACAATGAATTAACTAAATAATCTCAAACGGTCCAGCATTTGCTCCGCTCTGCCACTGTCAGAGGGGAGATGGGAACCAAGAGGTGCAATGTTGAACATCTTTAGATGAGTCACTTTTCCTTCCTTGTGGAGCCTGCCAGGTCAGGCTTGGATTTAGATCATTGCAGTCTTTCCTCTCTGAGTTTGGTGAGGGCAAACACTCCTGGAAGGAGTTTTCAATCAGCTTTTGCCTGATGGCAGCACCTCAGGGTACACTGGGAGGACAGTGCCGCGCCAGACTCAGAGTGCAGCACAAGATGAGTCGGCGTGAGCACACAGGGACAGCGGCCGAGCTCAGGTCACCGCGGAGTTCTGTCGCTGACATGAATCAAGCTCAGGATCCTCCTCTGGATCTGCTTGGTCCTCACCCCGTAGATGATGGGGTTGAGCACGGCAGGCACGAGGATGTAGATGTTGCCCATGATGATGGGCACCAGCGGGGCCAGGTCCCTGCCGAACCTGTGCACCACCGAGAGCCCGATCAGGGGCACGTAGAACAGCAGCACCACGCAGACGTGGGCGATGCAGGTGCTGAACACCTTGAGCCGCTCCCTCCAGGCCGCCAGGCGCAGCACAGCCTTGAGGATGAGCGCGTAGGAGAGGCAGATGAGCACGGCGTCCAGCCCCATGACCAGCAGGATGGCGGTGAGCCCGTACACCACGCTGGGGGTGGTGTTGGCACACGCCAGGTTCATCACGTCCTGGTGCAGGCAGAAGGAGTGCGACAGCACCCGGGAGCCGCAGAAGGGAAGGGGCAGGAGCAGCAGAGGCAGGGGCAGGAAGAAGAGCACTCCCCTGGCCATGGCCAGCAGCCCGATTTTGGCCGTGGCGGCGTTGGTGAGGATGGCGGCGTGGCGCAGCGGGTGGCAGATGGCCACGTACCTGTCCACGGCCATGGCCAGCAGCACGGTGGACTCGATGGCCGAGAGCGAGTGGATGAGGAACATCTGCAGCAGGCAGGCGCCGAAGCTGATCTCCTTGGTGTCGAACCAGTAGAAGGAGAGGATGCGCGGCACAGTGGCCGTGGCCAGGGCCAGGTCGATGGCGGCCAGCATGCAGAGGAAGAAGTACATGGGCGCGTGCAGGCTGGGCTCGGCGCGCACCACCAGCAGCACGGCGCAGTTGCCCATCACCGCCAGCACGTAGGCCGAGCACAGCGGGATGGCCACCCAGGCCTGGGCAGCCTCCAGCCCCGGGATGCTGGCCAGGATGAAGGACGGGCTGGCGTCAGAGCTGTTGGAGAAGGGCATGGCCCGCCGGGCCAGGGCTGCTCATGCTATGCCAGGGAGCTCCTGCTGCAAGGGAAACACAAACGGCACTTTATAACCCTTTCCCATGGCTCGGGATCCCATAGGGCCATTCCGGGCATTCTCGGAGCTGCCACACTCATGCAGAGAGCTCCTCTCCCGGTTTTTTACCCCGTTATGGCTCTGTGCAACAACATATGCAGTGACAAAATGCTGACATTTGAGTTCAAACAGGAATTGCCTGAATTCTCTAAAAAGCAGAACACCGTGAAATCAACCTTTTGAATAATAAACCCAGCAGCTGAACTTGTTTGCTTTTCTTTTTAAAGGACAAAATTAAAAATTACAACAAAAAACCCAGAGATTTTTAGTGCTTCCTGTAAACCTTCAGCACTGCTTGATTTTTTCCATATGTGCTGTGGTGCCCTGTCAGAAATGTGCTCAGTGAGGCTGAAGCTGGCGGTGCTGCCTCCCACGGCCCAGCCCTCCCCAGAACAGCACACACGAACAGACAGAGACAGACATTTCAATTTTTTTTTTTTTTGCACAAACAAATAGGATTTTCATCCTATGAAAAACACATATGGAAAAATCAGAATATCTGTAGAAAAAAATAATCCGATTGTTCACCTTATTCTGTACCTGTAGATTTTCCAGAAATGCTGTGATCTGAGGATAATGGCCTGAAGATACACAAAAGCCTTTGCTTTAGCTTCCTTTCTATTTTCAGGCACCAGGCCAGTGTCTGGCTGTACCTGTGCTGGAATAAACCCACCATCCCTCCTGCCCTGGATGGGCAGCACAAGGTCAGGCACATCACCTGAGCTTTCTGGTGACTCCTTTCCAGCCCAATCCAGGTAAATCAGTGATGCAAAGGGGCTTGTGGCAAGCTCTGCAGGTCATTCACAGAGTTATTTTATAAGTAACGTTGGGTTGTGAAACATGGGGCTTTTATTGTACATCTGTGGCGAAGCCCTAAAATAGCACCAGGCTTTATTCTCCTGATGTGGGGCTTTTCCATCTTGGATGTATAACAAGTAGGACTCGCATTGTAGCTTTTTATACCCGATTTACACACAGCGTGGGAGGGCTGTTGCTGTCACTGTGCCCAAAATCTGTTCCAGGGATGACGTTGGCAGCAACGCACTTGAATTAAGATACAAACGGAATGAACAAGGAGCCTCAGTAATCACCAACGTGTCCCGCAGCACCTCACCTGCCAGCCCTGACAGAGTCACCTGAGTCTCTCTGGAAAATCTCTGCCCTCCTGATCATTTCCTGGGGGAATGGGGTTGTGAGACAGGCACTGAAACAATCCCTGATGCTTCAGTTATCTCCAGTTCTCTGGCCCTGATAAACCACGCAGGGTTTCAGAAGTGGCTCAGGGTTAGGAATGGTTGGTGAGCAGAGTGGGTGCTGTGAGGGCCTGGCTTTCTGCAGAGATGGAAAATGGATCTGTGTCTTTGAAACACCAGCAAATGCAGATTTCTTTTCCTAGCAGGATCCGAGCAGCAGCCACAGCAGTGAATCACAGAATGACAGAACCACTGAGGGTGGAAAGCCAGGATTGTCGAGTCCAGCCTTTGCCCAACCCCTGCCTTGTCAAAGAACCATGGAATGGTTTGGACTGGAGGCATCTTAAAGCCCACCCAGTGCCACCCTGGCATGGCAGGGACACCTCCCACTGTCCCAGGCTGCTCCAAGCCCCAATGTCCAGCCTGGCCTTGGACACTGCCAGGGATCCAGGGGCAGCCACAGCTGCTCTGGGCACCCTGGGCTAGGGCCTGCCCACCCTCCCAGGGAACAATTCCTCATTCCCAACATCCCATCCAGCCCTGCCCTCTGCCACTGCCAACCATTCCCTGCCTCCTGGCCCTGCAGCCCTTGTCCCCAGTCCCTCTGCAGCTCTCCTGGAGCCCTTCAGGCCCTGCCAGGGGCTCGGAGCTCTCCCTGGAGCCTTCTTTTCTCCAGGCTGAACAACTCCAGCTCTCCCATCTTTCTTCTCCTTCTTTCTCCTTCTCTGCCTTCTGCCTCTTTCCTTTCCCCTTCCTCTCCCCTCCACTCTTATTTCTCCCTCTCTCATTCACCCCTCCACTCTGCTCTCCAGCTGTGCTGACAGATGTGCTGATAAATCCCCCACACTTTGCCCTCCAAGTCCCCCACAAACATTTTCTTACTGTGGCAGAGGCTCCTGGGGCTTTTTTTCCAGAGCTGTTTTGTACAACAGCTGCAGCCAGGAAACACAGACATCCAGGGATGAACTCTGGAAGTTTTCAGAGCAGGAGCAGACTCAGAATCCTCTCAGAATTCTCAGTCATCAATTTCAGAAGCTTCTGTGAGGATGCTGGAAGACAGGCATCTCGTCAGAAGGGCTCTTTTCTCCTGGATGCTGTTCCTTTTGTGAATCTTTCCTGCAAGCTGCAGTTTCGGTCACAGGTATTTGAGCAGAGCTCTCCCTGTCCCAGTGCCGGTGGGAGCTGCTCCCCGCGGAGCCCCTGGGGGCTGCTGGCATTTCACCCTGGGCAAGGGACCCTGGGGACCCTGGTGAGATAATTAGCACAGCACAGAGCAAACAGAGTGCCCTGGGAGTGCTCCCCTCAGGAATCTTCCTGCCCTCTTTCTGTTTTCTCATGGAGCCGCTTTCACATTATTTTTTTCTCTCCATTCTAGCTGCTGCAGGGGTGGAGCAGAATGGGGAGACACTGACCTGGGCTGGTGAAGCGCTCAGTAAAACCAGACCAGTTCAGGGGTTCAGGGGTGGGATCCTGTCCCAGTGCATTTGTTGCTTCATCCTTCCCAGGTAAACACTGACTGTTGCTTCTTATTCTCCACTGGGGTCAAGACTGGCCAAAATGGTTTGAGATCAACAAAAATCCACTCTGTAATTTGGAGGAATGAAATATTTACAAGAGGACATGGCACTCGGAGCTCTGGTCTGAGTGACAAGGTGGGGATCGGTCACAGGTCTGGGAGGGCTTTCCCAACCCTAGTGGTGCTGTGATTCTATTCTGTGATTTTGGGGCATTTTATTCTCTCTGTGGGAGGACACGAGCCAGGAGAACCATGAAACCTCTCTGGAACCATGAAACCTGCCTGGCTGAGACCCAACCTCCAGCAGAGCAAGGAGACAGACATGCTGTCATCTCCCACCTCTGGAGATCTCCTCCCATCCCTCTGGGGCACAGCCAGCACCAGCAGACCTCAGATGGAAGGCAGCAGCACATGGTCCTGAGTGTCAGGAAGTTTAGCCATTCCTACGATGTTTTTGAACCCTGTTTGTTTGTTTTTTGTTTTTTTTTTTTGCAAGAGAGCTTCCAGCCCCAGCAGCCCCCCAAGCCCATCCAGGCACACCCTGACTCACACAGTCATGCTGCTCTCCTGCAGCACACCCTGAGGATTGTAGGCACCTCCAACCTCATATTTCTGCATCATATAGACAGAAAAAAAGGCTTCAATCAAATCTTACGACCTTTCACAACGAATGGATGGATTTTATTGCAGATGCTGCACGTACATGACATTCAATGCAGAACAGTGGCTGGGACATTAATTAGCCTTGGCAAGCTGGTAAGACTCAAAGACATCCAAAGAGATGCAAAAGCAGCTTTTTCCTGACTGGGGATGGACACGGCACTCCAGACTCACGGATGATGGCTGAGCATGTTTTCCAGAAGGGCTGAGAGCACTCTGGGCCTCAACAGCTCTTTGTCCTCAGCCTCTGCACCGAGCTGCACCTCGGGGGTGTTTCCAGATGAACAACGAATTGCTGTGATGGCCACGGTGGCCCCCAGCTCTTGGCCCACCCCTGTCCTGTGGGGTTTGCTGCCAGCTCAGCGGTGCTGTGACACATGAGGGGACAATGGCCCCGTGCAGGGTCTCTCAGTGAAGCTTACACTGTCACCTGCTCTGAGTTTGCCTCACGTGCAACAGAGGCTCCTTGGTCGCCCATCACATGGCTTCAAAAGAGAAAACCAAGCAGCCCATCTGTCTTTGATCGCCTCCCTCTGACTGGGGCTCCCGTTGGGTGTGTCATTGATCTTGGGGTGTCTGCAGGCTGCTGGAAAGGATGAAAGCACCACGCTCGGACACAGAATGAAAGTTCACAGCTCTGGGTTGAGGGACAGCATCCCAATGGATCTGCATTCCTTCCTCTGGCAGTGACCTGCACGGGTGAAGCACCAAGAGATCAATCCACCAGCTCTGGCTGGGAAACCAGGCCGAGGGCTGGGACTGAGAGACCAGCCAGTCCAGAGGTGAGTGACACCAACCAGTCCAGAGGTGTGAGTGACACCAACCAGTCCAGAGGTGAGGGTGACACCAGCCAGTCCAGAGGTGTGACAGAGACACCAACCAGTCCAGAGGTGAGTGACACCAGCCAGTCCAGAGGTGTGAGTGACACCAACCAGTCCAGAGGTGTGACAGAGACACCAACCAGTCCAGAGGTGAGTGACACCAGCCAGTCCAGAGGTGTGAGTGACACCAACCAGTCCAGAGGTGTGAGTGACACCAACCAGTCCAGAGCTGTGACTGAGACACCAACCAGTCCAGAGGTGAGAGTGACACCAGCCAGTCCAGAGGTGTGAGTGACACCAACCAGTCCAGAGGTGTGAGTGACACCAGCCAGTCCAGAGGTGAGTGACACAAACCAGCCCAGAGGTGTGAGTGACACCAACCAGTCCAGAGGTGAGAGTGACACCAACCAGTCCAGAGGTGAGAGTGACACCAGCCAGTCCAGAGGTGAGAGTGACACCAGCCAGCCCAGAGGTGAGAGTGACACCAACCAGTCCAGAGGTGTGACTGACAGACCAACCAGCCCAGAGGTGTGACTGAGAGACCAACCAGCCCAGAGGTGTGAGTGACACCAACCAGTCCAGAGGTGACTGAGACACCAACCAGTCCAGAAATGTGAGTGAGACACCAACCAGCCCAGAGGTGTGACAGAACCCAGTCCATCGGCGCTTTCTGGCAGGACTGGTGCAGGAAACTACCAGTCAGACCCACTCTTCCTGCGCAGGGCCCTGAGCAAAGCCTCGCGGATGTGGGTGGATTTGATGCTGTAGATAACAGGGTTGAGAGCGGGGGGAATGATAAGGTAGGTGTAGGCCACCAAGGTGTTCATGAGGGGAGGAACATCCTTCCCAAAGCGATGGATCATGGACAGTCCGATCATGGGGATGAAGAACACGAGCACAGCGCAGATGTGGGACACACAGGTGTTCAAAGCCTTCAGACACTCCTCCTTGGTGGCGAGGCTGACGACGGTCCTGATGATGAGGATGTAGGACAGCACAATGAAGATGAAGTCCATCCCCACCGTGGATAAGAGAATGATCATCCCATAGAAGACGTTGACCTTTATGTCTGCACATGCCAGGTTCATGATGTCAGGATGGAAGCAGAACGAGTGGGAAAGCTCCGTCTTGCCGCAGTAGGTCAGTCTCTTGAGCAGGAAGGGAATGGGAAGGAGCGAGACCATCCCTCTGAGCACGATGGCCACGCCTATCTTGAGCACAGTGCTCTTGGTCAGGATGGACGGGTGTCTCAGCGGGTGGGAGATGGCGATGAAGCGGTCAAAGGCCATGGCCAGGAGCACGGAGGACTCGATGAAGGACAGGATGTGGATGAAGTACATCTGCGTGAGGCAGGCGTCGAAGCCAATTCTGCGCACGTTGAACCAGAAGAGGCCCAGGGTGGTGGGCAGCGTGCAGAGAGCCAAGCCCAGGTCGGTGACCGCCAGCATGGACAGGAAATAGTACATGGGCTCGTGAAGGCTGGGGGTCCTCTTGATGATGAAGAGGATGACACAGTTCCCCAAGAGGGCAGTGAGGTAGAGGGCACAGAAGGGGATGGAGACCCAGGGGTGGAAGGCTTCCAGGCCCGGGATGCCCATCATGAGGAAAGCTGAAGGCTGATAGAAGGAGCCATTGAATTCCCAAGGGCTGTGTGAGTCATGCTCCATCCCAGCTCAGCTCTCACATGGCCTAGACCTAAAACAAACCAACAACACAGACCCCACGCAGTTGGACTCTGTGCTGAACAGAGGAGCTGCACATCCCTCTGCCTCCCACCAGCCTCTGCAGGGAACCCTGTGCTGCTCAGACACCGCGTCACATATGGCTACACTCTCGTTTATCCATTAAATCCCAAAATGCAGGAAAAGGATGGACAATTTTTCTTGAAAAATAGGGGGGAGAAAAAGAAAGAAAGAAAGAAAGAAAGAAAGAAAGAAAGAAAGAAAGAAAGAAAGAAAGAAAGAAAGAAAGAAAGAAAGAAAGAAAGAAAGAAAGAAAGAAAGAAAGAAAGAAAGAAAGAAAGAAAGAAAGAAAGAAAGAAAGAAAGAAAGAAAGAAAGAAAGAAAGAAAGAAAGAAAGAAAGAAAGAAAGAAAGAAAGAAAGAAAGAAAGAAAGAAAGAAAGAAAGAAAGAAAGAAAGAAAGAAAGAAAGAAAGACTTTAGAATGAAAAGGAAAACATTCCTAGGGAGTGCCACTATTTCACAGCTGTCCCCAAATTCCAGAGTTTGAGATGCTCTGTGGAGTGAGCAAATGCCTGTTCCGTGATCATCCCAACCATGACCAAGCTGCTAATCCAAGGCTTCTTTTCCACGCCAGCTGGAGATCAAAAGGCATGAAAATTGTGGACATTTAACAGTGACACTTTTTGTTTAGGAAATCAACACTGTAAACAAATGCAAAATTTGTTGGCACTGGCACAGGCTGCCCAGAGAAGCCGTGGCTGCCCCATCCCTGAAGTGTTTGATGCCAGGCTGGAGCAGCCTGGTCTCTGGAAGTTGTTGGAACAGGATGGTCTTTAAGGTCCCTCCCAATCCAAGCCAGTCTGGGATTCCGTGATTTACAACAGAACAGAGAATCAGCCGCTCAGCCCCTCCTGCTCTCAGCTCAGAGGATGGTTCCAGGGCAGATTTTCAGTGGTGCTCATGCCCAAGCCCTGCTCATTTCACAATCTTACCCCCAAGTGCAGGGGAATGAATGAGCCAAACCTGACCCGGGCACAGGCTCTGCGTGGTGCCCGTGCCATGTGTTGGTGACAGGCACAAGGCAGAGCAGAAGGTGTCACAGAGCCCTGGGGAGGGTCCCGGGAAAGTGTCTGGGTCCGAGCTGGAGGGGAGGGGCACGTGGGACGTGAGGGGTGTTCTACGCAGGGGTCGAGAGCAGGCTGTGAGGAGGCCTTGGCAGAAATCTGGCAAATCTGGCGCTGCCTGCTCCGGGGAGTTCAGGAGCTCACGGGGGTGGAGAATGCCCTGGAACCAGAGACGAAGCAAAGAGGATTTTTCAGCTCGGAGAAGAGGAGGTCTGCAGGGACCCAGCAGTGCCTTCCCCACCTCCAAGGAGGCATGGGGGAGCTGGACCAGGCTCTTCACAGCAGAGCGTGGAAGGACGGGAGGCAAAGGTATGAGCTGAAACAAGGGAGGTTTAGACTGAACAAAATGAGAGCTGCTTCCCCATCAAGCATCGGAGCAGTTTTCCCAGAGGTGGCCCACATATCCACAGAAGGTTTCAAGACCCAAGTGCCGTGAGCAGCCTTGTCTGGCCCCAGCTGGCCCTGCCCTGAGGCAGATGTTGGACTAGAGATCCTTGGAAGTCTCTCCAACACGAATTATCCAACGAACCTCCAAGCCTTGGCACAATCCAGGTTCCTACACTTCGTGTGACAATGCTGGAGAGGCTGACAGGGCTCCTGAGCCCCTCAGTGACAGAACAACTTGCTGGGTGGGTTGGGGAAAGCAGCAAATGTGCAAGAGAAGAGCTAATTAAGGCAAAAAAGTATTTGTGACTTCAGTCTTCCTGCACCTTCCACAGGGTACGAAACTCAGGTCACAGCGCGCCTGGATCATGAGCCAGAGGGTTTGCTGTAGCACAGCTCATCTTTGAATAACACAGTTCTTCCATGACGTATTCATTAGGTTCTTAATACGATTTTCTTCATTAGATTCTCAGCTTGGGAGTCTAATGTGACAATAAATCCTGAGGCTCAGCAAGGACAAACATCTCCCTGCTCCGGGGCAAAAGCAACATGTAACTGATGGGACCTGGGGAAAACCCAAAATCGTTTGATGTCCTCCAGGCACGGCAGAGTCACGCGTTGGTGTCAGAGTCACCTTGAGCTGCAGCCCTGCCGTGTCAGATGCTGAAGGGACAAACTCAGCACCCTCAGAAGAGCCTGGGCAGCGCATGGGGGGCTTGGGCATGGCAGAGCAGCTGGGGCATCCTCTGATGGCTCCACAGAGCCTGATGGCACCACAGGAAACTGCCCACAGGTACCCCTGGTCCTCGCTGCTGGCTCAGAGCTCCCCAGAGGGAAGAGCTGCTCCTTCCTGGCAATGCAGCAGCACCCGGCGGTGCTGAGACCCTGGCCCAGGGTGCCCAGAGCAGCTGTGGCTGCCCCTGGATCCCTGGCAGTGTCCCAGGCCAGGCTGGACATTGGGGCTTGGAGCAGCCTGGGACAGTGGGAGGTGTCCCTGCCACGGCAGGGGTGGCACTGGGTGAGCTTTAAGGTCCTTTGCTTCCCAGACCACTCCACAGTTCTGTGATCTGAGCAGTGAAATCACAATCCCAACTCCTGCAATTCAGTCACATCTGGGGCCTGGGTTAAAAACCTAAAAAACCCCTAGAGTGTGCAAGGCTGTGTCCCTGAGCACAGCTTCTGGCAGATATCCAGAGCTCTCAAAGACACTGAGATTCAACAGTTTTCCAGGAAGATGGAGGTGGATAAAGAGACTGTTAGAGCAGCAAGGAAAGGAGGGATTGGTGAGAACTCCCATCTGCAAGAGATGCTTCACTTACAAGAAAATGTTCCTTCAAACCTGACTTTGTCAGACACCAGCAGCTCCCACCACACTGTAGAAGTTACTCAGAAATATGCTTTACTCACTCTGCTCCCCTCTGAGCTACCCTGGTTCATTATGTGCCCCAAAATGTTACAGATAAAGATTCCACTCCAAGATGATTTTACCCCTCCATGTTTTATGTGTGTGTCTGTAAATGATATATATAAATATATACACATAAGATGTATGAAATAGATGAACAACCAGGTTTATGTGCATTTCCATGTGTGTAGATAACATACAGCTCAGCCTACAGCATGCAGCATCACAGAATCACAAAGCCAGGCCAGAAAAGACCTCCTGGCTGACTATCATGGGATGGCAATGGCACCTTTCTTGTGCAGCCAAGCCCTGAGGAGGAAGCAAACCTCCTGTTGCTGGAGGATACCAAGTTAAAGATTCATGGCGGCCCTGGCAGGTGTCTCTGGAGGCATCCAGCCACAGAGAGCCACAGAGACAACGTCCCCTGCTCAGTGTTCTGCTCCCCAGGAGCAGCCCAGCCTGCCTGGGAGCAGAGCCCAGGCACCAGGGCAGGAGCCTCGTGGAGGACACGGCGATGTCCCTTCTCCTGCCCTCAAAGCCACCTCGGCTTTCGTGCCTGTCTCTGCCTTTGAGGGTCGCTGGTAACTCAGAATGGGCTCCTGTCAGCGAGGGCAGGAGCAGGGCCTTGGGGGCCGGGGCTGGGGACGAATGGCACTCGGAAATCCACTTCTTTCCAAGAGGAGACCTCGCTGTTTCACAAAGCCATCGCTGCCAACTCTAGCAGCCCAGCGAGGGCTCGGAGAGGGAGCAGGGTCAGCAGAGGGACCCTGGGGACACAGAGCCCAACTGCCTGGGGAGCTCGGGACAGGGACGGGCTATTCCCCCAGCCCAGAGCGGGACAGCAGCGGGATGTCGCACAGAGCCACAGCACATCGACAGCCCCGCGACAGCCCCGCGACAGCTCCAGCTGCCCCAGCGGCACCTGAGGTCCCAACCACCGCTCCCCTGGAGCATCCACCCACGGCCACCACGGCCACCACAGGGACCTCCCGAGCGGCGCTCGGAGCGGCACCTGCCACCCGTGTCCCTGTCCCTGTCCGTGTCCCTGTCGCTGTCCAGGGGTCCCTGTCCCTGCCCCTGTCCCAGCAGGGGTGCAGGGAGCTGATGGCACTTACCGAGCGCTGCCGGGGGCTCTCGGGCCAGCGCAGGGGCTCAGCCCTGCGGAGGAGCAGAGGGAGATCCACTGTCCGTGTCGTGTCCGTGTCGTGTCCGTGTCCCTGTCCGTGTCCGGAGGGCAGCCCTTATAAGGCTGACCCTGCCCAGTGCCCGGGAGCCGTGCAGCCCCAGCTCCCGTGCGCAAACAGCAGGAGGAGTGTGTGCAGCAAATGAGCCTTTCCATTTGTGCTGCTCTCCCAGCAGGCAGGATTTGCTCCTGATAGTTTATTGGCGACATGTTTATGGCTCCCGGTGATTTATGGCTGGCGGTGCTGCAGCCACGGTGCTGGCAATACACATAATTTTTATTGGGAGGATAAATCTGTAGTGGAAATAATCATAAATTTTGCAAGAGGAGTGCTTGCAGCGTCGCTCCAAGGGAATGACAGAGGGGAAGTCCTGGCTGTCTCCCTCTGACCGGTGAGACAACAAATGTTTAATTAAAATCATAATATACTGCACAATAAAAACAAATTAGATATTGCAAGGGCAAACACAGCCCCAGGAGTGGGTGTCCTCTCGGGTGGCCCAGGAGCCAACTGTGTCAAGATGGCTTGTGGCAGTAAGTTTATCTTTGCCCCCTCAGCTGTGGGGTGGAAACAGAATTTAACCACAATTTCTGTGCCTGAAACAGGTCAGGGAGAGCAAATGGGTTTGTCTCATGCGAGATGTCTGTAGAAAATGCAGCTTCTGGCCCTAAGAGACACTTCTGTGATTATACACCTGGGGCACTGCCCTCCATGGACACCTGGAAATTCACAGAATCCCAGGGTGACTGAGGCTGGAAAAGCTGTCCAAGATCACCGAGCCCAAGCTGTGCCTGACCCCCAGCGTGTCACCCAGACCAAAACACTGAGTGCCACATCCAGGCGTCCCTTGGACACCTCCAGGGATGGGCTCTTGGGAAGGTTTTCAAATGGGAGGACAGCACAAGGGGAACGGCCTCAGGCTGGGCCAGGGGAGGCTGGGCTTGGACAGCAGGAGCAATTTCTCCATGGAAAGGGCGCTCAGGCCTTGGCAGGGCTGCCCAGGGAGCTTTGCAGTGCCCATCCCTGCAGGTGTCCCAGCAAGGCCTGGCCGTGGCACTCAGTGCTCTGGGCTGGGGACAAGGTGGGCATGGGGCACAGCTTGGGCTGCATGGCCTGGGAGGGCTTTTCCAGCCCCAGGGATCCTGGGATCTTGTCACTCCATGACCAAACCTCCACCCCTTTCCCCTCCCTCCTCGCCATCCCTTCCCACACTCCTCTCAGCTCTGACCCCCTGAACTCTGCCCCGTGGAGTCAATTCATTAGGACTGGCCCAGCCTCAGATCAGAAAGATTTCCAGAGCCCCGGGTGCCAGGGGGTGGCTGTGCCCACTCCCAGAGGGGCTCCTGGGAAAGCTCTTGGTATTTTCCTAAAGATGGGAAAATAGATGAAAGCTCCTCACACCCCTCCCCACACGCAGCAATGCCCACGTGCCTGGGAAAGGGAATTAAGCAGAAAACCACCAAGAGTGCCTTGGTGGGAGCACAGTTCCCTGTGGGAAGCTTGGTGTGGGTAACTCTTGAGGCACAAGTCAGAGGAATTGTAATATTTGGAGCATATCTGGTAAGATGAAATTATCTGACACTGTGTAATAGGTGTGGGGGGATTCAGGCAGCTGTGGCTGCCCCATCCCTGCAAGGGTTCCAGGCAGGTTGGAGCACCCTGGGGCAGTGGAAGGTGTCCCTGCCCATGGCAGGGGGTGACACTGGAGGGGCTTTAAGGTTCCTCCTCACCCAAACCAGTCTGGAATTCTGTTCTACTGAGTAAACTGCAGGATCCTCCATCTTGCCATCCGGCCTCGAAGAGTGGCTATTAATGGCCATTCAGGAAGGTAATTTTCAGTTTTCCATTCCCTTGGCACATGTCCCAGCATCTGGCAATCATTTCAGAGGTTTCCTGAGCAGGAGACAGCTCCTCAGCCACCGTGCACCTCGGACACAGAAAACAAAGAATCTCTCACCTATGGATTTCTCTGATCATTTCACATATACTTTGGGATCCCACAACAGAGGGAGCTCCATAGTTCCATTATAAACTCATGTTAAAAAGTACTTTTTTACTTGTTTAAAATCATAGAAAGGTTTGGGCTGGTGGGGACCTCAAATAGCCGTTTATAAATATTCTTTAATATATCTTTAATATGCCTGACATTTTCAGGGTGTGTTCTCCTCTTCCTGGTTCACGTAGTGTGAGTAAAGCTGAATAATGATTCCATATAGATCATCTCCTCCCCATTTGTTATCTTACAGACCTTTCCTGTATTGCTTTATTGTCTCTGCTCAGGGCTGAGAATTCCTTTTCTGACAGTCTCCACTGAGGCTGGGGACAAGGTGGGCATGGGGCACAGCTTGGGCTCCATGGTCTGGGAGGGCTTTTCCAGCCCCAGGGATCCTGGGATTCTCTGATTCATCATCTTATGAATGACAGGGTGACCTCGACACAGATCGTGGAAGGAATTACAGAGGGAGGGGCTCCCACTCCAGCCCAGGCTCCTTCTTCACAACTGCAAAGGAGGTGAGGGCAGTGGGGCTGCTCCAGGACAGAAATGGTGTCTTTAGTTGAAATCCCCACGAAACCCCAGGTCGAGCCAAGGGGAATCAGACAATTTCCTGTGCTGCCAAGAGCGACTCACAGGAGCCCTGCAGCCCCCACACCCCATCCTGCCGCAGTGAATGAGCTCTTCAGGGGCAAACATTGACACAGCTAATGCCTGACTTGCTCCAGCAGGGCTCAGAAAACGCGGAGGGCGCAGGGAGTGAAGCTGCACCGGCAGCAGGCTCCGCTTTGGGTGCGCGGGATGGAAAATCAAACAGTCCAGAGACATCTGCAAACATCAGGCTCTGCTCGCCCGTGTTGAGCAGAGCTGGCAGAGAGGTCCAGAGGCACAGCCTGAGTGTCATTGCTGAAATGCAAACTCAGAGCAGATGTGTCCAGCGTGACCCAAACCTCCAGGCAGGAAAGGGCTGCGAATGAAAGAGATCTAAAGCTCTCAGAGAGTGTCCAGAGGAGGGACACGAGGGTGGAGAAGGGTCTGGAGAGGCCACACGAGGTCACTTGGTCAGTTCAGCCTGGAGGAGCTGAGGGCAGAGCTCCCCGGGGGCTGCAGCTCCTCCCGAGGGACAGCGCAGGGACAGCTCCGAGCTCTGCTCTGGGACAGGGACAGAGCCAGGGATGGCTGGAGCTGGGCCAGGGCAGCTCAGGCTGCAGACCAGGGAAAGGTTCTTCCCCCAGAGGGTGCTGGGCACTGCCCAGGCTCCCCAGGGAATGGGCACGGCCCCGAGGCTGCCAGAGCTCCAGGAGCGTTTGGACAGCGCTGCCAGGGATGCCCAGGCTGGCATTGTTGGGGGGCTGGGCAGGGACAGGGTGGGACTGGATGGTCCTGTGGGTCCCTTCCAGCTCAGGAAATTCTGTGGTTCTAAATAACATCTGGGATGCAATAAATTTACCCTGGTGGGAAGGAATGCCAGGCAAAGCTGTGGCACTCCCTGCTGCTGGGGGGTCCCAAGGAGAGCTGTGCCCAATCCCCAGGCTCAGCACCATCTGTGGGGACTTTTGGACAAATATCATTCCTGAGGGGCTTCCTCACAATCACGGTTGGTTCCTCCTCGAGCTCCCCACTCCCAGCACAGCTCTGCCAGGCAGCAGAGGAAAGGGCATGGCATTACTGTGGGGAGACCACTGCCCTGCCAAAGGAACAAAAAAGTGTTCCTGAACAGCCCACGTTGATTTCTGGGCCATTCCTGAGTGCCCAAAATGGGTCAGATGGATCCAGGTGCTTGGCCGAAATAAGGACAGCTGTGGTCTGCTCTGCAGGAGGATTTCCTTCCTAGAAAGAATTAATTTCAGGGTTTCTAGGTTGCCTGGACACATCTGGATCAAGGAACCAGGGTCAAGGTGCATGAGTGGTGCAGGAATTTCACATTTGCCTTCACCCTGTTTCACAACATTTAAAGAGACCAAAATTCCATAATATAGAATCATAGAATTCCAGACTGGTTTGGGTTGGGAGGGACCTTAAAGCCCATCCAGTGCCACCCCTGCCATGGCAGGGACACCTCCCACTGTCCCAGGCTGCTCCAAGGCCTGTCCAACCCGGCCTGGAACACTTCCCGGGATATAATTCTGAAAAGACTGTGTTTTGATCTCCTCAACAAATCTTATGTTCTGCAGTTTGAAGTAGTTTAATTCTCATAAGGCCAAATGTGTCCATTCTCCTTCATCACTCTGCTATAATGGGATTTTTGGAAAATATTGTGCCAGGCATCTCAGTAATAGCGCAAGGAAATGAGGGCAGAGCTGCGAGGAGAGCCAGTAACAACATTATGCTGCAATTCTGCAATGATTGCTTCAAAATAAATCACTGGGATGTCACCAAACTGGTCAAAATGCAATCTGGCGAAACATTATCAGATGATTCTGCTTCCAGAAGGGATGGGAGAAGGATCCAGGGGAATTTATAATTGATATATGAGCAATTGTGATGCTGAGTGAACTCAGAACCTTGTGCTGCTCATGGATGGAAGGTTTAGTGTTGGTGTCACGGAGCAGTTGTGTCTCTCAGGGGAACCTTGTGGCTCTGCACAGCTCCTGCCAGGAGGGGACAGCCGGGGGGGTGGGGCTGTGCTGGCAGGGAACAGCGACAGGACAACGGGAAATGGCCTCAGGCTGGGCCAGGGGAGGACCAGGGTGGATATTGGAAAAATTTCTTCATGGGAAGAGTTGTCCAGCCCCAGCACAGCTGCCCAGGGCAGAAGCTGAGGGTTTATTTCTGCACAACCTATAGAGCTATAAACACTTCCTGTGGTCCCACCCACCAGGGGAAACCTAAAATGAAGCATCTGGGATCTGGGATGTGGGTTTGGGGTTTGGGGTTTGGATTTGGTTTGAAGTTTCCTTCCTGACAGAGTATCTCAGCTCACCTTAGAGCAGATGAGCTCCACAGCTCCATCAAGTCACCGCCTCCTGCCATGGGAGCTTGGGCTCCACAGGAAACCCCAAATTTGGGACACCCAGTGCGGATCTGGGAAAGCGCAGAAGCTGCATTTTTGGAGTTTTCCCTCATGGTTTGAACAGCCCTATATCCCTTTATAGTGTCCCAGATCGTGTACTGAAAACATCCAATTCACTCTGGCCTCATCCGTGACCTGCCGCATTCTCAGGACTGAGATTAACATATGGAATCTGTTTAATTGGAGCCAAGGGCAGCTCTGTCTGGCGATGCGGATATGGAGGCGTAAACAGAGGATTTTGTGTTCTTAAACTCGGGCAGAACATTAGTCCATGTCCAATTCCCAAGACAGAACAAACTTTTCCAATGAATGTGTGACCCCCTGCCAGGATCCCCCCATTCCTGTTGGTTCACAGGAAAGTTCCCTGGACCTTCACAGGATGGTGAAATCCCAAGATGCAGAAGCAGAGGAGCTTGGTGGCTGCTCCTAAAAACAAGAAAAAGGAAAAATATCTCGGTGGAATGCACTGGAGTATCTCAGATCCAACCCCATTTCAGAGCTGGTCTCCTTAACTCATTTAACTTCTTAGATTCCATTTTTTTATGTTTTGCACAGCAAATGAAGTTTTATTTGTAAGAAAGTTGTGTTGCTGCTGCAGAGACACTTCTCCCTTCCTCGGAAGAAAAACTCTTTCAAATCCATTGACACAAACCTGTCTGGATCTCTGGTGGGGCTGCGTGGGGTCAGCTGGCTCCAAAGGAATGTCAGATATGGGACTAAAATGTGAGATTGGTACAAAACACAAATGTTGATCAGAATAAGAATTAAGTGAGGCAGTGTTTATTCATCATCATCATCATCATCATCAAAAGGTTTGGGTTGAAAAAAACCTCAAAGCCCATCCAGTGCCACCCCTGCCATGGCAGGGACACCTCCCACTGTCCCAGGCTGCTCCAAGCCCCAATGTCCAGCCTGGCCTTGGACACTGCCAGGGATCCAGGGGCAGCCACAGCTGCTCTGGGCACCCTGGGCCAGGGCCTCAAACCCTCCCAGGGAACAATTCCTCATTCCCAACATCCCATCCAGCCCTGCCCTCTGCCACTGGCAACCATTCCCTGCCTCCTGTCCCTGCAGCCCTTGTCCCCAGTCCCTCTGCAGCTCTCCTGGCGCCCTTCAGGCCCTGCCAGGGGCTCGGAGCTCTCCCTGTGTCCTTCTCCTCTCCAGGGAACACCCCCAGCTCTCCCAGCCTGGCTCCAGAGCAGAGGTGTCACATCCCCCCGAGCATCCCTAGAGCTCCTGAGCTGACCTGTGTGTGCCAGGGCTGGAGCGAAGGGCATGGTGGCAGCTCACGCTGGTTGCTGGCAGAATGGGATTTTGGGAGGTCAAATACAGTGTGCAGGCCCAGGGCTGAGGAAATGCAGGTGGGGAAAGGCAGCGACAGCTGGAAAGCACTTGTAGAAAACTTGGTCTGCCCATTATTGCTTTGGGCACTGCTGTGGAAAGTCAAACAGAGCAAAGCAAACAGCGAATGTTGGGAAGACTCATGGTGCTGTCAATGATTAAATGGAGGCAGCGAATTGCTGTGAGTCAGGAACAGCTGGAGAACAGCCAGGTTTGGGGAGCTGTCAGGATGGGAGCGCAGGGCTGTGTCCTGGGCCATCCCCCAGCGAGGGCAGCTGGGCGAGGGAAGGGACTCTGCCCCTCTTCCCTGCTCTCCTGAGACCCCAGCTGGAGTGTGTCCAGCTCTTGGGCCCCAACATGGGACCTGGAGCTGCTGAGAGAGTCCAGAGGAGCCACGGAGCTGCTCCAGGGCTGGAGCCCCTCTGGAGCCAGGCTGGGAGAGCTGGGGGTGTTCCCTGGAGAGGAGAAGGACACAGGGAGAGCTCCGAGCCCCTGGCAGGGCCTGAAGGGCTCCAGGAGAGCTGCAGAGGGACTGGGGACAAGGGCTGCAGGGACAGGAGGCAGGGAATGGTTGCCAGTGGCAGAGGGCAGGGCTGGATGGGATGTTGGGAATGAGGAATTGTTCCCTGGGAGGGTGGGCAGGCCCTGGCCCAGGGTGCCCAGAGCAGCTGTGGCTGCCCCTGGATCCCTGGCAGTGTCCCAGGCCAGGCTGGACATTGGGGCTTGGAGCAGCCCGGGGCAGTGGGAGGTGTCCCTGCCATGGCAGGGGTGGCACTGGGTGGGCTTTAAGCATCCCTGCCAACCCAATCCAGTCTGGACTCTGTGGTTTCCCTTTTCCTTCCTCCTCCGTGTCCATTCAGCCCCTGGGATGAGGAGCAGGGTGGCTCAGATGTCCCAGAGGAGGAGACCACCCAAGGGAAGGCTCAAGGCACTGCTGTGGTGGCAGAGGGGAGGGAAGGGCCTGGCAGGACTGGCAGACAGGACAAAGCCACGGGGATTTTCCTTGCAGGGAGGATATTTTACAGAATTCCAGGCGTGGTTAATCAGGAGGGATTGCCGTGGGGTGGGGTGGAGGCTCCTCAGTGACCTCTGGGTGCTCTGAGGGGGGCAGCTCAGCAGCCCAGGTGTGAAACACACCCTGATGTGTCTCAAGGGTGCCAAGGGAGCGTGGCCGTGCACAGCCAGCCCCAGGTGGCACAGGACACCTTGGGCTGGCACGGCACCCCGGGGCTCTGCCCAGAGCAGCCTGCCCTCACAGCCTGGGAGCTGGGAGAGACCTTCCTGATGTTCCCAAAGGCTGTAGGCTGGGTAGATGATATCATGGAACGGGAAAATCCTCACCCTCCCCTTGCCGACCCTCCAAGGAGACCACAGTCAGATTTCTGGGTCTGTGTCCACAGGGCAGCAGTTCCTGTCTCCATAACTGCAAAATGTCACTCACATTAGCTGCACACTGAGAGCTGAGTCCCAGATGGTCACACAGCTCTGGAACTGACAGTTCCATGTCCTGGGCTGAACAGGGATATTGCAAATAGAAACACAAGCCTGGTAACACTGTCTGCATTTCTGCAGAGACCATTGCCCCTCTTGGCAGTGAATTCCACTGAAAACCTGGTCCCTGCAGCCTTGTCCCCCCCTGCAGGGAGGGCAGCTTTGCCACAATGCCCCTCCAGCCCTGCCCTCTCAGAGAGTGGGGCACCCCAAAATGGAGAGGGATAATGTGGATGGCCATAGCCCATGGCTCCGCGGGGAGCAGCAGAGCTGTGCTGCGCAGAGGGGACACGGACGGGAGGGAGCACGAGGGATTTTCCCCGGGGAGGATAATGCCCATGAGAAACCAGCCTGGGGAGGAACAGGAGCGGGAGACTGGCATCAGGGAATTGCCACTCTGGGGCTGCAGTGTGGGGAGGACAGGATCACAGTGGCTTTGGGGCACTCTGGGGCTGCAGTGTGGGGAGGGACAGGAGCAGAGTGGCATCAGGGAATTGCCACTCTGGGGCTGCAGTCTGGGGAGAAGGACAGGATCACAGTGGCTTTGGGGCACTCTGGGGCTGCAGTGTGGGGAGGGACAGGAGCACAGTGGCTCTGGGGCACTCTGGGGCTGCAGTCTGGGGAGGGACAGGATCACAGTGGCTTTGGGGCACTCTGGGGCTGCAGTCTGGGGAGGGACAGGAGCAGAGTGGCTCTGGGGCACTCTGGGGCTGCAGTCTGGGGAGGGACAGGAGCACAGTGGCTCTGGGGCACTCTGGGGCTGCAGTGTGGGGAGGGACAGGAGCACAGTGGCTCTGGGGCACTCTGGGGCTGCAGTCTGGGGAGGGACAGGATCACAGTGGCTTTGGGGCACTCTGGGGCTGCAGTCTGGGGAGGGACAGGAGCACAGTGGCTCTGGGGCACTCGGGACTAGCCCTGCTGCCGGCTCCCTCTGCGGCAGAGCAGGAGGAGGATCCGCCTGCGGATCTGCTGCGTTTTCCAGCTGTACACGAGCGGGTTCAGCACGGGGGGCACCAGGAGATAGGCATCGGCCAGGAGCGTGTGGGTGAGGGGCGGCAGGTGCCCAAACCTGTGGATGACGGAGAGGCCGATGAGGGGGACGTAGAAGATGAGGACGGCGCAGAGGTGCGAGACGCAGGTGCTGAAGGCTTTGGCTCGCGCCTCGGCGGACACGGTGCCCAGGATGGCCCTGATAATGAGCACGTAGGACAGCAGGATGGCCAGCGAGTCCAGGCCCTTGGTGAGGATGACGGCGCTCAGCCCGTACCAGCTGCTGGCCCGGACGTCCCCGCACGCCAGCCGCAGCAGGTCCTGGTGCAGGCAGAAGGAGTGGGACAGCACACGGGACCTGCAGAAAGGCATCCTGGCCATGAGGACAGCGACGGGCAGCACGACAAGGACACCCCGCAGGACGATCAGTGCTCCGGCCCTGGCCACCAGCGAGCCGCTGAGGACGGAGCCGTAGCGCAGCGGGTGGCAGATGGCCACGAAGCGGTCGAAGGCCATGGCCACCAGGACCCCGGACTCGATGGCTGAGAAGGCGTGGATGAGGTACATCTGGGCGAGGCACGCCCGGAAGGGCAGCGAGGTGGCCGGGATGCTAAAGGCCACCAGCACGGTGGGCAGCGTGCTCAGGGACAGCGCCAGGTCTGCCAGCGCCAGCATGGCGAGCAGGTGGTACATGGGGCTGTGCAGGGCGTGCTCTGCCCTGATGGTCCAGAGCAGGCAGCAGTTCCCCAGCAGCATCAGCAGGTACAGGCAGCTCAGCGGCAGTGCCACCCACGCGCCGCTCGCTGCCACCCCGGGAATGGCCGTGAGGGTGAACGTCAGGGGGCTGGACCCTGTCCTGTTGGAAGAGGACATCTCACTTCTCCGGTGCTCCACGGGTCTGGAATTAAAGTGTCTTGGAATAAAAACCCAGCTATGAGACATCCCAGCTGCCACGGTGTGGGCAGGGCAGGCTCCCGGGAGCCAAAAACCCTGAGCTGCTGCACTCATTCATGGCTATCCCATCGACCAGGTATGAGAAAGATATTAGAAAATTTCCTCCTAATTTCTAAATAGATCCTAGGAAGGGATTCTTCCCTCTGAAGGTGGTGAGGCCCTGCCCAGGGTGCCCAGAGAAGCTGTGGCTGCCCCTGGATCCCTGGCACTGCCCCAGGCTGCTCCAAGCCCCATGTCCAACCTGGCCGTGGAAATTTCCAGGGACGGGGCAGCCAACAACTATTCATGACCCACTTGAGGGAATGAGGGGAATTTGTAATTACTGACCAAGGTGGAATTTTTGGTGCCTTTCCATCATCACAGAGTCAGCACGGAAAGGTTCTCAGGGACCATAAGGCTCTCCCACTTTCACCCCTGCCCCAAGCCCACCTGTGGCTGTGACACCAAAAGGAGCATTCAGCACAGAGATCTGCTCCCGGCACTTTCCTCACACACTGCTTGCTGCTTCTGCCGGAGCCTCCTGTAAATTCTGCTGTGATTCGAGCCCTCACAGACACTGCCCTTGAGAGGAACAGCATCCCTGCTCCCTTATAAAAGGGTATAAAAAGGAAATACAAAAATCACTGGCACCAACGCAGCCCAGCGGTACTCACCCAGGTGACGCAGAGGACACGGGGAGGGGACCAGGGCCAGCCCTGGCTGCTCGCACTGCTCCCAGGGCTGGGGAGCTGCATTTATGCAGCCACAAACCCCGCGGGGCTCCCCAGGCTCTCACAGGCACAGCCTTGTCCTTCGGGGAGTGAGCACACAGGAATGGCTGCGTGCTTTGCCTTGTCTCTGAAAATCAGGGGGAAAGGGAGATTTGGGGCATGGATGGAGGGGAAAAAAGGTAAAGTGGTGTACTTAGAAAATTTCCAAGTTTTCACTCTATTCCGTGGAAATTTTGCCTTCTGGAAAGTCAAGTGGCTCCCTCCTCCCCTGATTGCCCCCTGATTTATAGCAAGGTGGATTCTATATCTGCGTATTTGCAGCTGTGTGTATATCATGTTTAGATAGATAGAGAGATATAGAGAGAGAGGGGATAAATACCAGGAAACAACGACAAAAGGAAAATGCCCAAATGCTCCTAAAGAAAGAGCACAGACTGAGAAACGAGTCAAAGGATTCCTGGAACCATCACAGAATCACAGAACAGTTTGGGTTGGAAGGGACCTTAAAGCTCATCTCCTTCCACCCCACCTCACCACGGTTCACACCTTCTGATTCAAGATCAGAAATGGTATTTTGAATTTTTTTTTGTAATGAGATAAATTTCACACACAGATGGTGAGTGAAGGAGTACAGAGTTGGAGGGTGTGGTGCTCCCACTGTCCATAGCTGTGGGAGACTCCAGCTGCCTTTCCAGCACCTTTCCAGCACCTTTCCACAGTGTTCCAGTGCCTGAAGGGCTCCAGGAGAGCTGCAGAGGGACTGGGGACAAGGGCTGCAGGGACAGGAGGCAGGGAATGGTTGCCAGTGGCAGAGGGCAGGGCTGGATGGGATGTTGGGAATGAGGAATTGTTCCCTGGGAGGGTGGGCAGGCCCTGGCCCAGGGTGCCCAGAGCAGCTGTGGCTGCCCCTGGATCCCTGGCAGTGCCCAAGGCCAGGCTGGACATTGGGGCTTGGAGCAGCCTGGGACAGTGGGAGGTGTCCCTGCCATGGCAGGGGTGGCACTGGGGGTGCTTTGAGGTTCTCCCAACCCAAACA
The DNA here is from genome assembly GCA_036630365.1 of Acanthiza pusilla. Taxonomy (NCBI): domain Eukaryota; kingdom Metazoa; phylum Chordata; class Aves; order Passeriformes; family Acanthizidae; genus Acanthiza; species Acanthiza pusilla. The sequence continues at coordinate 7,006,214 of JAXCHO010000111.1, read as the reverse complement.
ATTTGGTGATTCTGTGATAAAAGCAGGACAAGAGGGAACGGCCTCAGGCTGGGCCAGGGGAGGCTGGGCTTGGACAGCAGGAGCAATTTCTCCATGGAAAGGGCGCTCAGGCCTTGGCAGGGCTGCCCAGGGAGCTTTGCAGTGCCCATCCCTGCAGGTGTCCCAGCAAGGCCTGGCCGTGGCACTCAGTGCTCTGGGCTGGGGACAAGGTAGGCATGGGGCACAGCTTGGGCTCCATGGGCTGGGAGGGCTTTTCCAGCCCTAGTGAAGCCAAAATCTGGGATTCTGCACAGGTTGGGGAAGGACCTGCCTCCACTTGTCCACATCACCACAGGCAACATCTCCATCCTGGTGCCCTCAGTGCTCACCATCCATGGGGTGAGGACCAAGCAGATCCAGAGGAGGATCCTGATCCCAATTACAGTTTTCATGGCAGACATTCCCACAGGCCATTCCCAGCTCCTGACCCCACAGGGAAGGTTTGGGGATGGGAAGGTTTGGGGATGGGAAGGTTTGGGGATGGGAAGGTTTGGGGATGGGAAGGAGCTCCTCAGCTGTCCCTGGGCTGGCTCTTGACACAAAGAGCTGTAATTTACAGCTGTTCAGTGTGCACAGACCCACAGTGGGAACAGCTCCGAGGCTGCAGCAGCCCCAGAGCTGATGGTTTATGGGAGCACCCGAAGCCTGTCAGGAGCCACTGGGAGGTGTTCCTTTCCTTGCAACACATCTCAGTGCACCCCAGTGCCTCCCTGAGTGACACACAGACAGACAGACAGCACACAACACTCATCTACAATCAACCATTGTGTCATCTTTTCCTTGCATTTAATCACTGCCTATAATTTAGAAAATTATTTTTGGGAGAAGCAAATCAATAACACTTTGTGGAAGCAGAAAGTTCTAGCACAAACCCAATTAAGAGCTTCCCTTCCTGAATTAGGAACAAATTAACTCATTATCCACACAGCAAAATCATATTTGCAATCAGCAGCCCGAGATGATTGTGGGGAGGTGTTTTGGGGTGGGTTTTGGCAGAGGAGGGGGTTCTGGGCTGCTCTGGGCACAGGTGGCTCCACATGGATCAGTGACAGAGCCAGCACAGAATCTTGGAATCACAAGGATGGCTTGGGTTGGGAAGGACCTTAAAGATCATCCCATCCCACCCCTGCCATGGGCAGGGACACCTTCACTGTCCCAGGCTGCTCCAAGCCCCAGTGTCCAGCCTGGCCCTGGACACTGCCAGGGAGGGAGAATTGTGGTGCCTTTGCAAAAGCATATTTATAAAGGACAGAAAATACCAAACCATCCCTGAAGGTTCTGCACCCCGAAGGACCCCCACCTGAGCAGGTACACCCCCAAAGGAATGAATCCATGCTGAATTTGATTGCCCAGTTTATTATTTCTTCTGTCAGCATCCCAAAGTTCTCCCATGATCCCTCATCTCCACTACTCTGGGTACAGGGAGGGTCATAAAAATCTTCAAAACAACCCAATTCCATCCTTTCCTGCATGTGCAAACTCAGTTCCTGCTCAGCTAAATTGGGAACCTCCCACAGGTGTGAAAAATGACTATTTATATTATTTATTTATATATCATATATATTTTTAACTATGATATTTATATGTTTTTCCTTCTCCTTGGCCGTGGGCTCTGTGCTGGAGGAAGAGCTGCTGAGGACACCTTGGGGGAAGCAAACAGAGACCCCACAAGACCTGTGGTCCTCAGGGCAGCGTGGGCCACCTGGGTGTGGGGATTTCTTACCTGCTGGGTGGGGATGGCAGCAGCTGGATCAGGGATTCAGTGGTAAAATAGGCCAGATTTGCTCTTGTGCCTTGTGAGGAACCAGCTTTTGTATCAGTACAGATTTATAAATACAATAAATATAAATAAAAGTTCTGCAGTGAAGCACATTTCTTGTTCTAAGGCTTGGGGGAAATAAAGGAAGTAGATACATTAAATCAGTGGAAATGTTATGGATTTCATTATCTTCAGCATCTCTCAGTGCTGCTGATTGTGTTTGATCTGTGAATCAGCTCTGCAGCAGCCCCACACATCAATAACTAATTCAGGCAACAGAAATTATGTCTAAGTCATAGGAGGACAAACACAACTGAAAAGACAGACAAAAAAATCAGTGCTCTCGTGTTTGTTCTGTTCCCCACGAGCTGGGAGCTGAACCCCTCAGGATCCCTGGGGCTGGAAAAGCCCTCCCAGCCCATGGAGCCCAAGCTGTGCCCCATGCCCACCTTGTCCCCAGCGCAGAGCACTGAGTGCCATGGCCAGGCCTTGCTGGGACACCTGCAGGGATGGGCACTGCAAAGCTCCCTGGGCAGCCCTGCCAAGGCCTGAGCGCCCTTTCCATGGAGAAATTGCTCCTGGTGTCCAAGCCCAGCCTCCCCTGGCCCAGCCTGAGGCCGTTCCCTCTTCTCCTGTCCCTGTTCCCTGCCAGCACAGCCCGACCCCCCCGGCTGTCCCCTCCTGGCAGGAGCTGTGCAGAGCCACAAGGTTCCCCTGAGCCTCCTTTGCTCCAGGCTCAGCCCTTTCCCAGCTCCCTCAGCCGCTCCTGGGGCTCAGCCCTTCCCAGCTCCGTTCTCTTCCCTGGACACCTCCAGCCCCTCCAGGGCTCTCCTGCAGGACCAGAACTGGACATGGCACTGGCGCTGTCTCTCAGTGCCCAGCACAGAGGGGCAATCCCTGTCCTGGGGCTGGCACAGCCCAGGGGCCATCGGCCTCTCCCCCTGGGCACACCTGGGCTCGTGTCCAGTCGCTGTCCCCAGCACACCCAGTGTCCTTCCCAGCTCTCCAGCCGCTCTTCCCCAGCCTGGAGCCCTGCAGGGCTCGTGGTGACCCAAGGGCAGGACTGACCCCTGGCCTTGGGGAGTCCCAATGCTCTCGGGGGTGCAGGAAGGGGACAGTGCCGTGCCCTCGCTGTGTGGGGGATCAGGGCATGGCCGCAGGGGTGACCTGCCCTTGATGCCAGTGATTTTTGTATTTTCTTTTCATACCCTTTTATATACTTTTACACCCTTTCCCTTCCCTGGTACCCTCTACACACACTCCCTGCACCCTTCACAAACACTCCTTGTACTTTAGCCCCACCTGTTTATAACCCGTGTAGTCTGAGATTTAGCTTAGTTTGGGGTCTTGCAAAGTGAAGAAAACCAAACACTCACACTATCTCAGAACTAGAGGCTCCAACCTTGGACAGAGCCTTCTCTCTGGAACATGTTTTTGTAAACTAGGCTGTAGTCTCATTCTGGGGTGGGGTTCATTAGAATAGGGGGACAATTACTCATTTATTAAGTTTCTTATTGGGGGATTTTTAGTAGATATGCTAATTTTGTGAAGTCCATAAAAATCGGGTACACATTGTGCGGGGCTTGGTTCCAGCTCGTCACTCACTCCATGGTGTGTTTTCCACCTTTGGTGGGCCTGGGCACCTAGGATCCTATTGAACCGAGGGAAATTCCCTTTTCCCTCTACTGCTGTGTCTGCTTCATATTTTTAGCAGCCTAAGGCATCACCCGCACCAGGGCTGTTCAGAGCTCACGCTGTGAAATGGGGTCCCCTCCCCACGAAGGGGTGCCACCATCCAGGGCTGGGAGCAGCTGGAGCGCTGTGCAATGTCCAGTGGCTGCAGAAGGGGCAGTGCCCACACCCACCCTGTCCCTGGGGTCAGCACCCGAGCAGCCCAGCACGGCACGGCTTGGCCCCTCTTGTACCCCACCCCATTCACTGTTCCAATGTTCCACAGCTCTCGGGGCACCTGCGGCCACCAGCAGCGCCTGGCAGTCACAGCGAGCAGAAGTGCAGCCTGCGGAGCTCAAACACCCCAGTCATTCACCTCCAGCTCACTGACACCTGAATGCTCTGAGGTTTCCCCATCCTGCGTGGGCTGATCCTGGCACTGAGCACTCCCAGGCTGCCCAGCAGTTTTCTGCTCACTGTAACTGTGATTGGGTGAAATGTCGCTGTTTTTACCTCAAATGTATTTAAAACGCACAATTCATCAACTTGGAAAGGGATGGCAGACATGTAAAGGGGATCATACACTGCTGCAGAGCTGATGTGTCTGCGGTGTATTTTTGTGGCTCATCATGTGCTGCAATTTGCATATTCAGATCCCAGAATTCCAGAATTGTTTGCACTGAGAGGGACTTTAAAGCCCACCCAGTGCCACCCCTGCCATGGCAGGGACACCTCCCACTGTCCCAGGCTGCTCCAAGCCCCAATGTCCAGCCTGGCCTTGGACACTGCCAGGGATCCAGGGGCAGCCACAGCTGCTCTGGGCACCCTGGGCCAGGGCCTGCCCACCCTCCCAGGGAACAATTCCTCATTCCCAACATCCCATCCAGCCCTGCCCTCTGCCACTGGCAACCATTCCCTGCCTCCTGTCCCTGCAGCCCTTGTCCCCAGTCCCTCTGCAGCTCTCCTGGAGCCCTTCAGGCCCTGCCAGGGGCTTGGAGCTCTCCCTGTGTCCTTCTCCTCTCCAGGGAGCACCCCCAGCTCTCCCAGCCTGGCTCCAGAGGGGCTCCAGCCCTGCAGCAGCTCCGTGGCTCCTCTGGACTCTCTCCAGCAGCTCCATGTCCACCCAGAGTCACAATATTCCCCTCTGTGGACCCAGGCTCTGTTTGGCATCTTGGCTGGGGCAGACATGGCCCCCGCAGTGGGAGCAGTGTGTTTGTTTACCATTTCTATTCCCGGCTCTTCCCAGGCAGCAGCTGCTCCCCCGTGATGATTCAGTCCCTGAGGTCCCAGCAGTGAGCGATGAGGGAGATCAGATCCTTCAGACACACCAGTATTTCCATGCAGTTCCTTTGGCAGGCTGAGGAGTTGCCTGTGGAGAGAACCTGTACTTGCAGGTGCTTGAGGCACGGCAGGATCAGGCTGATCATCCAGGTGAGATGGGTATGTATTTTTTTACCTTTAACCTGGTGTTGGGGCAGTATTTTTAAGTGTAGTGCCAAGCTCTGAGCCAAGTTCAAATTTTAGCCAAATCAGTGTGGAATATGAAAGAATCTCCTCAGAAAATCGGCTGGGCAGCAGTGCCAGCACATCTAAGTGTTCTTTGTTTCTGATGGAGTTAATGAGCTTCATCACTTCCAGACGTCCCAGATTTAGTGAGTTTTGTGGTCCAGACCTTCTAGTCACACACCTGCATCCCCAATTGCTGCCTCATTTAGGTTAATTACAGCGGCACTAATTACCTGGCTCTTCCTTGGTTAACCCACCCTCAAACAAGCTGCAGACATGCAGGTGTGACACCTGCCAGCCCTGTCACCTGGGGTGACCTGCAATTCCCTGCTCCCAGCTCCGAACCGTCCCTTGTGCTCACACACACACACCGGGAATGGCAAACACCGCCGGGAAGAGAACGGATGGAGGAGAAAGCCAAAAGCTCTGGTGAGATACAGGCTTGAAGCAAGGAAAATCTCTGGCATGAGTGATTTGGGGAAAGTACAGAGTTACAGCAAGGGGAGAGCCCGACCCCCACCTGGCTGCACCCTCATGCCAGGGAGCTGTGGAGAGCCAGAAAGGAGCCAGAAGGAGCAGCTACTGCAGGTGTGATGCTTCACGCAGGGCTGGGAATTGGGCTGGACACATCTGGGTGTGTGTGACCCTCCCTGAAGGAGGGCCCTGGCCCAGGTGCCCAGAGAAGCTGTGGCTGCCCCTGGACCCCTGGCAGTGTCCAAGGCCAGGCTGGACATTGGGGCTTGGAGCAGCCTGGGACAGTGGGAGGTGTCCCTGCCATGGCAGGGGTGGCACTGGGTGGGCTCTGAGGTCCCTCCAACCCAAACCATTCTGGGATTCTGTGATCAGGAAGCAGGGCTGGAGCAGCACTGAACCAGAAGGACCCAGTAAAGCTGAAGCTGGCACTGGTTAAGCAGCATTATTGAATAACCTGGAGGGCTTTGTCACCCAGGATGAAGTGCAGGAACTGCTGCCCAGAGGATCAAGCACCTCGGGCGGGGAGGAGGGAGGGAGGGAGGAGCTGCTTTTTCCCAAGCTCAGGATTACAGCATCTCAGACGTGTTTGCCCTTTCCAAACAAACAATTCTGGCACGAGACATGTTTCCTGCAGGAGTGGTTTGTGCCAGCTGTGGGTTCACAGCTGCCAGTCTGGAAACAGAGTCCTCCGAGAAATGAACCATCATCAACACCATCGTCTGGGCAGTGCTGTCTCAGTGTTGGCTTTGCAGTGCTTGGCCTCACACGGCTATTGGTGATGACTGAGCCAGGCTGAAAAGCCTCTTGGTTTGTGTCACCGAGTGGAACCAGGCTGAGAAACCTCTTGGTTTGTGTCACCGAGTGGAACCAGGCTGAGAAACCTCTTGGTCTGTGCTGTGGGGAGGACTCCAAGCGACTTAGCAGAGAGATTAAAGTATTTCGGGGTCAGGGGAGTCAAATGCCTGGAAAGCTGAAGGGATGAGGTCTGGCCCTTTGGTATGTTGGGTAAAGCAGAGGATGGAGTGCCTGAGAAACTTGCACATCATTCCCAAACTGCCAGCAGCCTGCTTTAACCCTTCCCTGTCTGTGCTCCCTGTGAAACAGGACAAGGCTTCCACTTCCACACTTCTCATTTGGCAAGGGCTGGAGGGGTGGGAGCCACGTGCTGTGGGAGCGCTGCTGGAGGGGACATGGCACTGATTTTCCTTTCTGACACAGGGACAGGGACCCTGTGGGTGGGATGCCCATCCAGAGAGGGGCTCCGGCAAGGAGATTTGGATTTGGGCTCAGCAGGAACAGCCCTGCAGCTGACGGTGCTGTTTCATTCAGGGAAAGCCTCAGATCCTCTGGGCAGCACATGCTGATGGTGCAAAGGAAGATCTGCTCCCATGTCCCAAGGCAGAGTCAGACAGGGCATGCCAGCCCAGAACACGGTGTGGTTTCCACCCGCAGGGCTGCCTGGGTGACCGAGTCCTGCTGAGCTCCATCCTCCGAGTGCTCTGCGTCTCCTTCTCCCACCTCAGGTTTACAGTAATGGAAATGTGCTGAACTTTGAGTTGGTAACTGCCAGACTGTGGAGGGGAGGGATGGAGGCAAGAGCCAGGGGAGAGCCGGGCCTGGGAGGAGAGGAGAGACACCTCCCAGGTGTTCAGGCTGACACCGTGTGGGTTTGTGCCTTGCCAAGGACAGCTTGCTGTGCCCTGGAAAGCTCATGGTGGGTGATCCCCAGGCAAGCTCTCCAGCTGGATCTGGTGTGTCAGCACTGCCTGCTCTCTGCCGCTTTCTGGGGAGAAGCAGAAAAACGTCCAGCACAAATGAAGGTGTAGGTCCTGCCCGCCGCACTCAGACTCTTCTTGTCCCTCCAGGACAGTTCTGTGGAGCTTCTGTCACCTTCAATCTTCTCCCATCAGAATAAATAAATAAACCCTCAGAAATTGGTATTTTCCTCTGCCTGCCTTTGCAGGCTTCACTCATGGGTGGATGACAGAAGGAAGACAGAGCAGAAAAAGGGAAATTCGTGATCACATTTAATGCCACAGAGCACTGTTTTGCTCTACAAATTTGGAGGGATTTCCTGTGTTGGGCACATTGAGGGAAGCCATGGCTGGGAGCTGACCTTGCTCTCCTTGTTCTCTCCTCCTGCAGCTCATTTCAGGATGTCAGCTGAGCCCTGGCAGGCAACCAGCAAAGGAATAAATCCTTCACAAACAACAGACTAAGAGTCCCTTGGTTATCCCTTGTGGCACAACCTGAAACATCAGCTTCTTCACCTCATAGGAACCTCCAAGCCACACCAACCCCATTTATTCTGCATTTCTGACCCAATTCCCCCTAGCTGGTGATCAGAGAATCCAAGAATCCCAGGATCCCTGGGGCTGGAAAAGCCCTCCCAGCCCATGGAGCCCAAGCTGTGCCCCATGCCCACCTTGTCCCCAGCCCAGAGCACTGAGTGCCACGGCCAGGCCTTGCTGGGACACCTGCAGGGATGGGCACTGCAAAGCTCCCTGGGCAGCCCTGCCAAGGCCTGAGCGCCCTTTCCATGGAGAAACGCTGATGTTATCCTGTTTCACACATTGTGCTAACGGTGTGGATTCCTGATCTGCCTCTTGCACTGATGCAGAGTCCCCATCTCCACCCCCTGGCACCTCAGGACTCAAAATTGGGTGTATTATTTTAAACACAAATCACAATTCCCCTTCATGGCGTCTGATCCCTTCAACAGCAGCTCCTCCTCCTTCATCCTGGTGGGTGTCCCTGGCCTGGAAGCTTTCCCCACCTGCCTGGGCATTGTTTTCTGCTCTGCCTATGTCCTCGCCGTGGTAGGAAATGGAGCAGTTCTGCTGGTCCTTGGGCTGGACAAGTCCCTGCAGGGCCCCAGCCATCGCTTCCTGGGCATGCTGGCGGTCATCGATGTGCTCATGGTGACATCCATTGTCCCCAAGATGCTGAGCGTGCTCTGGCTGGGCTCTGCCGAGATCGGCTACGTGGCCTGCTTCGTGCAGATGTTCCTCGTTCACTCCACAACAGCTGAGGAGTCGGGCGTGCTCCTGGCCATGGCTGTTGACCGCTACGTCGCCATCCGTCACCCCCTGAGGTACCACGCCATCCTGAGCGGCCAGACCATTGCCCAGATGGCGCTGACCATCGTGCTGAGAGCTCTCCTCTTCATGGTGCCGCTGTCGGCGCTGGTGACGTCGCTGCCCTACTGCGGCTCCCGCGTGGTGCCCCACTCGTACTGCGAGCACGTGGCCGTGGCCAGCCTGGCCTGCGCCGACCCCCGGCCCTGCGGCCTCTACAGCGTGGCCGGCTCCTCCCTGATCGTGGGGCTGGACCTGGCTCTCATCGCCGTGTCCTACGGGATGATCCTCAGGGCTGTCCCGGGGGGGCAGTCCCGCCGGAAGGCGCTGAGCACCTGCGGGTGCCACCTCAGCGCGGTGCTGCTGTTCTACGTGCCCGGCATCGTGTCCATCTACGTCCAGCAGTTCGGCGGGGCCGTGTCCGTGCGCACGCGGGTCCTGCTGGCCGATGCGTACCTGACCCTGCCCACGGTGCTCAACCCCCTCGTGTACAGCGCCAGGACGGCACAGATCCGCCGCGCCCTGCTCAGGCTGCTCCTTCCCAGGAAGGGTCGAGCCTGAGGCCGTGAGTCTCCAGGTGTGCTCATCTCTGCAGAGGCAGCTCCAGGCCTTCCCAGGGAGCGCCCGAGGTGAGCAGGGACCGTGAGGAAGGAGGACTCGTTGGCTTTAGCGAGCCCCTACTCTGTGACGAGAGTTATTTGGGACTGAGAGCAAGAGCACACAGCGGGTCCTCCTTCCCTTCCTTCTCTCCAGGAGATACGGAGCAGCAAGAACTCACCCTTGAGTTCAGAGCTGTTCCCAGTGCCAGGAACATCCCTGGGATCATTTCGGGGCTCCAGGTGCGTTTGTGTCAATGCACAGATCCTGATCCAAGTGGGGAGATTTCTCCTCTGTTGTGTTCTTTATTCCTCCTGGACTCTCCCAGAGGTTTTCCTCTCTGAGCCCCTCTTACACGAGAGGCTGAGAGGATCACAGATTGTGGCTGAGCCCTGTCCAGCTCTCCAGGTTTCCGGGAGTTGATGGGAACTGAGCATGTCCAAAACTGAGCTCTTCAAAGCTCTCTGTCCCTGTGGAGTCACAGAAACCAAGAATCACCGAGGCTGGAGGACAGCGCAGCTGGTGTGAGGTGGGAGAGGAGCAGAGGGACAAGGCTGGGGCTGGACCCACCGTGCGTTCGGACACTGGCACAGCTGCCCAGGGAAGTGGTGGAATTGCCATTCCTGGAAGTTCAAATGGTGTGCGGATGTGGCGTGTGGGGACAGGGGTTAGCGGTGGGCTCGGCAGTGCTGGGGAATGGTTGGACTTGGTGGGCTGAGAGGGCTTTTGCAAACTTACTGACTCAGTGATTAATGCAAAGATTCCGAAGGAAATCACTGGACATGGGCTGTTTCCTCTGGAGCAGAGCAGTGGGACAAGTCCCATCCTCCCAGACACAGCTGGGGCAGAGCTCCCCAGGGCCACCACCGCCTCCCTCACAGTGGAAGAGTTGGGTGCAGCATAATTCCTGTGACCTCTTCTGGATGTCTTGGAGCCACCTGGTGATGTCAGAGAGCCACCACCATGAAACAGCCCTGCCCAGGGAAGCTGTGGCTGCCCCTGGATCCCTGGCAGTGTCCAAGGCCAGGCTGGACATTGGGGCTTGGAGCAGCCTGGGACAGTGGCAGGTGTCCCTGCCATGGCAGGGGTGGCACTGGATTGGCTTTGAGGTCCTTTCAGCCCAAACCATCCCATCATGCTATGAATTCTGCCCTAAAGTCACTGTTTGTATCCACAGCTATGAAGAACCGGTTTCAGTCACAGTCTGACACAATGTCTACAACTGCCACAGATCCCAAACAAAATCCCTTCTTTAAATTCACTTCTACATTAAAATTAAAGCTCAGTGGATTGTTTTCTGTTTCAGAACTGCTTTGAATCTGACATTCTTCACCTCAAACATATTTTCCCTGTCTTTATGGTGTGACTTTATCTGCTGCACCTTCCCTGACATCTCAAAAGCCATTTGACAGAATGTTTCTGCTGCCCTAAAAAGGCACTTTTTTTCTATGCTGAATTTGCACTTTTTGGGTTTGCACTGCCTGGGGTTTGGGAGGGCCTGGTGGGGGCACTCAGCCCATTCCATGGCACGATCCTTGGTACTGAGAGCCAGCAGAGGCTTCCAGCCAACAGCACAGCAGAACTGGGAATGAAACTGCTCCGGCGTTCTCCAGGCAAACACAAAAAATAGCTTTTAATTCTGCTGGAGGCCACTCGTGCAGCACATTCCTGCCTGGCTTGGCCACCAAGGCCAGGTTGGATGGGGCTTGGAGCAATTGGTCTATGGAAGGTGTCCCTGCCATGGCAAGGTCTGGAATGAGATGAGCTTTAAGGTTTTTTCCAACCCAACCCAGTCATTCCATGGTCTCCTAGCACATGCCATTCATTAGAGAAATTAGATGAGAGCTAAGTGGCACGGGATGAAGGCTGCTCCCCTTGTTACAGAGGAGCCTGGAGAGGACTCGTGCCGCTGGGAATCCTCATCCTGATTCTCCCCCGGCACTGCCCGCGGTGATTTATGCACAGCCCTGGAGCACAGGAGCTGTGTCGTTCCAGCGTGGCGTCCCCAAGGTGGAGCTGAGCACGGAGAGAGCCAGGTGGGTGCTCAGGCTGGGGTTTGGGGGGGCTGCAGCATCAGCCTGGAGCCTGCACAGCGGTAGAGAGACAGGGAAAAAACCAGTGGTTGGAAATTGCTTCCAAAAGTGGTTTTTCAAACTTTCTCATCAAACCAAACTGCCATTCTAATGCTGCAGAATTCTGATTCTCTAAGTATTTTTTTTAGGTGAAAATAGGACTAGAGTTTAAAAAACTAAACAAATAAACATCAAACCTTTTAATTAAAAGAATAAAATTGCTGCAAATGAGCCAACTTCTTTCTGATTGTATAATTAACCAACAACTAGCTGAATACACATTTTCTGTAATACAAACTAGATTTTCAACCATGGATAATGTTCTTCATGCCTTTTGACACGAGAGCAGGTATTGGGATGGAAAGCTACAGAGCTGGGGCTCCCAGCAGGCAGAATTTGGTGAGATTGGCTGGATTATGTCATGGGGGCACCATGGCACTGGGGCAGAGGAGAAGGAGGCAGGCAGGGCACTGCCCCTGATCAGTGTTAGGAAGAACAGGTGCCCAGAGAAGCTGTGGCTGCCCCTGGACCCCTGGCAGTGTCCAAGGCCAGGCTGGACATTGGGGCTTGGAGCAGCCTGGGACAGTGGGAGGTGTCCCTGCCACGGCAGGGGTGGCACTGGGTGGGCTTTGAGGTCCCTTCCAGCCCAAACCAGTCTGTTCTGTGATTTTATGATGGTTCTGACAGCTGCATTTTGAGGTCTCTGGATCACCTGGCTCTGATATTTCCCAGGAGTGTCCCTGTGCCAGCTCCTCACCTGAGAGCAGCGAGGCAGAGGCACCTCTGTGCTCACACCCTCTGATTAACAAAACCTTTCCCTCGGCAGAAAGTGAAATCAGGTTTGTTGGGCAGAGCTGTTTCCTGCAGCCCGCGTTGATTGCCATAATTTAATTTGATTCCTATCCTTTCACTCTTTATTGCCCAAATCACCTGTTCAGTTCTCGGCCGTTCTGCTGGCTCTGGCGTCAGGGTGACAATCGCAGCTCCTCACAGCAGCGTCCCTGCTCCCCAGGGAGCATCCCGGGAATGCCTGCAGCCCCAGCGTGCCAGGGCTCCTGGAATTGGGGCAGGACCCACCAAAGACCTACGGAGATGCTTCTCCTGTCGTGCAAATGGTCCAGGCTAGCTGCTGTTTGTTTTACAGTTTGGCAGAGGGTGTTTGACATCCTTCAGAGCTGCCAATCTGCTCCGTGCAGAGCACAAATGCCCTTGTCTGCTTTTATCTCACTTCTCTGCTTAACAGCTTCCGTCAGGCCAGAGAATCACTCATTCAGAGAATCAGAAAATCATTGAATCAGGGGATCTTTGAATCAGAGAACTGAAGAATATTGGGATCATAGAATGGCTTGGTCAGAAGTCCAAGCTTGCCTCTGCAGAGGTTCCACAGTGTCTGGCTCAGGGCTGGAAGCTGTTCTGTACAGCTTCCATCAGCTGTCCCAAACCAGCACAAATAGTGTCTCAGATGAAGTTTTCCCAGTGGAGCACCATGTCCTGCAGAGCAGAGGCTCTGGAGCAGCTGGAGGGTCATGTTGGCAGCCAAAGGGGCTGGAGCAGTTTGGGGCTGTAAGAGGAAATGGAAAAATTCAGATTATTTCATAAAAAGATGTTTAAATCTTGATGATGAGCAGAAAAGCCTCGATAAGAGAGATACTGGACCTGGTGAGTGGAGATGAGAGACTGCAGTGCTCTGGGTCTTTAGTTTGTGTTAATTTTATCACTTTTAGTTTATCAAGGGCTCTGCCAGTAAGCGTTCTCTGGCCAAGAGGAGGCAGGAGAAGGATGCCATGGCCGGGAGGAGCAGACAGACAGTGTTAAAGGGGAGGAAAGCAGGAGGTTATAACCCCGAGGGGGATTAGCACTTGTGTGCCAGTCAAGGGATGGAAATTCTCCACCTCTGGATGCCCACAAAGCTCAGTTCTTCCAGCTCAGTTTCTTCCAGGCCCACAAGCCTGGACAGTCCACTTTCTTCCTGGCAAGCATCTTTTAGCAAATCCTGATGGGAAAAGTTGGGTGTAACTGCAGGGATTTGAGAGGAGCCTGCTCTGCACTGAAGGTTTGGCCTTCAGTGGCACGGGAGGGGAGTGTGGAGCAGGGGTGCACCATTTCAGTGTGCTCTCCATCACTGGGACTGCAGCCAGAGCTGCCAGCAGTGCTCGAGTCCCCCCGGGTCAGGCCACAGCCTGGGGCACCATCGCCCTGGCTGCAGCTTCACCACACACGTGGTGCAGCACGACCCGAAGAACACCAGGATGAACTTGTGTGACCTGGCCATGCCCAGCCCTCTCTGAGCAGGACAGAGGAGGGAGGACTCACCTGAGCTCTGCCACAGAAATGCTCCTGAAGGTTGGGCAGGGGCTGAACAGCCTGGGGTCCTTGGTGGCCTCAGCAGCTCTGGGTTAGGGGTTAGACTTAATGACCTTAAAGGTCTTTTCCAACCTAAGTAATTCTGTGATTCTGGGATTATGCCCCATTTCTGCCCACTGGAGTGGCTGTAATGGCAGAAGCCACAGCAGGGCAGGGCACAGACATGGATGTGACAAAGGCTGGAGCTGAGGAGACTGAGGGGACACTTCAGGGGGGTCTTCAACACCCTCCCGAGGGCAGCGCAGGGACAGCTCCGATCTCTGCTCTGGAACAGGGACAGAGACAGGGATGGCTGGAGCTGGGCCAGGGCAGCTCAGGCTGCAGATCAGGGAAAGGTTCTTCCCCCAGAGGGTGCTGGGCACTGCCCAGGCTCCCCAGGGAATGGGCACGGCCCCGAGGCTGCCAGAGCTCCAGGAGCGTTTGGACAGCGCTGCCAGGGATGCCCAGGCTGGCATTGTTGGGGGCTGGGCAGGGTCAGGGTGGGACTGGATGGTCCTGTGGGTCCCTTCCACTCAGGATATTCTGTGATTCTCTAAGAGTCCTCGGGAATGTGCTGATCACAGCTCCAGTTCAAAGCCTGACTGCACATAACAGGTTCTGAGAGCTTTTCCCCAAACAAAGATAACAAAACTCCCCAATGCCACGGGCACTGCGGTCACACTGATGGCAGCCAAAATCCCAATGTTTCTGTCACTGTTGCAGGGAGCTGCAGCAGGGGACAGCTCGGGCTGTCTGTGCCATGTCAGCGTCCAACCGGTCCAACGCCAGCCCTCTGCCCTTTCTCCTGACGGGCATCCCTGACCTAGAGGCTCTCCACGTGTGGATTTCCATCCCGTTCTGCATCGCCTACGCAGTGGCCTTGCTGGGAAACGCCCTGGTGCTCCTGGCCGTGGGCCTGGACAGAGCCCTGCACCAGCCCATGCACTGCTTCATCGCCATGCTGGCCACCATCGACCTCATCTTCTCCACCGCCATCGTTCCCAAGATGCTGGCCGTGTTCTGGCTGGACTCAAGGGAGATTGGCTTCGAAGCCTGCTTCGTCCAGATGTTCTTCATCCACACGTTCACCGCGGTGGAGTCAGGGGTGCTGCTGGCCATGTCCCTGGACCGGTACGTGGCCATCTGCCACCCGCTGCGGTACAGCACCATGGTGACCAGCCCGAGGGCCATCCGGGCAGGACTGCTGTCCCTGGCCAGGGGAGCTGGCACCATGGTCCCCCTGATGTGCCTCCTCACCAGCCTGTCCTACTGCCACAGCAGGGTGATCCCTCACTCCTACTGTGACCACATGGCCGTGGTGGGGCTGGCCTGCGCCGACACGGCCACCAGCCACCGCTACAGCCTCAGCGCGGCCACGCTGCTCGTGGGGACAGACTCTGCCTTCATCGCCTTCTCCTACTGCATGATCCTCAGGGCTGTGCTGAGGCTGCCGCTCCACAGGGCTCGGCTCAAGGCCCTCGGGACCTGCGGGTCCCATATTTTCGTCATCCTCATCTTTTACATAGGTGGGCTCCTCTCCATGTACCTGCAGACGTTCGCTCTCGGCCTGGCACCTCACGTCCAAGTGCTGGTGTCTGATCTCTATCTGACAGTGCCTGCCATGCTCAACCCTCTTGTTTATGGCATGAAGGTGAAGCAGATCCAGGCAGGGATCTGCAGACTGCTGGGGCAGCTGGCAGGGCCCAGGAGCTCACAGGCTGCTAAAGGCAGCTCAGATCCAGAGAGAGAAAAAGATTTCTCCCATCCCAGAATAGGTGTGGAGTTGAGTACAGTGAATTTTCCCCCAGAAAGGCCCACCTCTCTCTCTCCGGAAAGGGAACCTAGACCAAATGCCTGATGCTGGCACGGCAAGAGCTGATTGGCAGGAAACTGATGGGCCAGGGTGGATGGGTTTGGGCAACTGTCCTTTGGCCAAGGCAGGCCTCCCTTCCAAAATACCACTTGGAGATCATGAGATCCCAGGATGGTTTGTGTTGGGAGGCACCTTACAGATCACTTATTTCCACCCCCCTGCTGTGGGCAGGGACACCTCCCACTATCCCAGGCTGCTCCAAGCCCCAGTGTCCAGCCTGGCCTGGGACACTGCCAGGGATCCAGGGGCAGCCACAGCTGCTCTGGGCACCCTGGGCCAGGGCCTCAGCACTTTCACAGGGAGGGATCTCTACCCAAGAGGTGATCAAAATCTCTCCTCTCTTAGTTTAAAGCCATTCCCCCTTGTCCTGTCCCTGTCTGACCATGTAATGCCCACTATGCCAAAGTCCCTCTTGTCCTGGAGAGCCCAGCCCTGGATCAGTCCTCCAGGTGTGGCCTCTGCAGGGGTGAGCAGAAGGGAAGGATCATCTCCCTCTCCCTGCTGGCAATGCACATCCTGATGCACTGTTGGACACCTGTGCTCATGGCCAGCCTGGTGTCCCCCAGGTCCTTCTCTGCCAAGCTGTTTTCCCAGCCCGTGCTGGTGCTGGGCTGGTTCCCCAGTCCTGGCAGGAATTCCACCTGTCCTCACTGACCTCAGGAGATTCCTGTTGGACAATTTATCCATCCCGCCGAGGTCCCTCTGGACACCAGCACAGCCACCAAGTGAATCAGCTGCTTCTCCACATGCTCAGAAAGGCTGGTCCTGGCTGAGGCATCCTAGTGGTGGTGGTCAGGATGTGTCCCCAGCGCCTGTGATTTCACTGGGAGAGCTCCCAGCACCTGTGATTTCACTGGGAGAGCTCCCAGCACCTGTGATTTCACTGGGAGAGCTCCCAGTACCTGTGGTTTCACTGGGAGAGCTCCCAGTACCTGTGATTTCACTGGGAGAGCTCCCAGCGCCTGTGATTTCACTGGGAGAGCTCCCAGCGCCTGTGGTTTCACTGGGAGGGCTCCCAGTACCTGTGGTTTCACTGGGAGAGCTCCTGCTGCCTGGCCAGAGCAGGACTGGGCTCTGTGAAATGAGGATTCTGCTCCCTGCAAACACCAATGATAAACCAGTGCTGGAGCAAGTCCTGAGTAACTGGGCAGTCCTGGCTTTTGGAAATTTTGGGGGACAGCGTTTTCCCCAGCCCCATGAGAAGGCAGACAGGAGCTCCACTGTGCAGGTGCTTGGGACAGTGGTGACACAGGGCAGCTCCTGGACCCGGGCTCATCCACCCCCAGGCTCCTCATGAAGGAACCCAAGGAGAGAGGCCCTTTCCCTTGTTTACCTGCAGAGAAGCCTGAGCCCAACGGGGACAGCAGAGTAACGAGCCTCAGGATGATTCCAGGGGAGCCCCAGGACAATTTCATCTGAGCCTCAGGACGATTCCAGCTGAGCCCCAGGACGATTCCAGCTCTGAGCCAGGGCTCACTTGCTGGTTTTGAATGTCTCCTTAGGGTGAAGTGTTCAAAGCAAACAACAGCTCAGCGCTGCGGGTGCTGGGCGGGGGTGGATGCCCAGGGACAGAGGTGGCAGGGGGGACACAGAGTCCCTGCAAGGGCTGGCTTTGGGCAGCGGTGGCCTAAGGTGGTGACCCCAGTCCCGGCCATGCATGGGAGGGTCTCTGCTCCCTCCAGAGCTGGCTGCAGAGCTGCAAAGCCTTTACAACACCAGCACCCCAGAACCACCACGGCACCTCAAGATCATGCAATCTCAGAAGGTTTGGGTTGGAAGGATGTCAAAGGCAATCCAGTTCCATCCCCTGCTATGGACGAGGACACCTTCCACCATCCCAGGCTGCTCCAAGCCCCTTGGCTGGGGACACTGGTTTGGCTGCAGCCCCCTGGGCAGTGCTGGGACAAACCCCTCAAGCACAGTGACCATACACAGACCCAGCTGTGGGATGGCAGGAAAGAGCTGGGTGAGCAGGAGCAAATTCCAGGGTTTCAGCAAGCCCAGCACAGGCTGCTTGGGGCCGTGGATGGGCACAGGCCCTAGGCTGGGCCCAGGCCCAGCTCCCACCCATCCTCCCTCCTGTTGCGCCCTGCCAGGACCTGCCCAGATCCTGCACCATCCTCCACCACAGCCCATACCCGGGCCCAAGGCCACTCAGATTTAATGTTTATTCAATCCCAGCTAAATTATCACTGTCCAACAGCATTTCCTTGCATGCCTGTAGTGCAGGGTTTTCCTGGGGCCTGTAGCACAAACTGTCCGGTTCGGTAGCGCCCAAACTCCAGCTCTGGCAGTGGGGGCTGGAGCTGCCGCGGGCACAGGTTTTCCCATTCTACCGTGGCATTTTCAGCCCTTAGAGCTGTCCCCGCCCGGGCTGGGTTTGGAGAGGATGACTCTGCCTTTCACAGAGTTTCAGCTCGGCTGCTGCTGCTCACGCAGGGTCTGCCCCGGGCGCCAGGGAGGGCTGGGGTCCCCAGGGGACACCCGGGACAGTCCCTGCCGCGCCACGACGGGCGCCGAGGGACAGCGAGGCACAAACATCCCTCCCTGTGCCAGGGGACAGGCACAGAGCTGTCGCTGTGCCTCGCAAGGCGGGGGGCGCTGGAAAGCGCTGGCTCCGGGCAGGTCGCTCCGGGATGGGGGTCCAGGGTCCTGCGGCCGCGATGACCGAGGGGACAGTGCCCCGCAGCGCCACCAGACCAGCTCCAGCCGAGCCGCTGATGGAAAGTCCCCGGGGCACATCGCCGGTGACAAACCTGTTAATTGGCCCCTGGGCAGCGCCCGGCCAGCAGCGCTCAGTGCTCCTGGGGCCTGAGCCGTAATTATCAGCCCGCTCGTTAGCGCTAATTGGACTCTCCCAGGAAGGGAACCTGATGGAAAAAACACAATAAACAAAGTTCAATTGCTTTTAACTTTGACTTGTCGGAAAGCCGCGGGAGGGCAGTGAGTCAGAAGGACGGCGATGCCGGGGGGGACACTGCTGCCTCCCGCCCCCATCCCGTCACACACCCCAAATCTCCGTGCAGGGCCAGGGGACAGGGGACAGGGGACAGGAGCAGGGCCCTGGGGCAGGTGAGCTCCAGGCCAGCACAGCGACGCTGTCACACAGCCCCGCGCCCGGCGCGTCCCGCACCCTGGAGGGACCTGTGGGTAGGGCCGGGCGAGCTCTAGGGCGGCATCCAACCCAAAGCACTCCAGAATTCCACGAACACGTCCCCAGTGGGACTCTGGCCCTTGGGGCTGCGGTGCCTCTGCGGGGGGGTCAGGGGGTGTCACTGCTCTGCTGACAAGTGACCACAGAGCCCGGCAGGTCACCCTGCTGCTGCTGCTGCTGCTGCTGCTGGGGGTGATGGTGATGATGATGGTGATGGTGGTGATGATGATGGTGATGATGGTGATGGTGGTGGTGATGATGATGATGGTGACGGTGACGATGACGGTGATGATGATGACGGTGATGCTGACGCTCGCCCTGCCAGGCTGTCTGCGAAGGAACACAGTAAATGGGTGCCTCTCCCAGCCTTCCCCTGTGCCGGGGTGAGCAGCAGCCGGGCCGGGCCACCCTGCGAGCACGGCGGTGACAGCAGGCATGGCACTAAGTGTGGAGCGCAGGAGGCACCTCCTGGCCAGAAGTCAGCACTGCCACCTCGCTGCAGTGCCACCACCTTGCTGTCACCTTCCTGCCACCCTCTGCCACTTCCTTGCCAGCTCCTGCCACCTCCCTGCATTGCCATCCCTGTCTTCCCGTGCCACTCCCTTGCCACCCTTGTCACCACCCTGAACGGCCACCACGTCCCCAGTGTCAGGGCACAGGCAGCACCATCAGTGCCCAATGGGCACCAGCACAGGGCTTCGGGCTGGACTTTGCAACCAGGACTTGCCTGAGGGCAGCTCTGACACTGCTCTGGGAACAGCCTGAGCACAGGACTGACCTTCTCTGACCCAAGCTGGAATCATGGAGTCACAGAATGGTTTGGGTTTGGGTGGGAAGGAACCTCAAAGCACATCCAGTGCCACCCCTGCCCCAGGCTGCTCCACACCCCTGGAGCTTGGACACTGCCAGGGATCCAGGGGCAGCCACAGCTTCTCTGGGCACCCTGGGCCAGGGCCTGCCCACCCTCCCAGGGAACAATTCCTCATTCCCAACATCCCATCCAGCCCTGCCCTCTGCCACTGGCAACCATTCCCTGCCTCCTGTCCCTGCAGCCCTTGTCCCCAGTCCCTCTGCAGCTCTCCTGGAGCCCTTCAGGCCCTGCCAGGGGCTCGGAGCTCTCCCTGGAGCCTTCTCCAGGTGAACACTCCCAGCATCAGGTGGGGCACTGAGCTCTCTTGGCCTTCAGTCAGGTGGGTCTGGGCTGTGGCTCACCTGTGGCAGGTCCCTGTACCCAGCCAGGGACAGTTTAGGGACACTCCTTTCATGGAAACAACGAGGACCAGCGGCCAGGAGCCTTCTGGTGCTGTGTGACCCACTTAGCTCCCAGGTGCTCCCAGGTCTGGCCAGGATGAGCTCGAGGAGGCCCTGTCTGTGTGACAGGGACTTTGGAGTGTCCCACCCTCTGGTGATAATCACAGAGGACCCCAAGACCAGAGCCAAACCTCGATAAGATGCTTCACGTTGTGCTTTTCTGACCTGCCCCACTGCTGAGGCTCTTACGGATCAGATCCTGTGTGCTCCACAAACAGCACAGGAAGCTGTGGGAACAGCCTCAGCTTCCATGGAAACCCAGACCGAGCTCCCAGGAATTCAGATCCCCAGTGCCAGGCAGGAGCCATTCCCTGAAGTGTCAGATGGAATGCAGAGCTGCCCAGCCTGCTCAGAGGTGCTGCTGGAGCAAAAGCAAAGGGGCAGGGACAGAGACTGGGGGCAAAACCTTGAGGTTTCTGGGGGAAGCCATGAGGATTGTGAAGGAAAACCACAATTTGGTGGAGGCAACAGGGTGTAAAAAATCACCTGAGTCTGGCACTCAGACTGGGAGACACTGCCAAAGCCAACATGAACCAAAGAGCAGACAGGAGACCTCGGGGCCAAGGAATTCCTCTTCCACCTGAACATCCCAGGTGGTGGTGAAGCTCTCCAGGAGGATCCAGGGAGAGGGAACAACCTCTGTTAGCTTTTCCATTTTGATGTCTCCTCTCGAGGGCTCAGACTGCAGCACGTGGAGCTGGAGCGCAGAGGGAACGGACAGACTCACAGAACTGGGGTCTGTGAATTGGGGTTTGAGAGCCTCTGGGTGTGCCAGGGGCAGATGCAGCTCACAGGGACCCAGCCCTGCGCTGGACACCTGAGCATGTGCCTCTAGACAGGCAGCTTCCCCAAATTCCCTGACTTTGGGGCTTGTCTGACACAACATCCTCGCTGTGTGGCCACTCCCCCTGGCATCGATGTCCCTCTGGCCCTGGCAGTGTGGCCATGGTGGCACTGGCTCGCCAGGGAGGGAGCCCCAGGACTGGTGCAACACTGGCACATCACATTTCCAGATTCTGGGTCAGATCCTTCTCATCCAATTTAAGTGCTAAGAGAAATTGGTCAGTGGGTGCTAAGCCAAGGCCCACAGCAGCAGTCACACTCTGTCCCCAAAGGGTCTCAAGGTGCTTCTGCAGGTGCTGGTGATGCTGGGATGTCCAA
This sequence comes from Acanthiza pusilla, assembly GCA_036630365.1. NCBI lineage: Eukaryota > Metazoa > Chordata > Aves > Passeriformes > Acanthizidae > Acanthiza > Acanthiza pusilla. The sequence continues at coordinate 6,985,177 of JAXCHO010000111.1, read as the reverse complement.
CCTCTCAACCACAATACTCACCCAGACCCCTCCCTTCCTCTGCAGCAGTTTCACCACTTCCATCTCTTAATCAGAGTGTTTGCTTTGGTTTATGGCATTTTTAAAGTATTTAATTATTTCCACAATATCTTTGGTTGGGTTATTTTATGTGAGCCCTCCCCCTGCAGTCAGGAATCTTCCCTAAAGACTTTGGCTTTTTTGTTCTAATTTGATTAATGTCATAATTAGCTCCCAGCCTGACTAACCCTAAGCACCCTCTATGTGTAATATGTGTCTGTGCTTATAAAGCCTCTGCCAAATCAGGACTGGATTTTTCCCAAGTCGTGCTCCTCTGTGACTCACCCAGCAAATCATGGAAGCACAGAAGGGTTGGGCTGGGAGGGGATGGACTGGCTGGTGTCTCCAGGTTCCATCCTGTCCTGTTCTCTGCAGATCCTGGATTCAAACCTGGCCATTCCCCCATCCCTGACTGCAGCACAGCTTTGGGTGAGCAGGGACTTGGTGAGGGGCTCTCCTCCACCTCTCCAGACCACTGGACTTGAATTTTGGGGAGCCCTGGAGCTTGAGGGAGACCGTGGCAGTCTCTCTCAGGTGCTGCAGTACCTCAGACACCTTTCCTGGCTGTTCCTCCTTCACACAGCAGCCAGGTTTGCAGGGATATCCCCAAGAGCCCGGGAGCAGCCCCCGGACACAGCCCTGCCCTCAGCTCACTCCCTCCGGCTCAGAAAATCATTCCAGGCCTTCCAGGACTCATTTCCTGCCAGGCATCTGAGCCTGGGCAGCAATTAATGAGCAGTTCCACGTCTCCACACCTACAAGGTGTTGCTGTGCGTGGGGACGAGGTTTGTGGGGAAGCAGGAGAGAGCGGGAGCCGACGGAGCTGCCAGATGAATATTAAACCCAAGGAGCTGCTCAGCAATATTTTATGCTTTTACTGAGTTTGACTTCAATGCTTGTGGGAAAAAAAATCCTGAGCAATGCAAGGACTCCAGGGAATTAGCATCTTCCCCCGGCATAAAAGCCTCATTTTTTATGGAACACAAATGAGTTCTGGGCAGACAGGGAGGTCTGGGAGCACCTCCCTGTATTTGCCAGCTGATATTTCTAAGTGTCTACAGAAAGTTGGGAGGACTGTGAAGTGATGCATTAAAAATTGTAATTTTTAAAATAGGAAAATAGATGGGAAAGGGCCTGGGAGTGGGGGGGAGCTCCTTGTTTTACTGCTGCATTGCGGCTGCAGAGTTAAGGATCTCCGTTAGGCTTTGCTGCCATAAATTAAGAAGCATCAAACACAGAGAGACAAAAAGGCAAGGAGAAAGTCAGAGATCTCACAGGTCCATGTCAGGGCTCTGGGAGAATTCCTGGGCAGAGGCCACAGCTTCAGTGATGGGGTGAGACCCGGGGCCAGGAGCCACCCAAGGGCTGCGCTCAGCCCGGAGCAGGAGGGATTTCAGGTGTCCTTGACGATGGGACAGAGCCCAAAATCCGCCGTGTGAAACCCAGCCCAAAGCAGGGGAATCCCAGACCTCATGGGGAAAAGCACAGATTCCAAAGGCAGAGGTCCCTGTGCAGGCAGCCACGGAGCATTCTCCCCAGAGGAGCTGAGGAGCAGGTTCAGCACACAGCTCTTGGAAAATCACCTGGACCCTGGATCCTGCTCCAGGCACGCATTCCCAGGCCATGCTGAGCTGGGCCTCAAGAGCCAGAGGTGCCAGGTGTCCCTGAGACGGCAGGGACAGGGTCCCATCTCCCCTGACACCCCACCAGCTTTCCCTTCCCTGGGTTCCTCACCATCCCCAAGCCTCCAGACCATCACCTCTGCCTGCTGACCACCCTGGAGCAGAGGCCAGCAGAGGCTCCCAAGGAAGCTGCGGTGTGGGATTGAGTAGGACAGATGCTTTGGGTACATCCTGACAGCCAGAGAGGTTCATTTACTAGACAGCTTTACAGCTCTGAGATGATTTCCCTGGGAATGAGTTGAAGCTACAAGACAGGAGAGATCCAGTGTTGGGAGCAGCAGAAATACACAAAGATGCTCAGTGCCACAGGCTTTGAAGAGAAAAACCTGGGAAAGCGTGTCCATGCTGGGAAAGGCTGTGGGACATTAGGGGTGCTGCCACTGAGGACAGACAGGGGGACACCGTCGGGAATTACCCTGGAGGTGGCAGGTCCTGGTGGTAATACTCACCCAGATGTGAAGTTCAAGCCTCCCATGGGAGTGTCCCACACAGCTGGAGATGAGATAACTCCCACCTTCCACCCATGTCCAGCTCTGGGTGAAAGGACAGTGAGGGGCTGGAGGTGTCCAGGGCAGGGAAGGGAGCTGGGAAGGGCTGAGCCCCAGGAACGGCTGAGGGAGCTGGGAAAGGGCTGAGCCTGGAGCAAAGGAGGCTCAGGGGAACCTTGTGGCTCTGCACAGCTCCTGCCAGGAGGGGACAGCCGGGGGGGTCGGGCTGTGCTGGCAGGGAACAGGGACAGGAGGAGAGGGAACGGCCTCAGGCTGGGCCAGGGGAGGCTGGGCTTGGACAGCAGGAGCAATTTCTCCATGGAAAGGGCGCTCAGGCCTTGGCAGGGCTGCCCAGGGAGCTTTGCAGTGCCCATCCCTGCAGGTGTCCAAGAAGTGACCTGATGTGGCACTGTGAAACCCTGACGCGCACGATGCCCACAGCGAGCTCTGCTTCGTGGCTGGGAGATTTGGGAAGGTCTGGGAAGGTTTGGGGATGTCTGGAAAGGTCTGGGAAGGTCGGAGCAGGTCAGAGAAGGTTCGGGACAGCAGCCCGGGGACACTCGCGGCTCGGGCGCGCTCCCAACGCCCCCGGCCCTGCTGCGCTGCGGCCGCGCCACCAGCGCCCCCCGGCGGCGCCGCGCGGAGCTGCAGGACCGAAACACCCGCGACCGGGACACGGACAGGGACCGGGATCGGGACCGGGATCGGGACCGGGATCGGGATCGGGATTGGGATTGGGATAGGGACCGGCACCGGGAATTCGGGACAGGGACAGGGACAGGGATCAGGATCGGGATCGGGATCGGGATCGGGATCGGGATCGGGACCGGGACCGGGATCAGGATCGGGATCGGGATCGGGATCGGGATCGGGATCGGGATCGGGACCGGGATCGGGATCAGGATCGGGATCGGGATCGGGATCGGGATCGGGATCGGGATCGGGATCGGGACCGGGATCGGGACCGGGATCGGGATCGTGTGTTCGGGACAGGGATAGGGACCGGGGTCCGTGTGCTCGGGACAGGGACGGGACCGGGGTTCCTGTGTCCCTGGAATGGTGAGTTCGGGACCGGGGACGTTCGGGTGACATTTCCTGCTGTCCCCTAGTAGCGCGGGGCTCTGGGGGAGGAGGGTTTTGGCAAAGCGCAATTTGCGGCGGCTCCCCCAACCCCTGCCCTGCTCTCTCATCTGTTTTGTTGAGATAAAAGATAAATCACTCCCACAGCCCCGGGAACCCTCTGCTGACGCCAATTCCTCGCTGTTCTCCATAGACCCTCGCCGTGCCCGCAGCGCATTCAGTTTCTCTGTCTTTTCAAACCCAGGGTGCCCCTCTGGGCAGCCCGAGCTCCCGCTGCCCTCGCCCCGGGGCACCTAAACAAGCCCCAGCTGGGGATGGACATTTGGCAGCTCGTTGTCCTTTGTCCTTCCCCTGCCACCTCCTAACTCTGCCCAGCACAGGGCTAGCTCTCCTGCCTGAGGGGACACAGAGATGCACCTGTCACACCTGAGCTGCTCCTGCCCGTCCAAGGCTTTTGGATTGACAAAATACGCCGGCAGTCAGCTTCCCCAAAAGTCAAACAGGTTGTTGATGAGAGGATGTGCTTGGTTATCAGCTCTATTTATCGTTGTTAGGCTTGCCTCGGGGGCTGCCTGAGGGGTGGTTGGTGTGTTAGAAAAGGAATAAAGAGGAAAAGTTGATGGGACGGGAAATTCAGCCTCTCCCTCAACTGTGCACTGTCAGCTTCATGGACCTGCTACAGGTTGCATTTTGAAGGGGCTCCAGGAGAGCTGCAGAGGGACTGGGGACAAGGGCTGGAGGGACAGGAGGCAGGGAATGGTTGCCAGTGGCAGAGGGCAGGGCTGGATGGGATGTTGGGAATGAGGAATTGTTCCCTGGGAGGGTGGGCAGGCCCTGGCCCAGGGTGGCCAGAGCAGCTGTGGCTGCCCCTGGATCCCTGGCAGTGTCCAAGGGCAGGCTGGACATTGGGGCTTGGAGCAGCCTGGGACAGTGGCAGGTGTCCCTGCCATGGCAGGGGTGGCACTGGGTGGGCTTTAAAAGGTTCTTTCCCAGTCCTGGAGATCAGCAGCTTCAGCTGACAGGTGAGAACTCCTTGCTGTCAAAGCACACTGAGACACTGCCCCAGCGTGTGCCCCACCGGCCTGGCACACACAGAACCCTGGCAGTGCGGTTTCATTGCCTGGCACAGCACAGAACATCCCCAGTGTGGTTTTCTCAATTGCCTTTAAGCTTTTGGGAGGTGAGGAGAGCTGGGCTCTGCTGGGAATCTGTACCTGCTCAACTGCAGTGACATCCATAAAGCACAACCAGCAGAGACCCAGGGCCGTGTCTTGGCACAGCCACTGAGCTCCTGGACGCTGCCATGCAGAAACCTGCCGGAGGTTTTAGTCCAGCTCTTAGCGGAGGACTCTCTCCACAGCTAAAACTGCAGCCATAAATGATGGCACAGATCCTCTGGGGAGTGCCAGATGTGATCCAATCCCATCCAACAAGAAAGCTGTGACACAGAGCTTCTAGAACAAGCAGTGTAGAATTGCCCTGTGTAATCATAGAGTGGTTTGGGTTGGGAGGGACCTTAAAAATCATCTCATTCCAATTCCCCTGCCATGGGTAGGAGCACCTTCCTGCATCCCCCTAGGGATGGGGGGCAGAATTGAAAGGATAAAAGCAAGAAACTCGTGGGTTTTGATAATGTATTAATTAGAAACAAATTCCAAGGCTCTAGGAGGGGAATATCCCCAACCACTTCAGTCAATGTACTTCACTGTCGCCAGGGGAGAGGCGAAGTGGACGTGGCGCTGGCGGTGGTGGTGGCGCTGGAAGCGATGAGTCCACCAGCCCACCACGTCGTGCCTCAGGGAGGAGCAGAGCTCCAGGAGGCCACATCCTGCCCTCGTGTCACCCTCCCCGTCCTCGGGCACCTGCTGCGGGGGCCTGGGCAGTGACACGGATCTCCTGTCCGGAGCAGTGGTGACGGACGTGCCCAGCCCCAGGGAGCTGACACTGGGCTCTGATGCCATGAGGCCAAAGGTCCGCACTCCTCCAGGGGGGAGACATGCCTTGGCCTTGGACCTGCTGCGCTCCAGCTCCAGGGACCTGCGGCTGCCTCGTCCCCTGGCCTCGGCTTTGGCCTTTTCCAGGGCAATGGCCATGTCCATCTCCGGCCACTCCTCTCCAGGGCCCTGCATGGACTCTCTGCCCCCCAGCAGCCACGGCTCCACGGGCACCTCAGGCTGGGCCGCCCTGCAGCCCCTCGGTGTCCTCGGCCACCAGGCCAGCTGTGCCTCCAGCTCCTTGCGGTGCTCCTCGCAGAGAGCCTGCGAGCTTTGGATGAAGCTTGGGTGAAGGCGTTGGGACACCCCATGGTACCATCCCTGGAGCTCCAGGTCACCAGCACGGGCCGGCGAAGAGGCTCCCCAGTGACCTTCGGAGTGACAGTGATGGGATCCCAGCCCTGGTGAGGTGGCAGAGGCTGAGGTCAGACAGTGCCAGGCTGCTGTGCCCAGGAACCACTGCCTGCTCCTGCAGGACCTTTATAGCCTCCCATGTGACATCACGGGACGGCCAGAGTCATCTCTGTGACAGTGCGGGGCAGTCAGAACTGCCTTTGTGACACCCAGGAGCACCCTGGAGCCCAAGGGAGAGCCCTCACTGCCTCGGGCGTGTGACTGTTAGAAAGAAACTTTTGAGATAATAATTACAAACAAATTAAAAAAAAAAATTTGGAAAGCAAAAGGCAAACAAGAAAAAAGAAAAAGAAGTCATATGATGGGGGGAGGCTGTCCTGGGCACAGCAACCACCAAAGGAGGAGTTTTGGATTCCCAGGGAAGCAGGAAGGGAGGCAGCAGAAATGGAGACCGATGGCCTTTGGAAGAAGGGATAGCAACTCAGGAGGTGACAAGGATGTCCTGAGGTCCTGCAGGGGGAAAACGAGAAGGGCCAAAGCCCCACTAGAATTTGATGTGGCTGCTGCTGTGAAAGACAATAAAAATTACTTTTACAAATAATAGATTTGGCTTGAATGTTTTTTGTTGCTTTTTTAGTTTGGTTTGTTTTTTTTTTTTTCTTTTTTTTTTTTTTTGCATTCATTGCTGGGAGGAAGCATTGAGACAAAGAACGAGGGAAAGTCTGAGGTGCCAGGGGATCAGGCCTGGGCAGCGTGGGTTTGGGAGAGTCAGGTGCAGCCCGAGCAGCCCGGTCCCGTCCAGGACAGGGTGCCGCGGTGGCCGGGGAAGCGCTGGGGCCGTGGCTGTGGCTGGCACGGCCCGGCTGCTCAGCCCCGAGCGCTCGGCTGCTGTGGGTCCGGCGGCAGCTCAGCGGCGGCGGCAGCAGCACGGAGGGAGGTGGCGGCTCCACCAGGCTGCCAGGCTGCCCCCGAGCCGGGCACGGAGCTTGCCCAGGGCCCGGCCCGGCTCCCGGCCCCGCGCCCCAGCCGCGGGCAGCGCCGGTGGCTGCAGGCCGGGGGGCTTGGCCTTGGCCGGGCCCCACCACGGGTCAGCGCTGGCCACGGGCAGCTCCAGCCCCAGCGAGCTGCTGCTGCTGCTGCTGCTGCCGCTGCCCTGCGAGCCCTCGGCCATCAGCACGGCGCCGGGGATGAACCAGGCCATGGCCGTGCCGCCGCTGCCCTCCAGCTCCGCGCTGCTGCTGCTGCTGCTGCCGCCCCGGGCCGCGGCCTCGCCTTTGGCCTCTGCGGGCGCATGGTCCGTGCCCAGCGCCGGCCGCTGCTCCGCAGGGCCCTGCACGGCCTCTCTGCCCCCCAGCAGCCCCGGCTCCACGGGCACCGCAGCCTGGGCCGCCCTGCAGCCCCGCGGCGTCCTCGGCCACTGCGGCAGCTGTGCCTCCAGCTCCTTGCGGTGCTCCTCGAACAGAGCCTGCGAGTCCCGCGAGCTGCGGATGAACCTCGGGAAACGCCGCCTGCAGCTCGCGGAGCTGCGTGGGGAGCTGCCGTGGGACAGCTCCGTGTCTGCTGATCTCCGCACTCTGTCCATGCTGCCCTGCCCCTCCAGCCAGCCTCGCGCTGCGCTCGGCTGCTCTGGGCTCTGGCGGATCCTCTGCAAGAACCGCAGGTGGGTGAGCCGAGCAGCTCCCCAGGGTGCTCCGACTGTCCTGCCACGCATGCTGCACCGACTCAACTCACCCCAAACCAACCCAGGCCAAACCAACTCACCCCAAACCAACCCAGCCCAAACCAAACCAAACCAACTCACCCCAAACCAACCCACCCCAAACCAAACCAGCCCAAACCAACTCACCCCAAACCAAACCAGCCCAAACCAAACCAAACCAAACCAAACCAAACCAAACCAAACCAAACCAAACCAAACCAACCCAGCCCAAACCAACTCACCCCAAACCAGCCCAGCCCAGGCCAAACCAACCCAGCCCAAACCAACTCACCCCAAACCAACCCAGCCCAAACCAACTCACCCCGAACCAGCCCAGCCCAAACCAACTCACCCCAAACCAACTGACCCCAAACCAGCCCAGCCCAAACCAACTGACCCCAAACAAACTGACCCCAAACTAACTGACCCCAAACCAACTGACCCCAAACCAACTCAGCCCAAACCAACCCAGCCCAAACCAACCCAGCCCAAACCAACCCAGCCCAAACCAACTCACCCCAAACCAGCCCAGCCCAAACCAACTGACCCCAAACCAACTCACCCCAAACCAAACCAACCCACCCCAAACCAACTCACCCCAAACCAAACCAACTCACCCCAAACCAAACCAGCCCAGCCCAAACCAATTCACCTCAAACCAGCCCAGCCCAGGCCAAACCAACTCACCCCAAACCAGCCCAGCCCACGCAGTTCAGGGGCCACCTACCCAGAGACGCTTGTCCTGTAGCATGACAGTGACCAAGATGAGCTGCAGCACCACCATCACGATTGCCACCAGCTCACCCATGGTGAAGATGTTGAGGAACACCATGGCACCATCCCTGATACTCCAGGTCACCAGCACAGGCTGGTGCAGAGGCTCCCCAGTGCCCTGCAGGGTCCCCGTGGAGGGGCCCCAACCCTGCTGGGGTGGCAGAGGCTATGGTGATGCTGGTCTGCGATGTCACAGTGTCCCAGCAGGTGGGCAGAGGCCCCTTTGTGACAGTGTGGGGCAGGGAGAGCCCCTGTGTAACATCACAGGACAGGCAGGGCACCTCATGTGGCACCCGAGTGCCACTCGACCGAGGGCATGCCCATGTGCCGGACGGTCAATGTGGCGCTGCAGGAGCCCCCAGGAGCACACAGCTGATGCTGGGCACCTGCAGCTCCCCAGGGCAGCTCCCCACGGCAGCTCCCCACGCAGCTCCGCGAGCTGCAGGCGGCGTTTCCCGAGGTTCATCCGCAGCTCGCGGGACTCGCAGGCTCTGTTCGAGGAGCACCGCAAGGAGCTGGAGGCACAGCTGGCGCGGTGGCCGAGGACGCCGCGGGGCTGCAGGGCGGCCCAGGCTGCGGTGCCCGTGGAGCCGGGGCTGCTGGGGGGCAGAGAGGCCGTGCAGGGCCCTGCGGAGCAGCGGCCGGCGCTGGGCACGGACCATGCGCCCGCAGAGGCCAAAGGCGAGGCCGCGGCCCGGGGTGGCAGCAGCAGCAGCAGCAGCAGCCCGGAGCTGGAGGGCAGCGGCGGCACGGCCATGGCCTGGTTCATCCCCGGCGCCGTGCTGATGGCCGAGGGCTCGCAGGGCAGCGGCAGCAGCAGCAGCAGCAGCAGCTCGCTGGGGCTGGAGCTGCCCGTGGCCAGCGCTGACCCGTGGTGGGGCCCGGCCAAGGCCAAGCCCCCCGGCCTGCAGCCGCCGGCGCTGCCCGCGGCTGGGGCGCGGGGCCGGGAGCCGGGCCGGGCCCTGGGCAAGCTCCGTGCCCGGCTCGGGGGCAGCCTGGCAGCCTGGTGGAGCCGCCACCTCCCTCCGTGCTGCTGCCGCCGCCGCTGAGCTGCCGCCGGAGCCACAGCAGCCGAGCGCTCGGGGCTGAGCAGCCGCGCCGTGCCAGCCACAGCCACGGCCCCAGCGCTTCCCCGGCCACCGCGGCACCCTGTCCTGGACGGGACCGGGCTGCTCGGGCTGCACCTGACTCTCCCAAACCCACGCTGCCCAGGCCTGATCCCCTGGCACCTCAGACTTTCCCTCGTTCTTTGTCTCAATGCTTCCTCCCAGCAATGAATGCAAAAAAAAAAAAAGAAAAAAAAAAAAAACCAAACTAAAAAAGCAACAAAAAACATTCAAGCCAAATCTATTATTTGTAAAAGTAATTTTTATTGTCTTTCACAGCAGCAGCCACATCAAATTCTAGTGGGGCTTTGGCCCTTCTCGTTTTCCCCCTGCAGGACCTCAGGACATCCTTGTCACCTCCTGAATTGCTGTCCCTTCTTCCAAAGGCCATCAGTCTCCATTTCTGCTGCCTCCCTTCCTGCTTCCCTGGGAATCCAAAACTCCTCCTTTGCTGGTTGGTGTGCCCAGGACAGCCTCCTCCCATCACAGCACTCATCAGTCCTGGAGAGTTTATCATCCCTTCCCTTCCCTTCCCTTCCCTTCCCTTCCCTTCCCTTCCCTTCCCTTCCCTTCCCTTCCCTTCCCTTCCCTTCCCTTCCCTTCCCTTCCCTTCCCTTCCCTTCCCTTCCCTTCCCTTCCCTTCCCTTCCCTTCCCTTCCCTTCCCTTCCCTTCCCTTCCCTTCCCTTCCCTTCCCTTCCCTTCCCTTCCCTTCCCTTCCCTTCCCTTCCTTTCCCTTCCCGCAGCCTGAGGAGCAGCAAAGGCTCAAACACCCCAGGGGTATCAACCCTGCAGCACAAATCCAATCCACAGCCCCGTGGGAAGGAATGGAATTGTGTCTCCCCAACCAACCCAGCACATTCTCAGCCATCCCTGCTCATGGCTCCAGCATCCATCCAGCTGATGGGGTGTCCGGGGTCCTGGGTGCAGCTGTAGGGTGCAGGTGTTTGGGTGCAGGTGTGGGTGCAGGTGTGGGGTGCAGGTTTGGGGTGCAGGTTTGGGGTGCAGGTGTTGGGTGCAGGTGTTGGGTGCAGCTGTGGGGTGCAGGTGTGTGGTGCAGGTGTTGGGTGCAGGTTTGGGGTGCAGCTGTGGGTGCAGCTGTGGGTGCAGCTGTGGGGTGCAGCTGTGTGGGGTGCAGGTGTGGGGTGCAGCTGTGGGTGCAGGTATGGGGTGCAGGTGTGGGGTGCAGGTTTGGGGTGCAGGTGTTGGATGCAGGTTTGGGGTGCAGGTGTGGGGTGCAGGTGTGGGTGCAGCTGTGGGGTGCAGGTGTGGGGTGCAGGTGTGGGTGCAGCTGTGGGGTGCAGCTGTGGGGTGCAGCTGTGGGGTGCAGGGGGACACTTAGCACGGAGTAGAACCGTGCGGCGCCGCAGAACCACTGTCGCTCCCCTGGCGGGGGTCCCACATCCTGTGGGGATGGGGGCCTCCACTGCCCTGGGGACAGGGGTCTCCACTGGGCAGGCCAGGCTGCCATGGGACAGTGGCTGCCCCAGGCTGTGCTGTGGGGACACTGATGGACCACAGGACCGACCTGCCCTGGCCAGGGTGGGCAGCACTCTGGAGCTCCTGCTGGGCCCTGCACTCCTTCCCGTGGGGACCCCAAACCCCTTCCCATGGGGAGTTCCCCACCTGCCAGTGAAGGCTCAGGGGTCTGATCCCCCATCCCTCCCAGGGCCACCCTCAGCCCGGCCAGCACCCTTGTCCCAGGCAGCGAAGCAGGACAAATGTTCCGTGGTTTATTTCCAGTTTGGTGGAGTTCTCAGGTGTAGGATGCCGGGGGGACGGGGGTGCCCACTCTGGTACGGTCAGACAGGGCTGGGACCCTCGGGCCTGCAGCTGGGGTGGGGGTCCCACTGTTGGGCACCTCTCCCCAGTGACTGTGCAGCTCCCACCCCACAGCTTGGGGGGGACCTGGGGCATTTTGGGATGTGTCACCCTCAGGAGGCACCTGCGGCCACCACTGTCCCTGGGGGGGTCACAGTGCCGGGTCCGCAGAGCCATCAGGCAGCGTTGCCCAGGACCAGCACGCTCATGAGGAAGACCATGAGGAAGAAGACCCACATGAAGAAGCGGTCCATCACCTTGGCCACCTTCTTCCACTCGCCGGTGCGGCGCTGGTTGGCGCGGTGGCGGCGGAAGCAGCCAGCGATGTACCCCACGTTCCTCAGCAGCGAGTCGTGGTGGCACAGGCAGTGGTCCCAGGGGCACGCCCCCACCTCGGTGCCCACCTGCCCCTCCCCGGCGCTCTCCCCCGGCCCCCCGGCATCCCCCACGCCCGCCCGCCCGCCCAGCGCCCGCTGGGGGCTCTTGCAGCTCTCGCCCACCTCGTAGACACAGCAGAGCCGCGCCATGTGGTGCAGGATGAGGCGGCGCGCCCAGGGGGGCACGGGCCGCGCCCCCGGCCCGCAGTGGTGCACGTTCATGATGAAGATGGTGAGCGCCGTGGAGGCCGTGATCATGGTCATGGTGGCGATGTAGTACTTGCCTGTGGGGGCAGCGGGGGGCTGGCAGGGGGCACGGGGGGTCCTGCGCCCCACCCTGTGCCACATCCCTGCCCCCGGCCCCGGCACGGACCCCGTGCTCCCGGGGGGCCCCCGGGCGCCGCTGGGGCTCACCGATGAGCGGGACGCTCTCCGAGGGCGGCATGCTCTCGGCCACCAGCAGCTGGAACACAGTGAGCGCCAGCAGCACCGTCACCCCCAGCGACACCTTCTCCCCCGAGTCGGCCGGCAGGTAGAAGCCGAGCGGCGCCAGGAAGGAGACCATGATGCAGGGCAGCAGGAGGTTGAAGATGTAGAAGGAGGCGCGGCGGCGCAGGAGCAGCGTGTAGGTGACATCGGGGTAGGGCTCGGAGCAGCAGCCGTAGGTGATGACGTTCCTCGTGGCCGGCATGCCCAGCACCTCCCACTCCACGTTCTCCACGAAGTCCGTCAGGTCCGCGCTGTCCAGCTGGTTGCGGAGGTCGATCTGGTTCCCGTTGTAGGTCCAGGAGCCGAAGGTGAGGCGGCACCTCTGCCCGTCGAAGGGGAAGTAGGACACGTCCACCTTGCAGGAGCTCTTGGTGATGGCGGGTGAGTCCCACATGATGTGCCCGTCGGAGCGCAGCACCACGTTGGTCTCCATGGAGCCGCCGAAGTGCTCGTCGGCGCTGGGGAGGGAGCGGTGGCCGTGGGGCCGAGGTGGCCCCTGTGCCGAGCCATGTCCCCTCCCCACATCACTTGCGGCCCCTGGCTGTCCCCTCGGTGGTGGGGGTCAGTCCCAGGCACCCCCCGGCCCCCCATCTCCTTGTGTCTCCCACCCCGGGACCCTCCTGCTCCTACCCCCAGGCTGGCAGCACCCGTGCCGCCCCAGCCCCGCCGTGCCCTGGCTCGGGGGGCAGCTGGGGACAAGCACAACCCACTTGTTGTAGAGGATGATGTCCGGCCGCCACACGTAGCTGCTGGGGATGCGGATGCTGTCGATGCCGCCGTACTCGTCCTTGTCCCAGGTGAGGTGGGCGTCCAGCCAGGTCTGGCGGACCCACAGGTAGGAGGTGAGGACCTGGTTCCTCTCGTCCTGCCGAGGGGACAGGGTGGGCGTGAGGGGATGGACCCCGGTGCCACCCCCAGTCCCCTCAGCCCCCAGCCCGGTGGCCTCTCCGAGTGTCCCGCAGAGCTGAGCTGGGCTCGAGGGGGTCGTGCTGTCTTTGGGGGGATCCGGGCAGTCTGCAAAGGGGTCTGAGCTGACTGGGGGCAGCTGGGCTGGTTTGGGGTGCATCCGGGCTGGTTTCAGGGCTGGGGTGGAGCAGGGCCCGCTGCCCGGGCACTCACCATGTCGATGATCTGGGACAGGGTGACCTGCAGGGTGACGTTGAGCGCCCGGTCCGTGTCCTCCACGGGACGCAGGGCGCTGGAGTAGTTGGCGAAGAGGTCGTGGAGCAGTTTGTAGGCGAACCTGCCCTGCGCCCCGCGGCAGCCTGGGGAGACCCGGAGCGGGGGCTGGATGGGCCGGGGTGCAGCCGGACCCCTCCCCAGGGATCCCCAGGACCGCGCCGCGGGGACCCTCCGGCAGCTGGGGGGCAGGGGAGCACGGCGGGACCCCCGCCCCCCTCACCGCCAGCCTGAGCCCCCCACTCCCGGGATCCCTGCGTGCGGGGGTGCCGCTCCCCCGCGCCCCTCGAGCCCCCTGCTCACCCGGGGCCGGGAGGACGCCGGCGAGGCACAGGGCGAGGCACAGGCGAGCTCCGGGCTCCATCCCGCCGCAGGTGCGGGGACACGGGGGGGCGGGTGACGTCAGGGCGGGGACAGCGCGGGGGGGCACGGCCCCCCAGGCACCCACGGCCAGGGCTTAGGGTGGGTGACCCCCGGGGGCCGGCTGGGAGGTGGCAGGGGCCGGGATGGGCTGCGGGTGCAGCCGAGCCCCTTTGGGATGGGTTCGGGAGGCGCTGCCGCCAGCACCTGCCCCAGCCCAGGGGACAGCACCTGCCCCAGCCCAGGGGACAGCAGCCGCCGGCACGGGGACACCGCGCGGTGCGAGAGCAGAGGGCGGATGGTGCAGCCCTGGAGTGGAGTGACCCCGGGCACAGCAAGGGACATCCCGCTCTCCGGTCTGAAAACAGCAAGGGAAGGGAAGAGGCAGATTATTCCCGTTTGGTGAGAAGAAAATTCCGGGAGTTTGCGGAACAAGACCCAGGAGACAAGCGAGCGGCAGCGGCGCCAGGCACAGGAGTGCCCGAGCATCCCCAGCTCCAGCCCCGGGGAATCCGCCGGCTCCGCTCCCCGGCGCCTCCTGGCACCCTTCCCACGCCGAGCCCCGGCGGCAGATGCCGAGCGGTTTTGAGGCCGCAGGTTTTGTTTCCAGGCGGTGAATTATTCATCCCAGCCCGTCCCGCCCGGGCCGGAGCCGCTCAGGCCCAATTACACTAATGGAAGGAGGCGAAGCCAGAGTGACCCGGCCCCCGCACACAGCCAGTGTCACCTGAACGTGCCACCGCAGCCAGGGACAGGGACACCTTCCACCACAGCAGGGACCTCCAAGCCCCAATGTCCAGCCTGGCCTGGGACACTGCCAGGGATCCAGGGGCAGCCACAGCTGCTCTGGGCACCCTAGGCCAGGGCCTGCCCACCCTCCCAGGGAACAATTCCTCATTCCCAAGATCCCATCCAGCCCTGCCCTCTGCCACTGGGAAGGCATTCCCTGTGTCCTGTCCTTCCAGGCCCCTGTCCCAAGTCCCTCTCCAGCTTTTACAGGAACTCCCTTCAATACTGAAAGGCCACACTCTGGTTTATCCGGGCTCCCCACGCCCCATCGAGACAGGGGTGACCTTTTCTCCCAGGATCCTGAAGGAGCCTACCCTGATCGCCACCGAAGGCAGGTGGGATTGTATCAGACATTCCTGGGCTGGGCTGTGCCCCCACCCACCCAGCCTAACCACCCCGGAGTGACAGTGCAAGGAACAGACACCTACAAACCCAAACCCAGCCTTACAAAGCAAAGGAACCTGTGGGAGTACTATAAACATTTTATTTATTGTTTTCAAAAAGACAGGAAAATAATCTAGAGCATTTATTTATATTTTTTTAATAAAAACCTTTCGATACTCCTCATGCATAAAGACCTTCCGTGAGCACGGGGCAGTGCTGGGGCCGAGGCGGCTGGGGAAGGACCCCAAAATCCGAGTGGAGGAATTTCTGAATGAGCAGCTTTGCGTCCGCTGCTCATCGCAGAACGAGTCCTGGTTCAGTCCTGGCCCGGGTGAGGCCTGGCTGCGGCCGCTGGCGGTCAGTGTGTGGCCAGGGCCAGCTCCCGCAGGTAGGCGTGGGTGAGGCTGCGCAGCTCCTCCAGCGCGTAGTCCTCGGGCATGGGCAGGCGGCCGATGTGCGGGGCCAGCAGCCGCAGGGGCACGCGCGGCTCCGCGGGCTCGGGGCCCGGCTCGGGGCCCTGCTGCAGGCTCAGCACCACCCGCAGCACGTTGGCCACGCGCTTCGCCATGTCTGCAAGAGCAGGGACAGCGAGCTCTGCGAGTGCTCCGGGGTGGGAGAGCCCCGGAGCTAACCCGGCGAGGGGGGACGGAGCAGGCCGGGGGAGAGGAATTTGGGAGCAAAGCCACATGGACCGTGCTGTCCTCTCCCCATCCCCTGCCTCAGCACAGGCACTGCAGCCACAGGGGGGGACGAAACAGCCTCAGGCTGTGCCCATGGAGGTTTAGGTTGAGTATTGGGGAAAATTTCTTCCCCCAAAGGGCTGAGGGGGCTCAGCCTGGAGAAAAGGAGGCTTAGGGGGAACCTTGTGGCTCTGTACAGCTCCTGACAGGAGGGGACAGCCAGGGGGGGTCAGGCTCTGCTCCCAGGGAACAGGACAGGAGAGGGAATGGCCTCAAGTTGTGCCAGGGGAGGCTCAGGTTGGACACTGAGAAAATTCCTTCCTGGACAGGGCTGTCCAGCCCTGGCACAGCTGCCCAGGGCAATGATGGAGTCACATCCCTCAGGGATGTCACAGCCATGCAGATGTGGCACTTGGAAACAGGGGTTAGTGGTGGCCTTGGTAATGCTGGGTAAGGGTTGGACTCAATCTGAAAGGTCTTTACCAACTGAAATGATTCGGTGATTTGGGGATACACCTGGAGCCAGGTGCCAGCCAGCTGTGGAACTGGCTGTCCCGGGGAGCTGCTGGACAGGGATGTCACCATACCTGACTGAGCCAGGCGGTCCTTGGCGTTGTGGCACTGGAGCTGCTCTATCCTGTTGCACAGGGATGTCACTTTGGTGTGTAGCCGCTCCAGCTCGTAGGTGGAACAATCCAGCTGGAAGGAAACAGGAATCAGCTCCAAGGTGGCACAGCCAGAGCCAAACCCACCCACCAGGTGACACTGTACACCAACACCAGCCTGAATTAACACCAGAGTGGGAGAAGGGGAGCCTGAAAACCAGAATTTGGGGGGATGGACACACAAGACTGCTGGGTTTGTCCTGTCCCTTTCACTTGTCACTCTCACACACCCACAGAGCACATCTGCAGAGCAGAGCTCACCCCTTGTGACAGCAGATAGCAAATCCCTCGTTTAGAGATGCCCATGCTGTTTGAAGTGTCTGCCAAAGGGAAGCACCAATGCCCCCTGAACAGTCAGCAACAGCCTCAGTCCAGACTCCATATGAGCTTCCGAACCATAGGTAAAGCAGCTGCCAAGAAACTTCCCATTACCTGCTGAATCCTGTCCAGCATCTCATTCACACGGATGTAGTCAAGGTAGACCAGCCCTGCCAACTCCCAGTCCTGGATGAGTGCGCTGTGCTCTGGAGGCGCAAGGTCTTCCAGGAATCCTTTCAGGTACTTGTAGTTCTCATTAATAATTGCATCTGGAGAGGAGTTAGGAACAGAGATCATCCTGTCTCCCACAGCAGGGACACCCACCGGATCAGGGAACAGGAATGCCACTGCTGCCCTTGTTCCCATGCCCCAGGAAGGTCGGGGTGTGCAGCAGGGAAAGCACCACCTTGCTCCCCTGTCTGACCAGGAAAAGCACCACACTAGCTATCCAAGGAGAGCTGGTTTGGAACTGCCAGGCCTTGTGTTAATCCTGCTGTTCCAAACCCAGCCTGACCCCTTCACTGGCCACCCCACAGCTTGGAATCATGGAGTCACTCACTGGTTTGGGTTGGGAGGGACCTTAGATATCATCCAGTCCTACCCCCTTCCGCTTGTCCCCAGTCCCTCTCCAGCTCTCCTGTTTCCCTTTTAGGCACTGGAAGGAGCTCTGAGGTCTCCCTGGAGCCTTCTCCTCTCCAGGCTGGACACCCCCAGCTCTCCCAGCCTGGCTGCAGAGCAGAGGGGCTCCAGCCCTGGGATGCCACTGCTATTCCTGCCATGTGTGTGCTGCTCAAAGGACAGGGCGAAACAGCAGCAGCACAGACCCACCTGAGGCCAAGTGCCTGACAACCAGCTTGTGGCACTGGTTCCAGTGCCCAGCCTTGAGCAGGAAAAGAGCCTCTTTGTGCTTGTCACCCTCCATCCTGGCCCGGACCGCCTTGGCCTCGTGAATCCAGTGTGGGGGGATGCAGAGCCTCTGTGTCAGGAAGGTCTCCTTGGCCCAGGAGTCGGGGGTCTCGGCGAGGGCGCAGTGCCGGCTCAGCAGCTCCCGCACGGCCTTCTCCCGGATGCTGGGGAGAGAGCCAGGGCAGCCTGTCACTCCAACAGCGCTCCTTCCTGTCACTCACCACGAGGGCACTTCAGTGCAAGGAGCAGGACACCGCAACCAGATGGTCCTCAAGGGCCCTCCCACCCCAAACCACTCAGGGATTCTGGGATTTTCCCAAGGGGCATGAAGCCCTCCGGGTGCACAATTCCATGTGGGAGAAGCCATGATAACCACAGGTCTTCAGAACTGACCTCACGGTATTTCAAGGCCAGAACAGTCACACCAGGTCACACTCAGTGTGTGTCACTGCCCAGAACGGTCACACAGGGTCACACTCAGTGTGTGTCACTGCCCAGAACGGTCACACCGGGTCACACTCAGCGTGTGTCACTGCCCAGAACGGTCACACAGGGTCACTCAGTGTGGGTCACTGCCCAGAACAGTCACTCAGGGTCACTGCCCAGAACAGTCACACAGGGTCACTCAGTGTGGGTCCCTGCCCAGAACAGTCACACAGGGTCACTCAGTGTGGGTCACTGCCCAGAACAGTCACACAGGGTCACTCAGTGTGTGTCAAGGCCCAGAACAGTCACACAGGGTCACTCAGTGTGGGTCACTGCCCAGAACAGTCACACAGGGTCACTCAGTGTGGGTCACTGCCCAGAACAGTCACACAGGGTCACTCAGTGTGGGTCACTGCCCAGAACAGTCACTCAGGGTCACTGCCCAGAACAGTCACACAGGGTCACTCAGTGTGTGTCAAGGCCCAGAACAGTCACTCAGGGTCACTCAGTGTGGGTCACTGCCCAGAACAGTCACACAGGGTCACTCAGTGTGTGTCAAGGCCCAGAACAGTCACACAGGGTCACTCAGTGTGTGTCAAGGCCCAGAACAGTCACTCAGGGTCACTCAGTGTGGGTCACTGCCCAGAACAGTCACACAGGGTCACTCAGTGTGGGTCACTGCCCAGAACAGTCACACACAGTCACTCAGTGTGTGTCACTGCCCAGAACAGTCACACAGTGTCACTCAGTGTGGGTCACTGCCCAGAACAGTCACACAGGGTCACTCAGTGTGGGTCCCTGCCCAGAACAGTTCCACAGGGTCACTCAGTGTGGGTCACTGCCCAGAACAGTCCCACAGGGTCACTCAGTGTGGGTCACTGCCCAGAACAGTCCCACAGGGTCACTCAGTGTGGGTCCCTGCCCAGAACAGTCCCACAGGGTCACTCAGTGTGGGTCAAGGCCCAGAACAGTCACTCAGGGTCACTCAGTGTGGGTCAAGGCCCAGAACAGTCACACAGGGTCACTCAGTGTGGCTCACTGCCCAGAACAGTCACACAGGGTCACTCAGTGTGGGTCCCTGCCCAGAACAGTCACACAGGGTCACTCAGTGTTGGTCACTGCCCAGAACAGTAACACAGGGTCACTCAGTGTGGGTCACTGCCCAGAACAGTCACACAGGGTCACTGCCCAGAACAGTCACACAGGGTCACTCAGTGTGGGTCAAGGCCCAGAACAGTCACTCAGGGTCACTCAGTGTGGGTCACTGCCCAGAACAGTCACACAGGGTCACTCAGTGTGGCTCACTGCCCAGAACAGTCACACAGGGTCACTCAGTGTGGGTCAAGGCCCAGAACAGTCACACAGGGTCACTCAGTGTGGCTCACTGCCCAGAACAGTCACTCAGGGTCACTCAGTGTGGGTCACTGCCCAGAACAGTTCCACACAGTCACTCAGTGTGGGTCACTGCCCAGAACAGTCCCACAGGGTCACTCAGTGTGGCTCACTGCCCAGAACAGTCACACAGGGTCACTCAGTGTGGGTCACTGCCCAGAACAGTCACACAGGGTCACTCAGTGTGGCTCACTGCCCAGAACAGTCACACAGGGTCACTCAGTGTGGCTCACTGCCCAGAACAGTCACACAGGGTCACTCAGTGTGGCTCACTGCCCAGAACAGTCACACAGGGTCACTCAGTGTGGGTCACTGCCCAGAACAGTCACACAGGGTCACTCAGTGTGGCTCACTGCCCAGAACAGTCCCACAGGGTCACTCAGTGTGGGTCACTGCCCAGAACAGTCACACAGGGTCACTCAGTGTGGGTCACTGCCCAGAACAGTCACACACAGTCACTCAGTGTGGGTCAAGGCCCAGAACAGTCCCACAGGGTCACTCACTGCGTGTCAGGCTCGTGCAGCATCACGAACACGGCCCATTCCCACAGCCCCTCGCTCTCCAGCTGGGCAGCATAGCTGGTGTTCAGCACCCCGCAGCTCTGCTGGGACAGGTGGGAGTAGTTCAGGGCCCGGAGCACCTCCCACAGGTGCCAGCTGAGGCGGAAATCCAGCGGGTCTGAGGTGACACTCCTGGGATCCAGCAGCTGGTCAAGCTCATAGGACCTGGAGAGGATGACACTGGTAACTGAAAGAGCTGATTGTGCCCACAAAATCAAATCCAGTTCCTTCCCTTCACCCACCTCCACGTGTGAGATTTACATCAGTGTGGGGGTTTGGCTTTCTTTTTTAAGAAGAAAAATAACAGTATTTACTGCTAAAATTCTTTTGAGTCTGCACCCAGACTGTCACCCTTTTCCTCTGTACGTGCTCCCCTGCATATTTCTCACTGCCTTCAAAAAAGGCAGCCACAGAGAAGCCTTCCTGCACTCTTCAGACACAAAGTACCTAAAATCCCACAAATGTGTTCCAAAGCTTAGGGTTCTCCCATCTCTACCATCCCCAGGTGAGACACCACCTTCTGTCAGGGGGTACATGTGAGATTGATTTTGGACTGCTCCAAGTGGTTCAGGCTGATTTCATACTCCTGGTTTGTGAGCTCAGGAAGTCACTGACTGATCATGATTTTTCTGAATGCTTTTTGAACTCTTTTCCCACTTACCTGTCACTGTAGAGCTTTAACAAATGGAAGCAGACATCTCTCAGGGGCCTTCCTGCATTGTCATCTTCTTCAATGACACACCCAGAATCTTCCAGGTAAGGAGGCAGAGGACAGCAAGCGTATTTTTCACACTCTGAGGTGTTCTAGGGAGATAGTTTTAACAATTTAAAGATAATATTCTGAACAGAACTGAATTCCACAGCTCAGCAGGCTCAGGAGAATCTTTCTGCTCCAAAGAAGCTGCAACCTACTGCACCTGCAGTTGGAACCTCCCCACAACCATGGACCAACATGAAAAACTGAACCTAAAATGCTTTGGCAGGTTCACGTCTCACACTGAGCTCTTACAAACCACTGGAGGTACAGCCAGCTCTCACACACAGCCTGTATTCCTGAAGGATTTTATGGAAAACCATGTAGGACTTGATGGAATGTAGTTGGTGCATCCCTGTGAGCCTTCCCTCTGTAGCTAAGCAGAGTCTGGGCAGCCAAGAGCAGCACTGAACACACTGAGTCAACGAAAACAATTTAACAGAGACCTTTCACTACAGTTGTGTATTTAGAAGTGCTGAACACCGTACAGAGAACACTAAAAATTGAAGCAAACATTAATGACAAGTTTCCAGACTTGCTGCTGTGTTTAGGCTGCCTTGAGGATGGAGGGCTGAGCTGGCTTTAGTTAAATGATTAAACATGTTTTGCAGCAGAACCCTTTGTCCTGCTGCACACAGAGCTGAGAGCTCTGCAGCAACACAGGGGGCTCTGCATAATGCATGGAGCCACACAGGGTGTAGGACAGAGGGGGCACACACGTGCTGCTGGACAAGACAGCTGAGGATTAATGATCCCAGTGGGAAAACAGGCTGCCTGGGCTCCAAAGGGCCTTCCTTCTGCTGGCCACTGGCCCTCTTCCTAATTTTGTCCAGCTGTCAAACAGCTAACAAACACTCCATGAACAAACAGTGCAAACACTCCATGAACAGGTTTTCTCCACAGAATTTATGATTCTATAGAACAACAGAACGGTTCAGGTTGGAAGGGACCTTAAAGATCATCCAATTCCACCCCCTACCATGGGAACACCTCCCACTGTCCCAAGCTGCTCCAAGCCCCAATGTCCAGCCTGACCTTGGACGCTGCCAGGGATCCAGGGGCAGCCACAGCTGCTCTGGGCACCCTGGGCCAGGGCCTCGCCACCATCACAGTCAGGAATTCCTTCCCAAACCCCATCTAACCCTGCCCTCTGGCAGTGGGAGGCCATTCCCCTTGCCCTATACCCAATCCCACACCCAGCAATTCCCGGCTGCTCGCAGAAGCCTCGGTGCAGCATCAGCCAGGCAGGAGCACACTGAAGGGCTCCTCTGGGGCAGGAGGGCGTGACCCACCTGAAAGGCCAACTCATACATAGCCAGAGCCTTGGAGATGGAGGCCGTGGGGGGCAGCAGGTACCAGAGGTGCACGGCCATGCAGCGCTTCCAGTCCAGCAGCGAGCACACGTTGACACTGATCCTCTCCGAGAGCTGCCACACCTGGTGACACAAACGGTGCTCAGCCACATGCCGGGTGCATGGCAGCAGGAGGGGCACTGAGAGCAGCCCCCCTGCAGTGCCCATGGCTGCAGGAAGGGCTCTGAGGCCCCGGCGGCTCCATCCTTACCGGCTTGCCCGCGAGCAGCGCGAAGAGCCGCAGCCGCTCCTCCTGGATGAAGCGGTCGCTGTGCAGGCGGTGCCAGTCCACGAGCTGCAGGGTCAGCAGGTCCCGCACGGGCTGGCTCCCCGCCAGCTGCGACAGCAGCAGGGCCAGGCGGTGGTCACCTGCAGGGACAGCTGTGAGCTGGACAGGGCTGCACACAGCCTCTGGGCACAGCTTAGAGCCCCAAACAGCTTTGGGCTGGGAGGGATCCTAAAACTCATCTTGCTCCACCCCTGCCATGGGCAGGGACACCTTCAACTAACCCCAGTTGCTCCAAGGCCCATCCAACCTAGCCTGGAACACTTCCAGGGATAGGGAGACCACAACTCCAGTATTTCTTATGAAATAAACCACTCCATGAACACCTGGGGAAACAGGAGCCAGGAGGAGACAGGAATGGGTAGGGCAGTGTCCCCAAAGAGACAAACCAAGTTTCATGTTAGCTGGCATGACAGGGATAAAACCTGCCATAACGCTCTGAAAATAGGTGTTTTCAACCCAAATGCAAAATGTTTGAACAGAGGCTCAATTGAAAAGAGCGTTCACTAAAAATCCAAAGAAGCAACTACGAAAGCTCCCAGTTCCAAATGCAATCCAGCAGCACTTCCTAACTGGGGGCAGCTGACAGAGCCACAGTGAAGGGGACCAGGGATTCCAGCAGCAGCCCCCACCCAATCTTCAAGGTCAGGTTGGATGAGGCTTGGAACAACCTCGTCTAGCTGAGAGGACATGGCAGGGGGTGGCACTGGATGATCCTTAAAGTCCCTTCCAGCCCAGCCCATTCCATGATTCTGTGGTCACTGACAAGAGAACACTCCACATGCAGAGCAGACAGTGACTAAAAGCTCTCTGAGTTTAGATTCTCTTTGTGCATCTCCTTCCTCCTCTACACAGAAGCTGAGATTTAGGAACCTTACAGAATCACAGAATATCCTGAGCTGGAAGGGACCCACAGGACCATCCAGTCGCACCCCTGTCCCTGCCCAGACCCCCAACAATGCCAGCCTGGGCATCCCTGGCAGCGCTGTCCAAAGGCTCCTGGAGCTCTGGCAGCCTCGGGGCCATGCCCATTCCTGGGGAGCCTGGGCAGTGCCCAGCACCCTGGCGTGCTTACCTGCCTGCTGTGCCAGCCTGCAGGCCTCGCCGATCCTCTTCCCCGTGAGGCAGCTGAACACAGCCTCGACGTGGCTGCCGTGCCGGGACAGGGACACCTCCTCCTCGATGCGCCCGGCCGCCGTCTCCGAGAGCCAGCGCGAGAAGGCCCTGCGGCGCTCCAGGGCCAGCACGTACTCACTGGGCTCCTCCAGGCTGGCCTCCAGCTCCTTCAGGTTGCCCCAAATGGCCTCACACAATGTCCAGGCCAAGCACCAGTGCTTCACAACAGCTGTGGGGACACACACCAAGCCATCAGGAGTGATAGCACAGAACACAGAAGAGCTCAGGTGAAGATAACCCCAGAGAGTTCACTGTCCCCAGCCTGGAGAGTTCACTGTCCCCACTGCGTTTGGCAGGGCTGCCCAAGGAGCTTTGGAGTGCCTATCCCTGCAGGTGTCCCAGCAAGGCCTGGCCGTGGCACTCAGTGCTCTGGGCTGGGGACAAGGTGGGCATGGGGCACAGCTTGGGCTCCATGGGCTGGGAGGGCTTTTCCAGCCTAAACCATTCTGTGGAAAGAATCATTCCATACTTACTCTCTGCCATAGCAGGATCCTCGGATGCCTTCCTGGCCCAGTCAGCATAGTCATGGATGGCAGAGACTCCGGGGTTGGGGGCCAGGAGAGGACAGGGCTCATCCATATGGACAGTGCTGTGCTTCAGCGTTATCTCCAGAGGGGTAAGATACAGCTCCTTATCTCTGTCCATCTTCCATTGCTCCAAGCTCAGCTTTTCCACATGAACCTTGAATGGGGATTCTGTGAGTCTGGAGGAAAAGAGAAGACAGACCAGGTAGCAAATATTCTGGATGTTCTCCATGCAAGTGGAGCAGCTCATCCTGTAGCTTGTCCTAATTAACAAAACGACAGTACAACATGATCCAAGGCATGAAGATCCTGCTGAGAGTCTGGGATTTGGAGCCAGGCTTTGGGACCCTGAACAACCTGGGCTAGCAGAAGGTGTCCCCGCCTACAGCAGGGGGTTGGAAGAAGATGGTCCTTACGGTCCCTCCCAACCCAAACCTTCTGTGATTTGGCAAATAAACCTCACTGAACTCTCTAAAGGCAGCAAGCACATCTTCACCCCCAGCTCGTTCCCTCAGCACTTCAGATATGCTAGAGAACATTTAAATGAGCTTTTTGGAGCGCCTCAGTGGTGGGACTGGGCGATATTCCAGTCAAGTTCAGGTATGGAGACCCTAAAGGTCTGTGTGCTGCTGGATACACAGGCAGAATTGACAGTGTCTGGGAACTGAGAAGCTGAACAAGAACTTCCTCAGATAGGGCAGATGTCCTCAGGGAGAACCAACAGACTGGAAGCTTTCTGGACAACGCTGAACTTTCTCTTTAACCTTGCACTGGTTGACAGTGGTATTTGTTTGGTTAAAAAAAAAAATAATCCTCCTACTATGCTGTTGCAGGATTTGACAAGTATTTTTGTGGAGTAGGGACATGAAGGAGATCTCCACGGCTAACACCACCTTGCACCACTCCTGCATGTCAGGAGGAACAGCGACCTGCAACCAGGATTCTGTCAGCCATGACTGTATGCCACATCCATCCTGAAGGAAACCACTACTCACGATTTGGGAGCAACGGGAGTTGGCAGGAATCCATATTCCACGGGCTCAAACTGAGGATCCTCCACTTCACTCGAGCCACTCAACTGATCTCCACAATTGACCAGCGTCCAGTTGGGTCCCCAACCAACGCGGAACGAGCGCCCCATGAAGAGTCCCATATCCATCAGGAGCTTCCCTTTTCCATAGGTGATGGACCTCTCCAGAGGGACGAGCCCGCGCTGCCTGCGGACCCCGACTGTCTTCACCTGCACCTCGGGCACCGCCGGGGGCACGGAGAACGCCGAGGCCAGCGGAGACGCCGCCGACCACAGGGCAGCGGAGGGCGGGCTGCCCAAAGTCCTCAAGCCCTTGGCATCTGGCACGGCAGCACTTGGTGCTTGGAAAAGGACATTGGCAAACTTGGATTGCAGCAGCCCAGCAACTGGCGGGGAAACGCAGGAAGAACATTTCAGTGGAAGAGCACCTGTATTTGAGGGGACATTTCTGGCCTCTGAAAAGATTTCAGGAATTCCTGGAGCAGCCAGTGGCAAACATTTGGATGGTGTGGTGGGAACTGGGAGCTAAGTGTGACTGTCTGCAGTGCTGAGTCCCCCTGACCCCCAAGCACTGCCCAAGAAACACATGGAGTGTTCCAGGAATGGGCCAGGGACAGCCCCACCCCAAACTGGGCCATTCCCAAAGTGTCCCTAATTTAATGCTGGAACCAAGACATCAGAACAGAATGGGGTGTCAGACACGATCAGCAGGGCTGACGCTGGCCCCAAACACACCTCAGGTCTGTCCCTGTCAACCACATGGGCTTTGAATGGATTAACAGACCTGAATTAATGGGTGTCCTCAATTAGGAAGCATCTTCCTGCTTGTTCCCAGAGGCATTCCTCAAAATCCCTATGGAAAGCACCACTTGGAGGGTGCACTGGGTGTAAGGGGCAACGCTTGGGCAGTGGGGGAATCTGGCAGGGGCTGCCCTGTGCTGGGCACAGCTGGTGCCCACAGCAGACCCACCACGGGCCACCCACAAACCAAGCTGCAAGGTTGCTGCTGCCTCTGGGAGATCTTAAAGGAGAAAAAAACCCAAACCAGAGGGAAAATAAAAAGAAGGGGAAAAAAAGTGAAAAGAGCAGTGCAAGCATCAGAAGAGGAGGAGGAGGAGGTGAGGAGGTGCTCCAGGCACCAGAGCGCGCGCAACCCTTGGGGCAGGCTCGTGCTGGAGCAGGGAAGGAACAGAGGAGGAAGGTGTGGCAGGAAACAACTGCTGCAGAGCATGGCATTTTGCCTGCTTGTCTTAAATTTCACTTCTTTCTTCACACAGTCTGTGGTTTCTCACCATACCTGAGTGTCTTTTGTGTCCTTGTGATTTTGAAATGGGGAGCCTTGGAGAGCAGATCTCTTGGGAAGTGTCCACCTTGACAGGTTGCTTCCCAGGATAATCCAGGATCAAATCCAGGTCATCGTCATCAGCAAGCAAGGAAGCTTTCATGATCTGAGGATGTGGGAAGCCAAGCCAGAACATCAGCAATCCCTCCCACAGCTGCAGCTCACTAAGCTCATCAAAATAGCTATTCCCACCCAAAAAAACCTCCTACATGCAGCACATGACCAAACAACACAGCCATGCTGCAAATTCCAAGGGAACAGTGGAGGCACAGCTCAGGCTTGTCACCTGATGGATGAGGTTTTACAACTATTTGTTAAAATCAGTGCACAGGACTTGTAAAGGATTGGGATGACATCCTAGAATAATCCTGATTTCTTAGATCTTAGCTCTGTCTGCTGTTTGTCAGCTTAAAGAATAATTTCTGGTCTATTTGTTATTACAGGTAGAAGCCCAAAAGTATTTGAGGTACTGCCCTTCCACAAAAATTACAAAGGCCTAGGGGGACAGGACAAGGGCGAACAGCTTCCCACTATCAGAGAGCAGGGTTAGATGGGACACTGGAAAGAAACATTTCCCTGGGAGGGTGGGCAGGCCCTGGCCCAGGGTGCCCAGAGAAGCTGTGGCTGCTGCCCCTGGATCCCTGGCAGTGTCCAAGGCCAGGCTGAAGGATCTGTGATAGTGGAAGGTGTCGCTGACCATGGTAGGGGGCGGGGCTGGATGGGCTTTATGGTTTTTCCCAACCCAAACCTTCTGTGGTACTGTGAACTAGAAGCATCAACACCAAGCCCCAAATCAAGACCAGTTATCCCAACACCTTGTTCTGCACCAGCTAGGCCCCAGGCAGCTGCTCTGGTATTCATTCAGCTTACCCCAGTGCCCACACTCAACACTTCTGAATTTTAAGTTCTGGCTCTAAGGTGTCTCACGTCAGCACTGAGTTTTCCACGTGTGAGGTTTCCCCCAGCACAGACCTGTGCTGTGTGAGCTCAATCCCACCCCATGTGATGCACTGTTCACCACAAGCTGGTCTGTAAATACCCTTGGGGAGGCACATCCATCCCTTGAGAAGTGCTCGGTTTCCCTAGCCCTCTCCCGGACAGGAAAACTGGCAGGACACTGACCTGCAGGACGTAGGGGTTGATGCCCTGGGTGGATGCGATGTGAGTGGACGCTGGCACTGCCTCCTGCTCCTCTGCCAGGGCGTCCTCGCCGAAGGGCTCCTGGGCTGGCTCCTGGGTGATGTCAGCCATGTCACTGTCCAGCTCCACCACCCTGCCCAGCTGCTCCAGCTCCGGGGGCTGCGGATACAGAGGCCAGGTCACACCCACAGGGCACAGCTCTGCAGGACCCATCACAGCTCTGACCGTCACCTGCGGGTGCTGCGGAGCATTCCCGGCTCTGCCAAGGCTCCATGCTAAGGTCAGGGATGGACACAACCTTCAGGGTGTGCCATGCCAGGGAAGAACAGTCCCAGGTTAGTGATGCCCTCCTGGAGTTTTCCCAGTTCTGCCATTCGGTTTAGGAAACTTCTTCAGCTTTCCAGTTCTCACGTGCCCAGCAAAGCGAGAGCTCTGTGAACCCTGCCTCTCTCCCCTCCTCCCAAATC
Organism: Acanthiza pusilla; assembly: GCA_036630365.1. NCBI lineage: Eukaryota > Metazoa > Chordata > Aves > Passeriformes > Acanthizidae > Acanthiza > Acanthiza pusilla. Next base: position 6,957,528 of record JAXCHO010000111.1, on the reverse strand, counting down.
CATCCCACGTGGTACAAATTCCAATCATGGAGTCTACATTCCACAATGAACTGCATTTTATGTGGTTCCTGTGTGTGGAGAGGCCCTGGCACAGGGTGCCCAGATAAGCTCTGGCTGCCCCAGGATCCCTTGGAAGCGTCACTGGGGCTTGGAACAACCTGGGATAGCTGAAGGTGTCCTTGCCCATGGCACGAGTGGCACTGGATGGGCTTTTTTGGTCCTTCCAGTCCAAGCCATTCCATGATTCCATGGCTAACTCTGCTCACTGTCATGGGTTGTACTTTTGCCTGGCTCAGTCTTCGGGATCAGAGCTCCCAGGTACAGTTTGGCTCCGGTTTAACCATCCCATAACTCAGCTTTGTGCCCTGTGAAAGCCTCATGCTTCCCTGCTTCCCAATGAGAAACACAATACAGACCACTGAAGTGATCAAAAACAGGAGTGAGGAAACCTATGCAGGGAGTGCCCTGGGAGCCCTGCTCAGGAATTAAGGAGCACATTCACAAGGCTGTGCTTTGCCAGGAAGGGGTGAAGGCTCTCAGCTGAGGCAGATAAAATAACCCCAGGGGTCTGCAAGGACAGAACCAAGTTGCAGACGTGGAATCTGAGCCTGGCCGTGCATGTGGAACAGATTTACAAGTCAAAATGTGTTTAGAAACACACAAGTTTCACTGCTCCCTTCATTGGGCTTTAATGCAGCAGGCTGCCTTGCAACATTAATAAATTCATTAAATATTTAAGTTAGCAAGGGAAGATAAAACAAAAACCAAGTCTAGATACTAAATGCTTCTCGCAGCCCAAATAATAGTATTATCAGATGTGTTCTACACTAAGAGTTTGGAAAGTTTTAAGCCATGCTATGATGTTTATTAGTAGTTTGGGAAACCAAATAAGGTTTTTCCTCATTTCAGAAATTAAAACTAGAGTTAATGGTATGCAAGTCAGAGACATTCATGAACCTGGAGAGGTTTTTGCTAAGTACACTGGAATGTGTAAGAATGTTTGAATATATCAGAGATATTCCCAGTATTCCTGAGCATTTAAAACCACAGCTCTGGTCCCTACAATCTGAACATGACAGAGGAAGGGGAACTGAGGTGAGGCTGCTGCACAGCCACATGTGCAGTGCAAAATGCAAATAATTAAGGATCTACTCCAGCAGAGGGATGAATGAGTGCATGTTAATTAGCCCAGGAGCCAGGAGAACCAGAGCAGCAGCTGGCCACTACTCTGGGATTCTCCCTGCAGAATCCAGCAGAGGTGTCAGCCCCCCAGCCTGCCCCAGCAGCAGGAGGTCCTGCCCAGGGAGCAGACAGGGCTCCTGGAATTGCTGTACAGGGATCAGAGTCCAGCAGCCCCTCGGCCCTGCCAGGAGAGCTCTGTTCTCCTGCCACACGAGTGGCCAGCAGAGGTTCACACTGGATACCAGGGAAAAGTTCTTCTATGTTAGAAACACTGAACTACTGAGGCTGGAAAAGCCTCTGAGCCCACCAAGTCCAACTGTTCCCCAGCACTGCCAGGGCCACCACTATGTCCCCAAGTGCCACATTCACAGGGCTGTGAAATCCCTCTAGGGATGGGGACTCCACCACTGCCCTGGGCAGCTGTGCCAGGGCTGGACAGCCCTTTCCAGGAAGAAATTTTCCCAATATCCAATCTAAACCTCCACTGGCACAGCTTGAGGCTGTTTCCTGCTCCACCCTCCTGTCAGGAGCTGTACAGAGCCAGAAGGTCCCCCCAGAGCCTCCTTTCTCCAGGCTGAGCCCCTGCAGCCCCCTCAGCTGCTCCTGGGGCTCCAGACCTTTTCTGCAGCTCCGTTCCCTTTCCTGGAAACTCTCCAGCCCCTCAATGTCCCTCCTGCCCTGAGGACCCAGACTGGACACAGCCCTCGAGGTGCCTCACAGTGCCCAGCCCAGGGGCCACTGGCCTCTTGCCCATTTTGATACTCCCAGAGAATTGGATCAAACACTGCCCGTGGATCAACCATTCATGTGTAAGATGGGCCCAGCACTGAGGATGTTTTGCAAAGGTTTAAAGCAGTCACATCCAACACAAATATGTTTACAAAGCCAGCATATAGCCAGCCTTACAAAATAATTGTTTTAATAAAAATAGAGCACATTCTTAAAATAAAAAGCAGACAGTCTTGCACACTAATGGTGGTAAAGGCAACTGAGTGCACAGCATCACTGTCCAGGCAGGCAGCACACGGCGTTGGCATTACGGGCGTGCATTTAATAGTCACAAAAACAAGGGTTCTTCCAGAAGAGGTGCAAATCTGCCAAACTCAGACTAGAATTCAAACAAGAAACAAGGGTTGAAAGCCTCCCCGCCCCATCCTCAGTCTGAAATGTCAAGTGTCTCAAAGGAAAACAACACGCGGCCACTCAGCCAGAGTTCAGAAGAGTTTCCGTAAGGCTTCACTCTCCAGATTTCAGTTTACTCCAACCACCCCCTTCCCAGGCACCAGCTACTCTCCAAACTCCACGTCATCAACCCCCTTTAGCCACTGTTCTCTTCTACCTGAGCTGGGGGTGCTGGTTTGCCATTCAGGGCCATCTGCTGGGGCAGCAGGTGCCCTGGGGGTGGCACAGGTGTGGTCTTTAACTTCTTGGTGTCCACTTTTGAAGGATGATCTTCCTCTTCCTCATCTGAATCTTGCAAGCCATACTTGGAGAAGTGTGCTACCTGTGTTAAGGAGAAGGAAAACCATGTCACAGCTTGGAAGTGAAATTTCTAAAAGGCCTGAACACTGAGCAGGTGTATCTGTGCCCTACACAGGTGTTCTAGCACACAGAGCTCTTGGGACACCTGCAACAAATTCAGCCTCTCCACAGACCAAAACCACCTGCTGTAGGAAGGTCTGGGGCCACAGGTTTCACCACAGAACCACAGACTGGTGTGGGTTGGGAGGGACCCTAAAGCTCATTCATTCCATGGGCAGGGGAACCTTCCACTAGTCCAGGTTGCTCCAAGCCCTGTCCAACCCAAGGCTGAACGCTCCCAGGGATGAGGAGTCACTTTGGTGAGGACAGCTCAGCTGTCTGAAGTTAGCAAATCAGCTGAATTACAAACTCTCAGGAGGTTCCAGCTCCAGGGTACGTGACTCCTCACCTTGAAGACCCAGGAGCCAGTCTCGGGGCGGTACTCCTTGAAGCGGGCGCCCTGCTTCCGGGACACGGCCTCCAGCCGGCCCTCGTAGTTCATCTCCGCCAGCCGCTCGGGGCTCTTGATCAGGCACCGCGACGTTTTATCCGTGGGCCACACCCCATCCAGGGTGACCTCAGCGCGCCTGGAAAAGGCACCAAACAGGCTCACAGACAAGGGGCTGAGGCAGAGCAGGGTGGGAACACGGATGGGAAACCTGGGAAACCTCACATCAGCTTTTAAAACCAATTTGTGGTTCGGAAGTTTGTAAGTATCTCGCAACCATAACATTGCAAACTGAATGCACTACTTGGGTTTGTCTCTTGGTTGCTGCCTGCAAACGCAGCAGACTGTCAGGATTTTAAAAATTGTCCTTATCTAACACTTACCTATTTAAGCCTTCTCCAATGGGTGGTTTTCTTTCGTCGTCAGGGTAAACAATAACTTCTTTTCTCCGGATATGTACGATCTCATCCAGGTTTAAGTTCGTTAGATTTACTTCTCCTTCAAAGTAAATTGATCCATAACCTGCAAAACAACCCAAATTGTCATAAATAGTCTGTGAAGTCATGTGCCAGAGAGCCCATGTTCCTGCTGTGCTCCTGTCCCGTCTCCACAGCAAAGTGACACCTCTTTTCCCGAGAAAACCCTGCAGGAGCATTATCAACTTTGACACTGATATCAACAGGCTTGGAGTGCTGGGGGTGTTCATCTGGAAAAGAGAAGGCTCCAGGGAGAGCTCCGAGCCCCTGGCAGGGCCTGAAGGGCTCCAGGAGAGCTGCAGAGGGACTGGGGACAAGGGCTGCAGGGACAGGAGGCAGGGAATGGTTGCCAGTGGCAGAGGGCAGGGCTGGATGGGATCTTGGGAATGAGGAATTGTTCCCTGGGAGGGTGGGCAGGCCCTGGCCCAGGGTGCCCAGAGCAGCTGTGGCTGCCCCTGGATCCCTGGCAGTGTCCAAGGCCCTTCCCAAGCCACAGCAGTCTGTGATACTGTGATTTATTCTACCCTAAAATCCTACAAGACTTTGATGCAAGCTGCTCCCAAAGCAAGGGCACTGGTTCCACTCGGACTGAGGGTTTGGAACTCTGGTTTCAATCACACTGAGGGTTTGGAACTCTGGTTCCACGGCTCCAAAATCCCTGATCAGCATGAAGCCTCTGGGAGGCAGGGGGTCTCACCCTTGCGGCCGATGGTGAAGTCTGTCACGATACATTCGTTCCTGTCGTTGGTGAACCGGGCCAGCTCCTCCAGGGAGGGGATGGTGTAGTAGCCAGCTCGTGTCAGAACAATCCCTGCAACACAACATTCTCTGAGAACGGGGCTGGCAGCAATGTGTCAACATCCCCAGACTGTCATCCCATTTCTTTTGTCAGCCTGAACTGCTGGAAGCCTCAGAGGAACCCAAAGCCCACAGACACCAAAACACCTGCATTCCACAGCCTCCAGAGCACATTCAAGCCAACTGCTCTGGCAGGTTCTGCCAGCCCAGGCACTCCTCAAGGAGCAGGAGGTGTACAGCCAGGAAGGGAAGAAGGTGCACAAGGAAAAGAACAATTGCAAATGCATCAACACTTGAAGGAAACACTCTCCCAGCTTTAGGAGCCTGGGGCGTCAGGCACTGCTGACCAAGCTGCAGCTTCTTCTACATTTAACAGCCTCCAATTCTTCTTCATCTATTAATTTGTCTAATGATCTTTCTATTTCCCAAAAGCATTTTGCATCTAGAAAATGTCTACAGACATTTCTTTTGAACATATCACCTGCCAGTTTCATTACACGCCACATAAGTATGATCTGAAAGGACGAACAAATCCTTTCCCTTGACCTTCTTGAGTTTAAAAAACTCCAACACATGATATAAAATCGGGGAATAAATTTAAATGCTCATTGACTCAGCAAATAAAATTTGTGCACTAGGGAAGAAAAGCAAGATTTTTATTCTGGTGAAAAGAGAAGGAAAAAAGCAAAAGGTGAGGGCATCAAAGAGCAGCAAACTTGCACAAAACACTGCCCCCAGCAGCCTCACCTGCAGGATGCAGGTGGTGCGTGGCTTCCCCCTCCTCTTCCCGCTCATCCTGCAGGGAATCCTCCTGGAAGGAGGCGTCCTCACTGCTGCCCTCCAGCCCGTTGCGCAGGGCCGCACGCATGTTCAGTGCCACGATGGTGTCATCCACGCCGGAGTGCGACTTGTGCCCGCTGCCCTCCAGGGTCTGTGGGATGGGCTTGGCAATGGGGTTGGTGTAAAACCTGGTCACCTCGTGGGCCTCCTCCTCCTCCTCCCGCTCCCCATCCTGCCTGTGGTTCTCCTCGGGAGGCACTGACAGGAAGAATCTGGGCAGAGAAAGGATAACATCAATTATTTAGTTCTAAGGGACTTACACCAATATTCCTGTGCAGGGCCAGGAGATGGACTTGGATGATCCCTGTGGGCTCCTCCCCGCTCAGAAGAGTCTTGTGAATCTATGATTAAAATTCTGCTCTTTCCACACAAAGAGCAAACAGGACCACATGAACTGCAGTCTCAGTGATTATTCCCCTTCCCTCTTCCCTCGCTTGACTACCTTGACTCCCACTACAGCAAGGACAGTGGTGAGAATGCAGAGTCCCCACAATGCTGGGGACTAAAGCACATGCCCTGTGCAGAGCGGAGTGGAACATGGAGCTCAGGCTGGAGAGGAACCTCAACAGGAGGTGGTAACAGCAATTCCAAGGCTCCAAACCCTCTGCCCACAGGGCCAGCATGACCCCACTCGCAAATCAGCTCTTATCTTAGTAGCTTTCAATCAAATTCATGTGTTGAGGTATTTTTTCCAGCCTCTAGTTAAAACCAAGACAAAATCAGAGTTCAAATGAAATACGGCCACAAGTTTATTAAAGGAGGTTGGAATTCTGGCTTTTGTGGGGGGAGAAGATGTAGCCTTAGAGGTTCCTCGTAATCTGTAAAAAACATACGTAGAAAATAGAAATATGAGACATGAGGATCAGTGGAGCTTCCTTACAATTCCCATATCACTGAGGACTGACCAGGAGAGGTTCTTCTCCCCTCAGAGTCAGGTTTAGCACTTCCCTCAAGGAATGCCCTGGTTTCTTCCTACAGGGAATGGAGAGACTCATCCAGAAAATACGTCCCTGCTCTCTGACCCAGATTTGGTTGGGGTGACCTGGCAGCACCCAGGAAGAACACACGGTTAGTCCAGCAGGAAATGGATCTCCCAGCAGGTCAATTGCTTTCAACGAACATTGAAGTGACATCGCTGAAATGAAGTCACTGCTGTACAGCAGTAATTTAGAGAGACAGAACCAGTTTGCATTTCTGAGGCCAGTGCCCTCAGCTGTGACTCACTCACCTGTCCCCATTCTCTGGGTACTCTGACGGCGACGCCAGGTCCTCGTTCTCTCGGCTCACGGGAGAGAACAGGCTGCTGCTGCTGAGGTTCTTCAGAACCAGCTTCTTGATGCTCTTCCTAAAAACAAAACACACCAGAGAAGGGAAATTTGCATCTATCCACTGCATAAATATATATTTTGTCCTTAATTCAGATGCTCCAGGGACCAGGAACCACTCTAAGATCTGTTCCCACACCCAGAACATATCAAGTCTCCCACAAGAGACAGTAACATATTCTTGGGAATTGTATTCAAGGCTCTGGTTTATGGGGAAGCGTAAAAAGCACAGCCAGTGAAAGGCTCAAAGCCCAAGTTCAGTAAACCACAGTGTTCTCTGTTTCCCAAATCAACTTTTCTAGAAGCACAGAAGGTCTGGCCCACAAGTGCAAGTTCATTTTACTGCAGAGTCACTTAAGTCTTTTGCTTTGTTTTCACTCAACTCCAAACCCTTCTGAACTCCTTTTCTATTTGATTGCCCCGATGCACCTGAAAACTGAACCCAAAAGCTTCACTCAGGCAGACCCATGATTTATGTCTCACAGAAACACCTGTGGATCTGAAACAGAACCACAGCTGGGATAAAACCACCAGAAATCTGCCCCCGTATTAAGGGCATGAGTAAACCTGATGACACTCTCAGTTCAGGAGCAGAAGTATTACCCCATGCAAGCTTTCCTTGTAAGAATTCCTAAATGACTTCATAGGAGCTTTGTTCCCATCATGGGCTGACCTCATTTTACAGCTTATTTGGCCTTAAGAGTTTAAGCTGAACCTTTCTACTGCCTCTACAGAAAACAGTTCTAGTGAACTCTTAGAGACAATTTGTTACCGTTCTTCCTCTCTGAACCAGGGCACAAAATCGTGGGATTTAGGGTAACACACAGGAGTCTACAGAAGATTCTCACACAGAGACAAAAGAGAAGCTCACTTTGGCATGAAGGCTCCGTTGGACAGGGAGGGCTCATCATCATCCAGCCCATCGAAGAGCTGGGACTTGGCCGAGCCCGCCGACTGCAGGGCCTTGGGCCGCACTCTGGTGGCAGGGCGCGGGGTCAGCTTGTAGTGGGTGGGGGTTGTCAAGGCCTTCTGGGCTGCTGGGTTGGTTGGCTTCAGCCTCTGCAACAGAAAGATGGACAGTTGGAATTCTCAGGGCATGTGGACAGAGCTTTAGGGTGCTCCAGCCCAGGGCCTTGAAAGGCAAAGGGGGTGGTAAGTAAAGGGGAAGCAATTATTGCACCCAGGTTAGAGGGCTCCAGGCACAGCCCTATCCATCAGCCTGGATCCATGTGCCCCACCCCGGGCTCCAGCCGCCAGGCAGGACTCAGCTCCAGCCCCTGCAATCTGCCCGGGGCAGCAGCCACTTAGAACCTGCCCTAACACTTCAAAAGCCTGGAAAGTGTTTGCTTTGTTGTCTTCTGAACAAAGCAACAGGGAAAGGTTTGTTGGAGACTCAGAGATGTCCTAAGCAAAGCACTACAATTATTCCAAGCACTAACAATGATCCATCTTTATTCCCAACCAGCAGCAGTGAACACAGGAACTCCAAAGCCAAGGCTGTGATACAGGCAAAAGCAGGAAATAATGGAAGCAAGGAAAGGTTTGGGTTGGAAAGGACCTTAAAGATCGTGCATTTCCAACCCCCATGCCATGGGCAGGAACTTTCCACTGGAATAAAATCAAGCACTTTGTGTCCTGGAGGGTAAAAAAGCCACTGCACCACTGGGAGAGAACAACTTACTTGGCTGCTCACTGTGCATTTAAGTGAAGACAGTGCACACAGACCAAAGTAATCCCACCTGTCACCCATAAAATGAGTTCAGTGTGGATGTGCACTTACCTCTTCTTTCTTCTTTGGGTCTGACATGGGGTTTCTGAAAAGTGGGGAGTCTCCAAAGGGTGAGTAGGTCAGGCTGTTGAGGTGCTGCTGGAGGACAGCTTGCTGGGCTGCAGAGGCATTGGGGTCTGTCAGAGCTACAAAAGGAGCAGCATTTTAGTTTAAGAGCTTTGGGAACAGAACCAGGGCAGGCAGAAGCACAGCAGCTCTCAGAGCATCTCCTTCCTCCATCAGTGTGCAACCACATTCACTGAGCTCTCATGGGTGAAAAGCTGAGGGCACAGAGAGCTACAGAGCAGTGGAAAGAGCCTGACCTGCCAAAATATTCAACTACTCCAGCTGACTTCTGAAAGGGTGTGCAGGGAAAATATTTCATGCAGAATTTTCACATTCCTGCTACCACAACCAAACATACAAGTCTAGAGTCCCCTTCTCCAATGGACTCCAAATTTTATCTTTGCATCTTAGAGCATCTAATTTTAACTCCTATTAAAATGCTCTAGTGTTCACACCATGAAACATTCAAGCCACCAAAAGCTGCTTAATTCCCATTCCAACAAAACCAGGGTGAATGTGAGCACTCCCAAAGAACAACAAAACCAGTCTCAGGAACAAAAGCTTACTGTCAAGGTCTGCAGGAAGTTGGGAGGAGAGTTGGAGACAACTGGGTGTTAACTTTTCTCCCAATGGCACAGCATTCCTGTTAATAAAGGCCCTCCAGGCTGCTCCTATCTGGAAGTACTGAAGGAGCCAATGCTGCACTTCCCTTACTTCTGTAAATATCTACTCTTGATGTCCCAAATTCAATGATGGGAAATGTTACTAATCTTGAAGACCAAGCTCTAAAATAGCTGCAACTATCTGCCATGTAGAGCAACTTTGAATTACTTTAAAAATATACACATAACTAGCAAAAAAAGGGTCATTAACACAGTCTGCACTGTGACTGAGAACAGAAGTGGCCCCAAGGAGATGTTTTGTCATTCGAAAGCCTTTGGGAGAGGTGTGCTCCTGTGTTCAGGCACGTGGGAACAAGGCAGGAAGCAGCAGGTTCATGGACACTCACCTACAGCAGGCTGAGGGGCTCCAAAGCCCAGAGTAGCTGTGGATGTGTTGAATCCTGGGGCTCCGAATGCTCCTGTTCCAAGAGTTCCCCCCAGCTTTGGCTGGGTGTTTCCAAACAAGGACGTCTGTCCTGCCCCCAGAGCTGTGACAGGAGAGGTGACTGTCATTTACTACAGGACTGTGACAAGTTTTCAAGCACAACAAAGAATCAATTCCTTCCTAAACTACAGGAAACACTCTCCATGTCCATGGATGCTGCAGACACTCAGGATGATCAGACCAGAGGATCTGAGCACAGAGGACCTCACCAGTCCCACCAGCGCTGCCCAACTTCTACCAGGACACTTGGCACTGTGCTAAGAAGTTCCCATGGAGCTGCCCTGAGACATCCTGGCATGAAGCTAAAACACTCCCAGCCTTTGCTAACTCAGTTACAGGCAATACCCAGGCTGGACCAGCACTGCAGCCTGAGGGCCTAGGCGGCTGAGAAATGAGCTGGGAAACTGCTTACCTGTTCCAAACCCTGTTCCAAGCCCAGTGCCCAGAGTCCCAGTCGCAGGCTTGTTTCCAAACAAGCTATTTCCAGCAGTGTTGGCACCAAAACCTTCAACAACAGAACCAGCAGCTCATTAGAGATTAAATCAAAACCATACATTTAATTAAATAAGCATCTCAGGGTCAAAGAGCCCTGCCACAGTCAAGGTCACATTTCTCACTGTCAGCAGGTTAAGCTGACAATCAGCAAGAAGGGTCTTCACCAGTAACAAACATATTTTAGTTATAAATACAGCATTAAAGCAGCATAGAAAAATGCTGGTCTACCTTCTTAAGCATTTTGGTTTGTTACAAACTTCAAAGTTTCCCCGAAAGGCAGAGCTGACATGATGCTGGCAACAGAGTAAAATGTGCTGGGGATTTTTAAGTGCCTGGAGGGAACAAACCTCATTTCATCCTGTTCATACTACACACTTGTTTCTCTGGCCTTCACCACAGAGCAGGTGGGAACTCAGATCTGCACAGTTCAAGGACACAGCTCTAACTGCAACAAGGCCACCCCAAATCTACCATGAGACAGCTCAGTTCTGCTGCAGATGCTGACCCCATCCCATGCCTCGTTAGTACACAAAACCAGGATTAAACTGAAAAACTGCAGGTGTGCACCAGCCCCTTGGAATTCAACTCCTTCCCCCTATAAACTGCTACACAGGCAAACCAAAAACACACACACTGCAAAGGCTGATCTCCACCAAACAGTGCCAACACACTGGTGGGGCCATGAAGATCCTGACGAGCAGAACAAGAACTCAGAAGCACTTTTCACACCCCTGGGAGGTTTTCCCAGGGCTGGTCACCACAGTAAAACCCTGCTTGCCAAGATGCTGCCCTGGTTCAGAACACTAAGAACTGCACAGAGCTTGATTTGGAGAGGACCTTAAAGACCACCCAGGTCCCTGGAGCTCTCCCTGTCTATCCTCGCAGGCTGGCACAGCAGGCTAAAGGCACAGGAGGCCCATTGCCTTTAAATAACCAACACAAAAGGAGCACTGCAGAAAAAGGATGTGAGGATCATCTCCCTTCCTACTCAATTTTAGAGGCAGTTTTGTTGCTCTGAAATCCAGAATTAAAATAGAAGAGATTTCAGAGTCCTGTGAAAGAAGCTGCCATTGCCTTCAGCCATCCCTACACATTCCTCCTGCTCAGCCACACACTCATCCAACACCAGCTCTCTCTCACATCAGTGTCAGAGGCCACCAGGAACACAACGCTCTGCTCCTCAGGACTTTGGTCCTTCACACCACCAAGGACAACAACAGCCACCACCTAAACTGGAGCTCACTCATTTCACTTTTGCTGCAGTGCAGATCTAATACCTGCCAAGCCCAGGGATCACTGGTTTTGCCCCAATTTCCCCAGTGCTCCTGTGCAAATAGGTGACACAGGAACATGCCCAGGTGGGTTGGGGATGTTTCCAGAGAGGGAGGCTCCAGCCCCTCCCTGAGCAGCTGCTCCAGGGCTCTGCCCCTCCACAGAAAGTTCTTCCGCAGGTTAGGGTTGAACTTGTTGTGGTTTGTTTGTGGCCACTGCTCCTCATCCTGTCCCTGGCACCACTGAGCAGAGTCTGCACCATCCTGACACCCCTTGGAGAGAATTGTATGGATTGATGGATCCGCTCTCAGCTCTCCTTCCTCCAGACTGACCAGGCCCAGCTCCCCCAGGCTCTCCTCACCAGAGATGCTCCAGACCCCAAATCATCTCTGTGGCCTTCACTGGACTCTCTCCAGTAGCTCCTGGCCTGCCTTGAGCTGTGGAGCCCAGAACTGAAGAGGACACTCCAGATGTGCCTCCTTGGGGCCGAGCAGAGGGGTAGGATCCCCTCCCTGACCTGCTGGGAATGCTCTTCCCAATGCTCCCCAGGATCCCAGGGGATCTCTGGGCTATCCCAGGCTGAACCTTCCCTTAAGGATTCACCAAAACAGTGGAACTTGACCATCTACTGAGTCAGGGAGGCCCCCCCCAAGAGCAAAGGCACAACCCAGCACGTTTCCCTGCAGCAGGGCCGTGGCTCAGCGGACAATTCCAACTCTACAACACTTCGCACATGCTCTCAGTAGGTGTGTGGTACACACTGTACAGCTTTAAATGACAGAAACCCCACTTCTTTTTCCCTGTCCCCAAATTGAAAGGGTTTGTAGGAGTTCCTAAAGTCAGGGCTGGTTTGTTACCGAAGAGGCTACCGCCCGTGGTGGTACCGAAGGAGGGAGCGCTGGTCGTGGTGGCTCCAAATCCAGCAGGCTTGTTCCCAAACAGGGTCTGAAAAGAAAACAACAGGAATTTGGAAACCTGAGAGGCTGTACTCCAGGAACTGTAGCACTGTTTGGCTGCAGGCAAGGAAGCAGGACTAAAGCCAAGCACAACTGAGCCCACCCAGCCTGGCCTCCCATGAGTCGAGGGTTATCCCAAGCCACGTGCAAGAACCCCCCAGAAAGAGCTGTCAGGGTTGAACTCAGGGGGCTTAAGAGACTTTTCCAATCTCAGTGATCCTGCGATTTTCACTCCACCAGAACCAAAACGACCGAATATCAAGAACCAAGGTTGGTTTTGGTCCATCACAACTTACAACCTATACTTCCAACCCTACGCCAAGGCACCCCCAGGCACTGAGAACCTCAGTCTCTCCGCTGCTTTCATCACTCCACACATCACTTGTTAAAAAAATGACTCTACTACATGTATTTATCCCTAAGTTTACAGCAAAACACCTGACTTTTGCAATTCACACATCTTAATTCCTAAGCTAACACAACTTCCATGAAGGTCAGCACCCCAGAACAGGGCTCTGCTTGGCTTTCTCTCTTTATTACAAAGGCACAGACATACCGAACCACCAACACCAAATCCTGTGTTGGCTTGTCCAAAAAGGCCAGTTCCCGTTCCAAATCCAGTCCCAGCATTTGTATTGGCAGCTGTCCCAAAAAGGCTTCCAGGCTGCGAGGGCTGGGTGACCCCAAAGAGACCCTACAAACAGGAACCAGGTTAAGGTAATGCTCCCAGGCTTTTCCAAGTCCAGCACTGACAACAACTGATCCAACACACAAAATCAGGCAATAAAACAATGCTACATTTGCTCTCGTGCTGGGGGAAGAGGAGGGGCGAAGAGCATTCCAGAAGCTTTAGTCTTCCTCCAAGAAATTAATTACAAAAAGGAAATTTAAAAAAACCCCAAAAATAAACAAAAGCCCAAAAATTTATGCTCCAAGCTTTAAAGGATATTGGAATTTCCTCATCGCTTTGAGCAAGGGAGATAGAAAACAAATACCTCACAGGATTCTCTGGAAGAAGTCACAACAAATTCACAAAGAACACAAGACATTTGGAGCCAAAGCCTCTAGTTAAGCAACAAGTTACAGCTACATCGAGTCTATTGTCACAAAAGCCCCCAAATGCTGCTCATTCATCACCAGGAAGTCCAGGATTTGCATTCCCACAGAAGGTTAACCATGGAATGATATTATCTGTGTGAAAATGATCGGAAATACTGGAAGTGCTAGAGAGAAGCTGCTTGAGGAGGTGAGTGGGTACACGATTTGTGAGCAGCTGATTGCTCTCCAACCGTCAGGAGGTTCCTTGCTCCACCACAGCCTTTGGAGCCTGGCATCCTGGTTTTAGCACTGTACTGGAACCTGAGGAACATCCCAACCCCACAGCCCCCCTGTGTGACAGGAGCAGCTGCAGCCCCGCTCCCACCCTGCAGCCCCTCTTACCATGGTGTTGGTGTTGGGCTGGCCCAGGGTGCTGGTGCCCCCGAAGGAGAAGCCGGTGTTCTGCGTGGTGGTGGCCTGGCCGAAGGGCTTGTTGAAGAGACTCGCGGTCTGGGACTGCTGCCCAAAGAGCCCCCCGGTGGTGCCGGTGCCAAAGCCGGTCGTACCTGGGACACCACACGTGGATTAGAGACCAAAGCCAGCAGATCTCCGGCATTCAAACAGAAAAAGGGTCGTGGAATGTCCTGAGCTGGAAGGGACCCACAGGACCATCCAGTCCCACCCTGGCCCTGCCCAGACACCCAACAGTGCCAGCCTGGGCATCCCTGGCAGCGCTGTCCAAAGGCTCCTGGAGCTCTGGCAGCCTCGGGGCCGTGCCCATTCCCTGGGGAGCCTGGGCAGTGCCCAGCACCCTCTGGGGGAAGAACCTTTCCTTGATCTGCAGCCTGAGCTGCCCTGGCCCAGCTCCAGCCATCCCTGGATCCTGTCTCTGCCCACCCAATAACCACCCATTCCTACAGCCTGGAGGATTTGGATCTGTTTACAGATGAACTCCACAAACACAAATATCTATTAGCAGGAAACAATCCTTCCCCTCACAGGGTGCCCAGAGAAGCTGTGGCTGCCCCTGGATCCCTGGCAGTGTCCAAGGCCAGGCTGGACATTGGGGCTTGGAGCAGCCTGGGACAGTGGCAGGTGTCCCTGCCATGGCAGGGGTGAGACTGGACGAGCTTCAATGTCCCTTCCAACCCAAACCATTCTGTGATTCTATGATCTTTTTACCTTTCAATTTGCACCAAAAACTAATAAAAATCCAATTGTTGTTTCAATTTTTCCAAGGAAAGATAAGAAAATGGATTTCTGAGGCAAAGAGCTCCACCAGTGAATGCTGGCAATACAACCAGCACAACTCTCAGCTCACAGCAGCGTTTCAGCATTTTGCATCACATAAATTGAAATGGTTTAATGGAATATTTGCACATGCACTCACAGGAATGCCAGGGCCAGGCAGTACTTACTGGTTCCAAAAGCAGTTTTATTCTGTCCATAGGAAAAGCCTGTATTGGTAGTGGAAGAGCCAAAAAATCCTGTGGCTGTGCTGGATGTGGCAGTGGAAGAGCCAAACAAGCTAGCAGTCGCTCCTGCTCCGACAGGATTCGTGGGCCCTTTCCTGTTCGCCTGGTAGTCTTCCAAACGGAGTTCCTAGGGGAAAATCCAGCTCTTTTTACACAGCCAAGGGCAAGCAAGTGTCCTTAGCACACTCACACAGCACCCAACTACACCAAGGTGAAGGCTCAAGAAAAGCTGCAACACCTATGTTTTTAAAAATAAGGACATCAAAAACAGGATCTGAACTTAGATCCATGTTTGGACTACAATTTGACTTCCAAGAGTTTTATCAAATCTTTTCAAAAAAGATCTGTTTTGAAGGGTCAAGCAAACCAACCCAAATGGGAAGGCCTCAGGTTAATTCCTTGGGAACACCAGTTAACAATAAACAACTGAATTTTGTCTGAGGTCCTGCTGTTATCTCAGTAGAGCAGAGCTGCTCCCAACAGGATCTTGTATCCTGACAAGATGGAATTTCAGCTCTTCCAGACCTGCATTAAGCATTTAAATCCAACTGCAATTAACGTAGAGTTGCATTAACTGTTTTACTTCACAACACCTCTTGTGTGTGATGCATAAATTGAAGGTTCAATATTCTTTCATTAACGAGCACAGAAAGTAATTATGGCCCAAAAAAGCCCAAGGTAAGGCTGTGTCTCCCTGTACTGACCTCAAGGGACTTGCTCTCGTACTCCTTCATGGCAGTGATGCACTGGTGCTTGGTGTTGATGTTGGTGCTGACGCCGGATTTCACCATGGTGTCGGTGCCGGTCGGGGGCTGCCGGGAAGGAGGGGAAGACCAGGTTAAAATCCAGACAGATTTGGGGGAATATGGCCAGAACTCCCTGCAGACCCTGGGAAATCCTACACCTAGCACAGACCTGAGGCTCTGCGTGACTCCTCTGCTCAGGCAAGAGCCCACCTGTAGAGCTGCCTCCAACCCTGGGGCCCAGGATAAGGAGGACATGGAGCTGTAGGAACGAGTCCAGAGGAAGCCACAGAGATGTACCAGGGCTGGAGCCCCTGCCAGTGCCTGAAGGGCTCCAGGAGAGCTGCAGAGGGACTGGGGACAAGGGCTGCAGGGACACCACAAGAGGGAATGGCTTCCCAGTGCTAGAGGGCAGGGCTGGATGGGATGTTGGGAATGAGGAATTGTTCCCTGGGAGGGTGGGCAGGCCCTGGCCCAGGGTGCCCAGAGCAGCTGTGGCTGCCCCTGGATCCCTGGCAGTGTCCAAGGCCAGCCTGGACATTGGGGCTTGGAGCAGCCTGGGACAGTGGCAGGTGTCCCTGCCATGGCAGGGGTGGCACTGGATGAGCTTTAAGGTTCCTCCCAACCCAAATCTTGCATGGTTTCAGGGTTTTATGATTCCATCGTTATTTGTACAGTTGAGGCCTCACCCAGGTGTGCTCAGTGACAATCAACAACGGAATTTGTCCCAGGAACACCCAAAACAACTCCCAGCAGTTCTGCTTTTGGTTTCACTTTAAAAGCAGTTTACTTCAGTTTCTGACATAAATCCTGGAGCTCTGCATGAATTTCACTATCCCTCTTTTTCTAACAGTGCTATGAAACCACAGATCAGCAGCACTGCAAGAGCCCAGACAGCACCACAGCTCTGTCCCCAAAGCCTCAGTCTTACATCAGCTCTGTCTGGAAATGAAGACAGACGAGATCTGCATGAACAAGTTTTTGGGGAAAAGAGTCCCTCTTCCAGCAGGCCCCAGTTAGCCCAGTTCCTCAAAGCCTCTCTGCTGGGCCACCCTCCAGGTCCAACTGCCACAGAACTTCGTAGCAGTTACTGAGTCCTGCCTTAAAGAGGACTCGTCCAGAGGAGGGACGACACCACTCCTCTCCTTCCAGTTCCCATTCCCAAAGCCAGGCTGGCTCAGGAGAGCTGCAATGATCCTGACCCATCCCAAGATGTCTCTAACCCTTATTGCTGCTAGCATTTGCCATGGATCACCTTCAATTCCATGGCACTCCCTGGGAAGGCTCAGCTTTAGGAGCTCCTTCACCCCTTCAGCATTAGCACAGCTCTAAACCCAGCAAGTCTGAAATTCTACAGTGTTTGAGGAGTTTGTCAAATTCAGAACAAAACCTGGAGTTAATTACACCTATTTCCACTGCAACAGTCCTTCTAAAGGGATGTTTTCAAATTATTTCAGAACACTTACATATGAACTCTTACTTTTTTCATCTCAGCGACCAACACATCACACAAAAAACTGCAAAACTGAATACTTCCCACAGTAAACAGGCTGGATTAAGAAAAGCAGAACTTACATTAAATTTAATAGTCGTGCCAGTTGGAGCAGCAGTGAAGCTGGTTGGGCCAAAGAGAGAGCCAGATGTGCTCCCAAAGGGGTTGGAAGTGGTGTTGGTTGTCCCAAAGAGCCCTCCACTGCTGGTGCTCGTACCGAAGTCTGAATAAAGCAAAAAAAAAAAAAAACCCAACATCAGTATGAAAACAAACCTCAAGTTTTAAAACTTAAACCCTGATATTTTATTCAAATTAGAAACTGGTTTGAAAATGGAAAAAACAGCTGGGAAAATAATTTGACAGCAGAGCTGGAAACTGATGGTACTGCTAAAGCAGTTCTCTGCTGTAGAAGAGTGTCCCTAACTCAGCACCCCAGAAACATCAGACAAAGCACAGCAGCCAGTTTCCTTCTCCTCCTGACAAGCAGGAAGAAAATAACACAATAATCTGTATTCCCCAATAAAAGGGAATCAGCAAGGCTTCCTTTCTCTTCTCAGAAGGGGCTGCAAGCACTCGCTTTTGCTTCATGGAATTACAGCACAGTTTAACAGCATTTCCTGTCTTCTTCTGACACAGACAAACCCAATTATAACTGCTCTGCCACAAGATAAAAACCTAAAATCAAATGGCACCAAAAGAGATTTCAGAATAAAAAACTCCAGCCAACCACCTTTTGCAATTTATTTTAAAATTTAGGGCTGGAATCACAGCTACAGATTCAGGAGCACGTGGGCTCATCCTTGGCTGCTGTGGGCACAGGGTGTCCCTGTATCCTCCAGGAGAAAACCCCCTGAGCCCACCCTGACCCCTGTCCCAGCCCCCAGGTACATCCAGCTTCCCCTGCTCTCCCATCAAACAGCAGAAGGACACCACTTTCACTCACTTCCAAAGCCAGCTGGTTTGTTCTGTGCAAAGGCATTATTCTGGGATGAGAAGAGGCCTCCACCAGTGCTGGTGGTTCCGAAGAGGCTGTTTGATGTCCCAGTGGATGTTCCAAACCCAAAGCCGGTGCTGGTGGAGGAGGTGGCTGGTTGGTTGAACGTGGTCGACCCAAACAAGCCTCCTGCAGAGAGAAACAGGCTGTTAATCCTTCACAACCTCCTTTGCTCGGGGGCTTTGATGGGTTCTTGTTGTTCTGGGCTTGGGAGGGAGTTCGGTTATTTTTTGTTGATGATTCCTTGGTTTGGGGGTTTTTCCCTTTCCCCACCTCCCTCCCTTTTTCACCAATAATCCCCTGCCAGGCCCCTGCTCCACTCCCCCAGGGCAGTACCTGGCTTTGTCTGTGTGCTCCCAAAAAGGCTTCCAGTGTTGTTGTTGGAGCCGAAGGCCGACGTTCCGAAGGCTCCTCCGCTGGTTGTACCAAAGCCAGCATCTGCAAAGCAGCACCATGGCCCAGTGAGCCCCCTTCCCAACAGCTGCACTGGGGACTGAGGCAGGAGACCCACAAACACCCCTCAGGATACATGGCTTTTCCTTCCAAGCCTTCCCAACAAACCCAGGCCTGATTTGTTTCAATCCAAAAAACCTCAGCGAGATCACCTTCCCTAAGCATTGCATCTTCCACTCTTCCTACAAAAGGAAGTTTCCACCACAGACGTGGCAGCCTGGGGTCTCTCCAGAGTAAAAGCTTGGTTAAGGGTGAAGCCTCAGGCTCCTGAACCTCATCCAAGCCAGCCGGAGCACCCAGCAGCTCCCGAATTCCATCCCACAGGGGATCACCACCTCCATGGGATCCTCTGAGCTGCACTCCAGAAAAAAATACCTCATTAAAAACCACCTTAAAACCAGTTTAGATATTTTACTTACTTTGCCCAAAAGTTGAAGTTGTCCCAAAGCCAGTGCTGCCTCCAAACGGAGTTCCAAAGGATTTGTTAAACATTTTCGGAATATATCAGGTTTTCCCTTCGACCTGGAAAGAATTCAGGTGTTATTGAAAGCTCATCCTGCGAACTCATTTTCCACCTCCTTCATGGCTAAGGGTAGCAATCCCACTGGAATCCTTCAGCACAAACCCCAAGGCATTGAGCAATTCCAAACCCTGCCAGAACCCCGGGGGGGTCAAGGACACCAACATTCCAGTGACACCACAGGTAAGGAGGTAGCACTAAACATCAGTGTCCCTAAAATTAAGGAGTCACCCTTAATTGTGGCCGGAGCTCCTGCACATCTCAGCCTGTGTCCTGGGCTGGGGCAATCCCATGCCAATCCTGGGGTTCCAGGACTGATTTTCCTGTTCAACCCTATTTGCCAACTACATCAAACATGGCACAGGGAATGCACTGCACAGGGATTACAGGAATCCGCCTTCCCCTGCTTCCCACTTCTGCACTTCCCAGAAGTTGCTGTTTCAGGGCAGTTTTCCTGGGCCCAACTCCCTTTCCAACCCCCAGGGTTTATTCACAGCACGTTCCCTGTTGCTTCTCCTCAATCTCCTCCCCGAGCACAAACAGGTACAAACTCTGCTCCAACTCCCTGATTTACCAACAAATCCAGCACAGTCCCTGCAGCTCCTCAGGCACACTCTGTCAGGGAACTGTGTGGTGTTTTCCTGCAGCTCCACCACTTAAAATTCCAGAGAAGCCAAAAATGTGCCAGATTATCAAAAAAAGCCATACGCGCCAAAAACTGCCAACGTTAAAAACAGTATTACCTCCAAAAAGTCATATTAACCAGAACTAATGGGAGTAACGATCCAAAGAAAGCCATTATTAGCCAAAAGAAAATGCCAGTATTAACCAGAAAAAGAAACGCATTACTAATATAATGCCCTATTAGCCAAAAAAAAAGTCAGTATTATCCAACTCCCCTCTATATTCAACAGAAAATGCAGGAAATCCCCCACATTCCCAAGTACTCCCTGGAAGCCATAGCTGACACACAGCAGTGCAGAACTAAGAACTTCAGAAATTCAAGAATGGCCCACACCAGGAATTTTCCCAAGGCCAACAATTCTAGTTAAAGCCAAACCTGCCCTTTCCCTGTGCCCAGGTTTGTCAGCTCCCCCATCCCAGCAGTACACAGGGCACGGCCAAGCACAGCTTCCCGCAGGGAAATCACTGCATCCGCCTGCACATCCTTGAAACTGAAGCGTGTGCTTCCCTAAAACCAACAGCACTTTCTGGGAACTGCCAAATCCAGACTGGGAGCAGCTACAGCCTTCTACCACCCCTGAACAAACGGAGACTAAATCAGCCCAGAGCAACCGATATCCCACACTTCCCTGACACGTGAACTAAAAAGATGATTTATATCACCTCCAATGACTCCAACAGCCACATACCACAGTTTCGGAGTGTTAGGGGTCTCCACACTCCCACAGGCAAATCCTCATGGATTTCATTCATCGAAGGAAGAGGAATTTCAGTGAATTGATCCCGGTAAAAGCCAGGAAAAGCTGCTCTGCCAAATTCTCAGAGCCACAAAATAGAGCTTCGCCTCGGAGAGCTCCTCTGGCACAGGGTAACTTTGCACCCTGAGCCCTCCTCACCTTCTTGCATGGAATCACCGAGGCTGGAAAAGCCCTCCCAGACCATCAGGTCCAACCTGTGCCCCATGCCCACCTTGTCCCCAGCGCAGAGCACTGAGTGCCACGGCCAGGCCTTGCTGGGACACCTGCAGGGATGGGCACTCCAAAGCTCCCTGGGCAGCCCTGCCAAGGCCTGACCACTCTTTCCAGGAAGAAATTGGTCCCGGTGTCCAACCTGAACCTCCTGTCAGGGAGGTATGAGAGTGGAAAGCTCTCCCCTGAGCCTCCTTTTCTCCAGCCTGACCCACCCCCCCCTCAGCTCCCTCTCCACCAGTGCTCCCAAACACACTTCTCCCTACCTACAGAATATTTTCAGCCATCTCCCCTTGCCCCAGTGCAAGGCTCCCTTTCTGGCCAGACAAAAATCACCTGCAGTTTCCAGTTGTCCGATGTTGTAACTCTCAGCCTTATCTGCAAATTCACAAGTCCCTCATTCTCCGTGGTTCCTCTTTTTTAAGCCACTGCTCTCACATTTTCCTGAGATCATTAAACGCCAAACCCTACCTAAGAAGAAACCTGAAATATTATTTTATTAAAAAAACCAAAACAAATGAGTTACGGAAATATTTCCCCCTCCCACAGGGTGTATTTTGTTGTACTTCACACCCAGCCCTCCATCCCTGCACCTCGAGGGCTGTGTCCAGTTCTAGGCTCCTCAGGGAAAGAGCGACATTGAGGGGCTGGAGGTGTCCAGGGAAGGGAACGGAGCTGGGAAGGGCTGAGCCCCAGGAGCGGCTGAGGGAGCTGGGAAAGGGCTGAGCCTGGAGCAAAGGAGGCTCAGGGGAACCTTGTGGCTCTGCACAGCTCCTGCCAGGAGGGGACAGCCGGGGGGGTCGGGCTGTGCTGGCAGGGAACAGGGACAGGAGGAGAGGGAACGGCCTCAGGCTGGGCCAGGGGAGGCTGGGCTTGGACAGCAGGAGCAATTTCTCCATGGAAAGGGCGCTCAGGCCTTGGCAGGGCTGCCCAGGGAGCTTTGCAGTGCCCATCCCTGCAGGTGTCCCAGCAAGGCCTGGCCGTGGCACTCAGTGCTCTGGGCTGGGGACAAGGTGGGCACTGGGCACAGGTTGGACCTGATGGTCTGGGAAGGCTTTTCCAGCCTCACTGATTTCAGGATTCTGTGAATTTAGGAGCTGGAGCACAATTAGTAAAACTCGAGAGTTTTATGCCATATCCCTCTCTGCTGCAGCCCTAGCTGAGAAGGGACTCCCTCACGCCAAGGGGTTCGAACTGAAGTTTAACACGGACAGCACAAAAGCCCCATAAAGCTACCCAACGAAACCCAAGTCATCAACGTAACTCCAAGTCACACGTAACCAAACTAACTTTAAACGCCAACTAATCAACACGACAGTAAATAACTCCCATTGGGGGGGGTGCGGTGCCCCCCCGGTCCCGGGGACAGCCAGGCCGTTACCCTCATCCAGAGGCGCGTATCCCCCGAGGAAAATACCCAGAAACTCCCAACAGGATCCGCACCGGGACTCCCAAAAAGGCCTAAAAAACCCCAAAAGCGGGCAGGTACCCCGGAGACCGCCGGGGCACGAGGAGCGGGTCCCTCCCGAGAAATCCGACCCGCTCACGGCCCTTACCGCCTCCCTCCGGCCCTTCCTCCAGCCCAGGGCCTCCCCGCGCGCCCCCCTCCACCCCTCCCGGGGACCACCCGGTCTCCCGGCACAAAAGGCCTGGCGACGGCGCCGCAGCCGTGCCATGCCGTGCCGGGGAGCCAGGCCCCGGTGCTCTCCGCGGGTGCCGGGCAGGGCCGCCCCGCCAGGCCCCGGTGCTCACCGTGCGTTCCGGGAAGCGCCGCTCGGAGCGGCCGGGCCAGGTCGGGCCCGCGGTGCCGCCACCGCCTCACGGGGCCGCAGCTGCGTCACAGCCCGCGCGCGCACTCCCGGCCACCCCCGCGCGCCGCCTCAGCCCCGCCCCCCCGGTGCGCTTCCACCTCCCATTGGCCACTCCCCCGCTCTCACCCTGCGCTCAACGCTGATTGGCCGAAGCGGCGTCGCGCACCGAGCGCCCATTGGTCGGGCTGGCAGAGGAGGGGGCGGGGCTTGAGCCACGGAAGGGTCCAGAACGGTCCGAGTCTCGGCACCGCCCCGACATCCGGGGCGTTTGAGGGGGCGGGGCTTCCCCGCGGGGACCAATCGTGTGTCGCGGCGCGGGGAGCTGGGCCCCGCCTCTTAAAGGGGCCGCGGCGGGGTTGGGGGGGCGGGGGAAGAAGAGGAAGAGGTGGAAGAAAGGGAGGAAGAGGAGGAGGCGGAAAGGCGGAGGAGGCGTGTTGGTGCTGCCGGGCCGGGTCATGGAGCAGCGCGAGGGGGGCTGAGCGGTGAGGGGCGGTGTCGGGAGCCCGTCCCTGCGGGACGCGCGGGTTTTGGGGAGGGGGACCCAGGGAGGGTCCCTGGGGGATGTGGGGTGCCCGGAGCGGTCACTCACTGCCGGACCCTGAGGGTCCTGGGGCGGGGGGCACCTGGGGGCGTCTCGGGGGAATGGGGGGTGCGCGGGGAGGGGTCTCGGGGGGTCTCTGAGGGGTACCCGGGGGGATCTGGGGTTGTGCAGCCCCTCTTGTGCAGGGCAGCTCGGGGCCATTCAACACGTGATACAGAATATGAGCCATTTATTTGTCCTCTCGGGGCAGGGAGGGTACAGGGGACCCTGCTTTGGGACCCCCGGGTGTCCCCAGGGCCGAGCCCCCGAGGGAGGGGCAGGGTTTGGGGGTCTCAGCCCCGTCCCGTCCCGTGGGGCGGCTCCTGGGGGCTCCTGGGGGTCCCGGGGAGGGGAGCCTGGGCCGGTCGGAGACCCCCTCCACAGCCAGCCCGGCCCTTTGGAGCTTCCCTGTCGCTTTCCCGTATCCTGCACACAATTCCCTGTCTCCCCCCCAGCAGCCCGGCTGGGGCTGAGCGCTGGTGTCCGTGCCCCTCGCTGCGGCGGCTCGGTCCCTTCACCGCGGGGCTTGTGCTGCTGGCCGAGGGTGGCCGAGCTGCCCTGGGCACTGCCCAGACGGCTCGGGGATTGTCCGTAAATCGGATTTGTCCCGCAGCCGGGGGGTGCTGAGGTGGGATCCGTCCCAGCCTGATCCTTTGGGACACAGTGCGGAGCCCTGGGCTGGCAGGGCTGAGCGGAGCCCTGGGCTGGGGGTCTGGGGGTCTGCCAGTCTCCGGAGGTGCCCATCACAACGAGCCCTGGCTTCATTGCTGTGTGGGGCTTGTGCTGCCCTGATCCCGCAGCCGGGGGTTTATGGAATCATGGAATGTCCTGAGTGGAAAGGACCCTCAGGGATCAGAGTCCCACCCTGGCCCTGCCCAGCCCCCCAACAGTGCCAGCCTGGGCATCCCTGGCAGCGCTGTCCAAAGGCTCCTGGAGCTCTGGCAGCCTCGGGGCCGTGCCCATTCCCTGGGGAGCCTGGGCAGTGCCCAGCACCCTCTGGGGAAGAGCCTTTCCCTGATCTGCAGCCTGAGCTGCCCTGGCCCCGCTCCAGGCAGAGCTGCCCGTGCAGGCGCTGGGTGCAGCGGGGCGAGCGCGGGCTGTGGGTGCTGCGCTGTGCCGGAGGAGCCGCGGCTCCCGGCAGGACCGACGGCAGTGGCCTGGCTACGTCAGCGCTGCCCTGAGCGCAGGGAATGGTCTGGATGGATCCTGCGGGACAGAGCTCACGTGCCTGTGCTGCCAGATCCCTCTGGAGGGCTGCAGGGAAGGGCCCTGCTCTGCCCCTGCTGTCTGTGAGTCCTGCAGTTCCTATGCCCCGCAATGGGGTTTTCTTTGGCTGCCTTCTGTGCTGCCCACGCTGGGGCTGTGGGGTCACACAGGGTGTGACAGGACCCCCCTGTGTCCGTCCCTGCCCAGGGCTGTGTGGGGCTGGGCAGAACCCCAGAATCACTGAGTTTGGAAAAGCCCCCCAGGGTCATCAAGCCCAGCCTGTGACTGATCCCCGTGTTGTCAACCAGCCCAGAGCAGGAGGACAGAGCACCCAGTCAGACATTTGTTTGTTTGTTTACTTCCAGGTTTCCAAGATGTTGCAGGTCCCGCTGCCGCTGGATCGGGACGGGATCCTGTTCCGGCTGCGCTTCACCACGCTGGCCCTCGGCACTGTGTTCTGCCCCCTCTTTGGGTTCCTCTTCTGTGTGATTTGGTCTCTGCTCTTCCACTTCCGTGAGACGACTGCAACCCACTGTGGGGTGAGAGACTCCCATGGGCAAAACCCACATTCCTGTAGGGTTGGGGCAGCTGGGGGGTGACAGAGCCCCTCTGTCCTCGTGGGCCCTTCTCTCTTCTCTCCTGGCCTCCTTTGTCCTGTTGGGCTCCTGTGTACCTTCTGGACTCCTCTCCCCTTTTCTCTCTCCTCCTGGGCTCCTCTCCTGGGCTTTCCCACCAGAAGTGTTACAGAACCCAGGGCAAGCTGCACTGTTTGATTGTCCCTGTGATGCCTCAGGAGTGGCAGCCACAGGTTTGGCTTTGTCCTTGGGACTGAGGGAGGTACAGCCTGGTCAGGCTGGTGTCTGGGCTGGGAATGTTGGGGGTTGCTGCAGTGAGGAACATGGGTGGGGAAGCTGAAGGGAAATACAATGTCCTGTGGAGGGGCTGGTCCAGAGCTGCTGCCCCAGGCCTGCTGGAGTTCACAGATGTCTGGGGAGGGACAGTCTGGAGGTCCATACGGGATGAGACTGGGCTCCTCCCCAGGGCTTTCAGGCTGCTGGAGGAGCAGCTGGATACAAGCTGGGAATGGAGGGCAGGAGTCATCTCACACCAGCAGGAAATCTTTAGCAGGGGCTGGAATGCCAGGAAAGGGGGAATGGCTTCCTACTGACAGAGGACAAGGTTAGGTGGGATATTGGGAAGGAATTGTTCCCTGGGAGGGTGGGCAGGCCCTGGCCCAGGGTGCCCAGAGCAGCTGTGGCTGCCCCTGGATCCCTGGCAGTGTCCAAGGCCAGGCTGGACATTGGGGCTTGGAGCAGCCTGGGACAGTGGCAGGTGTCCCTGGGCTTTAAGGTCCTTCCAGCCAAAACCATTCTGGGATTCTATGGTTGATCAGAAGTGTAAAGGCAAGAAATCTGAGGAGGTCCCTGGACAGGGCCCCCCAGCATCCCAGGACTGTCCCAGCAGAGCTGTGGGGTCCATGACCCCATGGGGTGGGCAAGGGGCACTGCCACAATACATCTGCTGGCTTTGGGAATAGGAATGAACTCATTTAGGATTTAAAAAAGGACAGTTTTAGTGTCTGGGAGAGGACGAAGATGGCGCTGCGTGCCTGTCCCCATGAGCCCGTGTCCCTGCAGGTGCCCAACTACCTGCCGTCCATCAGCGCGGCCATCGGGGGCGAGACCCCGCAGCGCTACGTGTGGCGCCTGTGCATCGGCCTGCACTCGGCCCCGCGCCTGCTCGTGGCCGTGGCCTACTGGAACCACTACCAGAGCTGCCACTGCCCCCACCCGCGCTACCTGCGCCTGTGCCACGTCACCCTGCTGCTCAACCTGCTCGAGAACTTCGCCCTCCTCATCCTCACCTACGTGTCCTCCACCGAAAACTATGGTAGGTGTCACCCCCCTGCCCCGCCCGGGCCCTGCCCGTCCCTGCCCTGCTGAGCCCTTCCATGGGCCACTGCTTTAGAATGAGGCCTTTTGGAAAGAAAAAACAGATTAAAAACCCCCGGTATTCCATTAAAGTTGGTAGTTACAGAGGAAGGATATGCTCATGACATGCAAATAGCCATGCTCTTCCCACAGTTCTGGTTGCTGATAATTGGTTGAAGCCATGGGTTCAGTTTTGGGATGGAGCCTGGATCAGGCCTTGGCCCCTGGTTCCACCCCTGTGCCGAGGCCCTGCTCCACGGGGTGTCAGCAGGTGACCCAAGGTGGGTTAGAGTTCATCCTGCTTCCCCTCCATCCCCACAGCTGCGCTGTGCTCCGAGCTGGCTGTGCTCCAGCTGCCTTTGGATACCCTCCCCCAGGATTTCTGGGGAAAATTTCATAGAATCACAGAATGCCAGACTGGTTTGGGCTGGAAGGGACCCTAAAGCCCATCCTGTGTCACCCCTGCCATGGCAGGGACACCTCCCACTGTCCCAGGCTGCTCCAAGCCCCAATGTCCAGCCTGGCCTTGGACACTGCCAGGGATCCAGGGGCAGCCACAGCTTCTCTGGGCACCCTGGGCCAGGGCCTGCCCACCCTCCCAGGGAACAATTCCTCATTCCCAACATCCCATCCAGCCCTGCCCTCTGCCACTGGCAACCATTCCCTGCCTCCTGTCCCTGCAGCCCTTGTCCCCGGTCCCTCTGCAGCTCTCCTGGAGCCCTTCAGGCCCTGCCAGGGGCTCTGAGCTCTCCCTGTGTCCTTCTCCTCTCCAGGGAACACCCCCAGCTCTCCCAGCCTGGCTCCAGAGCAGAGGCACTCCAGCTCTCTAATAGTCCCTGGAAGCAGAATCAGAGTTTTTCAAGTTAAATCCATATGTCTAAAACCTGGGCACAACAGGCTGGGAGCACAGCAGGCTCTTCCCCCACATGGTCTCATCTCTGAAGAACTTAAGTGTCAGTGCCAATATTCGGCTGCTGTTTCATCCTAAGGTCTGGAGGAGGCACCACGGATTAACTGGAGAGCACTCAAATCCAGGAGCCTGCAAGGTGGTGCTGTTGCAGTGGAACAAACCCCATGCTGGGATGTATCAGCAGGGAAGTAATGTCCTTGCTCTCCCTGCACAGCTGGATCGTGGTGATGGATATTGTGTCCAGCTACGGCCTGGAGAGGAACTTTGAACAAAGAATGGAATGCCAGGACAAGGGGAATGGCTTCCCAGTGCCAGAGGACAGGGCTGGATGGGATGTTGGGAATGAGGAATTGTTCCCTGGGAGGGTGGGCAGGCCCTGGCCCAGGGTGCCCAGAGCAGCTGTGGCTGCCCCTGGATCCCTGGCAGTGTCCAAGGCCAGGCTGGACATTGGGGTTGGAGCAGCCTGGGACAGTGGGAGGTGTCCCTGCCGTGGCAGGGGTGAGATGAAGAGGTTTTTAAGGTCCTTCCTAACCCAAACCGTTCTGGGGTTCAAGGCTGTGGTGCTTGAACAGAGCCCCTGGATCTCTCCGAGCCTTGGGGGGAGGATGATCTGTGGTGGAGCCCAGTGACAGGGATGGCAGGACAGGAACCTCCTGCTGATGGTGGTCTGTGGTCTAGGACATGTCCCTGTCCTCACCCTCCTTGTCTCCTGCCAGCATTCCCTGTCCCCACAGCGAGGTGTCCCAGTGCTCCTCTCCTGGCAGGGTCTGCAGCCTGGGGCTTCTCCTGCTTGCCTGGGCTGTGACTCTGGAAATCCAGGTGCTCCTTTGGGGTTTGGGGACCTGGCCCTGCCTGGCCTGGCCATGCAGAGCCCTGGGAGGGAGCCTGAGGTGTGACTAGGCAGAGCCTCCCCGGGAGTCGAGGCTGACCCAGTTCCTCGGATCCTCATCTCAGACTAATCCCATGGCTGGGAGGAAAGTTCCAGCCCTGAGCTGCCGTGCTCAGGTTAATCATCCCCGCGGGACATCCTGGTCTGACCTCTCCCACCTGCTGCTGCCTCACTTGTTGCGTGCTTGCCTTCCCCTGCGATGGACAGGGGACAGGCACGGTCACCTCTGGTGTTCGGGTGGTCAGGAACTCAGCCTGAGGTTCAGTTTCTGGAGAAGGGGCTGGGAAATTCTTTTCAGAGCAGCACTTATGAAGATCTCTCAGCTGAAGGTGCCCAGGCTGTGTGGGGTTTGGGGTCTGGGGAGCAGCTCTGCTCCAGCTGCACTCCCAGCCTGACCCTGTACCTGGGTTAGTTCAGGTGTGCACAAGGCAACCCCAGTGCTGGAGATGAGGCTCCCAATGGTGCTAATTGGCAGGTAAGTAATACAGGGGGCCAGAAATGGACTTTTCTGGATTTTGGATCATTTTGCACCCCCTCCCCGTGCCTCAGTTTCCCCATCCCTAGAGCGACAGTGGTGATGCTGCGCTGCTCCCAAATGTCCCTGAGTTTACAGCTGTGTGAAGCGATGGTCCCAGAGAACATAAACACTCTCCTGGCACTCTGGGATAAGTCTTCCAGACACTTGTATCCCCTTCCAGGGGGCTCTGAGGCACCACAAACAAGTTATGGAGCCGTGCTGTGCCTGCCTCCTGCAGACTCAGCTGGAGTCCCTGCGTCACCGGCGTGCTGGGGCTCCCAGCAGAGCCACCTCCTGCTCAGAGGGCTCCCAAATCCTGCCCCACGTCCCCCTTGTGCTCCTGGCTCGGACTGAGCAGGAAACCTGTTGTTTGTCAATCCAGCAATCCACGAAAATGCCTTCATCGTGTTCATCACATCGGCCCTGGGCCACATGCTGCTCACCTGCATCCTCTGGAGAATGACTAAGAAACACACAGTAAGTCCCGAGGTACAGACACTTTCCTTTCTTCTCTCTGTGCTGGGAGCTGGGACAGGGCTCTGGGGCTGTGCCAGGGCTGGGACAGGGCTCTGGGGCTGTGCCAGGGCTGGGACAGGGCTCTGGGGCCGTGCTGGGAGTTTGGAGGGGCTCTGGGCTGGCAGTGGAGGGCTTTGGCTGCTCTTGCTTGTGAAAGAACCCTGAGCACGTGCTAAAGGAGCCAACAACAGCAGGTGAAACTGAGGAACAGTCACCAAAATCCATTGTTAACCAAAGCAAACTGAGGGGGAAGCTTTTCGTTTCCTATTTTCTGGTTTTGTTGTTGAATCACAAAATGGGTTCAGTTGGAAGGGATCTCAAAGCCCATGCAGTGCCACCCCTGCCATGGCAGGGACACCTCCCACTGTCCCAGGCTGCTCCAAGCCCCAATGTCCAGCCTGGCCTTGGACACTGCCAGGGATCCAGGGGCAGCCACAGCTGCTCTGGGCACCCTGGGCCAGGGCCTGCCCACCCTCCCAGGGAAGGATTTCCTCCCAGTGTCTGATGAAGTTTTCACTGAGGGATGATATTGAAAACCACTGTGGATTGGGATTGCTCATCCCTCCTGCATTCCTGTTTCTAAGCTGAAGTTGGCTTCCCTGTGTGGGAATTGCTGGTCCTGCACGCTGGGAGCAGCAGGAGTTGTTCTCCCTTTCCTCCAGAATGTCTGTGGAGCAGTCTGGCTCTGGCTCTTTCTCTGGGGAAGGGTCAGGGGTGCAGGGACTGTCTGGGAGGGTAGGGTGGAGGATCCAGCTGGGGGCTCCTGCCTCCATTGCCTGGATGCAGTTTCCATGCTCTGCTGGTTTGTGGTGTGAGTCCTAGACCGAGGGCAGGACATCCAGGTTTGTCCTGGGCTGTGGGCTCTGACAGGGCAGGACATCCAGGTTTGTCCTGGGCTGTGGGCTCTGACAGGGCAGGACATCCAGGTTTGTCCTGGGCTGTGGGCTCTGACAGGGCAGGACATCCAGGTTTGTCCTGGGCTGTGGGCTCTGACAGCCCCAGACAGGGCAGGATGTCCAGGTTTGTGCTGGGCTGTGGGCTCTGATAGCCCCAGACAGGGCAGGACATCCAGGTTTGTCCTGGGCTGTGGGCTCTGACAGCCCCAGACAGGGCAGGATGTCCAGGTTTGTGCTGGGCTGTGGGCTCTGACAGCCCCAGACAGGGCAGGATGTCCAGGTTTGTGCTGGGCTGTGGGCTCTGACAGCCCCAGACAGGGCAGGATGTCCAGGTTTGTCCTGGACTGAGGGCTCAGACAGCCCCAGACAGGGCAGGACATCCAGGTTTGTCCTGGACTGAGGGCTCTGACAGCACAGACAGGGCAGGATGTCCAGGTTTGTGCTGGGCTGTGGGCTCTGACAGCCCCAGACAGGGCAGGATGTCCAGGTTTGTGCTGGGCTGTGGGCTCTGACAGCACAGACAGAGCAGGACATCCAGGTTTGTGCTGGACTGGGGGCTCTGACAGCACAGACAGGGCAGGACATCCAGGTGTGAGGCTGTGTGGGACCTGTGTCTGTGCCCACATGGCTCTTGCACACTTGGCCTCACCTGTGGGTCTGGGCTTCCTGGACCGCTCTTTCCCCTCGGGATGCTCTTCCCCAGCTGACCCCAGTCAAGCCCTCGTGGTGCCAGTGTTAAATGGGGAGGGGTCCCGGGGCTGTGCTGCCCCAGGAAGGTGACAGCTTGCAAAGCAGAGGTTCGTGGCTGTGCCCCAGGGCTGGGAAGCTGGCGAGGGCTGGACAAGCCTCTCCCCAGGGCCTGTGTGCAGGGCGGTGCTGTGCTGGAGCTCCGTGTCCAGCAGGATGAGTGCTGGGGGTCAGCTCCGGAGTCCCGGAGCTGCTCCTGCTCCATCGGCGCTGTTTATCCTGCCCTTCCGCCAATTCACCGCGCCTGGCTCCTCTGCCTTACTCCAGAGACCTGCAAAAGCAGCTTCCAGCAGTTGTTTGGCTATAAGATTCCTTAGGAAGGGGACTTCTGGAGGTGCTGGGGTTCTCCTCGCTCCCTGGGAAGTGCTCTGTTCTCTCTGGAGATACGGGAATAGCTGCAGCTCACAGTCATTCCTTGGCAGCTTTCCCACAGCTTCCTTTATTTATGTCATATTGTTTCGGCTTGTCTTTCTGCTGGGTGAGACCTCTAAAGCCCTGGATCTCTCCTGCCACATCACCCGCTGGGGCTGGTTCATCTCACCTGCACCAGGCAGGGCTGAGGCATCCCAAATCCTGGGCTCAGCTTTGGCTCCCTCAGGGCAAGAGAGATTGGGGGCCTGGAGCGTGTCCAGGGAGGGGAATGGAGCTGGGAACGGGGCTGGAGGGGCTCAGCCTGGAGAAGAGGAGGCTCAGGGGGACCTTGTGGCTCTGCACAGCTCCTGCCAGGAGGGGACAGCCGGGGGGGTCGGGCTGTGCTGGCAGGGAACAGGGACAGGAGGAGAAGGAACGGCCTCAGGCTGGGCCAGGGGAGGCTGTGTTGGATATTGGGAAAACTTCTTCCCGGACAGGGCTGTCCAGCCCTGGCACAGCTGCCCAGGGCAGTGGTGGAGTCACATCCCTAGAGGGATTTGATTTCACAGTCCTGTGGATGTGGCACTTGGGGACCTGGGTTAGTGGTGGCCTTGGCACTGCTGGGCAGCACTTGGGCTCGGTGGTCTCAGAGGGATTTTCAGCCTCAGTAGTTCTGTGACTCTGCAGGAGGAGTGGAGCAATCTGCACATCCCCGGGGGGGAGGGCAGGGGACACGGTGACAGCTTGGCTGAACCTGCCACCACCTGGCACAGTGCCACCACCCAGCTTCCTCCTCCCATCCTGG
Source organism: Acanthiza pusilla (assembly GCA_036630365.1). Lineage (NCBI taxonomy): Eukaryota > Metazoa > Chordata > Aves > Passeriformes > Acanthizidae > Acanthiza > Acanthiza pusilla. Next base: position 6,925,748 of record JAXCHO010000111.1, on the reverse strand, counting down.
AACAACCCTGTGGTGGAGGGGAGCTGCCCTCGGGGTGTGTGGTCCCCCCAGAGCTGGGGGTTCCCCAAGGAGAGAGGAGCCCTCCAGGCCAGCCCTGACCCAAGGCCACCGGCGGCGCGGTGTCCCTGCCCCAGCACTGTCGGGGCCACAGGATGGAGCTGTCACCCAGGGCATGAGGGTGACAGATGAGGGGGGAGGAGAAGGAAGGTGCTGCGGGTGACAAGCTCCCGGACTGGCTGTGTTGGGGTGGAGAGGGCACAGTGCTTGTCACACCACCAGGCGTCAGCCTGGGCTAAGGGACTTCTCGTCACTGTCACTGCAGCTGCCGTGTCCCCATGTCCGGTGACATGCGTTGGGCTCCTGCCACCAGTCATTCCTGTGGATCCTCTGGGCCAGGCAGGCTCTCCTGGGGCTTGTCCCACTCTCTCTGGATTCCTCAGGCCCCAAGCTCTCTGCTCACAGCTGGTGGCCCCTGTGGGGCTTGGTGCAGCTCCTGTGACACCTGTGGCTTGTTTGGCTCGGCAGGGCGGGACAGTGGGACATGGGAGGTGCCACCGCCACATCCTTGTGCCATCCAAGGCCTTGGGCAGTGCCAGTGAGCAGCTCAGCCACACCCTTGGGGCTGTTTTAGGCCAGGGCACAGTTGATCCCTCCGTGTGGATCACGGCACCTTGGGGACAGATTCTGGCTTCATTTGTGTCCCTTGTGGGGCCTTTGTTCACATTTGCTGCCCCCAGCCCTGGAGCCCGTGGTGGCAGGAGGGGACAGGCCAGGGATGGCTCTGGTCCTGCAGTATTCTGTCCTTAACTCCTCAGCAGAAAGTCCCCACGGGGGTTCAGGACCTCCAGGGCCCAACCTGGGGCCATCTCCAGGACAAACTCCTCGTGAGGAGCTTTGGATCCACCTGCAGGAGGGAACAGGGGGGCTGTGCCTTCCCAAACCCACAAGTGGCACTGCTTTTAGTGCTCTGGGAGGGGCTGAAGCTCCCCCGATCTGGCAGCATGTGAGGAACAGGAATTGGTCATGAGGGACAGGAATTGGTCTTGCAAAAGCTTCTCGTCCGGCGGGCTCCTGTTGCAACTGCTGCTCAGGGAGGGCAGGAAGGTGCGGAGGAACTGGTTTGTAGTGGGGAAGTACGGGCGGTTTCCAGTTACGGGGCGGTAAATGGTGAGAGAAAGAAAATAAAGCTCTGTAGGAGGGCAGAAAAGAGAAAGCAGAGGAGAGGAAAGGAGGGGAAGGGGCAAAGCAGAGGAGAGAGATTGTGTGGAAAAGGGAAATGGAGCTTGGGAGCCTCCAGCTGCGGCTGATCACTGCGCTCTGTGCTTGGTGCTGGGCAGTGGCATGGCAGTGCCCACCTGGGCTGGCAGCCCTGCTGTTCCTCCCTGGCTGCTCGCCCTCAAAACTCCTTCCCCCCAGCCCTGAGCTGCAGAGCTGGGCAGTGGGGCAGAGCAGTTTCACTTCTTGTTTGCAAACACATTTCCTCCTCTGCTCAGGGCTGGTGGCCCCAGCAGACACCAGTGTGTGCACGTGGTGGCCACCAGGCCAGCTGGCTCTGCCCATCAGAGGAGGCCACAGAGCTGCTCCAGGGCTCTCTGGAGCCAGGCTGGGAGAGCTGGGGGTGTTCCCTGGAGAGGAGAAGGACACAGGGAGAGCTCCGAGCCCCTGGCAGGGCCTGAAGGGCTCCAGGAGAGCTGCAGAGGGACTGGGGACAAGGGCTGCAGGGACAGGAGGCAGGGAATGGTTGCCAGTGGCAGAGGGCAGGGCTGGATGGGATGTTGGGAATGAGGAATTGTTCCCTGGGAGGGTGGGCAGTCCCTGGCCCAGGGTGCCCAGAGAAGCTGTGGCTGCCCCTGGATCCCTGGCAGTGTCCAAGGCCAGGCTGGACATTGGGGCTTGGAGCAGCCTGGGACAGTGGGAGGTGTCCCTGCCATGGCAGGGGTGGCACTGGGTGGGCTCTAGGGTCACGTCCAGCCAAAACAATGCTATGGCCAGTGGAGCTGGGTCTGGCCGTGCCAGCAGCCCTGGGCTCTGCCCCACACCATCCGCAGGGCACACGACCTCAGCTCAGCCCAGGCTGCCCCCGCTGCAAGGCAGAGGTGCCTTGGGGACAGCCTCTCTGTCCCCTGGGCCCTGCCGAGCCCTCAGAGCTGGAGCAGGCTGGCCGAGCCGTGTCCCTGCCGCTGCAGAGCCGCAGGCACCTCGGTGAGCACGCATGGTTTCACGCCAGCTGCTCACAGCGCCCGTGGGAGCGCTGGTGGGGCTCAGACAAGCTCTCTATAAATAGCTGAGCTCTGGGTGGGCCCTTTGGCTTCGGGCTCTCCTCGGGGACCCAGAAACACTCGAGGGGAGCTGGGGCTGGTGTGTGACAGGGAGCCCTGCAGGTGCCGCTTGTCCCCCAGGAAGGGATGATGGCTCCAGCGCAGCACCAGTGCCTGGGAGGTCCTTGCAGAGTGAGCTGTTCCCTTCTGAGTGAGGATCACTGTCCTCCCTGCCCCTGTCGGGAGCTGGGGTGTTGGCAGGGTCTTTCTTCCTCTCTGGAGGCAGTGGGAGCTGCCAGAGGCTCGTGTGCCTCCTTGCTGGTGGCTCACAGCAGCCACCCCTCAGCCCTCAGAGCTGTGTTTGCAGGGCTTGGGGCTCCCCCGGGATGGGGGAAGGAGACCCCCAGAGCCTTCGGTGGGCTGGGAGCAGCACCCCAGAGCATCCCCCAGCCCGGGCTGGCCGCTGGAGCCACTCTCTCCTCCCGCCACTGTCCAGCCTCCTGCTCCTGACTCACCTTGGTGTGCTGGGGAATGTGCCTCAGCTGCCAGCCCAGCTGGGCACTAAATATAATTCCCCTGTGGTTTTCTGGGCCAGACGCCGGGGTGGCTGTGTGACACGGGGGGCTCGCAGCGGCCCTGGGTGCCCCGCTCTGTCTTGCCAGGAGGAAATTGCGCAGCCAGGGTTGGCAGCCACAGCTGTGCCAGCCTGGCAGCCCCGGCCAGGCCACAGGGGAGCCTGGCACCAGCTCAGCTTGGAGTGCCCCGGCCTTGGGATTTTCTTGTCCTGCTTTTCCTCACAGCAGCCGAGTGCAGTGGCCTTCTGCCAGGCTGCCCGAGGTGCCAGCTCCTCTGCAGGACACTGACCTGGGGGAGCTCCTGGTCCTGTCCAGGCCGAGCAACCCCAGTTCTCAAAGTCTTTCCTCACAGCAGACATGCTCCATCCCTTTAATCTCGGTGCTCTCTCTGGGCCACCATGTGGCTCCTTGGGATGTCCCCAGGTGGGCGATTCCGACACCGCTGGGGCCATGGGAAGCAGGGACAGTGCCTGCCCGTGCCCGAGCCATGAGCAGGGGGATGGGTGCAGCCACAGCGGGGAGGGCTGGGCAGCTCCTCTCCGTGCAGGAATGCTGGAGCTCCCACCGTGCTGCCCAAAGGGCAGCCTGGCCCTTTCCCTTCCTGCAGCAGGGCAGGGGTAGCGCTCCAGCCCCGCATCCATCCCTGTGCATCCACCCCTGGGCATCCTGCCCCTGCTCCTGCAGGGACCTTACCCGCGGGGCCACGTCCCAGCCAGCTCTGCTCGGCGTCCTGGCGTGTCACCGTGTGCCACCTCCTGGGCCCCCCTGGGGCATGTCACCGTGTGCCACCTCCTGGACCCCCTGGGGACCCTGCGCGGTGATTCGCAGGCTCTGGGCTGAGCCAGCCTGCCCTGGCATTAGGGATTAGCACCTAATTATCCATGTGATAATCCTGCTTGGGAGAGGGGCAGCTCGGAGGGCAGCCGGAGGTGCAGGGTGACTGTGGTGAGGATGGCTGCTCGCACAGGGACAGCTCGGGGTCCTGCAGCAGGTCCAGGGCCTTGGGACTGGATGAGCTTTAAGGTGCCTTCCCACCCGAGCTGTTCTGTGACTCGGTGGTCCCAGGAGGTTCAGCAGCCCCCGGGAGGGCTGTGTGGGTGCATGGGGCTGTGCTGGGGCTGCAGGGCCCTGCAGGAACAGCCGCTCGCGCTGCCGTGGGAGCAGGGTGACAGCGCGGCTGTTCGTGAGCTGCTTTTCCGGTGTGAAACTCGGCATCGCCCTGGCTGCCCGCGGCTCGGGGCTCGGGGCTCGGGCACTCCCGGGGGCACCGCCGCTCGCTCGGCACACCCTGCTCTGCTGGGCTGCTGCTGGCGAGCGACCCTCGTCAGGCCCAGCAGGAAGGACCTGCCAGGCCCCAGGGCTGGTGGTGGCGTCACCCGCGTGTCCCCGCATGGCGAAGCGCCCGTGAATCCGTCCTTCCTCTCTGGGTTTTCCTCCCTGGCTGAGCCCCCGCCATGCATTCCGGGGGTGATGGAAAGTGTGATGGGGCAATTTGAATTTTCCTTGTTATCAGCACTCCCTCAAAATGGAATTTTTGTCTCACGTGAAGCGTCAGACGAGGGGGAAATTCCCCTCCCACCCATAACAGCCTGGGCTGTCTGTGGCATCCCCAGCCCCCTCGTGTGGGGCTGACCCCCCCCTTGCAGCCCCCCTGCTCCAGGGCTCTCCTGCACCCTCCTTGGGCTCCAGACATGGTTTGGGGTTCCTCTGCCCCAGGGCTGTGTGATCCTTGTCCATGCCCCTCAGTGTGATGGGAGAGCTAGAGGGAGGGGACTGGAGCCTGTCTGTGCTGTGGCTCCTGGGGGTCTCTGCACCCACAGCCCCCAGCTTTGGGGGGCTGGGCAGTGGGCTGGGGCAGCCCATCGTGAGGGACAGGCCTGGCCCCAGATTGTCCCCTTTGCTGAGCTCTGGGGCGCAGAAGCTGTGAGCTGGGGGTGCTCTGTTCGTGCTCCATCAGAGGCAGGGCTGGGGGGCAGGATGGGCCCCTCCAGTGCCAGGGCGTGCTGGGTGAGGTCTCCAGCGCAGCGCCCGCCCGCCTGCTGCCCCTTCATGTGGTTTCCTCCTCCCCGGTGCTGTTGTGGGTGAGGGGGTGTGTCACCCGGTGAATTCTGTGTGCCCCGGGGCCACCTGCAGCGCCCAGGCTGTGGGATCTGCCTCTGCCAGAGCCGTTGCCCCATCCTCGGGGAGCCCCCTGTGCACCCCAGCACCGGGGGGCTCCTGCCCGCAGCACCCCCACATTTGCTGGGGCCCCATGGCTCCCTCACTACTTTTATCTCCATGTGGGCGTGAGCTCCATGTGCCCCCGAGGACAGTCCTGTCCTGGCCTAGGGGCTCTGCACCTGGAGCTGTCGTGCAGAGAGACCCCCGGGGCTGTGTGAGGCCAGGGCAGAGCTTCCCGGGGATGGGGATGGGATGGGGATGGGATGGGATGGGATGGGATGGGATGGGATGGGATGGGATGGGATGGGATGGGATGGGATGGGATGGAATGGGATGGGATGGGATGGGATGGGATGGGATGGGATGGGATGGGATGGGATGGGATGGGATGGGATGGGATGGGATGGGATGGCTACGGCTACGGCTACGGCTACGGCTACGGCTATGGCTGTGGCTGTGGCTGCTCTGGTATCACCCAGCCCTTGGCCTTTCCAGGAGCGCAAGTCATACAAGTGGAAGCAGCTGCTCTTCTTCTTCACCTTCATCACGTTCGCATTCGCCGTGTGCGTTTACTTCCACCACAACTGGTACTGCGGCCCTGGAGGTGAGGGGGCTGTCTGGGGGTGCGTGTGGGGAAGGGGCTGGGGTGGTCACAGAATCACTGAATCACAGCATCATTAAGGTTGGAAAAAATCCGCGGGGTCAGCAAGTCCAAGCTGTGCCCCATGCCCACCTTGTCCCCAGCCCAGAGCACTGAGTGCCACGGCCAGGCCTTGCTGGGACACCTGCAGGGATGGGCACTGCAAAGCTCCCTGGGCAGCCCTGCCAAGGGCTGAGCACCCCTTCTGTCAAAAAATTCCTTCTGATGTCCAAAAATTCCTTCTGATGTCCAGTGTCCTCCTAATGTGATGCCTGGCCTTCCACCTCCCAGCCCAGGGGAGCTCCAGGTGCCCAGCCTTCTTCTCTGGTGGGCGTCAAGCCCCCCCCGGCCCATTCCCTGCCTCAAGCAGGTGCCCAGAGACCCCCCAGCTCCCAGGGCAGATCCAGCTGTGGGTCCTCCTCACCTGCTGGGTTTCCTCCCCCAGTGTACACCGTCTTCGCCTTCCTGGAGTACCTGGTTGTCCTCTCCAACATGGCCTTCCACATGACTGCCTTCTGGGACTTCGGCAACAAGGAGCTGGTGGTGAGCTCGCTGCTGGAGGACAAGCACTTCTAGCCAGCTCCGGTGCCGGAGGGCTGCTCTTCCCTGGGGGAGCCAGAGCCCCTTCCCTGTCCTGCTGGGGCCGGGGTGTTTGCTGTGGAGCTGCTGCGAAGATCACCCCAGGATCGTCCCGGGATCCTGGGCCTGCGAGTGTTTGTCCCTGGCTGCGCCTGCAGCTCTCGTCCAGGGGAGCTGGGGGCTCTTCCCAGGGACCCCCTGCCCGCTCCAGGAGGGCAGGACAGAGGAGGGACAGGGACCTGCTGTCTGTTTCTTTGGAGGATGCTCCGGGCAGAGCAGGATTCTGCTCCCAGTGTCAGGGCACAGGAGCCAGCCAGCCCTGCCCTGCCCTTGCTCAGCCTGGGGCGTCTTGCAGTTCCTCCTGGAGGCTGGGGGTCCTGAGGCAAGCCCTCAGAAAAGGGCTGGTGGCCTTCTGGGCTGGCTGCAGGCTGGAGCAGGGTCCTGGCCCTGTGCCTGAGTTCCCGGGAGGGGAGCAGGAAGGTGCTGGCCTGTGCAAGGACTGCCCGGAGCGAGGTGGGGGCACACAGGGCAGCGCAGGTGCTGGGAGCATCCACATCTCCCTCCTGCCTCTCCCAGAACCCCCCAGCAGCACAGGCTGCTCGCAGGGGTGCTGTGCCCAGTCCAGCCCAGGTTGGGGAGGAAGGGCAAGCGTGCTGGTGCTGGAGCTCTTTGCTCCAATGTCCCCATGGATTCCCCTGTGCCGTGGGGCTGGGGCTGGGAGCTGCTGGGGTCCGGCAGTGCCCCTAACGTGCAGCTCTGGCTGCCAGGGCGCAGGGAACATGGCTGGGGGGAGCTGGGGGCTGGCAGTGTCCCCAGGCTCCTCCTGCACTGCTGCTGAAAGCAGCACCTGGAGCTGTCTTGATTTTGAGGAGCTCTGCTCTTGCCAGGGCTCACCCCACCCCACGCTTGGCCAGAAAGAACCAGCATGGGTCCCTCCCTGCCCTTCACCTGAGCACAGCCACCGCTGAGTCCGCTGGGATATCCCAGTGCTCATCTCTGTGTTCCTGGGGCTGGGCAGAGACTCCTCCAGCAGGAGCTGCAGGGCCCTGGCAGAGCCGGGGCTGAGCTGGCTTAGAGCGGGTCCTGCCATGCGTGTCCATTGTCAGTGTCCCCATCCGTGTCCCTGCATGTGTGTGACGCGCTGCCCCCACAGCGCCTTGGCTTTGAGGTGGAAATAAAGCACTAAGTATTTTTGTGAGCTCTCGGCAAACTCCACAGCATTTCCACCTGGCACAGCCCGGCATGGCCCTGGCATGGCCCTGGAAAGGCCCTGGTGCAGCCAGCAGGGCCAGCCCAGCACCCTGGACAGGCTGGGGACTGGAATGGGGTGCAGGACATGGACCCCAGGCACTGGGGCTGGAGTGTGGGATGCGGACCCTGGATGTTGGAGCTGCAGCTCAGGATGCAGATCCCTGGGTGCTGGGGTGCAGGATGTGGATGGCTGGGGTGTGGAATGTGAATCCGGGGTGCTGGGGTGCAGGATGTGGATGGCTGGGGTGTGGAATGTGAATCCGGGGTGCTGGGGTGCAGGATGTGGATGGCTGGGACGTGGAATGTGAACCCTGGGTGCTGGGGTGCAGGATATGGATCGCTGGGGTGTGGAATGTGAATCCTGGGTGCTGGGGTGCAGGATGTGGATCGCTGGGGTGTGGAATGTGAATCCTGAGTGCTGGGGCGCAGGATGTGGATGGCTGGGGTGTGGGTTCTGGATCCTGGCTGATGGGGCTGGGATGTGGGACAGGCCCCTGGGTGCCGGATGAAGCCCGGGAAGGTTCAGCGAGGCTGGGAACCAGCCAAGAGCTGGGCTGGAGGCGTGAGACTGAGCCCACCCCGCAGCTGGCGGCTGCACTCCCCACCCAGCCCCGGGGGCCGCTGACTTGGCTGTGGATCCTGCGGATCCCACGGATGCGGCGGGGCTGGGGGCCAGGGCAGAGCCTGGAGCCAGGGACAGAGCCTGGAGCAGGAGGGCTGGGGCTGGCACTGCTGGGGCTGGGCAGGGGCAGGGGCAGGGGAGCTGTCAGGGGCTCGGTTCCCCCTGTCCCGGGCCGGGGGCTCCGCCAGGCCCTGCTCTCATTGCAGCTGCCCCGAGATCAGCTGGGAGGGGAAGGGCCATGAGCTCATCCTGCTGTGCCGGGGCCAGGGCAGGGCTGTGTCCCACTCATGGCATCACCGGGTCCCCTCCTCATCCCAGCACCCGCTTCTCCACCAATCTGACCAGGGTGGCACCTCCCAGCCCCACAGTGGCACCAGCTCATGGCCATGGGGATTCCCACAGTGGCACCAGGACATGGCCATGGGGATTCCCATGGCAGGACCAGCCCATGGCTGTGGGAATCCCCACGGCGGGAGCAGGGTATGGCTGCAGGGATCCTCCCACAGAGGGAGTGGGACACAGCTGTGGGATCCCCGCGCTGGGAGCAGCGTTTGGTGCAGCCAGGACCCACGAGTCCCTTGCTGCGCAGCCCCTGGGGCCGGGGGCTCCCAGAGTGGGGTCCGGAGGGGCCGTGCTGTGCTCCAGGAGGCTCCACAGGGCGCGGCCGTGGTTCAGAGCTGGGGCTGGGCCATGGCCGGAGCCCCCCGGCCCCGCCGCCCACGCCTGCCGCGGCTCTCGCTGGCAGTGGCCGTGGGGACAAAGGCGGCTTGTGGCGGGCGCCGGGTCTGTGCCCTTCCTGCAGGAAGGCCCCGGGCCAGACAAGGGGCCCGTGTCCGGATCCGGCCGCCGGCCAGCACGTGCTGGGGGGGTGGCGAGGGGGTGGCGACAGCGGCTGGGGATGCCACCAGTCCCTTGCTGCTGCCGTCACCAACCACAGGACACAGGGGCCCCCAGGACACCCCTGGGCATGGGGGCACGGGGCTCAGCATCGGAGCTGGGGTGGTGAGGGACTCACTTGTGTGCCAATTCCTGCAATGTCCCCATCCCCACACAGTGCAGTGGCCCCATGGCCACCTCCTGCAGTGTCCCCGTTCCTGTCCCTTACAATGTCCCCAAGCTCCCAGGCAGGAGCTCAGCTGGGCACAGGGATGGTGGGGTCAGGGCTGGCTGTGGCAGGGATACCCCATACTTCTCCTGGCGGCAGCTCCCCCTGGAAGAGACCCCTGGCAGGCGCCAGGAGCACCCTCGGCTCCGCCCTGGCCCAGTGAGGGGTCCCGGCCCAGCTCGGGCCAGTGACACCCATGTCCCTCCAGGGAGTGTCCCCGTGCCCAGGAAAGGTGGGCACGCGTGGGAGAGCACAGGACACGAGGGGCCTGGGCAGGTTTTTATTTACGGAGAAGCAGCTCTGGGGGCAGCTGGTTACAGGTGAGTCCCACTGCCCTGCGGAGCTCCAGCACCAGCCAGGGCAGGAACTCTGCTCCGGCCGTGCCAGCTCTGCTCTCGGCAGGGCTGGACAGCCCTGGTGTGGGGCTCACCCCAAACACCCCAGGAGCCCCTGGCGCTGCCGCCAGGATCCCAGGGCAGGATGGGGCAAGATGCTCCAGGATGGGCGAGCACCAGGGCTGGCACAGAGCGGCTGGGGACCTCCCGTGCCCCAGCAGGTGCAGAGGGTGGGCTGGCAGGTCCCCGTGGGGGACTCGGGGTGGGCTGGCAGGTCCCTCCCTGTGGGTTGCTCAGGGCAGCAGTTGGGTTTGCCCATCCCAGACATTCCCTTCTCAGGAAGCGCTGCTGTGCTGGGACCAGAGAGAAGTCACCAAAAGCAGACGCTGACAGCCAGGGCGGGGAGCCCCGGTGCCCCCAGGGCGGGTGGCCAGTTAGTGCAAACAAGGTCTGTATTATTAAAGCTGGAGGCTTGGGGCTGGCGCCCTGGTCCCCCGAGGCTCGGGGAGGCACTGGGGTGGGCGGGGGCAGGAGGTGTCTGGGGGCAGCGGGGCCGGGCAGGGGCAGGATCGTCTCTGCAGCCCAGTCACAAGAGCACACAGGGCTTCTTGGGCTTGGCCGGGACAGGGTTGAGCACGGCCCTCACGGCCTCGGTGAACACATCCTTGATGCCCTCCTGGTTGAGCGCCGAGCACTCCAGGTACTTGACGGCGCGGATCTGCTTGGAGAGGCTGATGCCCTGCTGGGTGGTGATGGGCGCCTGGTTCTGCTCCTTGAGCCGCTTCATGGTGTCGGGGTTGTTCCTCAGATCCTTCTTGGTGCCGACGAGGAGGATGGGCACGCTGGGGCAGTGGTGGCACACCTCAGGGTACCACTTGTGCTTGACGTTCTCGTAGGAGGGCGGGCTGGCGATGGAGAAGCAGATGATGAAGACGTTGGTCTGGGGGTAGGAAAGCGTCCGCAGGCGGTCGTACTCCTCCTGGCCGGCCGTGTCCCACAGGTTTAAGTTAATAGTCCTGCCGTCCACCGTGTTCTGGGCGCTGTAGTTGTCGAACACGGTGGGGATGTACTCCTTGGGGAAGGCGTTGGTGGTGTAGCAGATGAGCAGGCAGGTCTTGCCCACCGCCCCGTCACCCACCACCACGCACTTGATGCTCTGCATGCCGGCGGCCCTGGCGTCCCCTTCAGCAGCCTGTGGGAAGGGCAGAGGCTCAGGGACAGGACACTCTAGGGCTGGGTCACCGTGGTCCCCCCCCCCGCCAACACCCAAGGGGCACACCCTCTCGGTTCACCCTCCAACCCACAGCTCAGGTGAGCTTCCCAGGCAGGCACATCCCCTGAGAGAGATGCCCCAATGGGGACCTGCCTGCCGTGACCCAGGGACAATGCATGTGCCACCGTGTGTGCATGGGGGCCGCAGCATCCCCAAGGTGTTGCATGCACGGCAGCCAGGCTGTGGCAGCACCCTGTGCCATCCTGTGCCATCCTGTGCCATCCTGTGCCATCCTGAGCCGTGCCACGCCGTGCCCCCAGCCCAGACGGGATGGAGGCCCAGGGAGCAGGGAGCAGGGGCCTCTCTGGGCTGTGGCAGCCTGCAGGCTGTCACCGTTTGTCCCAGCCCTGATCCTGCCCACGCCAAGCAGGGCCAGTGCTGGTCCTGGCAGGACGGAGGCCAGGCTGGTGCTGTGGATGGAGCACGGCTGCTGGTGGGCCCCTGGAGCCGACGTCCGCTCCGGCAGCTGTGTTTATCCCCATCCTCAGTGCGCGTTTTCCTTCCTCAGGTTCCCTCTGCAATTCCCATTAAGGGCTGCATCCTGCTCCCCTTCCTGCTGCTGCCTGGAGCCGGGCGCTGCCCAGCCGAGGCAGGGGCACCCCACGGTGCTGGGGCAGGACGGTGCACCCCTGGGGCCGGCACCCTCTTTCCCACTGGGATTTGGCCATGGGCAGCTGGTGCCCACCCGTGGGATCACAGCAGGAGGACGAGCCTCGCTCGTGTGCCAGTGCCGGGCCAGGAGCAGAGGGCTGGGGCAGAGAGGCCGCAGCGTTCCGGAGCCCTGGGCTGGGGGTCCCTGCTCCCCAGAGCCCCCCAAGGCTGCAGGGCTGGGGGGCCCCCCCCGAGCCCCTGCCGGTCCCTGCCCCCTCGGATGGGGAAGTCGCTCTTCCTCTTCCTGCCCTGACACGCGGCTTCCTGCGGCCGGGGCTGTGCCGTGACCCCCGCCCTGCCTGGCTGCGCCGTGACCCCTGGGACAGGCGCAGGGAGCTGCCAGGAGCAGCCCGCAGTGCTGTGCCTCAGCTTCCCACTGCGAACGAATGTGCTCCCGCGGGCAGGAGATGCCCTGATCCACGGGGAGCAGCAGGGCTGGCCCATGGCCCCCATCCCCACCCCGCAGGACACCCACAGCCCCCATTCCCACCCCGCAGGACACCCACAGCCCCCCATCCCCACCCCGCAGGACACCCACAGCCCCCCATCCCCACAGGACACCCACAGCCCCCATCCCCACCCCGCAGGACACCCACAGCCCCCCATCCCCACCCCGCAGGACACCCACAGCCCCCATCCCCACCCCGCAGGACACCCACAGCCCCCATCCCCACCCCGCAGGAAGCCACCCGCAGTGTCCCAGGGGGCCACCAACACAGTCCTGGCCTTCGGCCTCCAGTTCGGGAGCAGACACAGCCCAGAGGTTTCCTCACACCAGTCTGCACCAGTGCAATGCCCCAGGGCCTGGGGGGCTCAGCCCAGCACAGGCCCAGGCAGTGGGACCCCCAGGGGCTCTGGGGCTCGCAGGGACACGAGGCTGGGGCAGTGGCAGGAGGGACAGAGGGGTGGAAGCAGGATCAGGATCAGGGGAGCAGGAGAGTGATGGGGATGGGACCTGACTCAAGACAGTGGGAGCAGGATCAAGGAGGGCAGGACAGTGGCAGAAGCAAGCAGAGCAGGGGGAGCTGGAGCAGGACAGTGCAGGAAGGAAGTGGATCAGGGCAATGGGAGCAGGAGCAGAGGGAGCAGGAGCAGGGCAGTGGACACAGGACAGTGGGAGGAACAGGATCGGGGTCACAGGACCAGGATCAGGGGGATGAGGATCAGGGCTATGGGAGACCAGGGTCACTCCGTGGCTGCACAGGGCCACCTCCAGGGACATGCACTTTCACAGGGGCTGTAACTGACACCCACATCCCCTGTGCCACTTCTGTCCTGCAGCCACCCCATCGCTTTGCCCAGGGCTCCCAGGGCTAGGGGGTACCCCAGGGCTGCCCCTGTCCCCCCAAGGCCCCGTTTGGCCCAGTCTGGCCCCATCTGACTCAGTCTGGACCTGAAGCTGCCCTGAGCACCAGCCTGGCTCTGTGCCCATCCCCCAGTGGGACATGGCACACACTGGTCATGCCAAGCGCAAACCCTGTGCCCCCAAACTGGCCATGGGCACCCTGGGATGAGCTGGCACCCAGCAGGAACCATCCCAATCCCCATCCCCATCCTCACCCCATCCCCATCCCCATGCCCATCCCCATCCCCATCCCCATCCCCATCCCCATCCCCATCTTCATCCTGGAGCAGAGGAAACCCTCATGGCCATGAGAGCACCACGGGGAAACAGAGATAAGGAGGGAAAGGAGGAGGAAGAGGAGGAGAAGAAAGAGGGGACAGAGGCCAGGGGTCACTTCTGTGTCACCCAGCACCCCCAGGGGGTGTGGAACCCCAGAGTGGCCCCAGGTTTGTCACCAGCACACAGCAAATATAGGCACACACAGTGCCTGTGGGGGGGCCATGGCAGCACCCTGGGGCTCACACAGGAGTGTTTTGGCTCCAGCCAGCCCTGGCACCGCCAGTGCCAGGTACAAGGTGCCAGTGGCATGGTGAGGGGACCCACAGGCATGGCCCACACTCACAGGGCAAATGTCTCGCTGAGGAGGGGGCTTGGTGTAGGGCAGAGTCCCCACAGCAGCACCGAGTCCCTCTGGGTGTAGGGAGGGAGGTGTGGGTTCTGGGGGGGCTCCAGCTCTGTCACAAGGTTTGCAGCCACAGCCATCACATCATGGTCCTGACCTGTCCCCACGGCCCAGCCACGGCCCCAACCCTCCCTCAGCTTCCCGGGGAGGATGAGGAGGGACTGCCCAACTCCTGTGTCCCCAGTCCAACACCCCGTGTCCCCAGCAGAGGACAGGAGGGGAGGCAGGAGCCCTGCCAAAGCCCACCCCAGAGCAGGGCCAGGGGCTGCCCAGTGACATCCCCGCGGTGCCGGGCAGGGGCTGGGGTCACCCGTGTCCTGCAGCACCGCCGGGGCTCCCGAGGGTCCTGCCCGCCCTGGGGGCTGCACGGGCCGCTCAGGGGCACGGGTGGGTGTCCTGGCTCTGCCGTGCCCCTCCTGCTGCTGCCAGCCCCGCTGCCGGCACAGGGCCGGCTCTGTTCTCCCAGGAAATCGCGGCCGGCAGCCCCTTTAACCCCTCGGGTGCCGGGGTGAGAGTTCCCTCGGGGGCAGAGGGGCACGGCCCGGGGGACACAGCCGTGGGGGCACTGTCCCTTCCCGGCCCCAAGGGGGGGGAACCGCAGGAGGAAGGGTGGGTGGGAGCACGGGGGGCTGAGCGTGCCCAGCCCAGGGCTCGCCGTCCCCGCGGCTCCTCACCGCGGTGGCGCTCGGTGACGTTTGGGGCGCTGGGGAGAGGGCGGGGGGCGAGCGGGTGACACACAGAGCTGCCCCCTCCCACCGCCACCCCCGGCACGGGAAAAGCGACTCATCTCTTCTTCAGCAGAAAGGGGAAGCAAAACTCTCTGCCAGCGCTCCCGGCCGGGGCAGCCCCGGGGTTTTTCCGCCGGGGGAGCGGAGCCGCCGCCCCCGTGAGCTCCGTGTCCCACGGCCCCAAACCCGACCCGACCTCCCCGAACAGACCTCGCAATACCCCCGGGCACCCCCCCGCACCACAGCCCCGGCATCCCCTCTTGGGGCACCTCACACCCCCCGTGCCCCCCCTGCACCCCGCCCTGCCCCGGGCACCCATCCCAGCCACGGTGTCCATCCCGGCCCGAAGGACGTGCCCGGCGCTGGGGTCACCAGCCCTGGTCACAGGGTCACTCCTGCTCCGTGGGGGACTGACACAGCACGGCCCCCAGCACTGCTGCCAGCTCAGCAGGAAAAAGAGGAAATAAATAAAATTACTGAAATCTCTAAATCCCAAGCAGGGACCCCACAGGGGCCCATGGCCATGGTGGGGACCCAGGGACCCCGCAGGGGCCCCTCAGCTCTGACCCAGGCTCTGCCGTGGCAGCTAAATTAACTTCCATGCTGAGTCGGAGGATTTTGATTTCCCTCATTTTCCAGCTGTTGTGACTAATTTCCTCATTTTATTTCCCTCCCAGGCCGGGTCCCGATCTGCCCCTTGGCATGGCCACGGCCACTCCCGGCCCTTGGCCTCTGCTCCAGACGCTGACAAAGCTCTGCAGCTCCAGGGCTGGAACAAGATCCAGGCCCCATGAAGGAATGTGGGGACCCCGCTTGACCTGGCTGCTGTTCCCAGCAGGCACAGTGGGATGGATGGAGAGATGGTGCATGGGTGATGGAGGGAGGGAGGGACGGGGTGGGATGGATGATGGATGGATAGATGCGGTTGGACGGACAGGTAAATGGAGGATGGATGGAAGATGGATGGCAGATGCAATGAACAATGGGACAGATGAGGTGAATGGTGCATGGGATGGAGGGATAGATGGTTAGATGTGGATGGACAGATGGACAGAGGATGTGGATGGATGTGGATGCATGCATGGAGGATGGATTACGAATGGGATGGAGGGTGGAGGGATGGATGGATGGATGGATGGATGGATGGATGGATGGATGGGTGGATGGATGGATGGATGATGGATGGATGGATGGATGGATGGATAATGGATGGATGGATGGATGGATGGATGATGGATGGATGGAGGGAGGGATGGATGGATGGAGGGATGGATGGATGATGGATGGATGGATGATGAATGGATGGATGGATGGAGGGATGGATGGATGGATGGATGGATGGATGGATGGATGGATGATGGATGGATGGATGGATGGATGGATGGATGGATGGATGGAGGGAGGGATGGAGGGATGGATGGATGCTGGATGGATGGAGGGAGGGATGGATGGATGGATGATGAATGGATGGATGGATGGATGGATGGATGGATGGATGATGGATGGATGATGGATGGATGGATGGATGGATGGATGGATGGATGGATGGAGGGAGGGATGGAGGGATGGATGGATGATGATGGATGGATGGATGATGGATGGATGGATGCTGGATGGATGGAGGGAGGGATGGATGGATGGATGGATGGATGGATGATGGATGATGGATGGATGGATGATGGATGGATGGAGGGATGGATGATGGATGGATGGATGGATGGATGATGGATGATGGATGGAGGGATGGAGGGATGGATGGATGATGAATGGATGGATGGATGGAGGGATGGAGGGATGGATGGATGGATGATGGATGGATGGATGGATGGATGGATGGATGGAGGGAGGGATGGAGGGATGGATGGATGGGGCCAGCCAGGCCAGGCCAGGCTCCATGGCCTCCAGCGGAGCCACCAGCAGGTCCCAGTGCTGGGCAGGCAGAGCCATCCTGTTCCGTCCCTCTCCAGGCCACGGCCAAACCAAACACACTGCCACACATGAGGGCACAGCCACAGCCACAGCCACAGCCACAGCCACAGCTGACACCTCCGGGCACCACCGCAACTGTCCACGGATGCTCCTGGTAGCCACGGTCCCAGTGCCAGCCCCCTCCCACGACAGCTCATCCCCGCAGGCCACCAACAGTACTCTGGTGGCTTCTCCTTCCCCTGAGCCAAGCGGAGGAAGCCGAGCAGCCCCCGGCCCAGGCACCCATCCCCAACCCCCAGAGGCTCTCAGGGCCCCGCGGGTGTCCCCGCGCTGACTGGGTGAGGCAGTGACCCCAGGGATGACGCCGGCAGGGCCCCGTGACAAGTGCCCACCGCAGGCACCCCCACCCCGGGGACAGCCCTGGCGTGTCCTGGCTGCTGCACACGTGTGACAGCGCCTGCAAGGGATGTGTGTGGTCAGTGCAGGGGGGTCAGTGCAGGGGAGGAAGAGCAGTTGGGGGGACAGTGGGGGGGGGCAGTGGGCAGTGTGGTGCCAGAGCAGGGGTGTCAGTGGGGTCAGTACAGGGGGGTAAGTGGGTCAGTGCAGTGGGGACAGTGCAGGGGGACAGTGCAGTGGAATAGTGCTGGAGGGGTCAGTGGGATCAGTGCAGGGAGCTCGGTGGGTCAGTGCGGGGGGTCAGCTCAGTGGGGTGAGTGCAGGGGGATCAAGGGAGGGTCAGTGCCGGGGGTCGCTGGGTCAGTTCGGGGCCCGGGGGTCCCGGGGCCGTGCAGCGCCCCCGGTGTGAGCACAGCCCCGGGGAGCGGGGCCGGGGGGCGGCTGCAGATGCGGGGCCGGGGGGCGGGTGTGGTGAGGGCGGGGGTCCCGCCGAGGGGCCGGGCCGGGCCAGTTTCTGTCCCCGCTCAGTCCCGACAGCTGCCGGTCCCGCTCCCGCTGAAAACTCCGCTCGTCCGGCACCCCTGTCCTCCGTTATCCCCGGCGGTCCCGTTATCCCTGCTCCCCCGCTATTCCTGACGGTCCCGTTATCCTCGGCGGTCCCGTTATCCCTGCTCCCCCGCTATTCCTGACGGTCCCGTTATCCTCGGCGGTCCCGTTATCCCTGCTCCCCCGCTATTCCTGACGGTCCCGTTATCCCCGGCGGTCCCGTTATCCCTGCTCCCCCGCTATTCCTGACGGTCCCGTTATCGCCGGACCTCCGTGACCCCAAGCCCGTTCTCCCCGGCGGTGCCGTTCTCCCCGGCGGTCCCGTTATCCCGCTCCGGGCGGGTCCCGCTGCCGCCAACCCCGCCCTGGCCCCGACGGGCGGCTCCTCCTGCCCCCCTGCCCGGACCGGGGCCGGCACAGACCCCCGCCCGCGGCCCCCCGGCCGTTCCCGAAGCCCCCGTCCCGCACTCACCGCGGGGCATGGCGCGGCGGCGGCGCGGGGCCGGGACGGCGGCGGCGGCGGCGGCAGCAGCAGCAGGAGGAGGACGAAGAGCAGGACGAGGAGGAGGAGGAGGAAGTCTGCGGCCGCCTCCTCCGCCGCCCCGGGCGGTCCCGCGGAGAAACTTCCCCCGCCGCGCCCGGCCCCCCGCGCCCGCCGCTTCCTTCCTCGGCCGGCCCGGGGCCGCTCCGGGTGCCGGGACCGGGGCCGGGGCAGCGCAGCCCCCGCGCCCTCCGCCACCGCCCCGGGCGGCGGGGCCGGGACGGGGCTGCGGGCTGAGGCTGCGGCGGGCTCGGGGCAGGACCCCCGCATCGCCCAGCGTCCCCCGGGACCACCCCGGGCAGGGACCCACAGCCCCGGGGCCGGGGGAGCAGGGACCCTCCTCCTTCGCGGCTGCCTGCGCCCCCCACCCCTGACCCCCAGCCCTGACCCCCAGCCCTGACCCCCGCCTCTCAACCCCCGAGCCCTGACACCCCCCCCCCCCCCGCCTCGGCCTCCCCGCCTCACCCCGACCCCCGCTGGGGACAAAGCTGGGGACAAAGCTGGGGACAGGGACACACCGGAACGGCCACTGCCAGTCCCGGC
Source organism: Acanthiza pusilla (assembly GCA_036630365.1). Classification (NCBI taxonomy): domain Eukaryota; kingdom Metazoa; phylum Chordata; class Aves; order Passeriformes; family Acanthizidae; genus Acanthiza; species Acanthiza pusilla. The sequence continues at coordinate 6,907,589 of JAXCHO010000111.1, read as the reverse complement.
GGTCCGGAGCTCTGGGGGGTGCTGGGGTGAGGAGGGAGGGGAGCCCACACCATTCGGGGTTCCCTGGGGACTCGGGGGGTGGAGCGGGAGTGGGGGGACAGCGCAGTGGGGACCAGCTGCCGCTCGGGGGACTGGGGACCCCCTCCTGCACCCCAAGAGGGAGCCGGGGGTTCTCTGTCACCCCCCCTCCCTCAGCAGGGACTTTTTCTGCTGTGTCAGGGCCAGAGGAGCTCGGGTGCTCTGAGGATCCCCCCCAAGCTGGAAGTCCCCATAAGGGCCAGGTCCCCCAAAAGCACCTGCAGCCCATGAGGGTCCTTGGCACAGGAGGAGTTTGGCTCACCCTGGGATGGAGGGGAGGCAGTTCCCGGCAGTGAGTGGCCTGTCCCCAACCCCATCTCGGGGTCTGCAGGTGTGGGACCCTCCACCCACACTCAGCCTCTTCCCCAGTGCCAGCACGGGGACCAGGACTGGGACCCAAGGGAGAGTCCTCAGCCTGGACATCAGCCAGCCCCGTGTCCAGCCTGGGGACCTGCCGTGGCCAGGGGTCCCCGCGAGGGGCCAGCCTGGGACACACATCGCAGAGTGGAGGCGTGGCTGGGAGGAGCCTGCTCAGGGACAAGAGTGACATTCCTTGGAGCGCCAAGGCCGGAGTGGGACAGGATGTGAGGAGTGGGACAGGATGTGAACTTCCCATCCCCCCGTAGGCTGGTGGGCTCCAGGCTCTGGTGGCACCAGTCCAGCAATGCCACCGGGAGCAGGTGGCCCTGGAGGTGTCACAGCTCTCGGAGGTGTCGAAATTTCTCCAACCCCACTGCGAACAAGGAATCGCGTGCTGGCACCTGAGAATGGCTCTGCCCAGAGAGTGGGGGTGCTGTGACATATCGGGGTGCTGTGACACGGCGGGGCGCTCTGTGTGCCGGGCTGTGTGACGCGGCGGTCGCGGTGCTGTGTGTGACACGCTGGGGTGCTGTGTGTGCCGGGCTGTGTGACACGGCAGGGTGCTGTGTGTGACACGGCGGGGTGCTGTGTGTGACACGTTGGGGTGCTGTGTGACACGCGGGGTGCTGTGTATGACACGGCGGTCGGGGTGCTGTGTGTGACACGCGGGGTGCTGTGTGTGACACGCTGGGGTGCTGTGTGTGCCGGGGGCTGTGCCGGGCCGTGCCGGTCTCGCGGGGGTGTCCCCGGCGCGGGTGTCCCCAGCGCTGTCCCCCCTCCGGCGCCGCCCGCCGCGGGCCCTGCTCAGCTCCGCGCCATTCCCCGCGTGCCCAGCAGAGGGCGCTGCGGGACAGCGCCGCGCGCGCGCGGGCGGCAGCGGGGGCGTGGCCACGTGTCCGCCCCGGCTGGCTCCGCCCACGGTGGGTGTGGCCCGGCGGCTTTTAGTCCCGCCTCCTGTCAGCGCGCGCGCGGCGGCGCCAGGGCCCGGTGCGCAGCGCGGCGCGCGGGGGGGCGGGCGAGACCACCGCGGCGGGGGGGTGCGGGCTGCCCCGGCACAGACAGAGGGGGGTTTTCCGGGGAACACCGCCGCCACAAGGCGGCGGAGGGACGGAGCGGGCCGGGGAGACGTTAGCGGAGGCGGGGAGGAAGAGCTATCCCGGCAGAGAGGCGAGGGGGCGGCGGGAGTACCCCGGGAAGAGACCACTGAAGGCGGGGGGATTGGGGCTGTCCCGGGAGAGACCACTGCGGCGGGGGGGAGGCGGTCCTGGGAGAGACCACTGCGGGCGGGGGGGCAGAGGGTTCCGGTAGCCGGTGTGCGGCCGCGGCTGGCGGCGGGGCCGGGTAGCCGGGATTGCCGGGACAACCGGGACACCCCGCGGCCCGCAGCCGGCGCCCATGCCGAGGAGCAGCTGACGGCGGCGGGGACGCGGAAATGGAGCCGCGGCCGGGCCGGGCCGTGCGGGCGCTGTGCGGCCTCTCCCTCCTCCTCCTCCTCCTCCTCCTGCTGCTGCAGCATCCCGGCCGCGCCGAGCGGGCCCCCGGCTCCCACCTGGACGACTCGTCTATCGCAGGTGAGCCCCCGCGCGGCGCCCTCGGCGCTCCCCTGCCCGCCCCGCTGGGCTCGGGCGCTGCCCGGGGAGGGCCCTGCCTGCCCCCGCTCACCCCCTCCATTTTGGGGCCATTCCTCGGCGTTTCGGGCAAGAGCTACACTGATCCGCGGCGCGGCCCCGCTTCGGGACCTCGCAAGGCTCGAGGGACCGAAATAACCCGTGTTTGTTATTGCAGTGGGCTCGGGCTGTTTAGGTCAAAAGTTTTAAATTTCGCCTGGTTTAGAATATTGGGCTCTTCTTCCTTAAATCGCATCGACTGGGACCAGTTCGCGGCATTTGAGATTATTTGTGTTATTGTACTTGTTTGTCCTCTGCTGCTTAGAGGCTGGCAGGGAGTTCGGGGTCGTGCCGAAAGTTCGGGTGTTTTCCTGTTTTTTGAGGCCATTCCGAGGTGTGCGAGCCCCAGCCTTGCTTCCCCCGCTCCAGGGCCGAGCGAGTCCCACCTGAGGAGCACAGGCAGCAGAGCCCTGACTCCCAGGCACTCTGCTTCCCCTATTTCCATCGCCTCCACCCCAAAACCCAGCCCCCGCAGCCAAACAGGCAGGAGAAGCCAAGCCCCCCGGACCCTGTGGGTTTCCCCCCGGAGCCCGGCTTTGGCCGCCGCTGGGACCTGGTGACACCTCCGTGGGCTCTGTGTCCTTGTGCCGGCGCCCGAGGTCAGCGCTGGGGCCGGTCCATAGATCCCGCTGTGAGCTGGAGGAGCGGCGGGACCCCCAACCTGCCCGGGGCCGTGAGCGGGGTCCCGGCCCTGGAGGGGCACAGGGAGCAGCTCCCGGGAATGGGAATGGGAATGCCGAGCCCCCTTGCTGCTCCTCACCTGGACCGCCCCAGTCCCCCCTGCCCCCGGGGGTCCCGCCTGGGCAGCGCCGTGCTTGGGGCCAGGAGAAAGGTTTCCTTTGGGGCTGTGAGAGCGGGGCTGGCTGCAGCTCCCGGGGGTTTGGGTGCAGGGAGGGTGTTCGGATGATGGTTGGGTGTTGGGTTTTTGGATGGCAGGCGCCGTGGCGGCAGCCTGGGAAGGGTTCGGGTTGGCGCACGGGGCTGGCTGGTGGGAGCAGGGCAGGGAGCAGGCCCTGGGGCTGTGGGATCAGCAGAACCAGCGGGAGCTCGGTGTGTGAGCCCTGGGCAGGTGTTTGTGCTGTCCTGGCCGGGGATGGGTTCTGTGGCTCGCTGTTTGCTGTCTCCGGGAGAAGGGGCTCCTCATCCCCTTTCCTTGTGCTCCTAAACCCCCGGGCCAGTTCGCATCCAGTCTGCTCCACTAAGGAAACTGGATCTCTGCAGTCCTTCTGAAGCAAGGTTTGTGCCTCCAAGGAATTTCCAGCGGAGTTATTTTTGGAGGCCCTGCAGAAGTGTGGCAGCCTGGGTGATTCAGCTGCTGGCTTTGCTCTTGGCTGCGAGCGGAGGCAGCCCCGGGACCGGACCGGGCCGGGAGCAGCCCCAGGAGCAGCCCCGGGTCTGGGCCAGGAGCAGCCCCAGTCCCAGGCTCCGATAAATTCCCCCCAAGGAGGGCTGTTCCTGCAGGATGAGTGCTTTGAGCCGCTCTGGACTACATTCTGGTTATTGCTGGCTTTCCAAACCTGCAAGGGATGTGGCTACAGGTTGGAGCCACAAACGTGCAGGAATGTGGTCAGGGTGGGATTTGTGTCCCCTGCTCTGTGTCCCTTCCCAGAGCAGCCGGGCAGGTCGGGAGGGCTCCTTGCTCTCTCCTACCACAGCTCCGTGTGTGCTCTGAGGTCTCTTGGCCATTTGGTTTTGAGATCTTTGAGCTGTTGCTCCCAGTTCAGAGCAGGGAATGTCCTCAGCTGGCACAGGAGAACTTTTCCTGATGTTTTCCCTGGAAGCAGAAGGTGCTGGTTGTGTTGGCTGCTTGGTGTGAAGCAGAGGTGAGTGTTGGATGGCGTTTTGAAAGTGAAAGTGCTCGGTTTTGACACATTTTCCAAGGTGCAGAGGTGCTTTTTAAAATTCTTTAACTGGGATGGCAGAATTTCTATGATGAAATGTCAGCACCGGTTGATTTTCCCTGGAACAGGGAAATTTTTCAGGTGATGCAGGGCAGTGTTTGCAGAGAGCAGAAGCCTGAGCTCCAGCACTCCTTGGGCTGCTGAGATTCCTCTGCACACTCAGGGGATGCATCAGCAGGTTTTACGGAGGATTAGTGAATGATCCCGATTCCTGGGATATTTTTTGAAAGCAAGAGTTTGAAACGGGTGAGTTTATCCATGCAGGAGAATCAGAGTTGGTGACTGAACCCTAGGGAAAATAAGATTTTCGCCTGTCTTTGACTCAGTCAGAGGCGAATTGAGGCCCTAATCTTTGATCTCTAATCTTTTCCTGCCGGGATCAGATTGCAGTTCGGTTCCACTGGGCAGCACAGGAGCCATTTCACAAGGTGTGGGGTGTTTGGGGCCAAGGCCAGCCACCGGGGCCTCTCCCAGCCCCGGGCTTTGCCCCCAGCCCAGGTTTGGGATCCTGCCGGTGCCCCTGCCACAGGATGTGTGACCCGGCCCCTCGTTATTGATTGCACCCGCCCTGGTTATTTTTAGCCCGAATTTGTCAGGCTGCAGCCCTGGCCCCGGACCTTTTCACACCCCCTAAAAGGGAGTCTCCTCGGGGACAAATTGGATTTTCAGGGATTTTTTTTTTTTTTTGCCCCTCTTTCAGCTCATTTGTTGTAATCTGTCTGTTGCCCAAATTAGCCAGGTTTTGGTCCTTTTTCTGGTCTTTATCAGAGCACCCTCCGGGGTTGTGGCCAATGTTTTACGCAAGCTTTTTGTGGCCATCAAAAACGTGACCCATTGTGTGGATCAAAAGTCTTAAATTTCATCTCGTTTAAGATACTAATCTTGCACAGTTGGCTCTTCCTCCTTAAACCACATCACAGCTGGATGCAGTTTGTGGGATTTAGGATTATCGTTGTTGTTTTAGGTGTTTGCTCTCTGTGCTGCCCAGCACAGGTGGGCACTTTCAGGTGTGTTGGTAGGAGATCCAAGGAAAACTGGCTGTGCAGGGTTAGGGATTTGGGTAAGTGGGGTTCATCCCTTAATGGAGACATCTTCCATGTTCAGATCCAGACCTGCCCCATCTCCCTGCTATCATACGGAATTGGTGCGAGTCTGCATTGCCCTGAGCCTTATTTCAATTTATATTGAATTCCTTCCTGCTGTGTGGCATCCACAGGGGTGTGGGGCCATGTCTCCATGTCTGGGGGCTGGTGTGGGTCCCTGTTCTGGCATCCTTGAGGCAAGTCAGGGATCGTGGCATGGATTTTCCCTGTCTCTCTCTGCTGCAGCAGTTCAGGGATGGGCTTTGGATTGTGTGCTGGGTTTGAGGCATTTGTGGGAGATGTGGAGCTCATGCACCAGGGGCTGGCAAGGGCTGGGCTCTGGTGCAGGGCTGGTCAGGTTTGGTGGCTTTTCCTTTTTCCACAGCAGCTCCTCTTTCTCTTCCTTTCTCCCTCTTCCCTGTCTCTTGCTTCCCTGTCTTGATTCCTTGATCACAACATTTCTTGAGTCATCTTTGCTCTTGTCTAAGTGGTTTAAAAAACAAGTTAAAAAATATCCTGACAGCGTCGGTGTCCAAAGCTGGAGGGCTGTGCCCAGGGCTGTTTCTCTGTTTGCCTGGAGCACCTTGAGCTGCCCTTGAACCCAGGGAGCATCCCGTGGGGGAAAGGCAGTGTGAGGAAGGGGGGTGCAGCCACAGGCTAAACTGTCACTAATTCCAAAGGGGCAGCACACGAATGTCTGGGTGAGGAGGCTGTGCCCGAGCCCCGGCTGTCCTTGCCATCCCAAGGCCTGGGGGTTCATCCTCTGCTGCAAGACCTCTGCCTTGGGAAGTGATGGGCTTGGACTCGGAACCTGCAGCGAAAGCTTTTGATGCCTGAGCAGGATGTGGCCTCAGCGGAGCCTTTGGAAGCTCGGGGATGGATCATCCTGCAGGGTGGGAACAGGGCTGGGTCTCCTTGATCTCCCCGTTTAAATCCTTGTCACCGAGGGAACGAAACACGACGTTGATGCAGCTCCCTGGTGTGCTGGGTTTGCGTCACCCAGGATCCACGTCCGCGCTCTGTCCCTTTGCCAGAGCCGCTGCTTCCACGGCTGCAGTGAGCAGGGGGCCATGGGAGCTGCCCCTGGAGAAGGCCTGCGTGGTTAGAGGCAGCAGGTGAGATAGGATCTGAGATGGAAACTGAGATTGCAGGTGGCTGGAGGTTGGAGATCTCGGAGATCTCTCGCAGCCTTTACGATTGCAGGATTCTGTGGTCTGGCTGCTCTCTAACTCTCGGTGCCATCCCGGTGCTGTGGGAGCAGAGCAGGGCAGGATTTCACGGCAGCCTTACTGTGCTGGAAAGCTCCAGGCCCTGCCCTGGATCCCAGCCCCAGGAGGTGCACAGCCTGCCGTGTCCAAACACACCTTCCTGGAGTGACTCCTGCAGCCTGTCCTACCCATGGACCTGCAGAGCTCATGGGCCACAGCGACCTGCTCTGCGCTCCTTGCTTTGATAAAATGCCTTCTAAAGGATCTTTTGCCTCCGGGACTGGAAGGATTTTGCTGTTAAATTAATTCCTTCCAAGTGTGCACGTTCACTGAGTAGGAGGTGCACCTGCGAGTAGAGCAGCTTTGGGTTGGGCAAGGGAGAAAAAGCAGTTGTGAGAATACTTGGAAAACTCTGCCAGGAAATAGTCCATGTTCTTCCCCAGCTCGGTTGGAAGCCCCAGTGGATGGCACAGCCTTGGCTTCCTTCGGGAATGAAACTCATCTCGAGGAATTGCCATTCTGAGAGGTGGAAAAATTGTGTTTTGGCAGCAGACTGGCCTCATGTGGAGGAGGAGGAGGAGCAGGGCTGGCTGGACAGCACTGGGGCTGCTGGGGAGCTCCTGGCTCCCTCCTGCTCATTCCCTTCCCTGCTTGGCCCAGAAACTTGGAGTACTGCTCAGCTGGATCAGAGAGGGGATGTTAATTTAATTTCTTGTTAGATTTATTTATTTACTCCTTTGGAAAGCAGCTCTCTCCATGTCTCCTGTGCCCCTTGGGTGGTCCCTCGCCATGGGAGCAGTGCAGGGGAAGCTGCTGGGACACTGCCTGGCCTGGTGGGGCTGGAGGGAGCTGCAACTCCTGCTCCCAACTTTGGGGCTGGCCGTTCCCACAGTGGGGCAGGGATACACATGTCCACGTGGGAAGTCCAAGGCAGCAATCCTGTCCTTTCCTCCCAGGAGCAGTAATGTGTGAGGAAGGAGCCTCCTGACATCCCTTGCGATGCACCCACAGGGTCTGGGGTGCTTTGGTGGTCCTGGAGTGGAGCCTTATCTCAAAGGGAGCATGGAGGAAAAGCACTTTTCTTTTCTGTGGCCTGCTCAGTTGGTGTTTGGCTCGTGGGCTGCCTGGGTGCATTGGTACATCACAGTTCTTTGTGAGAGCTCTCTCCTCCTCTTCCTCCAGTGGAGGGACAGGGGCAGTGTCTGGTGACACCCCAGGGGAGCTGAGTTACCCTCCAGCGAGGTGTAGTTCCTGATCTGACTGCGGTTTGGGGAGGGAGGGGAACTAAAAGGCCATCCTGGTGTAATTCCACATGGATTTAGCATTGGCAGGGCTGCCCAGGGAGCTTTGCAGTGCCCATCCCTGCAGGTGTCCCAGCAAGGCCTGGCCGTGGCACTCAGTGCTCTGCGCTGGGGACAAGGTGGGCATGGGGCACAGCTTGGGCTCCATGGGCTGGGAGGGCTTTTCCAGCCCCAGGGATCCTGGGATTCCATGATTTGTTAGTTAAAAATCCATTTCTGTGAGCAGGTGGTTGAAAAGCAGCACTTTTCCCTGAGGTTATCCCTGTCCTTCTGCTTGTCCCACTTGGAGGCTGTGCTGATGGAAGAGGCGCTGGCAGTGGCTCGTGTCCCTGGTGGTTCCAAGCCCAGGGTCAGTGCCAGGCTTGGACACCCTTCGGTACTGGACTGTGCCCAGCCTGGCACTCTGCTCCCCAGAGCCCTAATTGCACAAACTTATTAGTGTTAAAAAAGCTGTTTCCTTCATTAATTAGCTTTGCTTTAAATCCTGAGAGGGAGAAATAAACTCCTGAGCAGGCGGAGCCAGCGTGAGAGCTGCCGCTCCACTGAGCAGCTCTGGGATTCCCACTGGAAAGGCCCCTTGGGACCTGGGGGTTCCTTTTCCCGGGTGGTCCAGCTGTGTGGAGCCATGCTGTGGATGACTGGGGGGGCAGGAACGTGCTGGAAACAGGAGATGGGACCTTAGCTGCTGTTGGGTGAAGATCTGGGAATCCCCTGGGCCCAGCTGGTGTGGGAGATTGGGTTGCTCTCTCCTGTGGGTCAGGTGCTGTTGGGTAGAAATCCTTCCCTGGGAGGGTGGGCAGGCCCTGCACAGGTACCCAGAGCAGCTGTGGCTGCCCCTGGATCCCTGGCAGTGTCCAAGTCCAGGCTGGACATTGGGGCTTGGAGCAGCCTGGGACAGTGGGAGGTGGCAGGGTTGGAACAGGATTTAAGGTCCCTCCAAGCCCAGAGCAGCCTGGGGTGCTGTGAATAATGTGGGTTTGGCCTCCTCCTGTTGCAAGGTGCAGCCCTGGGACCTGCTGCTGCCCCCGCCCTCCCTCCAGACTTTATTTGCTGTGGAATTTGGGGATGTTTCCTGCGGAGGCAGCGCTGTCGTGCTGAGCCGTCTGCTCTGTTCCCGTGGCTGATCCAAGCTGGGCTCTCTGAACACTTTAATTTTCCCTCACCTTCGTTTCCCCAGCCCCTGCAGCCGTGCCTGATTAATTTTGTGGCACCTCCAGAGCTGTGGTTCAGTTCTAGGAGCTGGTGCTGGTGGGGCCCAAGGACTCTTTAATTAAAGCCATTGCTCCGTCACTCCTGCAGCACACGGGAGCTTTGAGGAGCTCCTGCCTCACACTGTGCCTGTGCCTGTGCCAGGGCCTCACCTCTCCCAGGGAACAATTCCTTCCCAATACCCCATCCAGCCCTGCCCCCTGGCAGTGGGAACCATTCCCTGTGTCCTGTCCCTCCAGGTTCTTGTCCAAAGTCCCTCCCCAGCTCTCCTGGAGCCCCTTGAGGTGCTGGCAGGGGCTCCGAGCTCTCTGCGATAATCCTAATAATGCAATTAATGATAAGGAGTGATGGCAGGACTGTGCCCAGGTTTCCCTGGCAGTCCTGGCCAAAGTCCCTGGCTCTGCAATTGATGGAAAACCATCAGAGGAGTGTGAGGAAGTCATTAGGGACCCACACGTGGTTCTGTCCCTGGATTGTCCCTGCCTGCTTGTTTTCCCTCCATGAAATAGTACCAGGGTGCTTGTTTGTTTGGATTATGGACCTATTTTTAAGTAACCTATTTTTTCCACTTTGGAAAATGCATTAACTTGCTGTGTGTCATGGACATCTGTGGAGTTTGACTTTGGGAACCACCAAGTGCTCCTTGGAAGTCTCTCACCAGCCTGAGTGGTTGCCTCTGGGACATATATATATGTTATACTTTTTTATGTGTATATATATATGTAATTTATATACATATATATATATACACACATACATATGTATATACATATAAATACACACACACACAAATACGTATATATATACATATATATGTGTGTGTGTCTCTCTGTGTGTGTATATATATATATGTTTTTTTATATATATATTTTTATCTACGCCTTGCTGAGACTTGCTTTAAGAGCCATTTGTGGATCCAGAAAGGCAAATACAGCACTTCCTTGCAAGTGCACTTTATCCCACCAAGGAGCTCTGCATCCTCTCAGTTCCACTGTCCCTTCACCTCCTCTGGGATTTGGAAATCGCTGATCCCAGCAGCCCTCAGAAAGTGGCAGCAGCAGCAATCCTGTTGGAAATGGGGATGTTTGCTAACACACACACATTTTGCAGGAAAAGACACTGTGTGTTTGTTTTTCCCTGAAGGACGGAGTTTTACGGTCAGTTGAATTCTTCTCTCCAGGTTTGGAGCTCTGGTGCCATAGATTCAGCTGTTCTGGGAGGATACAAACACAATAAACAGGAGAAGTTGAGGAATGTTCCTCTCTGAGTTACAAAGGAACAGATAGCTGGTTGGAACAGCCTGCCCCTTCCTAGGCAAGGGAGGCTTTGGATTGCAGGGAAGGGAGGAATAATTCAGGATTAAAGCTGCTAAGCAATGCGTGTGTTTAGATCTGTAAGAGTGCCAGGACATAATTAATGGGTGAGTAAGCCAAAGGGAAAAAAAAAAAGTTGTTTTTTAACTGGATGGAGATGGATGGAGGATAAAAACTAATTTGGGGGGGAAGAGAAATAATTCTGGAAATAATCTGTTCCAAGCTGCTGCTGTTGTTAAGGGTGCCCAAGTAGGTTTGTTCCAGCTGCTTGGCAGTTGGAAGGCAAAAATCCAGGTTTGGCATCTTGTGCTGGCCTGGAGGCCTCGTGCTTTTCACGGAGGAGCTCCAGCACTGCAGGTGAGGTGAGGATACCTCCCGGCCAGGCAGGCTGTGGAAAGGTTATTCCCTCTTAATCCCATGTGCGAGGGTTTTTCCCACCTGCTGGGGCTGCGGCTGAGATTGGGGTTGCTGCTGGGGGAAGTGATCCCATCTCAGGCTGGGCAGGTCCTCCTGGAGCCTCGCAGCTTCCTCCTGGTTGGCATTTCTGGAGCTGCATCCACGTCTGGCCCCTCAGCCGTGGCATTAGGCTTGTGGGAAGTGAAAGGAAAGAAACCAGGGGTAAAGTATTGTTGGGGAAATGGCTGGTGAAGGGTCTGAGCACCTCGGAGCAGTTTGGGAAGGTGACAGTGGTTCGGTGTTCCTGGGATTTCACGGTGGGTCTGGCCTGTAAACTGCAAAATCAGGAGGAGATTTTGTTTTCAAACCTGTGGAGAGGATCAGGAACGAAGTTGGTGTCCATGCTGTGCTTCACCTGTGGGATATGTGGAGCCAGGTGACTCTGCTGGGGGGCTCAGGTCGCTTTGTCCCCAGCTGGGACTGGGACACAACCGCAGCACAGCCAGTGATGCTCCCAGGGGGTTTGGGAGTTGGATTGTGCCAAGCTCTGCCAGAGCAGCCCCATCTCTGCTCTGTCCTGGTGCCCAGGGTCTCTGAGTTTTGAGTTTCCCAAGTCCCGGAGCCCGGGCTGGCTCTGGCCAAGGGTGTCCCGAGAGCTGTGAGTGGGACCCTCTGCTGCAGTGATGAAGATGAAGAGGCTCCTCAGCTTCCCTCAGGGCTGGCAGATGGAAGTGGCACTCCTGCAGCCTGGCCTGCTGAGGGGACAGTCATTTAATTAACCTGTGTCCTGGAGGGCCTCTGGATCCAAGAGGAGATGCTCGGGGAAGTGTGAAACTGGGAAGTGTGGAAACTAACTGGGAAACGCTGATGGTTTTGTGGGAGTGGTGATGGCAGCACACCTGGCAGAGGGATCTCTCAGCGGGGCAGTGATGAGGACTGTTCCTGTGCCATCCTAGGCACTTTCCTCCTGGCCTCTGCTCCTGCTGCTCTCAGAGGTTTCTCATGGACCACACTGTTTCCTGGAGATTTGCGCTTTGGGTTTTGGAGATAAACAGGGTTTCCTGTTCCTCATTCGCTTGCTGTATCATTAACAAAAAAAAGAAGGGTGGAAAGGGATATTTGGGGTCACTCTGTCCTGTTCTCCCACACTGCAGGATGATTCCTAGAGAAGTTTTCCTGACAGCAGTTAGAGTAAGAAGTGGGGTTGCTGGTTATTTTTTCTCCCACCTTTTATTTTTCCTCTTGGGAGAGGAGAAAAGAATGTTTTATGCTTCAAAGGGTGAGTCTCAAACCTTGGAGTTTGTCATGTCAGAGCCATAATGGGAATGTCTGGCATTCCTGTGCCATTCTGTGAGATGGATATCTTCAAAGGTTTGCTGGATGGAGCAGTGCTCTCCCTGCCACTCCTCCCTTCCCGCGGGCTAACCTGGGGGGATGCTCCTTTGGCAGTGACCCCTCTGGAGCTCCCTGTGCAGGACAGAGCTCCTGGCGGGATGGAGCTCCAGGCAGGACAGAGCTCCAGCTGCTTTCGGGGTGACCCCTCTGGAGCTCCCTGTGCTGGGTACTCCAGGCAGGACAGAGCTCCAGGCAGGACAGAGCTCCAGCTGCTTTCGGGGTGACCCCTCTGGAGCTCCCTGTGCTGGGTACTCCAGGCAGGACGGAGCTCCAGGCAGGACGGAGCTCCAGGCAGGACGGAGCTCCAGGCAGGACAGAGCTCCAGGCAGGACAGAGCTCCAGGCAGGACAGAGCTCCAGGCAGGACAGAGCTCCACGCTCCCCTCTGGCCAGAGCCTCCCACTGGAGAACTTGTCCAGCTGGTTTGTTTTTCATCCCGGGGCTATTTTCAGCTGCTCAGCCTAACAAGGTGAAATGGCTGAGATGCTTTCCCACTCGCTGGGACTCTGCTGGGAGGAGGTATGGAGCTGTCCTGCTATTCCACTGTCCCAGCTCATCCCCCCAGGGTCTCCGTGGTACCTTTGGCTCTCTGCTGGGTTGGCACCACTCGGGGTTTTGGAAGAGCAGTCTGGGCTCTGCACAGGCACTCTGAGCACAGGGAGCCCCAAATCCCAGCGTTGTGATGGCCCTGGTGCCCTCCTGAGAGGCTGAGATTGGGAACAGGGGGAGGATCCAGGATGTAGCCGGGCTCTGTGTGGGAGAAGTAACGGGAGCACCAGGGATCTTCACAGCCCTGCTGTGCCCACAGGGAGGTGGGATGTGCTGCTCTTGGGTCCTGCCACGAGCATAGGAACTGGGGTGGAGGCTCCCTGAGTTGTGGGAAAAGGGGGACACTTCTCCCTACCTCATCCTTATTCCCACTGAAAATACGTAATTGGTTCAGTCCCGTGATTCCTGTGGGGTCAGGAGAAACTCCAATTGCTGCTCACTCAGGCGACAGGAATTTTTACACCAAAGCCAAGCCTTGCTCTGTGGTTCAAGCCCAGAGGGGACCTGTAAGCAAACGTGGCTTCTCCAGCATCTGCCAGACACCTGCACTGGGAATGTTGCTTCCAACTCCTCCGAGTTCCTCGTGGGCTCTGGGGCAGTTAACCTTGTGGTAGGATGTGGGAGCAGCAGGTTTCCTGTTCCCAAGGCAGGATTAGAGTGCAGAGTTCTCATTGCTGTGCAGGAAGTCACCAGGCAGAGCAGGGGCTCGAGACCCTCTCAAAGGTCAGCGTGGTGGCCCAGCCTGTGGCATGTGCAGTGTTCCTGGGATGGCTGGGGGTTCACTGAGACCTGCCCTGGCTTTGGAAGTGAATTGAGCACCTTGGTGTGTCTGCACTCATCCCCTGGGCCAGAGTCCTCCCACACCTCCAGAGGTGTCCGGATGCAGCAGCAGCGAGTGCTTGGGAATTAACACTTTCCCCACTGAGCTCTGCTCCAAGCTCCAGGGTCCCAGTGGGGATGGGGACATGTGGATCTGCCTGGGATCTGTCACTGGTGGGATTGGGCACCTCAGACCTGCCATGTGTGTGGCAGGGAGGGAAGAGAGCAGGAATTCAGTGTTTAATCCTTAAGAGCCAAAAGTGGGGGATCTGTGACACTTCAGCAATCAACACATCCCGAAATCCCTGCGTGCGGTGATCCACAGATCCCAGAGCATGGGCAGCAGGAAAGGGATTGGGGTTCTGCCCCTCTGCCCTGCCCAGGTGAGACCCCACCTGCAGAGCTGGGTCCAGCATCAGAAGGATGTGGAGCTGTTGGAGCGAGGTTGGACTTGATGGTCTTGGAGCGCTTTTGTGATCTAAATGATTCTGTGGCTGAATTCCTTTGAAATGATCAAATCCTTAAGGAAAGTCACTTGTGCCCACTCATGGCAGACCAGGTTGGTTGCACCTGCACTGCTGGGGTTTCCTGGACGTTGCACCAGGACACAGCTGTCCTGAAGAAGCAAGGGAATTTGTGTTGGAAAGAAGGAGGCAAAAGGTTTTATTGTTTGGTAGAGTCTTTGTGTGAGCATTGGTAGAAATGCACGTGAAGGCTTTGGTGTGCAAGGTGAGAAAGGGCTGGGTTTAATGGAGAGGATAATGGAATTATTTAGGTTGGAAAAGCCCTTGGAGAGTTCAACTAACCCGTGTCGCCAAGTGCCACATGCACAGGGCTGCTAAATCCCTCCAGGGATGTGATTCCATCCCTGCCCTGGCAGCCTGTGCCACTTGTAAGTGGTTTGGGCAGGAATTTTCAGGGAAGCTGCAGGGAAGTTCCCTGTTTTGCAGCAGAGGAGGGAGGAAAACTCGTGGCTTCTTTTCTACTTTATGCTGCTGCTGGAAGGAGTATTTTCTGCCTGGAGGGTATAGAGTGTTTTTTTCCTGATTAATGAGGTATTAAAAGAGATCCAGAGGAGTCTGGACTCGTCTTCCTGAGTCACCTGTGTGTTTGTGTTAGGATTTGGCAGGGAACTTCCCTGGTAGCCGGAGTCATCCCTTTGGTAAACACAGTCCTTTAACGTGGTTGTGGCTGCTGCTGAACACTGAGTCAGCAGAACAGAAATAACCCAGAATTTCACACATTGACAGGATTTTTTTCAGCCCAACATACCCAAGTGTTGCTGCTCAGATGCCGGGGCTGCTGCACCTCCGATCCCCGGAAGAGCGGCAAGGAATTAGCAGTGAATAATGAGTTTAAAGAGTCAGTTTTGGGTGAATGTAGAGCTCTTTGTGGATGGTTTGGTTTGCTGGTGCCTCCTTGGCTCTGGGAGAGGACAGGGGTTAGGAGGGATTTATCTGTGGCCTAACGATGGCTAAACTTAGTCCTGTGTGTTCTGGCTGGGGGGGGAATGCTGCAGAGGTGACACTTCTGCTCTTGGGAAACAAATATCACCAGTACAGCCAGTGGCTGTGTCCTGTGCTGGTGCTGGTCAGGAGAGCTGATAGGAGAGACTCAGCTTCCTTTTCGGGGGTTTTTAGGTTTTTTTTCAGATCAGCTGGTGTAGCCTGAAAATATTATAAGACTGAACAACTAAGAATCATTTTTCCCCACAAATGCCTTTTTCCCTCCAAGTGGAGCTGCTGAAACTCTTGGCAGGTAGAGCTTCCAGCCAGGTGAGCTGGGGAGTGGGACTGGCTGGGATGAGCTCTGCACACCTCCAGCAGGAATTGCAGCTCCAGCCCTGGAGCCTCCAGCCCTGGGCTGATCCCACCTGCAGGGCTGCTCCAGCCTGGGGCTCCCAGCATGGGAAGGACCTGGAGCTGCTGGAGAGAGTCCAGAGGAGCCACGGAGCTGCCGCAGGGCTGGAGCCCCTCTGGAGCCAGGCTGGGAGAGCTGGGGGTGTTCCCTGGAGAGGAGAAGGACACAGGGAGAGCTGCGAGCCCCTGGCAGGGCCTGAAGGGCTCCAGGAGAGCTGCAGAGGGACTGGGGACAAGGGCTGCAGGGCCAGGAGGCAGGGAATGGTTGGCAGTGGCAGAGGGCAGGGCTGGATGGGATGTTGGGAATGAGGAATTGTTCCCTGGGAGGGTGGGCAGGCCCTGGCCCAGGGTGGCCAGAGCAGCTGTGGCTGCCCCTGGATCCCTGGCAGTGTCCAAGGCCAGGCTGGACATTGGGGCTTGGAGCAGCCTGGGACAGTGGGAGGTGTCCCTGCCATGGCTGGGGTGGACAGGATGCATTTCTGTGTCTCTTTAAAGAAGAGACCAGAGGTGAGTTTTTTTAGAACTTAATTTTTAAGCTGTCCATGACAATAATAACATTCTGTTAAGTCTTTTTTAATGCGGTAATGAAAATATTTTATTTTTAATTTGCACACAGAAAGCTGCTGTTTTCTCAAGTTTTGTGGTTGATGTCATGCAGAAAGCCTTGGTCCCTCCCACACATCTTTGGGAATAAGAATCTGTTTTAATAAGTCAAGGCCACTTTCTGTGATTTGAAGCACATCTCCGAGGCAGCCTCAGCTCGCTGGAAGCTGTGCTGGTCTATAATTAACTTCCAGTAAATGAAGTGTTCTGTGTTCCATGGCAGCCATGGACACTTCACTTGATTCCCAGCTTGGTCCCAAACTCTTCCAAGCTGCTCCTTGATCCAGCCTGAGCTTTCTAGTCCGTGCTCTGTGTGTTCCACGCTCCGAGTGCTTTGCTGAGGGCCTTGTGAGTTCCAAGAGAGCTCCTTGGGACAGAGCTGTGATTCCAAGGGCACTGCTCCCCCGGAGAACATTCCCAGTGCAGTGTGCCCAGCCTTGGGCTGGGATGTGGGATGGGAGTGAGGAGCGGGGTCCTGCTCCCTGAGCCCGTCTCCATGGCACTGAGCACCCCTCTGAGCACACACAGCTCTTCCTTTGTGTATTTGTGATCCGGGGCTCTGCCAGGGGCGGGAGGGGAGGGAGAACCACTGTAATCCCAAACCAGGCCTGGAGCTCTGCTGGGAATGGCACCAGGGCCGGTGGCTGCTCAGGGCTCAGGCGTGCACAGAGCTCTCACCTTCTGCCTCCGTGTGCCTGGAGGATTTATGGAGTGTTGGGGAAGGTGCCTGAGGAATTTCTTGCTTGCCCTTGGAGTGCTGCTCCAAGCACTGGCCGTGCCATGGGCTCCTGCTGGGGCCACCACCTTCGGGAGCAGGGCTCAGCTCCTCGCATCAGCCTCTGCCCTTCCCTTCCCGAGTGATTTATCCCTCATTGAAACTCCGTGGGGCATTTTCTTACCAAATTACTGGGTGCGGGAAGGATCTGTTTGTTCAGCTCAGGTGCTGATGGGGTCAGACCCAGCCCCACTCCTGGCTCTGTGCCCGGGGTGCTTTGAATGGCTGTTCCCTCCTCGGCACTGGGAATAACGGGGGACATCGGTGACTGAGTTCTGTGGGGAAAGCGGCAGTGGGGCTGGGATCTGAGCATGCAGAGAGCTGTGGGGCAGGTGGAAATAGCCCCCAGAACCCCCATCCCACAACCCTGGGGCCTGAAGGGGCACTTGGGGTGGTAAAAGGTGCGTGTGCAGGGACCTGGTACAAGGGATGGAGGGCAGGGATAGATTAGGAATTCTTGGGAAGGAATCCTTCCCCGTGAGGCTGGTGAGGCCCTGGCACAGGGTGCCCAGAGGAGCTGTGGCTGCTCCAGCCCCAGAGTTGTCCCAGGCCAGGCTGGACATTGGGGCTTGGAGCAGCCTGGGACAGTGGGAGGTGTCCCTGCCATGGCAGGAGGTGGAATGGGGTGATCTTTAAGGTCCCTTCCAACCCAAATTCCACAGTCTGGAATTCCATGGTTGGGCTGTCACGGTCTGCCTCCCAGTGACTGGGGTTTGGAAAAGTGCCTCTTTCCTGCCCGAAGTTCCCCTAAAACTGAGTCATGTCCATGCAGGGCTCAGGACAAGGGCATGTTCCAAACCCTGCAGTGCCTCTCCAGCTGCCTGGGGGCAGACAAATAATGCCTACAGCTAAATAATGGCTTAGGAATGATGGGGAAAAGGTGAGCTGCCGTTCTGGGGGAGAACCCCAAATCTGCTCAGATCTGTGAGGATTTTCCGCAGATTCTGCACTCCGTGTTGCTGGTGACTGGGCAGGCTCAGGGAGGGTTAAGCTGGGTTCAGCACAGGCAGTGGAGCAGCAGCTGAGGTGGCACTGGAGCTGGGCTCAGGAAAGGTCTGGGGGTTTCCTTCCTTGGATTTTTTTTTGCTTACACAACATCACTTTACAATGCTGAACTGCGACTGGGATTGCATCATGCCAGAGCTCTTCCCTGTGTGCTGAGGATGAGGAGTGTGCTCTCCAAGGAGTTCCCAGATTGTCTTTTAAAGCCTCTTTATTACTGCAAAGAGCCTGGAGGTGTGGGAGCTGCCTCTCCGTGTGGATTTTTCACGCTAAGGGTGAGGTTTCAGGAGCTGCTGAGCTGCTGGAATCACAGCATATTCTCGCTGGAAAAACATTCCCTCCTTCCTTCCATCACTCTTCTCTCCCTTCTCTCCTTCCCCCTTGACAGGAGGAGAGGGAACGGCCTCAGGCTGGGCCAGGGGAGGCTGGGCTTGGACACCAGGAGCAATTTCTGCATGGAAAGGGCGCTCAGGCCTTGGCAGGGCTGCCCAAGGAGCTTTGCAGTGCCCATCCCTGCAGGTGTCCCAGCAAGGCCTGGCCGTGGCACTCAGTGCTCTGGGCTGGGGACAAGGTGGGCATGGGGCACAGCTTGGGCTCCATGGCCTGGGAGGGCTTTTCCAGCCTCAGTGGTTTTGTGATTCCCTCCTAGTTTTGGCAGCTCCTGCTCCCACCCTCCAGGTTTCATGGCCTAGAGATGACACCTCGTGTGTTGTGTCACCTTCTGCTGCCCCAGCACTGCTGGGACCCCACTGGGATGAGGAGCCTCAGGGTTCAAGTGCTGCTCTTGCTCTGTATCTGTTCTAGAAAGTTCCTCGTTCCCTGATCACCCTCAGAAAACAGCCACTTTAGGAGAGGTGTTTTTTATGCAAAGGCTGAATCTCCCCACTCTCTTTTCCAAAAGGAGCATTTCCATCTTCCAGTGTAGCAAAGCATAAAATTCCCAATTTAATCCTGGTTCCACGGTGACTCATTTCAAGACTTTTCTTTTTAAATTGTTTTTTTAGTAACAACCTTTTCAGTGAGGTGGCACCAGCTCAGCTCCAGGCAGGCAGGGCTCGTTCACTGCCAGCATGGTGCTGCTCAGAATGGTGGGAGTCCTTCTCATTTTCCCATTGGATTAAAGAGCAGCAGCTCTCGCTTTGGGGCAGAAGGATTAGAATCTAGGAGCACCTGCCTTGTACCAGCACGTTTGGGATCATTGCTGTTTGCCCATTCCATTCACAGGTGGTTTTTCCTACCTGAGGGAGCAGCTGGAGCTGGGCCAGGGCAGCTCAGGCTGCAGATCAGGGAAAGGTTCTCCCCCAGAGGGTGCTGGGCACTGCCCAGGCTCCCCAGGGAATGGGCACGGCCCCGAGGCTGCCAGAGCTCCAGGAGCCTTTGGACAGCGCTGCCAGGGATGCCCAGGCTGGCATTGCTGGGGGGCTGGGCAGGGCCAGGGTGGGATCAATGATCCTGTGGGTCTCTCCCCACTCAGGATATTCTGTGATTCTCTCAATCTCCTGGCCCTGATGTAATCCAAAGTATTCATGTTTGGTTGGCAAAGACGGAAAAATATTTTAAACCTGCTGTTTTCCTAATGTGAATGATCTTTGCCTGCTAATACAGGGATTCCTTTTTATTTGTGCCACTGGTGCTGCCCCTAAATTGCCACTTTTCGTGCTCTGCCGTGTGTGCTGCGTGGTGTCCCCTGGCAGGGACTGGTCATGGGGAAAGGAAGTACCTGGGGCTTGTGGTGATCTTTTATAGTGACACTTAATGGAAAAAAAGATGTGTGGGGTTTTCTGGGAAGAGCCTTTCCTCCCTGTGGATGAGTAAAAGTGGGGATTCTCCCTCGGGGGCAGTGTGACCACTCTCCTGCAGCTTGTCCTGCAGAAAGATGGCCCTTTCTTCCTCATTTACCTCTAATCCTGTGTCCTGCCATGTCATTTAGCTTGTCCCATGTGGGATCTGCTGGCATTCCATTGCTGAGGGCACTGCACAGGCACTGCACATCCTGGATCTCATTCTTATTCCGGGATTCCCGACTCTCACCATTTTGTGCCTGGAACCAAACAGGTCTGTGAGCACCAAGAATGACAAATCCTGGCTTTTCTGCAGATTTGTGTTTGTTATTCACAAGCTCCTTCCCCCTCCTCCTCCTCCTTTCCTCCCTCACCTTCTTCCCGCGCCGTTGGCTTTCTCCATGTCTGCCTCGGGTCCCCCTTTGCTGCTGTCCTGATCCTCGTGGGAAGGGAATTATAGCAGAGAGGCTTTGCTTGAGTTTGGGAGTAGAGGATAAGGGGATCACCGGGAAGGGTTTTTATTCCCAAAGAAGTGAAGCGATGGTTGCAGGCTGTTGTTGAGGTTGGATAATGAAGGTTAGGGTTTTCCTGTGGGGTCAGCTGTAGTAATCTGGGGACAGGCAGCACCTCACCCTGACAGAGCCTTGCCCTCTTGAAGTCCTGCTGTTCAGTGGAAGGGAAAGTCCTGAGCTGGCTGCAGCAGGGCCCCGTGCCACAGCATCAGTGCTTTTGGGGCAGCTCACTCCTTCTGGCTGTAGGAAAGGCACATTCTGGAGTGTGTGCCGTGGCCAGGGCAGAGGCTGTTGTCACCCTGTTTCCTGCTCTCCAGGGTTCCAGTGAAAATGGAAATCATCAGTTCTTGGTGAGACACGGGGGATAAATAAGGCTAAAACTGGGAGAAGCTGTCCTTGTACGGCAGCGTGGGAATGGTGCCACTTCCCTTGGATTAATTATGCAGCAGCGTGTCTGGGAAGGGACCAGGAGAGTCCTTAGAGCCTGGGCTGCTGGGGAGGAGGAGGAGGTGGCCAGGCAGGGCAGGGAGAGCCCTTCAGCATGTCCATGTTACTCCTGGGGCTCTGGGCTCTCTCAGCTGTCCTGCGAGGCCATGAAGGGGAGACAGAGCTGGGCTGGGAGCCTGGAGTTTGGGTCAGCTCTGAGATGTCCATCCTGGGCCTCCAGCGTGGGATGGACATGGAGCTGCTGAAGAGAGTCCAGAGGAGGCCACCGAGATGCTCCAGGAGCTGGAGCCAGGCTGGGAGAGCTGGGGGTGTCCCCTGGAGAAGGGAGGGCTCCAGGGAGAGCTCCGAGCCCCTGGCAGGGCCTGAAGGGCTCCAGGAGAGCTGCAGAGGGACTGGGGACAAGGGCTGCAGGGACAGGAGGCAGGGAATGGTTGGCAGTGGCAGAGGGCAGGGCTGGATGGGATGTTGGGAATGAGGAATTGTTGCCTGGGAGGGTGGGCAGGCCCTGGGCCAGGGTGCCCAGAGCAGCTGTGGCTGCCCCTGGATCCCTGGCAGTGTCCCAGGCCAGGCTGGACATTGGGGCTTGGAGCAGCCTGGGGCAGTGGGAGGTGTCCCTGCCATGGCAGGGGTGGCACTGGATGGGCTTTGAGGTCCCTCCCAACATGAGTCTTTCTGCCATTTCATGATTTATCAATAAATTCTGATAGCAAGAGGGGAATTCTCTATTTCTCTGTCACCTTGTCAGAGGTACCAGAATTTTTGCATCTGCATCTCGAGCTCTTCATGCTCTGGGTATTCTTTGCCGTGGGTATCACACACTGAGCTGGGCACTGGGAATCCCTGGCTTTGGGCAAGCAGTGCTGCAGTAATGGATCTCCTGGCTCAAGGGTGGCAGGATGGAACAGCAGGAACGTTGTGGCCTTTTCTTTGATTTCTTCTGAGCTTGCTTTGGCGTCTCAAATTTTTCAGGCAGGAATGACTCACTCATCCATTATGTGGTTTCCTGACTTTCAGCAATTTCTCTTTCACTCAATGATTATGAGTTTGGATCCCAGAGTGCGGCAGCCAGCGCTCGGCGCTGTGGGCTGGGGCTGCCTGGAGCAGTGACTCACGGCTGGCACGGGGGCTCAGAGGGTCTTGGGTTCCTTCCCACCTCGCACTGGGAGTCTTTTAGAATCCATAGAACAGAAGCTGCCTCTCCCTGGAAGTGTCTGAGGCCAGCTTGGACAGGACTTGGAGCAACCTGGGATAGTGGAAGGTGTCCCTGCCCACGGCAGGGGTGGGACTGGATTGTCTTTGAGGTTCTTCCCCACTCAAACCATTTTGGGATTCTACAAATATCCCTGGAAAGCTGGTGTGGGCCATGGGATAGTCCTGTCTCTTTGCAGAGCAGGAATGTTGATCCTGGTCCCTGAGAATGGGAGCAGGTGCCACAGGTGTCACAGGGTTGTCCAGGCCCATGGATTCCTCTGGTGCAGAGACCACAGAGCCTCCTGCACAGCTCTGTCTGTTCCCCCACCTGCTCCCAGCACTGCCAGGCCTCTGCAGGGTGCTCCCAACACGTGGAATCACTGCAGTGGTTTGGAGGGACCTTAAAGCCCATCCAGTGCCACCCCTGCCATGGGCAGGGACACCTCCCACTGTCCCAGGCTGCTCCAGATCCCATCCTTGTGCACTTCCTTGGACGCTTGCAGGGATGGGGCAGCCACAGCTTCTCTGTGCCAGGGCCTCATCACCCTCATGGGGCAGAACTTCCCCCAGTCTCTAATCTAACTGTGTCCTCTCTTAATTTAAAAGCATTCCCCCATGTCCTGTCGCTGTCTGTGCATGTAAGAAGTCCTTCTCCCATCGGTTTTGGACGGCTCTGGTGTGGCTACATTTTTAATGTTTCGATGTTGTTGCGCACAGGGGCAGGAATGTGTCAGCAGTCAGATTCCTTGGTTTATGGTTCTGAAATAACCCAATCTCCACTTATTTCAGCTCCTTAGAACTCCCCTGCCCACAGGATAGTTTGGCTTCTGCTGCTCCTCCAGAGAAGGCCCTTACATGGTATTTTGGAGCTGCCCGTGGGTAGAGGCGCTGTGCCTGACAGGGTGGTACCAAAACAACCTCTATTATCTTATTTGTTCAGCCCAGGAGAAATATCCCACAGTCCTTGGGCCTGAGGAAAGCAAACAAAGATCCCTCCGGAAGGAGACGGGTGAAGTTGGCACCTTGAAGCTGGAGCACCCAAGCCAGCCTGCCCAGATCTGCTCTGGGGAGGTTCGGGAGCCACAGGGAGGTTGGAGTCATTCCCAAAATCTCTGTGGGAGAGGGGGTGGCTGTTCACAGCTAGAGTGGTTCCTGTGTTGGGACAGCATGGGCAGGAGCAGGGCTGGGCCCTGCCAGGACAGGGATGGGGTGGTGGCATGTGCTTCCCACTCCACCAGAAAACAGCCTTGTTTTGGGGGATTGTGTCTGATTTGGGGCAGGGGGGTTGTTTTAATGGGGTGGAAAGAGCAAAGCACTTGAAGAAAAGTGGGATGACAGAGCTCTGGTGGAGAGGACTGGGTGGAAGCCAGGGATGGAAGGGCTGTGCTGCTGCTGCAGAGAAGAGGGAGGATGTTTGGAAGCGATGGGCTGACATCAAATCAGTAAATTGGTGCATGGAGAGGATGAAAAAGGCTGATTGCACTCGGTGATGAGAGAATTGATGGTAGTAAATAAATGCTGAGCGTGTGCCAAGGAGAGGAGCCCATTTAGGATGGAATTCTGAGGTTTTAATTGAGTGTAAGTTCATGCCCGTACAATAACCTCACTTGCTGCTTAATTCCTGCCTGTCACTGTGTTCAGCTGAGCCAGGCGGCTCCATGGATCACACAGAGCTTCCTCCTGCATCCATCTGACCCTGTGGGGCTTTGTCATGCTGATCCTGAGACTTCCAGAGCAGGGGAGACAGATTGGCCCTGGGAACTGGGCACAGCGTGTTTCGCTGGGCACTATTGTTGAATCGTTTGTGAACATTTAGGGTTGGACCTTCCAGCAGAGACACCCGAGGGTGTTGGTACTTTTTAAAAAGTCTCTCAGAGCTTAAACAGCCCAGCCTCTGCTTGGATTTACATTTTTTCTAGACTGTTTAATCTGAGTTGAGTACAAGGGTTTGGTTTTTTGCATCGTGCAAGGTGCTTCCTCAGAGGAGGAAAGTCTCTTTGAACTCCTGCTGAAACTTCCATAGTCACTGAAGGTTGGAGCAGCCTGGGACAGTGGGAGGTGTCCCTGCCCTGGCAGGGGTGGCACTGGGTGGGCTTTGAGGTCCCTCCCAGCCCAAACCAATGTGGGATTCCATGAAGTGGAAAACTGAGTGCAGGGAATTGCTGCTGAAGTGCTCCAGACCCTCTGTCTGTGGGGTGACAGGAACACAGGAGCAGGAGCACAGGAATAGCTCCGTGTGGAGCAGGTGCTTGAGTGCTCTCCTTTGTCTGCTGTGAGCAAGTTCCCTTCAGCTGCCAGGTTCTACACCCCAAAACTGCTGGGGAAATCACTCTGGGAGTTTCCAGGCTCTAAGGGAGGTGGGAACACAGACGAGGTCCATGTTGGTCATGGAATCACAGGTTGGATTGGGTTGGGAGGGACCTCAAAGCCCATGCAGTGCCAGCCCTGCCATGGCAGGGACACCTCCCACTGTCCCAGGCTGCTCCAAGCCCCAATGTCCAGCCTGGCCTTGGACACTGCCAGGGATCCAGGGGCAGCCACAGCTGCTCTGGGCACCCTGGGCCAGGGCCTGCCCACCCTCCCAGGGAACAATTCCTCATTCCCAAGATCCCATCCAGCCCTGCCCTCTGGCACTGGGAAGTGTAGATTTGCTCATTGCTGCCTTTTGGGGCAAGATTTGGTGCCCTGGCTCTGCACCTCCCAGGGAAGGAGTTTGCTAGGGAGAGTAAGTCAGAGGGAATAGGAAAATGGGCATGTACTAAAATCTCAATTCTGTTTAATAAATCCCGTTTTTTTTTCTGAAAAAGAGGATTTACGTGTGAATTTTACATGCATTTGTGGCCGAGTGTGGTGCCTTAGACCTGGAGTCTGACAGTTCTCTCTGTAGTAAACAATTCCAGCTGTACAGTGTCAGCTGAAAGTATAAACACACTCTGAGTACTTTCCTGACAGCGGGAATGGCTGGATACTCTCGGAGCTCCATCAGGCTCTGCTGCTTGGGAATTAGAGCTGGAAACCCGGGATTATTGCTGTGCCCTTTTAGCCTTGCTCTCTGTGCTGCTGCTCTGCAGCCTTGCAAGTTGTCAGGGCTCCCAGGCTTCCCTTTGATATTCCTTACCCCTCCGGAGGGAATGGAAATCTCTGGATAGATCCCTCATAGTTTAATGCCTTCGTTAAAATTCCTGAAGTTGTCCTTGGCATTTTTTAGTTGAAACCCGGAGTTCCAGGGGAGGAACCCTGAGCACGGAAGTTCAGCTGAGCCCTTGTTTACATGGGTGAAATATGTAAACGGTTCTTTTTCCCCAAATATAGGCCTTTTTTCCTTGGCTGCCCTCCCGGTGTTTATAAAAGGCAGTTATGTAAATGACAATTGTAATAATTAAGCTGCTGTTTAGTGCTGTCCCCGCGGCTGCTGCCGGGCCGAGCGCTGCCATTAGCCAGCTTCGGGCGTTATTGAAGATAATGGGACCTCACAGAAGGAAATTAAGGGAAGTTAAACAAACAAAATTCTCCTTAGACAGAATCTCCCACGAGAAAGGACAGATCTGGGATGAAATGATGTTACTGGGGAGCTCTGGAGGTCATCCTCTGCTGCCCAGAGCTGCTGTTCCAGGGCTGTGTCCTGTTGAGTTTTGGGTGTCTCCATGGCTGGAGCCACCTCAGCTTCTCTGGGTGACTTGTGCCAGCCAGGACCACCACAGGGCACGTGTTTGTCATCTGTTATAAGGCCACCCCAAACTGCCTGCCATGGTGGATGAAAAGGGCTTCAAACTGCACATGGGGAGGTTCAGGTTGGATATTGGGGAGAATTCCTTAATGGAAAAGGTTGTCCAGTCCTGGCACAGGCTGCCCAGGGCAGTGGTGGAGTCATCCCTGGATCGATTTCACAGCCGTGTGAATGTGGCACTTGGGGAGGGACACAAGGACATGGTCAGCAGTGGCCCTGGCAGTGCTGGGAACAGTTGTACTCGGTGGTGTCCGAGGGCTTTTCCAACCTGGATGATTCTATGAAATTCCAGCTTTACTTTAGCACTTGGGCCTCAGTGATGACCTGGGTGGTGGCACCTCTGGGGTGGCAGCAGGACCCGAGCAGAGGTTGCTCCTTGCAAAGTGTTTGGTGGGGACAGCGAGCCCCGAGGGGTGGGTGGATGTGGGGCCGGGAGGAGGGATGTAGGGCCGGGAGGAGGGATGTAGGGCCGGGAGAAGGGATGTGGGGCTGGCAGGAGGGATGTGGGGCTGGCAGGAGGGATGTAGGGCCGGCAGGAGGGATGTAGGGCCTGGAGAAGGGATGTAGGGCCTGGAGAAGGGATGTAGGGCCTGGAGAAGGGATGTGGGGCCAGGAGGAGGGATGCCAACCCGGCAGGAGGGATGTCAGGCCGGCCTGTGTTGATGTGCCAGGTTAATGGGCCATCAAGGACACCCCTTGGGAGGGACAAGGGACTCTTTGTTCTGCAGATGCAGCCACTGAGTTGATAGTGGGAGATAAAGAGCAGGGCTGGAGCCACCGCACAGCGGGGTGGGGACAAAGGTTCCCGGTGACTCCGAGGGGTGCGGTGGGAGTGAGGATGATGGTGTTGTCCTAAGGGCTCCAGGAGTCACAGCCTGGGGAGCACCAGGCACCAAGTGTCTCTTGGGGAAGCTGCTGGACCAAAACTCAGGGCTGGGCGTTCTGGAGAGGGAGATTTAATTAAACAAAGACAGTTTCACACTCACTTTGAGGCTTTTGTTTGCTGAAGGCGTGTTGGAATAACCTGGTATCATTATTCCAGGCCCGGCTGGACACGGCTTGGAGCAGCCTGGGATGGTGGAAGGTGTGGATGAGCTTTAAGGGCCCTTCCCACACAAAGGATGATTTTGTGCTATGGTCTTTAGGCTTAATCTTCCATCAGTCTTAGGCTAAATGCCTCATCCTGGTCTTTGTTCCTTCATTTGGGTTTTTCTGCAGCTGCAGCCCATGGAGATAACAGAGAGAGGAAGGGAGATAACAGGGAGCAGAATGGCCTATCCTGGCTGAAATTTTGGGACTATTCTGTTATCAGTTCAGGGTCTTCCACTGATTAAATCCCTTGTGCCCCGTACTCAGACTCTTTCTGGTCTTGATGAAATCACCGAATTCCTCCCTGGTTTTGGTTTGATTGCTGTTGATGGTGTAGTTGGTTATCAGCACCTGACAACTCTTGAAAGCCTTATTTTATTGCTCTTGCTGCTGCTCTCAGTCAAACTTCATTCCTGGCATTAGTGCTGGAAATACCCTGGGGCTGTCCTTGAGGTGGCAGGAAATCTGGAAATCCCTCAATCCTTCATCCCTTCCATGCTTCATCCCTTCAGGTCCAGTTCCCTGGATGAACCACTGGACAGACGTGCTTCAGGGCTCAGGAGCTCTGTGGTCAGGATGGTGTTAATCTGAATAAACCCTCTTAGTTTACAATAACAGGACCTTCCCTTCCCACAATCTGAGTTTTGCTACAGTGTTGCCCTGTTCTTCCCTGTAATAACAAGCACAGGCTCGGAACAAGATAACCATGTAATATTTTGGGAGGTATCTTTTAGCCTGACTTGGTTTTTCCTTCTGGAGTTGTGTCCAAGGGCAGCACCAACACAGAGACCATCTTGTGTCCGTGCTGGCTGCCCAGCACAGAAAGGCCTAGCCCGAAGTTCTGAGCTCTTCTTGCAGTGACTGTGGAAAAAACACTTGCAGGGTAGGAGAGGAGCCCCAAATCTCTCCAGATCAACCTCAGGGCATCCAGTGTTCTTCTGAGGTCCATGTGATTCCACGTGTCCCTTATTGCTATCAGCACCCTTCAGCCAGGAATGGCCTGGAGGAGAGGAGAGCCCTGGGGAAGGGAGAGGTTCCCAGTTCACTCACTGGTTTGGTCACCACCAAACCTCCAGGGGCTGCTGGACTCCCCTGGCCACGTGGACAGCCATGAGTTAGCATGGAATAAACTTGCTGAGGTCTGGGAAGCAGCAGGGCACCAGCCCTGCCTCTGCAGGAGGCTCCATTATTGTCCAGGTCACCTTGTCAGTGGAAGCCATTCCCTTGTCCCAGCCCCCCTCCAGCTCTCACTTTAGGCACTGCAGGGGGCTCTGGGGGCTCTCTTCCCCAGGTGAACACCCTCAGGTCTTTCAGCCTGTGCAGCACCTTGCACTTGGCCCTGGTGACCTTCATGAGCTTGACATGGTCCCGGCTCTCGAGCCTGTCCAGGTCCCTCTGGATTCCCTGTCCCCAGGTCCCGTGTCACCACCCAGCAGTGCCAGGGAAGGGCTGGATCAGCCCCATTTGGTGCTTACATGGACTCAGGCACGCAGCAAAATTTAAAGTGTTAGTCTTGGAAAGTATAAAACCATGTGAAAAGCAGCCAGAAAACTCCATTCCATAATCAGGAAGGAGGAAAGGGTTTTTAATTGACGTGTTTTATAAACACACAGCTCTTCCTCCCCAAACGTCCCGGCTGCACGGTGCCAACACCAACAACCTCCGAGGAGACTGGAGCTGGGGACAGGGGCAGGAGCCAGCCCCTGCTGGGAGAGCTGCCCTGGGGTGGGAATGCTCTGGGGATTGGTGTGAGGAGCAGCCCTGCCCTGCCCTGCCCTGCCCTGCCCTGCCCTGTGCTGGCAGGGGCCCTGTGCTGTGGTGGCTGCCCCAGCCCATGGTGCCCCCAGCACTGCAGGGCTCCCCAGCACTGCAGAGCTCCCCAGCACTGCAGAGCTCCCCAGCACTGCAGAGCTCCCCAGCACTGCAGAGCTCCCCAGCACTGCAGGGCTCCCCAGCACTGCAGAGCTCCCCAGCACTGCAGGGCTCCCCAGCACTGCAGGGCTCCCCAGCACTTCCCAAGCTCCCCAGCACTGCAGAGCTCCCCAGCACTGCAGAGCTCCCCAGCACTGCAGGGCTCCCCAGCACTTCCCAAGCTCCCCAGCACTGCAGAGCTCCCCAGCACTGCAGAGCTCCCCAGCACTGCAGAGCTCCCCAGCACTGCAGGGCTCCCCAGCACTGCAGGGCTCCCCAGCACTGCAGGGCTCCCCAGCACTGCAGGGCTCCCCAGCACTGCAGGGCTCCCCAGCACTGCAGAGCTCCCCAGCACTGCAGGGCTCCCCAGCACTTCCCAAGCTCCCCAGCACTTCCCAAGCTCCCCAGCACTGCAGGGCTCCCCAGCACTTCCCAAGCTCCCCGTGGATGCCGAGGGTGCCGTTGCCGCTGCCTGACGTGCTGCTCCTTGCTCCCCAGCAGAGTTCTGCCGCATCGACAAGGCCCTGTGCCACGACGAGGATGAGCAGCTCAGCTTCGAGGCCGTGCGCAACATCCACAAACAGATGGACGACGACGCCAACGGAAACGTGGACGTGGAGGAGAGCGATGAGGTCAGTGCTGGGCCCCGTGCCCTGTCCAGGCTGGGGCTGGGGGCTGCTCCTCACAGTCAGGCTGCTGTGGCTGGGGCCTGGCGTTGGGCTTGGTGCCTCCTCATCGCAGAGGAAGCCACGTGTCACCTTGAGATGATGCAAACGTGTCTCTGCACTGTCATCGGTGCTGGCTGGGGCTTTTCCTCGCTGCTGGGGGTTTGTAGCCACTTTAATGTTGCCCAGAGCAGCTGTGCCTGTCCCCTCCCTGGAAGTGTCCAAGGCAGCTTGGACAGGGCTTGGAGCAACCTGGGATAGTGGAAACTGTCCCTGCTTATGGCAGAGGGGTGGAATTTAATGAGCTTTAAGGTCCCTCCCAACCCAAAGCATTCCATGATTTTAGGTTTACTACATCCTTCCAGCACCCAGCAAAAACAGTCCCAGTCTGTGTGTGCTCACTGCAGAAAAGGAGCAGCTTTTTGTTGTGTCAGCCTTGGACCTTTTGGCTGATAAAGTATTGAAGAGAAAGGAAGCTGTTGTTCTTTGTTTACATGAGCACCGATGGAAATAAGAGTCTGCTGGAAAAGGGAAAGCTCTTTGTTTGTAGTGCTGCCTCAGCTGTGGTGGGTGCTCGTTGGAGGTGAGGAATTCTGTCTTCTAGGGAGAACTGGCAGCTAAACAGGAAAGCCAAAGTGTTGGAAGCTGAAAGGAAACACGTGGGTACAGAGATGTGCTGCCACTCACAGGCAGTTCTGCAGTCCCAGGTCACAGAATCACACACTGGCTTGGGCTGGAAGGGACCTTAAAGCCCACCCAGTGCCACCCCTGCCATGGCAGGGACACCTGCCACTGTCCCAGGCTGCTCCAAGCCCCACTGTCCAGCCTGGCCTTGGACACTGCCAGGGATCCAGGGGCAGCCACAGCTGCTCTGGGCAGATCCTGCCATCACAATGTCCCTCTGGAGCAGTGACAGTCCCCAGGGACAGGGCGTAGGCCTCTGATGCTGGGAGCTGCTGGCTTGCAGGGCTGTTCCCTCTGCCTAAATCTCACTTGAGGGAGTAATGATAACAAATGAAAAGCTTCCAGTTGCATTTCCTCCATCACAGGAGGTGTTTTTTCTGGAGGCAGTTCCTGCACTGAGTGAGTGGAGCTGCAGCCCAGCCTCTCCCTGGGACTGGGGCAGCCTTGGGCAGCCCCGTTCAGCCTGTGTGTGCTGCTCCTGGGCATTAAATTAGGAATAGCCACATGTCTTTGGGGTTGGGCAGAACTGGCAATTTGATGTCTCCCGGAGCAAGTCTTGCCCTTGCTCCTTCCCGAGTCATTGGGAGCTCCTGGGGCAAGCCCTGCTGGGAATGTCTGCTCAGAGCCTTGGCACAGAGATGCGGCCTGGGTGGGAGGGATTCTGTGGATTTCCTGAAAGGCTCCAGAATCTCTGCCTTGGTGCCATTTCAGCCGCTCCTCAAACCCCTCTGAGCTGGATCCAGGCAGTGCTGAGCCCTGGCAGGGCTGGCCTGCTCCTAGCACCTCTCCTCAGCTTTTAGGAGGTCAGTGGTGCTTGGAAAGGGTCTGGAGCCCCAGGAGAGGCTGAGTGAGCTGGGAAAGGGCTGAGCCTGGAGCAAAGGAGGCTCAGGGGAACCTTGTGGCTCTGCACAGCTCCTGCCAGGAGGGGACAGCCGGGGGGGTCGGGCTGTGCTGGCAGGGAACAGGGACAGGAGGAGAGGGAACGGCCTTAATTGAACCTGGGGAAATTCAGGCTGGATATTGAGAAAATTTCTCCTGGAAAGGGCTGTCCAGCCTGAGTGGGGCACAGGGGCAGAATCCCAGTCCCTTTCCTGCTGCCCACGCTGGGGAATCAGCCCAGGACACAGGAATTTCGGGTCCCAGTGCTTGTGGCCAGGGCCTGTGGAGCTTCTCCCCACCAATCCCAGGTCCTTCTCCCCAGGGCTGCTCCCAATCCATTCTCCCTCAGCTGTGTTGGTGCTGGGATTGCCCTGACCCAGAGGCACCTGCACTTGGGTTGTTGCATTTACAGTTGAACTCAATTCTTTTAGAAGTCTTTTCCATCCTCAGTGATTCCCTGTCCCTGGGATTCCATGCAGGCAGCTGCTGCTCTACCTCTACTAGACTTTTATTGAAGTTGCATTAAGTTCACCTTTCAATAAGCTCTGGAGGCACTGAATGAGGTATTGCAGGAATTTCGCTCTCGGAGCCTTGTCAAGGTTATCACTGTCCCCCCACTGCAATCAGGTTTAACTCCGGGCTCTGGTGGGACAGCTGCCGGGGGATTATTGGGAAGAATGCAGGAGGCTCAAATTGAAACCTTTTACGGGGTTCATGGAATGCCAGGGTGGTTTGGGTTGGGAGGACCTCAGAGCCCATCCAGTGCCACCCCAGCCATGGCAGGGACACCTCCCACTGTCCCAGGCTGCTCCAAGCCCTGTCCAGCCTGGCCTGGAACTCTTCCAGGCATGGGCATTTTCCTGGTTGGTTGAAAACTTTGTGGTTTTGTTATTATTTTGGCCCGTGCTCCTTGGGGGTAAGTTATAGGTGTGTTTTGTTTGGACTGAAATCCCTGCATGGGCAGAAGGAGACACACAGACAACAGTATTTTTAAAATAATCAAATTACGGGTGGAGTTTTGTCCCACACCTTCAGGCTGTCCATAAATCATCCTTGCAGTTTTCCTGCTAGGAAGTGAATTTTCAATGAAGTTTCAGATGACATCAGTGGCCTCGATTAAAGTAAAAGAACTGTCCCTCGTGGGGAAATCTTCTAATTAGGGATCTATTCCTGTCTCCACACTCACTCCAAAGGCAGCTCCGGCTGTTTGGGATGTGGGTTCCCGGTGCTGGCACTCTGGGATGCTGCCAGCCCTGTTTCCTGAGCAAACAAGGTTTGTGTCGCTGCTCAGTCTCTGCCTGGCTCCTCCCGAGCCCTGACCCCCCTGCCTGGGGTCACTGAGTGAGAAGAGGCCTTGGAGACAGGAGTTTTCTGTCGTTTCAGTGGAGCTGGTAGCTCAGAAAGCTGTTGGAGCTGGGGAGCACAGGGAGCTCGGCACGTGGCCGCTCTGGCCTTGGCTCCGGCACAGCGGGAGCTGGTGCTCGGCAGGGAGGGTGGCACAGATCCAGGGATGTGGGAGGGATGGGAAGGTTTGAAAAATCACTTCAGTAGTTGGAGTTTCTGCAGATAAAAAACACAAAACAGAATTTAAGAAGTGTTTGGACAATGCTCCCAAGCACATGGGGGGATTGTCCTGCCTGTGGAGGGCCAGGACTTGGACTTAATGATCCTTTTGGGTCCCTTCCAACTCAGCAGATTCTGTAAATCTATGGGGAAAAAAAACTCCAGAAAATCCCATTTCATGGATCTGCTCATTTCTGAGTGTGCCTTCAGCTGACAAGTTCATCCCCAGTCCCTCTCCTGCCCTCCTGGAGCCCTTCAGGCCCTGCCAGGGGCTCTGAGCTCTCCCTGGAGCCTTCTCCTTTCCAGGGGAACACTCCCAGCTCTCCCAGGCTGGCTCCAGAGCAGAGGGGCTCCAGCTCTTGGAACATATCCGCGGCCTCCTCCGGAGTAGCTCCAGCAGCTCCATGTCCTCCTGATGCTGGAAGCCCCAGAGCACCACCAGCAGCATCCCCACGCTGAGTCTCCCCACTGCTGTCCCTGCTCGTGCTGCTGTTTGCAGCAGTGGCTCTGGTTCCCTTGCTGTTTGCCTGGTTCCATCGAGGTTTGTCTTTCCCTCAGCTTGGTGGGGAGACTCGGGGTTGACTCAGTTTCGTTCTGTCCTGCGTATTCACAGCCTGGGGGTGGCCTGGATGGGATCTTAGAGATGGTCCATGTAGGACCTTGGAAATGGTCTGCTCCACCCCCTGCCCAGGACTCAGAGTTTTGGGTGTCTCCAGGATCCATGGGATCTTTAACATTTGGAAGTGCTGCTTTTTAGTGCTTTGCTAGCAGGTCCATTCTTAGATCGTGGGTTCTTGTGCCTGGGGTTTGGAACATCTGGGAGTCCTTGAGCAACCTGGGGTAGTGGATTCCATCCCTGTCCATGGCAAGGGGTGGAACTGGGTGGGTTTCAGGGTCCCTTCCAGCACAAACCAGTCTGGGATTCCATGATTTTGTCTTTTCCCCAGAAGGTACTGATGGGAAATGTGCTTTAAGGCCTGTTGGAGCTGTGGTGGGCACAGCCAGCTCCTCCAGCCCCATCCTGCATCCTCTCTGCTCATTTATCAGAACATCCCCCCAGCCCAGCTCCCTCCCCTCCGCCGAGTCCTTGGGGTTTGTTTTGGCCATCATGTGCCCAAGGGAGGCTGAGGGATCACTTTTCCTTTCTGTGCTCCCCGAGCTAAATATACAGAACAGCAGCTGATCCCTGCTGCTGGCGGGAGCTGGAGCAGGGCCGGTGACATTGGTGACATTGGTGACATTGCCACGTTCCCGCTTGGTCACGGCGTCACCAACCGGGGGGACATCGTCGCCTCTTGGCTGGGGATTGGCACAGCTGGAGCCCCAAGTCACAGCCCCTGTGCAGCTGCCCTGCTCAAGGCAGATATTTTCCCCAATTATCCTGATTTCCATGTTTCCTGCCAGGCGGGAAGAGCCGTGGCAGATTTGGGCAGCAGAGCAGGCAGGCCTGGGCTGGAGCTGCCGGGACCTTCGGTGGCCTCAGCAGCACCTGCAGGGGATTTGCAGGGAGCCTGGAATTTAAAGCTGCCCCAGATCTTTTTCCTGCCCTGTCTGACGTTGAGCACCATCCCCAGATCTAGAGATGACTTTAATGTGGATATAACCCGGCTGCACATGGAAAAGCCCAGGGATAAAGCTGTGCCTGCATGGGGATCATGTCCTGAGGGCTGGGGATGGGGAATTAGCCTTTTACTTGGTTCCATTGTTGGGCACTGCAATGTGAGGGGTTCTCCTGCTGGTGGGTTTCACTGACTGGTTTGGATTGGGAGGGACCCCAAAGCCCACCCAGTGCCACCCCTGCCATGGCAGGGACACCTGCCACTGTCCCAGGCTGCTCCAAGCCCCAATGTCCAGCCTGGCCTTGGACACTGCCAGGGATCCAGGGGCAGCCACAGCTGCTCTGGGCACCCGCTGAGCTATGATACCTTATATTTCTCTCTAAGTTTCAGTGGACCTGCCTCCCCTCCTGCCTGTGACATTTGTTCCAGCTTGGATTTGAGGGTGCAGATCAAATGCACCTTCTTTTTGTTTTCTTACTCCATTGACATAAAGCTGGTTCCATTGTGCCATTTAGGTGAATTTTTGATGATGTTATAATTCAAAGAAAAATCTGGAATCCCAAACCCCAAGGTTCTAATTAATTATGCATTCTCTGTATTAAAATGAATTTAACATATTTACTTATTGAATATTTCCTGTCTGGTCTTCCCAGGAACAGAAATATTCAGGGGTACAGCAGGGAATATACTTTATATGTATAAAAGATAGATGTGTGTATCTTATATACCTAATGGATCCTTTATATTTATTTTTTTATTTTATTAAGATTTATTAGGACTTTTCCATCAAAATTATTACTATTCCGATTTTTTTAATGCTCCTCATCTCCCTGAAAGATGAACCAAAGCCTAATCCTGCTGTTAATTCCTCTCCTAGTTCTTGAGGGAAGACTTGAATTACCATGACCCAGCAGTCAAGCACAGCACCTTCCATGGAGAGGACAAACTCATCAGTGTGGAAGATCTATGGAAGGCCTGGAAAGCATCCGAAGGTAAAAAAAGGCAAAAATCCAAGAAACCCTCTCCCAGCAGTGCCAAAGAGTTTGGATTTCAGATGCCCTGGGCAGAGTGTGCTCTCTGGAGGAATATGCTGCTTTTCCTGCTTCGTACCAGTTCTTGTACTCTCCCAGCTTCCCTTTTTTGGGGTGGATTTGCAGGATTTCCTTGGGTTTGATACTTCCAGACTCTTAATGCTGCAGCTGAGCATGGCTGCTAAAGTATCAATTATTGTTTTGTTCCTCTGCCCTAGAAATATATGTTAAACAGAGCCAAATCCAGGTTCACCTTCAAACACCAGGTTTCAGATGGAATTTTAATGGGGTAATAGCATCCTAAATATTCAATAGAGCTGCATGGGAGTTTCCCTGCAGATTGTGTTTTCCTTAGGAGAAATTTTCAGAACCTGAAAAGGTCCTTCACACAGTGAAAAGAAGGGAGGATAAAATCCAGGAAGTGTCATAAGTACAGTCCATGTAGAAATAGCTTTAAGCTGTTCCAAAATGCTGTTATTCATCCGAGCACCCAGGGAGGTGGTGGGAGTTCAGCCACTGGTGAGAAACTTCCTGAAACTTGGCAATCTTGGAACAAGCTTTTGAGGTTGGCAAGTGCTTCCCCAGCACTTTCACACCGAATTTCCACAGAAATTATTAATGCAAATTTTTTCAGTGCTCCTCATCCCTAAAAGAGGAGTTTTATCAATGTCCATTCCTTGAAATATTGGATTTTAGTGTTCTAATCAGTTCATCAGCCACAGACATTTCAATTTCTCATTTGTGTCCTGTTTGTATTTGTTCTTTCTGTGTTAGCTCCTAAATTACTCAGGTTGGGATGTGCTCTGTGTTTCCAAAGCTCCGTGGATTCAGCCGTAGGGAGGGGCACATTCCCAGAAGGACTAAATAGACACTGAGGTGCAGCATTTGAAGGGTGGATTGAAAACACAGTGGTCCTGTGCATGGGAAGGGAAGGCTCCAGGGAGAGCTCCGAGCCCCTGGCAGGGCCTGAAGGGCTCCAGGAGAGCTGCAGAGGGACTGGGGACAAGGGCTGCAGGGACAGGAGGCAGGGAATGGTTGGCAGTGGCAGAGGGCAGGGCTGGATGGGATGTTGGGAATGAGGAATTGTTCCCTGGGAGGGTGGGCAGGCCCTGGCCCAGGGTGCCCAGAGCAGCTGTGGCTGCCCCTGGATCCCTGGCAGTGTCCAAGGCCAGACTGGACATTGGGGCTTGGAGCAGCCTGGGACAGTGGGAGGTGTCCCTGCCATGCCAGGGGTGGCACTGCATGGGCTTTGAGGTCCCTCCCAATCCAAAGCAGTCTGTGATATTCCATGTGATGGTTCCAGAGCTGTTCATCCCAAACCAGACTCTCTCTCCCATGGAGTTGGACAGGGATATGTTGAAAATTCTCGTCCAAATCACTTAGGAGTGGCACAGTCGCCCAGGACAGGGATGGAGTCACATCCTGGGGGGATTTCACAGCCGTGTGGATGGATGTGGCATTTAGGGACATGGTCAGTGGTGGCCTTGGTGGTGCTGGGGATGGTTGGACTTGGTGGGCTCAGAGGGCTTTTCCAGCCTCAGGGATCCTGTGATTCCATGGCTCTAACGAGTCCCTTCCATCTCTGTGTCCAAGAACGCCTCATGGAGGAAGTATTTATCCCATTACAGGGCTGTTTACAGGTGGCTTTGCCTGGAGTATATTTTAATGTTGGCTGGGAAAGGGTAGAAGTCATTAAGGGATGGAGGAGAACATCCCATGATAGTCCCCAGGCCCTGTCATGACTGAGCTGCCTTGGCTCTGTCCCTGCCTTTGGCACGCTCGGGACCTGCTGCGTCTGGCAGAGCTGCCATGGCATAGCTGCTGTCCCAGGGTTGGATTTAGTTCCTGCCCTCATTTTCCCTTTCAGCATCCTGCAGGTCTGGCTGGTAGGATAAGTTATTGGTTTTTAAAGGGTGGTCTGATGTCACAGAATCTCAGAGAGTTTGGGATGGGAGGCACCTTAAAAAGCCCATCCAGCCCCACTCCCTGCTGGGCAGGGAGCCTTCCACTGTCCCAGGCTGCTCCAAGCCCTGTCCAGCCTGGTCTGGAACACTTCCAGGGATATATGAAGCCTGATTTGGAGTTGAACTGAAGTAGTGAAGCTGGGATGAGGCTTGTAGGAAAGGTCTGCTCCTTGCTGTGGGTGTGAAAAGCAGCTGTGAAGGGCACTGCTCCCACGGGGATGGGTGGCTGTGCTCATTGCATCTGTTTTCGAGCCATTGCTTTTCCTCCTTTCCACTGCTGCTCTTCCTGGTCACATGTGGAAAGTAAAATATTATTTCCGCTCCGTAATTATCCAAGAAGGTAAAGGCTGTGATGCCCTTCCAAGATGCTGGATCTGCCAGGTAAAGCCCTGGGTGAGCCTGGCTCTACCAAAGCCATGGAAGCACCAGATCAGCCCCTCGGGAGGAGGATGCAGGGCAGGGTCCTGCTCGTCTCGGTGCTTGTGCACGCTGCCAGCTTGGTTCTCAGGGATTTCTTCCCAAAATAAACACCTCTGGATGTGGAAGTGAGGGAGGCCAGGGGCTCCAGAGGAGCCCAGGGGCTGCTGTGCTGATGGCTGGGGATGTGGCCTTGTGCCCTGTGGCTTGGCACTGGTGATGCCACCATCCAGGGAATGTGGCTTCTCCTCCTCCCTCCATCTCTAACATCCTGCTTGTGCCCACAGCCACAGGTGTCCCCCAGTGCGTGGGACAGTGACCAGAGGCTGTTGGGAGCTCCCTGCTGCCAGGGTGGGTTGGTGGCCTCGCCGGTGCCACCCTGCAGCTGAGTCGCTGTGCCAGTGTCCATGGGGATGGCACCTTCCTTTGGAGCCTCGCTCAGCACGGGGCTGTGCCTCATCTCCCTCAGCTTCATCAGCTCAATTAGCTCTCTGAGCTCCATCTCTGATCTCCATCAGATTCTTCATCTCTGTCATCTCTCCCAGATCCCTCATCTCTCTCATCTCATTTCTCTCAGCTCCGTTTCCCTCAGCTCTGTGGACTTCCTCAGCTTCATCAGCTCAATCAGCTCTCTGAGCCCCCTCATCTCCCGCAGATCCCTGAGCTCCCTCGGCTCCCTGTCGGAGGCGTTGGATCCCTGGCTCTCAGGAAGATGTTTCTCATGCTTGTGGGCCCAGTCAGTGCTGCCATTCCAGCAGAGCTGTGCAGCCCTGCCCGTGGCAGCGATGCCACCCTCGGAGCCAGGGCAAAGAGACCTTTTCCTTGCCTGGCTGCTGCCGAGGGACCCAGGGCTGGCAGGCACAGGGGTGTCAGGAGGGGACTGTCACCATTGGGTGATTCCCAGTGCAGCTCCAGCGCTCGCTGGAGCTGGGGAGGAGCTGCTGGAGTGGAGCAGGGACAGAGGATGATAAATCAAAGTGTAACAAAGCCCCTGCCGTCCAATAAAAACATCTGCTGTGTCCCAGGCCAGGCTGGACACTGGGGCTTGGAGCAGCCTGGGACAGTGGGAGATGTCCCTGCCGTGGCAGGGGTGGCACTGGATGAGCTTTTGGGTTCCTCCCAATCCAAACCAATGTGGCACTCTGGGATTGTCTTCACCTTGAGAACATTGCCGTAAGTGAAACACAACAAAGTGGCAATGCAGGAGCTTGGTTTCCTAAGGTTCCCTCATTTATGGCTCTGGAGCTGTGTGACAGCTCCAAAAATAATCCACAGATGCCAGGGGGAGGAGGTGAAGGAGCAAAGTTCGCCTGGTTCATTTGGGCTGCAGCACCTGCTCCACCTCCTCCCACAAATCCTTTCTCAAGTGCTGCCAGTACTTCCAGCATTGCTCCATATGTGCTTTTTAAAGTTGAAGCTGAAAGAGAATTCCAGAATCCCAGACTGGTTTGGGATGGAAGGTGCCTCAAAGCCCATCCAGTGCCACCCCTGCCCTGGCAGGGACACCTCCCACTGTCCCAGGCTGCTCCAAGCCCCAATGTCCAGCCTGGCCTAGGACACTGCCAGGGATGGGCAATCTACAACCTCTGTGGGCAACTAGTGCCAGGTCTGGAGCAGGGGGTGAGGCTTTTGGAGCTGACTTCAGAATCCTGGGACTTTGGGCATGTGATGAGGATGAACATTCCCTGCTGGGGTTTGGAGGCAGCAGGATCACCTGGCTGATAGAAGCCCAAGTGATTCCAGCTGGCACCTGCCAGCGCTGTGGGTGTTGGCCCTGCCAGGGTGCCAGGCCCAGGCCCTGCTGGTGCCATGGCAGGAGGTGGAGTTTCCGCTGCTCCTCTATCTGATGGCCTCATTGCATGTTTTAATGGCAGGAGCTGGGAGCACAGCGTAAAACCAACCCCCGGAAAGGGCTGGTGTCACTGGGGAAGCTCCAGGCAGCTCTTCCCACAGCACGTGGGGTCTGTGCAGCAGCAAAATCTCAGAAGTTCTCTGAGTCTGCACGGAACAGATGGGCAAAAATAGTCCCATGATGGGGAGGCTGAGGTCCTGCAGGATTGACAGGAGTGTCACTCTGCCAGAGGGCAGGGCTGGGTGGGATCTTGGGAATGAGGAATTGTTCTCTGGGAGGGTGGGCAGGCCCTGGCCCAGGGTGCCCAGAGCAGCTGTGGGTGCCCCTGGATCCCTGGCAGTGTCCCAGGCCAGGCTGGACATTGGGGCTTGGAGCAGCCTGGGACAGTGGGAGGTGTCCCTGCCATGGCAGGGGTGGCACTGGATGGGCTTTGTGGTCCCTCGCAACCCAAACCTGTGACTCCCTGATATTTCATGCCGATTGCAGTGGCTCAGCACCCACAATGAGCTGTTTGCCTGTTTGTGCTCCCCAGTGTACAACTGGACAGTCGATGAGGTGGTGCAGTGGCTCATTTCCTACGTGGAGCTGCCCCAGTACGAGGAGACCTTCCGGAAACTGCAGCTGAGCGGCCACGCCATGCCCAGGTCAGTGCCATGCCCAGGTCAGTGCCACACCAGGTCAGTGCCACACCAGGTCAGTGCCATGCCGGGTCAG
This sequence comes from Acanthiza pusilla, assembly GCA_036630365.1. NCBI lineage: Eukaryota > Metazoa > Chordata > Aves > Passeriformes > Acanthizidae > Acanthiza > Acanthiza pusilla. The sequence goes on along the minus strand of JAXCHO010000111.1, from coordinate 6,868,087 downwards.
TGCCATGCCAGGTCAGTGCCATGCCGGGTCAGTGCCATGCTGGGTCAGTGCCATGGCCAGGTCAATGCCATGCCCAGGTCAGTGCCACGCCCAGGTCAGTGCCACACCAGGTCAGTGCCATGCCGGGTCAGTGCCATGCCAGGTCAGTGCCATGCCCAGGTCAGTGCCATGCCGGGTCAGTGCCATGCCAGGTCAGTGCCATGCCCAGGTCAATGCCATGGCCAGGTCAGTGCCATGCTGGGTCAGTGCCATGTTGGGTCAGTGCCATGCCAGGTCAGTGCCATGCTGGGTCAGTGCCGTGCCGGGTCAGTGCCATGCTGGGCCAGTGCCGTGCCCAGGTCAGTGTCCACAGTGTCCCTGTGGGGTGAGAGAGCCAGGGCCTGGCAGGAGTCAGCTCCTCTCATCAGCTGAAGTTCCTCGGTATGTGCAGTGCCCAGTCTGATTCCTATTCTGCTCCAGCTGCGAGTGAAAAGAGGGAAAATTTGGGTTAGATATGGGGAAGGAATTCTTGACTGTTAGGGTGGGCAGGCCCTGGCCCAGGGTGCCCAGAGAAGCTGTGGCTGCCCCTGGATCCCTGGCAGTGTCCCAGGCCAGGCTGGACATTGGGGCTTGGAGCAGCCTGGGACAGTGGGGGGTGTTCCAGCCCGAGCCATTCCATGATTCCATGTGAGAAGCACTGGCTGGGAGTCGACCTAAGCTTGTAATAGGTTTGAAAAAGCTCAGTGCACCTTTTTGGATAAAGGTTCCTTTCACTGAAAAAGGGTCTTTTAAACTGACTGGGAAGGAGGGATTAACTGAATGAAATGGGGATGGTTTTGAGGCAGCACATGTGTCCACATTTCTTCCAAGGAAGAGTTGTGGTTTGTGGTCTGTGACATAGGATGCAAAGACAATGGAGATGTGGTTTAAAAATAGTTGTAAATAATTGGTAGGACACCAAAAAAAGAGTTTTGATGGGAAATCAGTCCCTTATGCTGTCAGGATTAATTTCTTGCTCCCTCCCAGTCCCAAAAATGCTACTGCAAAGTGTCCTAGAGACACCGTGGGTCAGAGACAGCAGCACTGAGGGATTTGCCCTGGTACAGCTCCCAGGGCCTGCTCCTGTATCCCCACAATTCCCTGTCAGTTGTTATTCCTGATGGATGTGCCCGCAGCTCATTGTTCCCCATGTTGTGCAGGCTGGCAGTGAACAACGTCACCATGATGGGGACAGTGCTCAAAATGACCGACCGCAGCCACCGGCAGAAGCTGCAGCTCAAGGCTCTGGACACAGTGCTCTTCGGGCCTCCTCTCCGTGAGTACCCAAATTCCAATTGCTCGCCTTGGGATGGCCCCCGAGGCCAGCAAGTCCTTGGATATGAAAATCTGTGTCTGCTCAGATTGGTCACCAGAGCCAGGCCTGGGGGACCCAAAGTGCCCAGTGCAGCCTCCCCCAGGGGAGCCACCCCAGCACAGTGTCCCCGGAGCAGGAACAGGCTGGCTCTGGATTTATGGGAGCAGCTCTGCAGCCTGGAGGCATCCTGGGCTGGCATTCCCAGGGTGCAGCCCCACTGTCCTGCTGGGATTTCCCATGTCCATGGGGTAGAGCCTTCCTGTCCTTCCTGCCGTGCTGATGGTGGGGGATGAGGTGCTGGGGGCAGTGACCCTGCCCAGGGAAACTGCTGCCATGTCCTGGGCTTTCCTGGGCTCCACCATCCGTGTCCTGGGGCTCTGCTGGTGATCCAGGCTGTGGATTACCCAACTTTGGGGGAGGGAAGGAGCAGCAGGCTGGATGGGATTTAGGAGATGAGGAACTGGGCTGCTTTGATGCTTTATCAGGATCTCAAGCTCTCTGATGCCTATCTCCATGCTTCAGGTGCTCCCTTTGCATCTGTTCCCTCTGGCTCCTGTCTGCTCCCCATTAAAGGTGCTTTTGTCTCTCCCTCTCTGCCATGGCTTTCTCCTGGGCTGTGAGTGCAGAGGCTTTGAGTCCCCCCTTTCCTGCTGCCCGTGCTGGGGGATCAGCACAGGAATTTTGGCATCCCAGTGCTCATGGCCAGGACATGTCTTGCCTCTCCCACAGCAGCACCCCCAGATCCTTCTCCCCAGGGCTGCTCTCCAGCCATTCCCACCCAGTCCTGGGAGAGCTGCCTATGCACTGTGAACCACCGTGTGAGGCTTGGCAGAGCCATGGGAAGGGAATCGCAGGCCTGGTTTGTACAATCAGCCATTTTTGCTCACAATTATTGAAAATCCTCTTTTTGTGCAGGCATGGTTTGGTTTTTATTTATTGCCCATGTTAAAACTGAAGCTTTTGGTGTGTTAGTGGCCTCGCCAGGGCTGGTGGAGTCGTCCTGGGTGAGCTCCTCCAACAGCAGCTCCAGCCAAGCTGCTCCTGTGCTGGGGCGGAATTTTACCCAAGTTCTTGGGTGCTGTGTAAATGGCAAAGTGAATGGCTTGTACTGCCTGAGATTAATGGCTTGAGATTAATGTTCTCCACGCTGGAGCTGTTCCGTCCTGCCCTGCAGCTCCCTTGGCTCTGGAATCTGACCCTCCCTGGGTCACCGAGATCAAAGTGTGCAGGGAACCGGCGCGGTCGGGCTGTTCCACATCACAGGGGCTGCTCACACTGTGCCTGGAGGTGTTTCAGCCTGGCTGGATGGGGCTTGGAGCAGCCTGGGACAGTGGAAGGTGTCCCTGCCATGGCTGGGGTGGAATGGGATGAGCTTTAAAGTCCCTCCCAAACCAAACCATTCCATGATTTTGTGACTCTGTACATGTTGGATATGTGAGTAGAGGAAATACACTTTCTGCAGCTGAAGGAGAGATTTATCCTTTTTCAGAAGGTAAAATTTGCTGGTTTCTGGTCACCTGAATGACTTTATCGACAGTCAGAGGGAGAGGTTGTTAATCTAAACCAATTCCTTCAGGAATGGATTGCAAAACACCTTTCAGGAGCCACCAGCAATCAGCAGCTTTGCCAAGTGCTCGGTGACCTTTTAAGCTGCAGAAACTGCTTTTACACTGTGGTAATGTGGTGGTCTCGGGTGTGTTCCTGCTCCAGGTCCTTTCCCGTGCTCAGGGGAGGTGGCTCTGGGGGATAAAGCGGCTCTGGAGGGGATCTGGGGGTCTCCCTGAGGAGAGGCAGCTGAGCTGCTGGCAGGGGAATGCGGTGCCCAGGGGCTGAGTTTCAGGGGTTTGTCTCCTGTCTTAAAGTTCTGTTCACCACAGGTATGAAAGCATTGAATAAAAACAGCGTGGATTGGAGCCCCAGGATTCCTGCAGGCTCCTCAATCCAGAGAAAGCTTGCTGTCCATGGGGATCACAGCAGGTGGACACGGTGCTGTTCCGGCTGCTGGGTGAAGCTTTGCGCGTCCCAGGGCTCCAGGGTTGGGTGTCTGCTCGTGGCAGAGGGTTCAGCCAGATTCCATGGCAGTTTCCACGTGGATCTGCAGGCTCCTGCCATCCCACCGGGTCTGGTTCCCACTGCCAGCCTCCAGCCCTGCCATTTCCTATGGCAAACAGGTCTGACCACTTCAGCTCTGTAATTAATCCAAGTGCAAGGGCTCGTGGTACAATTATAATCAAAGCAAGGTGAAGTGATTCCTTTTTCTGTGTCTGTCCCTTTGGGGTCCTGTTCCTTGTGGTTCAGGAGTTTATCTGAAACAAAATAGCACAACTTCAGGTGAAAATGGAATCCCACACTGGGATTTGGGTTGGGAGGGACCTTAAAGCCCACCCAGTGCCACCCCTGCCATGGCAGGGACACCTCCCACTGTCCCAGGCTGCTCCAAGCCCCAATGTCCAGCCTGGCCTTGGACACTGCCAGGGATCCAGGGGCAGCCACAGCTGCTCTGGGCACCCTGGCCCAGGGCCTGCCCACCCTCCCAGGGAACAATTCCTCATTCCCAACATCCCATCCAGCCCTGCCCTCTGCCACTGCCAACCATTCCCTACCTCCTGTCCCTGCAGCCCTTGTCCCCAGTCCCTCTGCAGCTCTCCTGGAGCCCTTCAGGCCCTGCCAGGGGCTCTGAGCTCTCCCTGTGTCCTTCTCCTCTCCAGGGAACACCCCCAGCTCTCCCAGCCTGGCTCCAGAGGGGCTCCAGCCCTGCAGCAGCTCCGTGGCTCCTCTGGACTCTCTCCTGCAGCTCCAGGTCCTGCTGGTGTTGGACCCAGGGCTGGAGGCTCTGCAGGTGCAGTTTTACTGCCTTTGAATTTGGGACAGAACTTACTGTAATTTCAGCTCTATCCCTGCTGCTCCTCTTGCCTTGAGCCAGAGACCAATGGCAGTGCTGCTGGGGAGCCTCAGACTGTTCCTGTCCTGTTTATTGTGATTTAAACCCCCCTGGATTTGTCCCTGGCCTGCAGCAGGGCCAGCACAGCCTGTTCTGCTCCCGTGTGGCCTCGGCTGTTCCCAGCAGCAGACAAACCTGGGCACATGTTACACTTGAAAATGCTGCAGGAAAAGCAGTGTTCACCACTGAAGACTGACTTCTCTACCTTTTCTCTTTTTTTTTGTGGGGGGGAAAAGGAAGGAGAACAGGCACAGTTTTACCACAGACTGTAGTGGTTCCTCTTGACTGCAGGACTTGATGTCCTGTCAGGTTTGTGGCTCTGCCTTGGCTTTGTGTTTAAAAGAGGGTTAAATGATTGAACAGAGAGTGAAGGTTTGGAACTGCAGGAGCACCATTTTGGATTAGATACCAGAAAAAAGCTTTTACAATGAGGGTGGGAAAACAGAGATGCTCCCAGGGCTTGAGCCCCTCTGCTCTGGGGTGCCAGGAAAAGGGGGAGTGGCTTCCCATGGCAGAGGGCAGGGCTGGATGGGATGTTGGGAATGAGGAATTGTTCCCTGGGAGGGTGGGCAGGCCCTGGCCAGGGTGCCCAGAGCAGCTGTGGCTGCCCCTGGATCCCTGGCAATGTCCAAGGCCAGGCTGGACATTGGGGCTTGGAGCAGCCTGGGACAGTGGGAGGTGTCCCTGCCATGGCAGGGGTGGCACTGGGTGGGCTTTGGGGTCCCTCCCAACCCAAACCATCCTGGGATTCCATGCTTCTGCATTGACATCCAAGCTGAGTTTTCCTTAGATTTCCTTATCCCCTTGTCTTTGGCACGTGCTGGTGAAGAGGAAGGATTTGTCCCAGAGCTGTTGTGCTGGAGCTGAGCGCAGCTGGCACCAGGAGCAGGGATCAGGGTGGGGTGGGGCTGGCAGGGGTTGCTCCCAGCAGCTCCTGGACGTGCCCGAGCTCAGGGCTGCGGGCAGGGCACGGCCCTGGCGGGGGAAGCAGGGCAGGAGAACAAAGCTGTGGCGGCTGTGGGAGGGTGGAACACAAACCACCTGAACACGTCAGCCCTGCTGTTCTCCAAACGTGAGCCGAAAGGATGGAGACTGAGGGATTTGCAGCCACTTGCCAGGATCTGCTCCCTCGGAAGAGGATGTTGTGATAATCCATCCGGGAGGGGAAGCGGGGCCAGCGCTTACCTTGTTTAGTTTTAGTGTTGAATTTACGCGGGATGTTCTCGGGGAGTGATGGATCACACGTGGTGGGGAGATGGTGCTTGGGTGTCCCCTTGGTGTTTGGGGAGGGCTTCTGTCCATCTCCCGTCACAGGGAAAGCCCCTCTGTGGTGGGCAGGGGAGCAGCATTGCTGTCCCCCGTGTGTCCCTCTGGTGTGGGGCTGCTGGGCAGCCCTCGAGCTGGGTCACTCTGCTGTGCTCTGCTTTTCCAGCTCAGCTTTCCTCCTCCCAGGTCCCCTCCGGTGTTCCCCCAGCTCTGCCAGCATGACAGACGTGTTTAGCTGTGATCAGAGACCCTCTTGGTTTGGGAGGGACCTTAAAGTCTTTCTAATCCACCCCTGCCATGGCAGGGACACCTCCCACTGTCCCAGGCTGCTCCAAGCCCCAATGTCCAGCCTGGCCTTGGGCACTGCCAGGGATCCAGGGGCAGCCACAGCTGCTCTGGGCACCCTGGGCCAGGGCCTGCCCACCCTCAGGACAGATAGTTCTTCCTCATGAGGGGTGAATCTCCCCTCATTTGGTTCTAAACCAGCAGATACTGAATGCTGAGTCCCAGCTCACTGCACTGAGCTGCTCTTTCATTTGTGGCCTTCCCAGCACACTCTGGGTTGAGGAGCTGAGAAATAGCTACAGTGAAAAAACTCTGCTTGACTCATCTTTTTGGGCTTTGTTTAGCACTCGAGTCCCCACTTAATTACTTTCATCCTCTCGCATGCATCAACACCTTTTTTTGAATTGACTGTTGAAAAAGGGAGTTTCCACATTGAGTTGTGATTTTGATGGAAAATTTGGCAACTTGACAGTTGGACACTTGAGCTGGCCCAGCTCTGTGATCTCAGCAGTGTTTTTTCAAGTAATTATTTTGTTCTTAGTTCCCTGTGCTGCCGTGTGAGATCACAGCTGTTCTGAAGGGGTTCCTGTGTGGAGCCTCTCCTGTACCAGGCAAATTGGAACTGCAAGATTTGGCATTCCATCTTTTTGTTTAGTCTCCTAATTGAATAAATGTTGTCAGGCTTCTGGTTTTCCCCTTAAATATCAACATAGCTGAAGTTTTCCCTTGGTGAATCCTGTGGCACAATTCCTTGTAAAACTGTTCTCCTGTCCCACTGTGGTGCAGGCAAAGCATTTCAGAGTTAATTCTTGTGTTCCTTTGGATGCAGCAGTGTCTCTGCTCTCTTGCAGTGACTCGTCACAACCACCTCAAGGACTTCATGCTGGTGGTGTCCATCGTCATCGGCGTGGGCGGCTGCTGGTTCGCCTACATCCAGAACCGCTACTCCAAGGAGCACATGAAGAAGATGATGAAGGACCTGGAGGGTCTCCACAGGGCTGAGCAGTCTCTCCACGACCTTCAGGAACGGTAGGTTTCTGCTGTCCACCCAGCTGGAGCGCTCAGTTCTTCTTGCATGCTCCTTATTCCTTTAGATTTCAGGAAATACTTTTTTTTATCTGTTTGGTGCCACACACGAGAGGCAGCTCCTTCCTGAGTGGCCTGGCAAAGCTGCCAGCAGCCTCTGGAGCTCGGATGGGGCCTGGCTCCTGCAGGGATTGTGTGTAAAGATCTGTGTGTGCTCACAGGGCTGTGCTCTCACAGTCACAGAGCTAGGGAATGCTTTGGCTTCAAAAGGAACTTAAAGCTCAAACAGTCCCTGGTCCTGCCATGCAATCCAGCTCACGTGGAATTTGTCATCCAAGCTTGTTTCACCTTGGCTTTTGATGGGGAAAAAAATCACATTGGAACAGTGGGAGCTATCAGAGGATTTACACAGCCCCTCCTGAAGCCTTGGAGTTGTGTGGGGAAGCAATACCTGAATCGAGGAGTGTTGCTTGGAAAGTAAAAAAATATACATCACTTTGAAGTATTAAATAGAAATGTCTGGGCTTTCAGCATGTGGATCCAATCCTGCAGCGTCGGGAATGGGACCTCTGCTCCCAGGAATTACTGCCATGGTTCCAGGAGGGCTGCTGATGGGAGAATGTGCTCAAGGAGACCCTCTAGGCACAGAGACCTTGTAGGACAGGGAAGAGCCTTCAAACCCGGTGATGACAAACCCATGGGGTGCTCTGGCTATGGGATATTATAAGGGTAGATTTAGCAAATAGCAGAGCAGGACAGTCTGGGGCTGGAATGGTTCTCTGTGAGGTTTCAATGGAGTTTGGGAGGATAAACCTTAACTAGGCTGCCCTGTGAGCTGATGGCTTCATTCCCAGTGACTTCTCTGAACACGGAGTTCCATCCCAGGTACTCATCCTGGCCAAGCTCAGGGGTCCAAGGGGTGCCCCGTGCAAGCTCCACGATCCTGAGGGTGTCAGGCTGCCCCTGCAGGCAGCCAGGTTTTGGGAATCTCTGTGATGTACCCCAGGTCTGCAGCCCTGTTTCTCACCTGCATGCTCCTTGCAGCCTTCAGGGATTCATCCTGCCCACGGAGCTGCTGGCAAGGCTCCTGTAGCCCTGTGGGATGGGAGCAGTTGGTGTCTGAGGAGAGCCTGAGGCAGCTCTGGGTGATGGAGCCACCCTGGGCACGTTCCCCTGGCGCCGAGGCCATTCCCCTCTGCCGGCTCCAGCCCACAGCTGCTTCCACACAGCCTGCCGAGTTTTATGTTACAGCTTGGAAATATTCCCAAAGAAAGTCTGATTTATTTGGTCTGCATCTGGAAGGAGACAGGAATCCCTTCTCCACATCCATCCCCTGGAGCCAGCAGTGTCCGGGGCAGGAGGGCTCTGCTGGTGTCACCTCTGAGCTCCAAATGCCAGCAGTGTGCCTGTGGGGAGCGACCTTGGGCTCTGCTGCCAAGGGCAGAGCCACATAAACAAGTGGATGTTCCTGGGAAGTTCAACTAATGCTCTAAAGCCCCTCAGGAAGAAACACAAAACCACTTGTACTCGGTGTGGCTCGAGCCTTAAGGTGGAGCAGCTCGGGAGTGCTCGTCCTCTGCAGAGGAGCACCGAGCAGGAGCTCAGGGCCTGGGAGCTGAACTGGAGACCTTGGGAAGCCTCTTGTGGGGAAATGCTCCTCCACTTCCTCATCCTTCCCCAGCGGGGTTCAGCTGTGCTCCTCAGCCGCTGTGGGAACAGAAAAAACTCTGGACAGCTCCTGGGCTTGTGGAGAAGTTGTGCTGAAGCTCTGTTCAGAGCCTTTTCTCCAGAGCTTGAAGGACCCTCTTGTGCTGGCGGTGCTCAGTGCTGAACAGACCTCTGGAAGGCACGGGATGCCTCTGCAGTGCCACTGCTGCTGGGATTTGTGGCAGCAGAGCAGCTCAGACATGCCCCTGAGGAGCTGGGAATATTCACGCTGCACGTTGGGAGCATCCTTCAGCAGGGACACTTTCCAGTCCATTAAGTGACTCATGGAGATCATCAAGTCGTGGCGCATCCTGCTGATGCCTGAAGGTGTGGGAAGGCTGTACTGAGATGCATGGGTTGTATGGAAGAGCTGATTGTTGGAAGCTCCTGGGCTCTGAGCCCCAGGGTGCCCAGAGCAGCTGTGGCTGCCCCTGGATCCCTGGCAGTGTCCCAGGCCAGGCTGGACATTGGGGCTTGGAGCAGCCTGGGACAGTGGGAGGTCTCCCTGCCCATGGCAGGTTTCTGGTAGTTCCTGTGATCTCACCCGCTGGTTCCTGGGGCTGGGGTGGTCTGGAGGAGTTGGTGGCTCAGGCATTGCCCCAGCCCACGTGCAGCACTTGGCCCTGGCCCTGTGGAACCATGGCAGGTTCTCATGGTGCCACTCTCCAGCTTGTCCAGGTGCCTGGGGATGGCCCCATCCTTCCATGGTGCCTGGCCCTGCTCAGCTAAAAACAGCCATAATCACCCCATAGCCATGGCCCCGAGTTCCACATCCACCCCTGTGGCCAGGCAGGCATGTCATGAGTGTCACTGGTGTGAGTGGGCATTGGGTGTGAGGCACAGCAGGACCCTGGGGCTGTCCCAGCAGGGTGTGTGGGGTGTCCTGGGCACTCAGGGCTGTCCCAGCAGGGTGTGTGGGGTGTCCTGGGCACTCAGGGCTGTCCCAGCAGGGTGTGTGGGGTGCCCTAGTGCCTGCAGGGCTGTCCCAGCAGGGTGTGTGGGGTGTCCTGGTGACTGCAGAACTGTCCCAGCAGGGTGTGTGGGGTGTCCTGGGCACTCAGGGCTGTCCCAGGAGGGTGTGTGGGGTGTCCTGGGAGCACAGGGCTGTCCCAGCAGGGTGTGTGGGGTGTCCTGGGCACTCAGGGCTGTCCCAGCAGGGTGTGTGGGGTGTCCTGGGCACTCAGGGCTGTCCCAGCAGGGTGTGTGGGGTGTCCTGGGAGCACAGGGCTGTCCCAGCAGGGTGTGTGGGGTGTCCTGGTGACTGCACGGCTGTCCCAGCCTGTGCAGGGCTTGTCTCAGCTACGTTGGACATGTGTTCCCAGTTCTCCTGCTGGAGCTCTTTGTCACTGTTGTCTTCACCTTGGGGCAGCTCTGTGTCTCTGTTGAATTCCCCTTGGGAATGCTCTTGGCCAGTGTTGTCTTCCCCTGGGACAGCTGCAGGTGGATGAAGTCTCCCTTGGGACAGGTGACACTGGGGTACTCTCTGAGTGTCACTGGCGCAGCTGATACTGTGCCAGCCTCACAGGCCTTGCTGGGAGCCTCGGTGCAGGTCAGCTCCTCATGGAAGATCCCACTGATCCCTGGAGATCCAGGGTTTCATTGTTGCCACCATTTCCTAGTTGCCATTATATTCCTACTCATTTAATTCTGTCATGAGGAAAAATAAGAACGTCCAGGCAAGATTAAGACATGTCTGAATTTGCAGGATTTTGCAGGGGGAACACAGAGCCATCCTGGCTGGGTGGTCTGATGTGCTCTGGCAGGTGTTCCCCTCCTTTGTTTTATCAGAGTCTTCACTTTGGTGAAAACACCAAAAATTCAGCTTAATTTGAGGCTCATTAGAGGATATCCAGATATGCTTTGGAAAATGAAGAAAACGCATCCTGAGCATTTGATAAATGAATAGAGCTGAGACTGAGCAGTTGACAATTGCCTTTTTTCCAGCCATGGAACTTTCTCCCTGACATCCACAGGGACAGACAAGAGCAGGGCTGGGCTGGGCCGTGGTGGGCAGCCCTGGTCCCTGGGCTGTGTCCCCAGAGCCCAGCCCGGCACTGGCTCTGCTCTCTGTGTGTTGCAGGCTGCAGAAGGCGCAGGAGGAGCATCGCTCCGTGGAGGTGGAGAAGGTGCACCTGGAGAAGAAGCTGCAGGATGAGATCAGCATTGCCAAGCAGGAGGCACACAGGCTGCGGGAGCTCCGCGAGGGCACGGAGAACGAGCTCAGCCGGCAGAAATACGCCGAGCAGGAGCTGGAGCAGGTGAGGCTCACCTGGGGGTGCACATCCACAGAGACAGGGCAGTGAAGCGGTGCTGCTTCATCCCTCTAGGAAATCATGGAAACACAGAATGTCTGGGATGGGAGGGACCTTAAAGCTCATCCAGTGCCACCCCAGCCATGGCAGAGACACCTCCCACTGTCCCAGGCTGCTCCAAGCCCCAATGTCCAGCCTGGCCTTGGACACTGCCAGGGATCCAGGGGCAGCCACAGCTTCTCTGCTCTCACCTGAGTGGGGCACAGGGGCAGAATCCCAATCCCTTTCCTGCTGCCCACGCTGGGGAATCAGCCCAGGACACAGAATTTCAGGTCCCAGCGCTTGTGGCCAGGGCCTGTGGAGCCTCTCCCCACCAATCCCAGGTCCTTCTCCCCAGGGCTGCTCCCAATCCGTTCTCCCTCAGCTGTGTTGGTGCTGGGATTGCCCTGACCCAGGCAGGACCTTGCCCTTGGCCCTGCTGACCTCCATGAGGTTGGCACAGTCCCTCCTCTCCAGCCTGTCCAGGTCCCTCTGGATGTGCCATCCCTTCCCTCCGGTGTATGACCACAGCACCCAGCTCTGCCATGGGCAATGTGCCAGGGCTGTCCTGTGTCCCCAACAGAGACACTGCCCAGCTCCAGTGCCAGTCCTGGCTCCCGAGGGACACCACTCCTCACTGCTCACCCCCCCTGGATCCAGTGAGGTTCTGATGCTGCTGCTCTTCTGCCTTTGTTTTCCCACTCCCCTTTGTGGAGGAACTGCCCCAGATCTCTTCTCCACAGTACCCATTACATGTCCCAGTTGCTGTTGCAGGGCTGGACAGGGCAGGTGCTGGCACTGTGTGACATCCCAGCACGAGCAGAGGGGTTGGACCTGCCCTGGAGCTGCACCTTCTGGCATTTCTGACTCCTTCTCCCAGCCATACACTCCTTCTTTCTTTGTATCCATGGTTTTAGGGGAGACTGAGAATGAGTTTGGTTGTGCTTTCCATGTTTTCTGTGGATCAGTGTATAAAGGTTGGGTTGGGAAAGCTCTCTGAGACCATCAAGTCCATCCATTCCCAGCACTGCCAAGGCCACCGCTGGCCATGTCCCCAGCTGCCACATCCTGTTAAAGCCCTCCAAGGATGTGACTCCGCCATTGCCCTGGGCAGCCTGGGCCAAGGGTGGACAACCCTTTCCATAAGGAAATTTTCCCAGATTCCAACATGAACCTCCCCAAACCTACAAGAAAGTCCAAACCCACAATTTCAGTAGCTGTTTGTTATCTCACCTGAGGGACGATTTTCACCTAAGTTACAGATCAGTTTAAACTGAAACTGGGAGCCAAAACTGCATGAGCCAGGCAAGCTCCTTGGATATTCCAAGGCCATGGATGTATCCACCAGCTGTGTCCAGCCCTTTTTGCCGCCCTGGAGGACGGGAAGGAAACAAGGCAGGAATGCTGGGCTTCACCTGGCAGGGCAGGACCGAGTGTCCTGGGAGCCGTGGGGCAGTGCAGGGCTGCAAACAGTGAATTCCCTTCCTGCCTGGCACAGCAGCAGCCCTGAGCCCCTCAGTGCCTGTTTGAGGTGTGCTTTCCTGTCCAGCCTCCTTCCTGCCTCCCGAGGGGCCCTCAGCCTCCCCAAAAGGTCACTGAGCTCCCCGTCAGGACATGCCCTGGGATGTCCCTCCTGACACAAACGGGCATTGGGTCACTGTGCTTTGGGCCAAACAGGGCTGGGTGGCCTCGGGTGCCCCCAGCCCTCGCTGCCAGCTCCAGAGAAGCCCAGCTCTCATCCCTTGCGCTTCCCCCTGCATTCCCACGGTAAGGAGCCCGGGAAGCTGGAGCTGACGTGACCTCTGTGGCTCCTCAGTCCGTCGGGAGGTGAGTACTGGAGTGTCCCACCTGAGCACTGTGTGCCTGTAACCCCAGCACCGTCCCAGCAGCTCGAGGACACGAGACATTAACCAGTCACCCCCTCTGACCCCACAGCTCCTCCCAGGTCAACATATTCCCTGCTCCCAGGGAATATTAACCAAGACCTCCTTCTGCACCAGTTGATTCTTACCACTTCTGATTCAGTTGATTCTCATCACTAAGCCACACTGGAGGGTTTGGCAGCTCCTGCTGGAGTTGGGTGTGTGGGATGGACAAGGTCCTGTTTCCAAGGTGTTGATCCATCCCTCTCCTCACTGGGCCACCTTCCCCAGACCATGACCCCAGTGGGGCCACGGACCCAGAGAACACTGAGAGAGTTGTGGAATAGAATCCCTGACTGGTTTGGGTTGGAGAGACCTCAAAGCCCACCCAGTGCCACCCCTGCCATGGCAGGGACACCTCCCACTGCCCCAGGCTGCTCCAAGCCCCAATGTCCAGCCTGGCCTTGGACACTGCCAGGGATCCAGGGGCAGCCACAGCTGCTCTGGGCACCCTGGGCCAGGGCCTGCCCACCCTCCCAGGGAACAATTCCTCATTCCCAACATCCCATCCAGCCATGCCCTCTGGCACTGGGAGCCATTCCCTGTGTCCTGTCCCTGCAGCCCTTGTCCCCAGTCCCTCTGCAGCTCTCCTGGAGCCCTTCAGGCCCTGCCAGGGGCTCGGAGCTCTCCCTGTGTCCTTCTCCTCTCCAGGGAGCACCCCCAGCTCTCCCAGCCTGGCTCCAGAGGGGCTCCAGCCCTGGAGCAGCTCTGTGGCTCCTCTGGACTCTCTCCAGCAGCTCCAGGTCCTGCTGCTGTTAGTGTCCCAGGGCTGGACCAGCACTCTGCGGGGTCTCACCAGGGCAAAGTATAGCTTTTGTAAAAATTTCCTTATAAATTGTTGCTCTTAGTGATCCAAATGTGATCTTAGAGATCTTCCCAGGAGAATGGAGACACACGAAATAACTCCTGTTTGTATGGATTCCATGCAGAACCAGGAGGGTTTGGGTTGTGGAGACTCATTTTAGCCACTGGTCCCTGCCTGTTCCACACCACTTCCCTTTCCCACCATTCCCTAAAAACCATTCCTGTAGATGTTAATGAGCACTCCTCTCCCCAAACACCCAGTGACTGATTTCCTACCTGCTTTTTCTCTGTATTCCCTGATCCCAGGCGCTTGTGGGTGGTGGTCAGAGTTCTGCTGCGGTGGGAGCAGCACCTGATGCTGCTGCTGTCCTGGGGGAAAAGCCTGGAAAAACCTGGGCTCTGTGCCTCTGAATTTGGCACTCAGGGACCAATTTAGGCAATTTTATACTGAACACAAATGGTAGAAGTGTTTGGCTTCTTGTGTGTGGTGCCTCGGGGCTGCTCCTGGATGGACTCTCCTTCCGGATAAAATAGGGAATTTCAGAGTATTTGCCTGTACCCCAGGGCTCTTGGCTCCCTAACTCCCCCCGGGCCAGGCTGGATGCGACGTGACTGAGTTAAAGAATACATGAAGGGAAGAGCTCCAAGTGTGAGCAATCCCTGACAGAAACGCTTCTCTTCATCCGCCCACGGCTGTGAGGGAAAGGGCTGCGCCCGTGGGCTGCGATGTGCAGGAGCAGGGAAGGCTCTGCGAGGTGCTCTGGGTGGGAGGCAAAGCTGTTGTGCAGTGTGAAACCAGCCCACCCCCCGAGCTCGGGGTGCTGAGGTGGCACAGTAATCCCATCCTGGAGTGTGCTGTCCTGGGATTGCACTTCCATCCTTCTGCTGCTCCCCTGTGGGACACGTTCCCTGCATGCAGGGCTTGTGTCAGCCTCCAGGGCTGCTAGAGCCTCTCCACACGGTGGGCCCTGGAAGGGAGGAGTTAATTCTCCATGATCTCCACCACTAAAGGCTTTCCTGTGAGGCTGGAGTGTCCTCAAGTGGCTTTCATCCACTCCCTTCTAATCCTGTGTCTCTGTGGGATGTCAGGGTGTGGAGCCTGGGCTGGGGCGAAGGAGAGACCCCAGGAATGGCTGACTCAGCCAGGCTGTTTCTTTTCCTGACCAGCAGCACATGTTTTGTGTCTGAGTACTTTTCTCACTTGCTCCGTTGCGGAGGTCGTCTCCTGACGAGCTCCCTGGGTTTGGCTCGGAGCTGTGCTGAGGCAGGATCGCCTGCACGGTCCTGTCAGGGATTCTGCCTCCGCAGGAGGATCCGTGGGATTCACACTCAGCCAGGGAGCTCTGCAGAAGTGTCTAGAGGCTGCAGTAAACCCCTGAGTATCCTCACCAGGAGCCTAATTCCCTTTCCACAGCCTCGTGCCCAACGCCGATGGCTCCAGAGGGTGTTCCTGCGGCTTGTGGCACAGGAGCTGACACGGAGGGGTCGGGAGGGAGCAGGCACAGTGCTGGCTGGGAATTCTTGAGCAAGGAGCTCTGTTGTAGGGTGGCAGGAGTCGTCCGTGGGTGGTTCTGGTGCTTGGAGCAGCAGCCTGGCACGGGGGTGGCTCCTCTCTTGCAGTCCCCAGGATGCCACCGCTCCTCCAGAGGACTTTTCCTGCTGCCATGACTAAGATGAAGCTGCCTGGAGACTTTTCCCTCTTTCCCGGCGCCTGGAAAGGGCTTGGCAGCGGGGGTGGGGATGAGCTCGGGAGGGCTGTGTCCCCTGGGCTGCTCCACGGTGTCCCGGCGCTTCTCCCCAGGTGCGGATGGCGCTGAAGAACGCGGAGAAGGAGCTGGAGTCGCACTGCAGCTGGGCCGCCCCCGAGGCTCTGCAGAAGTGGCTGCAGCTGACCCACGAGGTGGAGGTGCAGTACTACAACATCAAGAAGCAGAACGCCGAGAAGCAGCTGCTGGTGGCCAAGGAAGGGGTGAGAGTTTGGGTCTCCTCGTGTCTGTGGGGAGCCTCCGTGAGGTCCTCAGGGAAGGTTTGGGGAGTGAAGCCTCGAGAGCTGATTTCTCTGCATCTTCTTTGTTTCATGGAATCCAAGATCAGTTTGGGTTGGGAGGGACCTTGAAGCTCATCTCATTCCATGGCAGGGACACCTCCCACTGTCCCAGGCTGCTCCAAGCCCCAATGTCCAGCCTGGCCTTGGACACTGCCAGGGATCCAGGGGCAGCCACAGCTGCTCTGGGCACCCTGGGCCAGGGCCTGCCCACCCTCCCAGGGAACAATTCCTCATTCCCAACATCCCATCCAGCCCTGCCTGCAGCTCAAGGGCAGTTTCTCTTTTCATGCCTTAAATTTGCATCTTGTAGAAGTGCAGCACAGGCAAGGTGTGAGCAGGGGATGGGGATGGGGATGGGGATGAGGATGAGGATGAGCATGAGCATGAAGATGAGGATGCGGATGAGGATGGGGATGAGGATGATGATGATGCTCCTTAGCCGTGGGCTCTCAGGGCAGGCAGGTCGTGACCTGGGCATTGTCTGAGCCTGGTGCCCTGGGAAGCTGTGGGACAGGGACTGCTGCCCTGGGTACTCGGCAGGAGGCTTTGCACCTCTCCAGCACAGTCCCTGCTCCAGGTGATGAACATGCACAGGCAGTGAAATCCCGAGATCCGTGCAGTGAATCATCGCTGCGTTTCCTATCTGGGGTTTTGCGTGCCAGCCCCGGGGGATGAGCCCAGGGAGCTGTTGTGACACATCCTTGTCTCCGTGGCTGTACATAGCCAGCAGGGCTGGCAGGAGGGAAAACTCTGTCTGCCGTAATCTGCTTTTATTGGGTACATTTTAACATTCCAACGGTTTTCCTTTGGCTGTGTCAGTTCTTGCATCCATGTCCTTGGCTTCCCTAAGTGCCAGGTTCATGCCACTGGAGCTGGGAACTGAAGAGCAGCAGGCACAGACATTAATTTTTGATACAGTGACACAAACCCAACCTCAAACCAAAAATCCTCCCCAACCCAACAGCCCTTGGGCACTCCCAGGGTGTGTTTGGTGGTTACTCATGGGAGAGATGAGCCAAGGCTTTAGGAGAGCCCTTCACTGTGTGAGGTACCTGATTCATGGAATCGTGGAATGGTTTGGGGTGAAGAAGCCCTTGGACACCTTCCAGTCCAGCTGTGCCCCCAGCAGTGCCAAAGCCACCTCTGACTCATGTCCCCGTGTGCCACATCCCCAGGGCTGTGAAATCCCTCCAGGGATGGGGACTCCACCCCTGCCCTGAAAGTTCCCTCTTTTCACTTCAGTCCCCTCTGATTTTTGGGAAACTGGGAGAAGGGAGCATGAAATCCCCAACCTGCTACTTGCTGCTGGTGAATTCCTCACCCCCGTGCCAGGGAGAATAACATTCCTCAGTAACACCATTCCCACTATTCCCACGTGTGCAGGCAGCTGCAGGGACTATTCCTGTCTCAGCCCACCCAGGATGTTCATGTCCTGGAGAAAACATCACGTTCTCTTCTTCCTGTGACCTTTCTCTGTTGATATTCCAGGCTGAAAAGATCAAAAAGAAGCGAAACACCCTTTTTGGGACATTCCATGTTGCTCACAGCTCCTCTCTGGATGATGTCGATCATAAAATCTTAACTGCAAAGTGAGTGCTCAACTCCTCCCTTATCCCTGCCTCCCTCTTCATCCCCCTCCTGTCCCAGGTGGGAGTGTCCTCACCTGTGCAGGGCTTTGGGGCTCATTTTGCTGAACTTCTGTTGGCCTTAGTGACCTGGGGTTGGACTTGCTCCTCTTTGTCAATAACCTGTTAATTTTACCTGTGAGAAACAAGGGATCACAGTTATGTGGAGCAATTAAACATTCTCTCAAGACGAGGTTTCCGGAGGCTGCAGAATGCTGAAGGGATTGTCATGGAATCATTGAATGGTTTGGGTGGGAGAGATTTTAAGGATCATCCAGTGCCACCCCTGCCATGGCAGGGACACCTCCCACTGTCCCAGGCTGCTCCAAGCCCCAATGTCCAGCCTGGCCTTGGACACTGCCAGGGATCCAGGGGCAGCCACAGCTGCTCTGGGCACCCTGGGCCAGGGCCTGCCCACCCTCCCAGGGAACAATTCCTCATTCCCAACATCCCATCCAGCCCTGCCCTCTGCCACTGGGAGGTCATTCCCTTGTTATTTTTCCTGGATACTTCAGCTGTTGCTGTGTTTTTTAATTCCTGTATTCTTGGAATTGGAATGAAGAACACCTCAAATTTCAGGATCCAAAGCTGACCCCATGGGAGTCCATTTCGGGTGATTCAGGGGGTGTTTCCCTTCACTGCCTCCATTGTCCCTGTGTGTCCCTGTCCCCAGGCAAGCGCTGAGCGAGGTGACGGCGGCGCTGCGGGAGCGGCTGCACCGCTGGCAGCAGATCGAGATCCTGTGCGGCTTCCAGATCGTCAACAACCCCGGGATCCACTCCCTGGCCTCGGCCCTCAACATCGACCCAGGCTGGATGGGCACACCCCGGCCCAACCCCTCCCACTTCATCATGACCGATGACGTGGACGACCTGGACGAGGAGCTGGTGTCGCCCATGTCCATCCAATGTACGTGAGCCCGGGGAACGGGGGGCTGTGTCTGGGTGCTCCCTGGGAATGGGGGCTGTGCCTGCTGGGGCTGGGGGCTGTGACACAGAGCACACCTGCGTTTGTAGTTCACTGCATCAGGAGGGATTCGTTGGTCCATGTTGGGTTTTCCTTACCCAAAGAATGTAGTTTGTCCATCAGGGTCAGGAACATCCATATGGGCCAGGCCCCACTGCTGGGGCTGCTTGGAGCCTGTTCATCCCAGCAGAACTGGTAATTTAGAAATGATTAATTGTTTTGTTCTGTCTGTGCTGTGCTGTTCTGGTCAACTCAGTGATTTAAGCATTTACCAAAAATCCCAACCAAAGGCATGGGCAGATGTGGCAGTCAGACAGCAAGAGGGGTTATCCCAATATACCCTTGGCCTGACCACTTTTTTGGCATTTAAAGGACTCAAAGCTGCCCCCTCCTCAGGGACAGGCCTGCATCCTGCACTGTTCCAGGTGGGAGCAGCTGTCTGCCGCCTCAGGGACCTGTTAAACATTCCCTGGAGCAGAGGCTGACACCCCCCAGTTCCCCAGCTCTGTGCTTGTGTCACCCAGGGGGACCTCCCGTCCCTCTTGGTTGGTGACAAAGAGCTTCAGCTCCCAGGAGGGAGCTGTGCCTGGGACACCCCCAGCGCTGAGCTCCTGGGCCGAGGGACACTGTCACCTTCTCTGCAGCAGCTGGCACTCAGCCCTGGCTGCTGCTCCTGCCTTTGGCCCACATCCTGCCTTGCTTCCCTCAAAAGGGCATTTTGCAAACACTTTCCCATCTCCAGCTACTGCACAAGAGACTGGCAGAGCTGAGGAGCAGTGACAGGGATGTGGTGGCACAGGAGCAGCACCTGGCCAAGGCACAGCACCTGATTTGGACACTTTCATGGAATCATGGAGTCACAGAGTGATTTGAGTTGGAAGGACCTTAAAGCCCATCCAGTGCCACCCCTGCCATGGCAGGGACACCTCCCACTGTCCCAGGCTGCTCCAAGCCCCAATGTCCAGCCTGGCCTTGGACACTGCCAGGGATCCAGGGGCAGCCACAGCTGCTCTGGGCAACTCTGGAGGATTCAGTCCAAGCCAGGGCTGCTCAGAGGAGCAGAAGAGTGTCAGGGTTGGCACCGTGTGCTGCAGGAGGTGCCCTGTGTGCCATGGCCGTGTCCCCTCAGACCTGGGGCTCGGTTTTGGTGCTGGGAAGGTCTGGAGAAAGGTACTGAGGGGGGGCTCAGAGCAGGGGCCAGGGGGAGGCAGAACTTGGACAGTTCAGGTGAGGGCAGGAGGAGCAGGGGTCCCTGTGTGTTCCCAGGGCTCAGCAGATGTGGGGGCTGGAGCTGGGGATTGGTGGGATTGGGTGTGCTTGGGGACATTGAAGCCTCAGGGAATGGTGACCTCCTGCTCCTTGCTGTTGCCATCACCATCAGGATGGAGCTGGCCAGCTCTGAGGAAGCCCTGGCACAGCCCCAGCTGGGCACTGATGGCAGGGACGTTTGGGACAGTCCAGGTGACACCTGAGGACCTGAGCTGGGCCAGGCGTGAGCCTTCAGCCCCAATGGTCAGCCTCAGCTTCTTCACGCTCGAGATGCCTCGAGTGAGACATTTCCAGGGAGCACTTCCAGTTCCATCATCCCAGAGCTGGGCAGAGAGCCTGCCCACCCTCCTGCCCACCCTCCTGCCCACCCTCCTGCCCACCCTCCTGCCCGCCCATCTCCCTGCAGGTGGCACACCCTGTAACGAGCACTGGGCACTCAGATTCTCAGAGCAGGGGTGCCTTTCCCTGTAGGATTTTTTCCTTCGTGTACAAGCCCTGCCTCAGGAGAGCAGTGCCGAGTTTCTCCTGCCCAGGCATGTTGCTGAGGACCCGTGGTGCTTCTCCCAGTAAATCCCATCTCTCTCTCTCCTGTTCCCACCTGGCTGCCCCCCCAGATGCAGCCTGGCTTTTCGGGCGCAGGTTCAGCGACCGCTCCTCGCTGTCCTCGGAGGATCAGTCCCTCTGGAAATACCCTGGTTTGGTTCTCTTCAATTATACTTTCATTTTTTTATTCTGCCTTCTGGCCCTTTTCTGGACTAAAATACATCCACCAATTTTCCATCTTTCTGGCACGGGAACTAATGAATGTATTACTCCTCACTGAGCCATCACCAGCTGTACTAACCCCGGGAAGAGTCTGGTGGGATGAAGAAGAATCTCAGCTAAGCTCCCACATGCTCCTGGGTGCAGTTAGGGAGTCTGGAGGGTTGGACTCATATCATTTCAGCCCTGAGGTGGAGGTTAAGGACCCAGTGAGGCCAGGGAGAGGTGACAACACTCCCTGTCCCATCCCACCTCCTTCCCTGCTGCCCCATCCCTCCCCACAGGTGCTGCTGGTGCTGTGCCATGTTCCCTTCACTAAACTGAGCAGCGCCAGCTCTTGGGGAAACCTGTGCCCTGTGCCCCAGTGCTGTGGGGATGGCACACAGCCTCCTGGCCTTTGGAAGCCTTCCCTTTGGGAGCAGTGGCTGTCGTGGGATGGAGGAGGAGGAGGATGTGCTGCCTTGGCCATGCAGGAGGGCTTTTCCTCGGGATGCTGGGCAGGCAGTGTGGGGAATGTTGGTAAAACGTGTGTCTGGAGGGAAGTGGTGGTTTGGGAAGCCAGGTCCCAGTCAGTGCTCCGGAGCTCATTGCAGGGTAATTCTTGGAGAAGGAGAGTGCAAAGGTGGGAAGTATTGAGTTGGTAAATGAGGGGTGGAACACCAGGAAAAAAGACAGGGAATTCTTAGGGAAAAAAGGGAAAGAAAAACCTGTAGCAGAAACCCACCCCCAGTGAGTTACTCTGCAGTCAGATCCCTGTGAGCCCTCCACGAGGAGATTCCCAAACTGGAATTGCAGCTCTGGAGCTGAAAAACAAAATCTTGCAATAGAAGGTGGATGGTGTAAAATTCCGGGTTCGTGGATGGGCAGCATAGGAAACACGGAGCAGCAAACCTGAATGGTAGGAAAGACTGGGATTCACCTTGGGGATGTGGAAACAGACAACTTGCCAGAATTATTCCTTCTTATTCCTTCTTCCACTGGAAATATGTCCCTGTGGATCCTTCAGTCCCGAGTCATTTTGCTGGAGGAGCCCTGTGTGTCCAGCTGGGAGTTTTCAGAGCAGGGATTGCTGGTTCTTCCATTCCCAAAGGAGCTCTCCTCCTCCTCCATTTCTGAGCTTTCCTGTCTCTGCATCTTTTTAACCCATTTTTTACATTAATTTCTTATGCACATAAGAAATCCTGAACAATCCTGAACACCTTATCTCCTGCCAAAGGAGGAATATCTTGTAAGGAGTGACAGCAAGGGAATGAAGTACCCAGATTGGCTCAGGATGGGGGTGCAGCCCTGGGATCCCCCGTTTTCCATGATGGAGGGAGGCTGTGGCCAGGTGAAGGGGCCTCCCCTGGCTCTGGGCTGGCCCTGGAGCAGATGTGGGGCGCAGGCAGGTGCTCAGGGATTGCTGAGCTCCAGTTCCAGCCAGGTGTGGCCACAGGGCTGGAGGGGTCCCGAGGAGCTTTGAAGGCAGCTCATGAGCCGCTGCCAGGGTTCCAAAAGACATTCCCATGTGGTTCCCCAAAGCAAGGGGAATTGGCAACCAGAGGAAAATATTTTTCAGACTGAGTGTCTCTGATCAGTCACAGTAGTCATGGAACAGGCTGGGAGAAGGTGAGGCCACTCTGGGACCAGAGTCAGCAGTTCAGGCATGGAGGAATCAGGCATGAGTCCCAGAAGGTTTGAGTTGGAAGGGACCTTAAAGCCCACCCAGTGCCACCCCTGCCGTGGCAGGGACACCTCCCACTGTCCCAGGCTGCTCCAAGCCTCGATGTCCAGCCCGGCCTGGGACACTGCCAGGGATCCAGGGGCAGCCACAGCTGCTCTGGGCACCCTGGGCCAGGGCCTGCCCACCCTCCCAGGAAAGAGTTTCTTCCCAGTATCCAATATTTTCGACCGCCCAGGGAGCTGCCCATCCCTGGAAGTGTCCAAGGTTGGACAGGGCTTGGAGCAGCCTGGGACAGTGGCAGGTGTCCCTGTCCATGGCAGGGGTGGAATGGGATGAGCTTTAAGGTGCCTCCCAGCCCAATCTCCTGTGTGACTCCATGCTGCCGGTGCTGTGCTCCTGGTGCTGCCCCAGCATGACAGTGATGGGAGCAGAGCAGAGCTGAGCTCCTGGGGCAGTGCTTTAGGTGCCAGCATTGCCCTGCCCACCTGGGGCTCCTGCTTTGGGCTGGGAAGGTCCCGCCCAGGCAGCAGCGCTGGACCCATGGGATGTCTGTGAGGGTGGAATGGCCCATGCCCTGGCAGTGCCCAGTTCCTGGCTCTCGGGAGCTGGGTGGCAGCTCTGGGTGGGATGAATCACGGGTGGCATGAATCACGGAGGGGATGAATCACGCAGCCACTGCATCAGGCAAGATGCTCAGATAAGGTGTTCAGAGGCACCTACATCAGCAATGCCGGCGTTTTCCATGGGCTGGGCATTAATCCAGCATGTTCAGCTCCAGCTTAAAGCTGCTTCTGCATTAAACGGGCTTTGACTGCTGGCACGAGGCGGGACGGTGCTGGTGGCACAGGGACAGTGGGACGGTGCTGGTGGGACAGGAGTGGTGGGACGGTGCCAGTGGGATAGTGCTGATGGGACAGGAGTGGTGTTGGTGGGACAGGGATGGTGTTGGCAGGATGGTGCCAGAGGAACAGGAGTATTGGGATGGGGGTGGTGTTGGTGGGACAGGAGTGGTGGGACAGGGATGATGTTGGTGGGACAGGAGTGGTGGGACAGGGATGGTGTTGGTGGGACAGGAGTGGTGGGACAGGGATGGTGTTGGTGGGACAGCAGTGGTGGGACAGGGATGGTGGGGCAGGGATGGTGTTGGTGGCACAGGGATGGTGTTGGTGGGACAGCAGTGGTGGGAGAGGGATGGTGGGGCAGGGATGGTGTTGGTGGGACAGGGATGGTGTTGGCAGGACGGTGCCAGAGGAACAGGAGTGGTGGGACGGTGCTGGTGGGACAGGGATGGTGTTGGCAGGACGGTGCCAGAGGAACAGGAGTGGCGGGACGGTGCTGGTGGGACAGGGATGGTGTTGGTGGGACAGCAGCAGTGGGACAGGGATGGTGGGGCAGGGATGGTGCTGGTGGGACAGGGATGGTGCTGGCAGGATGGTGCCAGAGGAACAGGAGTGGCGGGACGGTGCTGGTGGGACAGGGATGGTGGGTTGGGTTGGGTTTGGTTTGGCAGGACGGTGCCTATAGAGCTCCGGCTGCCAGGCCATGCCCTCAGCGCTCTCGTGTCTCGTTGCAGCTCCGGCCTTGCCCAGCACAGTCCGGCAGCGCCTGGTGGAGCCGCAGCACGGCCACGGATCGCAGAGGTTGGTAGAGAGTCACGTGCCGGGGCAGCCCGAGCCGGGCCCCGTGGCCCCGTTCCGGGCGGGCCGAGTGTCCCTGCGCCGAATGCACAGCCTCACCTCCGGACAGTCCTTCAGCTCCGACCTGCCCGGCTCCAGCCCATCGCCTGCCTCCACCTCCTCCACCTCCTGCTCCTCATCCACCACCACTGCACCTGCTCCTGCTTGCCATGTCCACCCTATCTATTACCATCACACCACCTCTTATTTCCTCCAGATGGATTCCATCCCCGACCTGCCCCCTCCTGATGTCACCTCTGGAGTTCGCTGTCGCACTGGGAGCTTTGGGTATATTGCTGTTTCTTTTCTAGCTGCCTCCTGCCTGCCGTGCCTCAGAGCTGACACTTGCTCGGGTGCTCTTTCTCCCACATTCCTCCTGCCCTTCTCTGTCGGGCCTTTATTCCATGATTTATCCACGTTTGTTCCTTCCGCTGCTCTCCCGTGCCGCTGGAGCCTCTAAGGAGAGTTCCATGGGCCATCCCCACGCCCGTGAGCTCAGTGGGGGCATTCCCAAGGTGCTGTGCTGTTGTTTCACTGTAGCTGAGCAAATGAGAATTCCTGAGTGCTTGGTATTCCCTGAACAAGGGGATGTGAGGAAGTAACACAACCAATCACCAAACCTGACCTGATTTAAAGCCTGGACTTCCTTGGGGTCCTCACAAGCAAATTGCAAAGGGAATTACACGATGGGTGGGGACCACGAGGCAGCAGTTGGAGAAGTTTGGGATAGTTTCCAGAGGTGCTGAAGCAGCAGTTCAGGAATGTGTTTCAGAGTGATCCCGCCTCTGGTCTGGTAGGGATGAGGAATGGGGGCTGTTTTTGCTAAGGAATGTCCGAGGAGGGAGTTGGAGCTTCTGCAGTTGGCTTTAGCTTGGTCCCTTTCAGTTGGCTCTTTGCAGACTGGTGGATCCCAGGGACAGGTTAGCCTCCATCCCTAAATCCTGAAGCTGTCTGGATTCACTGCGCTGGCAGTAGGGAGGAGCAGCAGGAGTCCTGCCTGGATGCTCCGAGGGGGCGCAGACAGGTCAGGAATGCTCAGTGTCCCAGCACAGGGTCAGGTTCCTCGGGTGGCTTTTGTCCGAGCGAGGTCCCGGCTGTCCCTGTCCCATGGGGCACGGGTGCAGCCAGTCCCAAGGCACTGTGTCCCTGCAGGTGTGGCATCCCCTGGGGTCGGGGCAGTGGCATGTGTGCTCGTGGCCTGCGCTGTCCTGGGCACTCCATGCAGGCAGTGGGAATCCTGTCCCTGCCAGGTGCTGCCTGTGGCCCTGGACAGGTCGTTCCATCTCTGTTCCATGCCTTCTCCTTGTTAAAATTAAAAATACTCTCCTAATCCTCAGTGCTGAGGAGCAGACTGCTGGGAGGAGGCAGGAAGTCTCTGGGTGAGGCAGAGGATAGGGGAAATGTCCTTCCACCATTATTTATCCAGGCAGGACAGCATTCCCAGTCACCACATCTCCACCCATCCCAGCACGCTGTCCCGTTATCCCTTTACCTGTGGGTCCCTCTGCCCTCAGGTGCTGGGATCTCTCCTGGCCTTGCTCACACAGTCTCTGGTTTGGATGTCCACCCCCTCCCTGCCCCGTGTGTCTCAAAGCCCAGCAGCCCCAGGCACATTCTGCAGTCTGGAATATCAAGGGGGAAATTCCTGCACCTGCTCCATGATGGAGAATTAAAGAGCATCATCTCAGTTAATTCAGGAATGGTTGATGGGGGACGATGAGAAGCAGCGTAATTAATTATCTCCTACCAGTGGGAGCTCAACTGCAGCTGTCCCAGTTCGGCTGGTAGAAGCTGGGAATGCTGTTGGTCCCTGCTTCCATTAGCCTCCCTGACTCTGCAGGAGGGAGGGCTCAGGTCCTGTGTCCAAAAGAGCTTTTAAATGTGATTTATTTCACCTGATGGCCGTGACACATGGAATTCCTGCCCAGAGCAAAGCCTGAGTCCTGCAGACCCCCTGAGAGTGGCAGGGGGAAACAGGATCTGGTGTGGGGACTCCAGAGAGGGAAGGGGACGGTGCCAGAGGTCGTTAGGAGGGAATAAGTAGGGGCCTCCCCTTGGTCAGGGCCCAGCTGGTCAGCACTGGGTGACAGCAGGACTGTCCCCTCCCTGCTCCCGTGGCAAAGCCAGCCGGTGCTGCAGGGTGAGTGATGGAGTCAGACCCTGGGGTTTGCTCCAGCTGCACCAGAGCAGGCGGCTCCCCCACCTCATCCATCCCTGCTCATCCCAGCAGTGGAAATGAGCAGTTGGGTGCCCAGAGATGTGTTTTGTCCCTGTTAATTGTTTTATCCAACTGCATCATTAGCAGATGCTGCTCTGATGCATC
Organism: Acanthiza pusilla; assembly: GCA_036630365.1. Taxonomy (NCBI): domain Eukaryota; kingdom Metazoa; phylum Chordata; class Aves; order Passeriformes; family Acanthizidae; genus Acanthiza; species Acanthiza pusilla. Next base: position 6,842,181 of record JAXCHO010000111.1, on the reverse strand, counting down.
CCTAAAAGCGCCACTTCTGGGCCGATGGATTGCTGCTCCTCCTTGATATTCCCAGTGCTGGAGGCCTTTCCATACACCCCTTGAGTTCCGCAGCCTCCCAGGGAGGCAGGCAGGACAGCTGGGGAGGCTCAGAAAGGCCTTCCAGGGAGTCACTCCAAGGAGCAGGGCAGAACCCCAAAGATTCCTGGCTCCCTTGGTAGAAGCAATGTGCCCCCCGATTGTGGGGGCTGCTGCAGCTCCTTAGGCTCCCCCACATCCAGCAGATGCCAAAGGTGGGGAGAGCTCACAGGAGAGACCATCTCCGAGGAGCTGCCCCCCTCCCCGAGAAAGGCTGGGGATCGCTGTCTCCGGAGTCCTGCTGGGGTTATCCTGGCAGGGACACGCTTCCCTCAACTCCTCACTCTTTGCTTCTCTTTTGCAATTGGCTTCAGAGGATCCAGCGCCAATAAGGTCAGAGCGGTTCCGGGCCGGAGGTGGCTGCGGGATCGGGGGGAGAGGGGCTGGAGGGGCTGTGTGTGCACAGAGGTTTCTGCTGCCAGTGCCTGCCTCGGGTGGATCAAACCGACGGAGATGGGAGTGTAGGACCAAATTCCATGCCCGAGCCCCTCTCCAACCAGGAAGGGAGGTGGCAGCCAAAGCACAGGGAAGGGAGAGAGTCAGGAATCCAGGGAAATGAGTAATTCACAGCTCTGGCAGGGTGGAAGGGAGGAAGCTGCTGTTGGGTTTGCACTGAGGCTGCGCCAAGCTCAGCCCCACAGCAAGTTTGGGAATTTGCCTTAGGAAAAGCCTTGGAGCCCTGGTGCCACACGCGCAGGTGCAGAGCCTGGCAGCCGAGGGCAGGGAGGGATGAGGCAGCGAGGGCTCCGTGGGCTGGGGGAGCACACCCAGGGCGGCTCCTGGGCCTGAGTGGGAACACCAGAGAAATCCCTCGTGGGCTGCAGGGCCAGGGAAAAACAGGCGTTTGTTCTCCATCCTCTTGCTCCTCCCCTGCTCCTCCTCCTCTCCCAGGCTTCTGTACTCCAGGCTTTCCTTACTCCATGCTTCGCTCTCCGCTTCTTTCGTTTGCCATCCCCATCTCCTCTCCCTCCCTCCGTCCTTCCCTCCCCGCTCGGGTGGGTCCTGGTGGGGCGGGAGGGAGCGCAGGTGGAAGCAGCTCCATCCTGCCCTGGGTGACAGGGTCGGTGAGTGTCTGTGTGCCCGGATCCGTGGGGGACAGCAGTGAGTGCTGCCGGGATGCAGGAGGGTCCAGCTCCAGGTGTTTCCTGTCCATTGCTGCAGGACAAACCTCCTGGTTCCCAGGAGGGATGAGCTGCCAGGGGCTCCTGCTGCTCCACAGAAACACTTCCTCTGGAGGTCCCTTCCTGGGATCCCATCGAGGCCAGCTACGTCCTGGGATAACTTTTCCTCTTGAAAATGTGCCGTAACAGTTCAGGAGCATAATCCTCATGGAAATCAGTGGGATATCGGCCAGGCCTTGGCTGAGCCTCATCTGGGATGACAGCACTATCCTAGGAGTGCTTTTTCCTCTTGTCCCGGCATGGACTCAGGAGCATCTGCTCCCCTTGCTGTCTCTGACCCAGCCAGTGTGATCCCGGGAATCTCGTCTCCCCTGTTGTGCCCTTCCTTCTGAAAACCACCAGGAAAAGGCTCATCTGGGGCTGAAGAAAATCCCAGCAGGAGTTCCTGGCCATTGGTGTTCAGCTCCCCAAACCAGCCCGTGGGTGCCACAGTAGGAATGCAGGAGGTGCCTGTGTCTGTGCTGGGTGTCCTGGTGTGTCACGTGTCCCTTGCATTGTCCCTGGTGTGGTGGGTGTGTCCTGTCCCGGGATGTCCCCAGAGCCTGGCACAGCAGGGTGGGCACTGCTGCTGCTCTGGAGGGTGCTGGTGGCATCAGATCTTCCCCATATCCTTCAGGAGTATACTCCTGAGTTACAGCTGGAGAGATTGGGGATGAGGAGAGTTAGCTTTGAGCGTTGGAATGTTTGGGAATTGTGTGCTCGTGGGCATCAGCTCCTTCAGTCCCTCTGGATGAACCCAGAGGGGTAAACTGGGGCTCCAATGACATGGGACCCACGTGGTGGTGGATCTGCTCCAGGGCAGAGGACCGCAGGGAACAGCTACACCAGGAACAGGGACATGGGCCCCCAAATCCCTCTGGATGCCCCCGGACCCTGTGCTGTGGGGGAGCAGTCCCAGGAGGTGACACAGCGGCTGTGGTGTCACCGAGGCCCTGCCCAAGCCACTGCTGTCACACCTCCCATGGCACAGGACCAGCTGTCCTGGGATCAGGTTCCCAGTGTCTGCTCTCTGCGAAGAAAATCCTCCTGGAGCAGAGGATGGCTCTCCATCTGCTGTCATCATTTTCTCCACACGCTGCCAGCGCCCCAGGATTGCTTCAGTCCCTTCTGGACTGAAAACTCTGCCGGATTTGTGGGAGAGGGAACAGCTCTCCAGAGCTCAGCAGGGAAGCCTCACCCTCTTCACACATCCTTGAAGTCTCCTCAGTTAAAAAAATCTCTTTTTTGCCGTATTTGCCACTTTCTTGCTGTTTGAAAGGATTTATTTCACCAACCCTCACCCGGATCCCTGTGGGATTGTGGCAGCCAGAAGGGTCGGATTGGATTTCATGGGAAGGAAGATTCTTTGGTGGAGTTAGGACATTGAGGAACGTTAGGACATGAGAGGAATGGGTGTTGCTGTACCTCCATCCCCAGCCAGGACACGCGGGGTCCCTCGGGGCTCTCCCACCTCCTCCCTGACCTGAGTCCAGAGTAAGCACTGCATTCCTGGAGGATATGATCCTGTCCCTGATCCTGGCTCTGACCAGCACCAATCCCATGCCGAGGTTCTGCCCCAGAGCCTTGCTCCTTACCCCGACTCTGCCAGGACCCAGAGCCAGCCACTCCTGGCATCGGTCTGGTGCCAATCCCTGCGGCCAAAGTCTGCTTTGTTTTCCTGGAAAGGGGGCGCTTCCCAGGGATTTGTGGAGTAAATAAACCTCTGGAAGTGGTGGGTGCTCGACCTTGGCAGCATCTCAACACCACTCAGCATGTGCTGGCAGTGGCTTCTGCCACCTTTCCTGGGAGAGGAGTGTCCCAGCAGGAATTCCCAGCAAAAATTCCCCCTTTGCAGATATGGCAAGCCACGAGCCAGAAACATCCAGGAAGAGCAGGGGACTCCTGAATTCCTTAAAGGAAAGGAGCTGGAGGTTGTGATGGCAGTGACATTCCATGGCAGTGGCAGCATCCCGAGGTCTCCCAGCCCAGGTGTGTGGCTGTGTCTGTGTTTTGGGAGTCAGCTCCACCACCTTCTGTGGCTGCTGCTGTCCCCAAGGCCCAGTCATCCCTGTGACAGCCACGGGCCACCAGCCATGGCAGTGACCTTCCGCAGTATCTGCTGGTGGCCTTGGGAGTTCGGTGGCTGCACACATGTGATCCGTGGCAGTTGTCTCCCTTGGAGGGGCTCCAGCTGCTCACTCAGAATAGCCGGGGATTTCAGCCCATCCGGATTGTTCCGTTCTCCCGCCTGCTCACCCCGGATGTGGCTCCAGCGCTCGGACATTGGCTGGGCTCGGCTCCGTGTGCAAGGACAGGACAATGCCAGCAGTGCCCGGGGCTCTGGGGAAAAGAAGAGCTGAGGTGTTCTCCCACAGCTGGGCTCCCACTGCGGATCCGTGGCTGTATCCCAGCCATCCACAGGGTCTCGTGATGCCCTTTTCCTCCCTGTGTTCCTGTGGAGCTGCTGAACAAGGGCCCGACTTCATTCCATGAGTTTTAAAAAAAAATACACTTGTTCCAGTACCAGGAGGATCTTCCCTGCCTGTACAACCTCCTCCTGCTGGGACAGCCGGGACTCCAGCTCTGTGTGTGCCATCGCTTTTTGTGGAGAGAGCCGTGAGGAGAGGCTTCCTCAGGGTCGGGATTGGGACCGGCGCTGGAAACATTTTCATCAGTGACACGGACAGTGGGATCCAGGACAGCCCTGGCACATTGCCCATGGCAGAGCTGGGTGCTGTGGTCACACACCGGAGGGAAGGGATGGCACATCCAGAGGGACCTGGACAGGCTGGAGAGGAGGGACTGTGCCAACCTCATGGAGGTCAGCAGGGCCAAGGGCAAGGTCCTGCCTGGGTCAGGGCAATCCCAGCACCAACACAGCTGAGGGAGAACAGATTGGGAGCAGCCCTGGGGAGAAGGACCTGGGATTGGTGGGGAGAGGCTCCACAGGGCCTGGCCACAAGCACTGGGACCTGAAATTCTGTGTCCTGGGCTGATTCCCCAGCGTGGGCAGCAGGAAAGGGACTGGGATTCTGCCCCTGTGCCCCACTCAGGTGAGACCCCACCTGCTCCAGCCCTTGGGCCCAGCACAGGAAGGATATGGAGCTGCTGGAGAGAGTCCGGAGGAGGCCTTGGAAATGCTCCAAGGACTGGAGCCCCTCCGCTCTGAAGCCAGGCTGGGAGAGCTGGGGGTGTCCCCCTGGAGAGGAGAAGGACACAGAGCTCAGAGCCCCTGGCAGGGCCTGAAGGGCTCCAGGAGAGCTGCAGAGGGACTGGGGACAAGGGCTGCAGGGACAGGAGGCAGGGAATGGTTGGCAGTGGCAGAGGGCAGGGCTGGATGGGATGTTGGGAATGAGGAATTGTTCCTTGGGAGGATGGGCAGGCCCTGGGCCAGGGTGGCCAGAGCAGCTGTGGCTGCCCCTGGATCCCTGGCAGTGTCCAAGGCCAGGCTGGACATTGGGGCTTGGAGCAGCCTGGGACAGTGGCAGGTGTCCCTGCCACAGCAGGGGTGGAATGGGATTAGTTCTCAAGGACCCTTCCCACCCAAACCAGTCCAGGATTCCTGAGCATCTCTCTGGTTCTGCCTGGACATCTCCACGGGTGCCAGCTCTGTTGAGGGAGTTTCCCTTGTCTTGCCGGTCTCTTTGGCTGCCTCCAGGCTGATGTTGTTGATGGTGGTACCGCAGGAGAGGACCTGGGGCTCCCTGTGCAGTGCCAGGCGGTTTGGTGACCCCTGTCCAGGGCTCCATGCCAGGAGCAGAGATCGGGGGGCTCCGGGGTGAGGGACAGGTTGGCACCTCCCATCTCTTCTCTCCCCCCTTCGCTTCTCCCCCTCGCTCTGTTCCTCTCCATTTGCCTCCCATTCCGCAGCACCCTCCTGTGCGTGGGGCAGGGCTGGGGCCCCTCACCCATCCCCGTGTCCGGGCAGGCTCCACAGCCGCGGGGTCTGTGGGGAGCGCTGATCTCCGGGGCCGTGGGGCCAGCACCGATCCGGGCGGGAGGAGTGAGCTGTGACTTGTCATTTCCCCTTCCTCCTGCCTCCCACTCTCCAGAGGGGCCGGGAGCCCCCGCGCCCCGTGGCCGTCACCGGTAGGCACAGGCTGGGCACAAACCACGTGCAGCGGGGCTGGGCATGGCTTCGAGGGAATGCCCAACCTCTAATTCCTCCCGCCGGGATTAGAGGTTGGCCCGGCTGAGCCGGGAGAGGGAAGGGTCGGGCGGGCTCTGTGTGCAGGGGGCGCGGGGGGCACACACACGGATGTGGCGAGGGCTGAGGGACCCTCCGGGGGGACACCGGGGCTGGGGCGAGCTGGGAGCGCTCCCAGCTCCACGGGGACCCAGGGGAAGGAGTGAGCCTCATCTTGCCCCCGTGCCTTGCTCCCTCCCAGCTGCTCGGGGTGCTCGCAGTGAGCCCCGCTGGGGCGAGGGCTGTGCTGGGGGTGCGGGGCTTGGCACGGGCAGGGCTGTCCCCTGTCCCCGGGGGCACAGAGCGGGGCGGAGCCGGCGGGCAGGGCTCGCTGCAAGCCCCTCCGGCCATCCCCGCAGCCCGAGGGTCCCCCGTGCCCCCCGCCCCTCAGCCGCTGCCCCATCCGTGCGGGGCCGGGCCGGGCCGGGCCGGGCCGGGCCGGCACTGACAGCGCTCTCTCTCCGCCTCTCCACCGCAGAGATTTAACTCGCTGCGACTCCGACTCCTCCATCCCGCACCTGAGCGACCACCAGCGTATCCCCAGCTCGGCGCCCAAGCTGCTGGCTGCCCGGCCCACGCTGCTGACCAGGTCCATGGAGGAGGCTGTCCCCGGGCCCCCGGGCCCCGGCGCGCCCACCCCCAACGGCGGCAGCCGGCACGGGGAGCCCTCCGCCCTGGCGGCCTTGCAGGAGCGGCTGCCCGAGAGCCCCATGGTGATGAAGAAGATGATGATGGTGAACCACGGCATGGAGAAGTCCTCCAGCCTGGGGGAGATCAGCCACCCGACGGCCGGCAAGCCCAGCCACTCGGATTCGTCCCGGTCGCACAGCCCCAGCTCCACCGACCCCGACACCCCCTCCCCCATCTCTGACTGCCGGCCCAGCGGCGCCAGGAACACCCGCATCCCGCAGCTGGCCGCCAAGAAGAGCCCGGGGGACGAGGACAGCAGCCTGACGGGCGACGAGGTTGACCTCGGCCAGAGCAAGAAAAAGTTCCCCCTAAAGATCTTCAAGAAGCCCAAGAAGTAGGGGGAGGACCCCCCGGACGCGTCCCGCCGGGCCCGGGGCCGGCCGTGCACCGGGAGCGCAGCGCGGCCCCGGCACCCTCCGCACCCCGAGTCACCCCAGCGCCGGCACGGCAGGAGCTATTTAAACTTATTTATTTCCTGATCTCCGAGATGAAAAAGCGCGACGCTGCCGGCTCCCCGGGAGAAGAGCCGCCCCTGCCCTCCCCTCCGACTGCTGCGGTCCCGGCTTTGCTGTGCATGGCTTCCAGTTACTCCTGCTCTGCTCAGCCACGCAGCCTTTGGGTTTGGTTTCAATGTGGTTTTATTTTTTTATTTTATTTTTTATTGTTGTTGTTGTTAATTTGTTTTTCTGCCTCCTCCAACTTTTGCACAGGCTGATGGAGGGTCGGGGCGGCGCCGGCTGCTCCACTCCCCGCCCGGAGTGACTCAGGTCGCAGCGGTTCTCCCTCATTTCTCCGAGTCACTTTTCCGCCCCGGCCCCCACGGCTACGCCCCTGGGAGGGGGATCCCCTCCTGAGCAGCTCTCGCTATGCAGGAGCAGGGGAGGACTCTGTCCTTGCCGGTACTTGTGTGCTCCCGGTCCCCGTGTCCCGCCTGGGGGCTGGGGGGACGGGGCTGTCCCCGCACTGCTCTGCCCGGGGGCTGGGCAAGGTTGGGATGCCGGGGGGGAGCAGCCCGCGCCTGTCCCTGGCTTTACGTCCCTGGGCACCCTCCCCAGTCCCCTGGATCCTTCCATCCCGCCGTGCCCCGAGGGCCCTGGTGAGGAGGGACAGGGAGGGAAGGGCCATCCCGAGGGGTGCTGGTGCAGAGCCAGGCCCAGCTGCCACATCCACACAAAGAGGAGGGGGCTCCCGGGAGCAGGACCCATGCCCTGTCCCTGTGTCCCCTGTCCCAGCCGGGCAGGGCTGGAGGGAGGGATCAGGACACAGCGGGGCTCTCCAGGGGATCAGGACACAGCGGGGCTCTCCAGGGCAGGGGACAGGCCGTGCCTGGGTGGCAGGACCCCGACAGTGTCCTCCTGCTGTCCTGGCTCCACACCCTGGAGCGGGCTAGCTGCTGGGACTCTGTGCCCTCCCGAGGGACACAGGAGACCTCACAGGAGGTGTCCCTGTTCCCTGAGGCCACATGCCGGCCGGGGTGTCCCTGACTGTGCCACCCTGTGCCATGGGCCAGCACAGCCTCACCTGGCTCTCAGTCCATCCCGAGCCACTCCCAGAGGCTCTCCTGTCGTCCCTCAGCACACTGTGGGTCACATCCTGCTGCTCACAGCCCTCGGCTCGGCGTGTCCCCCATGGCAATCCTGGCCACTTGAGGGGGTCCCCACTCAGGGCAGCAACTGTGGCTGAGTCCTGCTCCCTCCAAGGGCTGAGCCTGTCCCTAGGGATGAGCCCAGCTCCGTCCCTGGGTCCTGCTTCATCCCTTGGCCCTGCTCCATCCCCAGGGCTGAGCCCCATTCCATCCCGAGGGATGAGCCCAGCTCCATCCCCAGGGCTGAGCCCCATTCCATCCGAGGGATGAGCCCAGCTCCATCCCTGGGTCCTGCTCCATCCCAGGGCTGAGCTTCTCTCCATTCCCTCGCTCCCCTCTCCCAGCTCCCTCCAGGAGCATCCCCCAGCACTGGGGCTGCCAGGGGAGCCCCCAAACCTCCTCCTGCCCCACTCAAGGTGGCTCCCTGGCACCGTATGACCCCCAAGCCCAGGGTCCCTGTCCTCATCACCCCCTCCGTCCCCAGCCCCCAAACCACTGTCCCACACGTCCCCAGGGGTGGGAGGGGGCTGCTCCTGCTGAGGTAGAGGAGGATGCACGATGGGGGAAGAAGAGGAGGCTGGGCTGGATGCCAAGAGCCCCCAAGGCCTTGCTTTATGCCAGAGTAATATATTTGTGTCTTGACAATTCAGGAAGGGCTACAAAGGTGTTTTTTGTTCCGTAGGTGGGAGTTACACAATTTCACTGTTGCTTTGGGATAAGTGAAAAATTCCTCTCAATGACTTAAGTGCCTGCATTTCCCTGGGGACGGGGGGACGCGCTCAGCCCCGCGGCCAGGGCTGCTGCCTGGGCACCCCGATTCCCCGGGTACCCCGATTCCCCGGGTACCCCGATTCCCTGGGCACCCCAATTCCGTGGGCACCCCGCTGTCACGGGCAGGGCTCCCCGGGAGTGGGGCTGGCAGGGTCGGGGCTGGAGCTGCTTGTGGTGGCGGAGACCTGTGGATGCTTCTGGAGAAGGGGTTGGGGATCCACCAAACAACAACTGTTGACGCATCTGCCAACTCTTGATTTAAGGGTATTTTTTGGTTCTTTTTTTTTTTTTTTTTTTGGTCATTTCATAAAACTTTTCAATCCAATAAAGCATGTAGTCTATTTTACGAGCCGCTGGCTGCTGGTCTCTTCTTGCAGCCCTTGCCAGGTTCCCAGCACGGTGGGATCAGGGCAGCCCTGCTGGGGGTGAGGGTTCCCTGGGGATGTGCCCTGGCCAGGTCAGTGGGACACCCCGGCTCCCCCCTGCCCCTGCAATCCCTGAGCCGTGAGTAGAGTCCTCTCCCGTGGGAATTGGATCACAGCTCCACAGGCACAGTGGGCACATTCCCAGCCCATGGCCACAGAAAATGGAGCTTTCTTGGCAGCAGCTGGAGCTGGCCCCAAGCTGACCTGGGATGCGGTGGGACAGGATCCACCCCGGGGTCATCGTGTCATTGCCACTGCCATGGGGACACTGCTGGCAGCCTGGGACGGACATGCAGCCACCCCCAAATCTCTCCAAGAGATGTGACAACTCCATGGGCAGCAGGTCCTGCTCACAGAATGCCCCAGGAAACACAATTGAGGTGCAGGACATTTCCAGGAAAAGGAATTAAAGATGTGCTGGGATCGGTGGTTGGCATCTGCCAGGATGTGGGACGGTGATGGCACAAGGGGAGCCAGCAGCCATCCCATGGGACATGCCCCCAACACATCCTGGTGTTTCCAGTGCACTGACATCTCCATCCTCGCACACCTTGTCTCACTAACAGCCTTCTCTGAGGAGATCCTGCTCCCTGCAGCCTCAGCCTGGCCAAGTTCGTACTGGAAAAGCACGTTTTCCATGGGAGAAATCAGCATTTCCCCGGGCTCTCCGGGTGGCAAAGCTCCGGCACAGCCTTTGCGGCTTACTCAAACCCCACAGCCCCTGGGGTTGGCTCCTCATTAGCCTGGCGCTCATTAGCGCTCATTAACACCCATTAGGGCTGGCTGCCTCCACGTGCACATCCCGGGAATCTCCAGCCGGCTCTGGCAGTGCCGGGCAGGGCTCAGGGCACCTGCTCCAGGGTGGCACCGGCGTGTCCCTGCTCTGCCCGCGGCGCTGGGAATCGCTCGTCACTGTCACCATTGTCCCAGTCCCTTCCCTGGGAACGCCACGGAGCCAGGTAGGAGCAGGACCAGTGGTGTGGGTTTTCTGGGAGCCAGACTGTCACCGCCTCGCCTCGGCTCAGCCTCGGCAGCAGAAGCAGCTGCTGGAAGAGCTCAAAGCCAGGATTTCTCCCTGAAAAAGCCAGGATTTCTCCCACAGCTCCCCCAAGCAGGCACTGAGTCGTTTTCTGCTCCTGTGAGCTTTTCCTCCTCCGTTCATCTGCATCTTCCAAAGGAGGCTGAGGCACACTCCTGATCCTCCTCTGCTTCTTTTTAGGGGGGATTTCTTCTGGGAAAGGGCGCTCAGGCCTTGGCAGGGCTGCCCAGGGAGCTTTGCAGTGCCCATCCCTGCAGGTCTCCCAGCAAGGCCTGGCCGTGGCACTCAGTGCTCTGCGCTGGGGACAAGGTGGGCATGGGGCACAGCTTGGGCTGCATGGGCTGGGAGGGCTTTTCCAGCCCCAGGGATCCTGGGATTGTGGATGACTTTCAGCATTATGTGGAGTTTCTCCTGCCCCTCTGTGGCCACTGCCCCGGAGCCTGTGGCTCGTCACCCCTGAATGGAGCTGTTCCTCCACAGAACCCCCCCAGAACCAGGAGTGTCCCCCAGCAGGGCAGCACGGAAGGAAGGTGGGATTTCACACAGAGCAGGATTAGTCCCAGGGATAGTCCCAAGTGCCACTGTCACCCCAGTGCCCTCAGAGCCTGAAGCAGCCCAGCCTTTGTCCTGTGGGAATGGGGACACCCCGGGTGGATTGGGACACCTGGCTGTGTTCCAAGGCTCCAGCTCATTCTGATGCTTTGTCCAGAATGCACTGCACCAGGAGTGCTGCAGGACTCAGCAGCTGTCAGGATCTTCAGGATGAGTCTACTCCAATGGCCTACGAGGACCCAGGAGGAGCCAGCAGGGCTGGGAAAAGCAGGAGATCTTCATCAGGAGAACTGGAGAGAACCTCCTCCCTGAGGATTCTGCCAGGGACAGTGCTCCTGGTGACCGAGAGCACAAGAACTGCCAGGACAAGGCGGAAGGGCTTCACACTGAGAGGAGGGCTAGGTAGGATATTGGGAAAAAATTCCTTCCTGTGAGGGTGGGGAGGCCCTGGCACGTTTAACACAGAAGAGTTGTGGCTGCCTCATCCCTGGGAGTATCTAAGGCCAGCTTGGAGCCACCTGGGCCAGTGGAAGGTGTCCCTGCCCATGGCACAGTGTGGCACTGGGTGATCTTTAAGGTCCTTTCCAACCCAAACCATTCCATGATTCTCTGACTGTTCTCTTCCCCTCAAGGCTTGCCCAGCTCTTGCTGGCTCTGCAGTCAGACACCTCAATCCCATCCCCAGCGGTGGCTGTGCTGGGATCAGCTCCGTGTCCCTGTCAGCCTTGATGTGACCTCCATGTGCCTGTGGCTCCAAGGGTTTAAACACAACAGCTCAAAGGGAATCTCACAGAATCCCAGGATCCCTGAGGCTGGAAAAGCCCTCCCAGCCCATGCAGCCCAAGCTGTGCCCCATGCCCACCTTGTCCCCAGCCCAGAGCACTGAGTGCCACGGCCAGGCCTTGCTGGGACACCTGCAGGGATGGGCACTGCAAAGCTCCCTGGGCAGCCCTGCCAAGGCCTGAGCGCCCTTTCCATGGAGAAATTGCTCCTGCTGTCCAAGCCCAGCCTCCCCTGGCCCAGCCTGAGGCCGTTCCCTCTCCTCCTGTCCCTGTTCCCTGCCAGCACAGCCCGACCCCCCCGGCTGTCCCCTCCTGGCAGGAGCTGGGGACAGGGATAATGTCCCCATTTCCCTGTGGGAACAGGAGCAACCACAGGGCCCTGCTGGCCCAGGGGCTCCTCTCCAGCACAGCTGGGTGGAGGTGAAGCTCTGCAGGGCCTCAGGAAGTTGGTGACACGGCTCTGTTTCCTCCCCAGGTCTCTCTGCGCAGCGCTGGTGCTGTGGTTGGGTCGGATCCCACGGAAGCTGTGCCGGGGCAGCGCTGTGGGTTCCTCTGCACCCTCAGCCTCACAAGTGAAACAACTGCTCCACCTACTCCTAGTTTCAGAAAAAGGTGAGTAAAACTCAGAGGAGAAGAATTCAAGGGCAAGGATCTGTGAGTGCAGCTTGGGCTCTAACCAGACCAAAATGCCATTTGGGATTATTTTCCTTCTGTGGGCCCTTTTCCCGTAAAACAGAGACACCACCCCAACTTTATTCCCATTTCCTGATCAGTCCCAAACATGCCTTGTGTCCCATATTTGAGGGGAGGGCTCTCTGGGCTCTCTCTGAGCAGGACCAGGCTCACCTGGTGCATTGGGCACCTTCCCAACCAACCTGGGAGCTGAGGAACCCACAATGGCATTTTGGCTCGGAATCCAAATGGAACCAAAACCCTCGTCTGGGAAGGGACAGTGGCCCATTCACGAATCAATAAAAAACCTCAATTTCCAGACTCTTTGAGCCTTTCTCTGAGCCTCTCAGGATCAGCATCAGCCCAGGGGTAACTCGCACGTTGATGGTTAATTGTTCTCTCACGGTGCAAACCCCAAACTTTCCGGTGCGGTGCCGCATTTGGCTCCTCTTCCCGTTCCCCCCACAGTGGGAGTGGCTCAGCCCAACCCTGCGGGCAGGTGGGATCGGGGGAAGAGGTGTCTCACAGGCTGCAAACCACGGACACGAGGTGTTCTCCTGCCAGTCTGGGCTCCCAAGTGCCACAGCTCCAGGTTCCCGAGATGTTCAGAGCAGGATCAGAGAGGAACTGATGGTGTTTGGGGTTGGGTTCTGCACAGGAACCTCAGCAGTGCCATGGTGCTGCTGCCACTGAGCCCTCACAGGACTGCAGAACCACAGAATGGTTTGGGTTGGGAGAGACCTTAAAACCCACCCAGTGCCACCCCTGCCATGGCAGGGACACCTCCCACTGTCCCAGGCTGCTCCAAGCCCCAATGTCCAGCCTGGCCTTGGACACTGCCAGGGATCCAGGGGCAGCCACAGCTGCTCTGGGCACCCTGGCCCAGGGCCTGCCCACCCTCCCAGGGAACAATTCCTCATTCCCAAGATCCCATCCAGCCCTGCCCTCTGCCACTGGCAACCATTCCCTGCCTCCTGTCCCTGCAGCCCTTGTCCCCAGTCCCTCTGCAGCTCTCCTGGAGCCCTTCAGGCCCTGCCAGGGGCTCGGAGCTCTCCCTGTGTCCTTCTCCTCTCCAGGGAACACCCCCAGCTCTCCCAGCCTGGCTCCAGAGGGGCTCCAGCCCTGCAGCAGCTCCGTGCCTCCTCTGGACTCTCTCCAGCAGCTCCAGGTCCTGCTGATGTTGGGTGTTCCAGGGCTGGAGGCTCTGCAGGTGCAGATTTGCTGCTTTTGAATTTGGGACAGATATTTCAGCTCTTTTCCCCTGCTCCTCTCACCTGGGCCAGAGACCGACGGCAGCACTGCCGCTGCACAGCACAGCCTCAGATTGTTCCTGTCCCATTTTCCCTTGGGCATCTCCAGGGACCTCTCCCTGGGCAGCGGGATCCAAAGTTTCGTCACTCATTTCACTCCTGGATCTTGATTTAGGATAATTAGAATTAACGTCGTTATTGTTTCGGCGTTTTGGGCCCAGTGTGTTTTGTCCCTTCGCGGGCCCCGTCCTTGGCGCCCTCGGCCCCGGCCTGTCCCCTCCCCCGGCGGGGGGAGCGCCGGCGCCGCCATCTTTGAAGCGGGCGGGCCTCGCGGTGTTCCCGGCGGGGCGGCGATTCCCGGGAGGAAAGCGGGGAGAATATCGGGATGAGGGACGGCATCAGTGTCAGCCAGGGGCGACAGCCAGCGCCGGGGGTCTGGCGCTCGGGGAAGGGGCGGAGGAGGAGGCCGTGCCCGGAGGCAAGATGGCGGCGGCGGCCTCAGCGGGGCGGGGCGCGCGCGGCGGGCGCGGGAAGCGGCGGGCGCGGAGCAGCCGAGCGGGAGCGAGAGGCACCGGGAGGGAGCCGCCGCCGCCATGCACGTCGTGAAGCGGGGTGAGCTCTCCCCCGCCCCGGGGGACGGGGAGGGGGCGCCCCGCCGCTGTGAGGGAGTCCCCCCGCTGCTCGGGGGTCCCTCATGCTGCCGAGTGTCGGGGAGGGGACACTGCCCTGCTCAGGGACCCGCTGTGAGGGCATGGCACCCCTCGGCTTTGGCGGTGGCACCCGAAGGGAAGTTTCCCCCCATTCTGGGGTTCCCTCGTGGCACATGGAATGATAGGGTTTCCTCTGCTTTGGGGGTCCCGTGCGTGGCTCCCAGGGTAAGCAGATGGGACTGCCCCCATTTTGGAAGGTCCCTCATGGCACGTGGAGGGATGGGAACCCCTCAGCTTTGGGGATCCCTCATGGCACATGGTGTGAGGGGTGAAAGCCCTTTCGCCTTGGGGGTCCCCCTCATGGCACCCATAGAGAGCAGATGGGGGTTCCCCTCTCTTTTAGGAGAGTCCTACATGGAAAGATAGGATCCCCTCAGCTCTGAAGGTTCCTCATGGCACCTGGTGTAAGGAGATGGGCTCCCCTCAGCTTTGGGGGGAGCCCAGAGTGAGAGAGCTCCCCTGGGCCACAAGAGTGAGGGATGAGACCTCTCCGTTTGTTTTGGGTCCCATGGCAGGAGCTCTGGGCTTGCCCCCACCCCTTTGGTCCCAGGGGTGCTGTGCCAGGGGAGGGGTCCCCAACCCGAGGTGGGGGAGTAACCCTCAGCTGGGTCCCCACCCCTGGGAATTGGCTTTGTGCAGTTTTAGGTGGGAATTCTTGGGCTGGAATGGGGAGCCTCCCTTCTCCCTGGGCCCCACCTGAGCAGGCTGCCCCTGGTGATTCCCATTTCGAATTCCCCTGCGGGAGGGTCTGGGAGGGGATGTTCTGTGCTGAACTGGTGCTTACTGGTGTGGCACTGGAGTGACATGGCCTCTGTCCCCAGATGGGCGCCAGGAGCGGGTCATGTTTGACAAGATCACGTCGCGCATCCAGAAGCTCTGCTATGGCCTCAACGCCGACTTTGTGGATCCCGTGAGTCCCACTCTCCCCTATTCCTGCCCTGACCCTGATTTCTCCTGGGCAAAAGCCAAGTGGAAACCTGGGCAGGAGCTCCCAGAGTGTCCCGTGTTGGATTCAGGGGTTCCTGTGGGTCCCTTCACGCTTGGGATGTTCCATGAACTCATGGCAAATGCATCCAGAATGTGTTTGCTCCCACTGTTTGTGTTCTGAGGGGTTTTACTTCCCAGGTGCTGAGATGGTGGAGGGGAAAATCCCCTTTCCCTGGGGTAGATCCCTTTCCCCTCAAACCTTGGTGAAGCCATTGAGCCTCTGGTACTTAAAAAAAAGAGTTTTGTTGCTCCAATTCCCATATTTTGGATTTGGCAGGTTACTTCCAGTGTCAGTCTGCAGAGCTGGAGCAATGCCATATGGAAGTAGCTCTGGATCCCCTCCTGGTCAAACACCAGGACAGAATTCCCTGCCATTGCAACATCCCTGCTTGGTTTCTGAGCTGTGCAGGATTTGGGGTGGGCATTGAGCCCACTCATGGAAGCTTCTCCTTCCAGAGCCTGTGCCCAGGATGAATCCTACTTGGATCCACTGATGTGTGTGAGATTTTTGTGCAGGTCCCAGACCCAGTCTGGCCAATTGAGGCTCTTTCCATCTCCCAAGTTGTCATGATCCATTCTCCTGTCTGAAATTCCAGATGTGTCACACAGTTGCCATTGGTCCTGTACCCAGAAGTCTTTGGGATGAAGAGCAGGAGGAGGACTTTGGTGACTTGGTGTGCAGAGCACAAAGTGTCCTGACTTGCCCTCAGTGACTGGAAGGTGATGCTAAGGACAGGAGTGAATTTCTGAGTCCTCCTGCCTCCTCGTGCCCCTGAATTCTTACTTATTCTGCAGTTGTGTGTGACCTCTTTTCCTGGAGCTCAGTTTCTCTTTGGGACTTGGACCTGCTTGTGCCAGAAGCTTCCCAGGCCAACAGTAACTGTCCCAAACCCTGTGCAAACGTTCCCAGTGAGGCTGTAAATCTCACGAATTGTGCAAAAGTAACAACAGTTCACAAAGGTTCTGGTGTGGCCAGAAAAATTCTGGCCTGGTCAATCCTATTGCCTGGAAACCATCGTTACACAGAATCCTGGAAGGATTTGGGTTGGAAGAAGTTTTCAAGCCCATCCAGTGCCACCCCTGCCATGGCAGGGACACCTGCCACTGTCCCAGGCTGCTCCAAGCCCCAATGTCCAGCCTGGCCTGGGACACTGCCAGGGATCCAGGGGCAGCCACAGCTTCTCTGGGCACCCTGGGCCAGGGCCTGCCCACCTTCTCAGCCAGGAATTCCTTCCCAAGATCCCATCCAGCCCTGCCCTCTGCCCCTTGTCCACAGTCCCCCTGTCCAGGTGAACATTCTCAGCTCTCCCAGTCTGGTGTTTCAGTTTGCTTTCCTCTTCACGCACAGCGAGCGGTGCTGCTGGGAGTGAGGCCCCTCTTCCCCAGCTGAACCAGAAGGATTGGGGGTCCCTGACCTCGGGCATTTCCCTCTCACAGGCACAGATCACCATGAAGGTGATCCAGGGGCTGTACAGTGGGGTCACCACGGTGGAGCTGGACACTCTGGCTGCAGAGACCGCAGCCACGCTGACCACCAAGCACCCCGACTATGCCATCCTGGCCGCCCGCATCGCCGTGTCCAACCTGCACAAGGAGACCAAGAAAGTCTTCAGTGGTGGGTGAACATCTCCAGCTGCTGGGGGGAGAGACAGAGTGGGAGGCTTGGAGCACAGAAATATGGAGATCTGTCAAGTGGGAGTTCCTGAGGACTCAGGCTGGCTGAAAATGCCATGGAGATGAAACCCACGAGTTTCCCAAGGCAAATGGAATTGCCTGGTTAATGCAAAGCAGCTGGAGAAATGGAGTGGTGAAAAACGTGATGGGTTGAGATGCGGTTGTACCCACTTCCCTCCCCATTTGTTACCTGTTCCAATGGGTTTGTAAAAGAAGTGCATTGTTGACGGTCGCAGTGCAGAGCAGTACAAGAGCAGTTGTTTGTTTAGGGCTGGGAGGGGTTATTTCCAAGGAATCCCAATTTCCTGAATCCCAGTGCCGGGGGCTGCAGGTACAGCCCTGCAAATGTCCTGTTCACATCTCTTTCCACTGCAGAAGTGATGGAGGATCTCTACAACTACATCAACCCTCACAATGGGAAGCACTCCCCGATGATCTCCAAAGAAACTCTAGACATAGTTTTGGCCAACAAAGACGTAAGTAGTGGGGTTTTTTCACTTCTGAACTATTGCACTGAATTTTGAAAACTTAATTTGTTTTTCTTATTTTTTAATAAGCCATGTTTGTTTTAGGGTAAAAAGCCTAAAACAAACCAGTGCAGGGCATGTGTGAAGAGTTTAAGAGAGGATGGAGGAGTTTCCTTCCTGTAAGGATGTTTTGTAGTAGAATTTGTTTTCTTGGACATTCCCATTGCCATGATCAGCACAAGTAATTAATTTGAGAAAAAGTACCTTGTGCTGAAGCAAAATGAGGCAGCACAGGAGGGAGAGAGGAGATCTGGGTTCATGTTTCAAGACATTCCAGGTCTGTGTTCCTACTGGGAAGTGCTGTTTCTCCTTTGGTTCTGTGTTTTGTTTCTTGGTGTCCAGTTAGATTCCAGTAAATTCAGCCAAAACCTGAGTGAAATAAAGGTTGTTGAAGCTGTGCTTTTGTTGTTTTGAGGGAAGTGGTGTTCCTGTTCATTGCCGTGCTCTAGTCCCCTTCCAGCAGAGCTTTGGGGCCAGGAATGCCCCACAGGGATGGCATTGTTACACCCTGTAAAGGTCAATTTTGTTATTTCCTGCCAGCGCCTGAACTCTGCCATCATCTACGACAGAGACTTCTCCTACAACTACTTTGGCTTCAAGGTTAGGAGCTCCTGGGTCTGTTGGGAAGGATGGGAATGCTTGTGGCATTGTCTGGATTGGGGCAGAGCGGGGCCCAGGAGGAGGTGGGACACCACTGGGGCTGTGCAGATGAAGGGTACCTGCACAAAGCAGCTGTCTAATGGAATAAGTCATGGAATATTTGAACTGTTGGGCTCTGTTTCACAGCAGATCACACTCAATGTTGTTGGGTGCCATCCCTAGAGGAAATAATCTGATCTTTACTAAACCAAAAAAGGGATTTTTGTATTTCCCATTGTTTAGTGGAGCTGTTGCTCACTAACATGTCCATCATCTTCCCACACCACCCCAGGAGCACTCTGCTACCCTCACACCCAGCTCTTTGTTTTGGGTCTGACTCAGATTTAGGACTCTCTGGAGGGTTCCACTGTTCCATAGCTCTGGGGACTCCAGACAGGTCTTATAGGTTCAGGAGCAGTGTGGGACATCCTGCCTGTGCTGCATACTCCATAATCCAAGGCAGTGTTTAAATCTTCCAGTGCACTTGTGTGTTTTCAGTCATTAATTGCCTAATTAAGCTAATAAAGAGAGGAGGAGCAGAGTGCAGGGGTGGTGAAGCCTGGGATGAGGGGTGAGTTTGGAAGCCTGGGATGAGTTTGGAGTTAACAGGGTTTTTAAAAAATTCAAATCTGCCTTTCTGCTAAAATCCATCCTCTCTTTTAAAGACTCTGGAACGCTCCTACTTGCTGAAAATCAACTCCAAAGGTAAGAACTGTGCACATCTTAAGAAATTCGAGTTAATTTAAATTAAATTAAAACTAAGTTTAGGTACTGTATTGTCAGTGGTGCAGGCCGTTGGCTGGGAAATCCGGGGACACCAGAGGGTTAATTATAATATCATGAAGCTGAAACATGATTGGATTCTAGACTGGATATTTGATTATATTTTTTTCTAATTTTTTTCACTCCTCCATGAGGGCAGTTAAGATTGGAGCAGGCTGTTCCTTGAGTTTTTCAAAGCCAGAAGGGATAATGTCCTGAATAAACAGACCTGGTGCTCTTCAAGCAGGAGTTGGGCTTGGAGAGCTCCTCAAGTTCCTTCCAATCCGAATCACTCTGTGATTCCATGAAAACTCTGGCTCTCAAGTGTTCCATTGCACATTGTTCAGAGCTTGTTGCCATAACCTCTGTGTCTGTCTGTGACTGTCACATGGAGTCTTCTTTCCCCTGGCTTTCTGGGCTTAGTTGGGTGAGAGGCTGGACATGCCCTGGCCACATGTCCTGGCATCCCAAAATCCCTGTGCTCAGGGCTGATCCCCAGCCTGGGCAGCAGGAAAGGACTGGGATTGTGCCCCTGAGCTCAGGTGAGACCCCACCTGCAGAGCTGCCCAGCCCTGGGCCCAGCACAGGGAGGAGCTGGAGCTGCTGGAGAGAGTCCATGGAGGCAGCAGGATGAGCAGAGGATGGAGAGCTGTGCTGGGAGGAAAGGCTGTGAGAGTTGGGATTGTTCAGCCTGGAGAGGAGAAGCTTTGGGATGACCTAATTGTGTCCTTCCGGTGCCTGAAGGAGCTCCGGGAAAGGCAGAGACAATTTGCAAGGGCTGCAGGGACAGGACCGGGGAAATGGCTTTAAGCTGAAGGAAGGCAGGGCTGGATGGGATCTTGGGAATGAGGAATTGTCCCTGGGAGGGTGGGCAGGCCCTGGCAGCTGGGCAGCTGGGATCCTGGGCAGCTGTGGCTGCCCCTGGATCCCTGGCAGTGTCCCAGGCCAGGCTGGACATTGAGGCTTGGAGCAGCCTGGGACAGTGGGAGGTGTCCCTGCCATGGCAGGGGTGGCACTGGGTGGATGTCAAGGTCCCTGTCAACCCAGCCCAGTGTGGAATTCCATGGTTTTGTTCCACTGCAGTTGCTGAGCGTCCCCAGCACATGCTGATGAGGGTGTCCGTGGGCATCCACAAGACAGACATCGACGCTGCCATCGAGACCTACAACCTGCTCTCGGAGCGCTGGTTCACCCACGCCTCGCCCACGCTCTTCAACGCGGGCACCAACCGCCCCCAGCTCTCCAGGTGCTCCCCATCTCCTTCATGCATTCCTGGGCAAAGGGAAAGGCTTAGGGATCGCATCTGCGCAACTGAGACGCTGGCACAGCTTCTGAAATGAGCAGCTGAGTTTCTGTGTGTGTTTTTATGAAGTTTTGAGCAGCTGCTGTCAAGTTTTAGCTGTCTTTGGGGAAAAATACCCAGGTTTCTGTAAACTCCAGAGATAACTGAAACCTTTGCATGGCTGTATTATATTGGAAAGTTCCTGATGTGCATGGTCTGCTGCAGGCTACCAAAGGAACTGGTAATTGTTTTCTAAAAGCAGCAAGCATAACTGATAGGTCTTTGATATCATACACATCAGAAAAAAAGTTTATATTTTATGGAGGTTTATATCAACATATTGGGAAAAGGTTCTTCCCCCAGAGAGTGCTGGGGCACTGCCCAGGCTCCCCAGGGAATGGTCCCAGCCCCAAGGCTGCCAGAGCTCTGGAAGCATTTAGACACTGCTCCCAGGGATGCACAGGGTGGGATTGTGCAGGGCCAGGAACTGGACTCTGATCCTTGTGGGTCCCTTCTAACTCAGGGGATTCCAGAATTCTATGATTAGAAGTGTTTGATAACAAAGGTATCAACAGTACAAGTATTGCTCGTGCTGTGTTCTGGAGCTGTCCTTCATTCCACATCTCTGGGTTTGCTTTGTGGAGCCCATTAAAGGATCCATGTTCGCCCTGGTTCTTGCAGCCTGGTGAGACACTTGTGGCTCTCCCTTCCCACCTTTGTGCACTGAAGCCATTTGTTTCCTTCAGCTGCTTCCTGCTGTGCATGAAGGACGACAGCATCGAGGGCATCTACGACACGCTGAAGCAGTGTGCCCTCATCTCCAAGTCTGCTGGGGGCATTGGCCTTGCCGTGAGCTGCATCCGTGCCACAGGCAGCTACATTGCTGGGGTGAGTGTCCAGCACAGGGAGCTTCACCTTCTCTGCCAAACCAGGGCTGCTGCTCACTCAGTTCACACTGCAGTGAGCCTCCCTCAGCAGTCCCTTGGCCTAAGGCAGGAAAGTTGGCTTTCCTCGGTGTTGTGGCTTCCTAACAGAAATCCTTCCAAAAAGAGGATCTTATTCCACTGATCGGTCAGACAATTCCAATATTTATGTATTAGCAGCCTAGGAATATGCCCAGAGACTCGTGCACCAGCCCTTTGCCTTTCTGTGTCTCTAACTGTCCCAGACCATCTGTGGGTGTGTGTTTGGGGTTTCTTGTCACAGTGTGTGTAACCCCTGCCAGGATTTAGGTGACATAACATAGGGGCAAGAAGTTAGGAGGGACATTTTATTAACTCTGGGGCACGTCGCTGATACATACATTTTTGTCAAAAAATGCATGGGGAAGGGACTAGAAATAATTGGTGGTGATCAGTGTAAGAGCTCTGCAGACTTAGGAAAGACCCCCAGGAAATGCAGTGAGCCCCTGCAGGAGTTGCTTTCAGCACTGATGGTTTCCCTGTGCCTCTGCAGACAAACGGGAATTCCAACGGGCTCGTTCCGATGCTGAGGGTCTACAACAACACTGCCCGTTACGTGGATCAAGGTGGAAACAAGGTACCTCTAAAGAGGGTCCAGAAGGGAACCTCAGGTCATGGGAGAATTGGGAAGGGTTGTCCCATGGACATCAGGGAGCTGATGGAATGGTTGTGGGTGACACATAATCAAACAGGGGCATTTTCCCCCTTGTGTTGTTGGTATCTGCTGTTCCCCCAGTGTTCCTCCCCAGTTCCCAGTTAGTTTGGGGTGTCGTCTGCACTCAGGAGCAGGGCAGGGGATTTCTTTCCAAGGACAGTTTGTTCTGATCCAGATTGTGTTCCATGTCCCAGAGACCTGGGGCTTTTGCTATCTACCTGGAGCCGTGGCACCTGGACATCTTCGAGTTCCTGGACTTGAAGAAGAACACTGGGAAAGAAGAGCAGCGAGCCAGGGACCTGTTCTTTGCCCTCTGGATCCCTGATCTCTTCATGAAGCGAGTGGAAACCAACCAGGTGAGAAGCTTGGCTGGCACAGAACAGGTCTGGTAGTGGAGGTGCTGGTGAGCAGCCTTGCAAGGAGCTCAGGAAGTGCTGCAGAGCTGCTTTGCTCTTTGTTCCTTCCGGGACCTTCCTGGAAGAGCTGCTGTGCCTTGTTTGAGAACTTGGTTGTGCAGGTAGAGAATGGAGCTGAACAACTCCAGTGGGATGCTTTGCTTCAGGGCTTAATCTTACAGCCCATGATGTGTTCTTGGACTATTGGGCTAAATTTTTGCTCTGGAGTTTCCTTAAAGCATCAACGTTTTCTCATTAAATTGTTCTTCCTGTGCCCGTTTGTATTTCACAGAATCCCAGACTGGTTTGGGTTGGAAGGGACCTTAAAGCCCATCCAGTGCCATGGCAGGGACACCTTCCACTGTCCCAGGCTGCTCCAAGCTCTATCCAACCTGGCCTTGGACATTGCTAGGAATGTGGCAGCTGTCGCTTTAATTACCAGAGTGCCTAAAGATTTCCTCTGAATATTTTTCCTCCTTACAGGACTGGTCGTTAATGTGCCCAAATGAGTGTCCTGGCCTGGATGATGTCTGGGGAGAGGAATTTGAGAAGCTCTATGAGAGGTAAGAAGAGTGAGCAGACCTGTACATGATGCCTTCCTCTCCCAGAGGTCTGGGAGGTCTGTGTCCTGTGGGATCTGAGGCCACCGCAGAGGTTTGTGGGGGGGACTCAGGAGTGGCTGCTGGGCTCATGGTCAGATTGATAAAAACGTGAGGATGGGGATGTGTCCTCCACACTGTGACATGTCAGGGTGGAGCTGTGTGTGAATGATCCCTTTAGCCTGTCACAGGGACATTCTGGAGTGATCCCCACTCAAAGCACTCCAGGGCTGTGTGTTTGGAAGTGCTGTGTGGCTGCTCTAGTGAGAGGTTTGTTTCCCTCCAACAAGGACTGTGCTGCTGCTCTGCCGTGAGGGCTCCCCGTGCTCGTTCAGAGCTCAGTAGTGAGGTGGCCTTGGCTGTCCCAGACCCTGAGGAGTGTAAAGGACTCTTTCCCTGCCTTTTGGGGGCTCTGGGGCTGACAGGGCTCTCTCTGTGTGTTGCAGTTACGAGCGGCAGGGCCGCGTGCGCAGGGTGGTGAAGGCCCAGCAGCTCTGGTACGCCATCATCGAGTCCCAGACCGAGACTGGCACCCCCTACATGCTCTACAAGGACTCCTGCAACAGGAAGAGCAACCAGCAGAACCTGGGCACCATCAAGTGCAGCAACCTGTGCACCGAGATCGTGGAATACACCAGCAAGGAGGAGGTGGGTGCAAACGGGAACTCGGAGCGTTGGGGAAAGCTGGGAGCGCTCCCATGGCAGCTCTCTGGAGTATGCCTGATTCTTGCCTGGGGAAGAGGCAGCTGAGAAACTTCTGACCTGAGTACTCCCAGCTCCTCTACTGACTCTGTGGGCTCCCTTCCCACTCCCACGGAGAATTTGGGGTGACACAAGACACCCATGAAAGGGCAGGTGACAAGGAACAAGATGGGCTTGAATGTTCCTTCCAACCCAGACCCTTTTGGAATTCTGTGTAAGGATGGCAGTAGGACTGACCAGGGCAGGATTTTTCTGGTCATACCAGTTTCTGCTGAACTTTCCAGAGCTGTTGTCATCCTTTACACAACTCCTGACGTACCCCAGGATCAAGGGGTGCATTTTCCCAGCCTGACAGGTTCCCTGGTGGGTTGTTTCTGTGCAGTTTGGAACTGCTCTGGGGCTGAGCTGTGTGCTCTTGGCCCAGGGTGTTGCTCCATGGTTCCCTGTCCCTGCCTGCAGGTGGCTGTGTGTAACCTGGCCTCCATTGCCCTGAACATGTACGTGACCCCTGAGCACACCTACGACTTCAAGAAGCTGGCAGAGGTCACCAAGGTCATCGTCCGAAATCTCAACAAAATTATTGATATCAACTACTACCCTGTGCCAGAGGTGGGTGCTGGGCTGGGGCAGGGCTGAATCCTGCCTGGAGCCATCCCAGAGCAGGCTGTGACACAGGAAGCCCAGGGGAACTCCACAGACCTGTTGGGAGCTCCATGAGCCACCTGTTGCTAGGTGGGACCTATCGGTGTCTGCCTCAGCTTCATCCCGGAGTGGTTCCATAGTGAAGCAGGAAAAGCCTCCCACTGGGATGGTTCTGCCTTTGGAATTTTGCCGTGTGGGAGGATTTCCGTAAAGCACAGACCAGCACTATGAACACAGTGGGAAATGGAACAGAGACAGGGATGCTGGAAAGATCCTGAGAAGGTGTAACTCACTTTGGTTTTACAGCTCCCTGACAGGAGGGTGCAGCCCTGGCTCTGCTCCCAGGGAAGAAGGGACAGGACAAGAGGAAACTGCCTCAAACTGTGCCAGGGGAGTTTTAAGTAGAACATTAGGAAAATTTTCTTAATGGAAAGGGCTGTCCAGCCCTGGCACAGAGTGCTCAGGGCAGTGGTGAAGTCCTCACCCCTGGGGGATGATTTAACATCCATGTGGATGTGGCACTTGGGAGCGTGAGTCAGTGGTGGCCTTGGCACTGCTGGAGAGCAGTTGGACTTGGTGGGCTCAGAGGAACTTTCCAACCTCAGTGATTCTGTGAATCTGCTCTATTAAATGTCTTCATTTATCAGAATGTGCTGTGTTAACTTCTAAATCCTTAACCTTCTAAGCCAGGTAAACAATCACAATCTGTGTTAAGTTCTGGTAAGCTCGATCTGGGCCCCAGCAAACAGCAAACAGTGATGCCCTGGGCAGGATGAAAGGTGTGTTGGTGCAGAGCTCCCGGCACATTGCAGCAGGAGGTTTTGTTCCCAGAGGCCCTTCCCAGGCAGGTTTCCCCTGCAGCTGTCCTGGAGGTCACTCCTGTCTGTGCTGTCCCCGCAGGCTGAGCGCTCCAACCGCCGGCACCGCCCCATCGGCATCGGCGTGCAGGGCCTGGCCGATGCCTTCATCCTCATGAGGTTCCCCTTCGAGAGCGCCGAGGCCCAGCGCCTCAACCAGCACATCTTTGAGACCATTTACTACGGGGCCCTGGAGGCCAGCTGTGAGCTGGCCCGGGAGCAGGGCCCCTATGACACCTACGAGGGCTCTCCAGTCAGCAAGGGGGTGAGTACCAGGGTCTGTGCCTGGGAAAAGCTCTGGAAAGCTGATCCTGTGCCTGGGCTGGTGCACAGACCCACAAGGACCTGGGTGATGGCAAGTGAGTCAGCAGTGCCCTGGAGCCTGCAGGGACATCCCTGTCCTGGGGGGCACCAGACCCAGTGTCACTGGCCAGGGACAGAGGGGATTGTCCCACTCTGCTCTGGGCTGGGGTAGCCTCATCTCCAGTGCTGGGGCAGTTCTGGGTGTCTCAATATAGGAAAGAGCCACAAGTGTCCAGAGGAGGGACACGAGGGTGGGGAGGGGCCTGGAGGGGCCACACGAGGTCACTTGGTCAGTTCAGCCTGGAGGAGCTGAGGGCAGAGCTCCCCGGGGGCTGCAGCTCCTCCCGAGGGACAGCACAGGGACAGCTCCGAGCTCTGCTCTGGGACAGGGACAGAGCCAGGGATGGCTGGAGCTGGGCCAGGGCAGCTCAGGCTGCAGATCAGGGAAAGGTTCTTCCCCAGAGGGTGCTGGGCACTGCCCAGGCTCCCCAGGGAATGGGCACGGCCCCGAGGCTGCCAGAGCTCCAGGAGCCTTTGGACAGCGCTGCCAGGAATGCCCAGGCTGGCATTGCTGGGGGGCTGGGCAGGGACAGGGGTGGGACTGGATCATCCTGTGATACTCAGGGTATTCTGTAATCCTCTGATCGGAAGAGCAAGACAGCCTCTGCTGGCTGTGCCCTGGAGCAGTCACAAGATCCTGTGTTTGTCAGGTCATACAGGAGCTTCACTGAGATCTAATTGGAGAGAAGAGTTAGTAGGGCATTTTATAAATTCCAATAGAGAAACATGGAGAAAAGAGTGCCCCCTCTAATTTGGACCAAACTGTGTTCCTCAGATCCTTCAGTATGACATGTGGAACGTCACCCCCTCCGACCTTTGGGACTGGAAGGCTTTGAAGGAGAAGATTGCCAAGTGAGTAGCCCTGCATAGTTTATAGTAAATGTGAAATACATTCATCAAATCCCAGATTGGTTTGGGTGGGAAGGACCTCAAAGCTCCTCCAGTGCCGCCCCCTGCCATGGGCAGGGAACCTTACACTATCCCATGCTGCTCCAAGCCCTGTCCAGCTTGGTCTTGGACATCAATTCGGCATGTTCTGTCTACTGAGAGCTAAAGGCAGGGTCAGGGTGTAAAAAGAACCTCATGTGTTCCCCCCATCCCAGCAGATCTTTCTTCAGAGCTGTTTTTTGGGTGGCTTGCTTTCATTTTCGTCCTTCCAAGGCAGAGGAGCCCACCCTCACTGCTCTGCTCTAGCTGAGCTTTAATTCCATCTCAGATACATCAGGAGGAGGATTTATGTTCCCATTAAACAAACACTGAGGAGTGAGCCATGAGCTGGGCTTTGGGGACTCTTCCCCGCTGCCAGGGAAAAGCTGAGCCTTGAACATCCTGAAGACAGGAATCACTGAAGTGTGAAGTGCCTGTCATGAACTAATTCCATCTATTTGGCTCTAATTTTTAAATGTGGTAAATCTGTCCCCTGTCTTGTGTGTGGAGAGGTTTCGGCCTCTTCATGGGCTGCTGGTTCAGTTCTGCCTCAGGGCCGTGGATTGTGCAGTGCCTGGCACATTGTCTTCCCTGCACCCCATCCCATGACTGAATCACTTGGGAAAGCCTCTGATGAAAGATGAAAAGAGCAAAGCCTTTAATTCTGCTTCCACTTGGCCCTCAGTGCCAGTTCCCTGGTGCTTCCCTTTTCCCTCTGGGTGATGTGAGGCTTTGCAGGTTCCTTCAGCTTTCCCACTGTGCTCTGTTCTGTCCTTGGCTCAGCTCCCTAACTTTACCTGTTGTCCCCAGATACGGTGTCAGGAACAGCCTCCTCATTTCCCCCATGCCCACGGCTTCCACTGCCCAGATCCTGGGCAACAACGAGTCCATCGAGCCCTACACCAGCAACATCTACACACGCAGGGTCCTCTCGGGGGAGTTCCAGGTGAGCTCTGCGGGAAGAGCTGTGGTGTTTCCTTATCTTTTATGACAAGGGGAAGGGTCAGTTCAGCTGGATGTTTGTGCCCAAGCGCCAAGGGGACCTGGGTGCTGCGGGAGTGTGGCTTTGTGTGTTCCACAGTCACCATGGAATAGGTGAAATTATAAACATGTGCTACTTTTCTCTGGGAAAAGCCTTTCTGGGGCCTCAAGATGGGCTGCAGGAGTAACTGCTGAGGGGGGGGGGATTAGTGATGTGATGGAAGGGATATGGGAAGCGTAGCTGAGACCACAGTACTGAGAATGAGCTGTAGAGAGCTCAGAGGTCTGAAGGGGTCATGGAAGAGCTCCACAGGCTCAGAGGGGTCTGTCAGTTGGGAAAGGGAGTGAAATAGGTCAAGTTCTGGAGGCTGGAGTTAGCAAAGACCCCTCTGGAGATGAGGGGAGTCTGTCCCTGTTTGGAAGGTGTGTCCATCCCCTCTGGGGTGTCTCAGTGCTCTCTGTTCCTCCTGGCTGCAGGATCACTCTGGATGGGAGTGGGGAGCTGGGACAGCAGGATCATTGCTCTGCCCCGTGTAGGGCAGGGGAGGGCCCTGGAACAGGGACCCCAGTCCCAGCAGGAAAAGGTGGCTGTGTTTTCTTCCCAAATACTCAGCCTGCACCTGTTCTGTTCTGTCCCTCCTGACCCCACTCTTAATTGTTGACGCCCTTCTTTAGGAACTCATGTTGTGGCCAGTGGCCCTGGGACACCAAGATGTCTCCTTTTCCCATCTTTTGGAGTTCCTCATGCAGGGCAGTTCCATGCACCCCCCCTTCTAATTTGCTGTGCCCAATAGAATCCCAGAATGGTTTGGAGGGGCCTTGAAGACCATGTATTTCCAACCCCTGCCATGGGCATGGACACCTGCCACTGTCCCAGGCTGCTCCAAGCCCTAATGTGCAACCTGGCCTGGAACACTTCCAGGGGTGAGAGTCTGTAAGGAGTGTGCAGGATCCTGTTGAACCATTTAAAAACCTTTGGCTTCTGCCCCTCCCAGGTTGTGAATCCACACTTGCTGAAGGATCTCACGGAGAGGGGCCTGTGGAACGAGGAGATGAAGAACCAGATCATCGCCCACAATGGCTCCATCCAGGTACAGGGGGAGCAGGGCAGGGATTCCTGCCAGCCAGGTCCTGCTAATTCTGGATTCCCACTTACCAGAAGGATTATAAAGGGGTGATTCTGTAGCAGGGAGTATCATGGAATATGCTGTGCTGGAAGGGACCCACAGGACCATCCAGTCCCACCCCTGTCCCTGCCCAGCCCCCCAGCAATGCCAGCCTGGGCATCCCTGGCAGCGCTGTCCAAAGGCTCCTGGAGCTCTGGCAGCCTCGGGGCCGTGCCCATTCCCTGGGGAGCCTGGGCAGTGCCCAGCACCCTCTGGGGGAAGAGCCTTTCCCTGATCTGCAGCCTGTCCACATGTAACTGCTGAGGGAGAGCTGAGTGTGTTTGCATGTGAGCTTGGTGCTTGCAGACACAGGATATCCAGAGGAGGTTATCACAGGGATGGAGCACCACTCCTACAAGGAAAGGCTGAGAGAATTGGAATGGTTCAGCCTGGAGGAGTGAAGGCTTCAGGGTGACCTAATTGTGGCCTTCTAGGACCTAAAGGAGCCAACAGGAAACATGGAGAGAGACTGTTTACCAGGGCCTGGAGGGACTTGGAATGGCTTCCCACTGCCAGAGGGCAGGGCTGGATGGGATTTTGGGAAGGAATTGAGGCCCTCGCCCAGGGTGCCCAGAGCAGCTGTGGCTGCCCTTGGATCCCTGGCAGTGTCCAAGGCCAGGCTGGACATTGGGGCTTGGAGCAGCCTGGGACAGTGGGAGGTGTCCCTGCCCATGGCAGGGGGTGGCAGGGGATGACTTTTAAGGTCCCTCCTGACCCAAACCATCTGGGATTCTGTGTTTGGATTCAGGGACAGAGCTCAGCTGTACAGGCCTCAGTTCCAGGCAGGATTGCTGGAGTCCTGGCAATCACTGAAGAATTCCATGTTATAAATAGGGATATTTGGGCAGTCAGTACCTTCCACACTGGAAAACTACTCCTGTTCCTTCCAGAACATCCCTGAGATTCCTGATGACCTGAAGCAGCTCTACAAGACCGTGTGGGAGATCTCCCAAAAAACCATCCTGAAGATGGCTGCGGACAGAGGGGCCTTCATTGACCAGAGCCAGTCCCTGAACATCCACATCGCCGAGCCCAACTACGGGAAGCTCACCAGCATGCACTTCTATGGCTGGAAGCAGGTACTGGTGTTTGTTCCTGACAAACAGGCGTTCTCTGGGGCTGGGGGTGTTCCCAGCAAACAGGGAATTATCTGGGGCTGGGGGGTTGTTCCTGACAAACAGGGGAATTATCTGGGGCTGGGGGCTTGTTCCCAGCAAACAGGGCCATTACCTGGGGCTGGGGGCTTGTTCCCAGCAAACAGGGCATTATCTCGGGCTGGGGGCACAGGGGCAGTACCTGATACTGGCGGGCTTTGTTCCCAACAAAGGATTGGGAAGCTTGTTCCCAATAAACAAGAGCTGTACCTGGGACTGGGGTTGGGGCTTGTTCCCAGCCAGTGGGGCCAGATAAGTTTGGCACCCAGGGACTGATAAGGTCTGGCACAGGACTGGTCTCACTGATTTTGGGAAGGGCAAACGGCTGTTCCCTTCCAAGAATGCGTGTTTTCCCCTGGAGTATCTCCAGAGCAGCAGAGCTGGGGGTGCCTGCAGTGCCCCTGTTAACCCTGTGGCTCTCCCTGTGTCCCCAGGGCCTGAAGACTGGCATGTACTACCTCCGGACAAAGCCAGCTGCCAACCCCATCCAGTTCACCCTCAACAAGGAGAAGCTGCGCGAGAAGGAGAAGGCCTCCAGGGAGGAGGAGGAGAAGGAGAGGAACAAGGCAGCCATGGTGTGCTCCCTGGAGAACAGGGAGGAGTGCCTGATGTGTGGCTCCTAAGGGACTGCCCGTGGCTCCAGCAGAGCCATTCCTCCTGGCTGGAGCTGCTGGGATAGGAGCATCTGGAATAACGTGAGGATGCAAGGGCTGGGGCTGGGAGGGGGGTAGTGTAGCTTCCCCATCCACAGGGATGGGGCATATGGATAGGGTGTGCATTGCTTTAGTAGCTGGGCTTCCCGGAATGCCAGTGCTCTGCCATGGAGCCCTGCAGGCAGCACTGAGGACAGGGAGCTGCTGGTACCGCTTACAGGTGTGGCCTGGGTGCTCTGGACTGTGCCTTCCAGTCACCAAAGACTGTTCCTCGTGTCCCAGAGGAAGCAGCACACCTGGCTGATTCCTCTTCCTTGGCTGGGAACCCCCCGGTGTCGGTGTGTTCAGTGTCTGCCAGGGCACAGGAGCAGCTGTGTCCAGCTGACACACCTGGAGTGTCCCCACCTGCCAGAGCCTCCTCCCACTGCTGCTCCCTCTCTTGTCCCCTCCTTTCCAGAAAGCCTTTGGAAGGAGCAGATGGGTGGAAGGGGTGTTGCTTCTTGGGCAGTTGCTCTTCTCCCTGAGCTGCCAGGTGTGTGTGGCTGTGGCTGAACGTCCCCCTCCAGTCAGGCCAGGAAAGGCAGAGCTGCTGCCCTGCATTTTATTCTGCATTAAAATTCACTCATTTAGTCTAATTTCTCAGGCAGTTTCCTGGCAGGGGAACCAGTGCTGTCTTTGGCCACAGGTCAGGTGCCATCTTGTGAGCGCCACATGCCACTGGTGAAGGTCACCTGCCATCTCTTTCCAGGGAGCTCCATTTCTCCACCCCAGTAGTTCTTAGATCTTTTAAACCTCTTATCACTCTCCTGCTCCTGTACCCACTCTCCTGCTCCAACTCAATGGGGCTTCAGGCAGTTCTGCAATATTTATTAACTCATGAACTATAACCAACCCCAAATCCAGCCAAACTCAATTAAACATGAATTGTCGAAGGAATGAGCGGTGCTATCTTGGGAACACTTTTCTTTGATGAAAAATGAGCATTTGTGGTAACAGGTTTGTGTTGTTGCTCCTGTACTGCTTTCCACAGGGACAGGGGGACATTATCCCTCTCCACAGCTCTGTGACAGGAGGGGGCAGCCGAGGGGTTCCAGGCTCTGCTCCCAGGGAACGGACAGGGTCAGGGAGTGGCCTCAAGCCACACCAACCCTGCTCCTGGTTCTGTCCTGAGCACACCGTCCCTGTCCCTGTCCCAAACGCGAACCTCGGTCCTGTCCCTGTCCTGAACACTTCAACCCCAGTCCCGGTCCTGTCCCGAGCACACCATTCCAGGGACACACGAACCCCGGTCCCTATCCCGGTCCCGATCCCTGTCCCTGTCCCTGTCCCTGTCCCGGTCGCGGGTGTTTCGGTCCTGCAGCTCCGCGCGGCGCCGCCGGGGGGCGCTGGTGGCGCGGCCGCAGCGCAGCAGGGCCGGGGGCGTTGGGAGCGCGCCCGAGCCGCGAGTGTCCCCGGGCTGCTGTCCCGAACCTTCCCGGACCTCCCCAAACCTTCCCAGACCATCTCACGCTTCCTGGCCCCAGCAGACGGTGGGTCAGTCCCAGGTTTCCTCTCGAGGGTCTGGAATTTGGGTCCAACCTGTCCCAAGCCACCGCCCCAAAGCTTCCGCTGCTTTCCAGGGGAAGCTCTGGCAGTGCTGCCCTTCTCCGGCTCAGGTGGGGACACAGCTGGGGAACACGGCGATAGCTCAGGTTTTCCTCATGCTTGGAATTGCTCTTCAGCCCTCGCTGCCGTCCCCAGGCAGCTCCGGTTGCCACTGGCCCACAGCTGTCACCGCAAACGGGGAGACCCTGGAGGGGACAGAGCCATGGCAGCTGCTGGGCAGCCATGGCAGATCCTGCTCCGAGCTGCCTGGCATGGAGAGAGCAGAGGTGGGAATGGGAGAGTGGGACGGGGGAACGGGACAGGGCACTGGGGGAACGGGAGATGGGCACTGCGGGCAGGGTGGAATGGGACAGGGGCACTGGGGGGACAGGACAGGGCACTGGGGTCCCTGCTGGGGCATTGCTGGGAGCTTTGTGCCTGGGCTCTGGAGTTGTTGGGGTTGTCCTGGCTCTGGCAGAAGTTCCTGGGATTGGCTGTACCTGTCTTGGGCTAAATGTTGAGGAGTTCCTGAGCCAGGAGCTTCTCTCAGGTTCCCCCAGGAACTCCCCAGGTGCCCCCCAGGGACCCCTCCAGGTTCCCAGCGGCCATTCCCACAGCCGAGTGACTTCAGGTCTCCAGCTCCCCAGGATGTGCACCGTGGTGGCCATTAGGCTGCACTGCTGCCCACAAATCTGCTCCTTCCGCCACTCTCATTTTTTCCCCAGGTAACGAGGGTTGGGAAGTTGGGAAGAGCTCACATGCAGGGCAAGGGGAATTTTTAGCTGGGAGGCATGAAGGGACAGAATCCTGGTACCTGTCTCCCAGGCTGAGCCTTTGGAATTACCGGCTCAGGGAAGATGCTGGCTTGACTTTGTGTGCTTGGAAGTAACAGGGAATGAAAAGAAAACAAACTAAAAGTAGAATTTAATTAAGACATTTCTGCGATGTCTTCCAGAGAAACTGAGGAGCTGGAGCATGTCCCGGGAAGGGAACGGAGCTGGGAAGGGCTGAGCCCCAGGAGCGGCTGAGGGAGCTGGGAAAGGGCTGAGCCTGGAGCAAAGGAGGCTCAGGGGAACCTTGTGGCTCTGCACAGCTCCTGCCAGGAGGGGACAGCCGGGGGGGTTGGGCTGTGCTGGCAGGGGACAGGGACAGGAGGAGAGGGAACGGCCTCAGGCTGGGCCAGGGGAGGCTGGGCTTGGACAGCAGGAGCAATTTCTCCATGGAAAGGGCGCTCAGGCCTTGGCAGGGCTGCCCAGGGAGCTTTGCAGTGCCCATCCCTGCAGGTGTCCCAGCAAGGCCTGGCCGTGGCACTCTGCTCTGGGCTGGGGACAAGGTGGGCATGGGGCACAGCTTGGGCTCCATGGGCTGGGAGGGCTTCTCCAGCCCCAGGGATCCTGGGATTCTGTGATCTCTGCTCCTATGACATATCCAGCAGCAAACACTGGAGGGAAAGGCTTGACATTCTTAGTTAATTTTTTTTTCTGGATGTGACCATTTTTAGGTGCTTAGAGGAACAGACTCAGCTTTATTACAGTTTCTTGGATCCCTGCAGCACATCCCAAATGTGCTTCCAGCAGTGATTCCCAACCAAAGAACAAAGCCATCCACCAGGTTTCTGATACAAATCCACCTGACACCAAAAACGAGAAGCTGAAGTACAGATTGAGAATGGGAAAATCTCCATTTTTCATTTAGTGGATCTTCAGAGAGCAGGAATGTTCTCAGCTAGAAGGGCCTCACCTCTGTGTGTCACTCCTGGAAGTCAGAGGGAGCAGTTCTGCAGAAAATTACTTCTGCAGAATGAATAAACCACAATAAATGAATACAAACGTTGTACAAATATGGCAGGTTATTCACAGAGTCTGTCAGGAGTAAATCACTGCAAAGTGCCAGAAAAAAGCCTCAGGACTAAACATGATCCTGACTTTGCTACAGCTCCTGCAGCGGTGTGGATGCACACATGGACACTGCAGAGTCTTATCAACTCCTTGGACCCCATCCAGCCTGTATCAGCTCAGCTGCTCATTGGGACACAACCTCTCCATTTCATTCCATCAGATTAATTCGATTTTTTTTTTGAAGACTGTTTAATTTCTAAGATGAAATCTAATCTATTCCCTATTTACATGTCAGGGTTAGATCCCAATGCAGTAGTAGAGATTGTCTCAAAACCAGTGAATTGTGAGGATTTGGGAAAAAATGTGTGAGATTTGACTCAGGATGGTTTTCATATTTGTTATTCTTTCAAATTATTCCCTGGGAATTCTACCCAGAGCTGTGCTGTTTGGTCCAATACCTCCCTGCCCTCTGGCACTGGGAAGCCATTCCCATGTCCTGGCACTCCAGGCCCTTGTCCAAAGTCTCTCTCCAGAACTCTTGGAGGCCCTTCAGCTGCTGAAGGCACAGGCTGGCACAGCCCTGAAGGATTGGCTGCTGGCACATGGATGGGTGATGCCTGTGCTGGGAATTGTGCTGGGAGATCCCCGTGATCCTGAGCTGCAGCAGGACCCACACAGCCCGAGCTGCTCCCAGCGACATGGGCATGGACACAGCGCAAGGTCTGGTGCTGAGCACAGAACCCCAGGATCCCTGAGGCTGGAAAAGCCCTCCCAGCCCATGGAGCCCAAGCTGTGCCCCATGCCCACCTTGTCCCCAGCACAGAGCACTGAGTGCCACGGCCAGGCCTTGCTGGGACACCTGCAGGGATGGGCACTGCAAAGCTCCCTGGGCAGCCCTGCCAAGGCCTGAGCGCCCTTTCCATGGAGAAATTGCTCCTGCTGTCCAAGCCCAGCCTCCCCTGGCCCAGCCTGAGGCCGTTCCCTCTCCTCCTGTCCCTGTTCCCTGCCAGCACAGCCCGACCCCCCCGGCTGTCCCCTCCTGGCAGGAGCTGTGCAGAGCCACAAGGTTCCCCTGAGCCTCCTTTGCTCCAGGCTCAGCCCTTTCCCAGCTCCCTCAGCCGCTCCTGGGGCTCAGCCCTTCCCAGCTCCGTTCCCTTCCCTGGACACTCTCGGCACACAGAACTGTCCTGGTGCTTCCAGCCACTCCCAGAATTGATAGTTACCAGGAAGCTCCACAATTATCCCAAATGCTGCCCTGAAAAATGAACATTTGGAGAGGTGCCAGGCTCTGAACTCCCATGTTTATGATCACACGATGCAGGCTATGCTTCCTTTCACCAAGTGGGGACAATGAGAATCAAATGACAAAAGCATTTGATTTTATGTGTGTGGTCTTCATCAAATTAGCAAAAAGAAAATGCTGGGCGGGCAGGGAGGAGTTTGCAGGAGCATTGAAGAAATGGATTTTTAAAGGGCCTCGAAAGAGGCTCGGTGAGCGGGGGGAGCTGCCCGACTGGGGTTTGCAGACAAACCGGGGCACTTTGGACCAGGTTTTGTTTTCAGCTTTGGTAACCAGCCCTAAAGCACTGGCAGTCCCTGGGAAGGCTCCTTGCTGTGCAGACAGGATCTGTTTGAGCCTCCCAAAAGGGGAAGTGTCCCCACACGCTGCTGTTTACACGTGGAACTCTGTGGCAGCACCAGGACAGGGCCCTCAGTGTGGTTTTGGATTTTTTTTCCATCTTTTACATGAAAAGTAGCTGTGGTTGGCACGTGCAATAATTCAAGCTTCTCCTCTCCCCCAAGGCAGGAGTGATCTGGCACTGAGGCTGCTCAGTGCTAGTTTTCATGGTACTCTTTAGAGTTTTTTGCACAAGTGAAGATGGTAAATACTGCTGGATAATTTATAAAAAAAAAGATGCTACAGGTGCTCTCTGTACAAGGTCCTGCACAGCATTTTACCCTTAACCAACTCCACACATGCTAAGGCTTCTCTCTGTCAAAATTAAACCCAATTAGTTCCTTTATTCCACACGCAGAAAATGTCTAATGAATGTGTGATTGGTTCAGGTGCTGTAAATACAAATGGAAGGTCAGGGTAGAGCAGCTTCTGGTTGTGAAATCCTCATTTAAAAGGAGTGATGTTCCCACTGATCTTTTTCTTGTCCTCCAGGAGAGCAAATTCCCAAACCAGCAGCAGCCACTAAGACCTCCCAATGTCCCGCTGAAGTGTCAACTCCACCACTCACTAAATTAAAATGAAATCAAACCAAATTATTTCTTCCACGAGTTCCAGCCAAAAGCTCTTGAGCAGCTCTTCAGAAAAAAAGATGGCAGAGGATAGGAGGATTTTTCCAGTTTCAAAGTACATGGAATATTTCACTGTTATCCCTTTTTGTCATCTCATTAGGAGAACCAAAGGCTTCCCCCTTTTCCACTCTTCCATTTGCATTTATAATAACGCGTTGCCATGGCAAAATCTGATAATCCTGGACTTCTTGGGTGGAATCACATCCTTACAGGAATACAAGGAGGGAAAAAAGACCAACCAAACTTGACAGCGTCCAGGTTTTCCAGTGGGATGGCCCCAAGTCCCTCCTGGGGTTCAGCTCTGTGACATTCCAGGAGCCTGTCCCGTGCGGAGCTGGAGCGTCCTCCCGGGGGGACAAAGGCAGGCTGGATGTGTCACACGGAATCAAGGCACAAAAAGCTGGAGGAGCTGCCTTTTGTCCCCAGCTCGTGCTATGAAATGTGGGATTAAGGAGGGAACAGTCCCCCGGCTCACTGGGCCCATTCAAGAGGAGATTGTTCCCAAATTTTGTGACAAGGGAGGGCCCCACTGACACCACCGGCTGCACAAAGGGCTCCAGGGGGTCATTAAAAGCAGGTAATGGAAAGAATCCAGTGGTGACACTTCCTAAGTGCCACCATGGCAGGAAGAGCGCTGTCCCCACTGTCACCAACTCCCACAGCCCGTGGGTGGCACTGGAGTATTTTTCAGGAGGAACTGAACAGCAGCACTTGGTTCCCTTCCTTCTGCTGTGAAAGGTGAGTGGGATCATTTCCCAGCCAGTCTGGCAAGGATCAGCAGCAGGGATCAGCTCAGAGAGTTCCCCCAAATCTCTCTGTTTCTCCTCCTCACTCGTCCCCAAGGTGTCAAATCCAGCGCTCAGGGATTGTCCCCTCCTCACTCCAGGACAGAAGGGAAGATTGTCCCATCCCTGGCAGTGTCCCAGGCCAGGCTGGACATTGGGGCTTGGAGCAGCCTGGGACAGTGGCAGGTGTCCCTGCCATGGCAGGGGTGGCACTGGGTGGGCTCTGAGGTTCCTCCAACCCAAACCATTCCCGGGTCCTGTGCTGCGGTGACTGCTGCTGTCCAAAGCTGTGCCTGGAGCACAGGAGTGACCCCGAGGGGCTGGGCACAGAGCCAGGGCTCCAGGGCAGAGCAGGGATTCCATGTGGTGCTGGCAGGAATTGCTGTGGGAGCACAGAAATACACAAAAAAATTATCTGGTTCCAGGACTTCCCAAAACAGAGTGAATGAAAAGAAAAAATGGCAAACTTGGGACATCCATGAAATGCCATAAGATTATACCAGACTTGCCCAGCCCTTGGGAAGGACAACCAGGAGCATTTATGGTTAATAATGGGAGGCTGTGGGTGTGTGTTAGAATTAGTGAATCCCAGACTGGTTTGGGTTGGAGAGACCTCAAAGCTCATCCAGTGCCACCCCTGCCATGGCAGGGACACCTGCCACTGTCCCAGGCTGCTCCAAGCCCCAATGTCCAGCCTGGCCTGGGACACTGCCAGGGATCCAGGGGCAGCCACAGCTGCTCTGGGCACCCTGGCCCAGGGCCTGCCCACCCTCCCAGGGAACAATTCCTCATTCCCAACATCCCATCCAGCCCTGCCCTCTGCCACTGCCAACCATTCCCTGCCTCCTGTCCCTGCAGCCCTTGCAAATTGTCTCTCTCCATGGTTCCTGGGGCTCCTTCAGGCCCTGCAAGGCCACCCTGAGCTGACCCAAAGCTTCTCCTCTCCAGGCTGAACAATCCCAACTCTCGCAGCCTTTCCTCCCAGCACAGCTCTCCATCCTCTGCTCATCCTGGAGCCTCCATGGACTCTCTCCAGCAGCTCCAGCTCCTCCCTGCGCTGGGCCCAGGGCTGGGGCAGCTCTGCAGGTGGGGTCTCACCTCAGCTCAGGGGCACAATCCCAATCCTTTCCTGCTGCCCAGGATTCCTTTGGCTTTCTAGGATGCATTTCTTCTATTAAATTTACTTCCATAAACCAAAGTACCTAAACCCAGAACAAAACACTTCCCTCTAGGACAAACCAAAGGTTCGTCTTTGAAGTCTGATTTCTTTTTTCCTACCATTTTTTAATGATGATTATTTTTGCAGAAAGCTCCTTTTTTGGTCTTTATAGGGGACTGAGCTCCAGCCACCACTAAATCACAGCAGCCCCAAATCTTCTGATAATGGCACAATTTACAGAGCAAGGCCTTTTTGTGATTCAGCTGCTGAAGGTCATTGTTCTTCAAGTGTGGTCTGTGCTCCTAAATTCACAAGTGCTGCACTAACCAGACATGAATATTCCAGCCTGGAATCAGGGATTCATTCCAGAGGTACTCACAGATGGAAAATTTGCTGTAAATCAACCTGGGCCACTGCAGAATCACAGAATACCCTGAGCTGGAAGGGACCCACAGGACCATCCAGTCCCACCCTGGCCCTGCCCAGACCCCCAGCAATGCCAGCCTGGGCATCCCTGGCAGCGCTGTCCAAACGCTCCTGGAGCTCTGGCAGCCTCGGGGCCGTGCCCATTCCCTGGGGAGCCTGGGCAGTGCCCAGCACCCTCTGGGGGAAGAACCTTTCCCTGATCTGCAGCCTGTCCACATGTAACTGCTGAGGGAGAGCTGAGTGTGTTTGCATGTGAGCTACTCTGGTCCTCAACTTATAAAATTAAGCTTCAAACCGATCCCTCAGTGCGGCAGAACTCCAATGACCAGAGGGATGGAGCAGCTCTGGGAGGGTGGGCAGGCCCTGGCCCAGGGTGCCCAGAGCAGCTGTGGCTGCCCCTGGATCCCTGGCAGTGTCCAAGGCCAGGCTGGACATTGGGGCTTGGAGCAGCCTGGGACAGCGGGAGGTGTCCCTGCCATGGCAGGGGTGGGAATTGAATAATCTTTAAGGTCCCTTCCAACCAAACCATTCCCTGTTTCTCTGATGTCACTGAAAACACAAACTATCCCCAAAAGAAGGGACTGTTAGTATTTATTTGAAACCCCTCTGGCCCCCACAGGCTGATGATGAAGCTGGCTAGGAGCCTCATCTCAGATGTTTGTCATTCCCCCGTGGCTGTACTGGTGGTTGAGGGCCTGGTCCAGCACCTGGAGAAGACACCTGGGATGTCCCCTTTGACCTGAGCTGGCCATGAGAGGTGGCCCCAAATTACAAACATTCATTTAGACCTGCAGGGAGAAACTCTGGGCTCCTCTGGGCCAAAACAATTCTCTCTCTTGACATTCAGGTTGGACAGCAGGAGCAATTTCTCCATGGAAAGGGCGCTCAGGCCTTGGCAGGGCTGCCCAGGGAGCTTTGCAGTGCCCATCCCTGCAGGTGTCCCAGCAAGGCCTGGCCGTGGCACTCAGTGCTCTGCGCTGGGGACAAGGTGGGCATCAGGTGCAGGTCTGGGAGGGCTTTTCCAGTCTCAGGGATCCTGGGAGAGCTGCAGAACACTGTGGCTGTCCCACCAGAGCAGTCCCACCCCTTCTCCAGGAAGCTTTTCCATCCCATCTCCTCCCATAGCCACGAGGCCACTGTAGGTGGCCACCCCACACACCCCATCCTGCCACCCCTCCCATCTCCAAAATCCCCCACCGCAGCCCAAATCCCACCTCTCCCCTGGACAAGTGTGCAAAGCCTCGCTCCTGGTTGGATGGGGAAATTCGGAATTGCACCACAGAGTAAAGGAAAGGGAAAGCCAAGGCCTTACCTTCAGTCCAGGGGAAAAATCATCTCCCTGGTCTTTTTTTCCAGCGGGGAAGGAGGAGGAAAAGGGTCTTTTGGAAGCTCTTTTTCATCGCAGAGTGAATCGGCAATTAAAGCTGACTCTGCTTATTCATTAGATCACATTAAAACCGTAGCAAAAGTGGAGGGGGAACTCTCTAAACAAATTTGGGCCACTCTCCCCTCATTCATCGCCAGTTAGGAGCCGTCAATGCGCTCCATTTGTGCTCTAACTGCTTCTGAAGCACAACCATATGGTTGCGTTAAAACATCTTTTTCGTGCTTAATTTGAGGCACTGATGGCCCCTAATCAGCCGCGTGCGGATGAGCCCCCTAATTGATGACTAATGAGTCACGTGCCGGCGCTGATTGAGCATCCCCGAATTAATCCCTTCCATGGCCGCGGTGCCGTGCGCTCCAGGGCAGAGTCCGCGCTGCAGGTGGAGGGAGGGACTGCTCCTGCCTTCTCCTGGGCACGGAAAACACACGGAGCAGGCACAGCGAGACCCTCGGGCTTTCATTGTGGGCTTATCATGGCATGTTTGCGTTGGAGGGACCTCAGAGCACACCCAGTGCCACCCCTGCCATGGCAGGGACACCTCCCACTGTCCCAGGCTGCTCCAAGCCCCAATGTCCAGCCTGGCCTGGGACACTGCCAGGGATCCAGGGGCAGCCACAGCTGCTCTGGGCACCCTGGGCCAGGGCCTGCCCACCCTCCCAGGGAACAATTCCTCATTCCCAACATCCCATCCAGCCCTGCCCTCTGCCACTGCCAACCATTCCCTGCCTCCTGTCCCTGCAGCCCTTGTCCCCAGTCCCTCTGCAGCTCTCCTGGAGCCTTCTCCAGGTGAACATTCCAGCCGAAATGCTGGAACTAGGCTTTTCTGGATTCCCCACGAAGAACAAACCAGGGAAAAGATGTCTCTGTCACCATTCTGCTCCTCAGGGCTCCACGTTTCCCTCCCTGCATCTGTGGTTGCTGATCCCTGCCCTGCATTGCTCTCCCTCCAGTGCCACGGCTGATCCCAATCATGGAGCCAAAGTTTAAAGGAAATTTGATGCAGCCAAGTCTGGATGTCACCCAGCATGAGGAGAGCTTGGATGATCTCTTTCCCTCCACAACAGACCAGGATGGGGCATTTTCCTGGGAATTTTCCTGGCAGTTCCCTGAGCAGACACTGCAACTGCCACGAGGAGACTTTGCTTCATTCCCAAATTAATGTCCTCGCTTAGATCAGGACAGAAACTGAACTTAAGGCAAAATTCTAAAGTTCCATTTAATCAAAGCGGACACTTGTGCTCTGGCACTTAAAATAAGTAAGAAACAGTCAATAATGACTAGTCTGGTGTTCATTAGGACACAGAAACACTGCACTGTGTTATTTTTCCATTGCTACCTCCGAGCCTTTCATACAGAGGCTGGATTGATTATCCCTATCTGTCAGAAGCATCCAGCTCTGGCATTATTGACCTCATACCATTAATTGCACAATTATCTTTCAACTCTGCAATGAAGTGCTGCTCATTCTTATGTTTTGAATTTTAAAAATCTTACCGTAACTCCTCTGCACAGACCTTTAGCTGCGGCTGAATAAAAATCCCTATTTCCCTTCTTGCTCACACTAATAAACATCCCTGGGCTTTTTGTCATTCCATTTTTAATGGGAGCAGGGTTCCAGACTGGTTTAGCAGCACAGAAACATTCCAGGTACAGGTGGTGCTGCCTGGGGGTCTTGGAAAGCTACAAAAAAGGTAAATTCACCTCAAGAGGTTTGAATACTTTAAATTGAAAGGTGAAAAGCTCAACAGCACTGGCATGGAAAATTGTTCCAAAATGCTGTGGTGACCAAGGCAGGGATTGTCCCCTTGTGCTGAGACCCCTCCAGGGCTGTGTCCAGTTCTGGTCCTGCAGGAGAGCCCTGGAGGGGCTGAGCCCCAGGAGCGGCTGAGGGAGCTGGGAAAGGGCTGAGCCTGGAGCAAAGGAGGCTCAGGGGAACCTTGTGGCTCTGCACAGCTCCTGCCAGGAGGGGACAGCCGGGGGGGTCGGGCTGTGCTCCAGGGAACAGGGACAGGAGGAGAGGGAACGGCCCCTGTTCCTGAGGAGGAAATCCACACCCACCACAAATAAACTGTGAGTCAAGGTGCAAGTCCTGCCAGTGCCCTGACATGCCACAGCAGCATGGCCCTTGTGGGAGAGGGGCAGAGCCTCCAGGTGTTTGGGATGTGGAGAGGTTTGGCAGCAGCCCCTCCAGGATTGCACAGCAATTCCCAGGGCTGCTGGAAAGAGATGTCCCTGTTCCCCCTGTAGTCCCAGCAACGTGAGGGGACCACCCTGCCCAGAATCCCAGGATCCCTGGGGCTGGAAAAGCCCTCCCAGCCCCTGGAGGCCAAGCTGTGCCCCATGCCCACCTTGTCCCCAGCCCAGAGCACTGAGTGCCACGGCCAGGCCTTGCTGGGACACCTGCAGGGATGGGCACTGCAAAGCTCCCTGGGCAGCCCTGCCAAGGCCTGAGCGCCCTTTCCATGGAGAAATTGCTCCTGGTGTCCAAGCCCAGCCTCCCCTGGCCCAGCCTGAGGCCGTTCCCTCTCCTCCTGTCCCTGTTCCCTGCCAGCACAGCCCGACCCCCCCGGCTGTCCCCTCCTGGCAGGAGCTGTGCAGAGCCACAAGGTTCCCCTGAGCCTCCTTTGCTCCAGGCTCAGCCCTTTCCCAGCTCCCTCAGCCGCTCCTGGGGCTCAACCCTGCCCAGCTCCAGCGCTCTGAGGAGGAACAGCCAAAACACCGCTTTCTCCACACTTTGGGTTCTCCCAGTTCTGAGGGAATGAGGAGCTGTGGTGTGGATTTTGATGCAATGAGGAGCTGTGAGCTGATTTTGATGCAATGAGGAGCTGTGAGCTGATTTTGATGCAATGAGAAGCTGAGCACAATGTCCACCCTGGTCCTTGCCCTGGTGTGGGGAAGAGCCTTTTCAGCTCTGTCCTTGGGAGCCCAACCTGAGCCGGTGGGGCTGGAGCTCACAAGTTATTTCAAACACGTCCCGGGATTATCCTTGTTTGTTACTTCCAAACCATATTCAGCTGCTATTTTGGGGCTTTGTGGAATGATGGTCATTATGTGATATTGCAGCCGGCTATTATTCCTGCTCCAGCTTTAATAAATGCCTGGCAGATTTAATAAAACTGATCCAGATTTAAAGTGTCCCTCCGGTGATAAATCACCTGGTAAAAATTTCCCAGCCCACTCTTGCTCTGGGATTTCTGCTTAGTTCAATTCATTAAGTGAAATAAGTCACTCTGCCTTATGAAAATCAAGCTGTTTCCATCGAGTTTGTGCTTAGCTGCCGAACAAAGGAGTTCCTAAATCTAAATAATTACAGTTAATGATTAATGCAATTAAAAATGTAAAAAATATTGCGAACAGTTTTAATCAGCAGGTATTAAAAATCATTGAAATGAATGCTGCAAATCCCTGAGATTTGGGAATTAACTCAACCAGGGTATTTTAGTGCTTTGGGAAGAAGCAGCTCAGGGGTTTTGGCCAAGCTTTCGGGGCAGTGTAGGTGCTCCCCCTCCACCTTTCCTGCAGGAAGGAAACAACTCCTAAAACAAACTCATTTTTGGTGGTTTCCCCCCTCGGCAAACAGCTCGGAGCCGGAGCGATTTGTCCTTACAAATGTGGCCATTTAGAGCCCCTAAATCCCGCAGTAACTGTTTGAGCGCCGGCCGGGCCCAGCGCGGCCTTTGTCCGGCCCAGCGCGGCCTGCGGGCCCGGGCTGTGAGCCGCAGGCCCTCCCGCCGCTGGATAATGACCAGACTGTTTCATTAGGAGCACAATTCCCTCGCCAAATCCAGCCCAAACAACTTATTTGAGCGTTTGTGAGCAGAATGCCACCGGGGGGGCGGCAGGGCTGAGTGGCACACAATGGGCACCGGGACAAGTGCCCCGGGCCGGGCCGGCCGCGCATGCAGAGCAGGGATTAGGGGGTCCCCGCTCCGGGTCAAGTGTCTCGAGGGG
Organism: Acanthiza pusilla; assembly: GCA_036630365.1. Lineage (NCBI taxonomy): Eukaryota > Metazoa > Chordata > Aves > Passeriformes > Acanthizidae > Acanthiza > Acanthiza pusilla. The sequence goes on along the minus strand of JAXCHO010000111.1, from coordinate 6,798,878 downwards.
AGCTGATAAACACCCCAAACCTGACAACAGCTTTTCCTTTCTTCCTGCCCCACTTGTTAAGTGCCAGAGCAAATCTCCTGAATGGCGCTGGAGTTTACTTAGGGGCCTTTTCTCGCAGAAGACACTCTCTCCATTTTCTGAAGGCCGTTTCAGGCGCTCTCCGGAATAAATTTGCTCCGCATCCCTCACAAAAAACACCCCCCTGCCCTCCCCCTCCGCCTCTTTCCTGCAGCTTTTGTCTCAAGGTGTGTGAACAAGGGGGAAAAATCTGGGCTGAGAAAAGCGAGATCGAGTCCCCCACGGATTAAGTCGAGCACTTTGAAGGTTGGCTGAATGACTGACTTTTCATCTTAAAAAAAAAAAAAAAAGGTGTTTTTTTTAAAAAAAAAAAGTTGTGGGGTTTTTTCCCCTTGGTTCTACTTTCAAATAAACCTAATAAACGTATTCTTTTCCAGTATTTTCCTCAGAAGTGCCAGTTGCTGGGCTGGGAATCTGGTGGAGGGAGGGATTCACTGACAGAAAGTAACTTCAGCTGCTGTGTTCAGCCGATGATCCCAGCTCTCACTGAGAACAAACCAAAGGCATGAAATGGATCCAAAATATGAAAAATCAAAGTCACTCTGTGCTATAGGAAGGTGTCTGCAGCTGTGGGGTTTGGGGTGCTGGGACAGCAGCAAATCTGCAGCTTTCCTGCTCCGGTGGGCACTGCGGAGTCTGAATGTTGCTGGAGTGAGATGATCTTTAAGCCTCTTCCAAGGGATCGTTACTTCCCTGGGGTGAGAAGGCTGGGGACAGCAGCAGGGGACAGCAGCAGGGGCAGCAGCAGGGCACAGCAGCCTTCACCCTGCACTGCTGCCATGGTGCCAGCGCTGCTCCTCAACCTCCTTGCTCTCCCAAAGGCCCAGGGAGGTGACCCCAGGTTCTGGCAATAAGCAGTGGGTTACTCTCCGCTTCAGGTGACAGTCCCACTGTGGGACAGCTGGAAAAGGCAGAAGGAAGTTGGCTGTGGGGAAAACTCCCGATGGAAAGCACAGGTCCCAGACCACCCACACGGGTCTCACCGCCCTGCTCTGCTTCCTGAGGTTGTTCTTCTCTTCGTCCTCTCTGTTCCTATGGATGGCAGAGCCCCAGGGACTGAAGGGAGAGGGGATCCTGTGGGAAGCTCACACCAGGGCAGCTCCAGGGAAGCCCAACCCTCCTGACACTGCTCAGTGAAAATCCTCCTCAAGAGTGACCTGACTTTGGATTTTCTCTGTTTGCAGATGAGAGACACAGACACCTCCTAATAGGGCAGAGCCTGGCAGAGCAAACTGTCCCTCAGTGAGGAGACATGGCACTCAGTGCTCTGGGCTGGGGACAGGGTGGGTGTCAGGCACAGCTTGGGCTCCATGGGCTGGGAGGGCTCTGCCAATCCTCCGCCTGGGATTCTGGGATTCTGGGATTCTGGGATTCTGGGAATGTGCTCTGCTGCTGCCCCACATCCCCTGGGGATCCTGCTGTGCCGGAGCTGTGGATGCTGTGGATGCACATCTGCTCCCCTGGAACTGCCCCAGTGCTTCCCCCTGTGCCTCCTGCAGCTCCTGCAGCTCCTGCTCTGCCTCAGCATCTTGTGCTTGGCCCATGGAAAGTTTCCAGATCCCATTCCCTGTGTGTGGTTCTCCAGCTCAGCAGCTTCCTTTTAGGATTATGGAATTCCAGAATGCTTTGGATCGGGAGGGACCTCAAAGCCCATCCAGTGCCACCCCTGCCATGGCAGGGACACCTCCCACTGTCCCAGGCTGCTCCAAGCCCCAATGTCCAGCCTGGCCTTGGACACTGCCAGGGATCCAGGGGCAGCCACAGCTGCTCTGGGCACTTCAAGGTCCCAGCCTTTAATGGCACTTTCGGGTCCCTCCCAACGTAAGCCATTCCATGACTCCATTCTGTTCTGTGGATTTCACCCATTGCCCCTCTCGCAGAGGTTTGGGATGGCTTTGGGGCTGCAGGATCACCAGGGTTCCAGTACAAGGCTGACAGCGCTGCTTTGAGGATCCATTCTTAATCTAAATTAAGGAAGAGGCCAGGACTTGCTCTTTTCTGCGTGTCCAGGGACAAAGGGAAGTTGAAGCCCCAGTTTGCACAGGGCCAGGTACATAACCTCCAGCTTTATCCAAAGTTTCCAGAGTGAGATGCAGCTTCATCTCCTCACTATTGGATTAATTGTTTTCCCAAGGAGGGGATTATCAGCAGGTTGGTCTCACCCTGATTCCTCATAGTGTAAATCCTATAAGGAGCAGCTGAGGGGCTCAGCCTGGAGAAAAGGAGGCTCAGGGGGGACCTTCCCAGGGAACAGGGACAGGAGGAGAGGGAACGGCCTCAGGCTGGGCCAGGGGAGGCTGGGCTTGGACACCAGGGGCAATTTCTCCATGGAAAAGGCGCTCAGGCCTTGGCAGGGCTGCCCAGGGAGCTTTGCAGTGCCCATCCCTGCAGGTGTCCCAGCAAGGCCTGGCCGTGGCACTCAGTGCTCTGGGCTGGGGACAAGGTGGGCATGGGGCACAGCTTGGGCTCCATGGGCTGGGAGGGCTTTTCCAGCCCCAGGGATTTTGGGGCTCCTGCTTTGGTGCGATCCGAGCAGGAATGTGCTTTGGATCCCCCAAATGCCCTTGGCCAGGAGCTCAGGGGTGCTCAGAGCCCTCGGAGGAGCAGACCTCTCCTGCTTCCCCTGCTGAGGGCCATGGGAGCTCCTCTGAAGGCTCTGCCAGCGCGGCCCAGGGGAGTGGCTGTGCCTCAGAGCAGCCTTGTGGCTCTGAGTGGCCTCACCTTTCCCTCTGCATTGAAGCACAACCATTAGAAGAGCTCAGCCTTTGATGGGGAGTGTGAGCTGCACACAGGTCAGAGCTCATAATGAGATAAACTTTCACTTGAAACTAATTCTTGAGCTTATTATGCTGTAATAGCTCGGGGAAAATCACTTTCTGTGGACATATTGCAGTCTCTGAGGTACAGCTAAGCCAAAGAGGTGATTTTCCTCTTTATTTCCAAATGCAGCAGCTTTAAAGGACGTTTTCATGGATTAGGAAAACATGTTTTGGGTAAATTGTGCTACCCACGTCGAGGCTGCAGGCAATTAAATCCTGCCATTGAGATTACCAATTATTAGATTATATATGGATTTTTTAAAGCAGCGAGCTTGGTTCTGCTCGTGTGACAAGGGGCTGCACGAAGAAAACAGCAGAGTGTGCAAAGAATTGTTAAATAAGTGATAAATAGGCTTAAGTTCTTTAAACTGGCAGCACGAGTAGCTTAAGCAGTATGGTTTGGATCATCTAAATTTCCAAATACCTGGAGTATATTTGTAAACATGGCAATCTAACATTTTGCTGAGCAGCACATTCACATTCCAATTAGCATAAATGAGGATTTAACAGCTGATTGCACAGTGTGAATGATAGGGACTAATTGTCAGGGGGAGAGTTGTGAGATGATGGTCCCGAAGCGCTGCTTTGGGGTGGCATGGCTGGGCAGGCGTTGGGACTCCTGCCTTCCCCTCCTCTGCAGCCCGAGGGGCTCCCGGCCCCAGTGCTCCTGGAGGAGCTGATTGTTGGAGGTGGGCTCGCTGCAGACCCCAATCTGGGCTCGGTGGGGCTGTGTGGGTGGGGGTCTGGATCGCAGCTGGCCCCGGGAGCCACGAGGAGCGGCTGCCATGGGGCAGAGCCGGGCTGGGGGTGCCCAGGGAGCCCAGCTGTCCTCCAGGCAGCCTTTGGAGCCCAAGGAGAGCCTTACCTGCGAGTTTTGTCCTCACCTGGGGACATTGCCACCTGACAGGCACCTCCTCCTCCTCCGCCTGCTCCACGGTCCTGGATGGGAGCATGGAAAAGGAATTTTAACGGGAGCAGGGAGTTCTCAGCAGCCACCCAGGGCTGGTAGGGCTTCCTTTGGGACGGGCTGAACCTATCCATGCTGCTGGAGAGGCTGATCCTGCTGGGAAGAGCTCTCTGGGAGCTGGTGGTCCCTGGCACCTGCAGCCACCCTGCTGTGCCCCTCTCCAGGGCTGCCCTTTGCCGTGCCCTGTTCCTGCAGGAGCCCCACGCACACCCCTGGGCGCCGATTCCAGTGGGAAGGAGCAGGAGGGGCCGAGGGGCAGCACCACCTCCAGTGCCAGCGTGGGCAGGGGGAGGAAGGCTGGCAGGAGCACCTGGGTACCTGCGCAGGGCCCCTCAGAGCGAGGGACCATCGTCCCCAGGCAGCCCTGGGTGACTCCCTGAAGGATCAGCCTCTCTCACCAGCTGTGCGTGGAGCTGAGTTTAGATCCCAAAATCCCAGGATCCCTGGGGCTGGAAAAGCCCTCCCAGCCCATGGAGCCCAAGCTGTGCCCCATGCCCACCTTGTCCCCAGCCCAGAGCACTGAGTGCCACGGCCAGGCCTTGCTGGGACACCTGCAGGGATGGGCACTGCAAAGCTCCCTGGGCAGCCCTGCCAATGCTGAAGCCTCACCTCCTGTTGGATTTAATGTCTCCTTTGCTCTGATGTGCTGAGGGGTCACGTTCCCTTGGAGGTGTTTGAGGATCCATCACCATCTCTGAACCAGCAATGGCCCAGCTCCACCTCTTCCTTCCCCCCTGCCCCAGAGCCAGGGGATCCCTGAGGAAAACCCCTCCTATCCTGATTTGCACTGTCTCTGCCCCTCCAACACCCAGGGAAAGGGAGGGGGAATAACATTGATTTTTGTGGAGCTGACCTTGCTCAGAGCAGCTGCTCCCTGGGACAGCAGCTTTGTGCTCCTTGGGATCTACCGTGGCCAGGCCCCATCCCCAGGGATGAAGGAGGAGCACCGAGATAGCACCGATGTTATTTTTGGGTCACCTCCCCTGTGGCAGATCTGGGCAGTCCATGGAAAGATCAGACAACATCCATAAATGCTTTCTGTCTCCAAGTGCCTGAGGGAAGTTAAAAAGGAGAAGAAAGGAAGAAAATGGCCTGAGAGAAATCCTTACACAGAGCTGTTCATGGAGTCATGGAGCCATGGAATGGTTTGGGTCAGGACAGACCTTAGAGCCCATCCAGTGTCACCCCTGCCACGGCAGGGACACCTGCCACTGTCCCAGGCTGCTCCAAGCCCCAATGTCCAGCCTGGTCTTGGACACTGCCAGGGATCCAGGGGCAGCCACAGCTGCTCTGGGCACCCTGGGCCAGGGCCTGCCCACCCTCCCAGGGAACAATTCCCATCCAGCCCTGTCCTCTGCCACTGGCAACCATTCCCTGGCTCCTGGCCCTGCAGCCCTTGTCCCCAGTCCCTCTGCAGCTCTCCTGGAGCCCTTCAGGCCCTGGCAGGGCTGTTTACCAAAGTGTGGCTGCAGGGAGAAGACAAGAGGGTCCCAAACCTGAGCTGTGGGGACAATAAATCCCTCACTGAACAGCAGCCACAGAGAAACTCAGATTCACTTCCTCTCCCCCAGGCTCATGGTGAGATTTCAGCCTCTGGAGACCTCTCTGTGCTCCCTCTGGAGCAGCTCCAAATAACTTGGCACCTCTGGAAATGGTCTCTTGGAGGAAACTCCTTAATTGAGCAGCCTGGATGGCTGGAAATTGGAGACCTGAACAAGCCTCTCTGTGGGGTGGATGGGGCGAGTAAATCCTGTCCCTTCTGTCTCCTGTGCCCAGGGAACTCAGTGCTCCCTCGCTTGTCCCAGAGCCACGGCAGAGGGAAGGGCAGGGCTGTGCTTAGAACCTGCCCAGGATAAATCCCCTCCTGCAGACTGGTTTGGGGCTCATCATGCCCTCCCTGTCCCCTTCTCATGCCCAGCCTCATTTAGGGCTTACAGCCTCATCTCCCTTCTCCCTCAATCCAGAGCCGTGTAATGATGCTCATTCCCATCATTTTCCCAGCTGTACCTTCTTTCCCTGCTTAATCTTCACTTCCACGGAGTTTAACCAGGGGGTGTGGATGTGCACAGACTTCTCACCAATTCTTGAAAAAGAAAAAGAGTCAGGTTTCATCTTCCCAGGCTCCTGTAACCCAACCTGGAGTTACAGGTGGGATTACAGGAGCAGCAGCACAGCTCCACCTGAGCCAGGCTCCAGTTTGCACTTCTTGTTATCCCGACAGCAAAGGCTTCTCACAGAATCCCAGAATCCGAAATTCTCAGATGGGTGAGGTTGGAAGGGAGCAGAGTCACCTGGTCCCAGCTCCCTGCTCCAGCAGGGCCCTCCCAGAGCACAGGAGTGTGTCCATGTGGCTCTGGGATGTCCCCAGGGAGGAGACTCCAGCCCTCCCTGGGCTCTGCTCCAGCTCGGGCCCTGCCCAGGGAAGAAGCTTTGCCTGCTGTGCCTCCTTGGACATTTCCAGGGATGGACAGCCAGAGCTTCTCTGGGCCTCTTTGGATTTTCAGATTTTTAGAGAAAAGGCTCACAGGTTTTGGTTTTAGATGGGAGGAAAACATCCTTCTTGTTTGTGCCCTCGTTTCCAGGGACTGTTCTGATGGAAATGTAACTGTGAAGGAAAAATAATCTCCACGGTTTTCATGATCTTTTAAATCCACAACTGAAAACGGGACTGGAGGAGGAAATCCCTTGGAGAGTGATTCTAACTGGAGGTGCTTCCTTTCTCTTCCCTTCTCCAGGCAGAACGAGGCAGGAAGTCCAGTTTGCTCTTTATCCCATTAAATTTAATGTGTTTAGGAGATTTTTTTGGCTTCTTGATGTTATGATGCCATATTCTGTCTCCTGGGCTTCACAGATTGCTGCCACTTCTTTCCTTTCTTCCAGATCAGATCCAAACATAGCAGAGTCTGTCTGTTCCTCCTCCCTGGGTACAGGAATTGGGAGAAAAATCACCAGGCTGATCATTTCCTGAGAGCACTTTTGAGCACTTGCAGCTCACGGTGTGGAGCAGGGAGCAGGGCAGCTCCAGGCCATCTGCCCTGGCTGCCCCTGACATCTGCTGCCCTCAGTGGCCACCCCGGGATCAGGACAAGGACTATGGATTATTGAGAGAGCATTTCCAGCCCTGCCTCCTTCGCAGGGGTCAGGGTGGGCTCCATTCCCAGCGAAACCCGAATGCCTGACCCAGGCAGAGTTCAGCGCAGACCCCGACCTGGGCCGTGACCTCAGCAGTGGCCCAGGCTGCTCTGCAGGAGCCAGGAGGTGTAGAGTTACCTTTGGAATCAAGTTCCCACCTTCAGGAGAGCTGTCCCTGTGGAGCAGCAGCTGCTGCTGGGGAGCAGTGGGGAGATTCCTGTGGGACAGACCTGACCGTGGATTGTTGGGAATGAGGGACCTTCTCACCTGCAGCGAGCAGCAGGGCAAAGGCTCGGCTGGGATGGCACTGCTGCCACGTCCTGTGGCTGGGATGGCACTGCCACCATGCCCTGTGGCTGGGATGGCACTGCTGCCGCGTCCTGTGGCTGGGATGGCACTGCTGCCGTGTCCTGTGGCTGGGATGGCACTGCTGCCGTGTCCTGTGGCTGGGATGGCACTGCTGCCGTGTCCTGTGGCTGGGATGGCACTGCTGCCATGTCCTGAGGCTGGGATGGCACTGCTGCCACGTCCTGTGGCTGGGATGGCACTGCTGCCACGTCCTGCGGCTGGGATGGCACTGCTGCCACGTCCTGTGGCTGGGATGGCACTGCTGCCACGTCCTGCGGCTGGGATGGCACTGCTGCCACGTCCTGCGGCTGAGATGGCACTGCTGCCACATCCTGCGGCTGGGATGGCACTGCTGCCACATCCTGCGGCTGGGATGGCACTGCTGTCATGTCCTGCAGCTGGGATGGCACTGCTGCCACACGCAGCATCTGGGATGGCACTGCTGCCACGTCCAGCGGCCCCAGGAAGGCAGAAGGGGATCAGAAAGGAACGCTGGGAATATAACTACCCCTGAGTGGGGACAGACCTTAAAATGTGTCTGAGTTCAGGTGGGTGGAGGTGAGGGACGAGCTCAGGTAGATGCAGGTGAGGGATGAGCTCAGGTGGAGGTGAGGATGGGTTCAGGTGGGTGCAGGTGAGGGGTGGGCTCAGGTGGGTGCAGGAGAGGATGAGCTCGGGTGGGTGCAGGTGAGGATGAGCTCAGGTGGGTGCAGGTGAGGATGAGTTCAGGTGGTGCAGGTGAGGATGTGATGGACACAGAAGGTCCCCCCTGCCTGGCCCTGCTCCCCCCAGAGCAAGGCCCTGGAGCAAACACAGAATTGCCCAGGAGCGATTGGCACCTCCAGGTGCTCACTGGGGTGGTGGTGTTAAAAATCAGGGAGGGGAAGGCTGGAAGTGTCCCTTTGGGGTGGCAGCACTTGGGGACACATTTTGCCATCCTGCCCAGAGGTGTCTGAGGGGATGGTGGCCCAAAAGCAGCCCTTCCAGCCCAGGATGTTCTGGGATTCTGGGATTGCACAAAGTGAGGAACAACCCAAGAGCTGTGAGGCCCTTGTGGAAGGAGAGAGTGAAGTGCCCTGTGGGAATGATCTGGGAGAGCATCAGATCAAGGCAAAAGAAACAACTAATGGAAAGACATGAATGTGTGTCCAGCCCTGGGGACAAAAGGGACAGCAGGGCCGCCAAACACATTGTCGCCCTAAGGAAAGTAAGGAAATATTCTAAAATTAAGCAGGGAAACCCTGCCACTGATGAAATGCTGCTGTTTGGGCTGGGAGAAGGACTTTCCCTTCAGCTCTGGACCACAGCGAGAATCAAACACTGTTCGGAACCACCATTTCTTATATCCCCTATATCCCATATTCCCCACATCCCGTATTCCCCATATCCCATATTCCCCATATCCCATATTCCCCCACATCCCATGTTCCCCCATATTCCCCATATCCCATATTCCCCATATCCCATATCCCCCATATCCCATATTCCCCATATCCCATATTCCCCATCTCCCATATTCCCCATATTCCCCATATCCCATATTCCCCATCTCCCATATTCCCCATATCCCATATTCCCCATATCCCATATTCCCCATATTCCCCATCTCCCATATTCCCCATATCCCCCATATCCCATATTCCCCATCTCCCATATCCCATATCCCCCATATCCCATATTCCCCATACCCCATATCCCCCATATCCCATATTCCCCATATCCCATATTCCCCATACCCCATATCCCCCATATCCCATATCCCCCATATCCCATATTCCCCAAATCCCATATCCCCCACATCCCATATTCCCCCACATCCCATGTTCCCCCATATTCCCCATATCCCATATTCCCCATCTCCCATATTCCCCATATCCCATATCCCCCATATCCCATATTCCCCCATACCCCATATTCCCCATATCCCATATTCCACATACCCCATATTCCCCACATCCCATGTTCCCCCATCCTGGAGGAGCAGCTGCTCCCATGGGGGAGTGGAGGGAACAATTCCAGCCAACATGTCCCAGGGATTTCCTTGCTCCTGCTGCTCCTCAGCCTGTGAGTGAGGTCCCTTCCCCCAGCCTGGGCTCTGTTTAGCTTGAGTTTTATTATTTTGGAAAGAAATCAAGTTTCTGCTTCAGCATTATCAGCACTTTTGCAGTTATGGTTTTTGTCATGTTTTTGGTGCTGGGGACGGTGGGACTGGATGATGCTGGAGTTCTCTGCCAGCCTTGGTGGCTCTGGAGGAACTTGCTGGGTGAGGCATCCCATAAATGGCTGAACTGGCAGAGCCCACCCTGGCTCCAGGAATCAGTCAAGTGGACTTTGCTGAAGTTTTGCTTCAGGACGGAAAATTCCAGCATTGTTGGGTGTTTGGGTCTTTTTGAAATTGAACGTTCCCTTTTTTTTGGATTCTCAGCAAGGTTCTGTGTGAAATGCCTTGGATTTTGTGTTACAGTGAACATTACAATACCTGTGCAGGTAAAAAAAAAAAAAAAGGAAACAGGATGGAGCAGCTTGAGCAACCCAACAGAGAGTGCCAGAATCTTCATTTTTATTTCACTTTATCTATTAAATAATTTATTATTTATTTATTTGTAAGCAGCCTTAAAATCAAGTGTTCTTTGATCCTTCCTTTTAAAGGAATTGCCACTGTCTGCCCAAAAGCTCTGGAAGTGAATGAAAGCTCTGTTTCTCCTGCCCCCAGCACTGTGATCTCCCTGATTTATTTATTAAATTTATTAAATTTACCATCTCTTACTGTATCTGCAACCAACTTGTGACCTTCTCCTTCTTTCCTCCAACACCTCCACCTCATGCCCAGCTGCTGGCATCTGGCACAAAAGAGATTTCTTTTTGACTTCTCATTCCCAGGCTTTGCTCGTTCTCAGCTGCACCCAGGCTCACCTGGACAGATCCCAGAGGCTCAGGAAATCCCGGGCTGTGCCATCCCAGCGTTGGTGTGGAAGGTGTTCCGGGGTGTGTGTGCCCTGTGTTTCCTGCTTCTCTCTGACGCTGGGGATACAGAGGCTCAGCTGCAGCAAAATCTGTGTTTCTTCAGTGGAAAAGAGGCTGTGGCGTCGGATCCACCATTTCCCAAATAGTGGGAGAAGGGAAATGAGCTCTGGTAGGGAGGTGACTTCCACGAGGGGAGGGGGACACCTCCGATTCCCTCAGTTTGGGATCCTAAGGAAACACATGTTCCTTTTCCACAAGGAATTCTGGGAATTGTGAAATCATTTCAGCATTTTATCCTAAAAATCACCATGGCACCAGTGAGCCCTGGGTGCCATTTTCCTGAGGCTCAGTGATGGCTGCCAGTGCCTGCAGACTGCCTGCTCCAGGACATGGGACAGGGAATCCCTCAGGGTCCCTGGGTTTGGGGCTCCTTGTTCCTGGGACAGGGAATCCCTCAGGGTCCCTGGGTTTGGGACTCCTTGTTCCTGGGACAGGGAGTCCCTCAGGGTCCCCAGATTTGTCCCCAGAGGACAATCCCTCCCCAGCAGCTCCCACTCCTCGCTCTGCTGTGGCACTCCAGGGGCTGCAGGAGGTTTCCCAGGAGGGAATTCCCGAGCTCTGAGGATCCAAAGCTCCCCTGTATTTGAACTGGAGGTGCCCTGGCTCAGCTGGACGTGCCTGGGAGCTGAGGAAGGCTCTGGGGTTCATTCCAGCCTCGTTTCCTGCAGGGATTTTGCAGGATCCCGATGCAGACCCAAACCCAGGCGAGGCAAAGAGCACAAACCCCATCCACAACTTCCACACTCTGGGAAAAACAAGCATCAGACACGATGGAAAATCCTGCTCTGCTCACTGCTGGTGTTTGGAGCAACCAGGGGCTCTGACCAAAGTCCAGAAAGCAAACTGGGCACAAGTGACCAAAATCACCTCCTCCCCAAAAAGCAGGAGATGTGATTGCTGCTGTCTGCCTTCCCAGAGCCCCCAGAGCAGTGGGATGGGGCTGGGGCTCTGTGTCCCACGTCCCCCTGAGCTGGGGACAGACCCTCAGGGACACCAGGAGTCACCAGCTCACGGCAGAGATCTGTCCCTGCCTCAGCTCCATGGGCGGTGCTTCCCAGGGGATCGGTGTGCTCACAGGGATTCCTGGATCCCAAAATCTGTGACCATCCAGAGCTCCTGGAGTTGGAAAAGCAGCCACGAGCTGGCCCACGAAGCCACGCAGAGAGCCCTGGGTGTTTGTCCTCAGTCAGAGACACCTGAATTGTCCCATCACCCCTGGGGATATTTCCTGACACTTCCACCTGCTCCCTGGGCTTCTGCAGGTGGGGCTGCTTGTGCTGTGACAGAATCATGGAATCCTGGAATGGCTTGGGTTGGAAAGGACCCCAAAGCCCACCCAGTGCCACCCCTGCCATGGCAGGGACACCTCCCACTGTCCCAGGCTGCTCCAAGCCCCAATGTCCAGCCTGGCCTTGGACACTGCCAGGGATCCAGGGGCAGCCACAGCTGCTCTGGGCACCCTGGGCCAGGGCCTGCCCACCCTCCCAGGGAACAATTCCTCATTCCCAACATCCCATCCAGCCCTGCCCTCTGGCACTGCCAACCATTCCCTGCCTCCTGTCCCTGCAGCCCTTGTCCCCAGTCCCTCTGCAGCTCTCCTGGAGCCCTTCAGGCCCTGCCAGGGGCTCGGAGCTCTCCCTGTGTCCTTCTCCTCTCCAGGGAACACCCCCAGCTCTCCCAGCCTGGCTCCAGAGGGGTCCAGCCCTGCAGCAGCTCCATGGCTCCTCTGGACTCTCTCCAGCAGCTCCAGGTCATTCCCATGCTGAGGAGCCCAGGGCTGGCTGCAGGAGGGGTCTCAGGGTGGAGGGGCAGCATCCCCCTGCCCACCCAGTTCAACTCTCATTTCTGGCTCCATCGGTGCTGCTCAGCAGCTGCTGGGCCCAGGTGCCTCCCCAGCCCTTCTCCAGCACAGTGGGACCTCTCTTTCCCCACACCATTGGGTTCTCTCTGTCCCACATCCCAAATCCTGGCAGGAGCCCACGAGGGCAGTGCCGGGCAGGACTGGCACCGACCCTGCCGTGTTTTCTCCGTGGTGGCTCCTGGTGGCAGCTCAGGCTCCAGGGCGAGCTCCTGGTGCTCATCACCAAACTCAGGGTTCACCTTCCCCCGGATCTCTGCTCCCTCTGGGTTCTGGAAGCGCCAGCAGAGCCCCACCCAGCCCAAACCTTCCCTCCGGCGAAGCATAAACCCCCACCACCCAAAAATACAGCCCAGTTTGCCCACGAGGAGGATTTAAGGCAGGGCTGGACTCAGAGCCGCCCCATCTGGATGTGGGATCTGCTGGAAAGCTGAATTTTCCCGTGACAGAAGGTCGGCTTCTCCCGGGCTGGGCAAAAACCCACCCAACAACAACAACAAAAAACAAGCAAAGCCAAACAAGCGTTTTTATTAAACTTGCATGCACTTAAGGCACTCCTTTGAACCTTTAGAGCCCAGCCCAGCGTTCAGCGGCGATGAATGTCCTCATCTGGCTTTAAAAGGTGGGGACAATGTCGTGCACTTAAATCCCTTCACTGGAAATTTCGTGCCTTTCATTTGTTTAGCCACAGTAGAGAAAAGCCCAGTCACAAAACTTTCCTGTGGGCTTAAGGAGATTTCTCCTTTGAAGCAGCCCCAACAATAATACTGTAATAGAAGTAAAGCCCGCTCCTCTTACCCCAAGCAGATTTTCCCCTCCACAAACGTGCTGCAATCGATGACAAAGTGGCTCTGGCTAGGCAGGACCGCTCCCCCCCGGCTACTTTGTGTTGAACTTTTCCGAGCCAGCCATAAATACAGAGATACCAAAGAGTTAATTTGCGTTTTTAAACCTCCTTCCCAATATCCTCTCTCATTCCTGCATAAAATCCCCATGTCCAGACATCAAATCAGTAAACCCTGTTGCCTGTCAGCGAGGACAATGTCAGGCCATTAGTATGTTAATAAGTCCGGAGGGTGACAGGTGGCCTAGTAGACAGCTCAATTAAGCTGCTCATTAAACACACGCTAACGAACAGCCAAGGCAGGGCCTGAACAGCACCATTCTGTAATGACATGATGTCAGAGCGAACAAATGAGGAAAAATAACAAAAACATTACAGCAGTGACAGACGCCACTAATAGGGACCCCTTGCACTACATCAGCCCTCAAATCAATGAGCAACAGGGATCAAAAAACTCGACCCAACATTCTCAGGGGACTGAATGCAGCAAGATTTTTTTGGTCAGGTTTTTTCCTCTCTCTCTTTTTTTTTTTTTTTTTTTTTTTCTCCCCCTCGACTAAAATTATCACAAAATATCAGGAATTAATAACGGGCGGGAGGGAGGGGGATGAAGGGGCAGAGTGTGTTTCCTGTAAATTCAACCATAAAAATGTGAACGCTCTGAAAGGTGAGGCCTGAATGAAAATCATTCTTTAATGGGCTCATCATTTCAATTTGATTGGCATTTTTTGCCTTTATCCTTCCTTCCCCCCCCTTTTCCTGGAGGCTGCAGGTTCCATGATTTGCTGTACCTGCTCTGCCTCCTCGTTCACCACAGGTCACCCCACCAGTTAAGAACTTTGAAAGTGCAGATTTGTGGCTATTATTTTGAAAAAGGGGACTTCCAGCAGCTGGCGGAGAAGAAATCCTATCGTTTTCAAGTCGGGAGCTTCCTGGGTAATAAATTCAAGCATCCGACGGGTGCTGAAATGACATTTGAGCCCGGCTTTGCTAAACTAATAGGCTGGTTGGCCATTATGGGGTCACGACCCGAGCTCTCAGCCCCGCTGCAGAGCTGTGTTAAGTTAACAACTGACACCTCGCTGCCTTTCCTTAAAGGTCCAACTCGAGATTCCTGCTAATAACTGGGATAATCGAGTCCTGCCGCCGAGCGCGGCTGCGGCGGAGACTGCTGGGGGAGAGAAAAAGAAAAGAAACAAGAGTAAAAGAAACAGAAATATAAGAAACAAAAATGAAAGCTCCTTTGGAGGCCTCTCCTGGCCAGGTGTGGGAGCAGCTGTGAGCAGGTTGTACATGCAAAGCTGCTATAATGTTTGGGGAGCCTCTGAAGGACTCCCCCAGTTTAACTCACTGGTTTGACTGGTCAAACCAAGCCCCCTGTGAGCCAGCGGGCAGCAGCACCATCCCCACACTCCTCCCTCTCGTACCTGCCCGTGCAGAGGGGTGCCAAGGGCTGTTGTGGCAGTAATTGATTTTTTCCAGCCCTTTTGGCCTCCCACAAACAAGGCCCCGAGCGCTGGAAAATGAGAATTAAAGGGTGCAAGTGCGGTGGGTGTTGCTGGGCTGGATCCAGCTGTGCCACAGACAATGATGCGAGGCAGACATCAGATGTCAGATTAGTGTGGAGTGACAAAACAGCCCGGCTTGCCCCAATATGGTGACAAAAAATGAGCACAGCTGAGGGCGAGCTCAAAGGGCCCAACGGCGCTGGCACCGCAGACGGCAGATCTGTGCAGCACAGGATGGAGCCTCTCAACCGCTCCAGTTCCGAGCTGCAGCTCTGAAATGGGAGTGGAACTCGAGCACAGGGCAGCCCTCATGGGCCAGGGGCTGAATGAGATGTGCAGAGCTCCAGTTCCGAGCTGCAGCTCTGAAATGGGGCTGGAACCCCAGCACAGGACAGCTCTGATGGGCCAGGAGCTGAAGGAGATGTGCAGAGCTCCAGAGCCGAGCTGCAGCTCTGCAATGGGGCTGAGACTCGAGCACAGGGCAGCCCTCATGGGCCAGGGGTTCAATGAGATGTGCAGAGCTCCAGAGCCGAGCTGCAGCTCTGAAATGGGGCTGGAACCCCAGCACAGGGCAGCTCTCGTGGGCCAGGGGCTGAAGGAGATGTGCAGAGCTCCAGAGCCGTGCCAGGGCAGTGGCGAGTGGGAAATGTGGGATAAACAACCCCCGTGTTCCACACTCAGCAAAGCAAGGGCAGGGGAGCTGCACTGGGGAGAGATGACTGCAGCACTTGTTACCTTCTTCCAGGGAAATTCACCTGTCTCGCAGTGTCTCCGTGTTTATTTTGCACACACAAAACGTTGGCTGCATTGGTGCAAGTTGTCTTAGCTCAGCACTGATGTGCACAGGTACCTTTGTTTGTCACCCACTGACTCTGGAGCACTGGTTTGTGTCTCCCAGATTTCTCTGCAGCTTGGTCTGGATTTAAGAGTGAAAAAAACAAAAGTGGTTTTGCCCTGGAGAAGGCAACTGAAGTTTCTGTGAGTGCTTCAGTGCTGGGGCAGTTTTGGGTGCCAGGATATGACAAAAATCTAAAGTTCTCAGAGAGTGTCCAAAGAGGGATTCACAGGGATGGGGAAGGGTCTGGAGGGGCCACACGAGGTCACTTGGTCAGTTCAGCCTGGAGGAGCTGAGGGCAGAGCTCCCCGGGGGCTGCAGCTCCTCCCGAGGGCAGCACAGGGACAGCTCCGAGCTCTGCTCTGGGACAGGGACAGAGCCAGGGATGGCTGGAGCTGGGCCAGGGCAGCTCAGGCTGCAGATCAGGGAAAGGTTCTTCCCCCAGAGGGTGCTGGGCACTGCCCAGGCTCCCCAGGGAATGGGCACGGCCCCGAGGCTGCCAGAGCTCCAGGAGCGTTTGGACAGCGCTGCCAGGGGTGCCCAGGCTGGCATTGTTGGGGGGCTGGGCAGGGTCAGGGTGGGACTGGATGGTCCTGTGGGTCCCTTCCAGCTCAGGAAATTCTGTGATTCTGTGATTCTGTGAAATCTCTCCTGGTGTAACATGAGGAGCAGCACTGAGCAATCTCAGAGTGCCAAACCAAAGTGGCAAAAAGTGTGTTGGGAGCCAGTCCAAGCAGGAGAGTTCCTGTGCCTGAAAGGCTCTGCAGAGTTTTGAGATGCAATAATCACAGAACCCAGAGCCGCCAGGGCTGGGAGAGACCTTCAGGATAATTTTGCCAAACTGCAGTCCAGCCCAGCCCCATCATCACCACCCCCAGCCGTGTGCTCAGGTGCCACATCTGGACACCTCTGGGACAGTGGCTCCACGTCATGAGCTCCATGGTGCCTCACATCTCCAGGCCGTGGGATCTGATGGAACCCAAATCCATTTGTGGTGGCAGCAGCCATGTCCAACCCCAGAGCAGAGCTACAGCTGCTGCTGTAGAAACACAGAGAGCCCTGGAGAAGGAACCGCTCTGAAATGCTGAGGGACAGCCCCGAGCTGAGCCAAACTCCTCAGTGTCAGCCCTGCTCTGCTTCCCAGTGCCCTCCCAGCATCAGGGGCAGGGCTTTTCCCAAGCAGGGGACAGCAGCCCCAGCGTGGCCACATTTGATTGAGATTTGGTGCATTTGCCCTGCAGAGACTTGGTCAGCAAAGCAGCGCGAAGGACCGAGGGCTGTGAGAGGGCAGGGAGGTCTCTGGGAATGTGCTCACCCTGTTCCCTGACAAACTCACCTCATCAAACAGCTCTGCAGCCCCGTTCCACCCCAAAATGGAAAAATTCCATGCACAGGCTTTGCAAATGGCTCATGCAGGGCAGGGCAGTGCCGGCATGGCCTGGAAACAAAGCTGAGGCTGAGAAACCAACGCTCACAAGGGAAAAGCCAAAGGCTCAGGTGGGGAAGGGCACTCCCAGAAAGAAAATCCCACTGACCACTCTCTGGAGTTTTAGGAGAGTCCCCTCCATGTCCTTAGCTTCAATGAGGGGCACTGCCCCCTACTCCCAAGAGCTGCCTGCTGGGATGAAAATTTGTCCTGCCTTAATTCCTCACAAAATTCCTTTCGCAGCAGCCAAAGGGACAGAGGAGACATTGCTGGAGTGAACTGAGCTATGGGGCCATGGGACTTTGTGGTTTTGGAATATTCTGGCATTACCTGTGCCCAAACCACCCCCCACCGACGCCAAGAGCAGCTGAGATGTTCTGCAGCTCTGGCATCACCACATTTCCAGGAGCTGTCCTGGTCTGTCCCTTCCCCTTCCCTGTCCCCAAACCCAGCCTGCAGGGACAGGAGGCAGGGAATGGCTCCCAGTGCCAGAGGGCAGGGCTGGATGGGATGTTGGGAATGAGGAATTGTTCCCTGGGAGGGTGGGCAGGCCCTGGCCCAGGGTGCCCAGAGCAGCTGTGGCTGCCCCTGGATCCCTGTCAGTGTCCAAGGCCAGGCTGGACATTGGGGCTGGAGCAGCCTGGGACAGTGGGAGGTGTCTGGAGGCAGCCTGGCTCTGAGCTGAGCTCTGCCTGTCCCAACTGTGCCAGTCTGGAGACAGAGCCATCAATCCCCGACTGAAACAGCCCCGGGTTGGGATGTTCTGTGTCGGCTCAGGAGATGACACATATCAAGTTTCACAGCTCTGCTGGGAATTGTCTGCCTGCTAAAATTAAATAAGCAGCCAAGGCTTTCAAACTTGCTGCTCCATAAAGGATAAAATATTCCATGTGATTAGAGCCTGGAAAATCAATATGATCTTTGCAGCATTATTAAAAGGTGATCGTCTGGTCAGCGCTGGGTGAGCTCCCTGGACACCAGGGACACAAGGTCATTTCTCCTGCATGGGATCATCCCTGAACTGCAGCCAGAGTGGCCTGGGGACACACTGCTGTCCCCAGAGAGGCCACTGCTGCCAGCACAGGCTCCATCTGCAGCGTGGCTGATCCCAAAGTGCTCTCCAAGGTTCTGGGGAGCCTTATCCCTTCCTTCTGCCTGGGGAGACCTTGCCCCTCTCCCCTCTGCCCCCTGTGCTGTCTCTGCCCCATAACAGAGGAATCCTGGCGTGTCCAAGTTGGGCAAGAGGCTGATGGCACCTGAGCTGTCCCTCAGGACTGTCCCTCTGTGCTGGGCACAGAGAGCCCCTCCAGGGCTGCTCCAGTTCTGCTCCTGCAGGAGAGCCCTGGAGGGGCTGGAGGTGTCCAGGGCAGGGAACGGAGCTGGGCAGGGCTGAGCCCCAGGAGCAGCTGAGGGAGCTGGGAAAGGGCTGAGCCTGGAGCAAAGGAGGCTCAGGGGAACCTTGTGGCTCTGCACAGCTCCTGCCAGGAGGGGACAGCCGGGGGGGTCGGGCTGTGCTGGCAGGGAACAGGGACAGGAGGAGAGGGAACGGCCTCAGGCTGGGCCAGGGGAGGCTGGGCTTGGACACCAGGAGCAATTTCTGCATGGAAAGGGCGCTCAGGCCTTGGCAGGGCTGCCCAGGGAGCTTTGCAGTGCCCATCCCTGCAGGTGTCCCAGCAAGGCCTGGCCGTGGCACTCAGTGCTCTGCGCTGGGGACAAGGTGGGCATGGGGCACAGCTTGGCCTCCATGGGCTGGGAGGGCTTTTCCAGCCTCAGGGAACCTGGGATTCTGGGATTTCACCTGAACCTGGAGGACACTGTTGTTGCCTGAGAGTTTTGTCAGGTTTTCCTCCCACACTGGAGAACTGTGGAGCTGACTCCCTCAGCTGTAGCAGTCAGATGCTGAATTCAGGAATTCATTCTAAGGTTCAGGAATTGAGATTTGGGGAGGTTTAGACCAATGAACTTTTGCAGTGACTCTCAACACAGGTCTGTGCACCTCTGAGGATCCATCAGTTCTGTGACACTTCAGGCTCCAGGTGGCAGTAGAAGTGGAGATGTGGAGGTTCCAAAAACTCCCCTGCCCCAGGCCTGGGGTAGGCAGCACCACGTGCCAAAATGTCACATTTCCCTCTCATCCTCTGGGTGAATCCCTTCCCACATCAGGGAATGCGGACACCCCTTGTGCCTTTTAGGATCAAGAGGAAGGGAGTCCCCTTGGTGCCCAGGACACTCAGGCAAGGGAGAAAACAACTTGGGGAAGATTGGAGCAGACCCAAAAATGGAATGTCAGGAACAGCTTTTCTGGAGAGAAGAAGCCTCTCCCGTGAAGGCTTTGTGGTGTGGTAGCTCTTCCAGAATCTCTCCTGGTCCCTGCAGCATTCCTGGGAAGGTTTGCTTCCTGCTGGGTACAGACAGGACTTGGCTGATAATGCACCTCTCGCAGGAGCCCCTGCTTGGGGCTCTGGGGGTGGGAATGGTCCCATCCCATGGGATGAACACCTGGAGTTATTGTTAGGGTGGCACCTGCAGCCTGTGGTTTGTCCTTGGCTTTGACAAGGAATCGTCACTCCAGGAGCTTCCACTCACACCCTGCTCACAGCAGCTACTGGAAAAATCCCTGAAAATCCCAGGTGCACCCCTAGGAGAAATACAGCTAAAACTGCAAAAGCTTGGAAATGAACTCCAGGGCCCAAACAGCGTCAGTTCAATATTCAGTGGCCTGGCTGGGCAGCCTGGGAAGCAGCTGGGAGCGCAGGGAGCTGCAGGAGGAGCTGCAGGAGGAGCTGCAGGAGGAGCTGGGCCACCCTCTGTACCCCCAGGCGCTCCGGAGGCACCGCTGCCTCCCTGTCCCCTGGGATGAGCGAGAGGAGCAGAAGGAAATGTGGGTAAAGGCCAAGACAGAGCCCTCCCCTCCTCGGGAGGAGCTCTGCACCTCCATGGGAGTTTGGATTTTCCCTGTCCAGGCCTGGGTTGGGCACAGGAGAGGCTCTGGAGGCTCCGGCACGCACGGAATGGCCACGAGCACCTCGAGGAGCTGGGCTGGGCTGGAATTCCTGCTCCGGTTCTCGATTTCAAATCCAAACTCCCAGGAAAATAGACACAAACGGAGCCCATTTTCATGGAGTTAAACCAGTCGCAGCTCATGGTGTGGCTCCTCATAGGAGGGTGAGAAAAGGAGTTGGATTAACCTGTGAAATTAACTGCTAAATTAACTGCTTTGTCTGGTTTGGGACACTGGTTCTGGGCAGTTCTGGAAATTTTGTCAGAATGGTAAAATGTGGGTGTAAACACCAAATGTAGCAACTCCAAGCCAAGTATTGCAGTCACCACCCGAAGAGGAGCCCCTGGTTTGGGGGAAATGTCTCAAGAGCAAATTAATACATTTTCACCTTCTGGCAGTGAAGAGTTGCAATTAAAAAATAAATTTATATTTAATTTTAAAAAGACATCATTTCCTCACAGGACCGTATATTTAATTATATTATTTAAGATATATATTTAATATATTTAATTTTCTACTCGGTAACTAGAAAGGTTTTTATTCAGCTTCTTAGAGGGATTAATCCTTAAAATCCTTGTGTGGGGAGGCAGGGGGATATTTTAAAAAATACTGCTGGGATTTTTAAACTTCTGTTTTTAAAAAACTTTATTTTTACTTTTCAATTAAAATGTATTGAGCAGACACAGGAGGAGAATTTTTCCCGTGTTTTTTAGGCTGCCAATATTTAACAGGGACAGTTGAGAGCCACCCATGTGCACAGGACGTGTCAGAATGTCCTTGGTGCCAGGCAGGAGGAATCGTTATTTATGCAGAGATTTTCCTGCTCAAATTAATTTACTTTTAATTTTTCAAGTGGAGAAAATTTATTCAATGAAATCATTAGATTAAATTTTTTAAAAACCCAAAAAGAACAAAAAAACCGCCAAGCCCCAAACAGATAGAAAATTCAAACAGTGCCTTTCAAATGTGAAGGGTTCGCTTTGGATCTCGCAGGACACAGAAGCCACCAAAGGAAACTCTTTTTGCCCCGAGCGGCTCCGAGAATTCCCCAGTGCTGCTCGGAATGAGCAAATCCTTTCCCGGGCGTTGGGAGAGGATGTGCTGCAAACCGAGGCACGCAGCTGACCAAGGAGGCTCTGAAGTTGCAGCCCTTTGTGTTTATACTTTTGAAATATCTCCATTGTGATGCAAATGCTGATTTTCAATCCGAAAAAAAAAAAAAGTCTCTTTCTCCCTGTGCAAACTGTTGTAGGAAGTGAGCTTAACTCCAAATGTTCCCATTGAAGGTTGGGATTTCTTTCCCTCCTTGTTTTCTGTCAAACACTGGAAACGGCCGCTATCAAATGAGCTGCTTTTCTATTTATCCGAGCCTTGACACTTCCCAGCCTCCATCCTTTGGGCGCAAACGTCTGAATTTTTAAAATATCTTTAACTCATCGTCAGGAGCATTTGTGGGCAGAGGGGGTAAGGAAACTTTAGCACTCAGTCCTTTTATTCTCCTTTTAAAACTGAAATCCCCGCTCTGAGTTTCATCAAAGGCTTCCTCATTAGTGGATATCCATGGAAATTATATCTCGAGAGGAGGAATAACTGAATGAAATGCATAAATTCAGGGCTGATATTCCAGGCTTTCATTAAGGTGGGGGGTTTCTATTTATTGTCCAAATACCGCGGGCTCTGCAACAAGAGTGCCCCAAATTTGTGCAGAGTTTCAGGCAGGGCAGGCGCTGTGGTGCCTGACAATTTTGATGCCTTTCATGTGGATCGGGTTAAAAGTGTTTTTACTGTATCCCTCTGGATGTAGTTCTGAAGAAACATTTCTCCTGCCAAAATACACACACAGGCTGGGATTAAAAGGGCTGAAACCTACCACCAAGTTCTTACCGCCCTCCCACCATCATTAGACTAAATCCGCCGTCATTCCAGATTCATTTTTCCCTTATTCATCTGTCCAACTAATTCCTGCTGCATTCACCGGGCTTACATCTTAATCTTTTCTGTTACATAGAGAATACATAATGAAAAGCTGCATTTTCTGGGTACATGCACACATTTGGAGCGGATGAACCATATGTGAAGTGACATACAATGCTGAATGGGGGCTGAATGGTGTCCAGTGCTAAAAACAGTGCAAGTCCAGGAACAAAAAGCAGGAGAACAAGAGCCCTGTGCTGGGCTTGCCTCGCTCGAACACCAGGGGATTCGCCGCTAAAACATGGGTATAATTTCACTGTTTTCACTCACACAAGCTGTGGGAAAGGAGTCACCATCTGATGTTTGATTGTGCTGGATATGTTTTTGGCAGTAGCCTTGTAGCCCGCATTGAAGGGAGAAAAAGGGGGGGAAAAGAATGGAGCTGCATTTGCCGGGGTGGATTTGGCGTCTGGCGGGAGGCAGGGCCGGAGGAGCCACCTGAGAGCACGGCCGTGGCCCCTTCTCTGCCCTTTCCCCCTTTCCCCCTTCCCCCTTTCCTCCTTTTCCCCTTCCCCCTTTCCCCCTCTCCCCCTTTTCCCCTTTCCCCTCTCCCCCTTTTCCCCTTTCCCTCTTTCCCCTCTCCCCCTTTCCCCCTTTTCCCCTTTCCCCCTTTCCCTCTTTCCCCTTTCCCCCTTTCCCCTCTCCCCCTTTTCCCCTTTCCCTCTTTCCCCTTTCCCCCTTCTTTTCCCTTTCCCCCTTTCCCCTTTCCCCCTTCCCCTTTCCCCCTTCTTTCCCATTTCCCCCTTCTTTTCCCTTTCCCCCTTTCCCGCTTTTCCCCTTCTTTCTCCTCTCCCCTTTCCCCTTTCCCCTTTCCCCTTTCCCCCTTTCCCTTTTCCCCTTTCCCCCTTTCCCCTTTCCCCTTTCCCGAGGCTCTGCCCCACCTCGGGGGGATTTTCGCCCTCCTGGCAGTCTCTGGTGGGGGAGGGAACGGGGGAAAGGTGGCCTTGGCTGTCGTCCCTTGTCACCGCCATCCCCTGGGGGTGGAGATGGGGACAGTTCCTGGGGTGCACTCGGACGGGAGCAGCTCCTCACCTCCGCCGGGCACTGCGGGCACCGGACAGAGCCCCTGTGACCCAAGAGCTGAGCTGGAGATGGCACTTGGGTGTTCCCGAGGGCTGGAGATGGCACTTGGGTGTTCCCGAGGGCTGGAGATGGCACTTGGGTGTTCCCGAGGGCTGGAGATGGCACTTCAGTGCTCCTGAGGGCTGGAGATGGCACTTCAGTGCTCCTGAGGGCTGCAGAGCCGGGCCAGGACAGCCGGGGGGATCCAGGGTGGGGAAGGGGAGGCTCGGCCCGGGAAGGAGCGGCTCCTGCAGCCCCCAGCCCTGCAGGGGCTCCAGGCCGGGCTCAGACAGAGAGGGCATCTGCCGAAATCCTCTCGACCTCAGACGGGCTCGGCTGAGCGCTCCCGAGCCGGGGATGCCCCTAAAGGCTGGGCCCAGCACGGAGAGGATCCAGAGCTGCTCGGCTGCTGGGTTGAGCTGGGCTGGGCTGGGCTGGGCTGGGCTGGGCTGGGCTGGGCTGGGCTTAGCTGGGCTGAGCTGGGCTGAGCTGGGCTGGGCTGGGCTGGGCTGAGCTGGGCTGAGCTGGGCTGAGCTGAGCTGAGCTGGGCTGAGCTGGGCTGAGCTGGGCTGGGCTGGGCTGAGCTGGGCTGGGCTGGGCTGAGCTGGGCTGAACTGGGCTGGGCTGGGCTGGGCTGGGATCTGGGGCGGCTTCTCCCTTCTCATTCCTGACTCTCCTGTGCTCTCTGTGCGGTCAGAGGAACGAGGCCACGCTGGTGTCCCCGGGCAGTGTTCCCGGAGCATCCCGGGGCTCCCTGAGCGGCTCAGCTCCAGCTCTGCTGGGGACAGTGGCACTCCCGGCCCTGCTGCCGCCACCCCTCAGGGGAAGCCGTGGCCCTTCCGAGGGGTTTTGGCTCCCAGCTCTGTCTGTTAAAGATGTCATCATTTGAGAATCCCAGAATCACAGAATTCCAGGATGGTTTGGGCTGCAAGGGACCTCAAACTCATCCAGCTCCAACCCCGTGCCATGGGCAGGGACACTTTTCACCAGCCCGAGTTGCTCAGAGCAAGAAAATTGGGATGGTTCCCAAGAAATTGCCAGAACAGAAACGTCACCAAATTCTCCAGTGTGACTTGTGGAGAGCCTGGAGCTCTCCTGCCCGGAGCAGCGCATCCCAAAGTGCCACCCGCCGGCCCCACCGCCGTCTGGGAGGGGGGACAGGGGGACAGGGGGGACAGGTGGGAAGTGCCGTGGCCCAGGAGCAGCAGCAGCAGGAGGAGGGGAAAAGCGGACTCGGCCGCGGAGGAGCCGAGGTTTTCCTTTGTGCGTGCTGGGATTTCTCCAGCAGGTGGAGATCTCAAAGCAGGGTTGTGCGCCCGAGGAAACGCTTCCCAAAACAAAGCCCAAACGGACAAATTCTCCAATAAAAAGTTTAAAGAAAGTGGTTAGGAGGAAAACGCCCGGGGAAGGTGTCACTTTTCCAGCTGCTACCTGAACTTCCCTTCCCGGAGAGTGATCCATACCTTTGCTAGTGGAGAGGTGGATACACAGTGTGGAGGAATTAATCTTCCTTTTCCCGTTTTTTTTTCTCCTTCCATAGGGTGTAGTGGGCTAATGGAAGCATATAATTACCGTGTTAGTATTAGGGAGCAATATAGGCGCAATAAATTAAGGCTGCTTTGCAATTAGAACGATGAACACAGCTGTGGAGACAAATGGCATATGTGCTAATTAAATAATTTGTCACTTGACTGTTAAGCAAACAATACGGGCTCTTTCCATCACCACCTCGGTCCCTGGCTGCGGGACGGGCCATTGACGGCCCACGGGGAGCAGACTGCGCTGCCTCCTCGGGCTGGGAGCGAAGGTGGAGTGGGACACAAAGCCACCCTGCGCTGGGAATTGTCTCCATTATTGTGGGGGAGAGCGGCAGAGCTCCCAGAGCCACTGCACCGTCAGGGCTGGGAGGGACCTCTGGAGATCAGCCAGGCAGGGTCACAGGAGCAGTGACACAGGAACGTGCCCAGGTGGGTTGGGGATGTCTCCAGACAGGGAGACTCCAGCCCCTCCCTGAGCAGCTGCTCCAGGGCTCTGCCCCTCCACAGAAAGTTCTTCCTCAGGTTAGGGTTGAACTTGTTGTGGTTTGTTTGTGGCCACTGCTCCTCATCCTGTCCCTGGCACCACTGAGCAGAGTCTGCACCATCCTGACACCCCTTGGAGAGAATTGTATGGATTGATGGATCCGCTCTCAGCTCTCCTTCCTCCAGACTGACCAGGCCCAGCTCCCCCAGGCTCTCCTCACCAGAGATGCTCCAGACCCCAAATCATCTCTGTGGCCTTCACTGGACTCTCTCCAGTAGCTCCTGTGGAGCCCAGAACTGAAGAGGACACTCCAGATGTGCCTCCCTGGGGCCGAGCAGAGGGGTAGGATCCCCTCCCTGACCTGCTGGGAATGCTCTTCCCAATGGTCCCCAGGACCCCAGGGGATCTCTGGGCTATCCCAGGACACTCTGTCATCCACCAAGAATCCCTGAATCTGGAAAAAAATCCTATTAATGTATAGATGTAGGATACAATAACATAAAAGTAATTTAATAAATAAACATTAAAATACAAATTTAAAAAATTGAATCAAGAAATACATGGTGACCAAGGTGACCAAAAAAACCCAAAAAAGCCCCCAGGAGTTCAGTATCTGCACCTTCCTCCTTTCAAGCAGAAACTCTTGTGCTGTAGAGATTTTGAGCTCTGCAACTGGGCCTTGTTTTACTGATTTACTGTAAAACCCAGCCAGGCTGGGTCCAGGAAAAGGGACCCAAAACCAAGATGGAGAGAAAAATCAAGGAGGACACCAAGGTACCAGGAGAGCCAAATGCCCAAAGATGGAAACCCAGTCATATTTAAAGATCTTTACAGGAGAAAAATTACATAGAATATTTAGAGAATTACAGTAATTCATAGAGAACTGTTCTACAATAAACCATAGGTACCATCTGGCACCGGAAAGGATTTTCTTCTGTCAGAAGGTTCAATGTTAAGAGTTTCAGGCACAAAAGCCCTCAAGTTCATTAAGCTTTTCTGATGTGGTTCATTAATTTGTTTGTTCCTCAGCTGATGGCAAGAGCTGGGTGTACCTTGGGATGCCCTTTAATAAAAATGTTGGGATTGCTGGGGTGTCTGTGCAGGGCTGGGGTTGGGCTGGATGATCCCTGGGGGTCCTTCCAGCACAGCACATTCCATGATTCTCTGCTTTGGGATTCCATGATCCCATGATTGCTTGATTTGGGAATGGTGTGAGCTGTGCCCATGCTGACTCCTCCAAGGATGGAAATGGGGGAAGAGCAGCACAAAAAAGGAACCCCACAGCTGCAGGATATTTTAATGCTCATCCCACGTCACAACATCACAGCTGTGCCACCACGGGGAACAGACAAGGAAAAGATGGGAATGAGTCATTTCCCAGATCCACCTGAGTGGATGATTGGCCCCTCTGCATTGCTGGATCCCTGAGAGGGTGACCAGGATTTAATCCTCCTAGGCAGCCCTGGAGCCCATGGCAGCAGCCAGGGACACATGGCACTGGGACAATCGCAGTTGGAGGCACCTGGAGCGGTTTTGGAGAGGCAGGGCTGTGGCAGGAGCAGCACAGGCTGGGCTGAGGTGCCACCTTTGGTGATGGGCAGCTCTGGGGCTCTGCAGGTCACTTGCAACAGCGCAAAGTTCTCCCTGGCCAAGGTTGACGCTTTCTGCATCACTGCCCACAGCTGGTCACCCTTTAGTGGCATTAATTATCTTTATTGCATTCCTGTCTCTAATCACCAAACCGTGTCCGTGCAGCTCCACCCCTCTGCCTCCTGCAGCACCTCAGGCAGGTGGGGAGATCCCCTGGAATTGTTCCATAAATGCCTGGCCGTGGCACTCAGTGCTCTGGGCTGGGGACAAGGTGGGCATGGGGCACAGCTTGGGCTCCATGGGCTGGGAGGGCTTTTCCAGCCCCAGGGATCCTGGGATTCTGTGTGTGTGGGGCTGTGGGAAGTTCCAGGTACATCGAGATGTTCATGGGCTGAAGTCACTCAGATAGGCACTGGAGTAAAAATGGCAAAATTTCCCAGAATCCCAGGATCCCTGGGGCTGGAAAAGCCCTCCCAGCCCATGGAGCCCAAGCTGTGCCCCATGCCCACCTTGTCCCCAGCGCAGAGCACTGAGTGCCACGGCCAGGCCTTGCTGGGACACCTGCAGGGATGGGCACTGCAAAGCTCCCTGGGCAGCCCTGCCAAGGCCTGAGCGCCCTTTCCATGGAGAAATTGCTCCTGGTGTCCAAGCCCAGCCTCCCCTGGCCCAGCCTGAGGCCGTTCCCTCTCCTCCTGTCCCTGTTCCCTGCCAGCACAGCCCGACCCCCCCGGCTGTCCCCTCCTGGCAGGAGCTGTGCAGAGCCACAAGGTTCCCCTGAGCCTCCTTTTCTCCAGGCTCAGCCCTTCCCCAGCTCCCTCAGCCTCTTCTTTCCACGAGGTGCTGTTTCTAACAGAAACTGAGCAATTAAACAGAAACGTACAGACACCACCACCCATTTATTTCCTGTATCCACTCCTCTCCAGCTCCTCCAGGTCCGCTCGGGAGGGAAATCCTTCCTGTGGGGGCATCTGTGGCAAAATTCCTGCTGCCCTGCACAAAACCATTTCCCCCGCTGTTCCCACTGGGAATCCCTGGGCCTATTCAGAGCGTGGCTGGGGAAAACAACAGCGCTGTGACCATCTGGGGACAGCAAACCGGGGCTGCCACCCGAGCGGCTCTGCGGCAGAAGGAGCGAGGGGCCGGGCCCGGCCCGCGCAGGGGGAAAGGAGCCCTTAGAAAGACATTTTCTGATGATTATTTTGGGAAACCTTCTGGTAATCCCCAGTCAATCTGCATGCTAATAGAGGTCATTTACCGCAGCAGAGTACTGGGGGAAGCTTTGCATAATAACAACGTGAGTTTGATTTGATACTAAAACTTTTCAACTGTTCCATCAAAGGC
The DNA here is from genome assembly GCA_036630365.1 of Acanthiza pusilla. Classification (NCBI taxonomy): domain Eukaryota; kingdom Metazoa; phylum Chordata; class Aves; order Passeriformes; family Acanthizidae; genus Acanthiza; species Acanthiza pusilla. Next base: position 6,771,049 of record JAXCHO010000111.1, on the reverse strand, counting down.
AGAGCTGAATTTCTGGGGGGAAAAAATGGCATTGAATGCAGGAGTGAATCTGGACACAGTTAAAGGGAGCTCTTTTTGATCAATTAGACCTCTCTGTGATGTCATCTTTATTACTTATTCTAATGAGATGGGTGTTGTAAAAAGGATTGGGGAGTGAAATCCATTGATAATCTCCTTAGCACTGGGGATAATATCCAAGGTTTCTCCCCCACATCGAGAGCTCTAAGCTGCTCTAATATACTTTAAGACTTCTCAGTATCTCCCTATTCTTAAGGAAGATGATTTTTCCCTCTGCGATGGCTGTAGGTTTGTTCGCTCTCCGAGTCGCTCGCTGAGGGATTTCCAGCTGCACTCGTTGCCATTCAGCGCTGGGTTTTGAGCACAAAAGGCCTGGTTTAACCCCAGAGCAGCGCTATCTGCTGCAGCCTGCCCAGGCTGCTGCGGCCAGGAGCACTGCAGCTGCAAACTTCCTGCACTGAAGTCATTGAAGTGCCTCGGCAAATATGGGGAATCTCTTCCGCGCGTTTAGAGGGAGAATGGGAGTTCTGGTGGAGTATTTGCACAGCACTTGGTTTCACCCGCACGCCTCCCGCCCTTAAAAGGTGCACAATGAAGTGATAAAATCACCAAAAGGAGGAAATTCATGGCACTTGAATTGGGATCTCTACTCTTTGTGCTGGCACCAGACCTTCCTGGGCGCCACCAGGAGAGAGAAACGCGGCAAGCTTCCCAAAGCCCCTGGAAAACGCCAAGAAAAAGGATACGGGCTTGGATGGAGTGAAGGGAAAGCGCTGTCCAAACTGCTGGACTACAGTCACAGTCATTGTGTGGGTGTGTTTGGAAAATAAAGAGGGAAACAGATCAAAAAAGAAAAAGAAGGAAAGAGAGAAAGAGAGAAAGAGAGAAAGAGAGAGAGAGAGAGAGAGAGAGAGAGAAAGAAAGAAAGAAAGAAAGAAAGAAAGAAAGAAAGAAAGAAAGAAAGAGAAAAAAGATGAAGAGAAGGAAAGAATGAAGGAAAGAAGGGAGGAGAGAATGAAAGAAGGAAAGAGAGAGAGAGGAAAAAAGAAGTAGAGGGAAAAAAAGGAAAAAGAAAGTGAGAAAGCAAGAGAAAAATAACGAAAGAGGGAAATGCAGAGAGAGAACTGGAGAAGGCAAGAGATGAAGAGAGGAAGGAAGGAAGGAAGGAAGGAAGGAAGGAAGGAAGGAAGGAAGGAAGGAAGGAAGATTTGAGATCCTAAGGAGTGTCTTCCAGAAAGAGATAAAGATGATACAAGACATAATTTTAAAAAAACAAAACCAAAAGATAATATATGAAAAAAAAAATTAAATTAGAAGAGAATTTGTTTCTGAACTTAGAGTTTCTTCCTCTTGACGCAAAGTTTTTTTCCCAAAGGGAAAGAATTCACATTCCTTATTCCTTAATAAAAAGGAATAGAGAAATACATGGACTTGGCGAAGAGAAATGCAAAGCAAAGTTGTGTTCAAATGTTCTGCCTCTGTGCTGGAGAGAAAGAACAGAGCACCCAGGGCAAGCCCAGCCGGGTGTGACATCCCGGTGACCCCAGAGCATCCCTGTGGGCTGGGCAGGAGGTGACAGCTCCTCAGGGCTGCTGTGCCACCCTTGCCACTGAAGGGAATGGCTGCAGCTCAGAGCCCCAGATCCCAGGATCCCTGGGGCTGGAAAAGCCCTCCCAGCCCATGGAGCCCAAGCTGTGCCCCATGCCCACCTTGCCCCAGCGCAGGGCACTGAGTGCCACGGCCAGGCCTTGCTGGGACACCTGCAGGGATAGGCACTCCAGCGGGGAAGCATCTCCAGGTGCCATCGGGAGCAGGGAGACAACGACGAGCAGGGACCAGCCTGGGCCAAAGCAGAGGGCGCTGGGGAGAGCTCCAGAGGGAACTGCAGCGCTTTGGAAGACAGAGCAACATCGGTGCAGTTCCTACCGAGGGAGAACAAAGCCAAACCTGCCAGAGGGTCCCTGTCAGGAGGAGCCAAAAGCTGCACTTTGTTTGTGATGAGAAGTCTTAGAACTCCCATTTCCTGAGGCTGCTCCCGCTCACAGCCACCCCAGCAGGCTGGGGACACGCGCTGCTGTCCCCTGGCCAGCGCTGCTGTCACAGCCCGGCCGAGGTGACTCTGCCGGCCCCGCCCGGGAGCACACGGTGGGCAGAGCGAGCTACGGTGTGTGCTCCTGCAGAGGAGCTCTCGCAGCTGCCAGCGCTCACATCTCCCCGCAGACATCGCCTCGGGGAGCCGGAGCTGCTGCTGCTCCCGCGGTGGCAGCGGGGACAGTCCCCTCCCGGCGCTCCGGACAGCGCAGCCGGGCCAGGTGGGCGCTCTGGGGGCTCTGCTGTGCTCATCTGCATCGGCTGCTGGCAGGGGAGCCGAGCGTGACGCGGTGTCCTGACCCTGTCTCACACAAATGCCAAGCTGTCCCCGTTCGTCCCCCCTGCGGCTTGATGGGACTCGTGTCCCCCTCCGGAGGGGCACACGGCAGCTCTGCAGCCTGGGGAGATCCGAGCAGCTCCTGGCATGGCCAAACCTGGCTCTGCTTCCCTGCCAGGGCAGCTCCCTGCCCTCCCTCTGCCTGTGCAGGGACAGCCAAAGGGAAAGCCGTGGGGACACCAGCCCTGGGTGACACAGCGGTGCCAGCACGAGCTGCACCCCCCAGGTCAGCGCTGGATCCCAGTGTGGCCCATGGCCCCATATCCCCTATGGATCCCAGTGTGGGCCATGGCCCTGCTCCCCTATGGATCCCAATGTGGGGCCATGGCCCCATATCCCCTATGGATCCCAATGTGGGCCATGGCCCCATATCCCCTATGGATCCCCCGCATGGGGCCATGGCCCTGCTCCCCTATGGATCCCCAATATGGATCATGGTGCAGCTCCCTATGGATCCCAGTGTGGGCCATGGCCCAGCTCCCCTATGGATCCCCCGCATGGGGCCATGGCCCAGCTCCCCTATGGATCCCCAGTATGGATCATGGTGCAGCTCCCTATGGATCCCTGTGTAGGGCCATGGCCCTGCTCCCCTATGGATCCCAGTGTGGGGCCATGGCCCCATATCCCCTATAGATCCCAGTGTGGGGCCATGGCCCAGCTCCCCTACGGATCCCAGTGTGGGGCCATGGCCCTGCTCCCCTATGGATCCCAGTGTGGGCCCTGGCCCCATATTCCCTATAGATCCCAATGTGGACCCTGGCCCCATATTCCCTATGGATCCCCTGCATGGGGCCATGGCCCTGCTCCCCTATGGATCCCAGTGTGGACCCTGGCCCCATATCCCCTATGGATCCCAGTGTGGGGCCATGGCCCCATATCCCCTATGGATCCCAGTGTGGGGCCATGGCCCCATATCCCCTATGGATCCCAGTGTGGGGCCATGGCCCTGCTCCCCTATGGATCCCTGTGTGGAGCCATGGCCCCATATCCCCTGTGGATCCCAATGTGGGCCATGTTCCCAGCTCCCTATGGATCTCCCTGGTGTGGGGCCATGGCCCAGCTCCCTATGGATCCCATAAGAAGGGTTTCTGGTCCTTGCAGGGAGATCAGCACAGGCCAAGCCAGCATTTTGTTCCTCAGAGCTCCTCAGGAGCGACTCGAGGGTTTGCCATCCAAGGCAATCCTCCCTCTGGAGAGCCCGGGGTGCCCCAGGGCCAGCTCTGGTCCCCTGGGCAGTGCCCAGGCAGCACTTTGCTGTCCCCAGCAGGGCAGGAGTCCCTGTGCCTGCGTGCACGACTCTGTCCCATCTGCCTGGCCCAGACAATGCCAGCACAGTCCCTCCTCCAGCTCGTGCAAGGACAACAAAACTGCCAATTAATGAAGAGTTGTCAGATGCTGCCAGGGCTCACGGGCCCAGGCGGTGACCCAACTGTCACCGTGGTGGACAGTAGGACAAGGCAAGAGCTCTCAATCAGTTTAGGGGCTTAAAAGCAGTGACTCACCAACAGACAACCATTGATTTTATCATTGAGCAATAATTATTGCATTGTTCAGGGGGTGTCAATGCCACTCTGTTCCGTGACAGTGGCCCTGTCCCCTCACAAATGATTTCTATCAAATGAAGAAGATAAATCCGAGAGGGAGCGTTTCTGGTGATGGGTTAGCAACAGCCATGAGGCAGCCCCAGAAGGAAAACCTGATTTACAGAAAATGAACCAAGTCCTGGGACCTTCCCCTCACTGAGTCCCCATGAGTTTAAGTTTTTCAAAGGGGCAGCTGTGGAGAGCGTAAAAACTCTGATATTCTCTGTGTTCTCTGAGCTGACACAGCCAGGATGGAGTTGAAGCAGTGGGAATGGTCTCCCAAAGCTGTAAAATGGGAGAGGGAGTCATCCCCACACACCGAGGAGGAGCTCCAACGCCCTGCAGTCAGAAAGGGCTCTGCCTTTGTGGGAGCGTGGGGCTGCTCTCCCTCCTGCTGCTCCCAGGCTGCTCTGGAGGAGCAGGGCTCGGTGCTGCTCCTTGTGAAGTTGGCTGACAGCTCTGGCAGGAGTCCCACTGCATCAAGAATTAAGAGTTTAGGGCAAAAGTCCTGGTGAGTCAGGTGCGTTTCTGCTGGTTCCGTGTCAAGCAGGTATTTTGGGTGCAGAGCAGTTTATTTCCCAGAAAGTCACAGCTGATGTCAGTCCCAGCGGGACAGGGTGGGAGCTGGTGGCTCCCTGAGATGTCCCCAGCAGGGAAGGATGGCTTGGGCCCATCCCAACCCTGTGGAGACACCGCAGAGAGGAGCAGCCCTCCCTCCCTCCCGGGGAGGCTGGGACAGCACCCAGGGCTCTGTGTGTCCAGCCCGGGAGCTGCCCCATCCCTCCGGCCCCTAGGCCACGGCAATCCCTGGATGTGTCCAGAGGCTGCCCTGGGCCACGGCAGTCCCTGGATGTGTCCAGAGGCTGCCCTGGGCCATGGCAATCCCTGGATGTGTCCAGAGGCTGCCCTGGGCCACGGCAATCCCTGGATGTGTCCAGAGGCTGCCCTGGGCCACGGCAATCCCTGGATGTGTCCAGAGGCTGCCCTGGGCCATGGCAGTCCCTGGATGTGTCCAGAGGCTGCCCAGAGCCATGGCAACCCCTGGATGTGTCCAGAGGCTGCCCTGGGCCATGGCAATCCCTGGATGTGTCCAGCAGCTGCCCAGAGCCATGGCAATCCCTGGATGTGTCCAGCAGCTGCCCAGAGCCATGGCAATCCCTGGATATGCCCAGCAGCTGCCCAGAGCCATGGCAATCCCTGGATATGCCCAGCAGCTGCCCAGAGCCACAGCAATCCCTGGATGTGTCCAGCAGCTGCCCAGAGCCACAGCAATCCCTGGATGTGTCCAGCAGCTGCCCAGAGCCATGGCAATCCCTGGATGTGTCCAGCAGCTGCCCAGAGCCACAGCAATCCCTGGATATGTCCAGCAGCTGCCCAGAGCCATGGCAATCCCTGGATATGTCCAGCAGCTGCCCAGAGCCACAGCAATCCCTGGATGTGTCCAGAGGCTGCCCAGAGCCATGGCAATCCCTGGATATGTCCAGCAGCTGCCCAGAGCCACAGCAATCCCTGGATGTGTCCAGAGGCTGCCCAGAGCCACGGCAATCCCTGGATGTGTCCAGCAGCTGCCCAGAGCCACCCTGGCCGCAGCTCTGGGAAGCGCCGTGGCTTTGGGAATCTCCAGGTCCGAAGGCCCTGTTCTGGGCAGACCATGCTCCCCTGCATCTGCCAAAGCCAACACGTTTCCCCCACCTCTGCCCAGCTCCCCTCCCCGCTGCTGGGGACCCTGGTGGCTTTTTTCAATGGTTGTTTTCTTTCTGCTTAAGACAGCCCCGCTTCTCTGCGGGGAGAAAGGCCCCGTTTGTGGGGCGCAGCTGCATCTCAAAGGTACATTGTTGGCCAGTTATGAATTTGCATGCCTTTACTAATGTGTGGAAACAGGAGAATTCTTTTGCTTTTTAATCGAAATTGATGTTATTCCTCTGCCAGTGGTACCCGAGGAACTGTTTTGTTCCATTTCCTCTCCTTTCATGCAGCCCTATTTATGTTTCGATCTGGTTTGCTGCCACCAAGAATCATTGTCATTGCCACCAGTGGCTCAGGGCCGGCCAAGTCCAGCAGCTGTGTGTTTAATGCCTCCTCTCACTAAGGTTTATTTCCTTGACAACATGGGCTTGTTTGAAGCAACTTTCCTCCCTTTAAGAAGAAAGAAAGAAAGAAAAAGTCCCTTTCCAGTGTCGCTTTTTATTTTTTCCTATTTTCCCCTTTTCCCTGGGTGTTTTTTTTCTTTCTTTTTTAGATGGCAGACAGGAGTGGGACTTGGGGCTGTGAATCCCGGGGCTACCCCCGGTTAGCACCCGATGGTCCCCACTTCCCCCCGCCCCAGAAGCTGGTCCTGCTCCTCGCTCCCCTCCACATCCCCAATGGAATACCTAGGTGGCCAAACGGGACCCGCTGACCTCTATATCCTGTTCCTTTCTCCGCGCTTTGCTGCCAGTTTCCTGGATAAAAGGCGAGAGTGAGAGATAATTAACAAAAAACATGGCCCTCGGACAATGAAACAACTGGCCTTGGCCAGCCAGAAATTTATCCTGGTTTTCTAGGTGAACTTTCTCCCATCAATCTTTCCTTTAACCTCCGTGTTAGTGGAAGCAATAGGAACACCCCCTCCCCTCCCCCGAGCAAATGCTTTCTTTTGAGGGGGAACAAAACCCGGGATCGGCGAGGGCCGAGGTAAAATCTGGGTGGTATCGTGCGGCCGCACAAAGCCCCCACTGTTCCCCGGGCCGGGGCTGGTGTTTTACAACAGGGGAGGGGAGAGGATGAATGGGCCGATGATGTGAAACAATCCCCGCGATTCAGGCCGACAAACCCATCCTCTGTTCCGCCGGGACCGGACAAAAAGAAGGGGAGAGCGAGCAGGGAGGGAATTAAACCCAAACCGCACCGTCTCGGGGAAATCTTTAAAGCGCTCTGGGCTGTGGTTCCGCAGCTTTCGGGTGTCCGTGCGCCTCCGGGGCTGAGCGAAGGGCCGGGAGGGCTTTGTCCGGGGAGCAGCACAATGGCCCAGAAGTGCCGGCATCTCTCGCTCCCAAACCCATCAGTGGCAAAAAAAATGATGGGCGGTGGGGTTGGGAGCAGGCGGGACAATGCGGCCCCACTTCAGGTCCCCTCGAGAGGGTATTATGGGCAGGGAAAATATTTGTGCTCTGAAGATGACACTCTCCATTTGTTAATGGCTCTCACCCGGCGCTGATAATCACACCCCGCGCTCTCCTGTCAGTTGTCTGCTGCTTCCCAATTAATGGGGCTTGCTCGGCAAAAGCATCCCTTTTTCTGCAGCCGAGACAATTCCATTGTGTTCACCTACTTGAGAAGAGGGAAAGGTGAATATGAGGGCATCGGGCATTGTAAATTCCCTCTAAAACACGAGCTGAAAGAGCACCCCTCCAATAAATTAAGGAGGCTTTACTCCCATTGGGAATGGCATGGTCAGGCTTGAGGGGGAGAATTTGGGGCAGAAATTTAGCATCACTTATTTGTCCAGACCTATTATTACTTGCAAAAAAAAAAAAAAAAATTCTTTAAAAGGCTGGGCCAATTGTAAGTTCTGCACACTGGCACAAGAGCCCAGACAGATGCATTAACACAGGCTGAGACAATAGCAAAAAGCAACAACTGCAAGGTGTAATAAATACTAAAAGCTTCTAGAAATGGCTTTATAACAAAAAAAAAAAAAAAATCGCATTTTGCTATGCAGGGACTGGTAAAAAGATGAGTAAGAAATTCAGCGTTTCCTGAGAAGTCACAGCCAGGCCACTTTCCCTCTTCAAAGACTAAACAAAATGAAAAAATTAAGCAAAAAAATCTCTTTGCAGAGGCCCAGCAGTACCTGGATTTAAAGCTAAGCATCCTTGGTACAAATCCCTCTTGGTGAATGCACAATATTCTCAATATACACAATATTCCCAATATTCCCAATATAAATACAAGGACAAGACAGGGACATCGTCGTCCCACCATATGACCATTTTGTTTTCCACTATTGCTCAGATTTACTTTCCATTTACTTTCTATTTATTTTCCATTTACTTGGAAAAGCTCCAACACTTTAACAAAGCTTCTGGGAGGCTTTTCTTGATCTTTACTGGGGTTGTCCAATCCAGAGCAACTTTCTGGGAAGACCATCCCTCCTTTGGCTCTGCAGCCTTGGAAATCACTCTTTTGGGATGAACTCTTTGCCGAACTGGTGGCTGATGGTTTGAGCTCCTTCTCAGGAGTAAACACATGTCCAGAGGGTCCCAGATTCCCCACTAAAGTGGGAATGAAGCAGAGGGTCCCCAGGGAAGAGCCACTGCTGCAGGGGACTTTGAAGAACACATTTTTCTGCTTGGCCTCCTGCTAGAAAACCTGTCCAGCTTTTTCCTTTAAGGCTGGCAAGCTTGGGAAAGGGAAGCCATGGGAATTGGTGGTGGCAGTCCCAGCAGTGCTCCCAGGCTGCTCTGGGCTGGAGGGACATTCAAGCCCACCCAGTGCCACCCCTGCCACGGCAGGGACACCTCCCACTGTCCCAGGCTGCTCCAAGCCCCAGTGTCCAACCTGGCCTGGAGCTCTTCCAGGGCTGGGACAAGCTGCCAAGGCTGTGACAGGAGGGGCTGGAGCCCTGTGCTCCTGAGGGACAGCCAGAGTTGAGCTGATTGCTCTGCTGCTCACGGTGCGACTCGGGGTTTGTGTCCTGTCCCCAACATCCCAGGGCAGAGTGGGCACCATGCCATTGGGGCAGATGGGCCTGGGCCATTCCAGCTCTGTTGCCCATCAAATCTGCTGTTTAGGCAAGCGTTCCCAGCCTGGGAGCTCAGGAGCTGAGGTGGGGTGTCAGGAGGACACCTTGGGGTCTCCTCTCCTGCTGGGAAGCCAAGGCTGCGAGTCCTTCCCTCCTCTTTCCTTCCCCGGTCCTCCAGCAGGGAATTCCAACATTTCAGGGCTGGAGCTGTTCCCAGAGGTGCTGCCATGGTCCCTGTGCCCAGAGGGGGTGGCATCCCTGGGCACGAGGGGAATGACAATGCCTGGAAAAGGGAAACCCTCCAGCCCTCTCTGCATCTTGTCACATCTGTCCCCAAAGGTCTGGCACTGAACACCAGGGGCTGCAGGGGAGCAGAGCAAGGTCTTCAGTCCCATGACAGGACGATGGGAGGCTGCCCTCGAGTAAGGAAACGTGGGTCAGGGAGGATCAAAACCCTTGGGTCACAACTCCACACGAACTCTGCCTTGTGCCTTGTCCCACAGCTGAGTTATCATCACCTTTGTCCCCTGTCCTGTCCAGGCCGGGCTGGAGCTGCTGGCCACAGGAGCAGCCAGGTGAGCCCCACCTGACCCTGCTGGTCTGTTCCTCAGGCTGCTTCCTCAGAATTCCCTTGAATTCTCCTCTTTTTGGGGTCCAGCTTGCAAGAAATGCACACATTTTAGGAGGCACTTCAGGAGGCAGGGGAGCTCCCAGGTGTGACAAACTCAGGTGGCAAAGCTGCCCCATCTCAACAAAGGCACAAAATCCACACGGGACACGACACAGGCTGAAGTGTCTGTCACCCTTTGCACCTGAGCTGCAAAAGTGACATCAGGAGCTTGTCCCAAGCTTCAGAAATCACAGAATCACAGCGTGCTTGGGGTTGGAGGGGACATCAGGAAATGACCCAGTCCTGCCCAGGCAGGGTCACAGGAGCAGTGACACAGGAACATGCCCAGGTGGGTTTGGGATGTCTCCAGAGAGGGAGGCTCCAGCTCCTCCCTGAGCAGCTGTTCCAGGCCTCTGCCCCTCCATGGAAAGAAGTTCTTCCTCAGGCTGGGGTGGAACTTGTGTTTCAGCTCATGGCCACTGCTCCTCACCCTGTCCCTGGACCACTGAGCAGGGCCCTCTCATTCAGAGTCAACCCAGATGAAAAAGACTGGAAAGTCACAAAGTCTTTTCCTATTTCCCACTTAATTGTCCTACAGAGCTGCTAAAGGGATCTGGTTTACCCCTTCAGCTGTGCTCATGCCCTCAGAAAAGGCCTTGTTTGATGCTAAAATAGAGCACAGCAGATCCTGAAGTTTCCCTCTGCCTGCATTTCCTTCCCTACCCAGGGGATAGCCTTGACAAAGCTGCTGACTTGTCGTGGGATGGTTCTGTGGAGCTCAGGATTCTCTTTTGATTTCCCTTTCCTTGGAAGCCCCTCCTGCCCGGCTCTGCACATGTGCAAACACGTCAAGCCCAACATTCTCCTCTCCCTTCTCCCCCGCTGCCGCATCTTCTGCCCAGATGGGACAGCTAATCCCTTTTCAGAGCCGCTCGTCTTCTGCTTTCAACACAATTTCCTTGACATCCCAAATTACAACCAAATGGGGGAAAGCAGGAATGAGCCTGAAATCAATTTCGGATCACTCCAAAGAAATAGATTTATAGCAAAAATAAATCAACCAAACCTTTGAGGGTGGATCCGTGGATTCTTGCGGAGGTCCTGGACGTGTTTAGTACCTGTTGATGGAGGCTGAGAGAGCCCCAGCCAGCGGGAGAGGGGCAGGGACAGCAGGGCTGGAGCCACGTGCCCCTGGGGACAGGGGACACTCGGCAGCCACGAGTTTTGTGTCCAGCACGAGGTTTGTGTCCCCCCCAAGAGGGGCACCCAGCCAGGGGGGTCCATCCAGCCCCTCACCCATGGTGTGCTTCATTATTTAATTTCATTTATTAATTTAATTAAATTATGGTGTCCTTGTGGGGTTTTCTGGGAGAGCCCCACCTGCGCCTGCACCTCGGTGTAAAGCACGAGCAGGTCACACAGGGTTTACTCTGCGGCTCCTTGGGAGCTAATGCGGTGTTTTCCAAAGGGAAGGAATCAGCAGAGGTGATAAATAAACTCTTTAATCTCAGAGCTGCAGCGAGCCAGCGGCACACGGGAGCAGGGACGGGAGGGACTTTGTTGGCAGAGCAGAGGGGACTGATTCCTGGGGCTAAGGGCAAATTCCTGCTCGGCTGCGTTCCAACTGCTGCAAAAGGGAACATGGATTATGTATTTCATAATAATATAGGAATAGAATAGAATAGAATAGAATAGAATAGAATAGAATAGAATAGAATAGAATATACATAATGCATAATATATAATGCATAATGCATAACATCTAATATCTAATATCTGATATATAACATATAACATATAACATATAACATATAACATATAACATATAACATATAACATATAGCATATAACATATAGCATATAACATATAACATATAACATATAACATATAATATATAATACATAATATATAATATATAATATATATGTATTATAAATATAATTTTTTTAAAATAACATTTTCTCTCCTTCCAGATACATTACAGTTTTTCTCCTCATTAGCACTGAACTTCAAAAATAATCTCACATCATCACGTGCTTACATCAAAGGTGCTGATTTTAACTCATTTACTGGGGACAAATTAACGAATTACAGCCCTAAGTGCTGAACCATATTGATGGGTTTGTTCCTCTCCCTTTCAAGAGATTTCATTTGGCTTTGAAATCCACAGGAATACTTTGGGAAGGAGGTGCTTTTCAGGCTGGGGAAGGGTAATAAAACCTGGTCTTTTGTTTTTAATTCATCTGCCTGGTCTAATTTGCCTCCCTGTTGCCATGGGCTCCCAGGGCCCTTTAAAGGATCTCCCAGGGTGCAAATGAGCAGGTCCCCGGGTGAGAGCTCTCCTCACCCTGCCGGGTCGGTGATGGGATCCCGCTTGAAGCAGGAGCACTGTGCTCGGAGTGGGGAAGGTGGATTCAGCAGGCAGTGCTGGATTCAAACGGAAAATATTTCCTCACTGTCGAGAGCAGAGCCCCTGATTGTGATCCTTGGGAATTTGCAGGGTTCAGGTCCTTGTCTTTTAGGGGGATCATATCCAGGACATGGATGACAGCGCAGAAGTGAGTGTTGGAAGCACAGAACTCCAGAGTGGGTTGGGGTGGGAGGGACCTTAAAGCTCATCCATGGCAGGGACACCTCCCACTGTCCCAGGCTGCTCCAAGCCCCAATGCCCAGCCTGCCCTTGGACACTGCCAGGGATCCAGGGGCAGCCACAGCTGCTCTGGGCACCCTGGGCCAGGGCCTGCCCACCCTCCCAGGAACAATTCTTTCCCTGTACCCAACCTGAGTTTCCCCTTTCAGTGTGAGCCCATTCCCCTTGTCCCAGCACTGCAGTTCCAGAGCCTGACCCCCCCGGCTGTCCCCTCCTGGCAGGAGCTGTGCAGAGCCACAAGGTTCCCCTGAGCCTCCTTTGCTCCAGGCTCAGCCCTTTCCCAGCTCCCTCAGCCGCTCCTGGGGCTCAGCCCTTCCCAGCTCCGTTCCCTGCCCTGGGCACCTCCAGCCCCTCCAGGGCTCTCCTGCAGGAGCACAACTGGAGCAGCCCTCAGGGGTGGTCAGCAGCTCCTGGCTTGAGTGCTTCCCACTGGAGCAGGGACCACACGGGCATGGCCAGACGGCTCCAGGAGCTGCTCCAGCTCCTCTGGTACCGACCAGGGCACCCCAAACCCCAGGGATTTGCTTCTCTCTTCCTCAAGGCCATTCCCAGCTCAGTGATGCAGCCGTGCCGGGACTGGCGAGGTAGGAAAGAGATTTCCTTGCCCTTGGGTTCAGCCTCCAGGGTGCCCACGGGAGCGGCTGGCGCTGGGAATGGAGCCGTGGCTCAGGGAGGGCTGAGGGAACAGTTCACACGGCGCTGCCGCGGGGCTGCTTTGGCTGGAGGGCTCGGGGGCTCCTCCGTCCCTCACCGGCACGGACCAGGTGGGATGGAGCTCTCCAGGTTCCTTTTCCCGTTCTCAACAGCTCCAGGTTCACCTCTGGCTGCAATCTCTGCTAGAGACTGGCTCGGTGTCCATCCCGAGGGTCCCAGAGGCTGTCCCGGGGCCGGGGCTGCCAGGGGTCCCTGGGAGCACTGGGAAGCGCCTGGTGGCACAGGGACACAGCTTCTCCCGAGCCCCGGTGATGGGCGAGCCCAGCCCGTCCCAGCTCTCCCCTCCCGACCCCATCAGGTCTCATTTCCCCTCCGGAGCCCCGGGAAGTCTCCGGCATCCCGCGTGGGGACACGAGCCGGAGTCACCGCGGCTAATGAGATCAAAGAGGAGCTCTTATCTCATCGCTCCAGCCCGGGCTCCGCCTGGGGACACCCCAATTCCCGCCAGCCCCTCTCCCTGCGTGACCACCGCCATAATTCCCACCTCCGAGAGAATTTGAAAATTGAAAGTAGCATCTATTGAGCTCCTCCGAGCACTTTCAAAGGCCTTGTAAGGCTGCGGTGGCCATTGTGCTGCGGGTAATTCTGTGTCACAACTAATTAGCGCCTAATAGCCGTGCTGGGGACAAAGTCCCCGCTTGACAAGAGAAGTCTCTTTGGGCTCGCATTCAGGCCTAATCTGACCCTGAATAGCGGAGATTACATGAGGTAATACAGCAGTTATTTCTACCTGCTGTAGTTCATAAGCTCCATCTCCAGCTGAGGCAGAGCCCCCTCCCCCTTTACAAAGATTATTTGTCATTAAAATGCTCAGGAGCTTTTTTTTCCCCTTTTTTTTCCCTTTTTTTTCCCCATTTTTTTTTTCTTTTTTAAATCTGGATGTTGCCTCCACTTTCAGAAAGGTTTTTGAAGGAAGATTAGCAGGATTAGGAAAGGTTCACATATGTTCAGCTTCACTATTGGTATTCAAGACATCACAACTTCAGCACCACCCAGGAAGCCCAAGAAAACCGGGAATGGAGACGGAGAGGCAGGGAAAAAGAGGCCTCCTGGCCAGGGAAAGGCAAGAGCTCTCCAGCAGGGAAAACAGTCGAGTCAGGCCTGCAGAAATTATTGGGGCAACCACAACACCCTGTCCTGGCTGGTAGATCTCAGAGTGACATTGCCACACTTTGTGTCTTCTGAGAAAATGAGATTTTTCTGGAGAACTCAAAGTGACATTGCCACACTTTTTTTTTGCATTTTTTGAGGAAATTAATTTTTTCTGGAGATCTCAAAGTGGCCTTGCAACACTTTTTTGTATTTTTTGAAGAAATGAGATTTTTCTGGTGATCTCAAAGTGGCGTTGCCATACTTTGCATTTTTTGAGGAAATGAGATTTTTCTGGGTTCAAGTCTCCTGGTCCAGGTTTACCCCTGGAGGTGCAGGTCAAAATACACAGAGGTCTTGCTTCAGGTCAATTTTTGTTTGTGTTGTAAGGTTGAAATCCATGCTCTAAATAGAATGATTTTTCTAAGACCCAGAGAACAGCTTACATGGAATTTGTGATTTTTTCCCTTTTTAGGCAACAATTTTTCTCCTTCTTTGGGATTTTCCAAAAAACTCCAAGCAATTCTTAACAGTTTTTCTCCCACCCTGACCCTTCTTTCTCCCTGACACCCTCATGGCTCCTCCTTGCCCTGTGAGGCGCTCGATCCTGGGGAAACTGATCCTCTGCTCCTTCCCCTTCCCTCTCCAGGAATTTCTTGACCCTGGCCCAGGGTGCCCAGAGCAGCTGTGGCTGCCCCTGGATCCCTGGCAGTGTCCAAGGCCAGGCTGGACATTGGGGCTTGGAGCAGCCTGGGACAGTGGGAGGTGTCCCTGCCATGGCAGGGGTGGCACTGGGTGGGATTTAGTGTCCCTCACAACCCAAACCATTCTGGGATTCTCTGATGATTCTGATTCCTTCCCAAACCTTTCCTTCCCAAGTCCCTTAGCCTGAGCCTCCCCGTTCCCTCCCTCCTGAGCCCTCCCCATTTCCCTGCCCCAGCTCCCAGCTCCACGCCAGGCACCTGACACGAGAGGTGGCCACGAAGGGCAGAGCCTGAGCCACGCTGAGGTTTTGGCAAGGAAAGGCTCCCAACCCCTCCCGGAGCTGTGCCCTTTGGAGCATGTTCAGCTGAGGGGCAGAGCCAGGACTTCACTCTCATCCAGTGCCGGGGGAAGCTCCGTGTGGGACTTAAAACAGGCCACGTTATTCCAGGCATTTCTGTTTTCGTTTTCTCCCAGTGGTTCCAAAGCCAGATGTGCTTTAAATCCTGGCCCCTGGAGCCCAGGAACACGTGGGAATGGGTCAGGGATGCTCCGGCCAGGAGAGAGCAGCTCCCACCCGACCCTTGGAGGGAGAAACAGCACAAAGAACCCAAAGTAATAAATCCAACATGTTAGAAAAAGATCAAAACTCCTCCAGAGCGTTACCGAAAGGGAGGAATCTCTCCTCGGCTTTTTTCCCTTGCAGCAAACACATAAAACCCCTGCCAAGAGCAGAACATCCTTCTGGAGCTCCACAGCTCGGGGAGGATCCTTCAAGAAGTTCAGGGGGAAGGGGGAGACTCCAGCACAGAAACCCCGCGCTGGCACAGGGGGTGGCACAAACGGAGGGGCTGAGGGCACAAGTGCATCTTCAGCATCGCGTGGGGTGAGAGGGACAGCCCCGAAAAAAATCCCAAAAAAACTCCTGAGGCTGCAGGAATATTCCCCCAGCCGAAGGGGGGTTTGGAATGCAGCGGTGCCGGAGCAGCTCCTGTGAACACAAACCTCTTCTGGAGGCTTTGTGCTTGAGGAGGGGAGGGAGGCACAGACCGCAGAACTTCAGATCCGAAGCTGTGCTGTGAGCCAGAATTCGTCTGCCTCCTGTGCCTGCAGCCAGGCTGGGGATGCTGCTGGAGGCAGCGTTTCCTTCTGGAGAATGCCTTCTTCTTTTGCTGTTTCCCTGTGCCACACAGATCTGCCTTCCTCAGACACACGAGGGGCAGCTCCTGCTTGCACACGGTGCAGATCTGGGATTTTATTTGGTGAAGCACAATCTGGTGCCTCCTCTAAAACAAGTCTTTTATTCTGGAAAGGAGTCAAACTTCCCTTCCAGGATAGATTTGATTAAACCCCTGGAGATTCTCCTTCCTTTGGGTCAACAAGATTTACCACAGGACGATTTTCTCTCTTTCTGCAAAACTTATCCCTGCTGTGTGGTCGAAGGCAGAAAAAGAGCAAAATTCACCTGTTCAGCCCCTGTCCCACACCTGGGAGGGCCCCGAGGGCCGCCCCACCCCAAGCCAAACGTGGGAAATGGGAAACCCCATCGGAGCATAGCCGTTTTTCGTATCCAGTTTTCCTTCTGGCTCTTAACAGGAAAAAACACAAGAGAAGGAGGAGGGGGGACCCAAACCTCTGCGAAAACTCCGCTGCTCCAGCGCTTTCCACGGGCCAGCCCTGAGCCCCCTCCCCAAGCCCCGGGGAGGGGCGGAAGGGTGGGGAGGGCTCGGCGAATATTCATGAGCATTAATGAGCATTAATGAGTATTAACGAGTATTAATGAGGGGGCGGGCCCCGGCCTGGCCGGGTTTGGCCGAGGCTCAGGAAAAGCGCAGCCCCAGTGGCTGTGCCCGCGGCTGGCAGCATCCCGGCCCGGGAGCCCCGGGGAGCCTCGGGGGAGCCCCGGGGGAGCCCGGCCGGGGGTACCGCTCCCAGCCGGAGCGATCTCGCATCCCGCGGCGCTGCCAGGGATGTGCCACGGGTTTACGGCCTGGAAAAGCGGCGGCAGAGCCCCACCCCACTCCTCTGCTGCGCACCCGAGCCACGGCACGGGATCGGCGCTGGGAGAGCATCCCACGGCACGGGATCAGTGCTGGGAGAACATCCCACGGCGCTGGGAGAACATCCCACAGCGCTGGGAGAACATCCCACAGCGCTGGGAGAACATCCCACGGCGCTGCAGGATCCTCTCCTCCTGCCGAGGGGTTGGGAGGAGGTGTCAGGACACTTTGGGCTCAGCTGGAGGAGCTGGGACCCCCAGGATGGGTGGGGCCGGTGGGCACTGCTCTGCAAAGATCCAGAGAGCCACATAAGAGCCAGAGTGCCACTTTCATGGGATCATGGAATCCCAGAAGGGTTTGGGTTGGGAGGGACCTCAAAGCCCACCCAGTGCCACCCCTGCCATGGCAGGGACACCTCCCACTGTCCCAGGCTGCTCCAGCCTGGCCTTGGACACTGCCAGGGATCCAGGGGCAGCCACAGCCTCTCTGGGCATCTTCCCATGTCACACCCAGCCATCCACCTCCCCCTCTCCCCAGAATCTCCGGGATGGAGCTGACAAATAGGAAGTGATGGCTGTAAAGTAGCTGGAGTAGCCCAGGAAAGTTGGGAAGAGTCGAGGAGAGACATATGGTTCCAGCACTCCCTAAAAATATAATTGCTGTCTTCAGGTGGCCGCACACCCTCTCCTTCTAATGAGAGAGATATTGAAAGACCTGAACTGTTTATGTGACATTTCAATAAATAATGCGGAGATTTGACAACATTTCCATATTCCTCCTTTAATGTCTGAATGTCTCTGACTTAATCCCAGTTCCTTGGCATTTATTACTGTTTGTTACACTAACAAGTGAGATTATGAGAATTCTAATGAAGGCTTCCAGTGAAAACCTCTGTGATTAAAATGCCATAATAACAGTTGCATGCATTTATGTGCCTGATTATCATAATCTATTTAGCACAAGTAAACACACAAACAGAAGGAGAAAAGCGAGCCCACTGCCACTCCAGCGAAAGGAGAATTGGAAATGAGGGAGAAACAATGTAAATATGTAAATGTCTTTGTGTATTCTTTTTATCTTTTTTTCTCATCCTTGCTTCCCCCCCACCCCCCCGCCCCGTGTGCTAATGAGACATCCATGGTTCGTCACATGTGGTCCCTCTTTGCTGGCCGGGGTGCGGGTTTTGGGCCATCTGCTGGGGCCACTGTGCCGAACAAAGCCACCCCGAGGGCGGGGGGGACACTGCCGCAACCTTTGACATCACGGGCGATGAGGACTGGTGTCCTCCCGGCGCGGGGCTTTGATTTGTTCACTCCCAACGCTTCGCTCAGCTGTTCCCCCATGAATGCCCCTCCCGGGAAGGCTCCAGCCCCCCAAAACTCTCAGCACACTGAGGAGAATTCTCATCAAATTTCTAATAGACACTTTGCTTTCCAGCCTTTTGTGGCATTTTTCTTTCATATTAAAGAACAAATCAAGTGAGAACCTCGTGGGAGGAATTGTCCCACTCTGCTCTGGGCTGGGGCAGCCTCATCTCCAGTGCTGGGGCAGTTCTGGGTGTCTCAATATAGGAAAGAGCCACAAGTGTCCAAAGGAGGGACACGAGGGTGGGGAAGGGCCTGGAGGGGCCACACGAGGTCACTTGGTCAGTTCAGCCTGGAGGAGCTGAGGGCAGAGCTCCCCGGGGGCTGCAGCTCCTCCCGAGGGACAGCGCAGGGACAGCTCCGAGCTCTGCTCTGGGACAGGGACAGAGCCAGGGGTGGCTGGAGCTGGGCCAGGGCAGCTCAGGCTGCAGATCAGGGAAAGGTTCTTCCCCCAGAGGGTGCTGGGCACTGCCCAGGCTCCCCAGGGAATGGGCACGGCCCCGAGGCTGCCAGAGCTCCAGGAGCGTTTGGACAGCGCTGCCAGGGATGGACAGGGTGGCATTGCTGGGGGGCTGGGCAGGGCCAGGGTGGGACTGGATGGTCCTGTGGGTCCCTTCCACTCAGGATATTCTGTAATTCAAAGTTCTTCATTCCAAGGATTCATTCCAAGGATTCATTCCAAGGATTCCATTCACCTGTTAGCATCAGGAATTTTAAGGAGTTTTCCTTATGAGCACAGGGCAGGGACAGGGCAAAAGGTTAACCTGAGGAAAAACCGATTTCCAGTGAGTATTTGCAGGAGAAGCAAAATACATCCATGTTTTCATGTTCTGCTCATCACTAAATGTTGCTTGGGCTGGCTTATTTTTAAGGAGCTCCCAGACAAACTCAAGATATGGAAAGAGGAAAAGAGAAGAAGGGAAGTATACGAGTGACACAGACAAGTGGGAAAATGGGACAAAGAGTTATGAAAATGCTGCTCAGGAAACTTAAAACGAGAACTAAAAATTCATGCTGCATTAGATGGGAAGAAAGGCATGGAATGGGTCCAGAGGATGCTGTGGATGCCTCGAGTGCTGGAGCCTCTCTGCTCTGGAGCCAGGCTGGGAGAGCTGGGGGTGTTCCCTGGAGAGGAGAAGGACACAGGGAGAGCTCCGAGCCCCTGGCAGGGCCTGAAGGGCTCCAGAAGAGCTGCAGAGGGACTGGGGACAAGGGCTGCAGGGACAGGACAAGGGGCAATGGCTTCCCACTGGCAGAGGGCACCCTGGGCCAGGGCCTGCCCACCCTCCCAGGGAACAATTCCTCATTCCCAACATCCCATCCAGCCCTGCCCTCTGCCACTGGCAACCATTCCCTGCCTCCTGTCCCTGCAGCCCTTGCAAATTGTCTCTCTCCATGTTTCCTGTGGCTCCTTCAGGCCCTGCAAAGCCATGAGGTCACCCCAGAGCCTTCTCCTCTCCAGGCTGAGCAATCCCAAGCCATTCCCATTAATCCCAGAGATGTGAGACTGATTCCAGTGATTGGCCGTGCTTGAGAGGACGACTGAGCCTGACAGACACAAGACCCAGAATCCGGCCTGGGTTTTAAATAGCAAATTAATTACTGTGTTCTCGATGAGGGCAGGTTCATGAGTGTCAAAAGTTTATAAATAAAGAGGGTTTTTTCCTGCTGGATGAGAACAGGAGATGGCCAATTTCCTGCATGTTTTTAATCCTGCAAATATCACAAACATCAGCTCTGGTATTTCTGAGACTTCCCTCTGGGTGACTCCTGTGAAGATGAGAAGCTTTTCCAGTCTCTGATTGAATGGGAAGACATGCTGAGTTTTTGGCAAAGAGCATGTGTCTCCAACATTTCCACGGAACAAGTGTTAACAAAAACAAACCCAGCGCTGGAAAAGAGGAGAGCCCCGAGGGAATAACAGCGACTGCCCTGCTCAATGAACTCGAGTTTCCTTCTTGGAGATGCCAGGTATCAAATGTGTTAATTGGGCAGGTGGAGGTGCACCAAAACCCAGGGGCTGGGCTTCACCTGCAAGTGACAGATACATCTGTACCTGACTGAGATACAGCCAGAAATAAATTAATGCCAAGGAAAAAGAAAGAAAACGAGGAAAAAGGGGCAAACCTGAATGCTGAAGTTGTTCTCTCCGTGAGTCTCCCCTCACACCTTCGAGCAGTGGGCAAAGAGCTCCCTGAGCTCAAGTCCTCGCTGTCAGGTGCTGAGCTTTGTGCTCCAGAGGGGTTTGGAGTGGGGCAGCGGTGACCCCAGTGGGGTCCTGAAGATCCCGCTCTGAACGGGGAAGTTTCAGAGGCTCTGGAGCTGCAGAGCCCAGGCTGGAGCCCCCAGCGCCGCGAACAGATGGGAGGCAGACAGCTCTGGCTTTCCGAGGCGGCGCTGAAACTGTTTTCAGCTGCGGGAGCTGCAGCCGCAGCCTGGCCCTCGGTCCTTGGGATGCCTCGGATTCCTCCCGGCCGGACCGGGCAGCTCCGGCGGGGCTGTGCGCATTCTGCGGGCCGCGGGCTCCGAGGGAATACGGGCAATAAACCCCTCCAACAATAACCTAATGACATTCCAAGTGATTTCCAGCATGAAAGCAATAGTCTGGTTTTTATTAAGTTATCACTTCATCATGTTCCCTGATTGCCTTCATTCATGCCTTAGTTGTCTACAGACGCTATTAAAAAAATAATACATATTCATAGCCAAGAAAATGGGCTCTGCTCCACATTTTAGTGTCAAAATCAAGTTCGGGTGAAGGGCTCCTCTGGGAACCCTCCGGGGCCGCTTCCCGGGATGCGCCAGCGAGAGGCGTTTGCGATGCGGAGCCTTCCCGAGTCCGGGGAGGGGGAGGTGCGACATTTAATTTGTCATCTCACGGCAGAGAGCGTCCCCCTTCTTCCTCGCACCCCCCTGACAGGACGGCAGAGCAGCACCGGGCGGTCCCGATCCCGATCCCGATCCCGATCCCGATCCCGATCCCGATCCCGATCCCGATCCCGATCCCGGTCCCGATCCCGATCCCAATCCCAGTCCCGCTCAAACGCCGCGGTCCCGCGGGCTGCGGGCGGGGCAGGGTTCGTGTCCGGATGGATGAACAGTGGTCACCAAGGACATTGCCCCCTTAGGGACTCAGACCCCGAGATTTCTGCTGCTGAGTAGGAGAGAGGCTTCCTCTCTGGAGGGGGGAGAAAAAGAAAAGAAGTAAAAGAAACCAGAAAAAACGAAGAACGGAAGGGGGGGGAAGGAGGGAAGGGAAAAGGATAAGGAAAAGGAGAAAGGGAAGGGGAAGGAAAAGAGGAAGGGGAAGGGAGAGGGGAAAGGGAAGAGGAAAGAGAAAGAAAATAAAAATAAAAAGGAAAAGCAAACGGAGCCAGTCCGCTGCCCATTTCTCCCTCCCCGGCCCTCCAGGGTGGTGCCAGAACGGCCTCAGGATGCAGCGGCCCCGAGCTCCGGCTGCCTCCCCCACGCCCGCGCCCTCTGTCCATCCCCTCTGTCCATCCCCTCTGCCATTCCCGCTGTCCATCCCCACTGTCCATCCCCGCTGTCCATCCCCACTGTCCATCCCCGCTGTCCATCCCCGCTGTCCATCCCCTCTGCTGTCCCCTCTGTCCATCCCCTCTGTCCATCCCCTCTGTCCATCCCCTCTGCTGTCCCCTCTGTCCGTCCCCTCTGTCCATCCCCTCTGTCCATCCCCTCTGTCCATCCCCTGTCCATCCCCGCTGTCCATCCCCTCTGCTGTCCCCTCTGTCCATCCCCTCTGTCCGTCCCCTCTGCCATTCCCGCTGTCCATCCCCACTGTCCATCCCCGCTGTCCATCCCCTGTCTATCTCCGCTGTCCATCCCCTGTCCGTCTCCGCTGTCCATCCCCTGTCCATCTCCGCTGTCCATCCCCTCTGCTGTCCCCTCTGTCCATCCCCTCTGTCCAACCCCTCTGTCTATCCCCTCTGTCCATCCCCGCTGCCCAGGGCAGGGCCGGAGGCCCTACGCAGCCTTTCCCCGCTATCCTTTCCCGCAGGTGACCCCCACCTCCTCTCCAGCCCCACCTGCACCGCCCCCGCGGGGCCGCAGGGGCTCCAGGGGCCCGTCCCCTCCCACCCCGGGCTGATGGAGCGGCCAGGGAAAGCCGCTCCCCGGGGCTGAGCCGCGGCTGCCGCAGACCCGACGGGGAGGACGGGACCCCCCACCCGTCTGACGGCTCCGACCTGCTCCGACCTTTTAAGAAGGAAAGGTCCCAGCCTTTAAGAAGGAAAATCACAGAGCCCTGGGACACAGGAGACGAGAGATGCGGCGTTTTCCTGGTCCTCACCCCAGCACCGCTGCCCTGGGGGCAGCCGCCCCAGCCCCGCCGCCCCTGCCGGCCTGGCCAGGGCCCGTTCCCCCTCCGCAGGCCGGGCAGTGCCGGGAGCCGGGACAGGCGCCGGGGTTTAATTCGTTGTGCTCGCTCTCGTCCTGTTTTCTGCGGCTCCAGCTCTGCGGCGCTCGGAGCCACCAGGCAAAGGCAGCGCCCGGCTCCTGCTGCCGCTTCCCCACGGCGGAATAAATGCAAACTTTGCACAGACAGCAGTCCCCCTTCCCGTCCCGCTCCGCACCTCCGGGGCTCACCCCCCACGCTCGGGGTGTCCCCCTGCCCGGCCGGGCGCGGGCACCGATGGCCGGAGCGGCCCCGCGGCCCGGGGGGAGCCCGGGCACGTCCCCGGTGGCCGGGCCGGGCGGCAGCGGGACACACGCCGGGCGGCGGGCCCGGCTGTCGCGGGGACAGATTTTCCTAATTGACCTGTTACGGATCATCCCCGCAACCGTTGGGAAACACATTTCCACGCTTCACTTCTTAACGTTTTAAATACATATTTAACGGATGGTTGAGGCTTGCCGGGCCAGCTGGGAAACGCACGGGTGTAAAAATAATACAACAAAGGCAAAGGGGCCGGGGGGGCCGGCGGGGAGGGGGCGGCCGGGGGATTTACCCCAGTGCGAGGAAGCTCCGACCCTGTTGCGCGGAGCTGCCGGGGCGAGGGGACTCGCCGGGAGCCGGGCGAGCAGCGCAGGAAGGCGGGAGGCATTTCCGAAGGTCATTTTTTGTTTGTTTGTTAACGTCCTTTGCTGCTTCTGCTCCCGTCTCGATTAAGGCTTTTTTGGGGGAGATTTAGGCGGCCGCTCCAAGAACTTCTCCAGGTCCCTGCGGAGCCGGAGCCGGGGGGCGCCCGGGGAAATTCGCTCGCGGGGAACGGAGAGGCCGAAACCCCGCTTTTCTCCGCCTCTCCTTGCAGCACTTGACGGGGGAAAAAGGCCCGGGCTCGGGGCAGGAGGGGCACCCGGCGGGGGAAGCGCTGTCCCGGTGCGTGCGGCGGGGCCGCGGCCGAGCGCTCCCGGCGGGGCGGACGGGCCGGGCACCGGGAAACACCGACGTGCCGCCGGGAGCCGGGGGCGGTTCGGTCCCGTCCTCGTCCCCGTCCCGTCCCGCCCCCCCCAACAGCTGTTCCCGGCGCTGTCATTGTTGCATTTTATTATGGATTTGACAAAAGTCCCTCCCCCCCGCCGCGCCCCCCCCGCCGGGCTCCCCGCGCCGCTCCGGCCGGCGCCCCCCCGCCCGCCCGCCCCATCGAGCCGGAGCGGCCCCGGTGACATCAGCCGTCCCCCCGCCGCCGCCGCGGATTGGCGCAGCCCCCCTCCCGCCCGGTGACATCGTTCCTCCCCGGCGCGGCTATAAAGCGGCCGCCGCTCCGCCGCAAGGTGCGCGCTGCTGCCGTGCTCGCCCGTCCCGGCGCGCCGCTCGCCACGGCCGCCCCGCGCACGGTGAGTGCCCCCGCGCCCGCGCGGACCCCGAGCCCGGCCCAGCGGACAGGAGCGGAGGGAGGGACGGGACGGGACGGGACGGGACGGGACGGGACGGGACGGGACGGGATGGGATGGGACGGGAGCCGCCCCCCGGCGAGGGGAGGGCGGGCAGCGGGGCCGGTCCCGCCGGGGCCGTCGCTTCCCGGCCCGGCGGAGCGGTCTCGCCGACGGGGCGGGCGGACGGGCGCGGTGCCCCGGCGAGCCGTGGCGGGCGCTGACGCGGGGCTGCCCGCGGGCTCTCTCCCCTCCGCAGGCTGCCCGGTGCGCGCCGCCGCCCCGCCCGCCGGGCCATGGACTCGGACGCCAGCCTGGTTTCCAGCCGCCCGTCCTCCCCGGAGCCCGATGACCTCTTCCTCACGGCCAGGAATAAAGGCAGCGGCGGGGGCTTCACGGGCGGCACCGTGTCCAGCTCCACGCAGAGCGACTCCCCGCCGGAGCTGAGCGCCGAGCTGCGCAGCGCCATGAGCGCTGCGGGGGTGGTGGTGGTGGACAAGCTGGGCTTCAAGTCCTCGTCGTCGTCCTCCTCCTCGTCCTCCTCTTCCTCCTCCAAGAAGGACAAGAAGCAGATGACGGAGCCGGAGCTGCAGCAGCTGCGGCTGAAGATCAACAGCCGGGAGCGCAAGCGGATGCACGACCTGAACATCGCCATGGACGGGCTGCGGGAGGTGATGCCCTACGCGCACGGCCCGTCGGTGCGCAAGCTCTCCAAGATCGCCACGCTCCTGCTGGCGCGCAACTACATCCTCATGCTCACCAACTCCCTGGAGGAGATGAAGCGCCTGGTCAGCGAGATCTACGGCGGCCACCACGCCGGCTTCCACCCCGCCGCCTGCCCCGGGGGCATGGGCGCCCACTCGGCGCCGCTGCCCGGCCACCCGGGCCACCCGGCCTCGCACCCCGTGCACCACCCCATCCTGCCCCCCGCCGCCGTTTCCAGCGCCTCCCTGCCCGGCTCCGGCCTCTCGGCCGTCAGCTCCATCCGGCCCCCGCACGGGCTCCTCAAGTCGCCCTCGGCCGCCGCCGCCGCCGCCGCCCCGCTGGGCAGCGGCTTCCAGCACTGGGGGGGGATGCCGTGCCCCTGCAGCATGTGCCAGGTGTCGGCCCCGCCGCACCACCACGTCTCCGGCATGGGCACCGCCAGCCTGCCCAGATTAGCCACCGACACCAAATGAGGCTCTCGGCGGGGCGGCCCCGCCGCGCCCCCGCGGCCCCGGCACCTCCAGGACCTACAAACGCTCCCCCCCGGCGGCGGCGGGACCCCCCCCGCTCCGCTCCCGGGGCCGCCGGAGGGGCGGCGGGAGGGGATGGAGCCCGGCCCGGGGTCTGCCCTGCTCCCCAAACACCGGGGGACCCCCCCGGCACGAGTAAAGCCCCGCGCACCTCCTGTATTTTTAATTTTCCGACGTTGCCGAGAACTCCGGAGGAGGGGAGGGCGGCGGTGCCTGGGCTCGCGGCGAATGGAGGAACCAAAACTGCGGAGGGGCTTCGGCTCGTTTATTTGTTTGTTTGTCCGTTCCCTCCCCTCTCCCGGTCTGGTTTCTACGCGTAGAGCCTTCGGAGCCGCTCCTGAGTCCCATCCCCCGGGCAGCCCATCCCCGGGGCTCCCGGAGCAGCGGCGTGCGGGCGGAGGAGCCGCCGGCAATGTCGGTTTGTTGCCCCCTGCCCCGCTGCCCAGCCCGCCGGGGCTTTTGTCGGTTTTCTTTCCGGTTCGGGATTTGTAAATAGACGATAACGACGCGAGTCCGCTCTGCCTGAGCTTTCCGTCCGTGCACTTGTTCTGTGTCAGCCTCATGAGTGAAAAAGGGGTCGGTTTGCTTTGATTTCGTTGGTTTGGGTTCTTGGGGTTTGTTGGGTTGTTTTACTTTTAAGCGTATAACACGTTTGTTTTGGTTTTTTTTACGTTCCTGCCACCTTTAACAAAGTTTGAACTCTTTAATGCTCTTTCTGTGTAGGAACTTTTACCCTGTCCGTGTTGCAATACTGAGAACTTGGGCTTGTTTCTGAAATAACAACTTTTCTTATCGCTGCCCCTTGCAGAGATTTTATCATCTGTTTATTTTTGTAAAAAAAAAAAAAAAAAAAAAAAAAAAAAAAGGAGAAAAAGAAAAAAAAGTTGCTAAATAATATTTATTACTTGTTTGGTTGCAAAAAAAAAAAAAAAAGTGATCCAATGTTGAGATTTTAAATAAAAAAAAAAAAAAGAAAAAAAGAAAAGCATTTTAGATAAATGTCTTTTTCCTCTTCCTCGCTGTCCGGGGAGGCGGAGGCAGGTGGGGAAGGGATGGGAATATTTTAGGCGCATCCTTGCCTGTTCACGAAGTTTTTTGTCAGTTTGCTTCGCTGGCGAATCGAAACCGCTTGGGGTTTGGGTTTGGTTTTTTTTTGTTGGGCTTTTTTTCTTCCTCATTTGTTCCCTTCAGAGTCAGGGCTGCAAGGAAAAACCGACCGCTACAGCGTCCGTAACGGGAAAATTTCTGTCTATCGAATCCAGCGCTTGGCAAAAGCTAAGTATTCATTAAATATTAATTCGGGGAGGGGAAACATTCAACTTGGCGCTGGGGAGTTCGCTCACTGCGATGGCTTCTGCGCATTTGACCTTCAACCAAAAACCCACCAAACGAAAATCCACGGAAAGGAAAATTCTTTGGGGACAGCCCCCATATTTTCCCCCTCCCCAAGTCGCTCGTGTGCGTGGCCCGGGGGCATTTGGGCAGTTCTGGACGCAGCTATTCGGGCAGGAGATATTTCGCACACCCCGAGCGAAGGGCTCTCGTGTTTTCGAGGAAAAGGAGGTCGGGGGGCTCCGGGACGGGCTAAGGTTCCCACGGTGCTCTCGGGGCTGCGGGTGGGCAGGAGCCCCCCAAGATCCGACTCCTCGCCGGGGCGAAGCCTTTCCCATCTCTCTCTCCAGACCGAGAGAAACGGCAGAACATTTATTTTAAAAAACTAGCGGGCTGCACTCGCATAAATACACAATTATTTTTAAATCCTGACGGCTCGTGGGGGAGTTTGGAGCGCACAGCCACCGGCGGGGAACCAGAGCCAGTCCGGACCCAGGGGACTCTTTGTTTGTTTTGGGTTTTTTCCTGTGTAAGCCGAGGCGGTCCCCGGCGGCAGGGCCGGGCCGGGCCGGGGTCCCCGCGGGCTGCGGGCTGCTCCCGGCGCCGCCGCCCCTCGGCGCTCCTGCCGGGCGGGGTCGGCTCCGTCCCTTCGCGCCAGCCCCTCCAGCAGAGGACAGAGGGGCTGGGGAAGGAGTGTCCCCCAGCCCGGCATCCTCCCAGTGGCTCCGGAAACACCCCCGGCCCCAGAGATTCTCCCCTTGCAGCACCCTCAGCCAGCGCGGCCCGGGCGGCGCAGGGACAGACGGAGCCCCGGGGACACAGGACGAGCATCGCTGGCTGCCCAGCGCCCTTCCCTGCCCCGGCTGGCTCCGGGGCTGCCCCTGGCTTTGGGGGCCGCCTCGGGGCGTCGGCTCCGTGCCGCTCTGCGGCTTTGGAGGCGATCCTTGCGGCACAAGCCCCCCGCCTCGGACTCCTCCCGCGGTGAGAGGAAGCCCAAAGCAGAGAGCGACATCCAGGTGTCCGCGGGCGCCTTGGGACGGTCCCCGAGACGGGAACCCTTCTGGCAGGCTCCGCTGCAAGCCAAGAGCCGGGCAGGGCCGTAGAGGGGCCAAGACCACGCCGGTCCCCGCCGCTCCTCGCCGAGCCCCGGCGGTGCGGGGCTGCCGAGCCGCTCGGGGAGCAGCACGGGGAGCTGCCATCAGGGATGCAGCCCCCCGGCCCCGGTTTGGCTCCTGGAGCCCCGTTACCGGTGCCCTACACCCCCCTGCACCCCCCCGTCCGTGGGGAGGCCGCAATAAGCAGAGCAGCTTTCCCAATTAGCAGAGCTCCGGCGAGGGAGCGCTGCTGCGGAGGAAGGGCAGGAGCAGGTGAGAATTAGAGGGAGCATCATTAGGAGCTGTTCTTTGTCTCTATTAAAGGCAATAATTAGCACCCTGACAGATGCAAAAGTCGGCAGCGGCCAGAAGCTGGTAAATCCTGCTCGTCTGCCTGCCCGGCTCGCGCCCGGAGGGGCCTGTCCCTGTCGCTAACAGGTGGCCCCGGGGAGCCCCGACGGGCGGGGGGGATGGCGGGGACCCGGCTCTTCTGCGGGGGCGTTCCGGCCCCACGGGTGGCAAAAGCAGAGGGCAAGAGCATCCCCGCGCCCCAAATGTCCCCTGGCCGCCAGGCTGAGGCCCTCCATCCCCTCCGGAACGGACGAGCCCGGGGCTGGGGCTGGGGCTGGGGCTGGGGCTGGGGCCGAGCCGTGCCTGCAGCCGGCTGCGCCCCCCGGGCCCTCCCCACGGGCTACCTGCGAGTGAAATCAGCCGCGCTGCGCCCCCCCGAGCGCCCCATATGCTCCCGGCCCCGGGAGAGCCCGCGGGTCCCCCGCCCGCAGCCGGATAGGGTTACGGGAGGGGGCGGCCCATATGCTCCGCGGGTCACCTGCCCGGGAGCCCCAGGGACCCGCACGGACCCCTCCCTTCACCCTCCTCTTGGGTTTTCTGGTGCTCTCAGGTCTATCGCGACCTGTCCCGACAGGAGGAGGAAGCCCCTGGCCGCACAGCCCGCGCCTGAGCCAGCTCCCTCCTCACCCCCTCCCTGCCTTCCTTCTTCTTGCCGCAGCCTCCTTCCCACTTTCCCCTTCTCTTTCTCTCCTTCCCCACTTCCCCTTTCTCTCTTTCATTTTTCTTCTCCTCTTCCCCACCGACCCTCAGGGCCAGAAACGCAGAGAGGAGCAGCCAGAGCTCATCAGGGACTGCAGTGACAGGACAAGGAGCAAGGGGTTCAAACTGAGAGGAGAAATTTAGATTCAATTTTGGGAATTAGGAATTGTTCCCTGGGAGGGTGGGCAGGCCCTGGCCCAGGGTGCCCAGAGCAGCTGTGGCTGCCCCTGGATCCCTGGCAGTGTCCAAGGCCAGGCTGGACATTGGGGCCTGGAGCAGCCTGGGGCAGTGGGAGGTGTCCCTGCCATGGCAGGGGTGGCACTGGATGGGCTTTAATGTCACTCCAACCCAAACATTCCATGGTTCAATCAGCACATTCTAGGCAGAAACCAAAAGGCATCCAGAAACCCGTGAGGAAGGGAAAGGTTGTCCATGTCTCGCTTCTACAGGAGATTTCTTCAGCCTCTGCCCGGAAAATGTTAAGCCAAGTGGATCAAACTCTTCTGCAAACCTCTGACTGTAGTGTTTCTCTTCCTCAGGGCACCTGCTCTGCTGCCTGCCGGTCCAGTCCTGTGGGATGGGATCTGCCAGAGCCCTGCACGGGGCTGCAGCCTCCCTTCCCTTTCATTGGAATGAATGTTCAGAGTGAGCATCCAAAGTCCCCTCGAAGACTTTCTAAAATCCATCTTTTACAACATGGAAAACGTGGTTTGTTTTTAGCTTGAACCCTCTCCCAGTGACACAAACCAGGGGCTGCCCACCGGCAGAGTGAGGGGCACAGGCACAGGTCACGCACACCTCATAGCGTGCACAAGCTGAACACACAAAATACTCATTTTTCCCCTTGAAAGCCTCATCACGCTGCCATTCTGGGGCCAAACTGCCCCGGGCCACCACTGCCATGTCCCCACGGCTGAGTCAGGGTGCTGGATGTGACAAGTGCTCCCTGGAGGGTCATTCCAGAGGTGACACCCATGGCATGGAATGGACAAACCTGGGGTCCTGTTTGACTGTTCTTGTTTTTACCCTTCCAGAGGTGAAAGGCTGATGTCCCATGTCCTGACGGATGGCCCAGGGGACGCTGCTGTTACAGGAGCCACACAGCCTCTGATGATGGCAGTGGCTCTTGCTGTGGCAGGACAGTGCTTGGAGCAGAGCTCTGGTGTCCCTGGCAGTGGCTTTGCCATTCCTGTGGGGATCAGGGATCTCCAGGCCTGGGACTCAGCATTACCCAGATCACCCCAAAACCTCGGGGGCAGCTGTGGGATGGATTTTCCAAAGCATTACCACAGAATCCCAGAAGTCTGGGGTTGGAAGGGAGATGGAGATCACCCAGCCCTGCCCCGGCAGGGTCACAGGAGCAGTGACACAGGAGCAGTGACACAGGAACATGCCCAGGTGGGTTGGGGATATCTCCAGAGAGGGAGACACCAGCGCCTTGCTGAGCAGCTGCTCCAGGGCTCTGCCCCTCCACGGAAAGAAGTTCTTCCTCAGGCTGGGGTTGAACTTGTGTTTCTGCTCATGGCCACTGTTCCCCATCTTGTCCCTGGCCCCATCCTCTGTCCCTGGCCCCATCCTCTGCCACCAACACCCCCACGAGCTCTCAGCACCTTAACCCAGCCCTGCACACCTGGTTTTCTGTGCAGGGCTTGAGGTGGGAAGGGAGATTTTCCCAAAGCCTCACTCCAGCCCCGAGAGCCTTTCCAACCAGGCAGGGGCAGGCTAAAGGCAATCCTTGGGCTCTGCCAACTCTCTGGGCATCACAGGGCACCCAAACTGAGTTTTCCACTGCAGGCATTCAATATTTTAATATTTCTGCTGAAAATTGCTCAGGGAGACAGTGACTGATGGTGGCAGTGTGGCCAGGAGCCTGTGCCTGCTCCAGCTCTGCAAAAGGGCAGCAAGTGCTCCAGTCCTGGTTTGGTGTCAGAACTCCCAAAGTTCATTCATTAGAAAGAATGCAGCTTTAAATACTGGATCAGCCAGGAACCTGCAGCATTTCATGGAGCAGTTTATAGCAGAGACATCTCAAAACCTCTCTCAAGTGGACAAGCTCTAAATACTCCGAAAAAAATGTTGTAATTTTCCCCACTTTTTAAACTTGTAGAGAGATGTGGGGTTTATACCATTGAGCAAAACAGATACCACAGCCCACACCAGAATAAAAAGACAAAGTATCTTTAGTCTTTAGAATGGAGGAGAATCTTCCATGGCATTTCATGAAGTCTTCATCAGACTAAGTTATATTACTATCAGAAGTTACGAGAAGGAAAAAACACAGCTCATTAAGAAAAACTAAATAAAAGTGTCTCAGCATTTTTGTCTGGAAAAGTGTTCTCCTGGAAAATTTATTGGAATCAGGAGAATCCTCAGCAGATCATTCACTCAAGAGCTATTTCCTGATAAGAAAATAAGAACACCAATGCTGGTCCTGGTTAGCACATCAGAGATCAATTGATTACAAATATGGATCATTAATTGATGCCAGGAATGTTTTAATCATTCTGAAAATTGGGAACTCAGGCTGGGCTTTAATGAGCACTAGGCAAATTCTCTCTTTTTTAAAAAATCCTCTCAAAAATTCCAGACTTGGTGGGATTTGGGGTGCTCTCCTGTGCAGGGAGTGGGAGTTTGGTGATCCTTGTGGGTTGGGATATTCCACGATTCCATGACTCTCCTGGCTCGCTCAGCCTCTGAAAACCCAGCCAGGCCCCCACCGCCCTGCTCTCCCCCTCCCAGAGGGGTTGTGCTGCTTTCAGGGACAGCAAGCCTGGACCCAAAAGCTTTCTGCAGCTTCCCAGTCCAACCTGTTCCGGCTGGAAATAGGGAAGAGAGAGGGAAAAGGCAGGGTCTGAACAGCCCCGGGGGTGCTCCAGCCCTCGGGAGTCACAAACAGCTCGGGGTCGGATCCTCGGGAAGCTCCGCGCTTACCCCGCGGCTTTTCCCCTAAAAGATGGATGTAAATGCAAAAGAGTGTTTCCCTTTGCCATTCACGCCCATTCTTGGGATTGGCTTTAGAAGTTTTGTTCTGCCATTTATCTTCACTTGTTGGAGATGTCTTGACAAACTCCTGAGAATTAATTTCCCATCAGCTTTTTGCCTGCTCTCCTTGAACTGCCAGGTCAGCTCTCCCCATATGCATTAGCAGGGGTTATCGGGATGGGCCACCCTGCTCCATTGTCCCCGCCCGGCGCTGTCGCTGTCCCGCAGCACAGCAGTGTCATGCACATGGGGAAGCGCGGAGGGACTCAGGCTCGGCTGCTGTCATCAATCATCCATCGCGCTGCCAAACCCAATACAATTGGATCAGGCCCAGTACCGGGGGTGTTCCCTGCCAGGCAGGAGTGTGCCTTTTACTTTA
Source organism: Acanthiza pusilla (assembly GCA_036630365.1). Taxonomy (NCBI): domain Eukaryota; kingdom Metazoa; phylum Chordata; class Aves; order Passeriformes; family Acanthizidae; genus Acanthiza; species Acanthiza pusilla. Next base: position 6,739,263 of record JAXCHO010000111.1, on the reverse strand, counting down.
ATATATTCCCAATGTTGATCCTATTAGCAGGAAAAATCAATCAATCACTGTCAGCAAACATCACCAGGCTGCAGATTGATCACAGTGTCAGGATTGTTGGAGGATCCTGCAGATGCAGCAGGCATTTGTTAAATGCTATTTTCAGAAAGACATATACATATATGTATAAGACACATTTATACACCTCTTTGTCTGCTTGAAAAAGGAAAAAAAAAAAAACAGAAAAACACACACAGTTCTTGGGTTTTTGGGGGTTTTTTTGGTGTGGATTTTGTTTTTTTCCAAAAGCAGCCACAGCGTTAATCAGTCTTATAAGAAAAACCCTTTTGAGTAAAAAATGAGCAGAGTTTTGGGAGGGGGGATCTTGTTTTGTTCCTCCTGGGGGAGTGGAGCAAGGTTTGCCTTGCTGTGCCTAAGGCTAAGGAGATGTCCCACAGGGAGAGGGAGACTCCAGACTCCTTCTAAAGAGTGGAGCTGGGGCATTTTCTGTGGGAGAGAAACCCCTCCAAGGTGGGAACTCAGCCCCCCCTGCTGTGCTCAGCCCCATTTGGGGCTGTGCTGAACAGCCCATGGAGTTTTTCTCCCCTCTCCCTCTCTCCTTTCCCCAGCAAAAATAATTCCATATTAATTTAATGCTGCTCGAGTAACAGAGAAAGGCTTCCCTGCAAAGGGCAGTGCAGGGAGCTGAGCACGCCAGGGCTGCAGAACTGTTCCTATCCAAACCCATTCCAGTGTCCCAAAAGGGATGAGAGGAATCCTTTTCCATGTCAGAACTTTTGGCACAGAGGGAAAAGTGTGGGAGGTGGAGGGGGAAAGGAGCTGCGTTCAGAAAAACGTGGGAGAGCTCTTGGGATGTTTTCTCTCACCTGCCCAGAGCAGCTGTGGCTGCCCCTGGATCCCTGGCAGTGTCCAAGGCCAGGCTGGACATTGGGGCTTGGAGCAGCCTGGGACAGTGGGAGGTGTCCCTGCCATGGCAGGGGTGGCGCTGGGTGGGCTTTGAGGTCCCTCCAACCCAAACCAATCTGTGACTGATTTTGTTTGAGATGTCAGAGCAGCGCCTCTGGAGCTGCAGCCCCTGCCCTGCTGCTCACTGGGACCTGGTTTTGGGACAGGTTTTCCTGCACGGTTTGTGTCTCCACCAGGCACCATCAGAGGAGCTGTCAGAGGGAATTTGCCCCTCCAGGACCCTCCCTGTCTGCTCTTCCCTTCCCAGGATGGGCAGCTCCAGCCCCTGAGGCTTGCAGGAGCCTTACGCCAACATTCCCCGAAATCCAGCCCCCGCTCAAGGGTCTGCAGATGGCTCAGGGAATCTCCCGTGCGCTGGAAAATCTCCTGGAATCCCACACGATCCGTGCTGAGCTGCTCTGTGCAGAGGGGACGGCCCGGTGTGAGCAGGGCCAGGAGCTGACCTGGAGGGTCCCTGAGGGTCCCTTCCAGCTCGGGATATCCTGTGACTCCAGGATTCTCTGAAGGGTTTATTGCTCCCACCGAGGCTCGGGGAGGTCTGTGGGCACCACCCCAAACCCCACAGCTCTCACCACTTGCAGCCTTTGCTCGTGCAATTGTTGCAAAAGTTGATTAGAAATTAAACTGGAGAAAGGTAGAAAAAGTGAAAAAATGCCTTAATGGGAATGGAGCTGGTGGGAAAGGGAAGGGCTGCACATCCCGGGAGCTTTTACAGGGCTTGAAGTGCCTGGAAGTGATGGGGAAGGGAGGAGGGAAGCATCAGCTCCCAGGAACAGCTGCCCCAGAGCAGGATCCAGCCCTGGGTACACCCCAGCACTCGGCCCCCGACATTCCCGGGGCAGGAGCAGGAGCAGGAGCAGGAGTAGGAGCAGGAGCAGGAGCAGGAGCAGGAGCAGGAGCAGGAGCAGGGGCAGGAGCAGGGGCAGGAGCAGGAGCAGGAGCAGGAGCAGGGGCAGGGGCAGGAGCAGGAGCAGGACAGAGCCCCCGGAGCCATCCCGCTCCAGGCTCTGACCCTGCCCACAAAAACGCCAAAAGCTGCGGAGGGAGAGGGGAGGTGGGAGAACGGGAGACACAAATCCACGGCATCCAGACGGGTCCTGCGGAAGGGAGGAGCTCCTGAGGTGGGGATGTGAAGAGTGGGATTTGCCTGAGACAACACAATAAACACACAATTCAGATTTTGTTTCTTTTTCATGTCTATGGGGGAAAATCCTCTGTAGCTTCATTAACAAACCTGTCCCTAATCCTACCCAAACCTTCTGAAAAAAGATGATATTAACTGAAATCCAGCCGGCCTTCCAGAGCCTGGGAGTAAATGAACTTTTAATGCATGGAGAACATATTCATTATAATGTATAAAGAGGCAATTTTCATTTTGTTTGTGTTCTTAAGAGTGTGACAGCGTCTTGTTTGCCACTGCCCCTGGGTATAAGCCAGCATTGTGCGCCTTAATTAGATATTCCCGTGCTAGTGTGAGGGACATATGTCTATTCACGGGAACAAACATCAAGAGTCTGCCACGGCCTTTCATGTCCTGCTACGTCGGAATAAAGGCAGAGCAAGTGCAAGCTCTCCCAAGGACCTGTGGCCCCAAGCAGCTTGAACACAACGCGCCGGCATTCAGCGATTGGTTACAGTTTATTAACAGCCCATAAACTCCTCATCTGCTCCTGCTCTCGTTAAAGTTGTCACCTGCGGCTGCCACGGCGGCACAGTGGCGCTGGGAATGGGGCTCGGCGCTTTCCTCGCTCCCTCCCTCCCTTGTGCGGGGCTGAGGCTGGGCGAGGTGGCCCAAAATGGAACAGAAATGCCCCAAAAGCTGCGGCTGCTCGTCCCTGCGGCTCAGGAGCCTGCGGGGACACCGCAGGAGCTCAGGTTCGCCCATGCCGGCCGGGGACCAGCCCTGAGCTGGCATCACCTGGGGCGTGTGCTCAGACCCCTCTTGAAGGCTTTCCCTCGTCACAAAGCCAAAGCCTGATTTGGGCAAAATGAAGGGATTTGAGGAGATCTGACAGAGTGAGATGAGCCAGGCCAGGAGCTCTGACTAGAGGCAGGGTCAGAGTCAGCCTTTGAGGACAGCGCAGGTGACAATGGCACAGGGAAGCTGTGGCTGCCCCTGGACCCCTGGCAGTGTCCAAGGCCAGGCTGGACGTTGGGGCTTGGAGCAGCCTGGGACAGTGGCAGGTGTCCCTGCCATGGCAGGGGTGGCACTGGATGGGCTTTAAGCTCCTTCCAACCCAAACCATTCTGGGATTCTGTGACAATGAAACCTCACAGGCTGCCCAAGAGCCTGGACACCTGCAGGGACCATTAAATACCTCAGGGAAAATGGTCTTTGCCATCGCTGTGAGGTCACCATGGACAGCACCCTCAGCTGGCACACCCAGTTTGGCTGTGAGTGTGCAGAATTCCTTTTTTTGATGCCCTTCCGGCATCTCAGCAGCTTCGCTTCCCCTGGCACCACCGGGAGCTCCAGCCAAAAGCTGATCCTGCCAAACCCTCCCAGCCGTGTGATGCCTTCACAGCAGCCCAGGACAAGCCCTGATCTCCTGAGAGGTGTGCAGGGAGGGACATCCGCCCTGCATCCACCAGGAGCCTGGCTGGGATAATTGGGTGGGATAATGAGTGGGATTAATGACCTGTTCTCCTGCAGCACAGCCTCAGAGTCCGGCTGCAGCAGCTCAGAGCAGGCAGGAACAGACCCGGCCTGAGAATCTCCCTGGCGGTGCCTCAGGGCTGCTGCCCAGGACTTGGCACCTCTGCCACCCCACAGCCACCTCTATCCACCCCACAGCCACCTCTATCCACCCCACAGCCACCTCTGTCCACCCCACAGCCGCCTCTGTCCTCCCCACAGCCACCTCTATCCACCCCACAGCCACCCCTGTTCACCCCACAGCCGCCTCTATCCACCCCACAGCCACCCCTGTCCACCCCACAGCCACCTCTGCCACCCCACAGCCACCTCTATCCACCCCACAGCCACCTCTATCCACCCCACAGCCGCCTCTGTCCACCCCACAGCCACCTCTATCCACCCCACAGCCACCTCTATCCACCCCACAGCCGCCTCTATCCACCCCACAGCCACCTCTGTCCACCCCACAGCCACCTCTGTCCACCCCACAGCCACCTCTGCCCACCCCACAGCCACCCCTGTCCACCCCACAGCCACCTCTGTCCTCCCCACAGTCACCTCTGTCCACCCCACAGGCACAGCAAGAGCTGCCCCAGGCCAGCCTGGCTGTTGGCAGCAGTTTGGATTTTTGTCATCCCAGCAGTGCTGGGCAACGGCAGATGGAGAAAACCTGGCTGGAGGGACAGTCCTGGAATACCACATTGGATAAATGCTTTCTGAGGTGGATGTTGAGCTGGCCCCAGGGTGGATCCCAGCTCCACAGAAACCACGAACAAGCCCCACACCTGCACCTGGAAGGGAGGACAGGAGGGTTTGGTCACTAGGACTTCTCTTCCAGTGTCCCCCTTTGGTCTCTGGCCAGTGGCATCACTTGTGGGGACCTCAAAGCCCATGCAGTGCCACCCCTGCCGTGGCAGGGACACCTCCCACTGTCCCAGGCTGCTCCAAGCCCCAATGTCCAGCCTGGCCTTGGACACTGCCAGGGATCCAGGGGCAGCCACAGCTGCTCTGGGCACCCTGGGCCAGGGCCTGCCCACCCTCCCAGGGAACAATTCCTCATTCCCAAGATCCCATCCAGCCCTGCCCTCTGCCACTGCCAACCATTCCCTGGCTCCTGTCCCTCCAGCCCTTGGAAATTGTCTCTCTCCATCTTTCCTGGGGCTCCTTCAGGTCCTGGAAGGCCACAGTTGGGTGACCCCGGAGCCTCCTCAGATCCTGGAGCTCTGGGAAGCTGAGTGCTCCCATAGCCAAGAGAAGGATTTGACACTGATGATTCTAATGCCATTTTAGCACTCTGAAATCAGGAGGAGCTGAGCAGAGCAGAGCAGAAGAAGCACAAACAAATCTCTGCTCCTGGGCACAGCCTGTGTCAGGCTGGAGGGTTTTCATTGTGGGTTTTTTTCCCTGCTCACACATGCACACCCAGAATCCCAAATCCTCCAGAGCCCTCTCTCCAGAGGCCAAAACATGCTTCTACCAGGTTGGCTCTCGGAGGAACAAAACTGTGCTGTTTATCCTGACAAAGGATAGGCCAGACTGAGTTAATCCCGGCCCGGGCCCATCCGGCCCGCCCTTGGCCGAGCATCCCCCCGGAGTGCCAGGGAGGGAATTCATCCCGCTGGGAACGGGCTGAGCCTGCCGGGAGCGGGGCGGGGGCCGCGGCCCGGCTGCTCTGTATGCAGGGGGAGCTTCCGTGGCGCTCCCGTCCTGGCCATTGTTCGCCGGGCACGGCAACCATCTGGAAAAGGCAGGCTGGGAGAGCCCCCGCCTGCCGCAGCCGCATCCCCGCGCTTCCTGCGCCGCGGGGGCCGCGGCCACGCCGGGACAAGGACAAGGACAAGGATGGCTCGTTCCCAAGGTGGCACCGAGCAGCGCTCCGGCACCGCCGCACAGCCTGTGCCGCGATCCGGGCTGGCTCCGGGGACACGGGGGAGAGGGTGGCTCGGGGAGCAGCCCTTCCGCGGTCCCGCTGGAGTGTCCCGCGGTGCCGGGGCTGGGAGCCTCCTCTCCTGCACCCTACCCAAGGCTGAGAGTGATTGGAAGCGTTCACTGTGTTTTTTGTCTCGGGTTTGGGGTGGCCAGGGACAGATTTCGGTGAGTGAGGTGTGTTCTGCACCCCTTTCCCTGCCCGCAAGTCACTCAGCATTGCTGGCTGTGCTGATGGCTCCCTTTGGGTTCTCCAAAGGCTCCTCTGCTACGAGGGTTTGGTGAGGGCAGCTTTGTCCAGACCACGATGGATCAGCAACTTTTCCAGCATCTCCCTGTCCAGTCATAGTCTGGCCTGGCTGCTCACCCTCCCTGAGCAGGAGCAGGTTGGAAATGGATACGGAAGGAGGGAAATGATTAAGATTTAAGATTAAAAGATTAAGATTGAAATTTAAGATTAAAAGGAAACTTTTGTCACTTTAATCACTTGCAGGAACAGGGGGCTGGTCATTCCCACTGTTTGCTGTGCTTCCTTCCCCTGCTTTGCCAAATCTTCCCCACCAAACAGGAATCCACAGGCACAGGAATCATTTCACTGTTTTCCAACGCAAGGGCTGTGGTGCTTGCATTGCTCCACCACTTTACTCCATCCATGGGATTCTCACGGGGGCTTCACTTCCTCACAAATGACCATGTAAGGGATAAGTGTAGGGGGAATTTGGGTGTTATTCCACTCAGCAGCAAAACCTAAACAAGTTAGGGAGCTAAATCCTATTTAACAGAGTTCCTGATGTACTTAAGCTTCTTCTTTGCTGACTCACCTCTCCTGGGAAGCTCCCACAAAACCAATCAGAGCTGCCATGTGCAGGCCTGTGGGGATGGCACCAGCCTGCCACTGAATTCCAGAGCTGGCACCAACTTCTCATTGTAGAGAGCCTTGAGACCCCACACAGGGAGTGACAGAATCCCTGAGGCTGGAAAAGCCCTCCCAGCCCATGGAGGCCAAGCTGTGCCCCATGCCCACCTTGTCCCCAGCCCAGAGCACTGAGTGCCACGGCCAGGCCTTGCTGGGACACCTGCAGGGATGGGCACTGCAAAGCTCCCTGGGCAGCCCTGCCAAGGCCTGAGCGCCCTTTCCATGCAGAAATTGCTCCTGCTGTCCAAGCCCAGCCTCCCCTGGCCCAGCCTGAGGCCGTTCCCTCTCCTCCTGTCCCTGTTCCCTGCCAGCACAGCCCGACCCCCCCGGCTGTCCCCTCCTGGCAGGAGCTGTGCAGAGCCACAAGGTTCCCCTGAGCCTCCTTTGCTCCAGGCTCAGCCCTTTCCCAGCTCCCTCAGCCACTCCTGAGCTCCATTCCCTTCCCTGGACACGCTCCAGCCCCTTCCAGGGCTCTCCTGCAGGACCCAGAACTGGACACAAATCTCCTTTCCTTGCTCTCCACTGGGGTCACCTGAGCCACCAACACCTCTGAGCCCTGAGGAAGTGCCACCTGTGCAGGGCATTTTCTGAACTTGCTGACAAAACCAGAGGGACCAAGATGTTTCCATCCCAATTTCTTATGGGATGGAACGAGGCCCTCACTCCATGCACACAACTCCTGTTTCAGTTCAGCAGCTGCTCTGTGCTCTGCTGGCTCCATGGGGCAAGCTGGGATTTTCCAAGGTGCCTGAGGGAGCCTGGCTCTGTGAACTGCAGTGGGGTCTGTGTCTGATTCCCCTCAGGTTCCTCGGGCACTGTCTGGCTGTGTGAGCTGTGTGATCTCTGGGATCTGTGTCTGATTCCCCTCATGTTCGTCGGGCAATGCCTGGCTGTGTGAGCTGCAACAGGATCTGATTCTCCTCAGGCTCCTCGGGCGATGCCAGCCCCTCAGCTCTGCGCACAGCCCTGTGCTCCTGCCAGGCTCCGCTCCAGGCGTTGGCACCTCAGCTCTGCAATCCCTCTCCCCGGGCCGGATCGCAGCCCCCCTCACCTTTTGGCCTCTGGGACAGCTCCCACTCCTTGCTCTGGCCACAGAGGGTGTTGGATCTGCGCACAGCGAGCGCCGTGCCAGCCGTGCAGGTGAAGGAACAGAGGCGCTCTGTGCTCCCAGAAAGGGCCGGCGCCGCTTTGTGTCCCCGCTCCCGCAGGTGCTCGAGGAACTTGGCCGCGGGACGCCGCCCCCCCGCCACATCCATTACCTTTTGGATGCCTCTAATTAATCATTCATCCCTTTCTGGGCAGGGAGAATGGGAGCTTCGCCCGGCGCGGCCCCGGCCCCGGCTGCCTCCCCCCGGTTTGTTCCCTTTCAGCCGCGCTCTTCCTGCCGCTTTCTGCCCCCTCAATGGGCGAGGAGCGAAACCGGATGGCTGGATGGAGCGCTGGGAAATGACTTCAGAGCCACCTTTGTTCGTCGCCTCGTTTCTCTGCCCGCTCTTGGCCGTGTGTCGCTATGAAAGGACCCGCTTGAAGCCGCTGGGACGGCCCGGCAGCGCCGCGGCTCCGGCCGGGAGCGCTCCCATCTTTTGGGGAGCGAGGAGAGGCCGAGCCGAGCTGCCAGCTCCGGGCAGCACCGCTGGCCGTGACATCGAGCATTGTGCTCCAAATTAGGCACAGGCTTCCAAGCAAATTGTCCCTTTGGATCGGAGCGGTGTAAGCCCCACAGAGCGCTTGGCTTTGGCTGCTGACTCCAGAAAGCCTCCGAGGATAGTCCTCGCTCTCGTGAGGAAAGCCAAGGCTTTCAAAGGGGTTTTATGCACCGGGCTTTGGGGTTTCACAGCTCGCTGGCACGGCTTTGCCGCTGAAAGGCTAGAAATTATTTTTCACTGATTTTCTATTGTGTAACATTGTTAAAATGAGCATTTGACTGCTCATTTCAAGGTGTTTGACAAAGAAAAACCCTCCAACTTTTATGTCCTGGTTGATTTTTGGAGAGTTAAAACTGTGGGTAACTGCATTTTGCATTGAGACGTTTGGGGGTAACAGAGTCCAGCCAACTGCTACAAGGGGAAATATTTGCCCTCGAGTTATTCTAGTGTATTTTTTACTGAAGATCCTGGTGTCTGCAGCAAAATAGAAATATTCCCACCACAGAATTATTTGAAAGTGAGATTTGAGTTTGTTTCCTGAGCGGTTGCACTGAACAGAGACAATAACTGAGTTTGAATCAGAAACGACTCAATCCACCCTTTGCACAACTCATCTGCCTGCATTTGGAGAATGGATTATTGGTCTGAAAATGGGGAAAACCAGAATCCACCACGACTGCCACATGCATCACCCTCCAAAAACCCTTCAGAGGGTGTCAGCTCAGGGCTGTGCTCGCTCTGCTGAATTCCCACCTGTTCCCTGACACAGCACAAGGGATTTGGGCTCAGATGTTGCACTGGGTGACTTTGGGTGGCTCTGGGTGTGGCACGAGGCGCAGGAGCCTCGGGGACCCCGAGTCCCTCTAGCAGAGCTGTGAGTGCCCCCAGGAGCACTGGGACCCCTCGGTGGGTGTCCCTGCTCCAGGACCCCCGGGCTGGGACAGGATCAGGGCTTTAGGAGCACCCAGGGAAGAGCTGACTCCTGAACAGGACCCAGCCTGTGTCCCTCCCTCCCTCCCCGGTGTTCTCCCCTCTCCCCACACACCAATTTCCCTGGTTTTTCCCTATTTTTTCCCCTTCTGCCTTCTGTCTGGTGGGGTGGCCAATGCGGTCACCCACCACAGACGCCTTTTTTTGCTGCAATCAAGAAGGTGACTGCGACACAAAGGCTCGGCCCCGCCGTGCCAAGTCTGTGCCGGCAGAGGCGGCTCCGTGCCACGGCCGCACCGTGCCAGGAGCTCCGGGAGTCGGGAGGAGACCCCTGCTTCGTTCGGAGGGTTTTTCTGCCTTTCTTTCATTCATTGTGTCTTTTCCTCTCGGGGAGCTGAGAAATTAAAAGAAAGTGAAGGGATAGTAGTGACCAGGATTGAACTCTCGCAACAATAACTCAAACCTTTGGGGTTTAATGCGGTTTTGTTCTTTCAGGGATGAAAAATACCCTCCCAGGAGGAAATAAAAATCCCAATAAAACAATCAAAACCCTGCAGTGCAGCAGGAGTTGGACTTCAATGATCTTGTGGGTCCTTTCCAGCTCAGGATATTCGGATTCCATGAAGCTGAAGCAGTCATTTACAGCTTTGAGCCTGGTGTGTTATATTGAGCAGGAGAATCACAGAATCACCACAGCTGGAAGAGACCTTGAAGATCATCAAGTCCAAGTGTCAACGCAGCACTTCCACGGTAAAACACCACAAGTGCTCCTAGAATTCCCTGGGAGAAGGGAGAATGGTGTGTGCATTCCCAGAGCTCTTCTCCCGCAGCCCTGCCCGGGACCCTCAGGGTGCTGCTGCTGCTGGAGAAGAGGTTGTGTACAGGGTGGGAAACTGAGAATCAGGAGAAGAGGATCAGGAAAAACCTAAAACCTTGAACCCCTGTCTGGCTTCACTTTGGACAAGAAGGGAGAAGATCCCAACTCACCACAGGTCCTGGGCCACCTCCTCTGATCAGGAACTCCCAAAGGTTCTCAACAAAATCCTCCCTCACCCCAATACTAATTTTTCCTGTTCAAGGGAGGTTTGTCCATGTGATGACACTTGTTCCGATGGGCACTTTGTTCCTGGGATATTGGAACATTCCCTGCCCATGGCTGGGGTGGCACTGGATGGGCTTTGAGGTCCCTCCCAACACAAACCATTCCCTGATTCAGTGAAAAATCACTGAATCCTTGGGAACTTCAGTCCCAACAGTTTCCCAGGGAGATTCCCCTCGTGTTTTCTCTCACCTGCAGGATGTTGATTGGTTTTTCCTTTGGAATAAATTTCTGCACAGGTTTAGGTGAGGAGCCCCTGGAGAATGGGGAGTCTGCGGCTGCTTTCAAAACGAGCACTGAACTCTGGAAGCACAAACCCCCGGAGCATGAGGTTTGCTCTCCCTCAGCCTCCTCACGGTGGGAGGGAATTTCTCTTTTCTCTTCATGGATCTTGACATTCCAACCAGCAGGAAAAGGGCAGAAAGTGCTTCTGAGGGAGGTGTCCAATTTGCTGTCTGTCAGAGCACAGGGGATTTGGGAAGAGGGGAAGGGCTGCTGAAGGGTCCCTGACATTCCCTCACCTGTGGGTTTTTCAGGATCCATGCACAGCTCTGTCCTCAGCTGCACAGGACACACGTTTGCTCCTCAGAAGGGTTTTGTGTGTGATGAGCTCAAGTCATCGCTGGCCATGGAACGATGGCCCCTTGATTGAAACACCCAGGAGAGTCCTGCAAAGCCCCACTCCCATCTCCCTCTGGAAAATCCTGCTCAGGCATGGGAATGGTTGGGCTCTGTGAGAGCAGAGTGGTGAAACACGGGGAGCCATGAGTGCTCTCCCTCGACCCCAAGAGCACAGGAGTCGCTGGCAGCCAGGAGGGACAGCTCTGTCCTGGGGACACTGGGCCCAGCACCACCAGCTGGGGCAGGGAGGGATTGTCCCACTCTGCTCTGGGCTGGGGTGGCCTCAGCAGCAGTGCTGGGCCAGTTTTGGGTGCCAGGATATAATGGAGATCTAGAGCTCTCAGAGAGTGTCCAGAGGAGGGACACGAGGGTGGGGAAGGGTCTGGAGGGGCCACACGAGGTCACTTGGTCAGTTCAGCCTGGAGGAGCTGAGGGCAGAGCTCCCCGGGGGCTGCAGCTCCCCCCAAGGAACAGCGCAGGGACAGCTCCGAGCTCTGCTCTGGGACAGGGACAGAGCCAGGGATGGCTGGAGCTGGGCCAGGGCAGCTCAGGCTGCAGATCAGGGAAAGGTTCTTCCCCAGAGGGTGCTGGGCACTGCCCAGGCTCCCCAGGGAATGGGCACGGCCCCGAGGCTGCCAGAGCTCCAGGAGCCTTTGGACAGCGCTGCCAGGGATGCCCAGGCTGGCATTGTTGGGGGCTGGGCAGGGCAGGGGTGGGACTGGATGGTCCTGTGGGTCCCTTCCACTCAGGGTACTCCATGATCCCGGGAAGACGAGGGTGGGATGTGTGAATACCGGGGGAATGATTCTTCCTGCCGTCACTCTCCAGTTCCCATTGAAGGCTCTCACGGGAAGCGCTGCGGAGCCGCAGCCCCGCGGGTCCCCCCAGAGCCCCCACAGTGGATGGCGTGGGGCCGAGCAGGGCGGGGCGGCCCCGGGGGCTCCTCCCGCCGCTCGCCGTTCAGGCCACACCTGCTTGGGCTTTCCGGTGTCCGTGGGGAGGGCAGGGCCGAGCTCTCGGTGTTCCCGGGATCCTGCGTCTGCCAGGCCGGGACTTTCCCTGGAAAAAAGGGTTCTGCCGAAACAGCCGCAAAAAGCGGGAGCCGGAGGTGAGAGACAGCAGTGCATGGTGACCTCTGGGTCACTGAACCCGGAATGTCCTGAGCTAGAAGGGACCCACAGGGATCATTGATCAGCTCCTGGCCCTGCCCAGCCCCCCAACAATGCCAGCCTGGGCATCCCTGGCAGCGCTGTCCAAAGGCTCCTGGAGCTCTGGCAGCCTCGGGGCCGTGCCCATTCCCTGGGGAGCCTGGGCAGTGCCCAGCACCCTCTGGGGGAAGAACCTTTCCCTGATCTGCAGCCTGAGCTGCCCTGGCCCAGCTCCAGCCATCCCTGGCTCTGTCCCTGTCCCAGAGCAGAGCTCGGAGCTGTCCCTGCGCTGTCCCTCGGGAGGAGCTGCAGCCCCCGGGGAGCTCTGCCCTCAGCTTCTCTGCTCCAGCTGGACAAGCCAAGTGTCCCCATCCACTCCTCCTCCTCCTCCTTTTGTCATTCCTTGGCAGCCTTAACCCTGTAATATTTAATAATTACATAATAAACATTGCCTTTAACTGCCGAAGGTGCCATGCCCTGGGATTGTCAGCTGGGAGGGGACATCGCGTCACCAGCTTTGGCACTTGGCAGGGAGAGCGTTGGGATCACTCAGCCAAAACCTGCCCGGGGACAGCAGCAGGACGAGAGGGGTGTTGTTGTGCATTTGAATCCGTGAGGATAAATGGAGATAGTCCCGGAGAGAAAGGATCATCCTCCAGGAACAGCCTGGAGACCAAAGAATTCGCCCGCCGGCCCCGCTGCTGGCGAGGCAGCGCCCATGGAAAAGAACCAGTGACTTTGTCCCGGGCGCTGAATGGAGCTCCAAGGCCAGTCCAGATGGTTATTGTACGACTTGGGTGGTGGCAGGATGCGGGATGCAGGTTGGGCAGCTTGAACAGCTCCCGGGAAAGCCTTGCCAAGCATTCAGCGCCTGCCTGGCACCATTGGTATGGGCAGGACATCGCGGGGCTGCGCCACATTACAGCACTTCGAGGAATAAAGGGCTCGGGAGTGGATCTGGAGCCCTGTGCTGCCGTGGGACACAGGCTCTGAATTCCAAATGAACGGCAGCTCTTCACAGCCCCACTTTGCAGAAGCCTCTGTCGCCCTCGTGTTCCGGCTCAGGTCACCCCCAGGTGCTGTTTGTCACAGGTCCCCACTTTAACAGCACAATTACCAGAGAATTTTAGTAGGAAAACATTGCAAACATTGCTTAATAACAACAGCAGCAAGATAGAATTGTCGCACATTTTGTTTGCTGGGATTTCAAGTCCTTTTAAAGCTGGCACGATTTTCTTTCTGTGTTCCTACAAAAGGACTTCCAGGAGACACCTGGAATTTCTGGGGCTTGGGTCGGGAATGTCATCAGCTCCCTGTTCCATGCCAAGAACAAACCCAAAGCAGCTGCTGGGCAGCCTGGGAGACATTCAAAACTTACACTGGTCTTTAAGCACAGGGAGGGATGAATATGATTAATTTTTAATTTATTTGTGACTCCTCCACTTCCAATTTTGTGCTGGGGTCACACTTCATCAGTCAGCAACTTTGGAGCAACTTTTTCTGGTTGTTTTCAAAGCAAATCTCTGCTTTCTGAGGGTGTTTCCCAAATCATCACGCTGACATTTAACCTGAGTTCTAATGAAAGAGGAAAAAGCAGCTCCAAACCCAGCCAGACTTCCCAAAGCTCGCTCCAACACTTTGTCTGATCCAAAGCAATGGAAATAAGTCTAAGGCTGTGGCACAGTCCAGAGAAAATCCCAATAAAGTCAGATCATTATCTGGATGGGTGGATAACTTAATCAGATTATCGATTTATTAAACACCATTCAGCTTCTGGGAGGGTTGGGGAGCTCTGAAGGTTTTGTTGCCACACAAATTGCTGCTGAGACAAACCCAGCAGATTTCTTTCCTGCTCCTTTAATCAAAGCATTAATCTCATTCCCTACCAGTTTTCCTCAGAGTGGCCCTTGGAAAGCACCAGGACCAAATCCTGTGCTCTCACAGAGTCTGCAGCCCCACACAGCCATCCCCAAGGTCACAGAGTGCAGCAGGACGCAGGCCACTTCCAAAATAAAGTGACTTTTGCCCAGGCCACCGTGAGGCAAGGTAGCAAGGTTAATTAATTAATTAAAATGCCTCACAGGAGCCACGGAACTCCTCAGAAAAAGGCTGGAACAGGCTAAAAATAAAAAGGCATCCACGCAGTGTTTTAGGGATAATGGTTTGGAGGTGAATGTTGGGAATCACAACTTTGGGAGCTGCATCCATATTAAAAAAGAAAAAAGGAAAAAGAAAAAATAAAAACAAAAAAAAAGTAAGAAAAAAGAAAACAGAAAAAAAGGAAAAAGAGAAAAGGAAAAAGAAAAAGGGAAAAAGAGCCTCCTCTGTTCACGTTTGTTGCTGGCAAAACGTGATGGCACTCTGGGTCACGGTGGCTTTGTCCTTCACGGGAGTGGCTGATAAATCCCCAGTTGGATGGGGCTTGGAACAACCTGGGGTAGTGGAAGGTGTCTCTGCCCATGGAACAAAGTGATTTTTAAGGTCCCTTCCCACCCAACCCGTTCTGGGATTCAATTATATTAATTTCATATTGGTTAAGAGTTAACAACTGTAGGGATCCACTATAGGTTTTAGGCTTCAAATCCCTGTGGAATTAAAAAAAAATATTAACAACAGGCTGCCCAGGGAGGTTTGGAGTGCCCATCCCTGCAGGTGTCCCAGCAAGGCCTGGCCGTGGCACTCAGTGCTCTGGGCTGGGGACAAGGTGGGCATGGGGCACAGCTTGGGCTCCATGGGCTGGGAGGGCTCTTCCAGCCCCAGGGATCCTGGGATTCTGTCCCTGCTCAGCAGTCATGGAAGGTATTGCAGCAGTAAGTAAACAAGCCCCTGTTTATTTGTGCTTTTTGACATCTCAGTCTATTTTTTTCTGTGATTAAAGACTTGTGGATCTGTTTAAATGCAGGATTTTGGTAAAGGAGAGGGAACCCAAACTGTTGGTGTATGTCCCTGCAGAGTCTGAGTGTCCCTTCCAATCCTCTCCCTGCAGGAATCTGCACTGAGTTGGGCTTTTTATCATACCTGGGAAAATGAAAAGCTGACAGCCTGAGGCCCCTTGGGAATAATTCAGTAACTGAGAGTTAGGCCCCTCTTCTGGGAAGGAAAAAGAAATAAGAAAAAAAACTCCCAAACCCCATCTCTCTCATTGGATTGCACTTGGGAAAAAAGTCTGCATGGGCTTCCAGACTGAAGCAAACTAAAGACATCTCCCAGATCCTTGGTCTTTTTCCCAGAGAAATTCCCTGCCTGACATATGTAGGATCAATGAAACAATGCGATGGCAATAATTACGGGGGCAGTAATGAAATTGGAAGGAGAGAGACAGCAGGCAGAAGACCTTGAAACAAAATATTCAGCCTTATTTAGCCTGGTTTGGGTGGGTTTTTTTATGTCAGGGGGGTTTTTTTGAGTGGCAAAGTAGCCCCACTTGTCAATCAGCTACCTCGCAGCTCTAATGGATTCTGGTGTTTAGGGGGTCAGCCCCGAATTTAATTTAACATCTTACAATACGCCCACATGGCCAGAAAATGTGGCCAGCTTGATAGGGTTCACTGAGCCAAAGGAGTGGGACCAAAACAGGGCATTAATGTATAGGGGAAGAATGGCTGCAATCAGTTCCCTTGTGAATTGGACAGAGAACTTGGAGCTGAGGCAATTATCAGCCATCGGGGATTAATAGGGAAGTGTGAATGCCAAGCTGTATATGTTAGGGGCAGAATATGTTGCCTATAGAAAACAACAAAGAGCGTTTCTTACTATTAAGTGAGATTAAACGTAATGGCCTGATTTAATCACAAAGGCAGAATTAAATTCAGATGGCAACTTCAAAGTGGACACATGCACAGAGCCCACTGCATACATTTACATATAGCTGGCATAGCTTGGCTCGCAGCACAATGGGAGAAACTTTCTTTGGCCACTTAAACAATTTTCTATTCTTGGCTTTTTTGTGAACACTCACTGTATTTAGCCTGAAATTGCTGTTGGTTAATAAGATAGAGCTAAGAGTTATATTTATTCATGGAAGATGTACTTTTTAATTCTTTCAAGAAAAAAAAAGAAAAAAGAAATTCCACAAAAAAACAACCAAACAAAAAAAAAAACCAACACACCAAGCCCACGGTGAAGGGTCAGGGAGAACAGCCAGGCTGGGATCACAGAGAGATGCAGGCCTGGCCTGGCTTGCCCAGGGAGGTGTCACAGCTCCCATGTCCCTCAGCTTCCCTGTCCCCTCCTCCACGCCAGGGTCACGCTGGCCAGCCATGTCCAGCGGGGCCACTGGTCCCCATTCCCAAATTCCCTCCTCCCCCGGGAATAGATCACTGGGAGTGGAGCAGGGCCAGTGCCTGACCTGCTTTGTTCCTTCTGCTCTGGTTTCACTGGGCCTGTCCCACCTGTGGCTGCCACCACCAGGGAATGGCCAAGAGCAGCAAGTCCTGCTGGAGCTGATGTCCCTGGGGTGACAGCCCTGGGCCAGTCCTGCTTTGGCTGGGCTGGGGCACAGGGCAGCACATTCCTGCTCCAGACTGTTCCACAGTCATGGGTGGGAGAGAGTCCATGGAGGCAGCAGGATGAGCAGAGGATGGAGAGCTGTGCTGGGAGGAAAGGCTGCGAGAGTTGGGATTGTTCAGCCTGGAGAGGAGAAGCTCTGGGGTGAGCTCAGGGTGGCCTTGCAGGGCCTGAAGGAGCCCCAGGAACCATGGAGAGAGACAATTTGCAAGGGCTGCAGGGCCAGGAGGCAGGGAATGGTTGCCAGTGGCAGAGGGCAGGGCTGGATGGGATGTTGGGAATGAGGAATTGTTCCCTGGGAGGGTGGGCAGGCCCTGGCCCAGGGTGCCCAGGGCAGCTGTGGCTGCCCCTGGATCCCTGGCAGTGTCCAAGGCCAGGCTGGACATTGGGGCTTGGAGCAGCCTGGGACAGTGGGAGGTGTCCCTGCCATGGATGAGCTTTAAGGTCCCTCCCAACCCCAACCATTCCAGGATTCCGTGTGGAAAGCCCACTCAGCCCTGGGACGTGGGCAGGAGCCTTCCTGCACACACAGAGCTCCCCTCAAAGGCTGGCACAGCAGCAGGGCTGGAACAGTGCCTGGCACGTGGAGAGCTGGGAATAAGAGACTGGAATGGGAACAGCTCCTTGGAACTTGGTGGCCTTGGCAGAGCCTTGACAGCACCCTCAGTAGAAAGAGTTTGGAGGAAAAGGATCAGGAGCCATGGAGTCAACTGAGACCAACCAGACAACTCCCAATCCTTAAATTCCAAAGCTCCAAGCTCACCGGGAGAGGAGCAGCAGCTTGTCCCAGCCCTCATGCAAGCTCCAACCCACCTCCCTTGGGAGGAATCCTTAGGAAGATGATTTGAAATGCCAAAGGGCCCCTCAGGAAGGTTCTTTCAGCTCCAGGAATCCAAGGCAGCCTCACAGCACAGAGCCTGGAGTTCAGCTCCATCCCAAAAATACTGAGATGGATCCCTGTGCTGTGCTCACTCAGTGTCCTGGCCCTTGGGCTGCCTTCCCTGAGGATGGGAATTGGACAGATTTCTTCTCAGGGAGCAATTTCTCCATGGAAAGGGCGCTCAGGCCTTGGCAGGGCTGCCCAGGGAGCTTTGCAGTGCCCATCCCTGCAGGTGTCCCAGCAAGGCCTGGCCGTGGCACTCAGTGCTCTGGGCTGGGGACAAGGTGGGCATGGGGCACAGCTTGGGCTCCATGGGCTGGGAGGGCTTTTCCAGCCCCAGGGATCCTGGGATTCAGTCAATTTGGGAAGTAATGGAGAAAGGCTCTTCCTTCAGTTCACAGCAGAATCAGTGGCTTTGGTGGCCAAGGACCCAACACCATGGCCATGATCAGCCCCAGGGTGGCTCTGCTGGAGTCTCCTCCAAAGCCCCTTCTGGTTCTGTTCCCTTGTGGGTCTGTCCAAGCCCTGCTCTTTCCTTGGCCACATTCCTTGTCTCAGACCAGCCAGATCCCTTCTCCTGAGTGCTCCCACCCACAGAGCCCTGGACAAAATCCACGTGAGCTGCTGAGCCCAAGCTGGCCAAACTTGCCCTTGGATTCCTCGAGACACCACAGTTCAACAGGTTTTTACAGGGCCTGTCTGACATTCCTCCCGGGAACAGCAGGAGAGGCTCCAGGGCATTTAAAATAAACCCTCTAGGAGGGGAGACCTAAAATCCCTGCTCCTGCTCCCAGCAGCCTTCCAGCTCAAATCCACCAAGGGACACCAAAGCAAGGGAGGAGCAGAGCCTACAGCTCTGGCTGGCAGATGAAGACAGACTTTTCCCCTTTTCTGTCATTCCTGATGTGCCGCGGTGCTGACACGGGGTGGAAGTTTGGAAAACGCCCATGGAGTTTAGGGAGCAGCCACGCCTAGGTGAGTGGCAGAGTCCCCTCGGTGCCGCCGGGGTGGAACCTCGGCTTCCGAGGAGGAGAAACATTGCAGCCCCGCCGCGGCTCCCGGAGGAGCAGCCTTCCCTCCTTGCTCCCTTAACCTTGGCAGGCTGATGGCTCCGAGGACACGGCCCAAATCCTCTCAGTGCCACAAGAGGAAGGCCAATTTCCCGGGACAAAAGGCTGGAGTGCCGCTGTGACAGGTCACTAAACACGAGCATCTCCCGCTCCGGCTGAGAGCATTGAAGAGGGATCCCGCTAAGTAGGGACAGAATACGGGACAAGGTCTTAACCCCCGCCTGCTCCTCCGGCCGCTGGAGCGGCACATAAAACATCTCGAGTGGCACAGGGGCCGCTGAGAGCGGGACGTGTGGCCCGGCGGCTCCGCGCGTCTCTCGGCAACTGCGGCGGGAATGTCCCGCTATGGCAACGGCGGAGCAGCCCCACCGAAAGGTCAGGCCGCTCGTTTTTCACCGGCGCCTGGAAATCGCCGAGCAGCCCCGGCCGTGATTTACGTGGCTGTGCCACTCACTACCTGCCCTCCGTTTGCTGTGCCACTCACTACCTGCCCTTCGTTTGCTGTGCCACTCACTACCTGCCCTTCGTTTGCTGTGCCACTCACTACCTGCCCTCCGTTTGCTGTGCCACTCACTACCTGCCCTCCGTTTGCTGTGCCACTCACTACCTGCCCTTCGTTTGCTGTGCCACTCACTACCTGCCCTCCGTTCGGTGCTGCGCGGCTCGGCCCGGCGGTGCCGAGCCCTCCCTGCATCCCAGCCCGGCCCCGGAGCGCAGCCCTGGGCAGGATCCCAGCCCGGGTCGTCAGCCCTGCCTGGCTCTGCCCTGGGCACTCACAGGATCCCACCTCGGCTCCTCCAGGCCCTCAGCACTGCCCGGCTCTGCCCTGGGCACCCACAGCATCCCAGCCCGGCCCCGGAGCGCTGCCTGGCTCTGCCAGGCTGTGCTGAGCCCTCCCTGCATCCCAGCCCGGCCCCGCAGTGCTGCCCTGGGCACCCACAGGATTCCATCCCGGCCCTTCAGCACTGCCCTGGGCACCCACAGGATCCCAGCCCGGCCCCGCAGTGCTGCCCTAGGCACCCACAGGATCTCCCCTCAGCCTCTCAGCCCTGCCTGGCCCTGCCCTGGGCACCCACAGCATCCCAGCCCGGCCCCTCAGCGCTGCCTGACTCTGTCCTGGGCACCCACAGGATCTCACCCCAGGTCCTCAGTACTGCCCTGGGCACCCACAGCATCCCAGCCCGGGTCCTCAGTGGTGCCTGGCTCTGCCCTGGGCACCCACAGGATCCCAGCCTGGCCCTTCAGCGCTGCCCTGGGCACCCACAGGATCTCACCCCGGCCCCTCAGCACTGCCCTGGGCACCCACAGGATGCCAGCCCGGCTCCTCCAGCCCCTCAGCACTGCCTGGGCATCCACAGGATCCCCTCCCGCACAGCATCTTTTCCCCAGCCGATGGTGAGGGCTCTGTGCCCATCACACCTGAGGGCTCTGTGCCCATCACACCTGAGGGCTCTGTGCCCATCACACCTGAGGGCTCTGTGCCCATCACACCTGAGGGTTCTGTGCCTATCACACCTGAGGGCTCTGTGCCCATCACACCTGACTCTATACTCACCACATCTGATTTCACCATCCCAAAATGAGGTGCCTGAGCCAAACCAGCTGTGCTGTCCCATTCTGGCACCTACAGAAGGTGCCAATGCAGCCACTCTTCCCTGCACCTGTCCTAGAACGGATGAGGGGACACAGGAGCTCTGAAAGAGGTGAGATAAATCCCACCCAGTTCCCCTCCTGGCTCAAGGTCTGGCTTCACTCCAGCTCCTGCCACACAAAGCTCTCATTTTTCTTTGGTCCATCCAGGCTGGGATGTGAGGATGGGCAACACCCTCCATCCAACACAAAATCATCTCATCACCGAGTCACCAACTTGATTTCAGGGCCACCTTCTGCTGGTGCCATTGGTTGCTGGGGTAGTTTTGGGCAATCAGGCCCCTAAAACCTTCCCAATCCCAAAGCAGTGCCTCCCTCCTCCCCAAACTCTGACTGCAAACCCCACGGAGCAGCCAGGCAGGGCCCAACGCCACACAGGAGCCTGTGCTGAGGCTGGCACGGAATTCCCTCCCAAAGTCCCCAACCTCAGAGGGACCAACCTGTGCAGGAGAACCAGAGCCACAGCAAATCATGGTGTCCTTCCCATGGTGTGCTGCTGGTGCAGGTTCCCTTCTCCTTTGCTCTTTTCCCTGAAGTGCAGTGCTGCTCTGCCACGTCCGAGAGGCACTCGTGTGACAAAGGCATTGTCACACGTGGGACAGGGAGGGCTGGTGCTGAACACGCCGACATTTCCATTTGTGAGGAGCAGCACACCCTGGGGATGAGCACGGCGATCTCCTGGAGGCTCTTCCAGCCACAGTGTCCCAAGCTGGAACGGCTTCACACCACTGAAAAATATCCAAAAATATTATATTTATATCCCACAGGCAAATAAACTTCGCACCTTTCCCAGGTGAGTCAGAGCACAGCCCTGATCCTCCATCCCTCCTCTCCTGGAGCTGTAGCCAGGACACACCTGGGAGAAATCCCAGTGGCTGTCAGCAAGGTGGAGAAAGGTTTGGCCACGTCCCAGGGTCTGGAACTGCCAAAAAGAACTCGTATGGAGTTTTCTTCCTTTTTAACCAGGAATAAATATTCTTCCAGCTCCTTAAACATTGCTGGGGGTTCGAGCAGCTCTGGATCAGGTTCATAATAACGCAGAGAGAAACGGTGCTGGAACCGCGGATATTTCATTTTCCCCAGAGGTTGTGCTCTATGATGGATGAGTTTTATTTATCACTGTCAAACATGCCTTGAAATTATCCCAGGGACATGAATATGCAGCAGAGAGAAGGGCACGGGAATATGGGATGTATAGAGGTGATCAAAGAAAAACAACATCACTTAGAAGTTTAAAAGGGATATTTTAGCCTTCATTAAGAAATCGCTTTCAAATTATTTGAAAACCACTATGAATACTCATGAGACTCAAAAGATTTAGAGCACAGTGTTCAAAGGACCCTGTACAAGCTATTTGTGTAAATGATTCCTCCTAGCAGCTCTCATCTTGTCTGTTTGGAAACTTGGGATTAGGGATTCAATTGTTTCGAGGGGAGGAATTAGTTTAAAAGTAATAATACACTAAATACCAATTCTCTGTTATATTTTACCCTGAAGGACAGCGATAGTCACAGGAATGCCCAGCGGTCAGATTCGTTCCTAATATCCTGAGCGTGGATTTTCATGCCCAGGGCACCAAGGGAGCAGCAGGGAGAAACCAGTGCCCTCCGTTTGGGAGGATGGAGGAGGCAGAGCTGGGGCTCTTCAGGCTGGGGTTCCTCAGCAGAGCTTCCTCCTCCTCCTCCTCCTCTCCCATTCCATACGTGAACCTTGGGCTCCAAGCTGCCTTTCCTGGTTCAGTCAGCCCAGGCCTCCTGCTCCGAGGTGTAAAATCAAACACCAGAGGCAATAAAGGCAGAAAAGACCTCCAAGGGCACCGAGTCCAACCTTTGCCCGGTGTCTTTCTAGAACCAGATGGTCCAAAGGCTCCTGTCTGTCCCCTCCACCACGGGGAGTCCTGGCTGCTGGCAGCAAACCAAATCCTGGCCCCAGGCTCCCTCAGAAACCTCGGACAACTCAGCAGAGCTCCTGCCCTCCCACCCCGAGCACCCAACACTCCCGAATGCATCCCAACAAAACCAGTGCCTGCTCAGTGACTGCCGCTGGCCAGGACTTCATTTAATTTATTCCTAAGGGGTCACTCTGGCCCTTCCAGCTGCTGGGTGTTGTAATTCTCTCATGGTGGTGGAGTGCTCATCCCTGCAGGTGTCCCAGCAAGGCCTGGCCGTGGCACTCAGTGCTCTGGGCTGGGGACAAGGTGGGCATGGGGCACAGCTTGGGCTCCCTGGGCTGGGAGGGCTTTTCCAGCCCCAGGGATCCTGGGATTACCCTGAGAAATGAATCCTGTCCACGGGGACTGGAACTGTCATTGCAGGTGGAGATTTCTCCCCTCAAGCAGCACAAAGAGCAGCTCTGACGGGTCCGGGCAGCAGCTCCCTGTTCCCAAAATCCAAACAGCGTCACCTCCTCACCTCCTCCCGCTGCCAGTGGCACAGCCTCGCCCTCCCATCTGCTCCCTCGTCCGCATGGGGCAGAGACAGCGTCAGATAAAAAGGAAAAAACCCAGCGCAGGGGAAAAGTGAAAGGGGAAAATGGAAGTGTGTGCAGAGGCTGTTTTAATGACAGCAGCGCTCATCAGCCCATGCCATCCCAAGGCTGTCCGCCAGCGCCGTTCCCATATGGCTTTGTTTCCATAAGTACAGTCGGGGGGGAGCGGGAGGAGGGGAGGGGGGTCAGGATCTTGATGATTTCATATCGGCAGAGGTTATTGCTGGGGCCGTGCCAGAGCCGTCAAGCCGAACCATCTGGGTTTGGGAAGGTTCCGCTCTTCCCAGGGCCGGCTCCATATGGGCGGCGCGGCGGGCGGCCCTGCCCTCTCCCGGCCCGCCGTGAATCGCGCTGATTGTTATTCAGGTGGGATGGCCCGGTCATGAACTGCACTAATCAAAAAACAAACTGCACCAAAACACTGCGGCTCACACGCTGGCGCGGGCCTCCCCCTGACCTCTGTTCACCAGCCGCTTCCAATGGATGTAATGCAGGTTGTTCTTCTGGATTTTTGCACCTTCCACAGTTACCAGACATCTGTGTAAATCCCCACCCCCTCGTGTTGGGCAGCAGGGTCAGTAATGTTCAACAATTCAACGTGGGAAGTCTCACTGAGGAAGTACCAGGCCATAAATTTCCTCCAACAAGAGCCACCTATCAAGCTAAGCCTTGTTAAGAAGCTTCCCAGATATTAATCACAATAAAGGGCCGCTCCTGTACCCCTGCGCCGGGAGAATGAAGCAGGAGGAGGCTGCAGGAGGTTTCTCCCTCCTTCACCCTTTGAGGTTGGAGCTCTGTCATTTCACAGCGATGCTGGTGACCAGAGGAGCTCAGAACACCCTGAAATCCAGCACAGCTCACCCTGGGGGCTCCTCTGCCTCCCATGGGACACAGGTTCAGCTGCTGCACTGGGAAAAGCCCCTGGTGGCTGTGGAATGGGGTAAAATTACCATCGATTGCACCCCAAAGTCGGTGATGGCTGCCAGGGGCTGCTGCTGCATCCCAGGCACTGCAGGGACATCAGTGTCAATCTCTCCCTGTCCATGTTTGGGGGCGTTTGCATCCCAGAACCCCAAAATCCCAGGGTCCCTGAGGCTGGAAAAGCCCTCCCAGCCCATGGAGCCCAAGCTGTGCCCCATGCCCACCTTGTCCCCAGCGCAGAGCACTGAGTGCCACGGCCAGGCCTTGCTGGGACACCTGCAGGGATGGGCACTGCAAAGCTCCCTGGGCAGCCCTGCCAAGGCCTGAGCACCCTTTCCATGGAGAAATTGCTCCTTCCAGGTGTCCTTCGTGTTTGGGTGGTGTTTGCACAGCCCTGTGTTTGCACACGTGTGGGCCCTGCCAGTGCGGAGTGTTTTGGAAATCTGGAGATACCAAGGATGGCATTTTAGGGCTGTGCTGGTGCTGCCCAGCATCCCCCACAATTTGCTCTGCTTGCTCCCACCTCGGAATTCCAAAGGGAATAGCACACCTTCATCCCAAGAGATCACCCTGCTTGAGGATGGAACTTGTGCTCCCTGGCTTCCTTTATTCTGAACTGAGAGGGTTTATCAGGAGTGGGAGAACCCAGGAAAATACAGCAAAGCATTTAAGGGCTTGGAGACCTGGCTTGCTTTGTTAATTTTCATTATTTAAAATTTTGAGGGGCTGGTTTGAAAGGATTTCTGAAGTGCACAGTCTCCTGCCTGCCAGGGATAACTAAAGAAAGCAGTGGCTAGGATGGGAGAGAATAGGGGAAACACTATTTTTTATCTTTTTTATCTGAAAGGACCCTTCAAGCCCTGGTCCCTCACAGCCCCCCATGTGCGCAGGGTGAACAGCCGGGCCATTGATTTGGGGCTGAGCTCAGCCCCAGCAGCCCCTGACCTCTGCAGAACTGGAGCCCAAAATGAATTTATGCTCCTTTAATGGAGATAAAGGCAGAAGGGGAGAGCATAACTCAGCCAGACAGCTCTGCTCCAGCCTCCCCTGCTTGGTTAAGAGCAACTTCTCCCCATCGTTAAATAAAAAAGCCCTGAAAGCCCAGGCCCTTGAGGCACTCGTGGTGAGAGCCTCATCCCTTTCCTTGGACAGGGAGCAGCTGGAGCCGCACGGAGCAGCCCGGGCAGCCTGGAGGGGGAGGCTGAGATGCTCCCAGAGCTCACCCGCTCCCTGAAAAAGGAAATAAACCTTGTTCCCTGTGGCAGTTCGGCGTTTCGGAGGGAGGTTTTGCCATTGCCACACGTGCACGTGCTCCACATATTCCCAGCAGGCTCCCGGTGTGGACAGAGGAAATGTGGGAGCCTCCAGAGCTGCCCTGGGCGGGAGGACGAGCAGTTTGGTCCTCAGGAGGGAAAAAGCTGCTCCCCTCACCCTACAGCTCGGAAAACTGCTTGATCCCTGCCTGGCCCCGCAGGAACTGGCACAAGGTGCCACCAGCCCCTCCTGGCACCTGGGCCAGGCTCAGCCCTGCTCCTGTCGCGACAGGACAAAGCGGTGTCACCGCAGCGGCCCTTCCGAGGGTCCCTTCCGAGCCCTCCGAGGAATGCGGGGCTGGTGCCGCGTCCCCTCCTTACCCCCACAGCTCTGTTTTTGTGAGCCCGGCAGAAAGTGACACTTTTTCTTTTGCTTAATTAAGTTGTTCAGAAGAGGGCTGGGCAAACAGTTGCGTCTACGTGGGGAGTCCCGAAGGGCAGAGAAAGCGCTGGGCGTTGCCAACATAAAAAGGGGGATTCTGTTATTGTTTGGGTGTAGACGGGTCATTTTTTCAAAGTTACTGCTGCCTGAGTGACCACAACCCTGCAGCAGCAGCAAAGAAAGGACATAAAGCTGCTAAATGCAGCTACCTTGGGCTCCAAAGTGGGAAGGAAAAAATGAAACAAAAAAGCCGGGACGGAGCAGCGCTGGTTTTCTCTCTCCGGAGAAAGCGGGGGCTCATTTCCATACGGACCGGGGGGAGTTCGAGCAGGTCCCTCTGGGGGAGCTGTTCCAGGGGGTGGGTGACAAAACTGGTGCCAGGGGAACTCTGCAAACTGTGCATCCCCATCCCTGCACAACAGCCTGGTTCTTACCCATCCCAGCCACAGAAAAAGCCCCAGGAGCAACTTCCACCCCTTCACAGCCACCTGGCTGCCAGCAGAAGCCCCTGCATTCCCCAGACCACCAGTATCCCAAGCCTGAGGGATGTTTCCCATCTTTTGGCAGTCCAAAGGCAGTCTCTGACCCTCAAAGCTCAGCATCACACCTGGCTGTGGTGTCCATGTGCTGCCTCATGCTCTGAAAGCTTTCTTGACGTTTTACCCCATGGTTTCCAGGCTGGGTTTCCAGTCCAGCATGAGTTGGCTTCTCCAGGTGGGAGAGATGGACCAAAGCGAGGATCTGCCTCCACTGGCACTGCCGGGGATCAGGGAAAGGCTCTTCCCCAGAGGGTGCTGGGCACTGCCCAGGCTCCCCAGGGAATGGGCACAGCCGCGAGGCTGCCAGAGCTCCAGGAGCCTTTGGACAGCGCTGCCAGGGATGCCCAGGCTGGTACTGTTGGGGGTCTGGGCAGGGCCAGGGTGGGACTGGATGGTCCTGTGGGTCCCTTCCAACTCAGGACATTCCATGAGTCTGTGATACTGTGATTCTGTGATTCTGTGAGTCTGTGATTCTGTGATTCTGTGATACTGTGATTCTGTGATTCTGTGATTCTGTGACTGAGGCTGTGGCTCAGGGGAAGGCACCTGCTGCCCTGCCCGCCCTGCAGGCACTCCCGGGTGGCTCCGGTTGGGATCCAGCCCCCAGGGGCCTCGCTGGAAGCTGTGTCTGGAGGCTGGGAGCTGGCTGAAAGCCATGTGCCATGTCCTGTGTCTCCGTGTGTCCCTCGGAGCATGGCCAGAGTCCCCCCGGGCTGGGATGTTCAGCTGTATGAAACTGGAGCTGCCACAGGGGACGGGGAAGGCTCCACCCCTGATTTTGGCCGGAGGTCGGTGTGGGGTGTGGGGTGTGGGACCCATCCAGCACCTTCTCCCAGCCCGGCTGCTTTTCCCTGCAAGCTCTGAGCTCAGGCGCCAAACCTCCCTGGATTCGCAGCCCTTCTCTGTTGAAGGAGCGCTCCAAACACCTCCTGGGCAGCCTCAGGGCAGGAAAACCCAAATCCCTGCGCACACGGAGCCCTCCAGCTGTATCCAAGAGGACACAGAGGAGTCCCTCGGCGGCCGGGGTTTCTCTCTGGCCATTCCGCCTGATTCAAGGTGCCTCTCCCTCCTCCCTGCTCCCTCCTCCCGGCGCTGGAGCTGCCGCAGGTTCGGTGCGCATCGCGCCGCAGCTGCTGCCGGCACCGAGCCTTGCTGCCCGGCGAACAGAAGGCCTTCCTTGACACGGGCAACCCCAAAAGGCTCGGGCTGCGGCAGGAAAGGTCCGAGCAGACAGAAAGGAGGATTCACAAGGGCTGGACGGGAGCCATGGCCCCATTCCTGGCAGCGGCCCTTGCACAGGGGCTGCGCCGCCCGGCAGGACAAAGAGCGCGGCTCTGCCCAGCCCCGCGTTGTGCTGACGGCCGCAGAATCCTCTGGCACACGGGGCTGGAGCAGCATTCCAAAGGCCCACGTGTGGAGGAGGTAGAGCGGAGCGGGAGAGGGGATGGACACTTTCCGCAGGTGCTCGGCCAGTGTCCCCTCATTTGCATACATTTGCATGCTGTCAAACAGTGCCTGACAGACTCTCTGAGAAGGTCTGGACTCAGCCCAAACCTGTCAGGGACTTTCTCCTTGCCAGTCAAGGTTGGCTTGGGTTGCAATTAGAGGGAGGAAAGGAACACTTCTGACATTGCCACGGAGGAAACTCTGGATGGGGGCAGTTTGAAAGGAAAATGTGCATTTTCTTTAGGGAAAAAACCCTCTGGGCTGCTCTGTCGGGCCTGGGGGGAAGAATGGGGGGAAAAGGGAATCTGCCTCTTCAGTGTGGAGGAAAATTCCTTTTTCTCTACTCTCTCGCCATCGCTCCATGTGCTCCCAGCCCGCGGGAGAGCCCCGGCCAAGGGGGAGCTCTCAGGGCTGTAAAACAATAAATAATGAGACACGGACTTGGCAAAGATCTACCTGTGCAGGCAGCACACCTGGCCAGGGCCCTGCGGCAGGAAATGCTGGGATGCTGCTCCCGAGCCGTGGGGCAGGAGGGGTGGGAGCTGCAGGGGACGAGAGGGACCCGAGCGAGCGTGGAAACAACCCCAGACAGCGGCAGGGCATGGAAATACCTCATCTTTACCAAGGGGAAAAACAGAAGGGACAATGAGGAAATGTTTTGGAAGCCCACACTCCTTTTGCTTGTTGTTTTACATATTCTTCCCTCAGCCGTGAAAATTTCATACTTCATCTTCGCCCGGCCGTGGCCACAAGAGTTTCACGAGCAGGGGACAATAGGTTCTGTTTATTCAGCCACAATAAAGAGCCTGTTTCACTCTGGACTGCAAGTGGCTGAGCCATCTGGCCCATATCTCCACAGTAAAACATTGTCCGTGACACAAAAAATGATTGCATCCCCAGGACAAACTAATGTGACCTCGGAATAAAGGCTTCCTCTGAAGCTATGATATCATACTGCAGAGGGGACACCGGCACAATGGAATCTGCTCCCCCAGAGCACAAGTGAGATAGGACTATTTAAATCCAATTTTACAGGAGACTTTTTGTCCTCCGTGGCAAAGCACCCAGATCCGACGACAGCATTGAAACATCTTTTTTTATGCACTCTTAAGGCAACAGAGCGGTTCTGTCTGCCCTTGGCAGCCTCTGGAGCTCGCTCCGGGCCCAGGAAGCGTTTTCCAGCACCTGCAAGCTTTTCTTCCAACAACATTTTACTGATGGGGCAGCACCTGCAGCGGGCCCTGCTCCCTGTCCCCCCTCGGAGCCGCGGCGAACAAGCGCCTCTTTCTCCTCGGTGCCAGTTGGAAAACCCGAGTGTGCCGCGGGCTCACAACCCCGGCTGGGCTGAACAAGGCGCCCTCAGCACGGCTGTACCTGAATGGAGGCTTCACGGGGCAGCAGCAGGAGCTGGGAAGGGCCGGAGCCGCGGCGGGAGCGACTCCCGAAGGAGGCGGTGGATGGCCCCGGGAGCTCCGCGAGAAACGCTCCTGAAAGGGCTGGGGGATCCAATGAAAAGGCTAATCCTTCGCAGGGACAATGCTGCCCATGTGTGGATGTTCGCAGCGTTGTGGGAATGCCCTGCACAAGGGCAAGGAGTGCGGGGTTATGGCTGGAGGGGCTCCCGGAGCTCGGGGTGTCCCCAAATCCCTTTGGGTCCGGGGGGACACAGGCACTGACGGCAAGAGGTGCTCAGAGAGGGTAAAAATAGGGAATAAGTTCACAAATTTCACAGTGAATTACTTTGTTGTAATAAGTTGGATAAATCTGGGATTCCCAGGGTGGAAGGCAAACCCTGCTGGGCACAAAAAAAAATTTCCTTTTTCCAACCATCAGGACCAGCCCCCGCTCATCACCTCATCCAGAGCATCAGAACTATCCTGGCAGTGAAGTGCAAACAAAAGCAGGAGCAAACCATCCTGCCCAGCTTTGTCCTGGCTCTCTGGATCTGAATTCAGACCAATTCAAAACTCCCTTTTCCATTTAGCAAAAATTCCCTTTACCCAATTTTTCCCCCCCTCAGGCAAAAAGTGCCTCAGTATGAGCAAACACCTGAAACCCCAACTTCATCTTTTCATATGAAAATACACTTTGCAAGCCCAAAAGATTAAAAAAAAAAAAAAAATAAAATCGATAAATCAGTCACCAATGTGGAGTTTTCAATGGCAAAGGCTCCTAATCTGCTGTGGAATGACAAACCTCGCACCCCAAGGATTAAACTGCCCCTACTCAGATCATGAAGTGGGGTTTCATTTTTGGCCTGGCCCTCGTGTTACCCTCACAGGTCTGCAGAGCCGACTCTGAACCCCACACACCTGGCACTGAAAACCCCACAAACTTCCTGGGATCCCTGGGAAGCACTGCAGGAGCTTGTCCTGGGGGGAGGTGACAGTGACACTGCCCTGGGAGTGGCACTGCAGAGCTCTCTCTGATGCTTTTTTGGGGTTGGGTCATTGGTCTCTACAGCCAAGGACACAGATCCCATTAAAAAGACTAAAAATAGTAACAAATCCCACTAAAAATAATTCCAAACTCAACTAATTTATAGATATAAATATAAACACCATCATCCCAGAAGAAGAAGACTTTCCATGGCCAAGTGTTAGCTTCTCAGCAGAAAAATCCATTGGAATTAAAACTCCATTTGCTGAAGAAATAATTATCAATAAAATAGAGCAAGGTTTTGTTGTTTTTTTTTTTTCCCAAAGTAAGAGGTAGATTGTGTTTTGACAGAAAAAAGGCCCCTTTTCCTTTTGCTGTCTCTTTACTTTCTTCTTCCTTTTCCTTTCTTGAAACAGGGATTTAAATACCTTGTTCCAGCATCTCAAAGATTATCTCCTTGGGAAACTCCCTGGAGGAAGGACAGAGCTCCCCAAAGGCAACCTTTTTTTTTTTTTTCCTTTTTTTGGTTTCTTCAAACTTCTTTCATTTCAGCTCTTCCCTTTCAGTTTCTGTCTCATTTTAATCCCTCTGAGCTGCAGGAACTGATCGGAGCCCCAAATCTGCAGGAATTCCCATCACCCTCAGCACAACACCTGCACACAGACAGCTCGAGCTGGGGAAGGTGGAATTTGCCATTCCTGCACAATAATGGACACGTGGGATGGAGCTGATTGTCCCCCAGATTGCAGCTCCAGCCATTCCGTGTCGCAGGATCCATCAGCTGTGGCTCCAGGTGTGCCCAGCCCATCCCAAATGGACACCAAGGAGAGGATCAGGGGATGCTTTGGATGGGAAGGGACCAAAGCCCACCCAGTGCCACCCCTGCCATGGCAGGGACACCTCCCACTGTCCCAGGCTGCTCCAAGCCCCAGTGTCGAGCCTGGCCCCATCCAGCCCACCCCATGCCAGGTAAGGGTTTGAAATAATGGAGAGCCACTGGAGGTTTTCCTGCCTTTTCCATACACCCAAACATGAGCTGGATGAGCCAGGAAAAGCAGCAGGAAGACAAGCTGAGGAAAAGGAGAGGGAAAAAATCACTGCAAAAGAAATAAACTGGCAAGATGTTGGCTGCAGCTTCCCATCTCCAGGTGTTTCACCTTTGTCACCCCTTCAAGTGTCTTTAATTTCACAGGATCCCAAAATCCCTGGGGCTGGAAGAGCCCTCCCAGCCCATGGAGCCCAAGCTGTGCCCCATGCCCACCTTGTCCCCAGCCCAGAGCACTGAGTGCCACGACCAGGCCTTGCTGGGACACCTGCAGGGATGGGCACTGCAAAGCTCCCTGGGCAGCCCTGCCAAGGCCTGAGCGCCCTTTCCATGGAGAAATCCCTCCTGAGAAATGTCCTCGGATCTCTGACAGGAGGGGCACTGAGCGGGGCCAGGCTCTGCTGCTGTGTCCCAAGGGAAAGGAGGAGAGGAAATGGCCCCAGATGGCTCCAGGGGAGGTTCAGGCTGGAGCTGGGACAGAGCAGTCAGGCCTTGGGATGCGTTGCCCAGGGAGGTGGTGATGTCACTGTCCCTGGATGTGGCCCTGGGGGACACAGTTCAGGGTGCTGCTGGGGCAGGACTGAGGAATATTCCCTTTACAGCACCCTGTTCATTTCCACTGTAGCCAAAGCCTCCTTGTCCTTAATCCCAAACCAGAAGTGACAAATGTTAAAGCTCCTCTTTCCCTGGCTTTATGCACAGAGCTTTCTCCTTCCTTTCCCATCTCACCCTGACTCTATAAAACACCTTCCCAGCTGATTTCCCCTCAGTAATTCCTGGTGCTTTCAGCTTCTTCCACCTCAAAAATCTGATTTCCCCTCAATAATTCCTGGCGTTTTCAGCTTCTTCCACCTCAAAAATCTGATTTCCACTCAATAATTCCTGGTGGTTTCTGCTACTTCCACCCGAAAAATCCTTGGGCTTCAACTGATCTGAATCTAAAACAGCATCCCTTGCCTCTGGATATGTCCATTTAATATATCCAATGCAAGCAGCCAACTGCTGTTCTCAAAGCCTATCTGACAGATCCTATTCACTTTCAAAGCAGCTCTCCATGGTTTGAATAATTATCTTTCATTTCCCCCTTTCTGACACTTTTCAATGATTTGTTGACATCTGAAGAGATATGTGCAATCTCACAAGAGGCAGCTGGACTTTCTCCCCAAAAGATACAAATACAAAAAGGATTCCCATACAGAATTGGAAATAACGATGTTCTTTGCAAATGGAAGCCTAAATCTGCATTTTAATGGGACATGTTTTTAAAAAGCGGAATTCATGAATAACCCTATGAGTTTTAACTTTTTCACTGCCAGGGACAAAGCAGAACCACCCCTGGGAAGGAATCCTACCTTCCCTTTGTCCAGTTTGCTTTCCCAGCTCTGCTGCTGCAGGGCCTGGAGCTTTCCTGCAGCACCTTCCTGACACAAAGCTGAGGATGCAGCTCCCACCCTGGAATTCGGGTCCTTCAGCAGGGATCCCAGGCTGGAAAACAAGAGCCAAAATCCCACGAAGCCCACAAATAAATAATACAACTATGGAATTCTCCAATCCCCATTCCAGGGGCTTGTGGGCACTGTCCAAACCCAACAGGATTTATCCCCACACCAGCTGTGGGAATCCTTGCTCATGTTTTGCAGATGGAAAACAGAGAGAGAGAGAGGGCAGGATCCAATCCTCACCCAGGATCACACCACGAGCCAGGAGCTGGTGTCTGTTTGGGAACATCCATCTGTTACTGGGCACTTTAACTATTTCTGGATCCTTCACCCATTTCTGGCCATGCTTTTCCTGCAGAACTGTTTTTGTCACTTCCACTCGAGGTGTTCAAATGTCCCTGGAAGCCTTTAAAGGGCTTGATCTCCTTTTTATCCCTCCTGAGCAGTGCATGGAAAAGAGAGAGCTCAGCAACAAGTTCTGGGTTTTGTTCCTGAGTTCTGAAGTGTTGTGTTCACTCTCTTTGACTCATAAAATCATGGAATGACAGAATGGTTTGGGTTGGAGGGACCAAAGCCCATCCAGTGCCACCCCTGCCATGGCAGGGACACCTCCCACTGTCCCAGGCTGCTCCAAGCCCCAATGTCCAGCCTGGCCTTGGACACTGCCAGGGATCCAGGGGCAGCCACAGCTGCTCTGGGCACCCTGGGCCAGGGCTTGCCCACCCTCCCAGGGAACAATTCCTCATTCCCAACATCCCATCCAGCCCTGCCTTCTGCCACTGGCAACCATTCCCTGCCTCCTGTCCCTCCAGCCCTTGTCCCCAGTCCCTCTGCAGCTCTCCTGGAGCCCTTCAGGCCCTGCCAGGGGCTCGGAGCTCTCCCTGTGTCCTTCTCCCCTCCAGGGAACACCCCCAGCTCTCCCAGTCCGTCTGGGCTGTGCTGTGTGCCGGGATGCTGAATGGGCTGCGCGGTGCTCTGGGATGCTGAGGGGCGATGCTCTGTGTCCCTGGATGCCGGACGGGATCTCTCAGTGTCCCGGGGGCTGCTCGGTGTCCCTCTGTCCCTCTGTCCCTCGTGCTCCCTCTGTCCCCCGGGCTCTCTCTGTCCCTCTGTCCCTCCGGGCGGAGCGGAGGCGCGGCCGCCCCGCAGCGCCCCCTGCGGGCCCCGCAGCGCCACTGCCGGGCCGGGCCCTGCGGAGCCGCGGCACCGCACGGGACAGGAGCGCCCCGCGGCCACCCTGCCTGCTGCCCTCTGCTTCCCTCCGCTCCTTCCCGCTGCCCTCTGCTTCCCTCCGCTCCTTCCCGCTGCCCTCTGCTTCCCTCTGCTCCCCTCCGCTCCTTCCTGCTCCCCTCTGCTCCTTCCCGCTGCCCTCTGCTCCCCTCTGCTCCTTCCCGCTGCCCTCTGCTTCCCTCCGCTCCTTCCCGCTGCCCTCTGCTCCCCTCTGCTCCTTCCCGCTGCCCTCTGCTTCCCTCCGCTCCTTCCCGCTGCCCTCTGCTCCCCTCTGCTCCTTTCTGCTGCCCTCTGCTCCCCTCTGCTCCTTCCTGCTGCCCTCTGCTTCCCTCTGCTTCCCTCTGCTCCCCTGCCCTCCTTCCCTCTTCCCTCCGCTTCCCTCTGCTCCCCTCCGCTTTCCTGCGCTCCTTCTTGCTCCCCTCTGCTCCTTCCCACTTCCCTCCACTTCTTCCTGCTTCCCTCTGCTCCCCTTCTCCCCTCTCCGCTTCCCTCCGCTCCCCTCCGCTCCTTCCCACTGCCCTCCGCTCCCCTCCGCCGCCCGCTGGCTCCGAGCCTTTCCCGGTATTCTCCGGTTCCCGTTCCTGCGGGAAAAACAGACACATGAAGCAAAGGACAACGGCAGAAGTGTAAATACAGCGGAGATAAAAGCGGCTCTGATGATTTCGTGCCGGGGTCTGGTTGAAAATAAATTGATTTTCCGGGCAGTCACAGCGAGTCTGGCAATTGCACCGTTCGGCTGTGGGGCCGCAGACAAAGCATTCCTTTGGTTCCGTCTATGAATATTGGGAAAACAACGAGGATTTAGAACAAAATCCCGATGTGGGGGAGCCCAGAAACCTCCGTTTGCTCCCCGCAGGTGTTTCCTGTCCAGAATTTTGGGGAGCACTTAGGAGACAGTGCTTTCACCGGAATAAACCCACGCTGTGTCCATCCAACAGTTTTGCCAAACGTTTTGTTTTGGAGGCCCTCTGGAGATCACAGAACTCCAGAATAATCAGGTTTGGGAGAGCCCTTCAGGATCACCCAGTGCCACCCCAGCAGCACCAGCATCACCCCAAACCCTGTCCCCAAGGGCCACATCCAGACTCCTCTGGGACACCTCCAGAGACAGGGACTCCAAAGCTCCCTGGGCAGCCCTGCCAAGGCCTGAGCGCCCTTTCCATGGAGAAATTGCTCCTGGTGTCCAAGCCCAGCCTCCCCTGGCCCAGCCTGAGGCCGTTCCCTCTGCTCCTGTCCCTGTTCCCTGCCAGCACAGCCCGACCCCCCCGGCTGTCCCCTCCTGGCAGGAGCTGTGCAGAGCCACAAGGTTCCCCTGAGCCTCCTTTGCTCCAGGCTCAGCCCTTTCTCAGCTCCCTCAGCCGCTCCTGGGGCTCAGCCCTTCCCAGCTCCGTTCCCTTCCCCGGACACAAGGAAGATGCCGCTCGCTCCAGCGCAGGCTTTGCTTCTCCCTCTCTGCAGTGGTGGCCTCAGCTCTCGGGTCCGTAAGGGATCCAGGGCAAACCCCAGCACATCCTGGCACTGCGTTCATTTGTAGTTCAGCCCAAACTCCTGAGGCACAGGGATCTCACGGCCAGGATTTGTCAGCCCCCGTGACCTTTGGAGCCATTGAGTCCTCTCAGCTTTAACATGACTCTGGCCCTGCCTGCAGCTCCCACAGTTCTGCACATTTTTGGGAAAATGAGAAGCAGGCAGCGATCCCAGCAGGTGCTTTCTGCTGAGGGACAGGGCAAAAGCAGCCCCTGCCCGTGCCAGGAGATGCCAGCCGGGCAGCACCTCCCAAATTCTGCCGTGTCCTTGCCTGAGGGCAGGAGGGGTCAGGCTTTGGAACGGGCTGGTTTGGGAAAGTGTCCCAGAGGTGTCTGGATGTGGCCCTTGGGGACAGGGTTTGGGGTGATGCCAGTGCTGGGGTGGCACTGGAGCATCCTGAAGGGCTCTCCCAGCCCTGATGATTCCGTGATTCTATAATTAGCAAGGAAGCTTTTCCTGATTAGAGAGAAACAAATTAAACCTTCTTCAATAATTTTGGGACAGGTTAAAAATTCCTGTGCTGCTTTACCAAATCCTCTGCCAAACTTTGCACGAGCACTTCCAGAGCCTGGTGCTTGACAAGGTGGGGATCAGTCAAAGGCTGGACTCGATGGTCTCAGAGGTCTTCTCCAAGCCCAGCGATTCTGGGATTCTGTTCCTCAGGGAGCACTGATGTCCTGCTCCTGTTGAGCGAAGCACAATTCTCACCGTGACACATCAGGAGCCTGAACGGGGTAAAAATGCTCTTATTTCCCCTCATTTTCCCTCTGGCCGTGCCTCATTACCGTGTGTCCCTCGGTTCACACGAGCGGTTTCCAGAAAAACAAGCGGACCCGTGGTGTCTGCAGCGGGAGAATTCCACCGGGAACCCGAGATCTCCCGTGGAGAGAGAGGTGGGTTCTTGTTAGGCTCTGGAAAGAGGCTGGAATGTAAATGTGTGCTCTTGCTGCAACACGCCTAATTGCCCATAAATGTCATTAAGTCGAGAAATGTTTTCCACCAAATTAACTTTGGCTCGCGGTGTCTAATTAGCCGGGGATGCTGAAAGATAACAACTTATCAGTCACTGTTTAACAAACCATCCCTAATGGGGGCCCTTTTTCGGGAGCAGCCGTGGCGAGCCAGGTACTGCAGCTGTCACAGCGCGGCGTTCCGGGGCAATTAAGGACAATACCCCGCGCAGCTTCCCACCAGGATAATTTGACAGCTCCTTCACAGCCCAGGAGTGCGCCTGAGCCTAAACTTTCCCTGGATTGCTTTTATATTGGGCAGGAGCAACCATGAATTTTACTCTTTTTTTTTTTTTTTTTTTATTCCCTTTCCAGCGTGTGCGAACACCTCTCACCTCACCCAGCTCCTTTCCCACTCACTCCTTTCCCAAATTAAGGTCACCTCCGATTAAGGTCTCCCAAAGCAAAGGCTTCTTCATTCAAGTTTTTCCAAAGGAGAGGAAGCTGCGGAAGGAATGGTTAAATCCTTGTGTTTTACTGTTTAAATTGGTGAAGTTCAGCTCTCCAAAGGAGAGGAAACTGGGGAAGGGATGGTTAAATCCTTGTTTTACTGTTTAAATTGGTGATGTCCAGCTCTCTGAGGGAAAAGAAGCTGCGGAAGGGATGGTTAAATCATTGTTTTACTGTTTATATTTCTGATGCTCAGCTCTCCAAGGAAAAGGACACTGGGGAAGCGGTGGTTAAAGCTCTTTAAAACCCTCGTGTTTTGCCGTTTCAGTCTGTAGCTGTGGGTGTGTTTTTCACCTTTCCTGAAGGGAAGTTTTCCCTCGAGGAATGGCAGTGCCCACAGGGAGTATGAGGGGATGGCACTGAGGGAGCTCCTGGTGCATCCCCCAGACTGTTTTTTACGAGGTTCTGCTGCAAAATGGAACCTCAGGAGGAGAAAAGTCCCACCAAGCTCCCAGAATTGCTTTGTCTCAGATCCAGTCTCTCATCAGAGCTCCTGGACTCCCCTCTGCTGGGTTTATTTCATGCTGTCCTTGCACACGGATGCTTATTCAAACTCTTCACATGGTGCAAATCCTCTCCCGTTCCTGCTTTTTCTCCCAAATAACTTCCAAACTTTCTGGCTCCTTGCTCAGCCCCGGTGTCAGTCAGCACAGCAATAAATCTGTAATTGCTTGTGCACAACAGGCACCTGATTGTTAAAATGCAGCAGCCTTCTTTAGTATGTCCCACATTCTCATCCCTATAACCTACCAGATTTTTATCCATTAGGAGGTTTAATGCTCATTTTCCACTTTTTGTGCCCTCATGTTGGTGGTACATATTACTCTCTTCCCCTCTCCTCTCCCAAAGTGCTGGAATCAAGCCAGGTGGTAACAGCTCTACAGTAGAAACTATCCAATCTTCCCTCCAAAAAGGGATTTTAACCTAACACCCACTTTTTTTCCTGAAATTGGAAGTGTGGCCTTGCTCAGTTTAACACTTGATCCAACAGGACATGGTGGAATAAGAACAGAAGTCAAATCCATGAAAGCAGAGAGGGAAATGCAGTCATTATCCCCCACAGTTGGGTTATACATTGGGATTATATTCTCTGTGGCCTGAGAGGTTGTTTTAATCTGGAAACTGAAAATTCCTCATGTCCCATTGCACAAGTGCCACCCACCAGGGACATCAAATCCGTGTCACAAAGGTGTGACACGGAGAAAAGCTTCCACGGGTCAGGCTTGGGAACAGATCCCATCCCACAGAAGCTGGGCTGTGACTCCCCTCTGTTCCTGTCTTCTCCCCGTGGGTTGCACTGCAGGAAATCCAAGGCCTGGGAAGTGCAGAGCAATTTCTGGGATGCAGACTCTGGCCATGGCCTGGCTCAGCCCTCACAGGATGGGCACCCTGACCTGTTTGGGACGGAGGGAATGGACACTGCAGGACACGGCGCTGGGTGTTAGACTGGGATTTATTGACATTTTCCCTTTCTATTCCGTCCCTTTGCAGGTTTGGTGTCTGAGATTATTGCTGCCCACATCCATGATTTGTGCTGGCCCAGGAGGCCGTTCAGTGCCCCATCCCTTCCAGCCTTTTTTCCTGTGAGGAGTGGAGCTGGATTAGCTGGCACTGCCTGCCCTGAGCCCTCTGCACAGCAGGATGCTTTTTCCAGGCAGGAGAAGGATGTTCCTGCAGGAAGGAAAAGGATTTCTTTCCAGGCAGGAGTGGAATGTTCCTCCAGGCAGGAGAAGGAATTTTTTCCAGGCAGGAGTGGGATGTTCCTGCAGGAAGGAGAAGGAATTTTTTCCAGGCAGGAGAATGGTGTTCCTGCAGGGAGAAGGATTTTTTTCCAGGCAGGAGAAGGATGTTCCTCCAGGCAGGAGAAGGATTTTTTCCCAGGCAGGAGAAGGATTTTTTTCCAGGCAGGAGTGGGATGCTCCTCCAGGCAGGAGAAGGATGTTTTCCCAGGCAGGAGAAGGATTTTTTCCAGGCAGGAGAAGGATTTTTTCCCAGGCAGGAGAAGGATTTTTTCCCAGGCAGGAGAAGGGAGCAGAGCAGCCATGGCCCTGTGCTCCCCCTCAGTCCAGCACCACTTCCCAATGGCATCTCGGGGGGTTTTCCCTTTTTGTCTCCTTCTCCTGGACCTCTGCTCACCACTCACCCCAAAACCTCCCCAATGTGCTCATTTGAGCCTTTTTTCCCACCCAGGCCATCCACAGGGAACAGCCCTTCCCTCCCAGCCAAAGGCTCCCATCACTGGCCCTGTTCTCCAGGGCCCTTCCCAGGAGCTTGGGATAAATTCCATGGGGAAAATTTCCTTTCAGAGCCTTTCCCTCCACTCCTCCAAAGCAGAGGTCAGTAATGTCCATTTTCCAGTGTTTTCCCGCAGTTGCTTCATTATTTTAATCCCACTTGAACCCAAAATGCTCCCTTTGGTCCTGGCTGAAAGGTAGGCCAAGGTCAGTCCAGGAGCACCATTTTCTCCTCAAGTTAGGGACAAAGTCTTTATCCTGGGGTTCTCTAAAACCCCAGGGAGTTTTGAACCAGGGCTTTGATTTCAACACTTTCCAGAAAAAAAGCCAAATCTCTGATGGTTGCTGGTTTTGCAACAGCTCTTACAGGTGGCTTGGAAAAATCCCCATGTCACCTTTTTTTGGCACAAGCCCATAAAACCCTCACATAAAAAAAGGAGCTCAAGGGATTTTGAGCCAAAAATATTCCAGAGTGGAGAATCCCCTGAAGTGCTGAGGAAATATTTGGGTTTACACTGAGATGATTTAAAGGCATTCCAGGTGAAGAGTGACATGGAAGTAACATTCCATGTAAAGAGTAACAGCCATTAACACAGGGACATTCAAGCTTTAGCTTTTATCTCCCAGGAAAAAAATGCCCTTGGTATCCAAACAATAAAAAATATCCTCTATTTTAGAAAAATAACTCTGGAGAAAACTGAAGTTTGGCAGGAAATCCTCTATTGCAGAATTTTAAATACTGTACCCAACAATTGCAAAAATACCCACAGCTATAGATCAGCTATAAAGCATTTAAATGTGATCAGTGGAAGGAAAATTTTAAAAAAATTTAAAAAGGAAATTAAATAAAAGAAATTTTAAAAATAATAAAAAAGGCAGCATTTGGGAATTTGGATTAGTAGTGGCAGCTTCCAAAGTAAGGTTAATCCAAAGGAAAATGCTGATTTATGTCTTGCTAAAACTAAAAATTCTTCCTGGGCTTATCTGAATCTCTTTGCTACCTGGAAACTGAGTGACAAAAAAAAAAAAAAATAGAATTTACTTTATAAAACGACCAAGGGTTTATGTAACACCTCATTTGCATTCCTTTAAAATTATTTAATTTGAAAAATTAGAATTATTTGAACCATTTTTTTGAGATTCACGGCCTTTCCTATCAGGGTTTGGGAGAGCTGATATTGAGCTTTATGCCGCGCTGTGATCGCCGCTGCAGCTCTGCCAGGCTGGCAGGGCGGGCAGAGCGGGGAAAAGGTGCCAGGCGGTTCGGAGGAGGAGGAAATTAAATTCTTCAGGGGATCTGGGAATCAGGAGTGCGGGTCACACACGGGGCAGGCTCGGGGCCGCACGGAGCAGGGCATGAGCAATCTGCGCGGACAGGACGGGAGCTGCTCTTACAGCCTGGTCCTTTTACACAAACCTGCAGGTTTATCGTCCTGTCTGGCCAGAGTCAGCGCAGCCCGGACGGGAGCTGCTCTTACAGCCCGGTCCTTTTACATAAACCTGCAGGTTTAGGGTCCTGTCCTGCCACGGCCAGCGCAGCCCGGACGGGAGCTGCTTGTACAGCCCGGTCCTTTTACATCAATGTGCTTCCCGTCCTGCCAGGGCCAGCGCAGCCCGGGATGGAAGCTGCTCTTACAGACTGTTCCTTTTACATAAACC
Source organism: Acanthiza pusilla (assembly GCA_036630365.1). Lineage (NCBI taxonomy): Eukaryota > Metazoa > Chordata > Aves > Passeriformes > Acanthizidae > Acanthiza > Acanthiza pusilla. The sequence continues at coordinate 6,699,206 of JAXCHO010000111.1, read as the reverse complement.
TGCAGGTTTATGGTCCTGTCTGGCCAGGGCCAGCGCAGCCCGGACGGGAGCTGCTTGTACAGCCCGGTCCTTTTACATCAATGTGCTTCCCGTCCTGCCAGGGCCAGCACAGCCCGGGATGGAAGCTGCTTTTACAGCCTGGTCCTTTTACATAAAGCTGCAGGTTTATGGTCTTGTCCTGCCAGGGCCAGCGCAGCCCGGGATGGAAGCTGCTCTTACAGCCTGTTCCTTTTACATAAAGCTGCAGGTTTATGGTCCTGTCTGGCTACGGCCAGCACAGCCCGGGACGGGAGCTGCTTGTACAGCCCGGTCCTTTTACACCAATGTGATTCCCGTACTGCCAGGGCCAGCACAGCCCGGACGGGAGGTGCTTTTACAGCCTGTTCCTTTTGCATCAATCTGCCTCCCGTCCTGCCAGGGCCAGCGCAGCGCGGGGAGCTCCGCGGGAGCGGCGGCGCCAGGGCTGCGGGAAGAGCAACGCGGAACTCGCTCATTTTTACAACTTTTTTATAGAAGGGGGCTTGATCTTTGCAGTAAGCAGACTCGCTCGCTGAGTCCGTGCCCTGATACACCCGGGCAGGGACCTGAGGCACAGCTCGGTGATCCGCCTCCGGTGACGTGGCCTGGGGCGAGCCCTGGGAAAGGATCGGTCCTCGGGAAAGGAAAGGATCCCCGCGGAGCTCCGGCTGCTCACCGCTGCTTCCCACAGGTCAGCTAAACCAGCGGGGAAATGGGGGAGAACATCCCTAAATCGCAGCAAAGCCACAGTGAGCTGTTAATGCGCATCGCCGGGGCGCAAGGCTTTGCGCTTCAGCCCCGGCAGCTTGCGCGGCTGCTGCTCTGGATCCAGGACAACTGCCCGGGCTGTCCTGCCGGTGGCTCCTACACACTCTCCGAGTGGCACAAGGTGGGGCAGCGCCTGCAGCGGCACCGAGAAGGAGGGGATGATGTCGATCCCGAGCATGTCGCTACATGGAAGGCTCTCCATCATGCTTTTCTGCGGGCTGACCGGGCTTTGCCGCCTACGCTCGCTCAGTTATCGGCTGAAACGGGTTCAGAGAAGATTTTGCAGGAGGCCGAGCGAAAAAGCTCTGTAACTCACCCTCCTCCGTGTGCACCACTTATGACTAAGGTAGAAGCTCCCGGGGACAGACCTGAGGCTGCAGCCAGTTCCTCTCTTGAAGAAGGCAGATATAAGGCACTTGAGGAAGGGCAGAGGGAGGTTCTTCCGGCATTGCAAGTCACAAACAGGGGCCCACAACCTCCCAGACGCAAACGACTATCCTTTGAGGTCATAGAGGATTTAAGAGAAGCAGCAAAAAGTGAGGGTTTAAAGGCACCAATTACTATGTACGTGATAAACAGCATTGGTAACTATTATGCAGTGCCTCCCGCTGCCTGGCAGTTTATTTTTATGCTTCTTATGACTGACGAACAATACACCGTATGGGTGAAGGAATACAAAGAGCTGTGCATTCTGCAAGCTCTGAAAAATATCGCCGATAAGGTAGCAATTGACATCAATGATTTGATGGGAGAAGATCAGTTTGGTAGTTCGGTGGCGCACGCCCAAACGAGGCAGCAGCTATGCGAGCAGGCAACACGCCTGGCTTTGCAGGCACTGGAGAGAGTCCCCGAGGCAGAGCAGGCGGAGCCATCGTTCACCACCATCTTCCAAGGACCAAAGGAGCCGTACACGGCCTTCGTGGATCGGCTCCGCGCGGCGCTGTCCCGGCAGGTGAAGGAACCCGCCGCTGTGGAGATGCTGCTGATGCACATGGCAGTGGAGCGTGCCAACGCAGACTGCCGGAGGCTCTTGGAGCCCATCCGCAGCACGGCGGCCACGGTGAGCGATCTCATCGAGGCCTGCGCCCGCGTGGGCACCGTGGAGTACGAGGTGGAGCAGCTGGCCGCTGCCATCACTCGGCAGCTCCGGATGGCTGCCGTTCGGTGCTTCAACTGCGGCCAGGAAGGGCACGTCAGACGCCAGTGCCCAAGAGGAACGTCCGGGCCGAGGGCTGCCCGCGCCCCGTCCAGGCCGTGCCCTCGGTGCCAGAAGGCGTTCCACTGGAGTAATCAATGCCATTCGAAGTTCGACAGAAATGGTAATCCGCTACCAAAGCTGGGAAGATCCAAGAGGGGCGCGAGGTCCGGTGCCCCTCAGTAAAACGGGATCCGGATCCCTCACTCTCAACAGAGCGCTATGTCAACAGCAGGATTGTTTTTCACTGGTGAAGCATGCCCTAGATAAATATGGACTATACATTGCTGCCAACAAAATACAATCAGTTCCACCACGGAAGTACCTGAGCTGGCGTGTCTTGCAACAAAAAATTCTCCCACGGAAGATTCAAATTGTCGGTGAGGTAAAAATTTTGAATGATTTGCAGAAACTGATGAGGACAATTAACTGGCTTAGGCCTCTTTTGGGAATTACTACTGAGACTTTGGCCCTTTTTTTCAACTACTGAGCGGAGATTCTGACTTGTCATCACCACGACAGATTAAGAGCCGAGCTGAGCTAGCCTTACAACTGGTTACATCACAAATTAACTCTCTTTTTGCTACACGACGCAATTTTCAACTCCCAATGAGACTATTTTGAATTCCAAATTAATTTCAACCTGTGATTGTTTAACTTGGCCCAGTTTTTGGCAGTGGGGGGGCCACAAAGATGGCTCCTGTGAGAAGCTTCTGGAAGCTTTCACCACGTCCTGCAGAGCCAATCCCTGATGGCTCTGAAGATGATGGATATGTGATACCGGTGATTTTTGTCTTTTCATTCCCTTTTTATACCTGTTTATACCCTTTCCCTTCCCTGTTCCCCTCTACACACACTCCCTGTACCCTGCACAAACACTCCTTGTACTTTAGCCACACATGTTTATAACTCTTATAGCCTGATATTTAGCTTAGTTTGGGGTCCTGCAAAGCAAAGAAAACCAAACATTCACACTATCTCAGAACTAGAGGCTCCAACCTTGGATGGAGCCTTTTCTCTGGAACATGATTTTGTAAACTAGGCTGTAGTCTCATTTAAGGGGGGCTTATTAGAATAGGGGGACAATTACTTCATTTATTAAGTTTCTTATTGGGGGATTTTAAGTAGATATGCATAAAAGCTTTTGTTTTTAAATGCTTATGATTTTAAGTAGATATGCTTTATGGACCAATTTTTGCGTGGTCCATAAAAATTCTGTACACATTGTATGGGTCTGCTCTTGTACTTCTCAGCATTTCCACCTCTGACGAGCTGAGCATCTAGGATTCTATATTAAACCGAGGCAAATTCCCTTTTCCCTTTGCTGCTGTGTCTGCTTCACATTTTTACCAGCTGATAAGGCATCAGCATGCTGCATGCTGCTGGCCAAGGCTGGGCCAGTTAGAGATGTTGGTTATGCCTCTCTGATTTAAGAAGAAAATTAAAGCAAAGCTGCACAGAGTTCTTTTCTAGCCAGAGAAGAGGAGGAAGTGAGAACATGTGAGGGAACAATGGGGAGACACCGAGGGCAGTGGAGAAGGAGGGGGAGGAGGTGCTCCAGTCAGCAGAGCCAAAATTCCTCTGCAGGCCGTGGTGAGGACCGTGGGTGGAGCAGGTGGTCCCTCTACCACCATGGGCTCCACGGGGGACGCAGAGATCCACCCCCAGCCCGTGGGGAGGTGCCCACGCCGGAGCGGGTGGAGGCCTGGAGGAGGCTGAGATCCAATGGGAGAGCCGTGGAGAGAAGGGGCCCTTTCCAGGCTGGAGCAGCCTGGCCTTAGGGGACTGCACCCCGTGGATGAGGGACCCACGCTGCGGAAGTTCAGGGAGAACTGTCTGCCCGTGAGGGGACTCTCGTGGTGAGGTTGGAGTCACGCTGGAGAAGTTCACGGAGAAGTGTCTCCTGTGGCAGGGACCCCAGGGCACAGCAGGGGAAGGACTCCTCTCCCAGAGCAGTGGAAGAAGATCTTGGGTGACCAACTGACCCAAACGCCCACGCCCTGTACCCCTGTGCTGCTGGTGGGAGCAAGGGAGGGGTTGGCAGGGAAGAATGGTGTCTTTAAGGGTTTATTTTACTTCTCATTACCCTCCTCTGTCACTGTTAGTAATAAATTCACTTTGTAACTTTAAATTGAGCGTGTTTTGTCCTTGAAGTGTTTTCTCCCAGTCCTTATCTCGCTCATGAACCCTCAGTTACATTTTTTTCCCTCTCTCCGCTGCCCAGCTGTGGTAGGGGAGAGCGAGGGAATGGCTGTGGTGGACGCCTGGCATTTGGCCAGCGCTCAAACCATGACAGAGATCTTTAAGATCGTCCAGTTCCAACCCTGGCCACCTCCCACTGTCCCAGGCTGCTCCAAGCCCCAATGTCCAGCCTGGCCTTGGACACTGCCAGGGATCCAGGGGCAGCCACAGCTGCTCTGGGCATGCTGTGCCAAACGTCCACAGGGAAGAATTTCTCCTGTATTTCCCACCGAAATTTCCCCTCTTTCCACCATTCCTGACTTATCCAAGAAATAACATTTTTTTGTCCCTAGAAAAAAACCCCAAAACTTCAATTTTTGCCATCTCCTTCGCAGGTCTCCTGCCTTAAACCCATCCCTCAGTGCGAGTGTGCAGAGCTGGAGAGGCTCATCCTGGCGGGCGGGACCTGTTGCTGCCTCTCGCCGTGTCCGTCCCCTCCCGTGTCGCTGTCACTGTCGCTCGCCCCCCGCTCGGCCGGGCTCGCCCAGCCTCATTAGCGGCGGCTCGGGCGCGCGCTGCTTAATTGAGCCCCGTCCCCACCAGCTGCCACTCGGCAGCCTCATCTGCGCGCTAAGTGCTCCTAATTGTCGCCATCCGGCCGCGGCCCCGCGCCGGGCAGCGCCGTGCCGGGAGCTCGGCACCCGCGGGGATCGCTGTTCCCGGGGGAGAGCCGCGCTCCGGGCAGGGGCCGGGGCTGGCCGTGCCGGGGCTGGCCGTGCCGGGGCTGGCCGTGCCGGGGCTGGCCGTGCCGGGGCTGGCCGTGCCGGGGCTGGCGGTACCGGGGCTGGCCGTGCCGGGGCTGGCGGTACCGGGGCTGGCCGTGCCGGGGCTGGCGGTACCGGGGCTGGCCGTGCCGGGGCTGGCCGTGCCGGGGCTGGCCGTGCCGGGGCTGGCGGTACCGGGGCTGGCCGTGCCGGGGCTGGCCGGGCCGGGGCTGGCCGTGCCGGGGCTGGCCGTGCCGGGGCTGGCGGTACCGGGGCTGGCCGTGCCGGGGCTGGCCGGGCCGGGGCTGGCCGTGCCGGGGCTGGCCGTGCCGGGAGCTCGGCATCCATGGGGATCCGGTGTTCCCGGGGGAGAGCCGCGCTCCGGGCAGGGGCCGGGGCTGGCCGTGCCGGGGCTGGCCGTGCCGGGGCTGGCGGTACCGGGGCTGGCCGTGCCGGGGCTGGCGGTGCCGGGGCTGGCGGTGCCGGGGCTGGCGGTACCGGGGCTGGCGGTACCGGGGCTGGCCGTGCCGGGGCTGGCCGGGCCGGGGCTGGCCGTGCCGGGAGCTCGGCACCCGCGGGGATCGGTGTTTCCAGGGCAGAGCCGCGCTCCCGCCAGGTGCCGGGGCTGGCGGTGTCACTCGCTCCGTGTCGCGCCCGAGCGGCGGCTCCAGCGCGGCCGGCGGGGACAGCGATTCCAGCATATGGGAAGTTTTGCAGCTCATTAATCCGCGGCGTAAATCCCAGGGCAGAATCCCGTCAGCGGCGGGGCTGGACAGGACAAAGCCGGAGGAACGGGGGATGCTCCGGAGGGATGCGCGGGGAGAGGACAAAGCGAACTGCGCTGTTTGGGCATCAAACTGCTGCCTCTGCTGCTGCCGGAGCCCAGCACATACCAAAAGGATGTGCTCCTTAATCTCAGAGTCTGAGGGGAAATTCCCAGATTTGCAGATCTAAATACGCGGCTTGTTCACAATGGCAAAGCAGCTCCCTGCCCTGAGGAGCGGAGGTGTTGAAAGGGCATTACATGTCAGATATTAAACAAAAATGGTCCTCAAAAAGACAAATAAATAAACAGATAAAAATTAATCAGTAATGTCAGAGAAAAGCAGATCAGCCGCAACAGTAAATGATGTCAAAAAGAAAAATAGGGCAAAATTCAGATGTTTTTCTGTGTACTGCACATCAGTGTCACGATTGTGAAGTTTTCCTGTATCCCTTGATAAGAAATTTCCTGATATTCTATGAATGTGTTCTGAGGCTTATTTCTTTAAAGAATTCACAAATATTGTAAAACTAGGCTATTTCTGAGTTAAATCTCCCTCATCATGATCCCATGACATCCCTCCACCCATTGGGATCAATTTCTTTCCACCAGTATCCCCCCAAACGTGCCTGAGCTCAGGGTTTTCCCTGCTTCCTGCTCCAGGATTCTCCATGGAGACCCTGCATTTTGGGAAACAAGGGAATTCTCCCCCAAAACACACATTAAAGAGCTGGTGAGACGATTGTTCCTTTGGGAATTCATTTCCCATGGGCTGCACTGCAATTTTCTCCTTCAGGCTCCTTTTCCCAAATCTGCTCCCTGCAGTTCCAGGCGCTGCCCACAGACCCCAGGACACTCCACAACCCTCTCACTGCTCCTCTCCTGCACTTCCCCTGGGTTAAGCCATTCCCCAGTGAGGCTGTGCTGGATCCACCCTGGTTTTTCCAGCCTTTCCTGAGCAAAGTTTGCTCTGATCCCAGAGCTGGCCCTGCTTGGAGCAGGGGTTGGAGCAGAAAGCTCCTGGAACCCTTCCAACCTAAATTCAACCCTCTGGTAAAACCCACCCCGGGTGTCCCAAGCCAATGCCCTGTGTGAGAATGCAGTGCAGGATGCAGGGAAAAGGCTCCTGTGAGCCCTGACCTCCAGGGTCACCAGCAGTCTGTGACATGGGGACATCTCGCCTTTTGGAGCCTCTGCAAGGTTCAGCACCTCCCCTGACTGAGGTGCTCCCAGTGGAAGAACTGGACACCACTGGAGCATGAACCACCCACACATCTCAAGGCTCTGTCCCAAGGCAGGAAAATCCCTCTGGCAGAGCAGATTTCTCCCAAGATTTCACCAGGCCATCCATGCAACCATCTTGGGGTGGAAGCACAGCAAGGCAAAGTTGGAAGGGATTTAGGATTGGTGCTTGGAGGCTCTCGCAGGTTTTACTTCTCATCTTTTCTTTTGCAGTAGAAAAGTCATTGAATCATGGAATCATGGAATGGGTTGGGATGGGAAGGAGCTTAAAGCCCACCCAGTGCCACCCCTGGCATGGCAGGGACACCTCCCACTGTCCCAGGCTGCTCCAAGCCCCAATGTCCAGCCTGGCCTTGGACACTGCCAGGGATCCAGGGGCAGCCACAGCTGCTCTGGCCACCCTGGGCCAGGGCCTGCCCACCCTCCCAGGGAACAATTCCTCATTCCCAACATCCCATCCAGCCCTGCCCTCTGCCACTGCCAACCATTCCCTGCCTCCTGGCCCTGCAGCCCTTGCAAATTCTCTCTCTCCATGGTTCCTGGGGCTCCTTCAGGCCCTGCAAGGCCACGCTGAGCTCAGCCCAAAGCTTCTCCTCTCCAGGCTGAACAATCCCAACTCTCACAGCCTTTCCTCCCAGCACAGCTCTCCATCCTCTGCTCATCCTGCTGCCTCCATGGACTCTCTCCAGCAGCTCCAGCTCCTCCCTGTGCTGAGATCCTGGGGCTGGCTGCAGACAAATTCTAAAAATCAGTGCTGGGTGATTTTACCAGCACCCCCCTCGCATTCCCAGGATGACATTCAGGGAGGGAAAGAACAGGAGTCAGGGATATGATCTGCAGAGGAGGGCGATGCTGCTCAGCTCCAGCTCCAGGGGATGTGTTGGTTTAAAGCACAGCAGTTAAATAAGAGTGAGCTGTGCTGGTGATCCCAACCACCGAATTCCAGTGGTGCTGAGGGAAAAGGAAATGTGGCTTAAAAACCTGGATCACTCAGCTTTTATTTAGGCATCAAAATACAAGGAATTCCAGGGCTTCACTCGGTGTACCCAGGGTTAGGAAATGATCCCAGTGGCAGATCCCAGCTGGACATTCCCAGCACAATTTCCCCAGCCCAGGTTTGCAGCGAAGCTCAGAATGAGAACATCGTGAGCTGGAAGGTCTTTGAACATCATTCCACATGACCCTTTCCCCCCTTTTCCCTTTTCTATCTGTTTCTATAGACACCCCCAGCAGCAGCGAAGCAATGCTCCAATTCCTGCTGATTCCCAGATTCCCAGCACTGATCCCTGGGTAAATAAAACCAGAGTCCCTTGAATGCCAAAGATCTAAAGGCATTGCCTTTTAATGCAGACCTAAAGCTTGCCCATCACAAAGCTTTTTCTTGTTGCCTTGCCCAGGATTTCTCTTTATTTCCCTTCTGTGGATTTAGTTACTCAGTTAAAGATTATCCTGACAAAGGAGAAGGGGGATATTTTATTTTTAAAACATTTTAATATTTTAGGATGGAATGGATGTAGCATTTTGTGCCTGAGGTGTGCTCACCGTCCTCTGGGGCAGTGTAAAAAAGACTTCACTGGGAGGTTTTCAAGCCTCAATAACTCCTACAGGACAAAGAAGTAAAATGGTAAAGTCAAAAACTGGTTTTGTAATTCCAAGGCTTTCCTAAATATTTCACGCCGATGCTTTGGCGCAGCAATGAGCAGCTAAAAGATCAGTGTGGGTAATCTCTGTATACTGAAATAATTGATATTATATAAATATTATAGCATAAACCCCCGAATTTTGCCATGTTGTAGCGAGAGCCATGAAGAGTTTTAGCTCCGTTTGGTGATGAGAGAAAGGAATTTAACACCACGAAGTGTCTCAGAGCTGAGCGGCGGCCACTGATCATCAGCATCACCGCCTGAGATTCTGGCAGGTTTCCCCCAACACTAAAAGCTCTCTCTAAAATATTTTGATCACCATACAGAATATAAATTTTTAAGAGCAATTAACGGAGTGATGTACTCTGAGATTTAGGGAGTTGGTTCCCTCTGGATCCTCTGCTGCCACCTCGCTCAGCAACCGCACGAAGGCACGCTCTGCATGCACCAACTGCAGAAGAACTGTCTTTAAAAAATAAATTAAAAAAGCTTTGAGTGAAGTCTTAAACTCGGAAAGTCGAACTGTCCGGAAATGCCGAGCTCGGTGCAAGCGCGGCATCCTTGATGGCCGTGTCCCCTGGCCCGGGCGCGGGGCTGTGGCAGGCGGCAGCACGAGAGTGGCAGCTTGACACCGCCGTGGCAGGCGGGCGGCGGTCCTGCGAGTGACCCGGGCTCGGGGCCGCCGCTCCGCTCCGCCGACAGCTGAAGCCGCATCTGCCGCGGGCGGCGGGCCCGGCGCTCCCGCTGTGCCGCCAGCTGCCGCTGCTCCGCTCCGCTCGGCCCGGCCCGGCCCGGCCCCGCTCCGCTCCGCTCCGCTCCTGCCCCGCTCCGCTCCGCTCGGCCCCGCTCCGCTCCGCTCCGGCCCCGCTCCGCTCCGCTCCGGCCCCGCTCCGCTCCGCTCGGCCCCGCTCCGCTCCGGCCCCGCTCCGCTCCGCTCGGCCCCGCTCCGCTCCGGCTCCGCTCCGTTCCGCTCCGGCCCCGCTCGGCCCGGCCCGGCCCGGCCCCGCTCTGCTCCGCTCGGCCCCGCTCCGTTCGGCCCCGCTCCGCTCGGCCCCGCTCCGCTCCGCTCGGCCCCGCTCCGTTCCGCTCCTCTCCGGCCCCGCTCCGGCCCCGCTCCGCTCGGCCCGGCCCGGCCCCGCTCCGCTCCCGCTCCGCTCCCGCTCCGCTCCCCCTCCGCTCCCGCTCCGCTCCGCCCGTCTCGGCCCGGCCCGGCCCGGCCCGGCCCGGCCCCGCTCCGCTCCGCTCGGCCCCGCTCCGCTCTCCTCCGGCCCCGCTCCTGCCCCGCTCCGCTCCGCTCCGCTCCGCTCCGCTCCTGCCCCGCTCCGCTCCGCTCGGCCCGGCCCGGCCCCGCTCCGCTCCGGCCCCGCTCCACTCCGGCCCCGCTCCGCTCCGCCGGGGATGGGCCGGGCGAGCTCCGCGGGGTGCCCGCAAACCGGGAATTGCTGCGGAAAGCTCCGCGGCATTGCACGGGGGAGACCAGGCTAAAAAGCCTCTTAGCCACCTGAAAACCGCTGATTTTATTAAAAATAAATCGTCTGTAGCAGCGCGGGGTGATTGAATCCACGGTGTTTAGCGCATCCTACACACAGCCGGCACTGGGGTGTGCACAAGGAGACACAGAAATCCCTGGGGAGAATGGGGAAAATCTCCTTCCTGGCTTTCTGGAGAGGAAGGGAAAGGGCCTGATCCTGCAGTTTCGGTGTCACAAGGAGAATTTGTGGGCCCAGGTTGCGGTCACCCTCCATCAGCTCCCCCGCTGTGTCCACCACTCGGCACTCCCTGCTCACCCCTAAGGACGGCCCCGGGACAGGCAGGAATCCTTGGACAGAAAATAATGGTTTTTTCGACAGTGTTTGAAAGCAGTGCTGAAATGGCGCTGCAATAAGAGAGAGTGAGAGCCAAAGGCACAGGATGAGCTTCCCGGGGCAGATCCTGGCACTGCTCCGTGGGCTCCCAGTGCCTCTGGGGGAAGCAGCTGCATTGCACGGGGGAAACCAGGCTAAAAACCCTCTTAAATCACCTGGAAAACCCCTTTTTTAATTAAAAATAAATCATCCGTGCTGCTCTGCGGCAGAGCAGTGTTATCAGATCCACGGCAGTCAGTGCACTGTACGCACAGCCATCACTGGTGCGTGCACAGGGACACAGAAATCCCTGCAGAGCGGGGCCAACACCTCCTGCCCGGCTCTCTGCAGAGCCAGGGGAAGGGCCCGATCCTGCAAACCAAGGAGAGTTCGTGGGCTGGGGCTGTGATCACCTCCATCAGCTGCCCCGCTCGTTGCCATGACTCGGCACTCCCTCCTCATCCCCGAAGGACGGCCCTGGCAATCCCTGGGATGGAAAATCCCATTTTCACCGACACTGAGAGGTTCAAAGCAGTGAAGAAATGGGCACTGCAATAAGAGAGTGTGAGTGTCAAAGGCACGGGATGAGCTTCCCAGGGGCAGATCCCAAAACTTCCCAGCCCCAGCTGCCCCTGGGCTTGGCCAGAGCATCGCTGGTGTGTAAGTGGTGCAGCCCTCCTGGGAGGAACCCAGGGGTGCACTGACTGCAGCCAGGGCTGCTCCTGAGCCTCTGCCTTAGAGAAAAGTGTAACTTAGTCTTGATTACTGCTTCTACCTAAATGGCAAAAAACTGCCCCCCAAAAACACATCAGGGCTTCCTTCAAATCTGCTCTTGTCACAAGTACCTCTTTGACTAAAACTGTGTGAACAATCTGAAGATTCTTCCTCTGACAGTGATTTGAAAATACTTTTCCAAAATATAAATACCTTTTTAATATAAAATGACTGCTGCCACATTCTCAGCTTCTCCTACTCCTTCCCATTTCCCAGTTTCAGGATTGTTCTGGTGCTGAAGAATCCCAGCTCAGAGGATCAGGTGAGCTCCTGGTTTTTGCTTCTTTCTCATGCCAGATTATTGAGGACATTGGTGTAAAAATCATTAAAAGACACTGAGCTAAATTCCTGTTCTCCCCATCCAGGCAAAGTGTAGAAAGAAAAGGAATCATGGAATCCCTGAGGCTGGAAAAGCCCTCCCAGCCCATGGAGGCCAAGCTGTGCCCCATGCCCACCTTGTCCCCAGCCCAGAGCACTGAGTGCCACGGCCAGGCCTTGCTGGGACACCTGCAGGGATGGGCACTGCAAAGCTCCCTGGGCAGCCCTGCCAAGGCCTGAGCGCCCTTTCCAGGAAGAAAATTGTACCCAAGAGAAAAAATTCTTCCTGAAAAGGCAGCTTGATCCTTGGAAATTCCCCAAGGTTTAAGGTGGATGCTTCCACCCCTGTCTTTGCAAGGGAAAGGGCTGAGGACACATCTATTGTGGCCACCAAGTGCCATCTGGAGCCACTGCCATGTCCTGCATGGCACACGGTCCAAGGCCTGGTCTTTTAGAGAGGAGGAGAGGGAACGGCCTCAGGCTGGGCCAGGGGAGGCTGGGCTTGGACAGCAGGAGCAATTTCTCCATGGAAAGGGCGCTCAGGCAGTGGCAGGCATGGAGTTACAGCTAGAAAGCAGAAGTGAGAGCTCTGCTGAACTCATGCCAGAAGTGAACACGGCATTGCTGTTAGGCCACAAACCACGGCACCAGTGCAGTCTGCCATGAAATAGAGAGTGTAGGAGAAATAGGGGGAGTGAGAGAAGAGCATGTCTGGTATGTGCCTGTACTGGGTAGGTACTGTACTGTACTGTGCTGTACCTAAACCTGCTAGCTTTTAGTTTTGTTCTTAAGAAACATCGATACGGTTGTTACAGTGACTATTGCTTGCTACTGCTGGAAAGGTATAAATGCTCAGATTTCTATCAATAAAATCAGCTTTTTGCACCCACACAATCTGCCCTGTCTCTTCCATCGCTGACTGTCACACGCCACTTGACAGACAGGGCTGCCCAGGGAGCTTTGCAGTGCCCATCCCTGCAGGTGTCCCAGCAAGGCCTGGCCGTGGCACTCAGTGCTCTGCGCTGGGGACAAGGTGGGCATGGGGCACAGCTTGGGCTCCATGGGCTGGGAGGGCTTTTCCAGCCCCAGGGATCCTGGGATTCTGTTTATATTTCTTTGACCAAACCTTACCTGGACTCTTCACACCGATTTTCAAAGGCAGCACCCTCTTTGCAATCAGATTAAAATCTGTTGTGATTCCCATTCCCAGAGCTCTGATGTGTGGCAAGCTTTTCACAGTCCCTTCCTTATCCCAGACACATTTGTGGATACAGAAAGAAGCACTCTGTGTTTCAAACTCTTTCTTTTCAAATGTCTATAAAAATCTCCAGGTCTAAGAGGATTTTTAAATGCTACAGTTCCAGGTATTTTCATGTTTTATTTTCCTACCTGACAACTTGCACTGAAAAATTGAAAATGAAACTATAATATTGAACATTCTGCACCACAGAGATCTTTACACCAGGATCCTTTCACACCATTTGAAATCATCAAGTCCCCAAACATTTATATTCCTGACACTCATTTCTTCTGACAAAGGAGAACATATCATTACAGCCAGAAAAACCTTCTGTATTGATCCAATCCCCCCACAAAATCGTGGCCCCAGTGAATCCAGTGGCAGAATTACCTGTCCTCCACTAACCAGCCACACCTCAGGCAGTGAGAGGCTCCACATGGTATTTTCTGCCCAGATTCTGAGGGATTCTATTTTAATTAAACCGAGATTTTAGGAATGACCTCTAAACTTCCTGAAAAATCAAACCAGGCTGTCCTCCAGGCCAGCAATGACTTTCATCTGATGCTTCTCATCTCGTGTAATAAATTCACAGATGGACCATCCTTGTCCTTCCGACGCCTAAGAATAACTCCTAAGTACTGTTCCCAGGGGATTTGATCTGGTTTACACACATCTGCTGAGATACGTGTCTTTGAGGCCAGATTAAGTCTTTGTTTGACGATATTTGAGCATTTGTGAAACTACTTGGCAAGAATGTCCTGATTTTATTCATTCTGAACATGTGCTGATTGTTGCCAGTGGGATCCCAACACCTCCCACAGCATTGCTTCATTTCCAACCTATTCACAGGGACAGGGAAACCTATGGCAGAGAATGGGCAACTGTGTTACCCTAAAAATCAATTGTTCTGTTTTAAGGCAAATTAATTTTGGACTCGGAGCTTTTCCTAACGAGACTGGTGCTGTTTTGCTGTTTAGCCCCAAGTCTTGGTGTAAAATCTGCTTTGCTCCTGACTCTGACACACCCAGGGGAGGTTTCCACTTCCCTTTTGTGGCAGGGACAGGACAAGGAAAAGGCACAACCTCAACCTGAGATTTTATACTGAGATTGGAGCAAAGGAGGCTCAGGGGAACCTTGTGGCTCTGCACAGCTCCTGCCAGGAGGGGACAGCCGGGGGGGTCGGGCTGTGCTGGCAGGGAACAGGGACAGGAGGAGAGGGAACGGCCTCAGGCTGGGCCAGGGGAGGCTGGGCTTGGACACCAGGAGCAATTTCTCCATGGAAAGGGCGCTCAGGCCTTGGCAGGGCTGCCCAGGGAGCTTTGCAGTGCCCATCCCTGCAGGTGTCCCAGCAAGGCCTGGCCGTGGCACTCAGTGCTCTGGGCTGGGGACAAGGTGGGCATGGGGCACAGCTTGGGCTCCATGGGCTGGGAGGGCTTTTCCAGCCCCAGGGACCCTGGGGTTCTGTGAGGGATTCCATGGGTTTTCCAAAAGCAAAACGTGTTTCACAAAGGACACAGGACAGCTCCAGCAAGCCACGGCTTTCATGTGACTTTTTTCATCCTTTCCTCTCGAGTGTGAACCCTTGAGTGTTTCCCACAAGAGCCATGAGGGCTCTGAGCCTGCAGGGCTGTCCCCTGGCACCGCAGGGACAGCGTGGCAGGGCTGCAGCTCTGGGCAGGGCTGGGTGACACAAGTGCAGGAACTTCTTCACGTGTTCCAGGAACTCTCACCTGTCCCCACTCACATCATCCATCAGCTCCTGTCACTCTGTGACTTGTGTTTGTTCCACCATTCCATTATTTCCAGGGGAGAATTCAGCCGCCTGTGGACACACAGAGCCAGGTCTTACCCTCTCCTTCAGATGTGGGTGGATGCAAAAGGGTATTTTTGGGAAATACAGAACCAGATTTCTCTTTCCTGCTGTGTCCCATGAGTTCCTGAGACAGGTGACAGGACAGAGCACCCAGAGCAGGATCAAAGCAAAGCCCTGGGGGCTGTTGTGGCACCCGGGGCTGGCTAATGGTGACACCCCCAAGGTAATGGACATTCCTGGGGCTGGGACAGCAATCCCATGCTGATCCTTGCACTTCCCTCTGTGGCCCAGGGCTGGCTTTGGGCAGGTTCATCCCTAAGGGGACCTGGATACGGTCCTTTCCAGCCCCAGCCTCTCCATGGCGATGCTCCACATCACAGAGCTTTATCAGGACCCGACAGCACCCGGGCAGGCAAACAAGAGCCTCCTTGTGAACAAGGGTGCCCACAAACAAACCCCAGCTGGCTGCTGGGCACCTGCAGTGCTTCTAGGAAGCTGCTGGAGGTTGTAGAAACAGGGGCTTGCTGGTTTCTGTTTTTTCAGTCGTGCTAGTGCCACAGGAAGCCCAAACAAAGCCAGAAGCTTTGGGACCTGTGTAGTTTGTCACACCTGACCACAAGAGCAAGCCCAGGCTGGTTGGAGGTTATTTTCCCAAAGGGTGGAAATGCAGCTTTGTGTTCCCTCTGTGGCAGAGCTGTGCCCCAGGACAGAGTTACTGTCACACTTCGCTGCAGCTGATGGCTCCAAAGACACAGCCCCAGGAGCTTTGGGAGGCACTGCCCACACAGGGCTGGTCCCTCCTCAGAGCCACTTCAAATTTCAGAATGCAGCTCTTTGCTTTGTTGGCTGTAGAGTGCAAAGCTCTGTGTTTTTCCTTCCACGCAACATTTGTGTTGCACTTCCTTTATGTTTACACCACTCCCAGCTTAGGAGTGTTGGTGAAGTTAATCAGGAGCTGGACTTGGATGGTTCACACTCAGGAGATTTGAAAGTTCTTCCAAATTTGTTCCTTTGAGGTACTTGGTTTCAACCCTAAATCCAAGAAGTGATCACAGAATTATGGAATATGCTGAGCTGGAAGGGACCCACAGGACCATCCAGTCCCACCCTGCCCTGCCCAGACCCCCAACAATGCCAGCCTGGGCATCCCTGGCAGCGCTGTCCAAAGGCTCCTGGAGCTCTGGCAGCCTCGGGGCCGTGCCCATTCCCTGGGGAGCCTGGGCAGTGCCCAGCACCCTCTGGGGGAAGAACCTTTCCCTGATCTGCAGCCTGAGCTGCCCTGGCCCAGCTCCAGCCATCCCTGGCTCTGTCCCTGTCCCAGAGCAGAGCTCGGAGCTGTCCCTCAGCCAGGCCCTCCCCTCCTCGTGTGGCCTCTCCACTCTTTCCCACCTTCACAGCTCTAACAAGCCCCAATTCCTGGGCGTGGATCCTAAAGCCAAGGTTCAAATAAGGCCTTGTTGCACTGAGGTCGTTGTTTACTATCCCAAAAGCATCCCCAAGCTGCTCCTCCATCAACCCCTCTTGTTCACTGTGAGTGCTGCTCCCAGCAGGGAGGGCAGGAGGGGCTCCAAGGGGACATGGACACGCTGTGGCCTGGACAAGGATCTCCTGAGGTGCAGCTCCCAAGGGCCTGGCTGTCCACAGTGGCTGTGATCTCCTCCCGTGCCCTCACCAAGCCCTTGGGGTGTGGGTTTGGCCCTTGGGGACAGGGTTTGGGATGATGCTGGAGGTGCTGGGCGATGCTGGAGGATCCTGAAGGGCTCTCCCAGCCTCGGGGATCCTGGGATTCTGCAAGCAGAGCAGCAGCAAAGGAATGTGGTGGTGCACTCCCCCCTGCCCCTCCTGCCCAGGCTGCAGTGGGATCTGAGAAATGTTTGTTAGGCCTTGGCCTTGAAACACCGCCCGGGCTCAGCTCTGTCCGAGCTTATCAGAAACGCTGATAACAAGCTTCTGTTTTTCTCATCATCAGCTTTGGAAAATATTTCTCTGGCCCGAATGGCATAATATTCCTGTTCCCACACTTTCAGAGAAAGCGCTGACCCAAACTGTGGCCAGGATGAAACACTGTTATGGCTGAAGCCACTCTCTTGTGCCCTGTAAAGAGTGCTCCAAAATGGGCCCTTTGGGCTCTCCTGGGCCACCATGGGCTGTGACAGCAATGTCCCTCTGAGTGGGACCCCTCAGAGCAGCAAACCCTCAGGTTTGCCATACCTGGAGGGTCACCAAAACACGACGTGTCCTGAGCCCATACCCTCACTCCTCGAGGCCTGATCCTTCACCCGGTGGGAGGTGCAAAAGCATCCAAAATGAGGATTTCACTGACCTCTGAGGGAGGTTTTTCCACAGGTACCTTATTGCTGGCAATTGAAACACGGACTTGGCTGGGTGCAAGCAAAGCCAAATTTCTTCCAGGCAACACTGCCTTTTAGAATTCCATACAAACAACCAGCGAGCAGTTTCGCAATCCCTTATCTTGCCCTGAGTGTTTCTGTGTGCGTGCATACCTCTGAGCATATGCCACAGCAACTCTGGAAGTTAAGTTATAGGTCCAATTCAGGCTAATGCTGTTCAGTGTTATTTCTTTGTTAAATTGTTTAAGGTTAAGCTGTAAATTAAGGTATAAATTAAGTTACAGTACTGTTAAGTTTAAGTGTTGTTAAGCTTGAGGCCACATTCCTTTTCATCCTTGTCTACACTGTCTTTACGCACCCACACACACCCCTAGGTCATTTTCATTTCTGTTTTGATTGCCTGGATTTTGTGTGTTTTTTGTTGTTGCTTGCTTTCCCTTGCTGTGCCTTAGTTGTCCTTTGTAAGTAGAGTGAATCTTGCCAACAAATATGTTGTGCTTTGTAGTTTAATATTAAATCTGACTTTTGCTCACACCATCGTTGGTGATTTCTTGGGTGATCACAAGCACACTCATTTGGGACAAGGTGGTTTGGAATTCAGGCATCCTCAAGGCTTTGGGATACAGAGCCTGCCTGCCAGGAGGGGACAGCCAGGGGGGTCGGGCTGTGCTGGCAGGGAACAGGGACAGGAGGAGAGGGAACAGCCTCAGGCTGGGCCAGGGGAGGCTGGGCTTGGACAGCAGGAGCAATTTCTCCATGGAAAGGGCGCTCAGGCCTTGGCAGGGCTGCCCAGGGAGCTTTGCAGTGCCCATCCCTGCAGGTGTCCCAGCAAGGCCTGGCCGTGGCACTCAGTGCTCTGGGCTGGGGACAAGGTGGGCATGGGGCACAGCTTGGGCTCCATGGGCTGGGAGGGCTTTTCCAGCCCCAGGGATCCTGGGATTCTGTGGAGCTGCAGCAGAGGAGACATGGAGGAAGCACAGGACAGGGGAGGTGCCAAGCAGGGCAGAGGAGCAGGGCTGTGCAGCCATTCCCAGTGCAGCCATTCCCAGTGCAGCCATTCCCTGTGCAGCCATTCCCAGTGCCCATTCCCAGTGCAGCCATTCCCAGTGCCCATTCCCTGTGCCCATTCCCTGTGCAGCCATTCCCAGTGCCCATTCCCTGTGCAGCCATTCCCTGTGCCCATTCCCTGTGCAGCCATTCCCTGTGCCCATTCCCAGTGCAGCCATTCCCAGTGCAGCCATTCCCAGTGCCCATTCCCTGTGCCCATTCCCTGTGCAGCCATTCCCTGTGCCCATTCCCTGTGCAGCCATTCCCTGTGCCCATTCCCAGTGCAGCCATTCCCAGTGCCCATTCCCAGTGCCCATTCCCAGTGCAGCCATTCCCAGTGCCCATTCCCTGTGCAGCCATTCCCAGTGCCCATTCCCTGTGCCCATTCCCAGTGCAGCCATTCCCAGTGCAGCCATTCCCTGTGCCCATTCCCTGTGCTGCCATTCCCAGTGCAGCCATTCCCTGTGCAGCCATTCCCAGTGCAGCCATTCCCTGTGCAGCCATTCCCGGTGCCCATTCCCTGTGCAGCCATTCCCAGTGCAGCCATTCCCTGTGCAGCCATTCCCAGTGCCCATTCCCTGTGCTGCCATTCCCAGTGCAGCCATTCCCTGTGCAGCCATTCCCAGTGCAGCCATTCCCTGTGCAGCCATTCCCGGTGCCCATTCCCTGTGCAGCCATTCCCAGTGCAGCCATTCCCTGTGCAGCCATTCCCGGTGCCCATTCCCAGTGCAGCCATTCCCCGTGCAGCCACGGGCACGGCGTTATCCTCCGTTTAGTTATCTCTGTTTATCCCAACTCACGGCAGTGTCCATGTGACTGCAGAAAAGCAGGGAAGGAATGCAGACCTGGCACTCGGGACTGCCCGTCCATCCTCCAGAACAGCCAACGGGAGCTTCTTGTCCGGCTGCCAAGGGGAGAAAGCAGCAGCACAATTTACCTGAACAGATGGGAGGCAGCTTTAATGAAGCACCCGACAGGGCAGCAGCCCCAGGCCACAGCTCCAGGGCCTCTCCAGGCCAGAGCCCGGCCAGCGGAGCAGCCAGAGCCAGGACAAGTCCTGGACTGAGCACGGCAGGGCGAGTCTGGGATGTCCCCCGTGCTCTGCTGTCCCCCCTGCTGCTGCTCCCATCACTGCTGACACCGCAGCCGTGCCCGCTCTGGGGACACAGGGGACCCACAGGCCAAGGACGTTCCCTTGCAGGACAGAGGAAGCAGCAAGAGTGGCTCTGGACCTGAAATGGTGCCAGGAAAGTGCTGCTTGGGAGAGGTCACCTGCGGTGGCCTTCCTGTCCATTGTCCCTGCTTTGGCAGAAGTTGAGAGCTGCAGAGTTAATTCGGAGACGCTCCAAGGCAGATGGGGAGGGAGGAAGCCGAGGAGCACGAAGGGATTCACTGTGGGCTGGAGTGAGGCTCCTCATGTCAGCAGAGAACAATCTTCTCCTCATTCTCCAGCTGGTTCTTCCCACCAGACTCCAGAATCATTAGTGAGTCCCCTCTTTCACAGAATCCCAGGATCCCTGGGGCTGGAAAAGCCCTCCCAGCCCATGGAGCCCAAGCTGTGCCCCATGCCCACCTTGTCCCCAGCCCAGAGCACTGAGTGCCACGGCCAGGCCTTGCTGGGACGCCTGCAGGGATGGGCACTGCAAAGCTCCCTGGGCAATCCACTCCTAAATAACAGGAATTATTGGTTGTCAGCCCTGGCTGAGACAGTGCCCCCATTTCACACCGAGCATCTGCCGCCTTTCATTCTCACAGCCACTGTCTCGCTCTTGTCCTTCACCTTTTTCTCAGCTTAAATAAAATCGTTTTGAGGAGAATCTTAAAATTCCTCACACATTTAAATTCCTAAACATGGAAACCAGTGTGGGTTTGCCTTCAAAATAATGGCCCTCCCTCCTTTCCTGCACACACCTCACACTGGCCAGTTTGGACATTCTAAATTTACAAAATTGAAATGATAAGTAATGACATTGATGTATGGGACCAGTTGGGAGTTACACACAGTGTTTCTCAGGAGGAATTTCTCCATGGAAAGGGCTCTCAGGCCTTGGCAGGGCTGCCCAGGGAGCTTTGCACTGCCCATCCCTGCAGGTGTCCAAGGCCAGGTTGGACATTGGGCCTTGGAGCAACCTGGGACAGCGGACGGTGTCCCTGATATGGGAAGGGGAAAGGAACTGGATGAGCTTTAAGGTCCCTTCCAACCCAAACCTCTGTGACCCTCTGATTCTCATTTCTGTGATTTTTTTATTACTCTCCACAATGTAGGGATATGGTAATTCCAGGCTCTCCCTTATGGCTGTCTCAGAATCATTGCAGCATCATAATGGGCTGAAGATTTTTTTTGCCTTACAAAATCAGGCTTTTGGGTTTTGAGCTGATCTTTGCTTTTAAGGAAGCGTCAACTGCCTTTGAGAGTTTGGGGTTTTTAAAGATAAATCAGGAAATTTCTGTTGTGCTGATTCAGGTTAATTAGCTTCTCATTTTTTATACCATTTAAAAGATGAGGAATAGTCCCTTCTCTCCTCTGTTAAATACAGGTGAGCAGAGCCTAGTTTTATGGGGTGAGCAGACAGCAGGGCGAGGTGGAGATCAACTCCCTCTTAATTTAGGCAGGTCAGGTCTGGTACTTGGAGGCCACAACCACTGTGGGGGGTCACGGCCAGCCAAAAACATGAAGAGAACTTCATGAAAGGAGAAGAGAGGAGAAGGGAGAAGAAAGGAGACCTTTCCCTTTCCTCAGCTCTCTGTTCCTGGCCTTGCATTTCAAATCCAAACCTCGTGGCTCGAGGCCGTGCTTGGAGTGTAGGGCAGATCGCTCTGGATCTGGGAATGGCGGAGGGAGCCACAGCCACAGAGAGGAGCCATCCCTCAGTGTCCCCAGGGCCAGCCCTCGGTGTCCCCAGAGAAGGGAACCACCCCTCAGTGTCCCCAGAGAAGGGAACCATCCCTCAGTGTCCCCAGGGCCATCCCTCAGTGTCCCCAGGGCCAGCCTGGTGTCCCCAGAGAAGGGAGCCATCCCTCAGTGTCCCCAGAGAAGAGAACCATCCCTCAGTGTCCCCAGGGCCATCCCTCAGTGTCCCCAGGGCCAGCCTGGTGTCCCCAGAGAAGGGAACCACCCCTCGGTGTCCCCAGGGCCAGCCTGGTGTCCCCAGAGAAGGGAACCACCCCTCGGTGTCCCCAGGGCCAGCCTGGTGTCCCCAGAGAAGGGAACCACCCCTCGGTGTCCCCAGGGCCAGCCTGGTGTCCCCAGAGAAGGGAACCACCCCTCGGTGTCCCCAGGGCCAGCCTGGTGTCCCCCAGAGAAGGGAGCCACCCCTCGGTGTCCCCAGGGCCAGCCTGGTGTCCCCAGCCCATGCAGGAGCTGCAGCCCTCCCGTCACCTCCCTCAGGCAGCTCCTCCAACAGCACAGAGCTCCTGGTCATTAATGATTCATTATCTGTCCCCCTCTCTGTCGCTTTTGTCCCAACTGTCACAGTGTCGTTCTTTGTCTGTTTACCGTGGATTATTGGCCAATAACACTTTGTAGGGCCTTTCAAAGGCCCTGTTTACTCAGAGTCAATAACACATTCACCCACGAGCAGTTAATGCTCTCACATCCACTGAGGGGGACAGCTTCAGAGGCTGCACAAATCCCACGGCATTGTTCCTGCGGATTTGGGCTCCAACTCCTGCTCACCCCTCCTTGGAAATCTGCATTTAATGCCGCGGTGGATGGTAATGAGGGGCCAGGGGCTGACATTTCCATGGCTGGTAACCCAAACAGCTCCACGGAATACACTTTTTATGTCATTGTCAGCCACGGAGGGGCACTGGGCTGCCTTTGGCTCTCAGGACAAAGGTGAAGGTCTATCTGCAGCTGGAGAATTGCTGATGGGGAGAGGTGGGCAGGGGACACAACCCAGCCACAAAATCCAGGACAATGCACTGCCAGCGACAAAGCTGTGCAGCTCCAGCAGCAGTGCCGGGTCTGGTGGCAAAGGGACACTCCCAGGACTGCGGGGAGGGAGGGACAGGAGGCAGGGAATGGCTCCCAGTGGCAGAGGGCAGGGCTGGATGGGATGTTGGGAATGAGGAATTGTTCCCTGGGAGGGTGGGCAGGCCCTGGCCCAGGGTGCCCAGAGCAGCTGTGGCTGCCCCTGGATCCCTGGCAGTGTCCAAGGCCAGGCTGGACATTGGGGCTTGGAGCAGCCTGGGACAGTGGGAGGTGTCCCTGCCATGGCAGGTGTGGCACTGCATGGGGTTTGGTCCCTTCAACCCAAACCATTCTGTCATTCCATGATTTTATGAGCCAAAGAGAGTGAACACAACACTTCAGAACTTGGGAACAAAACCAGAACTTGTTGCTGAGCTCTCTCTTTTCCATGCACTGCTCAGGAGGGATAAAAAGGAGATCAAGCCCTTTAAAGGCTTCCAGGGACATTTGAACACCTCGAGTGGAAGTGACAAAAACAGTTCTGCAGGAAAAGCATGGCCAGAAATGAGTGAAGGGTCCAGAAATGAGTGAAGGATCCAGAAATGAGTGAAGGGTCCAGAAATGAGTGAAGGATCCAGAAATGAGTGAAGGATCCAGAAATGAGTGAAGGATCCAGAAATGAGTGAAGGTTCCAGAAATGGGTGAAGTGTCCAGTAACAGACGGATGTTCCCAAACACCAAATCCTGGCTCGTGGGTGAGGAATGGATCCTGCTCTCTTTCAGTCAAATGATTCGTGGCACAGAGAAGGGAAATTATTTCACTTCTAAACGAAATGCACAGTAGGTGCCTCAGTAAGGTGCCACTTCACTTGACAAAATCCAAATGAGCACATTTATTTCCCATCTACTCCCTTCATCTGAGGAATATTTACACTGCAAATTTGGGCAGCACCACAGGAACAATGGAGGCAGAATTTAGCAAAGGCTCCTCAGGAATTACTGTGAGAGGACTCAAGGCCTTTAGCCAAGGTTTGCAGCAGCAGTTGGGATATATCCCACTGGAAAGAGGTGCTGAAAAGGAAAATCAAGGAGAAACATTCTGAAAAGAGATAAATTTGAGTATTAAATCTACTTTATCAAGGTTGATTGATTTAAAGCATATGGGTTGCCCTGAACACTGTCCCTATCACTGTCAAACTAAACTTATGCATCCAAAATCTTGGAATTAAAGCTCTGGGAAAACAGAACTGCTGGAGGCCCCACTGTAAGTCTCAAATGCATGGCATTTATCATTAAATGTTTGAGATCAGTTGCATCAAATCCCTCTGACAAATCCAAGCTAACACAGGACCATCAGACTGATCCATGGAAAACAGAATAAAGGAAGAAATAAAGGTGTTTTTGAAGAGTAATTGCTTTTTAACAGACCTCCAGGTTAAAGCCAGGGAACCTTTCGAAGAAAACTCAGACTCTTGGCATGATTTTTTCCCAGTAGTTACAGCACAATAAGAAATAACACAATGAGAATTATTTCTTCTTTAAATTACATTTTTCCCCAGGAGCAAAATGCAATCTCATAACAGAAGAAACTATGAGAATAAAATACAACTAATAAAATGAATATTTTCTCTCTCCAAAAAGAGCTTTTTTTTCTTGAATCCTACGAAATATTCCAAGTACAAAACCATCCCAACCCATTTCCCAAAAAGCTGCTATGGGTTGTTTTGAATCCACACTTTCACAATGTGTTGTGACAGTTTCAGTGATCAAAAAAATATTAATAATATGAGATAAAATTTCTTTGGTTTGGCAACACGAGAGGCCACACTTATTTGAGCCTCTTGTAAATATGGAGAGGATTAAAAATAAACAGGTTATAAAAATAATGCCTTGATTACACACTCAGGGTAATTCTCCCACAGACTCTGAGAAATACTTCTATTCCATTTATTTTGACCAATTTTTTACATTTTAAGGCAGACCTCACCTGATGGAACAGCTGCAAAAATTATTTACAAGCCAGAACTGGGATCAAACAGAGCTAAAAGAGAAAACTCCTTTTTGAAAGGCAGAAAAGTTATTTTCATGTTCCAGAGAAGAAATTGGGGCACAGGGAAGTAGAGAAATGAGAAAGAAATGAGAGAGAAATTAGAGAGCAAATAGAGAGGAAATAGGAGAAAGGACAGGCCCAAGGTCTCCCAAGTCCAAGGACACAACACCAAGTGTAAATAGAGATTAGGGGAAAATTTATTTTCAAAGCAAAGAGATGCTTTTAGTTACTCTAAAATAAAGTCAAGAAATGGGTTTATTTTATGCTTTTAGAACTCCACGATGTGCAAAGCTTTAGCCTTTGAAAATGCTCTGTTCCTTCATTTATTTTAATCCTCTCTGGATTTCCCTCCATTATTGAGAAGTGCAGAGGGAGATGTTTGTGCAAACAAGGACCACGAGGGTTTCCTGGTTTTATATGCAGGATCATGAAATTCCACTACAAGGCAGCAGCAGCACGGGAACACTTTGCACTTCAGAGTGGATTCCACACAAGGAATTCCAAGTGCTCTGAAGGAATGGTCACTTTGGCCATTCCAATTTCCATCACCAAAATCGGCTATGAAAATACATTTCTGCAATCTTTCAACCGCACAAAATTAAATAAACTGCATTTAACATGATGTGAATGCTTTATAATTACAACTGGTACAAAAATTGTTGGTTTTGAATAAATGCTGGATGTAAATCAACATTAATTCCACAGGAGTTCCGTGAAGTTGGGAAGACCTTCGCAGACACTCCCCCGAGCTCAGTGGACTGTGGAAAGAAAGATCACAATAAGGGTTGTCTTAATAAACGTCTAAATCCCAGAATCTTGGAATTACTGAGGTGGGAGAGCCCTTCAGGACCATCCAGTGCCACCCCAGCAGCACCAGCAGCACCCAAACGCTGTCCCCAAGGGCCACATCCAGACTGCTCCTGAGCACTCCCAGAGACAGGGACTGCAAACCTCCCTGGGCAGCTCATTCCAGTGCCTGAACACTTTTCCAGGGAAATTTCTTTCCCAGTCTCCAACCTGGGCCTCCCCTGGTGCCATCTGAGGCCATTCCCTCTCCTCCCGTCCCTGTCCCTTCCTGTCAGAGCTGTGCAGAGCAATGAGGGCCCCCCTGAGCCTCCTCTGCTCACACTGAGCCCCCAGGACTCACCAAAGCATCAGCAGTGCCCTCCACCCCCATTTCAGAAGAGAAGAGAAGGGAAGAACAGAAAGGGAGCATTTCTGATATCACAGAATCACAGATTATTTAACTTCTCACATGTGTAAATCAAGAAAATGATCAGCAGCAAAGGGCTCACACCCACCTGCTGCTCCCTGGAGCCTCAGCATCCCCTGTGCCACCACCCAGAGTCAGACGAGCTGAGTCGGTGCAAATAACCCCTGAAAGTTCAAATAATTACCTACAAAGAGAGTCCGTGCTCCTTTTGTCTAATTAGATAATCTGCCCACATGTTTAGCACCGAGGCATCCACTCCTTAACAGGAAAAAGTCAAGCGCAGAAACTAATTAGCAGCATTAATCAAAAGCAGAGGTCTAATGATAATTAACAACACATCCCCACTACAATAAATCCTTTTATTAGGAGGTGTTTCAAAGTGTAGAATTAAAGGAACAAAGTTTTACAGTAAGTGTTTCCAATTGCCATCTTCTGGCAAAACTCTGCAGTATTTCCTCAAAATAAAGAGTAGGAATCAGACTAATAAACAACGATTTTCCACACAAGCCTGTAAGCATTTGTCCTGTTTTGCTAAAAAAAGACAAAGTTTCAATTCCTAGGTCACTCTCCAGATTATTGCAGCCACTGAGTGCCATGGCCAGAGCACTGTGGGTTCTGCCTTGGGCAAAATGCTCCCTCCCATCCTCACTCCAGCAAAAACATCCACCCAAGGGGAAGGGGAAACCACCCAGCCCTGCTATGGTGGGAGTTTTGCTGCTCTCCACAAGCACGGGAGGCTACAGGGCTTAAAAGGCTGCCAAAGACCTCAAATTTTTGTGAAATAAAGGATTAATGAGCTGCAGGAAAAAATATCCAAACCTCGGAGTCACTGCAGGAATCTCCAGGGAAAGGAGGGCTGGAGGGGAAATCCTCCCATCCCAGCCCTCCCCTTCAGCCCTGCCCTCCAGGAAAGTTTTCCAGGAGCGTGAACATGGTCAGACACATCCCAGAAATGAAACCCCACTGCTCAGGGCTTGGGGGCTCAGCAAACTGAGGCTGCACTGGGTTTGCCAGAGGGACAAACACGAACCACACTCGTCCCACCCATGGGATGCTCCAGGGGCACTCCTTCCACACTCCCTCCACACTTCCACCTGTTCTTTCCTGGGATTCCCATTGCAGAGCCAACAGAAACTCCCTGGCAAGTTAAAAATTCCCATCCCATGGAGAGACATGGTCAGCAGTTGGTTGCTGCCAGCTGAGCTGCAAATGACATTATAATGACATTATAATGACATTATAATGGCATTATAATTACATTATTATAACATTAAGAACTATTTCCTCAGGAAAAAAAAGGCTCTGGTGTGCTATAAAGTGATTATTTACAGCCAGCAAAGCATCGAGGGAGGCTCAAGGTTTCACTGTTACACTCTCAGGAAGGAAAGTGAAGTCTGCCCACATCCGTGAAGCTCCTGCCAGGTCCACCACAGCACATCTTCACTTCTGCCCTGTCCCAAGTTCTTCACCCTTTCTGTACCTTTCTCTACTCTTTCTTTACCATTTCAAGCCTCTTCACTGACACTCATTCAATAATCTCATTTATTTCACTGAGACCAAGGATGTAAAAGGATGTAAGTGCTTGCAGGGCCACAGGATCACTGAAATTCCATCACCTCTATTCAGCATCCATGGGCTGGTTGGTGTGCATTCCATGTTAGGCACAGAGCCTGTCAAATCCTGAGGAAAAACTTCTCAGCATTGGAAAAACCCCACAGCTTTCCAGAAGCTGAAGTTTGCAAAAGGGAAAACAGAAATAAAACCCCCTGAGATCAAATCTTCACATGTCCCCCCAAATCATGGCTGGGACTTCCCAGCGTCCTCCTCCCTAAGGATTCCTGTGGAACAAAATAAATCCAACTGCTCCAACACCACCTCTTTTTCATTTTGCTATTTCTGTGTTACACCTTAGTGAAGACACAAAAAAAAAAAAAATCACCTTGTGTGTGGGCTAAGAACAATTGCCATCAATATTGATTAACCCTTGGGGATTTAAAGCCCTCAGGCTGTGAAATCCCAGCTGATGCAGGATCTGCTCTGAGTAACACCGATTGCATGTTCCCGTGTTTATATTTGCCAGAGAACACTGGGAGAGCACTGGTGCCACCCTGGGAATGATGTGCTGTCATGTGCTGCAGGACTGTGAGTTCTGCAGCTCTCTACCAGGGGCCACTCCACGATTAAAGTTACTCTAAAACTGAGTGATCTGAGAAAAACCAAACCAATTCTGAGCTTTCAGCAGCCCCAGAAAGCATTTGATGATCTTTTAGCACAGTGCTGGTTTAATGAATATAAATCACCAGAGATTCTGCCCCCCCCGGCTGCAGACCTTGTGAGGTTCATTGGCTTCACTGAGGTGCCACAAATTCAAACAGAATTTGGCTTAAGGAGTCACAGAATCATAGAAATGTGGAATGGTTTGGGTCGGGAGGGACCTCAATGATCATTTAATTCCATCCCATCCATGGCAGGGACACCTGCCACTGTCCCAGGCTGCTCCAGCCCCAATGTCCAGCCTGGCCTTGGACACTGCCAGGGATCCAGGGGCAGCCACAGCTGCTCTGGGCACCCTGGGCACCCTGCCCACCCTCCCAGGGAGGAATCTGAGCCTGGAATGGCATTTTAAACAACCTGTCCAGAAACAAAAGGGTTCTCAGCAAAAAGAAGTGTCTAGCCAGGTTACTAAGCCAACGAAGGGACCAGAAATTTGCCTGGGTGTCAGAATTTGAGACAAACCCCAGAGGTGGCAAAAAGCGACAGGAATGAGTCCATCACTGAAGAAACACCCCCAAGCTGCTCTGGCCCTGGCCCTGTGCAGGGAAATCTCTCAAAGCAAACGAGCAAAAGCAGCTTTTGTGGGGACAGAAACCACAGCTCTGCCACCACAAAGCTGAGAGCACAGCAGAGCACACATGGAGGATGCGCATGAAGAATAATAATAATTAAAAAATTAACTACTGGCTTCTGAGTGTGCTGAACCATGACACACTGGAAGGTTTAATAAACTGATTTGAGTTCTGCTCAGGCAGAACTCAGTTTTCCAAAGGGCTGATGAAAACTTGCCAATACAGAGAGCATAAACAGGTGAATACTGAATTTTAACACAAGTATTTCCTACCAGACTTCCCAGTGGCTTTTCCAGTACTTTTTCCTAGAGAAATAGCATCACCTTCAGGCCAAAAAAGGACACATTCCAGGTTTTTTTTAAACTGGAAAAATGTAAAGAAATCCTTCTCCAAAATCTTGTCATTTCTTATTTCTTTCTGATATGAGACTGCAAAACATGAACATACAAAAAAAGTTATAGGACTGTGCACAAATTTTTTTAAAAAGAGAAGGAAGGAGCAGTCTCTCTTTTGTTTTAAATGCACTGAAGTTTCAGAAGAGCCCACAGAGAATAAATGAAAACAAAATACATATTTATTAATTCTTAATTTCTTTGCAAAAGGCCAGTTTTACCAACTACTGTGGCAATTCCTCTGCAAGCTGAAATCCTCAGTGACAATAACACAGCCAAAAAGACCACAGTGGTACATGACTAGAAGAAAACAGGAAGGATGTTTCGGGGGTGCAAGACAATGTTCTCAGCAGAAATCAGACTCCTGCTCCAAATTCAGACATAAAGTGCTAAACCACAGAAGGAAATGCTTCTGCCATTGCCCAGAACAGAGCAAACTGAGCAGCCTGGGCTGATGGGAGGAGATGAGCTTTAAGGTCCCTCCCAACCCAGCAATTAAATGATTCCTTGATTTTAAATCTGGTTTGATTCCCTGTACCAGGGCAATCACAGTGAACTCTCCAGGCTGTTTTCTGTAGCTCTGTTTTGCAGACAGAGCAATTGAGAAACAGAGGGCAGAGGCTGCAGCAACAGGAAACGCAGCATTTCAGCTGCTTCCTCAAACACCTCCACCCCCTTCCCCAGGCAGCTCTTCAGGGCACAGTTCCCATGGCACGAGCTGCTCTTCATCCCAGAAGGTTCCACAGGGAACATCCCCCATAGAGTGACCGACCCACCAGGGACAGCACAACATGGGCATTTGTGTATGGACACACTCATGGAATCATGGAATCATGGAATCATGGAGTGGCCTGGGGGGTGGGACAGCTAAAGGGGCTCCAAGAGAGCTGCAGAGGGACTGGGGACAAGGGCTGCAGGGACAGGAGCCAGGGAATGGTTGGCAGTGGCAGAGGGCAGGGCTGGATGGGATGTTGGGAATGAGGAATTGTTCCCTGGGAGGGTGGGCAGGCCCTGGCCCAGGGTGCCCAGAGCATCACAGAATCATGGAATATCCTGAGCTGGAAGGGACCCACAGGACCATCCAGTCCCACCCTGCCCTGCCCAGACCCCCAGCAATGCCAGCCTGGGCATCCCTGGCAGCGCTGTCCAAACGCTCCTGGAGCTCTGGCAGCCTCGGGGCCGTGCCCATTCCCTGGGGAGCCTGGGCAGTGCCCAGCACCCTCTGGGGAAGAACCTTTCCCTGATCTGCAGCCTGAGCTGCCCTGGCCCAGCTCCAGCCACCCCTGGCTCTGTCCCTGTCCCAGAGCAGAGCTCGGAGCTGTCGCTGCGCTGTCCCTCGGGAGGAGCTGCAGCCCCCGGGGAGCTCTGCCCTCAGCTCCTCCAGGCTGAACTGACCAAGTGACCTCGTGTGGCCCCTCCAGGCCCTTCCCCACCCTCGTGTCCCTCCTCTGGACACTTGTGGCTCTTTCCTATATTGAGACACCCAGAACTACCCCAGCACTGGAGATGAGGTCACCCCAGCCCAGAGCAGAGCGGGACAACCCCCTCTGTCCCTGGCCAGTGTTATAGGTTAGAGACAAAAGCCTGGCCAATTAAAATAATTTGATTTATTGAGCAAGCTACAACAAGCAAAAAGAGCACTGGGCGACTGGGGAGTCTCTGCTCTGCCAACGGCTCGCACCCACCCCTTCTAATGTCTCTAGTTCTATACCCTTCTTGTCCCGGCACACATGTATCTTCCCGGAGTACTCTGCGTTGGCGCAGGCTGTTGCTAGGGGGTCTTTTTCTGCCTTCTAGTGGTCGTGAAGCCGTAGTCTTCCTCGGGGGGGGCTCAGACATTGCTTACTTCACTGGGTATAGGTCATCCTGACCTGACTTCGTTATCTGTTCCCTCTGTTCTTGCTTAGACTCCTGTTTCTCTTGGCCTTGCTTAGCTTTTTGTTAGACAAGACTTGTGAGCTTCCTGACTCAGTTTTAACTATTTATTCCCTGGCTTAAGCAAGATTTGATTAACAAACACAACACAGTTATTTATCACAGCCAATGACGCTGGGTCTGGTGCCCCCCAGGACAGGGATGTCCCTCCTGGCTCCAGGGCACTGCTGACCCAACTGGCCATGGACCAGGACCCACAGGGCCCTTCCCTTCCCATGGCACTGCAGAAGCTGTGGCTGCCCCTGGATCCCTGGCAGTGTCCAAGGCCAGGCTGGACATTGGGGCTTGGAGCAGCCTGGGACAGTGGCAGGTGTCCCTGTCATGGCAGGGGTGGCACTGGGTGATTTTAATGTCCCTCCACCCCAAACGTGCTGTGGTTCTCTGATTCTCTAAGCGAGGCAGGAGATGAGCCACCGCTGCCACATCTTTCACCGCAGAGCCAGGGGTGAGGCAGGGCGAAAGAAAACGGAGCAAAGGCAGAAAAGGCCTTTCCGCGAGTGTGGGGAAGGAGCACCGCGGGGCCCACGGCACAGCCCGGGACCGCCAGCCCGGACCCCTCATGGCGGCGGGGGCGGGGCCTGGAGCGAAGGGGCGGGGCTTGGTCTGGAAAGGCGGGACCTATTGGCTGAGGGGGGCGTGGCCTAAGGTAAGGGGCGTGGTTTGCTTTACATGGGCGGGGCTATGTGCTGAGGGGGCGTGGCCTGGTGGAGTAGGAACGTTGTGTTGTAGCTCGGGGGCGTGGCCTACATACATATGGGCGTGGTTTATGGTAATGAGGCGTGGTCACTCTCGCGCCGTCACCGCCCCCGTGCCCGCCGCCATTTTCCCCGCGGCGCCGGCGCGGGAGGCGGCGCTGGGCAGCGATGGGGATCGGTGAGCGCTGATAAGGATCGATGGGCGCTGATAAGGAGCGATGAGGAGCCGGAGCGGAGCCCTCGGGGGCTCCCCGCCGCGAGGTACGGCTGGAAGGCGGCTGTGTGTGCGGTGTCGTGTCCCCCTTGCTGCCCCTCGGCGCGGCTGTGCGGTGACAATGGAGCGGTTCCCTGAGGAGGAGCGGGGCCGCGCTCCCCCGTCCTCGGCCGGATGAGGGGAGGCTCCGGGGCGCTGCCCGGCTGCTCCAGCTGCGCTCGCTCCCGGGCATTCCTGGAAGGGTCCGCGGTTCCCAGGAGCGCTTTGCTGGCACCGAGTGGGGCCGACCCCGTGAGGCGCCCCCTGAACCGCACAGGGAGCCCCGAAACCCCCCGGGTTTGCCTTCGGTGGCGTCCCCGCCCGTGAGGCACCCCCTGAACCGCACAGAGAGCCCCAAAACCCGCCGAGTTTGCCTTCGGTGGCGTCCCCGCCCGTGAGGCACCCCCTGAACCGCACAGCGAGCCCCGAAACCCCCCGGGTTTGCCTTCGGTGGCGTCCCCGCTCGCTGAACTGATGCCAGCGATAGCCTGGGAGGTGCCTGTGGATGGGTTTGATGTGGGGAATCGCATCAAGGAGTGATATTTGTGAGGAAAGCACGCTCCGGGGCCTCTGACAGCGCTTCTTGTCGCAGGCGTGATTTGTTGTGTGTCACCCCCGAGGCTGGAGCATCCCAGGGGGTCTGTCCGTGTGTCTCACGCTGCTCCTTCCATGGGCAAATCCCAGGATCTCTGAGGCTGGAAAAGCCCTCCCAGCCCATGGAGCCCAAGCTGTGCCCCATGCCCACCTTGTCCCCAGCGCAGAGCACTGAGTGCCACGGCCAGGCCTTGCTGGGACACCTGCAGGGATGGGCACTGCAAAGCTCCCTGGGCAGCCCTGCCAAGGCCTGAGCGCCCTTTCCATGGAGAAATTGCTCCTGCTGTCCAAGCCCAGCCTCCCCTGGCCCAGCCTGAGGCTGTGTCTTCACCAGCAGCGCTGTGGCAGCCCATGGAAAACGGGCTGCTGGTAATGGCTTTGGATTATTGGTTAAATGATTTTCATATCCGTAGAAGTGGCTTACCCAAAGTCTCCCAGCAGTCGAGGTTGGCAATAGCAGTACTGCCACAGCGTGGTTCCCTGGCTCAGGTGCATTCAGAGCTCCAAGGGGTGTCAGGATGGTGCAGACTCTGCTCAGTGGTGCCTGTGACAGGGTGAGGAGCAGTGGCCATGAGCTGAAATACAAGTTCAACCCCAGCCTGAGTAAGAACTTCTTTCCATGGAGGGGCAGAACCCTGGAACAGCTGCTCAGGGAGGGGCTGGAGTGTCCCTCTCTGGAGACATCCCAAACCCACCTGGACACATTCCTGTGGCACTGCTCCTGTGACCCTGCCTGGGCAGGGCATTGGACTGGGTGACCTTCAGAAGTCCCATCCAACTCCAGTCATGCTGGAATTGACCTGTGCAGGTTTAGAACATTCTTCTGCAGATTTCCCCGCTGTCAGTCAGTGTCTCTGCCTCTCTCAGTATTCTCATGAGTTGATTTGTGTAAATAAATAGATTATCTGCGTGTTTTAGAGAACAGGGTGTGGTTTTTGCTTAACTGAGGTGGAGCCTTTCTGAAGTAGGAGTCTCTGACTTTCAAAACCTGAAAGCTGCTTTTATTTTCTGGTTGGAAGCAAATATAACCCAATCCAGCCTGAACCTGAGAGGCAATAAATTGATTCCAAGGCTGGAACTCTGGAGTTAGGCTGGGAGAGCTGGGGGTGTTCACCTGGAGAAAGCTCCAGGGAGAGCTCAGAGCCCCTTCTAGTGCCTAAAGGAGCTCCAGGGACTGGGGACAGGGCTGGAGGGACCGGAGCCAGGGAATGGTTGCCAGTGGCAGAGGGCAGGGCTGGATGGGATGTTGGGAATGAGGAATTGTTCCCTGGGAGGGTGGGCAGGTCCTGGCCCAGGGTGGCCAGAGCAGCTGTGGCTGCCCCTGGATCCCTGGCAGTGTCCAAGGCCAGGCTGGACACTGGGGCTTGGAGCAGCCTGGGACAGTGGCAGGTGTCCCTGCCATGGCCGGGGTGGCACTGGGTGGGCTTTAAGATCTCTTCCAACCCAACCCTGTGTGTGATTCCATGAACTCCAGCACTGGATGTTGTGCAAGTGTGACTCTGAGTTTTGGGAGCCCTGGGAGCTCCAGGCAGCTCCCAAGGGATCTCCTGTGAGCACAGGTTGGGGCAGGAGGGGCTGCACTCATGGTGTTTCCATGGCTTCTCTGCAGGGATTGCTGCTGCTCTGAAGAGGAAGAGTAACAAACGCTCATCAGAGTTCTGACAGAAATGGTTTTCCCCTGGAATTTCCCCTGGAATCTCTCTGGCATTGATAGATCTACAGAGGACATCCAGCTTTAGACAGCTGTGGAAACCTGGAGATCAACACATTTAATTACATTTTCTCAAACATTTTAAGGTGCTGAACACAAACTCGGCTTTGAGTATGCATCATGTAAGGGACGCTGCTGTTCAGCACCCAGAGCCACATGGGAGCCACTTGTGATTCCCAGAGTGGGACAGTTGTTGTTCCTGACAGCATGGACAGCAAGGATCCAAGGTACGCAAATCCCCCGCGGTGTGGAGTGCTTTGAACGTGGTATGAATGGCAAGGTTTAACACAGAGAGGAAATCATTTGCCAAGTGAAATCATGATCCCCAGGGCTTTCTCCTGAAGGGAAAACTTTGAACAACCTGGAAAATCCCATCCTGCAGGTGCAACTGCCCTTTGAAATTACTTCTACTTGAATGAATTAATAAAATAAAGCAACCTGAGGGGAGAACGTTCCCTTTGGCTGTGGGATTATCAGTTGCACAGATGCACATTCCCACATTTATCCAGTGATTTCCTACAGGGCTCTGAGCACAGGGGGATCCACTTCTCAAATAAGGGGCTTTTAGTTCACCTGATTTTAACAGATGAATTATATTCTGTGGTAATACGAGAATAGGCTGGGTTAAGCTTGACCATAGTGGGCTTTGGCGTGTTTGTAAATTTTAAACTGCTTGTTTTGCCGAGAAAATAAGTCCAGTTGTATTTGAAAATAAATTTAAATTAAAAAGCGGTTAATTGTTATTAAACCTGAAGGGAAGATTCTTTAGGAACAGATATACCCTTGCCCAGCTAATTCAAAACCAGATCCTCTGGACAATAATATTATGGGGATATATTAAATAGAGGAAAATACTAACATTGAAGAGAGGTAGTGTTTTAATAGATTTTATGCATTGAAATATTGTAACACAAACTTCATAACTTCTTTATAATTAATTTTTTTCTGAGCTTCCTGTTGTTCTTTTCTCTTTATGGAAACATTTCTTGCAGCAGTGATAGGTTTATTTCAAACAAAGCCAAGCAATGTTTATTTTCATTGTATTAATGAAGCTGGAGTGAGTGGCATTGAATTTTCAGATCCTATTTTAATGCAAAGTTAATATAAATAATCATTCAGGGGGTTCTGCTTTATTTGAAGTGGTAGGAGCCCTTTCTATGTGAATAAAGAAAAGTGCCATTGCCATGAAATGGACTAAAATTGCCATAAAATGCCAAGGATCAGTGCCCCCCCAGCAGGAGCTCTTGCAGTACCACTGCCCTCCCTCAGACACTGGAGAGGTTAAAATGACTCTGTACAGAAACCCTGGGTTAGTTACAAGTAATTTTCTATGATAATTTAGTAAAATGTGCTTGTTCTTCATGTATTTGTAGGTACAGAAGCAAAATGATTCTCTTGCAAGCAGAGGGGTTTATTTGTTAATCTCCAGGGTAACCCTGATGGATGTGCCAATGCCTCTCTATCAGCTTGGTAAGTACCTGAACCTTTACATTAGAGAAGAGCAGTGCTCATTAATTCATTCATAATTCTGCTGAGATAATGAAGTAAGAGACCATCGTGGTATTGTAGAGCTCTCCTGGAGTAATTCCTAGAAAAAAAGATCTCTTGTCATATCTCTACATCCTCCATTCTGTGCCTAAGCCATGATCAGAGTGATGGGAGCCCTGTGCTGCGGGGAAAGGCTGAGAGCATTGGGATTGTCCAGCCTGGAGGGGAGAAGGCTCCAGGGAGAGCTCCGAGCCCCTGGCAGGGCCTGAAGGGCTCCAGGAGAGCTGCAGAGGGACTGGGGACAAGGGCTGCAGGGACAGGAGGCAGGGAATGGTTGCCAGTGGCAGAGGGCAGGGCTGGATGGGATGTTGGGAATGAGGAATTGTTCCCTGGGAGGGTGGGCAGGCCCTGGCCCAGGGTGCCCAGAGCAGCTGTGGCTGCCCCTGGATCCCTGGCAGTGTCCAAGGCCAGGCTGGACACTGGGGCTTGGAGCAGCCTGGGACAGTGGGAGGTGTCCCTGCCATGGCAGGGGTGGCACTGGGTGGGATTTAATGTCCCTCCCATCCCAAACCATTCTGTTCCATGATTTGGCCTCTCAGCATTCCAGGAAGCTCTTAAGTTACCTGTGATGATCTTCATTCCTTACTCTGATTGTTTTCAGCACTCCTTGGTTTCTGGATTAGCCGGTGAAACAAACACAGATTGGCTGAGCTGTACTTTTTGTGAGAAAAGGGTTTGTCAGGATCCTTTAATTCAGTAAAAAGGATAAGATCATCATCCCAGAGCCCCAGACTGGTTTGGGAGGGACCTTAAAGCCCATCGTGTGCCAGCCCCTGCCATGGGCAGGATCACTTTCCACTGTCCCAGGCTGCTCCAAGGCCTGTCCAGCCTGGCCTTCGACGCTTCCAGGGGTTAGCAGAAACTCCAAGTAGACCAACATGGTAAAGAAGATTCCCCATGCCGTTTCCAGACCATCTTTATTTTCCCAGGCGGAATTTTTGCAGTTATTCCTTCTAAGATATTTTGTTTGGGCTGTGTCTCTCTTGTAAGAGTGTACATAAACAGTTTTGCAGCTGTTCAGCTTTCTTTTGCCAAACTTGTTTGTTGAAACAAAGTTCAGAGGCAGTTTGAACTCCACATGCAGGAAGTTTGGTTTGGGTAGAGGAGAGGCATTGGAAAATCAAATAATGTTAACAGGAATACTCCAACAATTCAGCAGGCACAGATTATTACAAATCTGAGTTTGTGATCAGGTAATAATAGCTGTTAAAATACTGCTTTGTTACTCATCCCCACTGGATGGTTTTTTCTAAATGGGTGATTTCTTACAACCTGGCAAGAAATCCATTGTTCTACTTTTAAAACCATTAAAACCATTTAAACCCAACTGTTCTACAGTTAAAACCATTATTTGTGGATCTCCATAAAGATTGTTTTAATATTTTAATTCATGGCCCAGATTTCTGTTCTATTTCACAGTCATGCTGACTATGGCACATCTTGTTGACACATCAAGTCAAGACAAAAGAGAGTTTTAGGGAAGATAAGAAAGGAACTTTGTAGATTTTCCCATGGAATTAATGTAAAACTGAGAAGAAATGTGTTTGAAATTAAAGTAGTGGCTTTTTTGGCCAACTGAGTGTGGGAATCGGCATCTCCTGAGTCAGAGGAACAACCGCAAAGTGCCTTAAAGTAAAAACAGGAAGTTTCTCCTTGTGGCACTCAAAGCAGAAGGGAGGCTGAAGGATCTTGAGAAAAAAAAATTAGAGGAGTCAGGACAAGAACTGTAAGTGTTTTGAAGCACTGTGTTGAAAAGATGATAATGATGAAAAGCTGGGTTGGTCAAGAAAAAGAATCCTGGAAGCAGTGAGGGTCTCCTGGGGAGGCTATCCAGCAGATGTAGGAACCTCTGGAATGGCAGGATTGCCCAGGGAAGCTGTGGCTGCCCCATCCCTGGCAGTGTCCCAGGCCAGGCTGGAGCAGCCTGGGATGGTGGAAGGTGTCCCTGCCCATGGCAGGGCTTGCAATGGGGTGATTTTTAAGGTCCTTTCCAACCCAAACCATTCTGGGTTTGTGGGATCTGTGAGGATGAGTCAAGCAATAATGGTATCTTTTCCCAGACCAGTTCTAAAATTCTTGTCCTGGCAGGAAAAGATGTTTGAAATATAGTCAGGGTCCTGTAAGACATGATTTGGTAAGAACATCTTGGGTGGTTTTGTTCACACTGAGTCTTGAAGCTCCCGTGGTGTGGAGTGATCCAAGAACCAGCTCGTCAGAGCCCTGCAATAATGACAGGGACAGCTCTCCCCAGCTCTGGAGAGGAAAGTCTTAGGAAGATGTGAGAGAAAGTAACAGTTCTACTGAGGCAATACTGAGCCTGTCCCGAATTGTTGCAAATGAATATTTGCAGTAAAAATCAGATCCTGTGGATACCAGTGCATTAATACAGACTTTCAATTTCCAGTCTACATCACCTTCCTGTCTACAGCTGTTTGCAGCCTGGATGGTAAGAGTTTTATCATCTTTAAAATGCTTTTCCTAACGCATTTCATAGCTTGCACATCCTCACCAAGCATCCTTTTGAAACTTCATGGTTTCTGGAGAAAGAACTTACAGAAATATAGTCCATGTGCACAGTGCTTTGCATTGCTGTGTCTGTTGTGCTGAGCTCTCCCCTGTGGCTGCTTTATTTGGGGGCAAATACTGAGCTGCTCTAAATGGGTTTATTTATGAGAATTCTTGCAAAACTCAGGGTTGTTTTTTAGTTTTTTAGTTTTTTAGCTTTTTTTTTAATCATTTTTTCCTTTCTAGAAAGCATTTTGGAAGGGCTTCCTTACAACCTCCGAATGGAATCCTCCAATTTCCAGCACATTTTGTCCTGGCAGGCAAAACATGACCCAGCTGTGCCAACATCCTACAATGTGCTGTACAGAGACCCCAGGCAAGTCACACAAAAGAAGGCACAAATCTGACTTTGAATGTTTGTTGACCCAAAGCAGAGGGGCCCTGGAGTCCCCATCCCTGCAGGTGTCCAGGGAAGGACTGGATGTGACACTCAGTGCTCTGGGCTGGGGACAGGGTGGGCATTGGGAACAGGTTGATGATGTTGGAGGTCTTTTCCAACCTCAGTGATTCTGGATTCTCTGAAAACACTAATGCTGAGGTTTTCTTGGTTTTTCTTGGTGGTTTTTCTTGGTTTTATCAGTGAGAAATGCTCTCCTCACCCTTCCATGCTTTCTCATATCAGAGAATTGAGAGTACTTTGCTCTTTTTTGCAGGAGCTGGAAGTGGGTGACTCCTAAGGAGTGCTCAGGTATTGCCCAGCTCTCCTGTGAGCTGACAGAGGAGTTCAAGGACAGATTCGCAGAGTATTCTGTACTCGTTCAGAGCATTGGAGGAACTCAGGTGCTCAATTCTTCTGTGCTGCGTTTTGTGCCATTCACGGGGAGTAAGTTCTGTGTCTGCATTTCTTATTTTTGTCATTTTTATTAGCAGCTGATACCTGAATTATATTCTGCTACCTTTGCTGTAAGACTCCAAATGAGCTGGGTTGGTGGCTGTTTGTATATAATATATCATATGTCTGTTACAAGACTTCAAATATCTAGGTAGGTTTCTAAAATGAGTAGTTCTGGTAAAGGAATGAGGCTCTGGTTTTGAAATGAATGCATATATATGGATTATAATTATAAAGGAAATGCAGTTGTGCATTGATAAACACAAAGTAAAAATCTCTGAAGTGCATGAAATACGTAACTTGAACACACAAAAACAATGGAATTTTTAACGTAGTGAACGTTGAGTTAAAAAATGCCTGGTCTGCCCTAAGTGTAGGGGATGAGATTCACTGTTTGTCCATCAATCTGCCCTTTTCCCATCATGTTTTTCTCTGTCTTGTTTTCCAACAGCACTTCTGGGACCACCAGAAGTGAATATCACTTCCTGTCCAAACTGCATCAATGTCACCATAAAGCTGCCACCCTCTCACGTCAGAGACAGAGGAAAGCTGCTGTCTTTAATTGATCTCTATGAAGTGCTGGATTATGACATCACACTGAGATCACTGGATGGAGAGCATAAGGTAGAGAAATTTGGGACTTATTTGTGCTTTAGGAGAGAAACACAGAGGGCATAAAATGGCTTTGATGGTCAGCAGGTTCCCAAAAGCAAATTTGTGAGCAAAAGCAAAAGAAAACGTAGAAAGAGGTTTCTTAGAAGAAAGGTGATGGTTGACATAATCTGAGCTTCCTTTCACCACAGAGGAGCAGGTCTGGAGGAGTGAGCAGGGATCTCTTTTTAGCCAATAACTGACTTCAAAACATTGTCTTTCATGGCAGAGGTCACGGCAGAAAACCACTGAAGAAGTGTTCAGTACTGTCATTGAGGAGTTGTATCCCAATAGGAATTACTGTGTGTCTGTGGTGGTCACTGCATCCCTGAACAGACATTCCATCCCCTCCCCCTGGAAATGTGTCACGGCAGACTCGGAGGCAC
This sequence comes from Acanthiza pusilla, assembly GCA_036630365.1. NCBI lineage: Eukaryota > Metazoa > Chordata > Aves > Passeriformes > Acanthizidae > Acanthiza > Acanthiza pusilla. The sequence continues at coordinate 6,659,661 of JAXCHO010000111.1, read as the reverse complement.
GGCAAGGTAAGGAGCCTGAGGCAGGAGGGGCTGGTCTGAGTTGGTGTGCACTCTTTCCTTCTGGTGTAGGGACATTTACAGTTCAATCCTAAAAAACAATAAGTGATCATAGAATCATGGAATATCCTGAGCTGGAAGGGACCCACAGGACCATCCAGTCCCACCCCTGTCCCTGCCCAGCCCCCCAGCAATGCCAGCCTGGGCATCCCTGGCAGCGCTGTCCAAACGCTTCTGGAGCTCTGGCAGCCTCGGGGCCGTGCCCATTCCCTGGGGAGCCTGGGCAGTGCCCAGCACCCTCTGGGGGAAGAGCCTTTCCCTGATCTGCAGCCTGAGCTGCCCTGGCCCAGCTCCAGCCATCCCTGGCTCTGTCCCTGTCCCACGGAGCAGAGGTTGGTACCTCAGTGTCAGAGAGAAACATTCCACGAGAGAACCATTGTGGGGATTTAGGAGTGAAATATAAAACCCCATCCACTTTGTGGCAGCAAATCTCATGGGAATTCCCTGAGCCATACAGATCTCCACTAACTGCATAAAGAGTTATCAAAGATGGAATAATCTCTTTTTTAATTCCTGAACCTAATTTGAGATTTGGTCTTGTTTTGACTTGGGCTTTCACAGATCGCTTCTAACCAAAATTATTGGCGAGTCTCAGTAGCTGTTGTGAGTGTGAAATCTGAAATGTGGTTGTGGGACACTTCATCCACGTGTGCATATTTGATTTTCCCACTCCAGGCTATCGTGAAGTTGCAGTGGCAGGTGCTGTCTGTGTTTCACTGATCATTGCTGCAGTCCTGAAGTGTGTGCATACAGCAGGTTTTATTCTCCAGAAGAAATCCCTTCCTCAGACCTTGGTATGTAACAGTTCTCAGATCTGCCCTTTCTGGTTGGCAGGAGGAAGTTTAACAGCTGAAATTCCCAATCCTGTACTGTAGGTACAAGTCGTGTAGGAACACCGAATGTTTTCTTTTGCAGTTTGCCTCAGTCAAAGATGATCTGTGGGCTGCTGTGTCTTGTCTGGTCTTCAGAACAAATACTCAGAACCATTTCCTGCTACTTCTGTGACAAGTTAATAATGGAGGGGATCATCCCACCATTCCCTGCTCGGTGGGAATATCCAGGAATGTGCCACCCAGTTCTGATCCCCACAGGGCACGAAAGGTGTGGACAGACTGGAGGGGCCTCAGAGCAGGGCCAGGGGGATGAGCAGAGTGCTGGGGAACCTGCCCTGTGGGGAGAGACTGCAGGAGAAGTTGTTCCACTGTTTGGAATGAAATAATCTCTCTGACTTTCTCTGTGATCAAGTGTTACAGCACTTGACAAAGCCAGTTCAGAGCCAGCTGTCTTTTTATTTTAGTAGACTGAACTGTGACTAAATTTCAGGCAAAAGTAACAAGATTTCTTGTCTTTATTCGTCTTTCCTTGCTTGGTTTATTTTTTATAGTCTTTTGACTTCTTTTACATTTAATTCTATAGGGTTTTCAGCATAAATGTTCTCCATTTTCTACAAACATACCCAGAGCAGATTGGTATAACTTTTTTCTAAGACTTTTGCCTCATGTTTCTGCCCTGTCCTGTGTTATTGCTTTCACATCCCTGCAATGGCTAAACATGACCTTACAAAGGAGTGTCTGTTTATTTATTTTTTATTGTCAATCATTGGCATGTTTAATGCTTTAAATATTGGATAATCCTCTGAAGTGCAGAGGGAAAATGGCGCTTGGTATGTTAAAATGGTAATAATTGCTTCTAAAAATCATTTCTAAGTGACATTAAAATTGTTCAGCCATGAAAGGTGACTGCAAGAGTTGAGAGGCAGTGGCAAGACTCACCTCACCTGGGAGGGTGGGCAGGCCCTGGCCCAGGGTGCCCAGAGCAGCTGTGGCTGCCCCTGGATCCCTGGCAGTGTCCCAGGCCAGGCTGGATGTGGCTCTGAGCACCCTGGGGTAGTGGAAGGTGTCCCTGCCAATAGCAGGGGGTGGCACTGGGTGGGCTTTAAAAGATCCTTTCCCACCCAAACATTTCTATGGGTTTTATAGAAAATTTTCTGTGATGTTCAACAATGAAGAAGGAACAATTGTACATGCCCTGAACTCTGCAGAAAAAGCCAAAACTGGCACAGGAGGAATAATTTCTTGACAGCCTCCTGGTTAGGGGTTATTTAGAGTTTTTTCATGTTCTGTGCATGTGTGCAAATGTCGCTGATTTGATTTAACTCCTTTTACTCTTCCAGGCATTCATCAGGAAGTTGCCCTTTTCACTTTGGGTGTTCGACTCAGAAGAAGTGGCCTCTGTGGAGATCATCCCCAGAGAGGTTAAAAGGAAGGCCAGGGGGTGCAGAGGCAGCGCCAGCGATGAGAGTGACAGTGAGAGCAGTGACAGTGACAGCAGTGCTGTGGGTAACCACGACTACACACGGCGTGAGGGGCTGGGCCGGGGCAGGGTCCCGCCGGGCGGTGGCAGCCCCAGCAGCCCGGGGCAGTACTCGGTGAACAGTGCGTGCGAGCACAGTCACAGCCTGCCCGGTGCCATCCCCGGTGCCCTCCCCAGTGCCGTCCTCGGTGCCGTCCCTGCTGCTGAGCCACGGGAGGCTGAGGAGCCTGAGCTGCGCCCTGAAGGACACAGAGCCACAGGCAGTGACTTACTGAGCCCTTTCTCCGAGGGCAGCTGTGACTCCCAAGGGGGCAGTGAGTGCTTCACCATCAACTTACACTCAGTGCTGCTGGGAGCCCTAGAGGAGGACAGGGACGGCTCTGCAGCTGCTCCCTCTGCCCAGGAGGATGCAGGTGGCTGGCACTGTGCTGATGGCTTGGAAACAAAGCTGCTGGAGGACACGGGAAGCATGCAGGGAGCACCCTGTTCTAACGACTTCCATGGGTGGCAAAACTCCTCTTCTTCTGAGGAAAGCGACTCCTCGGACTTGGACACCGAGCAAGTAACGGGGTACATGAGGAGATGAAGGGAGAATTGCTGTTGCTTTATATCATAGGAGCCAGTGTTGTCCAATTTTATTTCTGGACTAAACACACTGATCTTGTCCTTTCATTAACATCCTCTGAGTGTGGACTTCTGCAGAGAGAGCTGGGGGTGTTTACCTGGAGAAGACTCCAGGGAGACCTTAGAGGCCCTTCCAGTGCCTAAAGGGGCTCCAGGAGAGGGGCTTTGGACAAGGGATGGAGGGACAGGAATGGCTTCAAACTGACAGAGGGCAGTTTTGGATTAGGAATTGTTCCCTGGGAGGGTGGGCAGGCCCTGGCCCAGGGTGCCCAGAGCAGCTGTGGCTGCCCCTGGATCCCTGGCAGTGTCCAAGGCCAGGCTGAACACTGGGGCTTGGAGCAGCCTGGGACAGTGGAAGGCTGATCTCTCAACCAGACCACTTTTTCAATTTTTTATTCTTGATATCTCTCACTGAATGGATGCTGTGTTAGTGCAGAGTAGGCTGATCAAATGGGATAATGGGGGCAGAGACAGGAATACTCAGCTGACAAAAGACTGGATCAAGGCATTAATGCACTTAAATTTTTTTTATATATAATTTTGTACAATTACTGACGAGTATTAAAATATTTTTATGACATTTAAAATCGCCGGTGTGTGGAGGAGCAGCCCGGTGTGTGAGGGAGAGCCCCGGTGTGTGAGGGAGCGGCCCGGTGTGTGAGGGAGAGCCCCGGTGTGTGAGGGAGAGCCCCGGTGTGTGAGGGAGCGGCCCCGGTGTGTGAGGGAGAGCCCCGGTGTGTGAGGGAGCAGCCCCGGTGTGTGAGGGAGCGGCCCGGTGTGTGAGGGAGAGCCCCGGTGTGTGAGGGAGAGCCCCGGTGTGTGAGGGAGCAGCCCCGGTGTGTGAGGGGAACCCCCGGTGTGTGAGGGAGAACCCCGATCCCCGCCGGCCGCCGTGCCGCAGCCGCCCCGCCCCGCCGGGAAGGGGAAGGGTTTCGGGGTTTCGGGGCGGCCCCGCTCCGCAGCCATGGCGCGGGCACCGTGCTGCTGCTGAGGGAGCCGCCATGGCCGCCGCCCTGCGGGGCGCGCTCTGCAGCGGGCTGCTGCTCTGCGGTGAGTCCGCCTGGACTGCCGGGCAGCGAGGGAGGGACGGAGCGACCTCCCGGGCCCGCCCGGTGTCCTCAGGGGGAGCGAGGGGCGCCCGAGGCGGCGGTGCTTCCGAACCCGGCGCGGCTCCTCGGGGGCTGTGAGGAACCGAGCGGCGCCGGGAGCGGGCGGGCGGCGGGGCGGGAGTGCCCTGTGAGGGCAGCGGGGACAGGGGACCAGCCGGGACACGGGGCCAGCCGGGACACGGGGCCAGCCGCCCTCCGCGGCTGCCGGGGTGGCCGTGCCGGGGTCCCACCGCCCGCGGGCGATATTGCCCTGGGACTCGATCTGTACTGGGAAACGGGGATTGGGATTGGGGTTGGGGTTGGGGTTGGGGCATGGGGCGAGTCCCGGCGAGGAGAGGCAGGCGTGGGGGCCGAGCCGTGCCCTGAGAGCTCGGGGTCTCTGTCCCCTACTCCTGCCAGGAGGGGACAGCCGGGGGGGTCGGGCTGTGCTGGCAGGGAACAGGGACAGGAGGAGAGGGAACGGCCTCAGGCTGGGCCAGGGCAGGCTGGGCTTGGACACCAGGAGCAATTTCTCCATGGAAAGGGCGCTCAGGCCTTGGCAGGGCTGCCCAGGGAGCTTTGCAGTGCCCATCCCTGCAGGTGTCCCAGCAAGGCCTGGCCGTGGCACTCAGTGCTCTGCGCTGGGGACAAGGTGGGCATGGGGCACAGCTTGGGCTCCATGGGCTGGGAGGGCTGTGCACAAATGTGGAACGCCAGAGGGATTTCCTTATCTCTTTGGGCCCACAGCACCCAATAAAGCAATTTACCTGGCGGCTTCTCAGGTAGGAAACACTGTCAGGGAAGTGAATGTTGCAAGGAAATGTGCTTTTTCCTGGGAATTTGCATGCCTACCTCAGAACTTGACCCTGAAGACCTCTTCCTCCTCTTGGAAAAGTGCTGCAAGAGAGCTGGAAAGGGACTGGGGACAAGGGCTGGAGTGCCAAGACAACGGGGAATGGTTGCCAGTGCCAGAGGGCAGGGCTGGATGGGATGTTGGGAATGAGGAATTGTTCCCTGGGAGGGTGGGCAGGCCCTGGCCCAGGGTGCCCAGAGCAGCTGTGGCTGCCCCTGGATCCCTGGCAGTGTCCAAGGCCAGGCTGGACATTGGGGCTTGGAGCAGCCTGGGACAGTGGGAGGTGTCCCTGCCATGGCAGGGGTGGCACTGGGTGGGCTTTAAGGTCCCTCTCAACCCAAACCAGTGTGTGACTCAACCTTCTGTACTTGTGATGTGCAGTGTGAGTTATTTGTGGGGTGCAAGGGTAACGCTGTAGGACCAGAGTCTGAAATAGGTTTTGTTTAAGCCAAGTTTAGATTTCAAACTCTTGTCTGCCAGAGGGGGGTGACTGACACATGAATTTCATTTATTTTTGTGTGAACTGGCCCTTGGGGACATGGCTCAGGGGTGATTACAGTGATGCTGGGGTGATAGTGGGACAGGGTGACCTTGAATGTCTTTTTTTACCCTGGTGCTTCTGTCAACTACAGACATGTAAAATGTGTTATTTACCTTAGAACATCTCTAATCAGGTTTGACTCCTGTGACATTTAAGCACTGATCTGATCTAGCAGGGTTTGTTTGCATTGCTCATTTGTGGTGCAATAATGGGCCAGAATCTTTGCTATTTTAGTTTCAATAGCTACAGTTATGTAAAAATAATTAAATCACAATAGTAATGAATTTTTCATTGATACTTTACACTACTTTAGAGTTTCTTTTATTCAGTTCCAAGAAAGGGAAACAACTGGGGTTTTGTTACTTGTGAGTAGTGCTGAATAATGATAACTTAATTATATTTAATAGCTCTCTTACCTTCAGAGGTGCTTCTGGTTTATCTCTGTTAATCAGTCCCCACGCCCTTGTTATTCCCAAAGTGCTACTGGAGCACTGCTTGGAAAAACTGGGGTTTGACAATCTCAGGGAGGGTTCATGCCCTGAGCCCTGGGCAGCACCAGCTCAGTCATGCACAAGAAATGTTGGTGTCACAAGGACTTACTGGAAGTCACTGGTGCCAGTAATTTGTTTCTGTTGCATAAGCTCAGGATTTAAATTCATTTAATTGAGCTCTGCTTTTAAATAAGCATCTAAGGCAAGGCAGAGGCTGCATTTAAGTTTTGGATGATGGAGAAGTGCCGAAGGAAACACCAAAATGTTTGATTCTGATTCCTCCCACAGTTTCTGGCATGGTCCCAAAGCCCCAAAACGCAAGAATTACTTCAGTCAATCTTCACAGCACCTTGCGGTGGGATGCACCAAGGTTTCCCAAAGGGAATATCACCTACACTGTCCGATCCAAGAGGTAGGTCTGGGGTTGGGCTGGCTTTTATTCACATTTTACAGCTCTGTGTGGTTGGGATTTGTGTCCTTTTCAGAGGGCAATCAGGAGCTGTCCCTTTGTTTCAGCTTGTGAGGCTTCTCTGCTGACCTGAAGGACAGGGCAGAGGCATTTTCTGGGCATTCACACCCGAGGCAGCTTTGTCCTGGGTTTTTTTGGAACCACAAACACATTTTAACATAGGATGTTATTGGCTGTGTGTGGTTTTTGTCTCTCATGGAGCTGTTACCTATGATTGCTGAGACTCCTGTTTAGCTGTTTGTATCTTCCCTGATCTCAGATGCAGCCATCCCATCCCATCCATCCCATCCCAACCCCATCCCATCCCATCCCATGGATCCCATCCATCCCATCCCATCCCATCCCATCCCATCCCATCCCATCCCATCCCATCCCATCCCATCCCATCCCATCCCATCCCATCCCATCCCATCCCATCCCATCCCATCCCATCCCATCCCATCCATCCTATCCCACCCCTGCCATGGCAGGGACACCTCCCACTGTCCCAGGCTGCTCCAAGCCCCAATGTCCAGCCTGGCCTTGGACACTGCCAGGGATCCAGGGGCAGCCACAGCTGCTCTGGGCACCCTGGGCCAGGGCCTGCCCACCCTCCCAGGGAACAATTCCTCATTCCCAAGATCCCATCCAGCCCTGCCCTCTGGCAGTTTGAAACCATCCTCCCTGGTCCTGGCACTCTCTGCCCATATAAAAGTCCCTCTCCCTCTTTTATCTAAGCCCCTACAGGCCCTGAAAGGGCCTCTAACTAAGGCTTCCCCAGAGCCTTCTTTTCATGCTTAGTCAAGAGATTTTTCTGGGTTCTGTAGCCATGCTCCCTTGATTGGTACATCCCTGGGCAGGCTTTTGATGCAAACAAAAAAGAATAAAATATATGAAATATCACCTATTAAATCAGATATTGGTCAAGGCCAGGCTGGACCGGGCTTGGAGCACCCTGGGATAGTGGAAGGTGTCCCTGCCCATGGCAGGGGAGGAATGGGATGAGTTTAAGGTCCCTCCAACCCAAAGCTTCTGTGGTTCTACAGAACAAACAGTTCATGGTCACTTCCCAGCCCTCTTTTCTCTGGCTTTTCCCTGGGTGCAGATCCTGGAGACAGCTCCAAGCAAAGTCCCAGTGGGACAGCAGTGCCCTGCAGTGGCATTGGCGGAGTGTTAGCAGGCTTCTCTGAACTCCTGCCTGGTGAATGGAGTGTTGTAACCCTGTCAGGAAAAAGCATCTATGTAGAGATTCAGAATTTTGATCCCTAAGTTTAGTACTGATTTATAGATGGGTATAAAATCCTTAATGTGAGTCGTACACGCTGGATACATTTTTGTGTTCACCAGCCTGAACTGGTTGCATGCACAGCTTTGCTACTTTAAAGCCATTTAGTGTTATTTACACATCTCCTATGCATTGTTTCTGTTCCCTCCAGCATCAACTTCCCTGGAGACTCCTATGAGAACGTGAGGACAAACCTGAGGCTCCCCGAGTGCGACGTATCCTCGCTGTCAGCATATGGGGACTACATCCTGCAGCTCAGGGCTGAGGCAGGGCAGCTCCACTCCCCCTGGGTCACCCTCAGGTTCAAGCCCATGGATGACAGTAAGCCTTCTCCTGTGCTTCCTAAAAATTACTGCCTGCTCTTCGTGCTCCTGGCTCCGTGGGAAAAGCTCTAGGATGCAGAGTATTTTGTAATTTAAATTATAGAGTAGGTTCACTGTTATAGTACTGCTAACCTCTTTTGAGGAGATTTTCAAATAAAGCATCATTTTCTCTTAAAATAAGGGACATTTCTATTTTCCAGCCAGGGAGAAGTTGTCTTCAAGGAGCCAGACTTCCTGTATATCTGAATAAATTCAGTTACTTCCTTCTTCATTGCTTTGTCAGACAAAAAGCTTAATTTTTATTTTTTCTTCCAAAAAAACCCAACCTTTACAGGGAAAGATTAATTTTCAGCCCAGAAATCTTGATTGCACCAGGCAGAAATAATTCAAATGTTTTAATTTTTCAAACTGATCATAATCAAAACACCACAAAAAACCACTTTTCTAGAGTGTCTCCTTGGGACAGACAGATGTTGTGAAAGTTTGGCCCAGAAGGAGAAGTGAGTGATAGCCATGGAAATGGTCCTTCCTCTCCTGGAGTCACCACAGCTGGCAAAAGGGAACTGAGCTCGTTTAGGGCGTGGGAATGGAGCCTGCATTGGTGCCTGGGGTTCAGCTGCAAAAATAAAATCCCTTTCCAGAGCAGTTCTATAAGGAAAGGATTGATTTATGGCTAGGAAAAGAAAATCACTAGGAAAAGAAACTCTAGGAAAAGAAATTACTTCCTTCTCGTCCATCCAGTTATTTCGAAAGGTGAATTATCACGGGTTGTATACAATGTCAAGCTGAGCAGTGTGAAGCTGAATTGCCTCCTCTCCTCTCCTCTCTCCCCATGTGCAGCAGTCATCGGCCCCCCCGAAGTGAGGCTGAAGTCAGAGTCTGGGGCCCTGCACGTGGATTTCTCGGGGCCCTTTGTGGAGCACGAGCAGGACAAGTGGCCCCTGAGGCAGTACTATGGCTCCTGGAAGTACAGGATCCTCTACTGGAAGAGAGGCAGCAGAGATGCTTCCTGGGTATTGTCACCCCTTCCTTGACTTTTGTCTGGGCTTATCCTGGAGAACGCCGTGCTGGGGAGGTCCTAGAAGCTTGTGGAGGCCCTGGCACAGGTTGCAGAGCTCTGGAGCCAGGCTGGGAGAGCTGGGGGTGTTCCCTGGAGAGGAGAAGGACACAGGGAGAGCTCCGAGCCCCTGGCAGGGCCTGAAGGGCTCCAGGAGAGCTGCAGAGGGACTGGGGACAAGGGCTGGAGGGACAGGAGGCAGGGAATGGTTGGCAGTGGCAGAGGGCAGGGCTGGATGGGATGTTGGGAATGAGGAATTGTTCCCTGGGAGGGTGGGCAGGCCCTGGCCCAGGGTGCCCAGAGCAGCTGTGGCTGCCCCTGGATCCCTGGCAGTGTCCAAGGCCAGGCTGGACATTGGGGCTTGGAGCAGCCTGGGACAGTGGGAGGTGTCCCTGCCATGGCAGGGGTGGCACTGATGGCACTTTCCAACCCAAACTGTCCTGGGATTCTGCAATTCTAAGAGTTAAAGTGAATCTCTACTAACAACAGTTAATCAATTCTGGTCATTATGGCTGGGACTCAGAGCAAATGCAGGAGCTGTGTTGTTAAATAGCAGCATGGACAGAATTTTCTCTTTCTATAATTATAAATAACTCTGTGCTTGTTCCCTCTTTGTGGGACTTTGGGCATTGTACCCCCAAAAATACCTAGAAAATGGATAAGGCTTTTATTCACTGTGGTCACCTGCAGCTCTTCAGTGTCCATCCACTGTAATTCCCTTTCTCCCTCTCAGGGACAGCCTCTTCCACAGGCAGATGTGTTACTCAGCCTAAAAACTACTCCATACACAGTGCATGGAGAAAGATCATTAATAATGTATTAATTAGAGCATTATGGCCTCTATTGCAGGAAACAAGAAGCCTCTGACCAGCAGACCCCAGTCACAATTAATGAGGGCTTTGTACATCAGTGCAATTATATCTAATGGGACTCCAGCATGTACAATTCTGATTTGTGGCTGTTGCCTGCACACTTCTTTGCCATTCAGTTCCAGAAAATGAGGGGTCATCATTTCCCACAAAACAGCCTGGTTTTCAGCTCCCAGACTCCTAAGAAATGCAGGTGTATGCAAACTCTTCTGGATTTATCTGAGGATCAGAACTGCAGTTTGAGTCTGTGCTTGGAACAGATCCGAGTGCAGGTCTGGGAGATTCCCTGGGGATCAAACAGGCAACAGGCAGAGGCTGGGTGTCTTCACAGTTTATTTGTGAGGTGGGTTCTTGCTGCAAAATTGAAACGTGGCTGGAGAGTCTCCTGTCCCTGAGGAGGAATCTGTTCCTGTTGAGGGACACTACAGTTACAGGGACATAACTCATCCTGAACAGCAAATTCATCTGCTCAGCCACCTCACAGCTCCCAGAAATCTGTTCTTTCTTTCTTTCTTTTGTTTTTTTCTGGATCACAGATCACAGAACTGTGAAGGCTGGAAAAGCCCTCTGTGGTCATCAGTTCCAGCCATTAACCCAGCACCACGTGTTCACCACTAACCTATGACCCAAAGTGCCGTATTTTTTGGACACTTCAGGGGTGGGGACTCCACCATTTCTCTGGGCAGTTTATTGCAGGGCTTGACAGCTTTTTCGGTGAGGAAATTTTTCCAAATGTCCAATCTAAAATTCCCCTGGCATGACCAGAGGCCTTTTGCTCTTGTGCTGTTCCTCCATCCCACTTGCTCCCTCTCCAGTTAGATGGTGTTTGTGTATAGCAGTGCTCTTAGTTGATCTCATTGGGTTGGGTGGCAGTTTCTGACTGCCAGCAGCTCTCATTTATCATCTCTCATTAGCCTGAAACTTCATTAGTGCTGCTGGAAACAGCCCGAAGGTCAGTGGTGTGAATGGTTTCACAGTACCATTGTAATTGTAAGTCCTTAGTTATTCCTTAGCTAATCCCATAGCTATGTCACTGATCTCACACTCTTCAATTCTTTCTGTTTTTCTCTCTTTTCAGGTAACTCAGGTTGACACCAAACACAACTCTGAAATTCTGTCCCAGCTGGAGCCATGGACAGTTTATTGTGTCCGAGTGCAGGCAGTGATTCCCGAGTGGAACAAGACGGGGGAGCTGAGCAGGGAGCTCTGTGAGCAGACAACCCACAATGGTAACATGGGGAACTGGGATATCATGGAATCACACGCTGGGATGGCTTGGGAGGGACCTCAGAGCCCATCCATTGCCACCCCAGCCATGGGCAGGGACACCTTCCCTGTCCCAGGCTGCTCCACTCCCCAGTGTCCAACCCCAATGTCCCTTCCAGGGATGGGATGATCCACAGAGAAAGAGATAATTTGAAAATAATTACTCAGAAATGAATAACGACAGTTTGAATTGATTTTTTCCTTGTCTCTTGCAGGTGTAACCCCTGTGTGGGTAATTGTGACTGTTCTGATGGGATCCATGCTGATTGTTGTCACTTCTGTCACCGTTTGTTTCTTCTCCGGTTTTTATCTGTACAGACTCACCAAACACGTTTTCTGCCCTTCCTTCGTTTTCCCAGAACACTTGAAAGAGGTTGGTTTTCTGCCTTACATGTGAAAATCAGCCTTTTCAGCAGAGCCACTTGGTTTTCTAAGGCTCTCAGTGCCAAAACAGTTACAGCTTCTTTTATTTTGCCTCATTTCACTGGCACCTGATGGTCAGTGATCTGTAATTTGTACTCAGCAGCTTTTTATGGCTCAGAAACAGGATGGGTTTGTGTATTTTAAAGTGAGAGAGTACCAGGTGTCAACTTCAGTTCCTCATTTAACCAGTGAGCAACAGAAATCTCTGGCTCTCCTGCCTCCTTTTAGACTTACACCAGCTTCTTTGTTCTCTGTCACAAGTGTAATCACGAGCTTTAACTTCAGAGTTTTTTAAGGAAGTAACCTGGACTAGATCAGCCTGGGCTATGGAAGGTGTCCCTGCCCATGGGAAGGAGTGGAAAGGGATGAGCTTTCAGGTCCAATCCAACCTAAGCCATTCTGGGAATCTGTGATTCTTTGAAGTCTGAAAATTCCAGCTGAAATGAGAGCAATGAACAGCAGCCATTGCTGCTGGGGACCCACTGCCCCTGTCACACACCCAGAACACAAAGAGGCTGCAGCAGAATCTCTTCCAAGACACAAGGATGTACAAAGTACATTCACATCCCAACCTGTGCTGTCCCAAGTTCCTGCACTTCCTCTGGGGATTTCATTTTGACTCAGAGCTCAGCACCTTCAGGTTTGCAGCTGACTTTGGCTCCTGCTTTAGGCTGAACACATGCTCAGCACCAGGAGTGTCATGGAATCCCAGAATCTCAACTGGTTTGGGTTGGGAGGGACCCTAAAGCCCATCCAGTGCCACCCCTGTCATGGCAGGGACACCTCCCACTGTCCCAGGCTGCTCCAAGCCCCAATGTCCAGCCTGGCCTTGGACACTGCCAGGGATCCAGGGGCAGCCACAGCTGCTCTGGGCACCCTGGGCCAGGGCCTGCCCACCCTCCCAGGGAACAATTCCTCATTCCCAAATCCCATCCAGCCCTGCCCTCTGCCACTGGCAACCATTCCCTGGCTCCTGTCCCTCCAGCCCTTTTCCCCAGCCCCGGTAGTTTGCAAACCCTGGAGCTCAGCAGCTGGGGAGACAGCACCAGGTGCACACAGGATGTGCTCGAGTTCCCTTTGCTCCCAGGTGGCTCTAAAGACAGCGAGAACTTTAGGCTTTTGCTATCCCAGGAATCAAAGGCCAGTCGTGCCTCTCTAAAATGTGCTTTGGCCAAGGCAGTGCTTTCACTATGGGAATGTTTCAGTTGCAGGTTTGGGCCAGAGCATCCCCAGTCCCAGTTTGGTAGAAAAGGGTTTCATAGTAAAGATATTTGTGTTGGTTTTTATATTTACAGTGCACAGCATTCCTGAGAGAGCAGCTGGTTTCAAAATTCAGTTCAGAATTGTTTCATCTGAGGGCACCAGGATGGTCAGAGGGATGGAGGAGCTCTGCTGTGGGGCTGGGAGAGTTGGGATTGTTCAGCCTGGGGAAGGAAAGGCTCTGGGGTGACAGAATTGTGGCCTTCCAGTACCTGAAGGGTTCCAGGAGAGCTGGAGAGGGACTTTGGCCAAGAGCCTGGAATGACAGGACAAGGGGAACTCTCCATCTGCCAGAGGGGAGAGTTCTTGGCAAATCTCTCTGTGATGTCCTTCCCCTACAGCCCAGTTACCATTCAGTGTTTGTTCCCAATCAAAACTCTTTGATTGTCTTCAAGTAAGTTTCTATTCCAAAGCAGTCTCTGACCCCGGGGGTTCTTGCAAAGAAAGGCACATCCATCTTGCTCCCAAGCCTGGAACAGGATGTTGGGGAGGATATGATGCTGTTGGCCCTGTGGGGCTTGTAAGGCCTGAGGAAGCCACTTGGTGTGTGCAAAACAATCCCAATGTCCAATAATCTCAATATTTCTGAGCAAACGGGATGGGACAGCTGGAGAGACCTAATCCTCATTTCCTTTTTGTTTCCCAGTTTTTGAGCAAATCTCCCAGTGCTCCACAGCCTTTCCCTCCCCTTCCACAAGAAGAACTGCTGGTTTATGACAAGCTGACTGTGATTTCAGAAGAATCCCAAAACCTCAGTGATGGGAGTGGGGATGAGGCCAGCAGGACACCAGAGCACCCTCAGGACTCTGCACAAGGAGACTCCGACTCAGGAGTGGGAGCAGTCTCAGGAAAGGCCTAAATATCCTCATTCTTCCTTGGAAAAGGAGAAGCAAATGGACTTCTGGGTTTCTCTCATTGCTGCATTTTTCAGCAGTAAAAATCCACAGAAAAACACGTGGGCACAGCCTTTTGACAGGATAATTTTATTTTTTTAAGTACAAGAAACTTGGCTTTAAATGAGGAATTAAATAATCCATAACTTCTCCCACCATTGGTTGTGGCTCCGTGAGGAGTTGTAGCAATTCCTGGCACTGATTATGACATTAAAAAGCAAATGTCATATATATATATATCTATCTAAAATATGAATTAATTTAACTTTGATTAACTATTTATTGCAAAAATTAATCAAAATGTTTATAAAAGAAAATAATATTTTGTAAAGAAAGATCTGATATATTTTTCTTAATGAGAAATTATGTGGTTTTAAGGATGTCCCCACTGGCATCATCTTTCTATGGAATTTATTTTTACCTGATGCAAAATTGTGAAGTTTTTAGGGTGGGATGAACTGATGGCTGTGGAAAAGTTGGCAGCTAAACTGGGAGTTAAATTAGGTCCGTTTTAATTATCTTCTGATGTGTATTCTTCATTGAAAAAGTCAATCCAGGTAGCTGTGACTCCCAATCCAGCCTCACCTGCACAGGTGGGTAAAGGTTGCACCCAGCACTGGGGCACAGGTGGGAGCTTTACACTGGGCATTAATGGGGTTTGTGTGTTACTGCATCAAAATGACAGTGAAGAATTAAATTCTGTCAACAGAAGGAACCTCCCAGGAGTGAAGTTGTGTCTCAGCTTGGTGTGGGAATTGCAAAATTTTGGGGGTTGATGATTGTTACTTGATGCATAAATATCCCCTTTTTGGGAGTGGTTGCAGGAAGAAAGCAGAAGAAAACAGGAATTTATTCCATCAATTTTCACTTCCCAGCTCCCCTCAGAGGAGGCTCAGGGAGAACCTTCCCAGTGTCCCCAACTCCTGCCAGGAGGGGACAGCGGGGGGGGGGTGGGGCTGTGCTGGCAGGGAACAGGGACAGGAGGAGAGGGAACGGCCTCAGGCTGGGCCAGGGGGGGCTGGGCTTGGACAGCAGGAGCAATTTCTCCATGGAAAGGGCGCTCAGGCCTTGGCAGGGCTGCCCAGGGAGCTTTGCAGTGCCCATCCCTGCAGGTGTCCCAGCAAGGCCTGGCCGTGGCACTCAGTGCTCTGGGCTGGGGACAAGGTGGGCATGGGGCACAGCTTGGGCTCCATGGGCTGGGAGGGCTTTTCCAACCCCAGGGACCCTGGGATTCTTTGATTCTATGGAATCTGCACTTGGTTTTTCAGCACTTTTTAATTTTGGTCATATTCTGCTTTAATGGGGAATATGTAATTTATTGAATTGATTTTTTTCAAGGTCCATTTTTCGTTGGTGCTTTTCTCCATCTCTCCCCAAAGCTGCTCTGGGAATGCTCATCCTGTGTCTGGATCGCCACTCCAGGGTGCAAATCCTGCTCACTGTGTGTTCCCTGTCCCTCCTCCCACAGCAGCAGCTTCTTTCTATATTATATTTTTCTTCTTTTTTTTTCCCTTCTTTCTCAGTTTGCAGAGAGGCAGAACACACACGGTGTAACACCCACTGCCCGTGGAGCTGGCTGAGGAGGGGCTGGAGATTCCCTGCCTTTCCCTCACTATTCCAGCAGCTGCTTTGCATGGAAGGACAGTGAGTTCCTGTCCAGCCAAACGTGGCTGGAATCCATCAGCTGGTTCCAAGGTTCTGCTGAGGACTGAGATAAGGCAGAGATAAGGCTGTGCCACTTCAGTACAGACTCACTGCTGAGGCAAACTGGGGGAGAATAGAAACCACAGCCTAGGCTGTGCAGGGATATTGGGAGTTTAGATTAAAGCAGGAAAAGTGTCTGCAAGGACATCATTATAATTTCTAAATTACATTACAATTCATCAGTCATGAAAGGTGACGGCAAGAGTTAAGAGAGAGTGACAAGACCTCATGTCACCCTGGGAGGGTGGGCAGGCCCTGGCCCAGGGTGCCCAGAGCAGCTGTGGCTGCCCCTGGATCCCTGGCAGTGTCCAAGGCCAGGCTGGACACTGGGGCTTGGAGCAGCCTGGGACAGTGGGAGGTGTCCCTGCCATGGCAGGGGTGGAACAGGATGAGATTTAAGGTCCCTTCCATGCCTAACCAGTCTGGGATTATGGGATTCTGTGATTTAAACCCATCTAAGCCATTCATGCCAACAGGTTTTATTCACATGCTGCCAAACGCTGTTCTGGGAGATCTGGGGATTTTCAAGTGGTTTGTTATTCATTGGGCTAAAACCCATGAAATCAATGACAGTTAGACAAAAGGATTAAGCTACAAGGATTGATGTACTCAGAAACTCCAATTCCAGCCCCATGAAGCCAATCCCCTAGGCTCTCTCAACAAAGTCACCCCTTCAGAAGGGAACTACCTGGGATCCTTGTCTGGAAGAGCATTTCTTTCTGGGATGACTACAAAAACCAACCTCTTCCTCTTGGACAAGGTGAGTCCACAGGCACTCAGAGCCCTGCTATACCTCCTCTCTGCTCTGCAGGGAAATCAGGAGTCTGGCTGTGACCGGCACTGAAGCCAGGCATGGTGAAAGTCAGATGTCACTGAGAAGAATTAAAGCTGACATCTACTTTTAAAGCTCTGCCTTTCCCAAGATTCACAGAATCCCAGGATGGTTTGGGTTGGAGAGGACCTTAAAGCTCACCCAGTGCCACCCCTGCCATGGGCAGGGACACCTTCCACTGTCCCAGGCTGCTCCAAGCCCCATCTAACTTATGCTTGGACACTGCCAGGATTTAGGAGCTGCTAAAATCAGCCCAGATGTGTTTTTTCAGGCTGAAACTGCACTTAGGTTTGCTTCAGAAATCTTCCTGCCCCACACCCAATCCTCCTAGGAAAGCTTTTGTAGGTGAGAGGTCTCTGCCTCAGCCACAGCTTCCCTGAGAGTCACAACACAAGCCAGGCCTGGGGACAAGGGGCAGCCTCTGTCTGTCCCCACTTGGGCTGTGTGCCCCCACAGGTCCCCTAGGCACCCCATGCAGTAATTAGAGGAGAAGCATTAATTACAGGAGAAGCAGTAATTCAGAGGAGAGTTCACCTTGAGCTAAGCTTGTGGACACTACAATGACAAGGAATCAATAAAACAGGTGAACTTTAACCTGTTCTGATGCAAACCGAAAGTACAGAGGGATGCTGCAGGCTGCTCACTCTGGCACGGCGTGTTCCGGCAAAGCCAGGAGGAAAACAAACCCCTTGGAAGGCCTGGCAGTGCTTGGGAAAATATTTCAGATCTGAAAAGCAAAGAAGAGTGGAATGATTAAGGAATAGGGAAGCAGGGAAAACTGAAGCAGAAGAGTCTGAGCTTGTGGTCAGCAAAACAGATTTGAGAAGAGGGCAATGAGGAAAGATGGAAAGGAACAGTTTAGAGAATTCCAGTCAAGGGAGCAGGGTGAGAATTTCAGGGAGAAAACAGATCCCACAACTACCCAAGGGCTCAGGGACACAGCCACCCCCCAGCTCCACATTTTTATCTCTCCCTATTGGGAACTTCGGGGCCTTCCCTGCCCAGCAGGTCCTGCAGGTTCTGAGCCCCAATCCAAAACAAGTGCCACGGAACAGCAGAGTCAGAGAGGCCTTCAGAAATACCCATCCCAAGCTCTAGAAAAGCTTTTAAATAGATTCTTAACTGGAAATACTTGTGCTTGTAAGTCATGCCCTTTTTTTCTGAGGCAGATTGGGAAGGGGCCATTATCACTTGGCAAAATGTCATTTTCTAGGATTCATCATCCTAGAAAATTATTATTGAATAAGTGGAGTGCAAAGCAAGACTCCTTCCCTTGAGATTGTGCTGCTGTAAAAAACAAGGGTGCAATGAGCTTCTTTACAGGAAGAAATGTGAATAATCCACAGGCTTTGGACTGTCTGTGCGCAATGTACTGGAAATATTTCTTCCCTAGGGACTGGAGTCCCTGAAGTTCATTTTGCATTCTCTCAAGCCATTACTGTAGAACACTGAGGGCATGGAATGATGATGGCATCCCCAAGACAAATCAGAGGCCACTGGGGATGCCACTGGGGAAGCCTGAGAGAGGAAATCCTCACTCCAGCATCATTGATGTGCATCAATAACCCCAGGGTTCCCTCCTGGAAAAAGCACCAGACCAAGGAATCTGATTAACCACTTCCAGTTCTTCCATTTTCCCATCATCTCTGCCATTACATCACTCAAATCTCCTCTCTAATTTCCACTCCCTCCTCTCTGCTCCTCTGTTTATGTGACAGCTTTTGAAACCACATGACAGTTCCTCAGAGAGGAACTTTCTTTTTCTGTCTGGGTGAGTTTGGTCGTGACAAAGGCAATGGAAATCCCACCAGGATTTGCAGTGGGTTGGATTTTCAGCAGTGCTGACCAAAGGGTGAAAACAGGCTCTGGAACTCCCCCGAACAGAGCAGAACTCACTGATCACTCTGAAATTCCAGCCTGGAGAAGAGAAGGCTCTAGGGAGAGCTCAGAGCCCCTGGCAGGGCCTGAAGGGCTCCAGGAGAGCTGCAGAGGGACTGGGGACAAGGCATGGAGGGACAGGAGGCAGGGAATGGTTGCCAGTGGCAGAGGGCAGGGCTGGATGGGATGTTGGGAATGAGGAATTGTTCCCTGGGAGGGTGGGCAGGCCCTGGCCCAGGGTGGCCAGAGCAGCTGTGGCTGCCCCTGGATCCCTGGCAGTGTCCAAGGCCAGGCTGGACACTGGGGCTTGGAGCAGCCTGGGACAGTGGGAGGTGTCCCTGCCATGGCAGGGGTGGCACTGGATGGGCTTTAGTGTCCCTCACAACCCAAACCATTCTGGGATTCTAAATATTCTCCGTGAAGATGGAACTTGTAGATGTGCTCAAAATTAGGCCTTTTGAAGGTACCAGAGGCTGTAAACAGAGAGATTGATGCCAGACTTTCCACTCTTCCAGCCTGATTGATGCAATTTAGGACACTCCTGTCCTTCCAAATCTAATCCCAGAACCATCAAGGTGGGAAGAGCCCTTCAGGATCACCCAGTGCCACCCCAGCAGCACCAGCAGCACCCCAAACCCTGTCCCCAAGGGCCACATCCAGACTGCTCCTGAGCACTCCCAGAGACAGGGACTGCAAACCTCCCTGGGCAGCTCATTCCAGTGCCTGACCCAAAAAATCATCCTTCCTGCTCTTCAGCACTGGTGAGGCCTTGTGGAGAGCTGCAAGCAGGGCTGGGAAGAGTCAGGAGGAGGACAAGAAACACTCTCTAAGGAAGATGATGTTATGTGGTGGGAAAGAAGTCTGAAAGCAAAGTAATGACAGTGTTCAAAAATGGGAAAGGCTTCAGGGAATGAATCACCTGTGCTCTGTGTCCGTGAGGGAGGTGAAAGCATTTAAAAGATTGCAAAAAAACAGAGACAGGGAAAGTTCTCTAACGATGAAACAAAAAAACAGAGGTGATATTGCCTGAGAGGGGGATTTAAAACAAATCTATTGAGAAGGGGTAGGTAGATCTGATCTCTCCTTGGGCTCCCCAAGGTCCTTCCTTCCTGAACCAGTGTTCCCACACTGCTCACACAAGATGAAATGCTGTATTTGCCCCTTTTATTCTGTTCCAGGGCTGACATGAGAAGAAACCACCAAATGACATCTCCTTTGTCTGTCAGCCAACAAAAATAAATCCAGCAGAGCCCAAATGGCCTCCTTTCCTCCGTCACAGGAGTGTTTTGGGGCTGAGATCAATGGCCACAGGGACACACATTGTCCTCGCTTGGCTGCCTGTGCATTGCAGATAGAGCCTCTCTCCTCACAGCTTGGGCAACACCAGTTTCTGGTTCTTTCTTCTGTGAGACCAGTGAGGAAGTGTATTCAGACTCAGCAGAAGATCAACTGTAAATATTTAGTAGGTTATAAAATGTTTCCAGCAGTACCAGACTGGCTGGGCCTGTGGCAGTTCATGGTCTGCATGGCAGCAGTGTTACACTGAGCTGTGGTTACATAAAGAACTTGCCATAAAAATGTTTCCTTATCAACTGCTGGGGCAGGAGGTAACAAATCCTCTCGGAATGAATCTGACTCAGGCTCAGACTCAGGCCCTGGAACACCCAGCAGTGCCCCTCAGCACTGTGCTATTGCCATGAATTGATGTTCTCCAGGCTCAGCAATCCTGGAGGGCCTGGAGCATCTCAGTGCCCAGGAAAGGCTGAGGGAGCTGGGGCTGCTCAGCCTCCAGAGGAGCCCCAGCTGAGAGGGCCCTCAGCCCTGGCTGTCCCTGGGTGTCCCTGGGTGTCCCTGGGTGTCGTTGGGTATCCCTGGGTGTTCTTGTGTGTCCCTGGGTGTCCATAGGTGTCCCTGGGTGTCCCTGGGTGTCCTTGGGTATCCCTGGGTGTTCTTGTGTGTCCCTGGGTGTCCCTGGGTGTCCCTGGGCATTCTTGTGTGCAGGGAGGGTCAGAGCAGGGCCCAGCAATGGCACAGAGGAACGGCAGGGACTGAGCCCAGGGAGCTCCCCCTGCTCAGGAGGCTGAACTTCTTCCCTGGGCAGGGCCCGAGCTGGAGCAGAGCCCAGAGAGGGCTGGAGTCTCCTCCCTGGGGACATCCCAGAGCCACATGGACACACTCCTGTGCCCTGTGCTCTGGGGTGATGCTGGAGCAGGGAGCTGGGACCAGATGGGACCCACTCTGGTCCCTTCCAACCTGACCCATCCTGGGATTCCAGGATTCTGGGAGCCTCAGATTAGCAGACATGCTCAGAGTACATGCAGCACCTCATGGCAAAATAGGCAGCAGCAGCCAGGGACATTTTTATCCAAAAGTCTGTCTGGAAAGCCTGTGTTCTCCCCAAAAAGCAAAACCTGCCAGGTTTACAACAGCCAGGATATTGTGGGCACTGACCTTTGCTCACCAGAGTTTCAAATCCTCCTCTGTGAAAACATTGCTCTGCCCACTGAGGAGTTTGTGTTTGAGGGGGTGGGAAGTGAAAGGTGAACACCTGACTTTACCTCCTCAACCCCTGCAGCTGGGCAGGCTCATAGAAAATATGAAAAAAAAAAAAAAAAAAAAGAGAAGAGGAGCTCTTTAGTCTTGTGATCAGAACTTGTGGCTGCCAAAAGGGAGCTGAGCTCGAGCCCCAGTTCAGGGGCTGTAACATTCACACTGCATTAATGTTGACCGCAGCATGAAATAAAATATTTAAGAAATGGACAAACTGCACCAAAGCACAGATTCTTCCCTTCCCAGACAATCACAGAGTCCTGGAATAGTTTGGGTTGGAAAGGACCTCAGAGCACACCCAGTGCCACCCCTGCCATGGCAGGGACACCTCCCACTGTCCCAGGCTGCTCCAAGCCCCAATGTCCAGCCTGGCCTTGGACACTGCCAGGGATCCAGGGGCAGCCACAGCTGCTCTGGGCACCCTGGGCCAGGGCCTGCCCACCCTCCCAGGGAACAATTCCTCATTCCCAACATCCCATCCAGCCCTGCCCTCTGCCACTGCCAACCATTCCCTGCCTCCTGTCCCTGCAGCCCTTGTCCCCAGTCCCTCTGCAGCTCTCCTGGAGCCCTTCAGGCCCTGCCAGGGGCTCGGAGCTCTCCCTGTGTCCTTCTCCTCTCCAGGGAACACCCCCAGCTCTCCCAGCCTGGCTCCAGAGGGGCTCCAGCCCTGCAGCAGCTCCGTGTCCCTGGGTTTGTACCACGGCCTGTGCAGGGGCAGGAGTTGCCCTCGGTGATGCGCGTGTGCCTGGAACTCGGGGTATTTTGGGATTTTGTGACACCTCCCATTGCCTGGGGCGGCACCGGGAGCTCCGGGACGGGCGGGCGGGTCCCGACACCGCCCTGACAGCGCCGTGACAGCGCCGTGACACCGCCCTCAGAGCACCCTCAGAGC
The DNA here is from genome assembly GCA_036630365.1 of Acanthiza pusilla. NCBI lineage: Eukaryota > Metazoa > Chordata > Aves > Passeriformes > Acanthizidae > Acanthiza > Acanthiza pusilla. The sequence goes on along the minus strand of JAXCHO010000111.1, from coordinate 6,638,014 downwards.
ACCCTCAGCCGGCTCTCCCCTCACAGCACCCTCCCGGCTCCGTGACACCGCCCTCAGTGCACCCTCAGAGCACCCTCAGAGCACCCGCAGACTGCTCTCCTCACAGCGCCCAGACAGCACTAACACCGCCCTCAGAGCACCCGCAGAGCACCCTCAGACGCTCTCACAGCGCCCGCCCCTCACAGCGCCCGGGCCGCTGCCGCGCAGGCGCCGCCGCCGGCGCTTCCGGCAGCGCTGCCCTGGATGGCGGAGCGCGGGGGTGGAGCGGCGGAGGAGCCCGGGGAGCGATGGCCGGAGGAGCAGACGGGCCGATGGATGGCGGAGGAGCCCGGGGAGCGATGGCCGGAGGAGCGGACGGGCGGATGGATGGCGCAGCGGCGGCGGCTGTCGGTGCCGGGCGGGCTGTGGCTGGCGGCAGTGCTGCTGCTGGGCGCGGTCCCGCTGCCCTGCGCAGGTGGGTCCGGGAGCCCTCAGGGAGCCCTCACGGAGCGGGGCTGGTGCGGAGCCCCTCCCCGGGGCTGCGGGGAGCGCGGGTCCCGCTGCGGTCCCGGAGCTCGGCGGGGATGCGGGGCGGGATCGCGGTGTCGGTGAGGATCTGTCGTGTTTCCAGGGTTTTCATGGAATCACAGAACGGTTTGGGTTGGAAAATACCTTAAAGCCCACCCAGTGCCACCCCTGCCATGGCAGGGACACCTCCCACTGTCCCAGGCTGCTCCAAGCCCCAATGTCCAGCCTGGCCTTGGACACTGCCAGGGATCCAGGGGCAGCCACAGCTGCTCTGGGCACCCTGGGCCAGGGCCTGCCCACCCTCCCAGGGAAGGATTTCTCCCCACTCTTCAGCTTCAGGCCGTTCCCCTTGTCCTGTCCCCCCATGCCCTTGTCCCAAGCCCCCCTCCTCCACCCTAGTCCAGGCTGCTTCCAGTGAATTGTTTGGCTACAGCTGCAGCAAGGGACAAACAACTTTGGAATCCCGTTGTTTTGCTTGGAAGTCACAGTCTGGCAGAGCCTAAAGGATAAATGAGAAAAGAAGAGGTAGAACAGCAGGATGGGGGTTTTGGCTCGCAGGGCAGGAGCTTCTGCCTTGTCTTTTGTCCTTACACAGCAAAAACAACTATTGCCCAAAACCTCTTGCTCAAAGGGGAAGTATTGTGAAGTATTAAAAAGGAGGGCACAGGGACTATTTGTACAGGCAGAGAGTGACAGGACAAGGGACAACGGTTTTAGACTGCCAGAGGGCAGGGCTGGATGGGGTGTTGGGAATGAGGAATTGTTCCCTGGGAGGGTGGGCAGGCCCTGGCCCAGGGTGCCCAGAGCAGCTGTGGCTGCCCCTGGATCCCTGGCAGTGTCCAAGGCCAGGCTGGACATTGGGGCTTGGAGCAGCCTGGGACAGTGGGAGGTGTCCCTGCCATGGCAGGGGTGGCACTGGATGGGCTCTAAGATCCAAACCCAAACCAGTGTGTGATTCTGACTCTGGAATTAGAAGGAATTGCTCTGCTGCACTGACCTCTCCCCTTCCCCCGTGCCAAGCCCCGCAGTTCCCTGTGCTGCTGCTCCAGGGTAAAGCTCTGGCTGTGAGTCCTCCTGGGCTCTCCAGAGCCTTTCCTGGTGTCCCATGTAACGGGCCTCCTCTTCCTCCTTCTGCTGAAACATTGACTGAAATTTTCCATTGGTTCCTGCACACAGGGATGTCGTAAGCATCGAGCATCATGTGGTCTTCCTGGGATTTCCCCTCATAGAGGGCTTTGCTGTGTTGCCATTTCTTGCTCTCTTCTGTTGTTGGGTAGCTTTTGTTGTATAATCCTTATTTTCAACCATCATTTATTGACAATATTGCTTAAAGTCTCATAAATGAAATAGTGGTGTTTATGTATTAGAACAGTTTGGGGGTTATTTTACTTTATTGGAATTTGGCAGGGGAAGGAAATAGGCAGATGTGCTAAGAGCATTTCTGGTTTTTAGTCTTTTCTTTCCACAGAAGTCTAATCCTTTTTCACGGTTTCTCAGAACCAAAGTGTCATCATGCTTAAGTGAACACACAGGAATTAGTTTTAAATGTCTGGCTTTTAAGCATTAGTAAGCCAAGAAGAAGTCTTGATTTTTAGCTGTTAGCTTACATATCTTGTTACATATCTAAATCACAAAATCTCTCCACTAATTAAACATGACTGGGTTTGCTCCTTCCTTCCTGCATAGCTGTTCATCGGGATTTGTGAAATTAATTTAGGGAAACAAGCACGAAACTCATTGGAAATAGGGAAATATGTGAAAGGGTAGATGGCTGGATCACATATTCCTGTCTGTAGTGTGGAGGATCAAGAAGTATCCCGAGGAACTGGATCAATACTCCAGGAAATAAGTACAGTGGTATTGAACAGGAAAATGTGCAGAGAATGGGGAGCTGGGGAATATAAAACTTCTACAGAGAAATTACAAGGCATTGTTTTGTTGGTGTTTTTAGAAAACCCCAAAAGTGTCAGGGCACAGCAGTGCTAATTAGAGGGAAAAGATTAAGTCATGTCTTGAATAAATTAAGACTTCCATTAATTCATCTCAGCTGGATTATTGTGAATTTTTTTACACTGCTTCAAGCAAGTTCAACCATTTGGAGGGAATGCAAAAGAGAACAATAGAATTCCCTAAGAAGCTGGAAATTTGGCTTAAAAGGAAAACGTAAGGAATTGGTGCTGCTATTCAGTTTTCTTTTGGCTGTGAGTTGTGTTGAACATAATTTTTAAATCTGTCTGAAATAAAAAATAATGTGCTTGATGTCCAGGGAAAGAAGGGACTGCAGAGGGCATATCCCAGATGGAATTTTGGGAAGGAATTCCTCCCTGGGAGGGTGGGCAGGCCCTGGCCCAGGGTGCCCAGAGCAGCTGTGGCTGCCCCTGGATCCCTGGCAGTGTCCAAGGCCAGGCTGGACATTGGGGCTTGGAGCAGCCTGGGACAGTGGGAGGTGTCCCTGCCATGGCAGGGGTGGCACTGCATGGGCTTTGAGGTCCCTCCCAACCCAAACCTTCTGGGATCCTGGGATCTAACTCACCCTGTGTGCTCCTGCTCCAGGCCTGGATTACTGTATCTTCTCCCAGTGCTATATTGTAATTCAAGTGTTTCATTGTAACACTATTGGTTGTATCCAGAGGAGGATATTTGTATTTTCTGGGGTATTTCCCAGCTTTACAAAACACTGGCCTGGCTTAAAACATGGCCTAGGTGTCTTTTATCACCCTGTTCTTGGAAGTGGGGAGAAAATCCCTGCTGAGAACATGGATCTCAACAGGATTTCCTTCCTGCTCCCACACCTTCTCCATCCCATCTGACCTGCTGAGGTCTCACAAGGAATATTGTAAAGCTTCATGCTCTGCATATGTTAAGGATTTGAAAAGATGGGAAAGATACTCAGAATATTTGAATGTCTACCCAAGGCAAACAAAAATACTGTAATAATTGAAATATGGTTGTGTTTTTATCGGCTGGAGTCTGTGGGGCCCTTGTTGTCACAAACTTTTTGGCTTACTTGTAACCATCTGTTGGATAAATATCTGAGGGAAAAAGTTTGCTTTTCCTTTGTTTTCGTATTTTCTGAGCAATGTCCTTTGGCATTCTCTGGGTTTATCTTAGTCTGCCGGAAGAGCAACAAATTCCTGCCTTGTGGGAATAAATTCTGTAGTGGGAGCCACAAGGTTTTATTGAATTATTTGGCTTTCATGTTTTTGTGCTTTCAGGAGTTATTTCCCAAAATCCGCAGCTTGTGGATCCCACTGAATTGTCCAAAAGGATTTTGAAGAATTCAGTCTGTTTGCTTTTCCACACGTTCCCTTTCTAGAAAGATTGTGTAGAATATGAAACTGTGTTGAAATGAAGAGCCTCTCCGAAAATCAAATTCAGGATAAGCCTTTATTGTCCAAAGAGACTTTGACTGCCCAGCTGAAATGACATTTTTTGGTTCTGATTTCTTGTTAATATAATCAAATATCAGAATGATATCAAACAGCAATTGCAAATATAGTTTAGAAATTGTAACCATTGGCAAGTAATTAATAACATAACACACAACACGTAGAATAGAAAGTCAAGACCAAGAGGTGTATTTTATTTTATTTATTTTTAATTTATTTTTACTTTTAAATTTTTACTTTATTTTTAATTTATATTTTATTTTATTTAAACTTGATGGTATTTTAAAATTTTCATTCTATTTTAATTTTCTATTTTAATATTTGGTTTTATGAATTTATGAATTATTTTATGAATTCTATTTTTATTTTTATTCATTTTTATTTTATGTTTTTATTTTATATCTATTTTCTTTTTCCTTTCACTTTTTATTTTTATTTTATTTTTATTCTATTTTAATTTTTTATGTATTAATTTTATTTATTATTATATTTTATTTGTTTCAAATCGTATTTTATTTTTATATTTTATTTTAATTTTATCTTAATATTTTATTTTCTTTTTATTTTAATAGTTTTTAAAATGTAATCTTAATAGTTTAATTTCTTTATATTGTAATATTTTAATTTTATATTTCTATTTTCTTTTATTGTAATATTAAGAGATAATTAAAATATTTTATTTTCTTTTTATTGTGATATTTTATTTTATTTTCTTTTCTTTTAACGATTTTGTTGGTTTTCCCCTGCCCTGTTGGATCCCCGTGCATCCCCAGAGCTGTGTGCTGAGCCGTGCATCTCCTGGGCACAGACCTTAATCTCCCACGCTGCCCTCTCGGAGCTTTCCCTCCTTCCCTGTCCCTGTCCCTTTCCCTCTGTCCCTCCCCTGCAATCTCCTCTAATTCGTGCTGTTCCAGGCCACGCTTCCAGCCCTGCCTGGGACCTCACTCTTTGAGCAGAGCTGGGCAATAATTCCAAGCAAAATGGGCTTAGACAGCCCAGGAAATGTGCATTTCCTGAGGGCTCAGGACAATTCCTTCTCCTTCCTCATGTGTCCTTGGATTCCTGAATTCTGGAACAGCAGGACACCTCAGCTGCGTGGGAAAGCTCTGCACACATCATTCATTTAGCCCAATTTTTATCTGCTTTTGTTGTGTTTTCTAGGCCAGACCACCCTGCAGAGCCCAGAGAACGTCCAGGTGCATGTAGTGAACACCAATTTCACTCTGAGCTGGAATTACAGCGGGGCTGATCCCAACGTGACATTCTCAGCACAATTCCAGTGGTGAGTGTCCCTTCAGTGTGAGGCAGGAATGGCTGATCCTTCTCCGTGTACCTGAGAGTTTCCATGCCTGGCTGGGCTGCTCCACCCTGCCCAGGGCAGCTCCGGGGAGCTCTGGAAAGCCAGCGAGGGGAGGGGGGAAGATGAAGCCTTGGAATGCAGTGAGTTCCTGCTGCTGGCCTGAATTTGTCTAATTCCTGGGAAGAATCAGATTGTTCCTTGTGTGATGAATGCAGTGATAAATACAGAGCTTGTTGGCAGTGCCTAAACACAGGAATGATTCTTTAGGAGAGTTTATTGGCACACTTACAAGTGGAATTTAGATTTATTTAGTCTCTGGCTTGTGGTTTTGTTGTTTCTACTTTTTTTTTAAATTGTGGCCACACACAGAGGATTTGAGGGAATTTTCAGTGTAACTTTTAACTAATTTCTCCCTGTTTATTAATCCCCAATTCTCAGCTGCAAGTTTAATCCCCAGATGAAACAATTTAGTTTTTGTTCTTAAAGGTTTCCTTGGTTTTCCTCATTTGTTCCATGTCCCAATCCTTTCGCACACTTTAGCACAGACATTTGATATTTTATGGCACTTTCCTTACTTACCTGATAAGTAAATATTGAAAAATGTTTCTGAGATAAAATTACTGAAATTCTGACCAACCTGGGATAGTGGAAGGTGTCCCTGCCCATGGCAGAGGGTGGGACTGGATGAGCTTTGAGGTCCCTCCCAACCCAAACTACTCTGGGATTCTGTGAATTTGGATTTTTAAAAAATAGCTCTTCTTTTTCAATATGTAGATGAGAACAGCTGCTTTGAAGATAGATTTATTTTAAAAAATGTAGGACTGCAGTGAAATGAAAGACGAGGTAGGAGTTGAGGATAAACAATTACTGCTTCAAGTCTATGCCTCCTTTTTTGGCCACAATATTTAAAATGTCTATATAAATGTCTTAACTGAGGTGTGGCTGTGTGTTAATTAAAAAAGAGCTGCTGAAAACCTAATTATTGCTGAACTCCACTTTTCACCTCTGTATCATTATTTTCGCTTAATTTGCATTTCTGACTCATGTTAGAATTGAGGGGTTTTGCTGCTCATGCTTTTTTAACCACTTCCATCAAGAAGTGGCTAATTTTTTTTTCAATTTCTTCCAGTGAATTATAAAATTTTTGCCAGACTAGGAAATACAATAATACTGAGGATATAGTTCTGTGTTTTGGCAATTCTAGGATAATTTGTAATGAGATAACACTCATTACAGTGGTCCTGGTGATAAAGGAGCATTAAGCAGGGCAATGTTTATTAAAGTGAAGAACAAAAGAAAAACAATCTCAAGGCTTTTACTGTGGGTTGGATTAATCTTTGGGGGTGTTTATCTTGGGGGTGTTTATTTGGCAGTGTTTATTTGGCAGTGTTTGTTTTCGGGGTGTTTATTTGGGGTGTTTATTTGGGGGTGTTTATTTGGGGGTGTTTATTAGGGGGTGTTTGTTTGGGGGTGTTTATTTGGGGGTGTTTATTTGGGGGTGTTTATTGGCGGTGTTTATTTGGGGTGTTTATTAGGGGGTGTTTATTTGGGGTGTTTGTTTGGGGGTGTTTCTTTGGGGGCGTTTCTTTGGGGTGTTTGTTTGGGGGTGTTTATTTGGGGTGTTTATTGGGGGTGTTTATTTGGGGGTGTTTATTGGCGGTGTTTGTTTGGGGGTGTTTATTTGGGGGTGTTTATCTGGGGGTGTTTGTTTGGGGGTGTTTGTTTGGGGGTGTTTGTTTGGGGGTGTTTCTTTGGGGGTGTTTCTTTGGGGGTGTTTATTTGGGGGTGTTTATTTGGGGGTGTTTATTGGGGGTGTCTATTTGGGGTGTTTATTGGGGGTGTTTATTGGGGGTGTTTATTTGGGGGTGTTTATTGGGGGTGTTTATTTGGGGTGTTTATTAGGGGGTGTTTATTTGGGGTGTTTGTTTGGGGGTGTTTATTTGGGGGTGTTTATCTGGGGGTGTTTGTTTGGGGGTGTTTGTTTGGGGGTGTTTCTTTGGGGGTGTTTCTTTGGGGGTGTTTCTTTGGGGGTGTTTATTTGGGGGTGTTTATTTGGGGGTGTTTATTGGGGGTGTCTATTTGGGGTGTTTATTGGGGGTGTTTATTGGGGGTGTTTATTTGGGGGTGTTTATTAGGGGGTGTTTATTTGGGGGTGTTTATTAGGGGGTGTTTATTGGGGGTGTTTTATTTGGGGTGTTTGTTTGGGGTGTTTATTAGGGGGCGTTTGTTTGGGGTGTTTATTTGGGGTGTTTATTGGGGGTGTTTATTTGGGGGTGTTTGTTTGGGGGTGTTTGTTTGGGGGTGTTTATTGGGGGTGTTTATTAGGGGGTGTTTATTTGGGGGTGTTTATTAGGGGGCGTTTGTTTCAGGGCTGCTCTCTCCCCTGCAGGCCGGAGCTCGAGGACAGGGCGTGGCAGGAGCTGCCAGGCTGCCAGGCTGTGGCTGGCACACGGTGTGACTTCTCCTCGGCCATCTCGGAGTATTACGATGTGCACTACATCCGTGTGAGGGCTCACTCGGGGGGGCAGGAGTCTCCGTGGTCTGAGACCTTGGAAATGGTGCCAGATCACATCGGTACGAGTTGGCATTGCTGGGGCACTGCAGTTCCTTTAGCACCTGAGGGGCACTGTGCCCCTCTGCCCTGCCCTCGTGAGACCTGACCTGCAGAGCCTCCAGCCCTGGGGTCCAGCAGCAGCAGGACCTGGAGCTGCTGGAGAGAGTCCAGAGGAGCCACGGAGCTGCTGCAGGGCTGGAGCCCCTCTGGAGCCAGGCTGGGAGAGCTGGGGGTGCTCCCTGGAGAGGAGAAGGACACAGGGAGAGCTCCGAGCCCCTGGCAGGGCCTGAAGGGGCTCCAGGAGAGCTGCAGAGGGACTGGGGACAAGGGCTGCAGGGACAGGAGGCAGGGAATGGTTGGCAGTGGCAGAGGGCAGGGCTGGATGGGATGTTGGGAATGAGGAATTGTTCCCTGGGAGGGTGGGCAGGCCCTGGCCCAGGGTGCCCAGAGCAGCTGTGGCTGCCCCTGGATCCCTGGCAGTGTCCAAGGCCAGGCTGGACATTGGGGCTTGGAGCAGCCTGGGACAGTGGGAGGTGTCCCTGCCATGGCAGGGGTGGCACTGGGTGGGCTTTAAGGTCCTTCCAACCCAAACCATTCCATGGTTCTGTGATTGTGGAAAAGCCACGTGTGGTTCCCACTGCTCCTAACAGCAGCACAGAGAGGTTTTCCCAACAGGAACATAACACCCAGTGTCTGCAGGTCAGGGAATGTTACAATTCTGTCTTTTCTGGAAAATGAAAGCTATTCCAAGTAGTGCTGGTTTCCTGACCAAATTTCCTCTCAGTCTGTGTTTTTCCTGATTATTTTTCAGAAAAATCCTTTTTGGCAGTAGATTTTTGTAGAATCGTGGACTGATTTGGATTGGGAGGGAGCTTAAAGCTCATCCGGTCCCACCCCCTGCCTAGGCAGGGACACCTTCCATAGAGCAGTGGCTCCTTTTCTCTGGAAGTTTGTGACTTTTCACCAGTTCCAGTGTGGTACTTCCTTTGATGTTGGATTTATTGGACTGAGCTAAGTTTTTGGCCTTGCAGGTTTCAGAATATTTTATGCTTTTTTTTTTTTTTTTGCAAACATTTGCTGATAATACTCAATTTTAACTGCTTTCAGAACCGGGTGATCGTGGTTGGTTCTTAGGTTAAATTTTTCTTTGAAACTGCCTGAGAGCCATGAATTAAGATTGTGTAGGTGATCATTCATAAGAATTAAAAATAGGATCCTATAGGCAGGTACTGTAGGTTTATTAATCTAAACTGGTTTTGGGGTGTATTTTCTCAGAGTAGATGTTTAATGTTTTTTTTTCGTTCCATATTTGCAGCTCAGATTGGTCCACCAGCACTGGAATTGCAGGCCACAAATGGGGTCATAAAAGTTAAGGTTTCTCCTCCAGAAGCAAATCAGAGGAAAAAAATGTGGATCAATGATCTAAGTTTTAAATATAACCTGGTGTTCTGGGAAAACTCCTCCCATGCTCAGGTATGAGCATTCTTTTTTTTTGTTATTTAACCTTAACAGAACTGTCAGAGATGGACTTTAATTCATGCTCTGAAATGGAATTGTTTGATTCTATCACTGTGTTGTTCCTGTGTGGTTTAAAAGTTGGGGGAGGTGGGGTTTTTTGGGGGGGGTGGTTTTATTCTTACTCTAGGATTGTTTTATTGGGATTGCCCTGATCCAGGGATTTCTTTGAGGTGTTGTCATTGTGAACTGACTTCCAAGCCGTCGTGGGTGTCCTGCAGAGGACCCAGAGCTCTCCTGTGAGAAGAGGGGGGAAACTCATCCTTTTTTACCTTTTTGGAGAAATGGTCATCAGCTGAATTAGGGCAGAAGTGGAAGGGCAGCCTGTGTTTTTTTGGAACATCAGATCAATATCCTCACTTCAAACAGGACCTTGAGGGGCTGGAGGTGTCCAGGGCAGGGAACGGAGCTGGGAAGGGCTGAGCCCCAGGAGCGGCTGAGGGAGCTGGGAAAGGGCTGAGCCTGGAGCAAAGGAGGCTCAGGGGAACCTTGTGGCTCTGCACAGCTCCTGCCAGGAGGGGACAGCCGGGGGGGACACAGGAAAGGACAAGAGGAAATGGCCTCAAGGTGCGCTGGGGAGGTCCAGAGTAAAGATAAGAATAAAATTTCCCTGCCAGGGTGGTCAGGCGCTGGGATGAGCTGCCCAGGGAGGTTTGCAGTCCCTGTCTCTGGAGTGCTCAGGAGCAGTCTGGATGTGGCCCTTGGGGACAGGGTTTGGGGTGCTGCTGGTGCTGCTGGGGTGGCACTGGATGGTCCTGAAGGGCTCTTCCCACCTCTGGGATTTTGGGATTACACATCAAAGGAGCAAAAGGCCCACACCTCGTTTAAAATCTGGGAATCCAAAAGCAGAGGAGAGGGGGCAGTGTTTTGGTGGCTGAGGGATGGGAATGTCCTGGTTCACTCAGGAATATCTGTGGGGTGAATTCCTGATTGTGACAAATCCCTCCCCACTTCCATGGCAAAGGAACTCAGAATGTTCCTTCCTCTCAGTCACTGGCTAAATTGGAAACTTCCCTTTTACTCCAGCTCGAGTATTGTCCTGTCTTCTCTGTTTTACCTTTTTGGATGGGTTATTACAGAAATGGGCTGAAGCCCAGAAAAATGATAATTTAAAAATGTTCCTGGGGAAGGACAGTTCCCCTCACAGGCTCTTTGTGGTTGTTTCTTCCAGCTCTGGAGTAAAAATATTTTCCCTGTTGACACCATCGATGATCTTGCCCCAGACACCACATTTTGTTTCAAAGTTCAAGCAAATCTCCCCACAGATGCCAAGGAAGGCTTGTTCAGCCCCATCAGCTGTGTGAAAACCACCCAAAAAGGTACCCAGGAAATCAGTTTATCTGCAGATGATGGCTCACATTCGACTGGCAGAGAGTGAGTTGTTCTGAAGCAACAGAAGTAGGCAAAAGGGCCAAATTCCTCCTCATTTTGATATAAAAAATATATGTTATGTACATTTACTCTTCTCAGGCAACATAAAATACGTCATGGGTAGAGTTTTAATTGTACAAAAAGGTTTTTGCCATGGGGGAAATTTTGCCCTTAATTTGGAATGTGAAAACAACAACTACTGTGTGTATTTTGGAAAAGTCTATTTTTGAATTAGTGACTGGATCAGGAGGAAAAGCCAAACAAAAGCCTCTGAGATACTTGGCACTCAATGAATGCATGGAAAGTCGGGCTGAGCTTAAAAAAATATTGGTTTTACATAATCCTTGGTGGATTGATTGTTACAGCTGCTGAAGAAAGGCTTCGAGGTGGCAGTTTGCCACTTTGTTGTGTAAAATTAAATTCTCTTAAGTGCTGTTCAGGTGTTTTTAGATGTTTGTTTTAGGAAAAAATAACTGTAGAAAGTCAAATATTAGATTGGACAGGGGTGGCACATCATAATTAGTTGATGGTACATCAAAATGTAAGTAATTGATGGTAAATGAAAATTACACATGAAATAAATTAATACACACGTGTATTTTTTAAATATCACAATAATTAATACATGTGCATTTTAATAAAATATTAGAATAATTGATAGCTGCATGTTTCAATAAAATATTTTTAAAAGAAATATTAGGATATGTATTAATGTCTTTTACACATTTTTCTCCCCGTTATTGCCAAAGCAGTTTATTTCTTGTCCTCTCAACATTTCTGTACTTTAACTTTTTTCTGAATGATTTTTAGCTGATGTTTCAAGTAAAGGTTTAATATGATGCTGTACCTATTACAGACTTTATTCTTTATAATGAATAGATGATTTTTGTATTTTCATTATTGAAAATGTACCACTGACATGAGAAATGTCAATTGGGTGAGAAATCTCTATCCATAATATCAAAATTTTTGGGTAACTCTGGGTTTCCTTTTCACCCTGAGCAGTGAATGATCCTCTGTGTGCGACCAACGTGAGTGTCCTGGCTGTGAACATGAAATTCCAGCTGCTTTGGAATAACCAGGACAAGCAGCAGGTGAACTACAACGTCCAGTACCTCACGTGAGTTCAGCAATTCCCATCTCTGTTTGCAGGTCGTGCCATCTTCAATCCCATTTATTGCATTTTGTAAATATTTTCTGGAAGTTCAGATTTAATACTTAGTGGCTTTGTGTATTAATTGGAGCATGAATGGCTCACAGATGTTAAAAGAATTCCACATAACATCTGGTCCTGGAATTTCAGGGGACTGGGCTGCTTTTGGGAGTGTTAAACACCTGATGGAAAGGACTCCGAAATGCTGAGTGATGTTTTTAAAGCTGAGAAACTTGAATTGCTTCGTGGCTTTTTGAGTGGGAAGAAAGTAGATGATTAGAACTGAGCACAAATGCAGGTGTTGGAGGTTTCAGTGGTCAACAGCTTGGATTTCCTCTGGGCAGACCCCAATAGGGGAGAACACCCATGGTAGCACATCAAAAAATGTTGTATCACATCAAAAAAAGTTGTATCACATCAAAACCCCATCAAGTCATATAAAAACCCCATCAAGTCATATAAAAAACCCATCATGTCACATGAAAAAGCCCTTGTGTCACATCAAACCCCATCATATCACAGAAAAAACCACTGTATCACATACAGAAAAGCACATAAAAATAGTATCACATCAAAAACCAAGGAATGCCATAAAAACCCCATCATATCCCATAAAATCACATTGAATTGCATTAAAAAAATCACATTAAGATGCAGTTCTATAAACCTGTATCTCAATCTCCAGCTGTTGCGTAAATATTGTGGCCAGCACCTAACTGAAGAGGAGGGATCCCCCTGGCATTCCTTGGGAATTCTTTTGGCATGACAGGAAAATAATGGACTGCACAGAGCTACGTGAGAGCTTTTCCTTTGCATTTTCACAACTTGTCCACCCCACATTTAATTTTCTCTCCTGAGGCCTGGTTAAAGCCCTGATTTGTATTTCCTGGCCCTTTTATCTCCCTCGTTTCACTCGGAAATGTCTCATATTAAAACGCTGGGTTTTTATTAACAGAGGCCTTTTTTTCCTGAACTGAACCAAGTATAGCACAAACACAATTTATTTTAAGAGTTCAAGGAGCTCACATCAAAACCCTTGGTTTTCTCTTGCAGTGGGTACCTGAAGAAGCTCAACGAGGATTACTCAGACAAGTGGCTCAGTGTCCCCAGGTGTGAAAACATCACCAGCACGTGGTGCAACTTCACCTCCATCATCACCACCATGGGATTTTATTATCTCCGAGTGCAGGCCAGGGCAGGACACAACAGATCCTGTTTGTCCAGAGAAATCAAAGTAGATCCTCTGAAAACAAGTGAGGAAATTGTTTCCTTAAATGTTCATTGCTCAGCAAATTTGTGCCAAATGTTCTCATGAGTTGACAAGAGAGTGGAGAGGTGATTTCACAAGGGCTGCAGGGACAGGAGGCAGGGAATGGTTGCCAGTGGCAGAGGGCAGGGCTGGATGGGATGTTGGGAATGAGGAATTGTTCCCTGGGAGGGTGGGCAGGCCCTGGCCCAGGGTGCCCAGAGCAGCTGTGGCTGCCCCTGGATCCCTGGCACTGTCCAAGGCCAGGCTGGACATTGGGGCTTGGAGCAGCCTGGGGCAGTGGCAGGTGTCCCTGCCATGGATGGGCTTTGAGGTCTCTTCAATTTAAACACAATCCCAGGATCCCTGGGGCTGGAAAAGCCCTCCCAGCCCATGGAGCCCAAGCTGTGCCCCATGCCCACCTTGTCCCCAGCGCAGAGCACTGAGTGCCACGGCCAGGCCTTGCTGGGACACCTGCAGGGATGGGCACTGCAAAGCTCCCTGGGCAGTCCTGCCAAGGCCTGAGCGCCCTTTCCATGGAGAAATTGCTCCTGCTGTCCAAGCCCAGCCTCCCCTGGCCCAGCCTGAGGCCGTTCCCTCTCCTCCTGTCCCTGTTCCCTGCCAGCACAGCCCGACCCCCCCGGCTGTCCCCTCCTGGCAGGAGCTGTGCAGAGCCACAAGGTTCCCCTGAGCCTCCTTTGCTCCAGGCTCAGCCCTTTCCCAGCTCCCTCAGCCGCTCCTGGGGCTCAGCCCCTGCTGACACAGGGACACATCGGTACAGAGCCCTGGAGAGACCCAGGAAAAATCACTTTTCCATGACAGTGACATTAAGTAAAAAATCTGTAACTCTCTCCAGAGGGAAATTATGGCAATTTTTAGTTTTGATTTTTTTATCTTAAGTTTATAGTTTTTATCTTTGTTGCATTTTCTTAGTTTTGTGAAAAACATCACCTTACTAAAAAGTTTTGCTTCATGAAATTATCCATCATAAACATCAAGAAATGTTGCTGTGATATGTGGGGTCGTATTCCGCTGCCTGAAGGTGGAATCAATATTTATTCCATATATCAGCTTTCCCATGTCAAAACTCTTGATAATTAAATAATTCTTTTATAAGATAACAGTAAAAAAAATTGAAATATTTCTCAGGGCTTGATATTTTGAATAAAACAATGAAATTATACTTTTAAGGGTACGTTTCTTTAAAATTATCATGATTTTCATGGACAGTATTTGATGCAATATTTTTATTTGTATTTTTTCTGTTGTATTTTAGATTTTTTTCTATTTGTTTTCAGATGCAATTGGCCCTCCTGGTGTAAGGTTGGACATCAGTGACACTTTGCTCCACATCTTCATTTCTCCTCCAGGAGGAGGAGAGGATGAAGGCATGAGGGACTATTATGACTTATCCTACAGGATCCTGTACTGGAAGAATTCCTCAAATGAGGAGGTATGAACTAACTAAATACTGTGTAAAATTGGTTCTGACTTAAATCCTGAGTTTCCGTTCTCCCTAAGAAGCTTTTTTCCAAAAGAGAGACATTTGTGGTGTATGAGTCTGAAAAAAGTCAGTTTATTGGGTTTTTTTCTGAAAGATTCTGTCAAAAATCTGATCACTGTGACTTTTATCAGCCAGTGGTTGTGATGTTAATGTAACTCTTTTAGAAATCTGATCACTGTGATTTTTATCTCCCAGTGATAGGTTATAATCTCAATTTCCATGGATGTGGCTGTATGCAATGTGATGTAGAAAGCTCACAGAACACTAAGGCCCTACATGCTTTTAGCTCACATTTTAGTGGATCTTTCCATATTCTTTCAATACTTCTTAGAGTAAAATATTTCACAGTAATTAGTAAAGGGGGGAAGAAGAGAAGGAAACAAACTGCAAACAGGAAGGAGTTTCCTGGCAACTTGGAATTGTGACATTTCAGAGTGGGGGAAGCACTTGGTTCTTGTGAGAATCATTTCCTGAATTTTCCTTAGGAGATCATGGGGGGTTTCTTTTATTTTATTCAGTCTCAGGGAGTGGAGTGATGGAGTCACCATCTCTGGAGGTGTTCAGAGCCATCAGATGCAGCCCTTGGGAATGTGTTTTATGAGGGATGATGGGGGAAAGGGATGAGCTTGAGTCTGGTGATTGTGGGGTTGCAGCAGTGTCTGACATTTCACAGAGTCACTTCTCCACCAGAGGCTGCAGTTCTCCCCTGTGTGAGCCCCTCCTGGGCTGTCCATATCCCATCCCTGGTGTTCCCTTTCCCAGGAGGAGGTGCAGCAGAAGGAGGTGAAGCAGACCATGGCGACGGTGGCAGATCTCAGCCCCTCCAGCCTGTACTGTGTGAAGGTGCAGGCCTTCTCGGAGCCCTACAACAAGAGCAGTGCCTACAGCCAGCACGAGTGCATCCTCACCCCCGCAGGTGGGCACGGCTGGGGCTGCCCCCTCTGCCAGGGGACTGTCCCCTGCGCTGGCACCGCAGCTCCTCAGCTCCAGGGAGCGCCTGGCTGGGCACAGAGCCTCCGGTCCCAGTCCTGCATCTTAGGAGGGAGCGAAGAATGCCTGAATTCCACCTTTTCAGGAATATTTTATCCTTGAGATTGTCCTAGTCCTTCTGTGAAGGGCTCTTCTCCTGAAGAGTGAGGAGATAAATCAGACTCTTCAGAGCTGCAAGCTCGCCTTGGGGCACTGTGAGGAGCAGTGGGTTGCACTCAGAGCAGAAAAACAAGTTCTGTGGTGAACATCATTGGCCAAATTAAATTTTATTAACACT
Organism: Acanthiza pusilla; assembly: GCA_036630365.1. NCBI lineage: Eukaryota > Metazoa > Chordata > Aves > Passeriformes > Acanthizidae > Acanthiza > Acanthiza pusilla. Next base: position 6,622,208 of record JAXCHO010000111.1, on the reverse strand, counting down.
TGAAAGATTTCTAACCCTCCAAACTGCCTTAAAGCTAAGAAAATACCATACCAGCAATGCCACTGGCTCACATTTAGGATTCATTTATATTGTTGTTCTCACTGCAGTGTCACATCAAGCCTAAAAAGAACCAAATGTTACCTTTTGCCTGAATAAGATAAATATTTTTTATCTATTTTAGTTATTACCCTTCCCCATTTCCTGCTATTTCAAGGGATCTCTTTAAACACAAGCAATACCTTCAAGACAGACCATGCCCTGTCTTTCACATGCTTTTATATCCCAGTGTGATAATCTTCCATTCTTTGATCTTAAAAAACGCTTGATTATGTCCTTTGGATTACCTGGAAAGTGGCTGCTGCTGTCTGTTAATTTAAATATCACCAAACTGCCTTCAGTTGGCTGAGACAGTCATGGAATCATGGAATGGTTTGGGTTGGGAGGGACATTAAAGCCCACCCAGTGCCACCCCTGCCATGGCAGGGACACCTGCCACTGTCCCAGGCTGCTCCAAGCCCCAATGTCCAGCCTGGCCTTGGACACTGCCAGGGATCCAGGGGCAGCCACAGCTGCTCTGGGCACCCTGGGCCAGGGCCTGCCCACCCTCCCAGGGAACAATTCCTCATTCCCAACATCCCATCCAGCCCTGCCCTCTGCCACTGGCAACCATTCCCTGCCTCCTGTCCCTGCAGCCCTTGTCCCCAGTCCCTCTGCAGCTCTCCTGGAGCCCTTCAGGCCCTGCCAGGGGCTCTGAGCTCTCCCTGGAGCCTTCTCCAGTGGAACACCCCCAACTGGTGGTGTTAGGGTGATGGTGGCACTGGGTCATCTTGGAAATATTTGGTGGCTCTTTTACACAAAATTATCTGAGATACTGGCACAGCATTGGTTTTCCCTGGTGCCCTTGGCTGGGTGATGGGGAAATGTTGAATTATTTGATACAAACTGCAGCACATTTGGGGCTGATCTGTTCTTTAATCTCTGCTGGTTCTGAATACCTCAACTGAATGTTTTTTATTCCCAATTTTAGGCACACCTTTACCACTGATCATTTTTGGAATTTTCGTGGGTGCCCTGATGGTTGTCCTGCTGGTGGCCACTCCTCTTGTTTTTGTGATCTACCAAGCCTACAGCAAAATCAAATACGTGTTCTTCCCCTCCTGCCAGCCCCCCCTGAACATCGAGGTGAGCTCTGACATCTCAGTCATCAAAAAATTGGGTTTTCTTTAGGAAAATTAACTTAAAATATGATGGAAAGAATGTTTATCTGTCATCCTCTGGTCTTGTGGGTCAGCCAGCATTTATTTTAGAGGTTTTAACAGTGGTCTCCAGACCTTTGCCTGATTTCCAGCTTGGCACAGGTGTTTAGTAGGGATCCTGTCATGGAAGGAAAAGGGCAACACTGAACTGTGTCTTAAAACCTCTAAATATGGATTTTCCTTTAGCTCTTGTGTGGCCTCTTCAGGCTCTAATCTATGAATTGGATCCATGGATCTATCTGGCAATTCTGTGGTGATTGACAACTGTGAGAGCAGGACAAGGGTTGAGATAAAATGTTGAAGTCACCCTTTAGTGTTTGATTGTGTGAATGCAGCTGGGAGATGGGAGCTGGGCTGTGCTGGCAGGGAGCAGGGACAGGAGGAGAGGGAACGGCCTCAGGCTGGGCCAGGGGAGGCTGGGCTTGGACAGCAGGAGCAATTTCTCCATGGAAAGGGCGCTCAGGCCTTGGCAGGGCTGCCCAGGGAGCTTTGCAGTGCCCATCCCTGCAGGTGTCCCAGCAAGGCCTGGCCGTGGCACTCAGTGCTCTGGGCTGGGGACAAGGTGGGCATGGGGCACAGCTTGGGCTCCATGGGCTGGGAGGGCTTTTCCAGCCCCAGGGATCCTGGGATTCTGTGACCTAAACTTCATCCTAATTTTGAGTTGGTGAACTTAGGGAAATAATTGGTGTGCTAGGGGTAGAAAACCACACGATGCTGTTCAACACAAGCCTGGAATTCCTGACTGGTTTGGGTTGGGAGGGATCTTAAAACTCATCCCATCCCACCCCTGCCATGGCAGGGACACCTGCCACTGTCCCAGGCTGCTCCAAGCCCCAATGTCCAGCCTGGCCTTGGACACTGCCAGGGATCCAGGGGCAGCCACAGCTTCTCTGGGCACCCTGGGCCAGGGCCTGCTCACCCTCACAGTAAAGAATCTGATAAATCAGATTTGTGTGACTGTGGCTTTAAGCAGAATTAGTATTTCATTATTTAAATCAGTATATAATTATTATTTATGAATGTTCTTCTCTTCCCCTTCTGCTTCTCTCCTCAGGGCTTTGGAGCACAGCCCTTCAGCAGCCCTTACCTGTCAGCTGCAGAGGAACCTGTGGAGAATTGCTGTGTGATTGAATCTATTATCACAGAAGAGGGAACTCAAATTGATTTTACAGACTACAAACATTCCAAACAGAGCAGTCGAGACTCAGGGAATTATTCCAACGATGACAACACTTCCGGGAGCAAAGGATCCAAAGAAATGCTGGAAAAAGAAATCCTGTAACTTCAGGAAAACAAAATTCCTCTGTGGGACTGGCAGCTTCATAAACACTTCAAACCTGTTGATGCTGGAAGTCCCAGCCTGAGGGGGACATGGGACCTTTGGGGTGGCTGTGGCTGGGTTCCAGAGCCACCCTTGCTGGGTGGGAATGGCCCAGGTGTCCCCACCCTGCCCAGGGCTGCCCTGCCCCACCGGGAGCAGCTTTGGACACTTGCTGTGCTTGGAGCTGATGAGCAGAACCTTCCTGTCCCAGCAGAGCTTCTCCCTCTCCTGGAGCTTTGTGCGCAGGTTCCCCCAGAGTTTACACAGCCAGAGGAGATCCCTGCTGGGCACAATCCTGTGGCATTCTCATCCTTCCTCTGCCAGGCCCGGGCAGTGCCTGGCTCAGAGCTAAAAGTGCCCAGGGAGCAAGAGCAGCAGTGAGGAGGCACTGATTCCTCGTGGGATTCCTCGTGGGATTCCTCAGGGATGGGGCTGGGGATGCTCCCAGTGCTCGTTCAGTGCCTCTCTCCCCAGCCCTGGCAGTGCCCAAGGCCAGGCTGGACACTGGGGCTTGGAGCAGCCTGGGACAGTGGGAGGTGTCCCTGCCATGGCAGGGGTGGCACTGGGTGGGCTTTAGGGTCCCTTAAACCCACCCTGGAATTAGCAGGACCCAAGTGGAATTTAGGAAATGCCTTTAGGAGATGGATGAGCTTGGCACTCAAAGCTTTCCCAGCTTTGTCTTGCCAACAGATTTTTCTTTTGACAGAGGATCAGGATATGCTGCAATAACATTTCAGTTTCCACATTCCATGTTTTCCATACTGACTCCACTGCCTTCTGGAGTCGTTTTTTTTTAAGTACCTTATTTTTTAATGAAGAAATTGCTTTAGTGTAAACTGGGTTTGAGCATCCCATGGGCTGTTGTTTGTTCTAATAAGGAACTCTTGGTGTTTACATATGTATTTTTTTTTTTAATTTTGAAGATGTTATCTAATTTTATAAATTTACTGTCCCTGTGTTCATTGAAGAACATAATAAATTTTGCACATTTGCTTCTTATCCCCTCTTGGTTCTGTGTGGTTTTGGTGTAGTGACATGGACGCTGCCCTGTGGGTGCTTGGGAACTTCCAGGAGTTGTTGTGCTTCCTGAAAAACCCAGTGTGAAGGATATAATGGAATATCACATATCAATGGAATTAAGGCTGTCTTGGGAGGGTGGCATGATCTGGACAAAAGTTAATCAATGGGAAGGATTTCACTGCCAGATTTTAAAGAAAGCACCCAGTGAATGTTCCTGAAAGAGGCAGGATAATTCACAGGCAATCCCTATTTTGCTCTGAATGTAGAACCAAATGGATGCCAATTAATGTGTATTTATTGTTATTATATTTTATGCTTTAAATGTGGTTATAGAAAATCTTGTATCAGCTCTTTTCACAGCAAAACCAGAACTGCAAGATGGAAAAACTCCTTGATACAATGGGTATTTAAGTATCTAATATGAATATCTTCACAATAATAATATTTAATTAAGATTTTAAATATCTAATATTTAAACTGGAAAAATCAGTTCCTAAATACCCAAGTCAGCCTCATTCTGATTTTTCAGATGATTACAGAAATACTGGACAAAGGATTTGACCAAAATTTTCCATTTCACAGAACTGTTCAGCACAGAGTATAAAGGAGCTTTGTTTAAATGGATTTATTCAGTTTCAAGGCCTTCCTAAGGAATGTGGCCCTGGAGGTGCTTTCCTTTTTCCTTGTTCAAGATATTCCCAGCAAGATGACCTAGGAGGTCTTTTCCAGCCTAAATGATTCCATAACTCTGTGATTCTCTTCACTGAATTTCTCCAGGGGGGTGAGATACATCCCTGGTGATGATGAGATCCTTTCGAATTCCCCGGGTAAAGGTGAGTTTCTCACGAGTGATGGTTAAAATCACAAACAAATTAATCAAACTTGATTTTTTGAAACCAGAAACACTTCACCCATGCTGATATTGTGGGATAACTTGAATTTATCAGCTTCCAGCCCCAGCGAGGGCGAGGCGATGAGGCAGAAGTTCCTTGTCATGGGATTGAGCTGAAAGGACTCAACACCTGGGAATGTTTTCCTTGCTTGGTCTCACGTACTCTGACTTTCCCATGGCTTCTGCCTTCAGAATGGATTCTGTTATTAGGTTGCATTGGGCTTTCTTAGGGTTTACTTGTTTATTTATTTAGAATTGGTTAGGTTTTCATTATTTATTATTAGGATTTATTAATAATTGATCAGGTCTTCTTTATTCTTGGGATTTATTTATTTAGAATTTCTTTGGGTATATTTATTTACTCTTAGGTTTTCTTTATTTAGACTTGATGAGGTTTTATTTATTTTTAGGTTTTATATATAAATTATTAGGGTTTTTTTATTTATTTATTCTTAGCGTTTATTTAGAATGGGTCAGTTTTTTTATTATTAGGTTTTATTTATTTTTAGATTTTATTTATCAATTATTAGGGATTTTTTTATTAGCATTTCTTTAGAATTGGTCAGGTTTTATTTATTATTAGGTTTCACTTGTTTATAATTGGTTAGGATTTATTTATTATTTGGTTTTTTTATTTAGAATGATTAGGTTTTATTTATTTAGAATGATTAGGTTTTATTTATTTAGAATGATTAGGTTTTATTTATTTAGAAATTATTAGGTTTTATTTCTTTATTATTATGATTATTTAGACTTGATTAAGTTTTATTTCTTTATTAATAGAGTTTTTTTATTATTTCAGAGCCATATCCTTGATGGTGAAACCCAGATGAGAAATCCAGATAAAATGGTAGTAGAGAATGGCACGGATGGTAAATCCCTGTGGGATTCGGGTTGGTTTGTGGGGATGCTGTGCTGAAGGAGAGCTGCGCTTTGTGCTGAGGTGTTTGGTGCCTTCGGGAGAGTTCTGTGCTGCTGTGGCATGTGGGGACACGAGGATAGCATTCCTGACTGCCGGGAATTCCTGTCCTGGGGCAGGGCAGGATGGGGAATGGCTCTGGAGGATAGGATTGCTCCTGACTGCCGGGAATTCCTGTCCTGGGGCAGGGCAGGATGAGGAATGGCTCTGGAGGATAGCATTGCTCCTGACTGTGCCGGGAATTCCTGTCCCGGGGCAGGGCAGGATGAGGAGCTGCGGGGATGGTTCTGGAGGATAGGATTGATTTCTGACTGTGCCGGGAATTCCTGTCCTGGGGCAGGGCAGGATGAGGAGCTGCGGGGATGGTTCTGGAGGACAGGATTGATTCCTGACTGTGCCGGGAATCCCCTGACCTGTCCCGGTGCAGGGCAGGCAGAGGAGATGGCTCTGGAGGACAAGATTCTGACTGTGCCGGGAATTCCTGTCCTGGGGCAGGGCAGGGCAGGCAGAGGAGCTGCGGGGATGGTTCTGGAGCATAGGATTGATTCCTGACTGTGCCGGGAATTCCCTGTCCTGTCCCGGGGCAGGGCAGGGAGAGGAGTTTCGGGGATGGCCCTGCCCAGCCCTGCCCTGCCCTGCCCAGCCCTGCCCTGCCCTGCCCTGCCCTCCTCTCTCGGCTCTGATCTGTGCCGGTGGTGGTTCCCCTGGAGAGGAAATCCCCGGGAACAGAGGGATGAGTAACTCCATCAGACGAGGGAGCGCCGGGCGGTGTGGGGCACATCCCCTTCCCTCCGTGATCCCCTCCCTCAGCTCCGTGGGGCAGTGTGGGGTCCCTTCCCTCCGTGATCCCCTCCCTCAGCTCCGTGGGGCACACCCGGAGCTCCGTGTCCTGGACAGGAGCCTTGGGCACCCCGAGCCACCCAGGGAATGGCACCGAGGGGGAGAGGATGGGAAAGGCTCCTGTGGGGAAGGGCTGGGACAGCTGGGATCGGCTCCAGGGGCTCATCCATGCACAGGGACAGGGCTGGGACAGCTGGCATTGGCACCAGGAGCTCATCCATGCCCAGGGACTCCACAGGGACAGGGTCGGGCTCGGGCAGTGGTGCCCAGGGCCAGGACTGGGGCACAGATGGGACACAGGAGCTTCCTGGGAACAGCTGGGAGCACTTTTCCCCTGGGAGGTGCCCGAGCACTGGCACAGATTGTCCAGAGAAAGTGGTGGAGACTTCCCAGCCCTGGCAGTGTCCAAGGCCAGGCTGGACACTGGGGCTTGGAGCAGCCTGGGACAGTGGCAGGTGTCCCTGCCATGGCTGGGGTGGCACTGGATGGGCTTTGAGGTCCCTCCCAACCCAAACCATCCCAGGATTCTATGAAGCCTGGAAAATTCCTGACTCATGGGCTTGTGGTACTGAGGACTTGCTGTAGGTCAATACCAGAATAAAATGAAAATTCTCTGATACTGAAATTCCATTCCCTAAATTCCCACCTACCCCTCCCCAAATTTCCCTCTCCATAGCACCCAAAGCAGAAGGGCAGGGATGTGCTTTAGGAATCCCAAAGCATCCAAAGTGCCACTTTTTGGCAAATTGGATTATGTGCCATTGCTGCTTGTGCCAGGTAATCTGAATTAGTCCCTAAGACTTGTTTCAGTGATTGAGCACAGATTATTTTAAATAAATTTCTAGGAATTTAAGCAGAATTACCTGGAGTTTTTCAGGCAAGACATACCTGAGAGGAGTGGTGGCCTTAGGAAATTCTAGTTTTCATCACAGGTGATAATTCCTGTCTTGTTTTCCCATTTAAAAAAAAAAAAAAAAAAAAAAGCCACTCAATCCTTCAAGCTGTCACTGTACTCTAACCAATATTCCCCTAAAATCCCACATGACATTGTGGGAACTCAGGACAAAGTATTTAATTTGGCTTCTTGGAAAATATTTCGGCAAACTTGAAAAATTTGTATTTTGATTTTACAACAGAATCCAAAAGATCTGGAAATCAAAGTCTTTGCACAGGAAACAACTGGAATGCCAGAAAATCCCAATTTAACAGAGAGAGGCACAGCCTGTGGGGTTTAGTCAGTGATGCTGAACCATCCCAGCACAACAGTAACTGCAAAATTCCTGTAGTTAGTAATTAGACCTCAACAAAAGCAACACATGGTGTGGTTAACGTGGCTGAGATCCAAAGAAACTTGGGCTGGACCATGTTTTTTTCATGGAAACGCTTGGAAAATCCTGTATTTTTAAATTAGTTTATATTATTATTATTATTTTTACATTTAGTTTTCTCTTCCCTGCAGTTTCTGGGAGAAATCCCAGAAATTCCATCATGAGTACCAAATCCAGCCCCGTTGCCTTGGTGATGCATTTTCCCTAAGGCAGCAAAAGCAAAGCATTTTCTCAACAAAAAGGTGTCAGTGGTTTGGCCTTTAGGAGCTTTATTTTCCCTTTCCCTCACTGATGGATTTATTTCCATCCAGGTGTTTTCTGGGAAAGCTGAGAGGTTCCTGGCACACCTGTGTTGGTACCTGAGCCTTTGAGCTCCATCTGCTGACCTGGTAAGAGCAAATTAAAAATCAGATCCATTCAAGTCTCTGAAAAAGCAATTCCAGTGCATCCCTGGAGCTAAAACACACCCAGGAAATGTCACACCTGGAAAGCTGAACATCTGGAACACATTGGCAGCTTGGGGTCCTTTCCCAGTGGGAAGGAGGGCACATTTATAGTGTTTTCTAACTGGTGTTGGCTTGAAGGCTGTAAATGGATAAATGGGACACAATCCCAATTCTCCTTCACACCCAGCCCCGATTCCCAGCCCCAGCAGGGGCTACACATCCCTGCAGAGCTGGGCTGCCTCTTTTTCCCCTGCAAAAACACTTCTTTCCCTGCAAAAACACTTCTTTCCCCTGCAAAAACTCTTCTTTCCCCTGCAAAAACACTTCTTTCCCCTGCAAAAACACTTCTTTCCCCTGCAAAAACTCTTCTTTCCCCTGCAAAAACACTTCTTTCCCTGCCTGCCGCCCTCACTGCATCTGGACTTGTTTATAAAAGGAGGAGTGTTCACCTCCTCTCACTTCTGCTGAGTTCCTTGACTGAGTCACAGTAAATTTCTTTTCACTCCTTCCCAGAAAAATGCCCTTTTTTGGGTGTTGGGGTTTTTTGCACGGCCCTTGGTAAGACTCCTAAGAGCTCCTTCCCTTCGCGGCTGTGATCAGCTTGCCCTCATCCCTCACTTTCTCACAGGGAAGGTTCAGATCAGAGGTTGGAAACAATTTTTCCCTGCCAGAGTGTTCAGGCACTGGGATGAGCTGCCCAGGGAGGTTTGCAGTGCCTGTCTCTGGAGTGCTCAGGAGCAGTCTGGATGTGGCCCTTGGGGACAGGGTTTGGGTGCTGCTGGTGCTGCTGGGGTGGCACTGGGAGCTCTCTGTGAGCAGAACCAATGTTCAGTCAGATCCTGTGCCCCATATGTGTTCCTTAATCTGTTTTCATCTCCTCACATCCCCTTGAAAACTCTCCCTGGAAAACTGCACCAATGAGGGATCCTCGTCCAGAGGAGGCACGGAGCTGCTGCAGGGCTGGAGCCCCTCTGGAGCCAGGCTGGGAGAGCTGGGGGTGTTCCCTGGAGAGGAGAAGGACACAGGGAGAGCTCCGAGCCCCTGGCAGGGCCTGAAGGGCTCCAGGAGAGCTGCAGAGGGACTGGGGACAAGGGCTGCAGGGACAGGAGGCAGGGAATGGTTGCCAGTGGCAGAGGGCAGGGCTGGATGGGATGTTGGGAATGAGGAATTGTTCCCTGGGAGGGTGGGCAGGCCCTGGCCCAGGGTGCCCAGAGCAGCTGTGGCTGCCCCTGGATCCCTGGCAGTGTCCAAGGCCAGGCTGGACATTGGGGCTTGGAGCAGCCTGGGACAGTGGCAGGTGTCCCTGCCATGGCAGGGGTGGCACTGGGTGGGCTTTGAGGTCCCCCCCCAGCCCAAACCTTCTGTGCTTCTGTGATTCTACTTAAATGTCACTGTTTGAGGAACTGACTCTTTTTGGTCACTGCGATGCTTTGTTACAACTCTTTACAACTCTCAGTGTCAGCCCAGACTCCCTAAATTAAGGATGGATTTCAGATATCAAGGCGAGCCTTTTCCTAGAAAAGCTGATCAGGCAGACAAGTTACTACCTGGCAGATATGGGGTGTTCATCTCTCCACATGAGTAGATCTCTGTTTAATCTGCTCATGGAAACTGCTCTGCCCAGGCACTGCCTGACTGCACTTCCTGTGCCTCCAGGAGACTTGATTTCATAACAAATTTACAGTAAATGAATCACTAAACCCTTTGTTTTTTTACTTTAAGCCTCACAGTGTGGTGAAATGCACACACCCGATGGGCCCAAAGGCTCTGGGAGAGCCTGGCCCAGCCCTGAATTCACCAGCAAAGCCTAAATCCTGCTCTAGGTCAAACACAGAATGTGCAAACACAACCCAGGGAGAGAGAAGCTGCTTTTTTCCTTCCTGATCTCTTTGTGACCTCTCCTTTTGACAGGCACAAACTGTGTCACCTGAGCCTCGTGAAATCACAGAGTCCTGGAATGGTTTGGGTTGGAAGGGACCTCAAAGCCCACGCAGTGCCACCCCTGCCATGGCAGGGACACCTGCCACTGTCCCAGGCTGCTCCAAGCCCCAATGTCCAGCCTGGCCTTGGACACTGCCAGGGATCCAGGGGCAGCCACAGCTGCTCTGGGCACCCTGGGCCAGGGCCTGCCCACCCTCCCAGGGAACAATTCCTCATTCCCAACATCCCATCCAGCCCTGCCCTCTGCCACTGGCAACCATTCCCTGTGCCCTGGCACCGAGTCTCAGGGGCTGCAGTGCTGGGAGTGGGGAGAACAACCTGCAGAGGATCCTGCTGGGCCACATCTGCATGAGCTGCTGAGCAAACACAAGGGTTTCCCAGCTCTATCCTGGGTGTCAATGCTCACTGACATTCCTGTGACTGCAAACTCTTCCCTGTGCTGCCTCCTGGAAATGCCAGGTGTGGCAGCTCCAACTTTCCAAACTCAAATCTCTTCCTGGGGTGTCAGAACTTCCTCACCTCTCTGTCCCTGTACCTTTAGGTATGACACCTTCCAGGGCCTGAAGGGCTCCAGGGGAGCTGGAGAGGGACTGGGGACAAGGGCTGGAGGGACAGGAGCCAGGGAATGGTTCCCAGTGCCAGAGGGCAGGGCTAGACTCGAGATTGGAAGCAAAATGTCTTTCTGAATTGGAGATTCCTCTTTACATATCTCAGTGATTTTCCATCTACCTCCAAAGGGCAGACGAGTGTCCAGACCATCCCAACACATCAGCAGAGCCACCACAGCAAAGTTTGTGGTGGGAGGGTTTGAGTCTGACCAGACCAATATGGGTTTTCTATAAGAATTTTTTTCTTTTTCATGTCAGGCCAGGATCGAACAACTCCATTCTGTTTCTCTTCCAGGAAGAAGATTAAAAATCCGAGCAGCAAACACCAGGAGGGGCAAGGAATGAGGTAAGAGTTTGGAGAGAGCTTTTGGTATAATAACCTGGAATTTGTTTAAGGCTTTCTGGAGTGTAATTTGAATAGGACAAGGGATCCTTCTTGCTTTTCTTCCTTATTTCAGTTTCCTGCCTGAGTTGTCTGTGGTTCTTTACACGAAAGTAGGTACAATTGAGGAACACAAGGCTGGGGGCTGATTTCTCTCCTAGACCACTGTAGTCCTAAAATTGTTCACATCCCAAACACTACCTGGTGTGGAACTGATCCCAGGGCTGACAATGGATTCATTTCCCCTCCGTCTGTGCCTTAATTTTGTCACCTTATCTTTTTGTAGATTCTTTTTTTTTTTTTTCCCAAGATTCTGTGCCAGAAATTTGGCTGCAGGAAAATCATGGGATGGTTTATCCCTCACTGTCTGATTTGAGACTGACTTTGCTTTCTTCTCCCTAAGCTCCAAGTTGAGAAAGCCAACACACAGAATCATTCCTGAACTCCTGCAGGTTCTGCAGATTTCCTGGGTTATTGATATTTTGGGGGGGGATGGGGAGGCCTGGTTGATAGGATCAGATGATGCACTGACTCTCTCTTCCCTCTGTCTTCATTAAATCACTTTATTCTCCATTCTCGCCACTCCCCTTAAGCTCTCAGTTTTCAGAAACCATCCCTCATCCACTGATGGTAAAAACCACATCTTCCATGAACCTTTTCTCACTTTGACCTCCCTCCTACCAGAGAAGGCTCCAGGAGAGTCATTTCTTGGGCTTTGACTTATTAGGAAGCTCAAGGCAAGACAGACATCAGCTGGGGCGAAACCAAAACCCTGCACAAGTTTCCCTCTCAGGTTTGGCAAAGGGCAAACGCACATGACAGCTTTTGGGATTTGTGTAACAAAACATGTCCTTTAGCAGAAGGGAGGAGGGAAACCCCACGGCATAAGTCATAAGTCGAGTTTCTTTGAGTTGTTTCCTCTCCCAATCAAGCTCTCATTAGTCAAGGTGCCCCTCAAAGTGCCCTCTGAACATTGTTTTGCACTTTAAGAAATGGCAGTGGTGTCCCAGCCCGGCTTGGCCGCCTGTCCCTGCCCTGAGTCACCCTGGCCACTGGAATTCCTCACACTGTGGAGGAATCTTTAGTATTTACGGATCTGTGTCAGCACAGGCCCAGGGCAGTGCCGGAGCTGAGGTTTCGGCAGAGCCTCGGGAGAGGTGTCCCCGTTCCCAGCAGGGCTCAGGGGCAGGTCGGGTTTGGGGCACACAGGCTCAGGCTGCACGGACTGACCCCAACCCTTCGGTCCACTGGATGCTGACAGCCCACCAGCCACCCAGCCCGTCGGCTTTTCAGTGTTTTGGGGTTTTCCCCGTTTTTAATGCTCCTTTCTAGCGTTCATCCATTGTGCCGGCACTAAAGGCTTTGACCGAGACTCTCGTGGTTCATCGCTGCCGCTCCCTGCAAACACTAGGGCTAGGAGAGAGGAGAAATCCCTCCCTCGGCTGAGGAGGAGCTGAACTGCAGCCAGACCCAGTGATTCACCCATTCCCGAATCACAGCTGCTCTGAACTCGAGCTCTTGCTGTCCCTGCTGCTTTTCTTGCTCAGAAATCCCACGGCAGCGGTGCCGGCTCTGCTCAGGGACCCCTCGGGCAGCCAAACATCATCTGCATTAATTAAAGATGTTTTAAGTACCCTAGCCCTGCTCGGTTTCCTCTGTTGGCAGTCCTGCCAGCCACGGTCCTGCTGACTAATAATAATAACAATAACAATAATAGTAATAGTAATAATAATAATAATAATAATATAAATTAAAGAAAAAAATACCAGCATCACGATATTTTCTCTCTGAAGTGTTTGAGAGTATTTTGACTGCGCTCAGGAGACACACAAAACACCCCTCTGCTTTATGTACTTTTAGCTAAAGCAGTGCCGAAGCTCTTAAACCACCCGACGGCTGCTGGTGAATTTAAAAACACAATCACTTTATCACCTCCCAGCCTCTGGAAGGACGCAGCCTCCCGGCACCATCTGCAGCATCTTCAGTGCCAGTCTTTGCTCTCCATGGCACCAGGTGCAGGTGTGTGGTCACTGTCACCACGGAAAGGTGACAGCCGGAGAAGCCCAGAACTCCAACCACTTCATGGCGAGATTTCCTCACATCGACCACGGGAACAGGGACAGGATGTGGGGGCGGGAGAAGGGACAGGGGCCGGGAAAGGGACAAGGACAGGGACAGGGGCCGGGGCAGGGAGAGCAGCGGGACGCAGGGGCAGGAGGGGACAGACACAGAGGCAGAGGAAGGAGCCGGGCAAGGAGAAAAGGGAGGACGGGGACGGGGGCAGGGGAAGGAACCGAGACAGGGACAAGGACAGGAGAAGGGCCGGAGCCGGGACAGAGACAAGGACAGGAGAAGGACCGGAGCCGGGACAGAGACAAGGACAGGAGAAGGACCGGAGCCGGGACAGAGACACGCACAGGAGCAGGAGCAGGGGCAGGGGCAGCACAGGCACCGCGGCACATCCCCCAGCGCCGGCGCGGCCCATCCTGGAGCTCACTCCGGGGCTCCGGAACCGCGGGCAGGCGCCGGGCGGGGCCGGGCCGGGCTCAGCCCCGGGGGCGGGGTCAGGGGCGGAGCGGTGGCGGTGCGAGCCGCGGGGTCAGAGCGTGCGGCCGTGCCGTGCCCAACCCGGCCCAGCCCAACCCGGCCCGGCCCAGCCCAACCCGGCCCGGCCCAGCCCTGCCCGGCCCGGCCGCGCTGGGGGACCCGCGGCCGCTGCGGGGCCGAGCGGGGCTGGCGCTGCCCCTCGGGCCATGCGGGGCCGGGCGCCGCTCCGCTCCCTGCCGCTGCTCCTGCCGTTCTTCCCACTGTTCCCGCTGCTCCTGCCGTTCCTGCGGGGCTCGGCCGCAGGTGGGTGCGGGCACGGGGGACGGGTGCGGGGTTTGGGGGGTGCGGGGTTTGGGGGGTGCGGGGCGTGCTGCGGGCGGGCTTTGGGGGCTGCGGGCGCGGTCTCGGTGTCGCCGCGCGGTGCTCGGTGCGGGTGCCTATGCCGGTGCCCATGCCGGTGCGGGTTCCCGGTGCGGGTGCTCCCCGCTCGCCTCCCCGCCCGGGTTTCCGGGCTCGGCGGCGGCCGCAGCCCCTGGGCCCGGGCCGGGGGCAGCGGGGCCGGGGCTCGGCCCGTGCCCGCGGCGGGGTCGGGTCTCTCCCGGGTCTGTCCGGCCCAGCCCGGGGATGCTGCTCCCAAACCCGCTGTGGGCTGGGCTGGCCCGGCTGGGGCTGAGCCTGCACCAGGGGATCCATGCGGTGTTGGTGGTGTGGCTGAGGTTTGTGAGATGGCACCGCTTCGTTCAGTAAAAGGATTCTAAATGTGTGGATGGATGCACGTCTGGGTTTAGGCTGGATGGAAATGCTCTCCCGTAGCGGGGGTTTGCTCCAGGGCTGGGTCAGGGCTAGAGCTCAGTAATCCCAGCTCCAGGTGTGTTCAGGGGAGCCCCTCTGCTCTGGAGCCAGGCTGGGAGAGCTGGGGATGCTTACCTAGAGAGGAGAAGGCTCCAGGGAGAGCTCCGAGCCCCTGGCAGGGCCTGAAGGACTCCAGGAGAGCTGCAGAGGGACTGGGGACAAGGGCTGCAGGGACAGGAGGCAGGGAATGGTTGCCAGTGGCAGAGGGCAGGGCTGGATGGGATGTTGGGAATGAGGAATTGTTCCCTGGGAGGGTGGGCAGGCCCTGGCCCAGGGTGCCCAGAGCAGCTGTGGCTGCCCCTGGATCCCTGGCAGTGTCCAAGGCCAGGCTGGACATTGGGGCTTGGAGCAGCCTGGGACAGTGGGAGGTGTCCCTGCCATGGCAGGGAATGGAACAAGATAATATTTAGGGTCCATTCCCACCCAGAGCCCTCCATGATTGGATGGGGTGTGCACAGAACGTGGTGCTCACCAAGCACTTGGGTTCTCCATGGGTTCAGCGTGTCCCATGTCCTGCTGCTGGCCGAGGTCTGCCTGAGCAGCCTGGCACTGCTGAGCCCTGTGGAGCTCTCTGGCTGTTCCAGGCCTGCATGGCTGGGCTGAGGCAAACCAGGGCAGGGCCTGCTGCTGTCAGAATTGCTCATCCCATCAGCTGCAGGGGGACTTCCAGAGAGCTCTTGGAATCACAGAATCCCAGAATGGTTTGCGAGGGACCTTAGAGCTCGTCTCATTCCACCCTCTGCCATGGGCAGGGAACCTTCCACTATCCCAGGTTACAAAAAGAGAAGCCACTTTGGTGCATTAGAACAGCAAAAGCCCACACAAAATCCCCCACACCACAGATTCCTTTTTTGCGGTGCAGCAGAGCGGTTGTTGCCAGGCTGATGCACGGGAAGGGATCAGGAATCCCTGAGGAGCAGCAGGAGCTGGGATGTGGGTCACCCCAGCCGAGCTGCTTTCACTGCCTGTAACTTGTGGCTTCACACTCTGCTGTGTGACTTGTGGTGTGAAACGTCAGGAAGCCTCTGCAGCAGGAAAAAACAATCTGAGCCTTCTTAGGCTGCTGCTCCAAAAAAACCAGCCCAGTGAAAACTCCTTCCAGGTGGAAAATAAAGGTGGGACCTCTCTGGCTTTGCCTGACTGAGGGAGTTTGGGTTTTTGGTGATGTTTGGATCTGTAGGTGCTGTGTTTGAAGTGTTCATTTTGTTATTTTGGCTCATACAGAGTGGAGATCAGCAGGAAGTTGAGTGATCTCAGCAGCTGCAGTCACTGCCCTGTCAGGGTGAGGGATGCGACAGAAACACAGATTTCCCTCGGTGTGTTGTGAAAGCAGCTCCTCAGCCTTGGGGCACCCTCGTGTTCAGCTGCAGAGACAGAGGGCTGATAGACCCTGCAGTGTCTCTGATAAGCTCTGCCGTGTTTCTGAGGCTGGCAGGGAGAAGATCTGTCTCTACATGCAGATAATCAGTGTGCAGCCATGGGATCCCTGACTGGTTTGGGTTGGGAGGGACCTCAAAGTCCATCCAGTGCCACCCCTGCCATGGCAGGGACACCTCCCACTGTCCCAGGCTGCTCCAAGCCCCAATGTCCAGCCTGGCCTTGGACACTGCCAGGGATCCAGGGGCAGCCACAGCTGCTCTGGGCACCTGGGCCAGGGCCTGCCCACCCTCCCAGGGAAGGACTCCTTCCCAGCATCTCATCTCACCCTGCCCTTCACTGCTGTGTTTTGAAGGTGGGGTGGGAGTTGCTGCCTCTGGTGTTTCGTTCTGAGAGCTTCCTGGGATTCTGTCGGATGTCTGAGGGCACAGATGGTGTGAGATACCTCGCCACGTGCCAGACCAGCAGTGAGAGTGCACGAAAGAATCTGTGTGACTGGAGAGTGAAAAGTTCTCATGAATGAAGAGAAGGCTCCTTGGGGACATTCAAAATACCTGTGAGGTGAATGGTTTAGGAAGGAGTAAGGAATATCCGAGAGGTTTGCCGAGCTCAACAAGCCACTTGTGTGTGGCAGTGTGTGTACTGAGAGCAGTGCTCAAGAGCTGAGGCTAAGGAGTTAATAACAGCCCTAGTTAAGCCTTTGAGAGAAACAGTCTGGTTTGGGTTGGGAGGGACGCTTAAAGTCACCCTGTTCCACCCCCTGCCATCAGCAGGGACCCCTTCCACTATCCCAGGTTGCTCCAACCTGGCCTTGGACACTTCCAGGAATGGAGCAGCCACAGCTTTTCTTGGAACACCAGAGTCAACTTTGACTTAGGGTTTAATGCAACTTGATGTAGAAATAAAAAGAAAAAAAACCAACAAACTTTTAATGGGACCCCAAATTCCCAAAGAAACCTGGCCAGAATTTGGCTCAAATGCTTGATCTTCTGATCTTGTTGAGGTGAAGATTAACAAACTGTGTCTGAGGAGACTCTGTTCTCCAGAACAAAAACGGAACTGCTGTGATGTGGGATGTCTTGTCATGGTTGTCAGGCCAGGCTGGACACTGGGGCTTGGAGCAGCCTGGGACAGTGGGAGGTGTCCCTGCCATGGCAGGGGTGGCCCTGGATGATCTGTAAAGTCCCCTCCAACCCCACCATTCCCTGAGTCTGTGAGTCTAATGGTGTGAGGGGATCGCTCCACAGTGAAAAACAGCTCAAGGGCAGAAGGAAAACCTTTCTCCCTGCTGGGACAGGCCCCAGGGAAGCTGTTGCCTAGCAGGGCAGATCCCAGCAGGTTCCCTGATATGTCTGGGGGGAGCCCTGAGCACCCAGGGCTGCTGGAGCTGGCCCTGCTTGGAGCTTGGCGTTGTCTCCAGTGGTTTTGTTCTCCTGCTGTTCCTATCTCCAGCTCCCCTCTCCTCCAGCTGCTCCCTCCCTTCTCAGCCCTTCCGCATCTCTGCCTCCTCCATTTCCCCCCTGGCTCTCTGCCTGTGGCTTGGCTGCCCTCCCTGCCTGCCTGCCCTGGCTGGGTCTGTCCCTTTTTGGCCATGGTCCAGCGCCAGCAGCTTCCTCTTCGTCCTCCTGTGATGTCAGGGCTGTGGTTTTTCTGTGGTTCAGACTCAACTCTTCCCTCTTGGCTTCCACCATCACCCCCTGAGCTAGAGCCAGAGGCTGATGGTGGCCTCTGTGCCCACCCAGGGGCCCCTGGAGTGGCCAGATTTGGGGGACATCCCCACCCCCAGAAGTTCTGCCCTTTCCTACCTCGAGCAGTCAGTTCCAAAGCTGGCAGAGCTGAGGTTTGGCAGGGGATGGGGCACGGTGTGTTCCTGAGGGGTTTTTTCCGGCTGGCTCCTGGAAAGTTTCACCGAGGTGACCTCAGCGTTCTCAGAGTTAGCAGGAGGCAGATGGGTGGGAAAAAGTGTTCTGGGTTGTGCACAGCAAATGTCAGATGCAGATGATAGGAACAGATAAGCTGCTGTGATGACCAGGGCTCAGAGAAGATGTAGTGCTTTTGTTTAGCTCAGTTTTTGCAGTGAGTAGGGTGGGGTACAAAGATGGCTCCTGCATGTCCTGGGTAAAGATTCTGGAAATTTCTCCACCATGTCCAGCAGAGCCAGTCTCTGATGGCTCAGAAGATGATGGACATGCTGCTGGCCAAACCTGGGCCAATTAGGGATGTTAGTTGCACCTCTGTGAAAACATATTTAAGAAGAAATCAAACCAATGTGAGCACGCACTTCTTTTTAGCCAGGGCAGGAGGAGGAGGAGGTGCAAATATGTGAGGGAGAACAACATGGAGGCACTAAGGTCTGTGGAGAAGGTGGGGGAGGAGGTGCTCCAGGCGCCAGAGCTGAAAAACCTCTGCCAGCCATGGTGAAGACCATGGGGGGAGCAGGTGGTCCCCCTGCAGCCCATGGGGTCCATGAGGTACAGACCATGGGGGGAGCAGGTGGTCCCCCTGCAGCCCATGGGGTCCAGGGGGATGCAGAGAACCCCCCACAGCCTGTGGGGAGGTGCCCACGCCAGAGGAGCAGGTGATGCCTGCAGGAAGCTGTGATCCAGTGGGAGTCCCAGAGACTGAGAGTTGCAAAGGCCTTGCAGGAGAGAGAAAGGCTTTGCTCCCGGGATGGAAACAGCCTGGCCTCGGCTTGGAATTCTGCAACCTGGATGGAATAATCTCAGACTGCAGCAATCGGGCGGGTGCTGCTCGTGAGATTGGACCCACGGCAAAGAAGTTCTCAGAGAACTGTCTCTCGTGGGAGGGACCCCCATGGCTAAGTAGAGGATTCTTCTCCCTGATGGACTGACCCTGACCAAAGGAAACCCCCATACCCTGCTCCCACCCAGGAGCTGTTGGTTGGAAGGAAGGAGGGAGGGGGTGAGCTGAGAAATGGCCTTAATAGGGAGAGGGGTGAGTAGAGAAACAGCATTTGTAGCAGAGGAATTGTGGCGTTGGACTAAGAGAAGCCACATACCCTGCCCCAGCCTGGATCTGTCGTTTGGATGGAGAGAGGGGGAGAATAGAGAAACAGTGTTTGTAGGAGAAGAATTGTGATGGACTGACCTAAGAGAAAAACCCCACACCCTGCCCCTGCCCGGGAGGTGTTGGTTAGATGGAAAGGAGGGAGGGGGTGACCTGAGAAGCGATGCCTTAAGAGGGAAGGGGGGTGAGTGAAGAAACAGTGTCTTGAGAGCTTATTTTTACCTCTGATTTATCCTTTGACTCTGTTAGGTTAATAAATCTGTGCAACTTTAAGTTTCCCGCCTGCTTTTTGCCCTCTCCAGTGCGGCCTATTAGTGATCTTATCTCAACTCATGAGTCCAGCATATTTGTGTTAGTTTTTTTCCCTTTCCTCTGCATAGCTGCAGCAGGAGAGAGCAAAGAGAGCAAATCGTAGGTGCCTGGCATTTAGCCAGGGTCACACCACGACAGAAGGGTCTGGAAAACATCCTGGGAGGAGCGGCTGAGGGAGCTGGGAAAGGGCTCAGCCTGGAGCAAAGGAGGCTCAGGGGAACCTTGTGGCTCTGCACAGCTCCTGCCAGGAGGGGACAGCCGGGGGGGTCGGGCTCTGCTGCCATGTCCCAAGGGAA
This sequence comes from Acanthiza pusilla, assembly GCA_036630365.1. NCBI lineage: Eukaryota > Metazoa > Chordata > Aves > Passeriformes > Acanthizidae > Acanthiza > Acanthiza pusilla. The sequence goes on along the minus strand of JAXCHO010000111.1, from coordinate 6,602,844 downwards.
GAAATGAGAGGAAATGACCCTAAACTGCACCAGGGGAGGTTTAGATTAGGATTTAGAAACAATTTTTCCCTGTCAGAGTGGCCAGGCCTTGGAATGAGCTGCCCAGGGAGGTTTGCAGTCCCTGTCTCTGGAGTGCTCAGGAGCAGTCTGGATGTGGCCATTGGGGACAGGGTTTGGGGTGCTGCTGGTGCTGCTGGGGTGGCACTGGGTGATCCTGAAGGGCTCTTCCCACCTTGGTGATTCTGGGACCTTTATTTATGGGTTCATGGGGGGCTGGGTGGAGTTTATGGTTTTGTGCTGGACTTGGTACTTTATGTTCTGCATGGAATGAATAAAAGCAGGGAGTTGGAATTCATAGAAACAGAGAATCCCACACTGGCTGGGGTTGGGAGGGACCTCAAAGCTCATCCAGTGCCACCCCTGCCATGGCAGGGACACCTCCCACTGTCCCAGGCTGCTCCAAGCTCCAATGTCCAGCCTGGCCTGGGACACTGCCAGGGATCCAGGGGCAGCCACAGCTGCTCTGGGCACCCTGGGCCAGGGCCTGCCCTGGTACCTGAATGTACCAGAGCCCCCAGAAACAGAGGGATGAGGAGGAGGAGGGGAGATGATTTTGCCTGCAAAGCAGTGAAAATGTAATATATGGTGATGGAATTTGGGGACCAAAATTTGGTTTTTGTGCACTTGAATGTTTCAATAATTATTTTTGTTCCTCTTCTTCCTGTAGAACCTTCTCCACATTTACCAGCTCCAAAGGATGTGGAGGTTTATTCCTACAACTTCCAGAGTGTGCTGAGGTGGTCTCCTGTTCCGGTGGAGAATGGTTCAGTGTTATACACAGCCCAGTACAAAACGTGAGTAAATAGCTCTAAAACCAACTTCTTTTGTTCTATTCCAGGATAACAGTTGGTTCTGAAAACCGAATAAACCCTAAAAGTGAATAAGCACAGAATGAAAGAAGGTTTTCTGTCACAGATGCTTTTATGAATTTCTAAAAGCAGCCTCTGGTGGGCTCTTAGCCCGTGATGTGTCCTCTGAGCTGAGGAGAGACTGAAGCCCTGAGCTCATCCAGAAATGCTGCACAGCTCCCTGAGGAATTTTACCTTCCCTCATTCTCTCTGGCCAGTTTAAATTACCACAGACACCGAGGGGATGGAGGAGCTGGGAGGGCCCTGGGGTGAATGCCATGTTAAAGCTGCAGTTTTGTAAAGTGTTCTTTTCTTACCCAAACCAGGGGGTCGGCGGGTGGGTGTTGTGGGCGGCCGGCCTGCTGTGCCAATGGTTTATCCGTGTTATTGGTGGTTTATCCGTGTTGTTGGTGGTTTATCCATGTTGTTTGTGGTTTATGCATGTTGTTTGTGGTTTATCCGAGTTGTTGGTGGTTTATCCATGTTGTTTGTGGTTTATGCATGTTGTTTGTGGTTTATCCGAGTTGTTGGTGGTTTATCCATGTTATTGGTGGTTTATCTGTGTTGTTTGTGGTTTATCTGTGTTGTTTGTGGTTTATCTGTGTTACTGGTGATTTATCCGTGTTATTGGTGGTTTATCCGTGTTGGTGGTGGTTCCTCTGTGTGATTGGTGGTCTCTCTGTGTGATTTGTGGTTTATCCATGTTGTTTGTGGTCTCTCTGTGTGATTTGTGGTCTCTCCACAGAAGTTTCTATGATGAGTGGAGTGCCATGGGCTGCTTGCGAACCCCTCGGACGCAGTGCACGCTCCCCGCGCAGCTCGGCCGCCGCTGGCCCAGTGGTTTATCCGTGTTGTTTGTGGTTTATCCGTGTTGTTTGTGGTTTATCCATGTTGTTTGTGGTTTATCCGTGTTGTTTGTGGTTTATCCATGGTGTTTGTGGTCTCTCCACAGAGGGTTCTATGACGAGTGGAGCGCCATGGGCTGCTCGCAGACCCCTCGGACGCGGTGTGCGCTCCCCGCGCAGCTCGGCCGCCGCTGGACCGTCCTGCTGCGCGTGAGGGCCGAGCTGGGCCGCGCCGCCTCGGCCTGGGCGCTCGCCGCTCCCTTCGTGGCCGAGAGGAACAGTAGGTGCTCTCCCTGGAGGGGTGGCTCTGGTGGCACAGGGGACACTTCCCAGGGGGAGGATTGAGGGGTTTTGTCCGCGAAGGCTGCGAGGCCTTGCCGGGGTTTGGTTCTGCTCTGCTCTCTCGGGTGGCACCACAGAAACCCCTGAGTGTCCCGGGGTGGCTGAGCCTTCAGAGAGCCACAAGGTTCTTTTGTTGTAGGATTTTCTGTGTTCTCATTTCCCCCCTTAGCTCTGCCCCCACACACACATGCACATGAATGCCTTGGATTTGTGGCACTCTGAGGCAAAACCTCCTCTTCCTGCCAGACAGATCCCTGTTCTGATAAATAGAAAGGCTCCTGATAAATAGAAATTGTTCTGATAAATATAAATTGTCCATAAAGGACACACTTTAAATCACAGAATCCCAGAATGGGTTGGGTTGGAAGGGACATTAAAGTTGCCACCCCTGCCATGGCAGGGACACCTTCCACTATCCCAAATTCCTCCAAGCCCCAGTGTCCAACCTGGCCTTGGACACTTCAGGGATGGGGAATCCACACCCCTCTGGTGTGAACAAGAGTGTTTTTGTTGTTGCAAGGTCTGCTCTCTGCCTTGCTGTCCTGCATTGCAGGATTAGAAACAGTAAAGGCAGATTAACAGTTTAAAAAACAGTTTAAAAAACACCTCTGAAATGGGACCAAAGCAGAGGAAGGGATTTATGGACTCTTCTGTTCCTGATCTGCCAGCCCTGCTGGGGAGCAGTGGCAGTGCAGGCTGCAGTCTGATACTTGCCCTGGTTCTAAATCCTGCCTTTTCTCTGGCAGCAGAGCAAGGAAATGTCAGAATCCTGCATTGAACACTGATGTATCCACAGCCTGGGGTGCAGGAGTGATTGGGAGGGGGATCCTCTGGGGGCTGGGGCAGCACCGAGCTGATGGAATATGGGACAATATGGGACAAAGCAGAGGCTTGGGGTGGGAGAGGAGGAACATTCTGGGGTCATTCCTGTGGAGATCAGTCATTCTCTGGAGATCAGTTCCCAGACACCAATCCAGGGACTCATCCCTCAGTGTTTGGGCCAGAGCTGCTGGGTTTGAGGCACAATGAGGAATTGGTGCATGCAAGGAGTGATTTTTGCTATTTATGAGTACTTCTGATAGTACTTTGTTGGTATTTTTCATGATTTAGACCTCAGAACGCTTCCAAAAGTAGGTCATCATGTTTATCCTAAGGGACGCATGGAGTCACCAAAGCAAGGAGAGGAAAAGTTGTTATTCCTCTTGCGATCTATGGACCAAACAGTGAGGTTTATTGGAACATGGAGTATGTGGCAGGCTGATCAAAGGAAAAGAAAAGATAATGATTTTATGGCCAGTAACTGCCGATGAACTCAGATACTTCTGAGTATTAATTCTTGGTTAATATTTACTGAATTTCCAGTAAAAGTTAAGCAAATATTGTGAGTGCATTAAGTAGATGAGGTAATGTTTTCCCTTTCTTGAGCAAAAGCTGTCGATATTTGGGGTGTTTGCTGAGAGTGTCCAGGGCAGGGAACGGAGCTGGGAAGGGCTGAGCCCCAGGAGCGGCTGAGGGAGCTGGGAAAGGGCTGAGCCTGGAGCAAAGGAGGCTCAGGGGAACCTTGTGGCTCTGCACAGCTCCTGCCAGGAGGGGACAGCCGGGGGGTCGGGCTGTGCTGGCAGGGAACAGGGACAGGAGGAGAGGGAACGGCCTCAGGCTGGGCCAGGGGAGGCTGGGCTTGGACACCAGGAGCAATTTCTCCATGGAAAGGGCGCTCAGGCCTTGGCAGGGCTGCCCAGGGAGCTTTGCAGTGCCCATCCCTGCAGGTGTCCCAGCAAGGCCTGGCCGTGGCACTCAGTGCTCTGTGCTGGGGACAAGGTGGGCATGGGGCACAGCTTGGGCTCCATGGGCTGGGAGGGCTTTTCCAGCCCCAGGGATCCTGGATTCTGTGGGGCTGGGGCCAGATGTGCACCCCAGGGTTTCCCTGCTCTCTCTGTGTTTTTTTCAGCCACTCTGGGCCCCCCGAGGGTGAACAGTGTGAGTGTCAGCCCTGACTCGCTGCTCATCAGGGTCAGCCCCCCTTTCACCCCTGACACTGGGGACCTTCTCCAGTACCAAGTGTCCTACTGGGAGAACACAACAAGTTCGACAGAAAAAGTAAGAATTCTCTCTGATTTGTTCTTTGTGCCTGGGGGCTGAGGGGTGTGAGTCAGTGTCTCATGGCAGAACAGCAAGGGGGGGCAGAAAATCAGTGTATTTTGTGTTCTACAAGGGTCACCATGTGGAGCCTTGGCAAAAGGGTTCCTGTGGCCTTGGCATAAAGATTCCTGCACTACCAAACTTGGAAACTCCTTTCTTCTGTATGGGAAAGGATTAAATCCCTGTGCAGATCTGGGGAGAGAATTGGTGCCAAAGGTGACTTTTGATTCCAGAGTTTTCTCAGGCAGTTTGGAAGACTCTGGAATCTCGTTCCCTCTTTGCTGTGCTGGGAGCTGCAGGAGCTGCTGCTGGGACCTGATGTGCCTGATCCCAGGCAGGGAGAGGAGGAGTTGTTAGGAGCATGCTGGGATGAGCTGGGATGAGCTGGTGCTGCTCATCCTGAGGCTCAGAGGTTTTGGGATCATCGTGTGCTCCTGCTGCTGCCTGGGGCCCTGGGAATTGTGCTTGCACAGGCCAGAGGTGCAGGGGAGGTGTTAAGTCAAATTTAAAAAAAAAAAAAAAAAAAAAAGAAGAAGCTTCCAAATGACATCAATCTGAAGTCAAACATTTAAAAAACAGAAGTAGAAAATAAGTTTATTTAAAAGCCCCTTTTGCTTCAAAGTCCTTGATAAGTTGCCTCCACTTCCTTCCTGCCTTGCACCCATGCATGTTTTTCTCACACACAGAATACCTTCAGCTGAGAGCCAGGAAAGGAGTCACTGTGGTTTCATTTTCCCCTCCTCTTCCCTGTATTTTGCCCCCTGCCTCAGCTGCTGCAGAAGCTGCATCAAAACTCCCAGGAAAACTGAAATATTCCACCTATTCTGTTATTTGAGAAAGCTGAGTGAGGAAAAATAAAGTCTGAGCTTCTTGAGTGAGGAACTTCAATGGGGGAAGGATGTTTTTGTTGAAAACTGGTCTGCTTTTTACTGTAACACCTTTTTTTGTGTGTGTGTCTTTTCAGCAGAAGCTAAATGAAAGCAAGACACTATTCCAAATTGGAAATCTAAAGGAATCAACACTTTATTGCTTCAGCATTCAAGTGCAGTTGAAGATCTACTCAGGTCACTTGTTACAAGGACAGCCGAGTGCCCCAGAGTGTCACAGAACTGCCCTCAGTGGTATGGAATGGGAATGGGATTTTTGTGTGGAGTGGGATGAGGTAGAACGTGAGTCCTGGATCACCTGAACTGGTCCTGGATCCCCTGAACTGGTCCCTTGCACACCCAGTTGGTCAGGAATGCTGGGAGCACCGTGGGGAGTGCACACTTGGCATTAGTGGCAAAATAATGAGGAATTTTCAGCCAGGGATGCAGGGTCTGTGTTCTACTCAGTCTCTTCTCCTTTTCCTTCATAATCCTGCAGCAAAATGGGGTAACAGAGCTGCTGCAGGGCTGGAGCCCCTCTGGAGCCAGGCTGGGAGAGCTGGGGGTGTTCCCTGGAGAGGAGAAGGACACAGGGAGAGCTCAGAGCCCCTGGCAGGGCCTGAAGGGCTCCAGGAGAGCTGCAGAGGGACTGGGGACAAGGGCTGCAGGGACAGGAGGCAGGGAATGGTTGCCAGTGGCAGAGGGCAGGGCTGGATGGGATGTTGGGAATGAGGAATTGTTCCCTGGGAGGGTGGGCAGGCCCTGGCCCAGGGTGCCCAGAGCAGCTGTGGCTGCCCCTGGATCCCTGGCAGTGTCCAAGGCCAGGCTGGACATTGGGGCTTGGAGCAGCCTGGGACAGTGGGAGGTGTCCCTGCCGTGGCAGGGGTGGCACTGGGTGGGCTTTGAGGTCCCTTCCAGCCCAAACCAGTCTGGGATTCCATAAATATGAACCTGAAATGTATTTGGATTTTTTCCTTCTTTTCCAGAGGCAACCCGAGCTGGGTACATTGTCCCCCTGTTTGTCTTGGGGTTACTCTTGGTAAACCTGCTGGCAGCTGGTTTGCTGTTTCTGTGGAAACACCACCAAAAAATCAAATATTGGTCTCGGCCACCTCTGCAAATCCCATCACACTTCGAGGAGGTACGTGGGGACCTTTGGGGTTTCTCCTGAAGAGGAGCTTGGGGGGAACATCAACCAAAGCAAGAGAGATAAACAAAGGATGTCTCAAAACTGTGGCTTTGGTGATTGTGATCTGCCACTTCTTTCCTCTTTTGCTGAACTGAAGGGTCTTTTCTGTGTTCTGGGACACAAACCTGGCTGTGGAAAAATCTGAGCCTGACTCTGATCTGGTTCCTGTTCCTCTTTTTTGCTCCTCTCAGGCCCCAAGCTGGTGCTCACTGGGAGAAAAAATGTTTTGTGAATCAAGGACTGGAGCCAGGTCTGAGCAGGAATCAGACATGGAAAAGCAAACCCAGAATGTTTTCAATTAGCAAGCCCTGATTATTTGTTTTGAAGCCTCAGGATGATCCCAGGGGGATGTTCCTGGGCTTTTCCTCTTTATTTTTTTTAGCAAGGCTCAGATGAAAAAGCTCATCCTGGGGTGTTTTCCTGCTGGTAGCTCAGACATTTCTGAGCTGAACCACGTGGTTTCAGTCCTGCTCTCCTTCCTTTTTCAGTCCTTACACAAGAAGCAGCCCTTAAGCAAAGCTTTGATTTAAAAGCCCTTAGTAAAAAAACCTGGGTTTTTTAAAGCTTTTATTTGTGCGCATTTTTTTGTCTCTGTCTGAGCACTGTGGGAGTCCTGAGGTTCTGGAAGTGATTTCCAGTTTTTTGTAGCCATGGGGATGAATGAACCCAGAGTAAATAATTTTCTGTCTCTGTGCTGTGTCAGCTGACATTTCATAGGGGTCAGTTTTCAAGTAGAGTGTATCTCATTTAGGGGAAAAAATCCATGTACGTTGTGTTAAAATGGTAAAAAACCTCATTGTACAGTGTACTGAAGTGGTGAAAGAACCTTGTGCAGTGTATTAAAATGGTTAAAAAAATCCATGTACTGCGTATTAAAATAGTAAAAAAAGAATCCCTGTAAGTATATTAAAATAGGAAAATATCCTTGTAACAGGGTATTAAAATAGTAAAAATACCCATGTACAAGGTATTGAAATAATTTTTTAAAAAGTGCAAGGTATTAAAATAACTAAAAACTCCTCGTACAGGGTATTAAATAATTTAAAATAATTAAAAAATAGTTGTGCAGGGTATTAAAAGAGTTAAAAAAAATCCTTGTAAGTGTATTAAAATAATTAAAAAATCCTTGTACAGGGTATTAAAATAATTGAAACTATAATTGTACAGGGTATTAAAATAATGTTTAAAAAATTTAGAGGGTATTACAATAGTGCAGCATTTCTTGCAAAGGACCTGCAAGAACTGAAGCTCATCCTGTATTCTGGAGGCACAGGATTCATTTTCCAGATTAATGTGCAGCACGAGTGGATCCTGGGATCCACTGGGATGGGATGGGGCAGGATCAGAAATGAAGGATCAGAACTTGCAGAATGTTTAAAATGTGGATTTCCAAAAAGGATCAGCCTTTGGGGCCTCTCCTGACCGCAGGAGTTGGGAAATGCTGAATCATTCAGGGCAGCTCTGTGTGAACTCTTGTGGCTTTGCAGGACAGCCCTGGGCTTCCCTCATTCCAGCAGGGTCTGAGCTCTCAGGTCTGACTTAGAGGCAGCAGAAAAGCCAAGCTGAGGTTTGTGTCTGGATTTGCTGAAGTGGATCTATTTGGGGTTTTGGAAAAATAATCCTGTGGCTCATTAGCCTTGCTGTGACTGCAGAGAAAGTGGAGCCTTAACTGTAATTCACCTCAATCTGTCCCCCTTTTCTAAAGCTCCTTGCTTTGATTACTGTCTTTTATTTATTTATTTTGATTACTGTCTTTATTTATTTTATTTATATTTATTTATTTCCCCTGGAAAGCTGCTGAGCTCATTTTGGAGGGCAGGGGAGCAGAGGGACAGTCAAGGGAAGCCCTAACTGCAAGGGCAGAATGGCAGGGGGGATTCCTGGGGACAGGAGAAGGTGCCACCCCCACCTGCCTGGCACTGACCAGACCAGGAGCTTGGATCCCCTTTCCTCCAGCACTCAGCTGCTGGATTGCTGCAGCTGGAGGATCTCCCAGCTGGGAGATCAAGGAGTGCTTTGTTCTTTACTCCTAGGAATTTGCTTGCAAATACTGCCCAAAATTTATTAAAAGAACCCCAAAGCACCCAACCGGGAACTGCAACTGCTTTAACTCACTTGAAGGGATGTTGGAATGATAATTTATTTCTTTTGTCCCCACAGAAATAAGGGTTTTTTTAACATTCTCCTTTTTTAGTGTCGTTTCAAGGAAGCCCAGGACGGAATATGCAGGTGGCAGCTCCTGCTGTGGATTCTGGGCTGGAACAACTTGCTTTTGGCTGGAATTTCTAACAGGGATCTAACCTGGTGTTTTTTTTGATTTTTCCAGTTCCTGAGGAACCCTAGCATGGCTGGCTTGGAGGAGCTGGACAGTCCTGCTGAGGAAGAGCCCCAGGCTGTTGTGGTTGGAGAAGGAAATGGCCTGGAGGGTGAGGCTCCTTCACCCAAAACCTCCACGGACAGGGAGGTCCCTGAAGGGTCACCCCAGTGAGTGTCACCTGCTCCAGGACTATCCAGAAGCTGCTCCTGTGGTGTGGCTGCTGCAGGACAATCCTGAACACGAACCCCTGGGATGAGCTCCTGAAAAGCTCCCTGCGCTCCTCGCTCTGCCAGAGGCACTGGAAAGAGGGAACGTGAAAGGGAAAGGAAAGGAACACTAAATTGCCTGAAGACAGATGGAGAAAACGGGTAAATTCCCACCCCAGGCTGGAAGGAAGCTTGGAGGAATAACTGCACTTTACTGAGGGAGGATAACCTGGGGTTTTTCAGGGAGTGAAGAGTTGCAATGTGAATTCCATTTTTACTGGTTTTGTTCTTGTTGGCAATACTACTCCTGTTATACCCACCCCAGCCTGCTTTCCTGAATCATTTTAAGCGCAGGACAAACTGAAAAGAAATTTGTGAGTACTTTTCTCAGCGTGAACCTGTGCCAAGAGCCCCTCCCAAAGAGGCCTGCTCCTATCTGCCTCCTCCCACCCTCCTGGAAGCATTAATCTGCTCCGGCAGCCAGGCCAGGGCCCTGCACACCACCAAGGACTGGAAGAGAATTTTGCTCCGAGTTTTCACAGTATCATTCACTGTCAGACACTAAACCCTCTCGTTGATCACCACCAGAAGAAAAGATGACTGAGGGTTCTGTTTTTAGTGCCTTAAAGCAGAAGAGCCAAACTTAAACCTCATATCACCCCCTGTGGGGTCTGGAAAGTGTCCAATAAAGCACAAAGAACAAGTGAACCTCTTCTGTACTAAAAAGATGGGGCTTATTTGATGTTTTTCCTGGGTTTGATATGAATTGTTTAAAAAAACCTCCAAGAACTGGGGTTGTTTGTTGGGAAGTGCCTGTTTGGAGTGCCCTGGTCCTGGCGGAGCTGTGGTGCCACTGTCTCAGCCTTTCCAGGAACACCCCAAGGCAGCAGCTGCCAAAAGCTTCATCAGGTGTTTTCCTGCAGACCTGATCTAATCCCTTGGATTAGGCAGCCTGCTGACACAGGGAGCTCCAGGGAAGCCTGACTCATGTGGGAATTGTCACATCAGCACCAGGTCTGCTTTAGTCACCCACTCTGAGTCTGGGCTGGGAACAGAGGCGGAGCCACAGCTCACAAAAGGACAGAAATAAGGTAAAAACACCTCCTGGGATATGAATGTCTGTATTGCTGAATAAACCCTACACTGGACTGCTGTCAGGGATTGTGTTGTTTAATATTTTTACACAAACAGGCCAAAGTTAACTCCAGGTTGTTGTCACAGAGCCCCCCCTGCCCCCAGGCCTGTGCTGGAGCTGCCAGAGGTGTAAAAGTGGGAATGGCCTCTGGCACTGGGAGCCATTCCCTGCCTCCTGTCCCTGCAGCCCTTGTCCCCAGTCCCTCTGCAGCTCTCCTGGAGCCCTTCAGGCCCTGCCAGGGGCTCGGAGCTCTCCCTGTGTCCTTCTCCTCTCCAGGGAACACCCCCAGCTCTCCCAGCCTGGCTTGTGCTTGAACTTGAACATCAAGTTCCAAGATCCTGGCACTGGGATTAATTACAGGGATTAGTAATAGGCCACACTCCTTCCTGACTTTCTGAAACCCCAACAAACATTCCCAAGCTCCTGGGCAAGAAACCTGACAGACCTGAAAAAAAAAAGCTTGGTTTTACTTACTATATGGTGCAAGCCACGTGCAAAGGTGAGTTCCTGTACAATTACCTTGTGAATTCACTATTTTGAGAACATAAGACCATTTTTACTGCAGTTTTCTGGAATTACCACCAGTGAGCATCCTGTGCCTCCCGTGGATGAGGTTACTCCAGCCAGGGCACAAAGGCATCTCCAGAACTGGCCCTGTCTCCTGCCCCTGGAGCAATTCCCACCCGGAGCAGGTGATGATGAACAATTTCCAGTCACCAGCACAGCATTTCCACTCAGTATTCTGACACCACTGGGCAGCAATATTGATGGGGGAAGCTGTAAAAGCATGGGGACATGGGAGAGTCAAATGCTGTAAAAACCACAGACCTCGTGAGAAGGACTCACCCACAGCAAATGGACCTACAGAACACTCCAGGGATATAAAACAGCCTCGGCCTCACTTTCTGTTTCACTTCACTGAGATGAAAATGGATTTCAATGATTCATTAATGGAAACAGCCACAAAATTTAAGAGAAATACATTTTAACTGGGGCAATAGCAGCCCTAAAAGTGGGTATGAGTCACTCCTAGAATTTATTGAACCTTGAAATTATTACAAGGTAGGACTGTGAACAATAAATACATCCATACCCCACTTCCTTTTAAGCAGAGAGGGAACAGGTTAGGAAAATTGATTTATCAGCAACAGCTTCCCCTGGAGACACTGACTCATGACTTGCATGAGTTGAACCATGTCTGACTCATTCATTCTTCACATCAAGTACAACTGGCATCAGTTTGTTGGAGTTTTTAATTCTAATATCAGGAAATACATTAAATACCAACTGGTATCTCTTACACTGAGCAGCATGAAATTAATTCCAAGGACTGTGGTGCCAGCAAATGTCCTTTGTGCCAGAGCCATCACAAGTCAGGAATACTTTGCTTTGCCATGCACAACCTGCTGAGTGTAGGGACTTGCTTAAAAAACCCATAACCTTTTACCAAAAGAAAAAAAAAAAGCTACTTTATATTTACCTGAACAATAATATAAAATTCTTAAAATCAGCTCTTATCCCAGCACGGCCCCTGGTCCAGGGATGGGCTCTGTCCTGGCCCAGGGATGGGTTTTGTCCTGTTTGCTCACTAATTGTTCACTGAAGCCTCGGACACAGGTGAAGGTTTGGAAGGTGAAACTGATGGAAAGCCATGGATTTGGAGGAAAAAGCCTGGAGATTCCAGCAGGAAAGCCTGGCAGCCTGCCATTCCCTTTGAAATAGATACAGTCCTATGTACATATTCACAATGTGTCCTGGGACAAGAGGAGCTTCGGACAGAGCCTGGAATTGTCTCAGTCCCAACAGTTTGGGAAGCCAACCGAGAACAAAGGACTGTGAATTATCTACATACAAGAACCACATGGCAACTATGGACCAGACCACGAGGGAGCTCAGCCCCACAGCTCTTCTGTTCTCCCAAACTTGTAGATCAGAGTGCTAAGGGGAAAAAATGAGAGAAATCAAACTCAGAGCAACAGAAGGTAATTTATAACAGTATCCTTAAATCTTAGACTGCAAATCAACAGCCCTGAACTTTTAGTCAGGTCAGAACCTGGGTTTGGTATTTTTATTTGCTTTCCTGTGCGTGGCTGGAGCTGTGGGAGCCAACTGAAGCTCAAAGAGAAAATAACCAATTTCACATCCCTTCTGAAGGAAAACCTGGTATTTATGAAATTCAAGGAGTCCAGAGCAGCAAATCTCACTCTGGCACCTGGGAATCAGCCCAATGTGACAGGTTGTGCTGGGGTAAAACCTAAGCAATTCCAATTTTATGAGCAAATCTGAAAGAACATTGAGCCTGTGGCAAAGAATCAGATCCAAATTACAATTTGATTTCCAGAATTCCACATATGGTGGCTGCCCCATCCCTAGAAGTGTCCAAGGCCAGGTTGGACAGGACTTGGAGCCACCTGGGACAGTGGAAGGTGTCCCTGCCCATGTGGGGCTGGATGGGCTGTCAGGTCCCTTCCCACCCAAACCTTCCAGGATTCTCAATAAGACAAAACATTTCAGGCACAAAATCTGCCTTCAGCAGTTCCCCTTCTCAATCCCAGAGGAGATTCAGGAGCTGCTGTTTCCTGCAGGAACATCCCTCATTTCCCAGAGCCCATCAATTCCAGGTCACTGCAAAGCACCTGGTGTGGGGCTGGAAGGAAAAGGATCAGCCAGGAATTTACAAAAGGAGCTGAGATGAAACTTTCAGTGACTGATCTTGGAACTGACAATATTTAACACTTTCAGTGTCTTTTATTATTAAAATCCATGGATTGCAAAATGCATTCCACAGCCAAAAAGTTATTAGAGACACCAAATTGATTTCCATGTGTTACATGATAGATTTAACAATATTATTTGAAATAAATTGAGTGTGCTGTCACAAAACACATCACCATGCTCTTAGGAAAAGGAATTATCACTCTAAAACTGAGAGCTCAGCCAGTGAAAGGAAACACAGGGAATATCAACTACCAGAGAACTGAGCCATTGGTGTGAAATATTCTGGAAAAGGGAAATTGAATCTCTAACCTGGCTCTGCTGGGATGGAAGCCAAGGGATGTTTAGGACAGAGGTGAATGACTGCCATTATGCAAAGACACTGGCAATTCCTCATCCAGAAAATTCTGTACATCCCTGGTCCTCCACACTCCAGAGCTGTGAATTCAGGGAGCAGAGAGACCTGGACTAGCAGGAGTGTGAGGGAGTGAAGAGCCCAGGCAGGGGCAAACCAAACCTTGCTTCTAAGCTCTGCAGCAAAGGGAGCAGGAGAGAGAGCTGCTTCTCCAGGAGTATCAATGTGTGGAAGCAGGAAAGTCCCTGTGGAAGGAGGGGAATATGCCCAGGTAACTTACCTGAAAAATATTAATGCATTCTGGAAAAACACTGCTAATCCAGGGTACACATTAGTGTCTGCAGAGGAAGAACAGAGGAAACATTCAGTTCTTCAGTTCTGGCAGGTGGATTTAAAACAATATTCCAGAGTCAATCTCAGACTAAAACCTGGATGCTGTGGCTTGGATTTTCCAGAGACCACAGGCTTCCATCCCTGTGGATTTCCTGCCAAGAGCTGGCAGGAAAAGTGCTTTCCTAGAGGAGAAAATAACCAGACTTACTCTGTGTAACATATGCTCCAAAGAGAATCCACATGGAAGCGATGAGGGATCCAAACATCAGCATGAAGCCAATGAAGAGCCAGATCCGAGCCCCTGCAGGGAAGAGTGAAACGTGGATTGTTTTCCACAGGGACAGGCAATCCAGCTGCTCCTCTGGGAGGATGGACTACAAGATCTCACTAAAGGCACAAATGGAAAGGGTTAAACCCTGGATCGAGGACAAAATCCACCTGCTCACTCATGGGAAATGAAAAATGCTCCTGTGCAAAGGTTCTCTGGAGCTGGGTCATGAATGACACACAAAAAAGCACCACAGGCCACTTCAAAGAGCCAAGTTTACAAGCCCCATGGAAATGGCTGCTGGGATCACGTGAGAAATAGGAAGGGAATTGTGAATGGAAGCAGAGAGGACAGCAGATCCAGGGACAGCCACAGGGGTGACACGGAGGAAATGGAAAAGCCTGTGACCCATTCCTAGGGCAAGTCTGCTCCAGAGCCCACCCCCAGGCAGGAATTGATTTCTCCCAGCAGCTATCCAGGATTTGCAGGGGAAGGTTTAGGAAGCCAAGACATCCAGCAGTTGAATTTTTCCAAGTTCCCCTTTTTAACAAAAGCACTTATCTCCATTACACAACTAATTCTGTAAAGAAGTGAATTCACGGAAGTTCTCTCCTTGTCTTCTGATCATTTCTTTCACCACCACTTGGAAAAAACCCCAGCAGATAAATGATCAGTCCTTCACCTGAGCGGGATTTGTAGAGTTAATTTACCTGTTCTTCCTAAGCATCCATCACTGTAGCTGTCTCCTCTCACCTGTGCATTAGATACAGCATTGATCCTGGGGACAAAAAAAGGAGATTCACTTCAGACTACAGAAAATCAATGTAGAGTTCTAAGGAAAAACACAGCTTTTTTTTTTCGTATGTGACCAATTCTGGGAAAATTTCCGGACATTCTCTATAGTCAGAAATCCAAAATTCTCCCTTTTTTCTTGCCAATATTGGATGATTCAATAGAAGTTGTTACTTTTATTTACATCTCCATGACAAAAGCCAGGCTGCTGTTACCCCTCCCATTTGAGGAAGTTTTGGGCAAGGGACAGCTGTAAAAATTGTTTAAAACCAGGGGGAAATGCAGTCAAATGTTTCATATTGAGGTAAGTATTGGATTCTCCAGCCCTGGCAGTGTCCAAGGCCAGGCTGGATGGAGCTTGGAGCAGCTTGGGACAGTGGGAGGTGTCCCTGGCATGGCAGGGGTGGCACTGGATGGGCTTTAGTGTCCCTCCCAACTCAACCCATTCCCTGATTCTGTGATTTAGCCATCCTGGATATATTGTCAGTAAAACCTGGCTGAATCTCTCATGCTGATGTGATGGGAACTCCCTGTGTCCAACACTCACATGAAGAAGGCCAGGGTGGAGAAGACCCCACAGGTGTGGAAGGCGTGGTTCAGCTGCTCCGGCTTGGGATAAACCACGGCAGCGTCGATCATGATCCACCAGCCTGTGAAAAACTGGACACAGCACAGGGATGAGCCTGGGGGGCACAGGGACACGCAGGGGAACCAGCCAGTGGTCCTGGACAGCACTGCCTCAACTGACTTTAACACTTGTGGAAAGTTGTTTACATGTGTTTGATGGGCAGGTTCTGCACAAACCAAAATTATCTGTTTTTGGAGGAGTGTTTGGGAATCTGTCACATTTTCTATTCAAATTAAGGAGCAGGGTAGGGATAAATTTATGCCCAGAGAAGCTGTGGCTGCCCCATGCCTGGAAGTGGATATTGGGAAGGAATTGTTCCCTGGGAGGGTGGGCAGGCCCTGGCCCAGGGTGTCCAGAGCAGCTGTGGCTGCCCCTGGATCCCTGGCAGTGTCCCAGGCCAGGCTGGACATTGGGGCTTGGAGCAGCCTGGGACAGTGGCAGGTGTCCCTGCCATGGCAGGGGTGGCACTGGGTGGGCTTTAAGTTTCTTCTAACCAAACCCTTCCTGGGATTCTGTGAAATTCCCTGTGCAGTTTCTGTGAAGCTCCCTGTTCCCTGTTCCCCTTAAGAACAAGAATCCAAAGTCTAAACACACATGAGCAACAGATGATGCAGAAAAGAGCTGTTCTAACAGATCCAATTCTGCAGAAAACACACAAGGAACTTTTTTAAAGAAGAAAGAGCAGGAATGGCTCACGATCAGCAACATCCCGGGAGTTGTAAAAACACCGCTAACAATCCCACAATGGCCCTTGGAAGGAACAGACTGGGCTGAGGGGCAGTTCGGAGGGCAAGCTGCCAGGACCTGAGCCCCAGGTGTTCGCTGTGTTCCCTGCCAGCTCACCAGGACCCCGGCCACGCTGGAGGCGATGGCGTTGCGGCGCTCGCTCCAGTCGATGCACTCGCACTCCGGCCAGCGGAAGTTGTCCAGGAAGCCTGCCATGGCCACTCGCGCTGCCCCGCCTGGCGCTCAGCCGCGGATCATTCCAGCACCAGCCCCGCCTGAGCACCTGAAACACAGCCAGGCGTGAGGCCACGGGCAGGCAGGAATGAAACACAGCGTTTTCTTTTAGACACTTAAATGGAGAGATTTGAGATAAAAGTTAGCTCTGTTAAAATCAACTCGAATAGAAAAAGATGCAGAACTCAGTTAGAAACAAATTAATGATTAAGTGCAGAGTAGCCTTTGATTATTTGATATTTACTCAGCTGTGTTTAGAATAGACAATTAATAATCTTAAGAAAAGAGGTTCAAAGGAGAGCCTAGACAGTTACAAATTTTGCTCAGATGCAACCTACCTAGAAGCAATAGCAGAGAGCATTGGGAGTTTTCCAGGGTCAAATGAATTGTCAAAAATCAGCAAAGTAAGAAGGTCACACTGAGGAAGACTCATGTTACTTCATCCAAAGCAGCCCTCAGACTCAATTAATGACCACCAACTCAATTCCATTGCAGGAACTGCACATGCTTAATGACTTTTTGCTAATTTCCATACGAAGCAGGGAATGGGAGGTGCTTATGCTAAATATGCATTTTTGTTACAGATAAATAAGTTCTGTGTTGCATTGCTACTTTGGAGCTGTACCTTTGGGAGCTATCCCTGCAGCTCAAATAAACACACACTTTCTAACTGTAACAAGTTAGAGAGTCTCTGTCCGTCTCAGGTGGATATCAATATTAGATCTATATCTGCATTTTAATAATTCAGGAACAGCTTGAGACATCAGACAGCTCTCATGAGTTACAATGTGGGGCTTTTTACAGAATTACAGTTTTAATCCAGAGCCTTCCAGTGGAATTCCCCTGCCTGTGGCAGGAGAGGGAATGAGATCATTTTAAAGTCCTCCCAATCCAAAGCATTCCTTGACTCCGTGATAAACTCTGTGGATGCTGTATTGAGCTGTATTCACAAAACAACTTCTCTTAGACAGAATTACAACAGAAAATCACCACACAACCCAAAAGATTGCAGCAGAATGTGGTCTTTAAGTCATGTCAAGGAATTGGAATTAAATACTAATATTTCCAGTCTCCAAGTTAACAGATAACATAACTGAGTGCCTTTCTAATACAGAAAAAAAAGAACCCAACTCGGCAAATCAGCTGATTCTGGTGGTAAAGAAGGTCTCGCTGCATAGAGAGAAGGTCACAGGGAACTTTAAATATGGGAAGAGGAAAGCAAAGTTAATTAACTGACTGCTCACAACTGCTCTTGGCACCATCCTAATTTGGTTTAGTAATGTCAACTTCTGCATTTCCCAACCTGCCATAATTCATTTCCAGACACTTGGTAAAGACTCACAAAAATGTCCTTCACGATTGTGTTACAGCACAGACTGATGGAAAGCATTTTCTGGTTAATAACAGTGGTGAGAAGAAGTGGAATAAAAATCAATACATAAACAGATTGTCTATGCTAAAGACACAGGTCACCTCCTTGTGAACAAGATGGAAAAGTCTGTCCTCCAGAATCCAGTTCCACAAATCCACACTTGTGATGCCACTTAGATATTAAAATGAATCACTCAGTTCCAAAGTTATTTTAATTTGTGCAGCATCTGGGCTCAGCCATCGAGTTACTCTTCTAAATGACACCTTTCCCTGGCAATTGTCAGATCCTTGTTCTTCCCACAGCTTTCACACTGAATTCTTGTGCTGTGCTTGTATGGAATCCCAGGATCACCAGGGCTGGGACAGACCTTCAGGATCACCCAGTGCCACCCCAGCAGCACCAGCAGCACCCCAAACCCTGTCCCCAAGGGCCACATCCAGACTGCTCCTGAACACTCCCAGAGACAGGGACTGCAAACCTCCCTGGGCAGCTCATTCCAGGGCCTGGCCACTCTGGCAGGAAAGTTTATTTTCTCAGGTCCAACCTGGGCCTCTGGTTCAATTAAGTCAATCTCCTCCTGTCCTGTTCCTTGTTTCTCCTCCTGTCCCTGTTCCCTGCCAGCACAGCCCAACCCCCCCAGCTGTCCCCTCCTGGCAGGAGCTGTGCAGAGCCACAAGGTTCCCCTGAGCCTCCTTTTCTCCAGGCTGAGCCCTTTCCCAGCTCCCTCAGCCTAATTACAACTGCTCCTAAAGCCCTTCCACGTTTTCCACTCTTTAATGGCTCCAGCTGGACTTTATTTGTTCCTCTTCAGACCATGGCTGTTTCTGTCCCTCTCCTTGCAGGAATTCCTGCCTTGGCCCCTGAGTTCCTCATACCCACCCACAGTGGAACTCACTCATGGTTTCTATTGTTGTCCCCACTATGGAGCTCATGGGCCTTGCCTTGCCCCATGGTGGCTGCAGGCAAACATGGGACCATGGAATGAGTTGGGAGGGACCCTAAAGTCCATCCGGTGCCACCCCTGCCATGGCAGGGACACCTCCCACTGTCCCAGGCTGCTCCAAGCCCCAATGTCCAGCCTGGCCTTGGACACTGCCAGGGATCCAGGGGCAGCCACAGCTTCTCTGGGCACCCTGAACAGAGGCAGTACAGAAACGACCTAAAAGGGGTGGGCTGCCCCCTCACAAGATGATCAACAAATCCAGCTAAAAAATCCTGGATTTAATAGGCCAGAGGGAAGGAATGCACTGATACAGGGGAGGGAAGGGATACTGCGAGTTTAGATTAAAGCAGGAAAAGCATCTGCAAGGACATCACTGGCCCAGGGTGCCCAGAGCAGCTGTGGCTGCCCCTGGATCCCTGGCAGTGTCCAAGGCCAGGCTGGACATTGGGGCTTGGAGCAGCCTGGGACAGTGGGAGGTGTCCCTGCCATGGCAGGGGTGGCACTGGATGAGCTTTAGGGTCCCCCCCAACCCAAACGTTCCATGATCCATATGCAGGCAGTTCTGAACGCCTCTAGGAAAAAAAAGGAAGAAAATAATAAGCTGCATTTAAAAAACCCAACCCCAGTGCGAAGCTGAGGCTCCATGAACAGCACAAGAGGCAGACTAAAGTTTGTTCCCACAGGGATTTACAGGGACACAGGGACACTTCTCAGCCCAGGTGCATCCTGCTGCACAGACACCTCTGCTGGAGGCAGATGCTTTCAGCTGGGATTTCCTACCTGAATAAAGGGGCAGAACTCACTCTCTGGTTTCAACTCCTACACCCACACACTTCACAAGGAGGAAACTGGTAAAGCCCTTGCCATTCCCTGTCCTTCAGTGCCCTTCCCACCATCAGCCTCCTCCCCTTTTCCAAGGGCACACGGGAACATTCCTCACTCGTGTCCAACAAACAAAAACACATTCGCAGCAACAAACTGAAGACTCTGAACAACCTGAGCACAACTGGAGCTGTAAAAATCATACTTGCCAGATGCCAGCACTGAGACTAAGCCAACCTGCTCGTTACTCAGACAGAAAGCACAGCAGGAGCTCAATACACCTGAAAATCAGCATTTCTCTCCCAAAATGAGCTGATTTCACTTGAATAAAATATTGAAAGAAGTTGCAAAGAAATACCAGAAGTCTGCAGAACAAAAACTAACTTAACCTGGAATATCATTGAGTTAGTAAAGAACAGAACCTCCTGTTTCCAAAAAAGAGAGGAAAAGACAGATGGACAAGGGGACAAAACTCCAAGTCATGAAGAATATTCAAGTTTTCCTCGAAGAATATGCACCTTCTACAAGCAACTCATCAGAATATCCCTTAGGTCACACATTTCCCCACATACACAGAGGATGAAATGTATGTCAGGAGTGCATGCGAGCATTTCTGTTACATCCACTGTCATTTTTCCACTTATTTCAGTAATTTCCTGCAGTTTCACTTTCAGTTCTCCCTATTCCACAGCACTGGGCTCTGTTGTCCAATTTTTAAGTGTTACAGAAAGACAAAAGGAAAGAAAGGAAGTTGTACATCACTTTATATAAAAACAAGGCTGTGTGGCAAACTTATTAAAAGTGATATTAATTATACTTACATTCCTTAAGAGGCCCCTGGATCCCTGGCAGTGTCCAAGGCCAGCTTGGACAGGGCTTGGAGCAGCCTGGGACAGTGGGAGGTGTCCCTGCCATGGCAGGGGTGGCACTGGATGGGCTTTGGGGTCCCTCCCAACCCAACCCAACCCATTCCATGATTTATCCCTTTACAGGAATGTGCTGCTCAGCCCTAGAGCTGCCCGCAGCGAGGATTCCTTAGGAGCGTGATTAAAGTTTGAAGACTTGAGAAAGGCGGGGAAGAAAATCTCGATTTCGCAATTCTCCAGAGGCCAATTTTGACTCAGGTCTGCCTCATGGGCACCTCTGTTTCTGCGATGGAATCGGGGCATGACAGGGCACGATGAGCCTCGACTCCACACTGCAATTAATGCCCCGCAAGTAACTGCTACGCGCTGACAAAGTATATTGTTATTTAGACAAAATAAGTCATTTTTTTCTATAATGTCACCTACAGACCCCAAACTCTGCGCGGGGCACCGGCGGTGCGTTCCCAGGGCCGGGCAATCAGTGACACACCGGGACGTGCCGGTGTCCCCAGGGACCGGCGCGGGGGTGCCCTCACGATGCGGGTCCCGCTCTCGCTCCCGCTCCCCATCCCGTTCCCCATCGCGCTCCCGCTCCAGCCCCGGTGCCGCTGCCGCTCCCGCCGCCCCGGCCCGCCGCGGCCGCACGTACCGCTCCCGGGCGAGACGCTTCCGCCTGCGGGCACCGAGCCCCCTGACTGACGCGCCCTCCAGCCAATCGCAATCGAGCGCTGAGCGTCAGCCGGGGGCTGGGTGAGAAAGAAGCGTCGCGATTGGTCAATGCGGCGGCGCACTCCACGGGCCCCGCCCCCTTCCGCTCGGGCGGGGCGGGAAGGGGCGGAGCCAGCGCGCTCCCGCCTTTCCCTCAGGCCCCGCCCCCTTCCCCTCACGGCCGGAGCCCGTCCCGCCATGGCTGCTCTCTCACGGCCCCTCAGACCCCAGAGCCGCCTCCCACACGGCCATAAATGACCCCCGTCCTCCTCCGCTGCCCCACGAGAATAGCACAATCTGCTGATCTTAATATTGTCAAGCAGGTCGCATGCTGCAATAGATAAACTTCACCCCCAAAAGCTGTTACACCTCAACCCCGTGTCTGGTTTAAGGAAATCAAATGGAAGTAATAAACATAGATCAATTCTAATTCATAGGATCAATCACTGAGTGGTCTGGGTTGGAAGGGAACTTACTGGACAAGCAATACGGGGGTAAGAAACATCGATAATTGTGGAACATGCTCCATCTGTAACAGCAAAATAAATGAGCGACAAAAGACAGATGTTGAATAAAAGCCCTGGGCAAAGAAAAGAACTGCATTGAAGTCAGCATTTTGAGGATTAGAGGGCACATCTCAGAGATGTGGAATTGAAAGAATCACAGACTGGTTTGGGTTGGAGGGACCTCAAAGCCCACCCAGTGCCACCCCTGCCATAGCAGGGACACCTGCCACTGTCCCAGGCTGCTCCAAGCCCCAGTGTCCAGCCTGGCCTTGGACACTGCCAGGGATCCAGGGGTATCATAAAGAATGTCCAAAAAAATAATATCAATGTGCCACATGGTGCACGAAGTAAGGCAAGGAGCAGTCCCACCAAAGGCCTGGAGAGATGGAACCAAATGGCAACAGAATATTCATTTTCTCCTCAAAAGACAACTGTGGCCACACGAAATCCCATCAGAAGTTGTACTCAAAGTCCTCTTTTTTAGCTCCCCTCTTTTTTTCCCCCTCACTTATATGTATGCACTGTGTTCCATCAAGTCCAGAGACACCACACACCCTCTTCCCTCAGAGTGGCACCTTCTCCCATGAAGAATAAAGATTTATCCCTTATCTTGCTCTCTTACAAGATGCCCTGCTCTTGCTTCTCCTGGCTTTTATTCCATCTTTTCGGAGCCTTCTCCGTAACTCCACATTCATCCCAAGATGTTACTACTCTGAAACAGAAATCCTCAGCAGGACTCGACATTTACCATGTCTAGAGAAGGGAAGAACTTCTTCTCAATATCTAAGCTAAATCTCTTTCAGTTTTAAGGGATTCACACTTGTCCTCTCCCTTCTCTCCTTGGATGACAGGGATAATTGTACAGCTTACTAACAGTGCTTGAAAGAGCCATCAGATTGTTGGGCACGAAACACATTCCTTGCCCTGAGAAAAACTGATACCTCAAATACTGTAATGTAATAATATATAAAATTATATATATATATATGTATCTAAAATCACCTTTTGTCTTCATATTAAAGATGTCACCCATTTAAGCCTTTCAAGCCACAGGGCATGTGGTCATTAGACCAATAAATAGGAAGTTCTGGGAATAAGAGGTATGTCTTTGGATCTGGCATCCAAGGTGAATCCATCTGGGTGAAATCAGCAATGATTTCACCCTTTTCAGAGTCATAAAATAACATTTATCAAATTCTAACTAACAGTCCAGTGTGAGCTAGAAAACTTCCTTCTGAAAGCCATTCTCTCCTGGGCTTTCTGTATGCAGTAGTTGGTATTCCTTGGAATATTTCCTCTGGAAATATTGACTAAACACTGCTCTTAAGATTTTGTGGGCTCAGAGCAACAAAATTATAGACCAGCCCTGAAAAACTGAGCTCCTCCACACACCTGGGGAAAATAAAAATGGAAGTTATTTTTTCCACCATCGTCACAGAAGGAGATTTTTTGCCTGGCAGTTTTTGATGACATCAGTGTAAGGCTGATTTAAAATGCCTTAGTCAGGTCCCACCTGCCCCATTTAAACCCAAGTGGTTTTAATAAAAACATAAAAACCCCTCAGTCTGCTGATTCACCCTTTACAGCACCTCCAATGTTGAAACTGCTGATGCTTCTTTGTGAGCCAAAGTGGGTCCCACTTACTGCAACCTGGTTTCTGTGTACCCTTGTGCCATGGATTCGATTTGCTCTTGAAATCTCTCACTGGATCAATCTAAACACCAATTCAGATCCAATTCCTGCAGATCATAATGAGAATCAAAATGTGGTGTTTTCAAGAGTATTATATCAAAGGACCTTCATGAAAGTATGTTTAATTAACAGTTTTCATTAGTAACAAGAATAAATTATGGAAATTAACAGACATTCATACACAGAGCTGCTGGAGCCAGGCTGGGAGAGCTGGGTGTCTTTACCTGGAGAAGGCTCCAGGGAGAGCTCCGAGCCCCTGGCAGGGCCTGAAGGGCTCCAGGAGAGCTGCAGAGGGACTGGGGACAAGGGCTGCAGGGACAGGAGGCAGGGAATGGTTGCCAGTGGCAGAGGGCAGGGCTGGATGGGATGTTGGGAATGAGGAATTGTTCCCTGGGAGGGTGGGCAGGCCCTGGCCCAGGGTGCCCAGAGAAGCTGTGGCTGCCCCTGGATCCCTGGCAGTGTCCAACGCCAGGTTAGAGGGAACTTAAGAGCAAATTGGGACAGTGGAAGGTGTCCCTGCCCGTGGCAGTGGTGTTCACCAATAAATAAAATTTCCAAGACCTCCTTTTGTGTTAAAATATGCAAAAATGGACTTGTGCATGTGTACAGTCCAAGTCCAGACATCCAGAATCCTCCCTTCATGGCCACTGAATTTAACCTTCAAGTGGTGAACGTACTTTTAAAAAGTATGTGGAGAACCTGCCAACAATTCATGAGCTGTAAGTATTTAAATAAGAGTGCAAAAGTCAAACTAACAGGGCACAGAAAGATGTTTGCCTCCACTTTAATGTGTTTTTCTTATGCCTCAGTTTCCCCTTTGAAGCGATGAGAGACTGTAAAAGTGATTACACTCTGTGCTAAAGTGAAGCATTAATTTGGATTTCAGCAGAAGGAAAATGACCTGCAAGAGGAGAACTGAATTGTGGCTGCTGCGTTTGAACCCAGCCAGCAGCTGCTCAGGGATGGGGAAGTGTGAGGGGCACAAAAGGTGCTGTGCAAGCCCTGCCCAGCAATAAAAACACTGCCTCCAGCCCAAATCCAACACACAGCCCAGAATAACTATGAGAAAATTAACTCTACCACAGCCCAAACTGGCACATTTCATTTTATAATATTTAAAAATAACTCAATTATTTGTAATGCAAATGCCCATCACACAACCAAATTTCCTTTAAGTAAGGTAACAGTGTGGATTTGTCATTGTCAGTGAACCCGAAATTTCTCTAGTGCTATATTTCATTAATAAAGTGCATTCAAAACCTTGGCAAGAGGAATTAGTGTGAAATTATTTCGGTGTAAGTTTTAACCACTTAAAGAGAGAAGACTTCCACCCAAACCTTTTACCCTCTTCCCCTTCGTTTTCCTTCGTGTCTGAATCAGAAACCTTTTCCATGACAGCCTCGTAAGTCTTTCGCGCTCGGAGGATTTCCTTGTCCGTGCTGAAATGCACCATTTGCCTGCTCATAATGGGCACAACCAGGTTGAAGTTGTCAACTCTCTTGTTTAATTTCCTGATGTCTTCTGCAAACTGCTCGCAAATCCGACTCCATTGCTTCTGCTCTGGCAGCGTCATTGGCTCCCCGAGCTTCCTCCTGGAGGCCACAATGCTCTTCCTGAGCCGCTCGATGGTCTCCCGGATTTCCTTCTGCAGCAGGATCCACTCGGGCTGGTAGCCGTTGTCAATGAGGATCCTGTTCAGGTTGTGGGTCATGGGGTCGATGTGGGGACTGTCTGAGAACTTCTGCAAAGGCTTCCCTTTGCCGCTGAGGTTGTCGAAGTCTCCTTTGGCCATGGATTCCTGGATGAGGTCCTCCACCAGCCGTTCCACCGCCTGAGTTATCTTCACCTTCTTGCTCTGCCTGACGTCCTTGGCTCTGCTCAGGTCACTGCCGGCGTAGCGGCTCTCGAGCCTCTGCTGCCGGTACTCCAGCACCTGCTCGGTGGCACGGTCCACACGGAACTGCATGTATTGCTTCTCCCTCTGGCTCGGCGTGCCGATGCCCACGCCCTCGAAGCTCAGGTAGTGTCTGTGCTGCAGGGATTTGGACTTGAACTGGTCTTCCTCCTCCTCACTGGGGTCTGGTTTCTGTTTGGCAGTCAGGTCGCTGAGCACAACCCTGTAGGCCTCGTCCACCCTTATGAAGGCCTTGGAATCGGCCATGCCGGAGCTGCTGTCCGGGTGGTATTTTTTGGCAAGATTTCGATAGGAGTTTCTGACATCATCGAGGGAACATCCTTCCTCGAGCTCCAGAATTTTGTAAGAGTCCGTGATATCATTTTTGGATTTGTAACTGGAGAACATCCTGCAGAGGAATGGCTTCAGCTTCCCTCGAATCATGGCTCCCCGGCCCATGAAACAATGTCCCATGTTGTTACTCAGCATGACACAAAGCCACTGGGGATTTCTTCAGATGCAGCTACATTATAAACAACCTACAGACACATTTGTACAAAAACCATGTTAAATATCTTTTCTTTTAAAGGAACCTCCAAGGTGTAATTCTTATCTTTAGCCTTATATATTAAAGAAATGCCTACTAAAATTCAGCAGTATTTTTCTTTTACAGACTAATATTGAAATCACAGAATCCCAGAATGGTTTGGGTTGAAGGGACATTAAAGCCCATCCAGAGCCACCCCTGCCATGGCAGGGACACCTCCCACTGTCCCAGGCTGCTCCAAGCCCCAATGTCCAGCCTGACCTTGGACACTGCCAGGGATCCAGGGGCAGCCACAGCTGCTCTGGGCACCCTGGGCCAGGGCCTGCCCACCCTCCCAGGGAACAATTCCTTCCTAACATCCCATCTAACGTGCCCTCCTTAAGCTTAAAGCCATTAACTTACATTTCTCATTAATTACTATTGAAGTAGTAGTATTACAATATAAATGAAAATTAATTCACACTTAACTGTTTTTCTGGTACGACAACAGCAACACTGGTTTGTTTGGCACTGCAGAATTCCCAGGAAGCATTTTTATTGCCTTTTTTTTTTATGATTTATTTTATTGCCTCTACTGCCTTTTAGCAAATTCATGCCAGTGTAAACTAGAAATAAGCTTGATGCTGAGCAATAACTGCTGAAACAAATCCCTCCCTTCTCCTCTGTACCCATATTCTGCAACAACTCCATATTGTACTCCCATGGATCAATGCCTCAAGATCTATGACCTGGTACATTCCTAAAGGAGGTCATCACAGCACATTTTGGTATTTCACAGCAACATCTGGATCAGCACTCAGGTTATAGATGCACTTTGATCAGCCTTTGTATCCCAGCAGTGGCCAAACTCCTTCACTGGTGCCAGACAGGGGCGTAAACCTGGAACTCAGAACAGATCGATAGCAGTCAGCATGTCCCTCTGTCAGCAATTCCAGTGAGTCTGGGTTATCTGGGGACACAGCAAAGGCTGTGTCACCTCAGCAGCTGACAAAGTCAATCTTTATGTAAAATCATAGTGGAAGAATAGAACACAATCTGGGCACACCAGTTACACATCAATCAACACCTCTTTAGTCATGGAAATCCTAAGGGACATGCTGGATCAGTGGAACTAAATACTCACAGAGGGCAACATTTCCTTTGCTGACTGCATTTCCCAACAAAAAACTAGGTCAAATCAACTCCTCCAGTTCTATTAAGGAATAATCAGCGTTTATGTCTCTGCACACATCAAACTGCCCTTCTGCCCTAACCCAGAGAAGGAGAAGAACAAGTACTTGGGACTGCATCAATGTTTTCAGCTGACTTTGATCCATGTAAGGTATGAAGCCATCAGCTGGTGATAACGGAGCTCATTAACACCTTTTATCAACGATCCTGTGACTTCATTCCATCTGGCTGGTGGACAAAGATAACAAACGGATTTCATACGGCCATAAAACCCCATATAAATACTACTTAAACGGAAGGATCAATACATACACTTCTAAAATTCAATTACTACTCAGAAAGTGACTTTCTCGTAACTCGGTAGCCTCGATTTTAATAAATTTGTGCTTAAAGAACCGTATGGAGAACTCTCACACCCCCGAGGGGGCCGGCTGGGGAAGGGGGGGGGGGGTGTTATTCCCTGGCATTATGAACTGAGCCATCACCGCTGGGTGATATGGGGATATGGGGAGACGGACTGGGTCCCCCAGGAGCCGCCCCGCTCCCACCCTCCCTGCTCCACAGGGCCCCGCACCTGCGACCCCGGCCCGCCCCCGCCTCACCTGGTGCCGCCGCCCGGCCCGCGGGAACGGGCCGGTAACGGCGGCCGGCAGGAAGAGGAGGGGCCGGCAGGAAGAGGAGGGGACGGGCCGCGGCTTTGACCCTGCGCTCAAGGACGGGGGGAGGGAGGAGAGGGGAGGGAACGGGGAAGGACGGAGAGGGACAGAGACAGGAGGGAGGGGAAGGAAGGGGGCAAGACGGGAGGGCTAGGGGAACGGCGAGAGAGTGATCCAGGGAAGCAGGGCGGGCACGGGAGGGGGGAAGAAGGCAGGAAGGAAGGAAAAGGAAGGACGGGTGGCAGAGGGTCCCGCCCGCCCTCGCTCACCGCCAGGGGGCGCCTGAGCGCCGCCGCAGCCGTGAGGGGAAGGACCCGTGAGGGGCGGGAACCGTGAGGGGAGAAGCTGTGAGGGCAGAAACCGTGAGGGAGAAGCCGTGAGGGGAGAAGCCGTGGTGGGGCTGTGCATGGTCAGCACGGCACAGGTGGGCTGGGAAGCTCTGGATCATGACAGAAAGGAATTGGGAGAAAAGACAAAGCTCTCCCGGTGAATGCTGCGCTCTGTGATTGAAGTACTTGCTGTGAGAACAGTGATGTGTCACCTCTGCCAAGCTGAACAAATTGCTGCAAAGAGGGGGCTGATAGCCAGCAGTTCCTGCTCCAAAATGGAACCTGTCCATCCCATTGCAGCTCAAGGGGTCACGTTTTTCCTTCCTGTGTGTGAACCCAGGGGCTGACAAGTCAGGCTGGTCTGCACGTAGAGATGCCCCTGTTCTTTCAAACAGGAAAATGCTTCATGAAATAAGGAGGGCACAGAGTGGTTGTTGTTCCTGTGCTGTCCTTGGGTTATCCCTGTTCCAGAACACTGCTTCACGTGCCTCCCTGCTGGAGGTGTCTGTCTTCAATGTCCCAACAGAAATAGAACAAATAGTGGGAAGATGAACTAAAGAAACAGGTGTGCCCGGGGGCAGATGACACCGAGCTTTCCCAAGGGGATAACAAGAGTGACTTGGAGCTGTCCCAAAGGGAAAATGACACCGAGATCTCCCCAGGGGAAACGCAGAGTGACCGAGAGCTGTCCCAGGGTGAAGACAGCCACAAGAAAGAGCTGACCCAAGGGCAGAGTGACAGTGACGAGGAGCTGTCCCAAGGGGCTAACAGCAATGACAGTAAGCTTTTCTAAGACAAATATGACAAAGAGCTGTCTTTTGGGGAAGATTATAATGTCCAAGACATGTCCCCACGGGAAGCAGACAAAGGGCTCTCCCAATGGGAAGAAGATGAGGACGCAGAGCTCTCCCAGGGGACAGATGAGAGTTCCAATGAACTGTCCCAACGGGAGGCAAACAGTGTCCAGGGAGCTGCTGCTTGTCAGGAGGGAGCAGCTCCCTGGATCCCTCTGCAGCAGAGGATGATGGAAATTATTGAGAAGATGGACAAGGAGAAAGGGACCCCCAATTCTCCTTTCTTTCTTTTGTACACCAAAGGAGACTCCCACAATGGGAGAAGGAGTTGTTCTTGGTGGAGTTGCCCTGCAGAGCTCCAGCCCAGAGGAGAGGCTTGGGGGTCCACATCAGGTGTGGTCCCACCTGCAGCTTGGCTTTTCAAAGCAGTGCCAGGAGTGGGAAAATTTGAGTGAAAACAGATTATCCAGAAGCACACTTGATCTGTCTCACTCACTGGACTTGGAGGAGGTTCTGGATAAATGATGCACAGCAAGCCTGTGAAATCAGGAGCAATTCTGATTTTACTCCTCGTGTGCTGCAATGCAGCCTCGGAAAGGAGCGATGCTTTTGTGCTCCTGTGCACACACACGTCTGAAGCCTCGTGTGAATCCTTGGGAGCTCCACAGCGATTCTGAAGCCTTGTGCTCAGCTGCTGATTTTTCCCTGATGCTGCTCAGTTTTGCTTCAATGTTCCCAAAATAAAGATGACAGGAAACATATTTAAGAGTTCTAAAAAACAAGAACAAGTGGCAGAACTGTGTAAGTTTCTTATAGCATGGCTTTTATTAAATATTTTGTCAGGAGAGATGTTGCTCCTAACTACCTTTTTATGCCTTTTGAACCACATGTATTTATAATTATTTATTTTTAGCATTTCTTATGCGTTTTGAACCCCATGTACAACAGACGAGTACCATCGACAGTAGTTTTCTATCCCAAATAGACTAAAACCCTCGTCTCTTTCTCCCAGAGAGACTGAAGCCCGTGAGTTTCGTGTCCCATCGCAGTCGCACAGCCCCGGTCTCGCTATCTGCACAGCGGATTTCGGCCCTGGGGGAGCCGTGTGGCGATGCTGCCGCAGCCGAGCCCAGCCCCTCGGGCCGCTGTCCGAGTGCATTTGGCAGTGCACGGACACAATTTGCAGCGCCGTGTGTCTCTGTGCTTCATGTTTTTGTTGCTGTGCGGGCGGAGCGGGGCTGGCGGAGCCGCGCTCCCCTCACAGCCCCTGGGCAATGGCGGCAGCGATGGCGGCGCCGCTCCCTGAGCCGCGGGCCCGGCCCCGGCGGGCGGGGAGCCCTCGGCAGCGCCCTGGTGGCAGCAGGGACCGAGCCCCGGCGCCGCGCTCTGTCCCCGGGGCGCCGCAGAGCCGAGGGGAGAGCCGGCGAGGCGCCCCGGCGCCATCACCCCCAGCTCCGAAGCCCCTTTTCGGTGCAGCCCAGGGCTCGTCCCCGTCTCCTCCAAGGAGGTGCTGGGCTCGAGCTGCTGCTCAGCGCTGAAGAAGCAGCAGCGCCTGCAGGGCAGAGACCCTTTGGGCCTGGGCTTTCTCCGGCACTTTCTGCTGCAAGGACATTCCCCAGCTGAACCTGCCCACGGCGGCCGGCCAGGCTGCCCGCAGGGCTGCGGAGGAGAGGCAGCAGCTGTGTGTGCTCCCCTGTGGCTAGCGCTGCTGGCAGCAAGGAAGGGCACGGGAAAGCCCCAAGGCCAGCCCAGAGCTTGTTCTAGACGTGGTGGGAGAGGTCAGGGAGGCAACGCTAAACTTGTCACCGAAACTACGGGAAAAACAAAAACCCTCTAACACCATTTTTAATGGCAGAGAGTCAAGGCGTTACTTTCTTTTCTGGCCAGGATGTTGTTCTGGCCAGGATATGCCACAGAAATCCTTTCATCCACACATAACCCAAGTGTGCAGAGAGAATCATTCCATGACGCATGAATTTACAGACTTTTCCCCAAACTTTATACCATCAAAATCCATAGAATTTCATTGGGTTAATGTTCATTACTCCAAAGTTGTTAGTCTTTCCTATTTGTCTTTTTATTGGATCTGGATTTCTTTGCTCGCGATGCTAATTAGGTCCTCACTCCTTGAATTCCTTATCAGCCTTTTCCGGACCAGGTGTCTCCAACCCTGCCAGGGAGCAGCATCTGCGCTGATGTTTGCTGATGGCTTTTGCTGTTCTGCTGATGATCTTCATCTTTTGGGTATCTCTTTGGGGCTACTCCCAGTCTGTTGA
This sequence comes from Acanthiza pusilla, assembly GCA_036630365.1. NCBI lineage: Eukaryota > Metazoa > Chordata > Aves > Passeriformes > Acanthizidae > Acanthiza > Acanthiza pusilla. Next base: position 6,572,271 of record JAXCHO010000111.1, on the reverse strand, counting down.
AATGTTGACCTCTTCAGACACCACCTGGTGGAACAATGTCCTGGAAAGAAACTTAAAACTATTTTTCCCAGGGCAAAGGTGCACAAAACGCGTTTAAATTAAAAAATTTTGAACTGGTATGTTTTCCAACAATTTGAGGGATTTGGAGGGCTCTTCTTGAGACCTGGAAGAGTCGGTGGCTCAGGGTCAGGGTGTGGCCCTTTGTGACACAGGCGCTCTGTGCCGGGGCCCTTTGTGATGCGGGACATGGTGGTGGCCGGAGACCTTTGTGACATCAGAGAGCCCCAGCCTGGCTGAGGGTGACAACGGGTGCAGAGCCCTGGGGTGCCCAGTCCCAGGAGAGCCGCGCTCTGAGGAGGAAGCAGCTCCCGGGACCCGTCTGCGCTCGGCGATTCTCCAGTGGAGATTCTCGAGTGGAGATTTTCGAGAAGATGAACAAGAAGATGGAGAAGGAGAAGATGGAGAAGGAGAAGATGAACCCCAACTCCCAGGCTGCCCAAGGTCACCTGCTGAGCCTGCGGAGGACACCAAGAGCGAGGGATGAGGTAGGAAGGAGAGGCCAGGGGACAGACTGGGCCAGGATCTTCGCTCTGCCAAGGGAGCCGTCTCTGTCCCACGCCTCCTCCTCCTCCTCCTGCTCCCCGCAGGTGCAGGTCAAGCTGCCACCAGTGCAGCTTGGGCAGCCAAAGGTAGGCCCCAGAAAGATCAAAGAGCTCAAGGTCCCACAAGAGGAGCTCAGGGAGCCGCAGGCAGTGCCACAGGGCAGCCAGAGCCAGGCCCTGTCCCTCCGTGGGGACAGGCTGCCACCACTGTCACCTCTGCCACGGCTGGCAAGGCTGGCACGGCTGCCACCACTGCCCTGCCCGGAGAGGCCCAGGGACACTCAGAGCTGGGGCACAGAGCTGGGCAGTGCAGGGGAGAAGGGGCCAGAGCCCTGCAGCTCCTGTCCTCTGCAGACACACACCCACCTGCCCAGGGTGTTCTTGCCCCCGCTCAGGGTGGCCCAGGAGGGCACAGTTCATGTGTCCCCGAGCTGGCAGCTGACACCTCTGCCACCCATCCCCTCTGGGGCTCGAGCCATGGACCACAGTCTCACAGGCATGGCACCAGAGTCCCAACAGGAAGATGACAATGAGCTGTCCCAAGGGGAAAAGAGCAGTGAGCAGGAGTTGCCTGAAGTGGAGGATGACAGCAAGCCCCTTCCAGTGGACAGCATGAGTGAGAAGGAGCTGTCCTCAGTACAGGAGGCCATTGAGCTCCATCCAGGAGACAGCAACAGTGACTGGGAGCTGTCTGAAGTGGAAGAGGCCATGGAGGTAATTCCAGAGGACAGCAACAGTAACAAGGAGCTGTCACCAGTGGAAGAGGACATTGAGGTCATTCCAGCGGACAGCTTGAGTGACCAGGAGCTGTCCCCAGCGGAAGACACCATTGAACTCTTCCCAGGGGGTAGCACAAGTATTGAGGAGCTGTCCTCAGTGGAAGAGGCCATCGAGGTAATTCCAGAGGACAGCACCAGTGACCAGGAGCTGTCCCCCATAGAAGAGACCATCGACCCAAGGGAAAACAGCAGTGACCGGGAACTGTCTGCAGTGGAAAATGACACTGAGCTCTCCCAAGGGGACAAGAAGAGTTACAAGGAGCTGTCCCAGGGTGCAGACACCCACAAAGAAGAGCTGTCCCAAGGGGAGAGTGACAGTGATGAAGAGCTGTCCCAATGGGATAACACTGAAGATGAGAAGCTCTCCCCAAAAGACAGCAACCATGACACAGAGCTGTCTTTTGGGGAAGACTACCATGTCCAAGCCATGTCCCCATGGGAAGGAGATGACAACCAACAGCTCTCCCATTGGGAAGAACATGAGGACAAAGAGCTTTCTCATTGGGAAGAATGTGAGGAGAAAGACCTCTCCCAATGGGAAGAATGTGAGGATGAAGAATTCTCCCATTGGGTAGAACATATGGATAAAGAACTGGTGAGGAGGGCCCTGCTCGGTGGCATGGACAGAGGTCAAAACTGGGCAATGGTACTGCTGAAACTGGAGAGAGTGTCAGTGCTCCAGAAGGTGCGGGAGTGGCTGGAAGCCTATTTCCCCAACGATTACGGATATTATGAAGACAGTGAGGCTGACAGCTCCCAAGGACAGTCCAATCCAGACTTGAGCGAGGAGGACCTGGAGGCCCTATGGCAGGACCTGGAGGAGCACAGGCCATCTCACAGTTTCAGGGTCGGGGGCAATGCGCTTTCCAGAGGGAAGTGCTGCAGAGCCCAGGAGGTGTCCCAAGGGGAAGCTGCCATCCAGGACAACATCTGCAGCAAACCCTTGGGCTTGGTGGATGACAAGAACCCCCTGGAGGGACCGAGCTGTTCCAGAAATTGGGGCACAGCAGTGGCAGGGGAGGCAGCCCATGCCCTGCCCAGCACCTCCCCTGCCCCATGCAGTCACCCAGATGCCAAGCCAGCAGCTGCTGCCCCCACAGCTGCTGAGGAGGAGGAGCCCCCCGAGCCTCTCGCTCCCGAGGAGGCAGAGGCAGCACATGCTGCAGCCTCCCGAGATCAGGCGCCAGAGGCAGCGAGCCAGGGCTCCAAGAAACGTCCCTCCCGCTTCAGGCGGGCGCTGCGGGCGCTGCGCAGGCTGTTCCGGTGTCCCTGCCTGGCGCCACAGCCGCAGGACGAGTAGCACAGGCAGGGCACCGACAGCAGCCATTGCTCCCTGAGCCTCCCTCCCTGCGGGGCTGCGGCACACACGGGGCTGCCACACCAGTGGAGTTGGGGTCAGCAAACAGCAGTGGGAAGATGAGGATGGAGACACCGAAGGTGGAGAGGAAGAGAACGGCGCAGACGGAGAAGGTGAAGAACAAGACACAGATGAAGAAGAATAACTTAAAAATATGTAGAAGAAGAAGACTAGTATAGGAATTTAAAAAATAGGTATAAGTAGAAGACGAGTTATAAGAATAAGAATAGGAGTAAGAATGAAAAATTTATAGAAGAAGAGTAAGAAGAATAAGAATTTGAATTTAAAAATACATAGTAGAAGAAGAGTAGTAGGAATAAGAATATGAATTTAAGAATATGTAGAAGAAGGAAAGAAGACGAGTAGTAAGAAGAATAAGAGTTAGAAGAATAGTTTCACTTGAAAAAGACCTGCTGCAATGGAATGAGGACAAGGAGCTGTCCCAAATTGAAGAGGCCATCGATGTCATGCCAGAGGAGAGCACAAGTGACAGGGAGCTGTCCCCAGTGGAAGATGACACTGAACTCTCCCAAGGGACAGTCACACAAGGGACACAAGGAGAAGTCCCAGGGTGAAGACACCCACAAAGAAGAGCTGCCCCAAGGGGAGAGTGACAGTGACAAAGAGCTGTCCCAAGGGGATTACAATGAGGATCAGAAGCTTTCCCCAGAAGACAGCAACCATGGCACAGAGCTGTCTTCTGGGGAAGACTATCATGTCCCAGACATTTCTCCTTGGGAAGATGACCAGAAACAGCTCGCCCAACAGAGAAGACAAGGACAAACAGCTCTCATATTGGGAAGAAGATGAGGACAAAGAACTCTCCCAGTGGGAAGAAGATGAGGATGAAGATCTCTATCATTGCGAAGAACATGAGGATGAAGAGCTCTCCCACTGGGAACAAGATGAGGATGAAGAGCTGATGAGGAGGGCCTATGGCTTTAAATTTCCCGAGGATTGCAGAGGCTGGCTGAGAGAATTCAGGCAGATGAACCAAGATGGCGAAAAGGGAACTTTATTTACAAGAAGCCTCTTTATATATCCATTAACAATCTAGCAACTATTGGTCAGCAAAGAATTCACCTCCTAAAACCATTGGGCACAGCCAAATAACACCTAATACCAAACACAGAGATTAAGAAAGTAAAAGATTGCAAGCGCAGCAATCGGGTCAAGAAGTGGCCATGGACTGTAGGGGGATCAAGAGCACCAAAGACCCCCAAAGGCGCCCACCCTTCTCCAGAAGGGTCTGAAAGAACAGACTGTGCAAGAGAAGCAATTTGGACAGAGGTGAGAAACACATTTCAGGGTGGGGAAGGCACTCCATCAAAGGGTACCCCCACCAAGCCCATGACCCTGGACATTGCAGCGGCTGGGTTGTTGCAGGAACTAGAGTGACATCCCCTGAGCTGGAACCAGGAGTGACATCCCCTGAGCTGGAACCAGGAGTGACATCCCTTGAGCTGGAACCAGGAGTGACATCCCCTGAGCTGGAACCAGGAGTGACATCCCTTGAGCTGGAACCACACTGGAACCAGGAGTGACATCCCCTGAGCTGGAACCAGGAGTGACATCCCCTCAGCTGGAACCAGGAGTGACATCCCTTGAGCTGGAACTGCGCTGGATCCAGGAGTGACATCCCCTCAGCTGGAACCACGCTGGAGCTGGGAGTGATGATCTCTTTTTCTCTCTCTTTTCCTTTATTTTTTCTTCTTTTTCCTTTTTTCCTTTTTTCCTTTTTTTCTTTTTTCTTTTTTCTTTTTTCTCTCTTCTCTTCTCTTCTCTTCTCTTCTCTTCTCTTCTCTTCTCTTCTCTTCTCTTCTCTTCTCTTCTCTTCTCTTCTCTTCTCTTCTCTTCTCTTCTCTTCTCTTCTCTTCTCTTCTCTTCTCTTCTCTTCTCTTCTCTTCTCTTCTCTTCTCTTCTCTTCTCTTCTCTTCTCTTCTCTTCTCTTCTTCTCCTCTCCTCTCCTCTCCTCTCCTCTCCTCTCCTCTCCTCTCCTCTCCTCTCCTCTCCTCTCCTCTCCTCTCCTCTCCTCTCCTCTCCTCTCCTCTCCTCTCCTCTCCTCTCCTCTCCTCTCCTCTCCTCTCCTCTCCTCTCCTCTCCTCTCCTCTCCTCTCCTCTCCTCTCCTCTCCTCTCCTCTCCTCTCCTCTCCTCTCCTCTCCTCTCCTCTCTCTTTTTCTCTCTTTCCCTCTTTCCCTCTTTCCCTCTTTCCCTCTTTCTCTCTTTCTTTCTGTCTTTCTCTCTTTCTCTATCTCCATCTCTCCCTTGCTTCCCACCTTCCACACCTTCTTTTCTCTCTTCCCTTTTCCCCTTCCCTTTATCCCAGACTCACTGCCATGTGCTTTTATTCCAGGTCAGCGACTAACCTACCCCGTGTGCAGTAATAAGTAAAACCAACAGAATACAAGATATTAATAAAAAGAATAGCAAGTCTTTAACAAAAGGTTCTGATTTTTTTTCTGGACGCTCCGGCTTTTGTCATTGCTTTTGCCCCTGAGCATTTATGACTCTTGGGTGCTTCCTTGCCCTTGTGGGTGGCTGATCACAGCATGTTCAGAAAAGATGCTGCTTTCCCCAGGTGTGTTTGTCTGGGCCTGCTCCACCTCGGGAGCAAGGCAGGTGCTGGCAGCACAAATCATCATGGGATCATGGAATGTCCTGAGCTGGAAGGACCCACAGGACCATCCAGTCCCACCCTGGCCCTGCCCAGCCCCCCAGCAATGCCAGCCTGGGCATCCCTGGCAGTGCTGTCCAAACGCTCCTGGAGCTCTGGCAGCCTTGGGGCCGTGCCCATTCCCTGGGGAGCCTGGGCAGTGCCAGCACCCTCTGGGGAAGAGCCTTTCCCTGATCTGCAGCCTGAGCTGCCCTGGCCCAGCTCCAGCCATCCCTGGCTCTGTCCCGGCTCACCAGAGACAAAGAAACACTGGCAACATTGCAACTTGCCAGATGTTAACCCGAGGAGTTCCGAGTCCGTCCTGGATGGATTTGGCTGTCCAAGATGATGGAGTAGGAAGCACTGCAGAATAAAATAATAGTTCTTATGAACACTGGCTCTCTGGCACTGCTTGTATTGCATTTGGAAAGGTAAAAAGTGCTCTAATGAAGGGGGGCACATTTCTGGTGTGTGCCGGACAGTAAAATAACCTTTATATTTCAAGCCGTGTTGTGTGAGAAAGGACAGGTTGGTGTGTGCAGCTTTGACTGCAGTGTTTCTGCCAAGCTGGGCACCGTGCAAGCTGTGCTTTGTCTGTCTCTGAGATCCTTCCCCTGGCAGGGGACAGAAAGTTGCTCTTGCGTGGCATCTGAGAGAGGAGCTCAGCTTTGTGACACAGAGGAGCTGGGTCTGTTTCTCTCGGGCAGAATCCCATTTCCATGGTCAGTGAGGTGTTGGGAGGAGCTGTTGGTGTTGTTAATGAAGGAAGATGGAGAGAGAGGAGGAGGATCTGTGGTGCTGAGGGTGTGGGGAGGACTTGAGGAGGTGCTGCCACGGATCCTCCAGTGAGGGTGGAGGATCAAGGGGGAACAGGGCAGCTGCAGGTCTGGCTGCCCCTTTCACTCTCTCCTTGGCTTTAGGAGCTCCCAAATCATTTGGATCTGAAGCAGGAACTGGAGGAAGAGCCTTCAGGAGGACTCCTTAGCCCTTTGTGTGGACAAACAGCAGGGTCTGGCACGGTAAGGGAAAATTATTCCAGTGAGACGTCCCTCTGCACAGCGTTTCTTCCAGGAGCAGCTGTCCTTCCAGCTCTCTTTTCCTCCAGCATGCTTTGTCCCTCTCTCCAGCCTTCCCTCCTGCACTGACTCACCAATTTCCTCTCTTCCAGCACGCTTTTGCTTGGCTTTGCAAAAAACATCCTTTGTGCCCTCTCTGGGAGGTGGAATGGAAAAGGGAATTTTCCCCAAAGGGCTGGAGGCACTGCCCACTTTCACTCTCTTCCCAGTTCAGAACTTTAATTCATTCTGCTTTAGAAAACTTCATGGAATTGTGAAATTATTGGGGGGGGGGGGGGGGCGGGGGGGAAGGTTTGGGGTGTGTGTGGAATTGCTTTTAAACCCACTTTCCTTTTTATTTATAACTGCTGCACCATCCTGGAGCCTGACAGAGCGCGTTGGTGCCTTTGTTAGAGTCAGAGCAGCTATAACTCTTGTCTTCCCATTGGCAGCCCCTTGCAGCAATTCCCTGTCAGGCAGTGACCCAAGGAAGCACAAAGCCTGACACTCAGGGCTCTTACCCAGCATAAAGCCCCAGAAAAGTCTCTCCCTGGGAGATCAGTCTGTCCCTCCCCGGGAGAGCACGAAGCACAAGTGCTCTGTGTCTGTACACCTAGAGCACAACAGCTCAAATTTAAAAGCAAATAACCCCCAAAATTCTGCAGTTCCCAGGGCAGGGCTGTGAGAATTCCTGACGTTGTACTTGGGCAATTCCAGAGCGATGAAATAGAGTGAAATTGGATTTCACTCCCAGGTGGTGGAATCCTGTCTCAGGAGCTCCAAGCATGGTTCTTGATGTATCGCAGCTCTGGGATCCCTCAGTGTCACCATTCAGCTCCCGTTTGCCTCTGGGAGCTGAATTCAGCCCAGGGGCTGTGATTCCTCAGGAGAGCACAGCAGAACTCGCTGGTGGCTGTGGTGTCTTTAATTGATGATCTCTCTCCTGGGGAAGGACTGCTTGCTCCATTAGCACCTCCCTTAAAGGTCACCTTCTGGGCTGGATCTTTCTCTCTGACATTTGTCCACATTCAGCACGTAGGGAGAAATTAAGTTTGCAGATGTGACCTATGGTAACATTTCTGAAACAAATCAAAATGAATGTGCCAGGAAATATGGCTGAGGAACTGCTTGAAAGGTCAGTGTGCCAGTGAGATGAACATTTTTTTTCATTGAATGTGCAGCTCTGCTGAAGCATCCTCATAGCAATTGTCAGAGCATAAACTCTGTCCTGAAATTTGCCTTTGCTATTTACTGCCGAGAATGTTTGCACTCTTAAAAGCTTCTGGACTGACCACAGCGTTCAGACTGAAATAGGTTTATTGCATATGAAAAGGAGTTGAACAATTGCATTGTGGATATATTTATTCATTATATATTTATTTATTACATAATTCTATATAATATGTTTGAGTATTTTCATTATATATTTATTTATATATATTTGCACAGAAAGAAATACGTATACAACACATAAAATCTATAAAAACATATTTTTAAGAGTATTTGTAGGACACTTTTAGTCCTGTCCTGTGCAGTTGTGCAAAGGACCCGATGAGACCTACTCAAGGCAGGATTGTTTCGTGTCTGTGGGTGCTTAAGAGATGGAATGTTGGCTGTGCTGAAACAAGAGGGAAAATTCCCAGAGGATTTGCTGTCAGTGTTTAAAGCAGATGGGACTGATGTGTCCATGCAGTGGCACTGCTGGCACAGCCACCATGCCCCACGGCCTGGGGCTGGCCCAGGCTGGGTCGGTGTTGCTGCTCGCTGCAGCACTGAGCTGTGCCTGCTCTGGTTTGCTCTCCTGGCCCTGTCTGGAGGGCAGTGGAGCTCCAAGGGCTGCCTGTGCTCCCCAGGGCCATGGCTGAGCGGGTGCTGGTGATCGGCAGCGGCGGCAGGGAGCACGCCCTGGCCTGCAAGTTGGCGCAGTCCCCCCACGTGAAACACGTGTTTGTGGCTCCAGGAAATGCAGGGACAGCCGACAGTGGGAAAATCTCCAATTCAGGTAAAAGGGAGGCAGTCAATACTGGGTGAAGCAATCGGTGCTGCAGCAACTGAGCCAAACCCAGCGGGGAGGTCCCAGGTGGCTCTGTTTGGCTGATGCCACAAAGGGCTGAAGGCACAGATTTATTTCTGATTGAGTGTTTTGTTTCTGGATTTCAGAGCTGCCTCCTAAAACACCCTGCTGGATCCACTTTTAGCCTTGCTGCTGGAGCTAGCGAGGCTTGTATGAGCCTGATTTCTACACCTCATCTCTTCCATTTTGTGCTTGAATTCAGTGACCAATTCCAGTGAAACTTCACTCAGGAACAGAGGGCTCCAAGTTCTCAATTCTGAATAGAAACCTCTCTGTGTCTGCCCAGGCTGCTCAGCTAAATTCAGTTGCATCATGCCCTGGCTTTCTGTAGATCTTTGCTCAGATGTTGAAATTGAGTTTCTTTCCAAACTTCAGGTTTTATTTTTCAAAGTTGTTCTTGTTATGATAAGCAGCTTTTAAAAATATATCTTGGTTATACATGGCAAATCAAATCGATTGAATCAGTTAGCAGATGTGTATTCAAAACAGTAGTGCACGTTGGGGATGTTCCCTGCTCCTTTTGGGCTCTGTTATTATTCCATTGCTATTTCACTTCCCCCTTCGTGGGCTGTTTCTTGATTTTAATCACACTCTTAGGGAGAGGGGAAAAGGACATTCTCATCTCCTGTCTCTTCTTTAGCCTTTACAGTCACCATTTATTTATCTTTCCTTTTCAGCTGTATTAGTGAGCAATCACACTATTGTTATCCAGTTCTGCAAAGATCATAACATTGGCCTTGTGCTGGTTGGCCCAGAAGCTCTTTTGGCAGCTGGTAAGTTAATAAAATGATTAAATAAACTTAAGTTGACATAAAAATAGATATAAATAATAGAATAGTATCATAAATATCCATAATATAATAATATAAAGGAATAGAATGAGGTTGACAGGAAAAATGAGCTTTGAATTCTGCTTTAAAAGGGGAGGGGGTGACTGTGAGAGTGCTTAGCAACGCACAGAGCTGAGGAGTCTGAAAAGCACAGCTCGGTGGATATCCCACAGCTCGTTCTGAGGCTGAGTGGATGGTGTGGGGCACAGGAAGGTGCACCCAAGGGATGTGGGAATTGCCTTCTGTCCAACTCGCTGTCCCCAGGAGCACTGGGTGCTTGTGCTGTCTGTGTGGCTCAGGGATCGCGGACGCCTTGAGGGCGGCAGGAGTTCGGTGCTTCGGGCCCTGTGCCAGGGCAGCCCAGCTGGCCTGCAGCAGCAGCCGCAGCAAAGCCTTCCTGGAGCGGCACGGCATGCCCACGGCGCGCTGGAGAGCCTTCGGCGACGCTCAGGAGGCCTGCAGGTTCATCAGCAGGTACCTGTGCTGCCCGGGGCTCCTCTGCCCAGCTGCACTCAGCCCTTGGCTCCTTCTCAGCTCCTGTTCTGCCCCAGCAGTGCTGAGGTCAGGAGTTCTGTCCTCACAGACAGGCGATGAAGGTGCAGGTGTGGAGCTGCTGCAGCCCCTCTGCTCTGCAGCCAGCCTGGGAGAGCTGGGAGTGTCCTGCCTGGAGAGGAGAAGGACACAGGGAGAGCTCCGAGCCCCTGGCAGGGCCTGAAGGGCTCCAGGAGAGCTGCAGAGGGACTGGGGACAAGGGCTGCAGGGCCAGGAGGCAGGGAATGGTTGCCAGTGGCAGAGGGCAGGGCTGGATGGGATGTTGGGAATGAGGAATTGTTCCCTGGGAGGGTGGGCAGGCCCTGGCCCAGGGTGCCCAGAGCAGCTGTGGCTGCCCCTGGATCCCTGGCAGTGTCCAAGGCCAGGCTGGACATTGGGGCTTGGAGCAGCCTGGGACAGTGGCAGGTGTCCCTGCCCATGTCCCTGCCCACTGGGTGGGCTTTGAGGTCCCTCCCAACCCAAACCTTTTGTGATTCTGTGATTCTGTGACCTGCAGCAGGTTGATTTTTCTGATCCCAGCTCTTCTTCCCTCCCATCTGCTCCTTCAGGAAGCTCAATGAGCCATTTCAAAGACAAAAATTGGAATGGAGAAAAATATGTCAATGAATCTTTCTGTTAGTTAAGGGTTAAGAATCATTTCTAGCCAGACTGATAGCACCAAAATGTTCTCTGAGGATGATTTGGAAGGTTCTGGTCAAATATTCATAACTGAAGGAGAACAGTCTCATTTCTGTGCCTGTGGCTTGTGTTCCCACACTTCTTGTCTTCACTGGCAAATGCTCCATGTGGGATAAACCCGTGGCATTTGTGGGGTTTTTTTAATAAAACCAACCTTTTCATGGGTTTTGCTCTCTAACAACATCCAGTTTGTGTTGCTGCCACACGGAGACAATGCCAACACCTTCTCTGTCAGCAAGTGCAAGGCTCCAGAGGGAAAACTGTCCCAGCTGTGCCCAGCGAGCTGGGGACAAGGGGAGCCTGGTGTGAGCCTGCGTGGGTATAAACTGGGGGTGAGGTTTAACCGAACAGAAATCATCGTGTGGAAAGGAGAGTGAGGTGTTCTTTCAGGAAACAGGAAATTTGTGTGCAAAATCAGCCTTTCAAGAAACATTTTATTCGGCTGCTCACAGGCCAGAGGGTGACTGGGGAAAGGTAAAAGGCATTCATTAACATGGTGCTGCTTTGTTTTTTTTTTTTTTATTTCTAGATTTAGTTTGTGTTTCATAGTAAGTGGGGAAATTCTGGAGCTGCAGTGTGATAAGCTTTAAGAGATCCTTAATGTGCCAGACCTGACTCAGCCTTAAGCTCCCAACCCTGAGCAGAATTGCTGAGTGTTTCATGGCATTATCAGCTGTAATCTGATGGTGTAAAACCATAAATCACCAAGGAGTTCATCTGTCCAAGCCCGTGACAGGAATAAAAGAATAGCCTGGGAAGAAACTGGCAGGTGTTCAAAGGTCAGCGACCTGTCCAAGGATTTACACTGAGTTGGTGTCAGAACCAACAGCAGAATTGCTGAATTTCTGGTGCCCGCAGGGCTCCGAGTCCATCGCCTCTGGGACAGGATGGGCTAACAGGGAATGTGTTTTCCTGATGTGTCACTCTTCAATCCCTTGGGGAGAAAAGGGAGACTGTGGGAGGCATTCAGGAGCCAAAGAATAAATTCCCTGGATCCCCTGGATGCGTTTGGGATCCCTGACCCCACTCTGCTTTCCTTCAAGCACAGACTTCCCTGCGCGAGTGGTGCGGGCGCGGGCTCCAGCGGCCAGGAGAGAAGTGACCATTGCAGCCAGCAAGGAGGAGGCCTGCAGAGCTGTCCAGGAGATGATGCAGGTGCATAAATCCTTAATTCGTGCCTGGCACTCCAAGTCTTGGCATTCTGTGCTCTGGGTGTTGGTCATTCCAGCTACAGGAGCAAGTGCTTTTGGGAGAAACTTGTTCATTGGACTCAGGAATTTCCCTGCATCTCCTCAGATTCCTCCTGTGTGGGGACACAGAGTTCAGTTTGTGACTGAGCTCCTGTTCCAGCCTCGAGTCCCACTGCCCTGCCCCTCCAAATTGTCATTTTTCCTTGTCTGCCAGGCCTGCTAAGGAATATTTCAGTGTTGCCTCCTTGTGTCCAAATGAAATCCCACTGCCTTTCCCCACTGGCATTCCAGCAAACTGGGACTTCTCACATACACTGTTTTTTATGTTCAAAAGAGAATGAAGAGAGGGTTTAGGCAGTGCGTTCATGTTTGCTAACTGGGGATTTCTTTTGTTTTCTTTTGTTTTGTTTTTTATAGGACAGAATGCCTGGAGAGATGGTTGTTATTGAAGAACTGCTTCAAGGGGAAGAACTTTCTGTATGTGATTGATGGTGTGCTCTTGTGCTTTTACTCTTTGGCATTATTGCTGTGCTCCTGCAGGCACACCCAACTTTACTCTTTCAAATTTCTATTTTTTTTGTTGTTGTTTTACTTGCACTTTGAGGAATATGAATATATTGCACATGTATAACATGCAATCCAAGCACTGTGCCATGCTAATTAAGGCAAGTTGTCAGTAGCTTTTTCTTCTACATTAACAATGACCTTGCATTTATAGTGGTTATTTTAGGGGGAAGATGGTTTTTCTTTATCCTGAAGTGACCCAAAACATGTTTGCATGGGCTTTGCCTTGGTAATTCTTACATCAATAACTTTGTGCTGACATTTAGTGCCTCTTTCAGACTATTCACAGGCCAGAGGACAGGCATGTGTCCATGTGATTGAGAGGTCAAAATCTGATTCATCCAAAGGGAATTGTAATGAGAGCCACCATTTCTCTTGGTTCTTTAAACATGAGAAAGAAACAATGAATCCTTCAGGTCAACGGGCTTGTAGCAGAAGAAATGGATCCTACTGGGTTCTGAGAAATTCTTTACTCAGAGGGTGGGCAGGCCCTGGCCCAGGGTGCCCAGAGCAGCTGTGGCTGCCCCTGGATCCCTGGCAGTGTCCAAGGCCAGGCTGGACATTGGGGCTTGGAGCAACCTGGGACAGTGGGAGGTGTCCCTGTCATGGCAGGGCTGGCACTGGATGGGCTTTAAGTCTGGGATCCTTCCAGTCTGGAATTTTGCAATTCCTACATTTCCCAGCAGAACTGAGCCTCAGCCTGTGCCCAGCAGTGCTGTCCCTCAGGGCAGGCTGCTGGGGCTGCTGGGGCTGCTCTGGCCGTTGTGACCGTTGTGACCATGTGACCGTGGTGTCTGCTATGGCCGTTGTGGCCGTTGTGGCCACTGCCACTGCTGTGACCGTTGTGGCCGTTGTGGCCGTTGTGGCCGTTGTGGCCATTGTGGCCGTTGTGACTGTTGTGGCACTTGTGGCACTTGTGACCGTTGTGGCCGTTGTGGCTGTTGCGACCACTGTCACCACTGTGACTGTTGTGGCTGTTGTCCCTGCTGTGACTGTTTCTGACCCTGTCTCTCCCCACATTTCTGACTGTCCCTCCCCACATTTCTGACTGTGTCTCTCCCCACATTTCTGACCGTGTCTGTCCCCACATTTCTGACCCTGTCCCTTCCCACATTTCTGACCGTGTCTGTCCCCACATTTCTGACCCTGTCTCTCCCCACATTTCTGACTGTGTCTGTCCCCACATTTCTGACTGTCCCTCCCCACATTTCTGACTGTGTCTCTCCCCACATTTCTGACTGTGTCTGTCCCCACATTTCTGACTGTGTCTGTCCCCACATTTCTGACTGTGTCTGTCCCCACATTTCTGACTGTCCCTCCCCACATTTCTGACTGTGTCTGTCCCCACATTTCTGACCGTGTCCCTCCCCACATTTCTGACTGTCCCTCCCCACATTTCTGACCCTGTCTGTCCCCACATTTCTGACCCTGTCTGTCCCCACATTTCTGACCCTGTCCCTCCCCACATTTCTGACTGTGTCCCTCCCCACATTTCTGACTGTCCCTCCCCACATTTCTGACCCTGTCTCTCCCCACATTTCTGACCCTGTCTGTCCCCACATTTCTGACCCTGTCTCTCCCCACATTTCTGACCGTGTCTGTCCCCGCAGTGCTCCTGTTTCACCGACGGGGTCACCGTGGCCTCCATGCCCCCGGCTCAGCCCCACAAGCGGCTGCTGGACGGGGAGCAGGGCCCCAGCACGGCAGGGATGGGAGCCTATTGCCCTGTGCCCCAGGTACAGCCCCTGCTCCCCCCAGCTCTGCTCAGCACAGCCCTTTAAGGCCCCTCTGCTTCCCACCCCAATGTCTTCTGGAGTGCATCCCAGGGCTCAGACCTTCACACTCATTCTTTGGGCTTCCATCAGGCACTGTTGTGTGGAGCAGCCTCTCTTTTACCTCTTCCATTATTCCTGAGCTTGGTGTTTCTCTGCTCCCATCAGCATCACGCCAAAATTCCCAGCACAGTTCCCTGTGTGCCTGGGATCTCTGTGCACTCTTCCATTGTTCCTGCACTTGGTGTTTCTCTGCTCCCATCAGCATCACACCAAAATTCCCAGCACAGTTCCCTGTGTGCCTGGGATCTCTGTGCCCTCTTCCATTATTCCTGACCTTGGTGTTTCTCTGCTCCCATCAGCATCACGCCAAAATTCCTGGCAGAGCTCCCTGTGTGCCCAGGATCTCTGTGCTCTCTTCCATTATTCCTGAGCTTGGTGTTTCTCTGCTCCCATCAGCATCACACCAAAATTCCTGGCAGAGTTCCCTGTGTGCCCAGGATCTCTGTGCTCTCTTCCATTATTCCTGCACTTGGTGTTTCTCTGCTCCCATCAGCATCACACCAAAATTCCCAGCAGAGCTCCCTGTGTGCTCCCTCTGTGCCCTGAACATAACCTGGCAGTTGCTGTTGGGTCTAAGCACTGCTCTGAATCAGCTGCTCCAACACACCATCAGAAGGGGTTTCTCCAGGAGCACAAACACTCTGACTGTGCTCAGCCCAGCTTGCCAGTCCCAGACCTCCTGAAGAACCACCCAAAGCACCTCGGGAGGCAGAGGAGTGGAATTTCCACTTCCACATCCTTCAGGCAGCAGCACCCCCGGGGAAGGAGCAGGGCTTGGGTGGGACAGCAGCAAACAGCTCAGGTGTATCCCCATGCCACTCGTGCCAGCGAGGGCAGCAGTGCCATCCCTGCCTCAGGGAGTTTGATTTGCTTGGCAGGTTCCAGAAGCTCTCCTGGAGCACATCAGGGATGCAATCCTCCAGCACATCGTGGACAGCATGAGACAAGAAGGAGCAGCCTATGCAGGTGAGGGAGCACCTGAAACCAAGGGAAGCCCCTGTGCAGGTCATTTCCATTGTCAGGGGCTGCTCCTGAATTGCAAATGCTGTTTGTTTAAAAACAGCTCATTTTTCATGCAGTGTTAAGCCTCACTCATTGGGTTCACAGCTCTTTGTTTGGGAGAGAACTTTGGTCTTTTCTCCCTAAAGCACAATGATTTTATTAAATATTTTTAATTAAAACAGATTTTTTTGCAATTCAGGGCATAACAGATACTTCAGTCCTGCTCTACTGCTCACTCCTATGTACAGCAATGTCCATTTTCTTCAGATCTTTAGCCTGAGGCTGTTTTGGAAAAGGCAGGTGGTGCCCACAGGTCTCACTTAACACCAAGGGCTGCTGTTGGCACTGAAGAGATCTCAGACCTCTAAAGAGTTGGGCTCTCCCACCTCCATCTTTAGTCTCTGCATTTTGGGGCCTTTTTTACAATGCCTGAGAAAGAGTGGAGTGGGAGTTGAGTAAGGGTGGAATGGGATTTGAGTAAGAATGGAGTTGGGTGCATGATGCCAGAGAACCTTGGCTCTGTGGGATTTAAAATGTGTGCCAGGTTCCTCTGGTGGCTGCTTGTCACTTTTGTGGATCTTGAGGAATTCTTAGGACTTGCATCCAAGTGCTTGCAGAACTCTTGCTCCTAATTCCTTCTGACTTGCACAAATGAATCCCACACTCCAAAATTCTGTTTCATTTAAAAGAGTTTTGAAAGAAAGAAAGAAATGTTGAAGTTCATTTGCTTGGCTGTGCTCTTTGCGTCCAGGTGTGCTGCAGACAGGTCTGATGCTGACCAAAGAGGGGGTGAAGATTTTAAATTTTAAATGCCAGTTTGGGGATCCTCAGTGTCAGGTGAGTGGAACACACAGGAAAATTAAAGATGCTCCATTCTTTTATCTCTTCTTGTTGTATTTTAGGGAAAGATCTGAATGTGAACATCTTAGACAATGTCTGAGTTAACTTGAATTGAATTGAAATTCACTACTAATCCTGTGAATTATTAGTGAAAGGCTTTAAGTTCAAACACTGTTCCTCAGATTTTGTTTTTCTGGAGAGAAGCAGAATGGGAGGGGCCTAAATTCTCATTCCTTGTACATAAGCTCACCCCTTGTGTTTCTAAGTTCATGACCCGTGCCAAAAGATGCTGCAAATTGAACGCTCACCCAGAGTTTCCAAATCTACTGCCTCGGCACATACAGATTTTTTCCATCAACTGAACTTTCCCTAAGGTGAATTTCAGCAAGCCAGCAAAATAAAATTAACTTTCATCCCTGTGAAAACTTTCTACAGGTAATTCTCCCTCTGCTTAAAAGCGATTTTTACGAAGTGATTCAAGCAACAATTGATGGCAAACTCTGCAGCTCCATGCCAGCCTGGTCGGAGAACAGAACTGCTGTGTGTGTGGTCATGGCCAGCCCAGGATACCCAGGGGACTCTGCCAAAGGCACGGAGGTGACAGGTAACCCTGGGGGGCTGTTAATGATCTCATTACAGCCTATCCTTCCGTGGGCTTGGGTTTCCCTCTGCTCCCAGAGGTCTGCACAGCTTCTCTGGATCCCCTGGAGCCTGCCCTCCTGTCCCTGGGGAAGGAATGCTCCTCACTGAGATCTCTCACCTGCAGAGTTCAGTGTGCTCCGAGCTGCTGCTGAGCCCGGGAGGGACTGGGCAAGGGTGGGATTGCTGCTGGGGAAGGGTGGGATTGCTGCTGAGCCAAGGAGGGGCTGGGGAAGGATGGAATTGCTGCTGCTGAGCTAAGGAGCTGCTGGGCAAGGATGGGATTCTGTCCTCCTGGAGCAGCCGTGCCCCGGCCATGGGCAGCACTCACAGCCTGCCAGGAACGGGAGGCAGGGCTGGCAGCACTCCTGAGCTTTCCTGGCTGGGATCCCTCGCCAGGAGCTCCAAGGAGCTCAGCCTGTGCCCAAGCGAGGGACAAGGGTGACACCTCAGGGCCTGGGAGCTCAGAAACAGGAGCGGAGCAGCCTCCTCCGGCTGCCCCGGGACCCCAGAGTGGGGCACCTTCCTCACAGGGCTCGGGGGAAAGGTGGGCATGGAGACCTTCTGTATTCATAGAGGTATTCAGTATTAACTCAGATATTAGACACAGACACTCCGTATTCACACAGTCAGTCAATAGTCATTTAGATATTCATCACAGATATTCTGTATTCATAGAGGTATTCAATATTAACTTAGATGTTAGACACAGACACTCAATATTCACAGATAGTCAATAGTCATTTAGATGTTCATCACAGATATTCTGTATTCATCGAGGTATTCATTATAGATTTTCAATAGTCATTCAGATATTAGATATAGATATTCTATATACGTATATTTGGTATAGATGTTCAATATTCACTTGGATATTAGATATAGATATTTAGTTTCCATATGGATATTTTATATAGATATTCAATATTCATAACAATATTTGCTATAGATATTCAATATTCCCATATGTGTCCAATATCCATATAGATATTAGATACAGGTATTCTATATTTGTATGGCTATTTGCTACAGACATACAATATTTGTACAGATATTAGATATAGATATTCAATATTCATATAGACATTCAACACAGATATTCAATATTCATACACACATTCAATATTCATCTAGATATCAATATCCATATAGATATACAATAGAGATATTCAGGATTCATACAGGCATTCAATATTCATTTAGATATCAATATCCATTTGGGAATTTGGTATGGATATTCAGGATTCACACAGGCATTCAATATTCATTTAGATATCAATATCCATAGAGGTATTCAGGATTCACACAGGCATTCAATATTCCATTCCTCTGGCCCAGTACTCCTGGTTGAGGGTCCCATGGAGATGTTTGCAATGTTTAAGAGCAGAGGGAACTGTTGCAGAAGCGTTTCCTTCCTGCTCAGCTCCTGCCCTGCCAGTGCCACCCTCTCCTGGTGCCAGGCCACCCCAGCACCTCAGCAGCTGGCCAGGGCTCCCAAATTTTGGCAGCTCCCTGGGGACCCTCCATGGCCCAGGGAGGGTTTCTGCTGCTGAGTTCTCCCCAGCCACCCTCCTCTGCCAGTTCCCTCCCGATTTATTTGGTGTTGTCAGTGATATCCTGGGGAATTCTGCATTTCTGGAAATATCCAACCCAGAGAATGAATTGAATCCCTCTGTTCCTGAACTCCCATCCACTGCCCACACTCAGGAGCTTCACTTTTTCCAGGCTGATTTTCATACCTTTAGGATATGGTTAATCACAAAAAAAAGACAATGAAACCAGTGGAATTCAATTCATTCTTTTATTAGTATCCTCCACTTCGGAGTTCCATGGGATTGATTAGTTTTTATTCTCTTTTTCACATTGACTCATGCATTTTTAGACAATGCTCTCAGGGGTGCACAGGGTAGGACTGTTGGGGTGTCTGTGCAGGGCCAGCAGTTGGACTGGGTGATCCTGGTGTGTCCTTCCCGCTCAGCATATTCTGTGATTCTCTGACTTTCATGGCTTGACCAACTTTTTATTCTGGAGTATTCCTTAAAACACAGTGCAAAGGGGTTGGATTTCCATTGCAGCAGCGCCAGGGGGAAGAATCTCTCGAGCCCATGAGGAGAAAACTGCTTGGTTTTCATCTCTCCAGGTGATGGCAGCAGTTCCTCCTTTTCCCTTTTCCTCCCCTCTAAACAGGAATCTAAAAAAACCCCAAAACTCTGAAGCGTTTCACTTCCCGGTGTCAGAGCAGCCACCTGTGAGTGTGTGTGGAGCTCCAGCTCCTGGCGCTGTAGGGAATTGTGTGGACGGGGCAGGATGGGAGAGTGGGGCAGTGCTGAGTGACATCAGCGTTGATGGTTTAATGCCAGGGAGAGGGGAGAATCCCAGCAGGACATGGCTGTGCATTGTGATTTCCTGCAGGAAACCCTGCACAAATTATTCCCAGTTCCCAAGGGGAGCACAGCTTCCCTGGCACAGGGTGGGGATCTGTGCTGTGATGGTTCCTGGGTCCCTCATTTCTGTTCCTGTGGATTTCTTTCCTTAGGTTCGGGATGCCTCAGATGTGGGCATTAGGAGAGAGTCCATGGAGGCAGCAGGATGAGCAGAGGGATGGAGAGCTGTGCTGGGAGGAAAGGCTGCGAGAGTTGGGATTGTTCAGCCTGGAGAGGAGAAGCTTTGGGCTGAGCTCAGGGTGGCCTTGCAGGGCCTGAAGGAGCCCCAGGAAAGATGGAGAGAGACAATTTCCAAGGGATTGATTCCTGGTTTTTTTGGGCTTCGGGGTTTTTTAGATTCCTCTTTGGAGGGGAGGAAAAGGCAAGAGAAGGAACTGCTGCCATCACCTGGAGAGATGAAAACCAAGCACAGTTTTCTCCTCCTTACGGCTCTAGAGATTCTTCCCCCGGCGCTGCTGCAATGGAAATCCAACCACTTTGCGCTGTGGTTCTGTGATTCTGCCAACAGAGAATGTGATTCCAAACCCTCAGAGCATTCATTCCCTTCGCTTTTGCAGGGCTTCCGCAAGCCGAGGAGCTGGGGCTGCAGGTGTTCCACGGGGGCACGGCACTGAAGGATGGCAGGGTGGTGACGAGTGGTGGCAGAGTCTTGTCCGTCACTGCTGTCAAGCAGGACCTGATGGAAGCCCTGGGAGAAGCCAACAGGGCCGTGGCCACCATCCACTTCCAGGGGGCCACGTTCAGGAGGGACATCGGGCACCGCGGCCTGCGGCTGCTCCGACAGCCTCTGTACGTGAGCCCGGCCCTGGCACGGGGAGCCCTGCCCAGATGTTCCCTGCTGCCTCGCACATCTGGGCCAGCCCTGAGGGGCCCTGCAGGAAGGGTCCCGGCTGCTGCCAGCACGTCCTTCCCTCTCCACAGGGCCCTGACATACAAGGACAGACACGTGGCAGCTGTGACCAGGGACCTTTGGAGCCATCTGCCACAAACATCAGCTCTAAGAGGCACCAGGGCAGGTAGGACTGGGAAGAACCTGGGAATTCCCTCAGTCTATTGGGTCTTGTTTCCCAGGGAAGTGGGCCATGCTCTCCTGGCATTGAAACTGAGCTTGGCAAGCTGGGCTGGGATCAGCAAAAAGACAGAAAATTCATTTCTTTCTTGGCACTCCTCTTATGATGAATTACGAATGCCTGCCTTGCCATGGAGGTGATTGTGCTTCTTCAGGGTGCAGAACGGGGAGGAACAGAATAGAAATAACAGAAATTAATAAATAACAGTAATAAAAACCCTAGAGAAAAGGAGGCTCAGGGGAACCTTGTGGCTCTGCACAGCTCCTGCCAGGAGGGGACAGCCGGGGGGGTCGGGCTGTGCTGGCAGGGAACAGGGACAGGAGGAGAGGGAACGGCCTCAGGCTGGGCCAGGGGAGGCTGGGCTTGGACACCAGGAGCAATTTCTCCATGGAAAGGGCGCTCAGGCCTTGGCAGGGCTGCCCAGGGAGCTTTGCAGTGCCCATCCCTGCAGGTGTCCCAGCAAGGCCTGGCCGTGGCACTCAGTGCTCTGGGCTGGGGACAAGGTGGGCATGGGGCACAGCTTGGGCTCCTTGGGCTGGGAGGGCTTTTCCAGCCCCAGGGATCCTGGGATTCTGTGGTAGTTTGCAGTTCTTGTCTTGGTGAGAGTTTTGGCTCTTTATTTCCCATCAATCTGATCCTTGCCATGTTTGGACTCAGCAGGAGGAGGCTTTGCTGCTTTCTTTGACCTGAAGGCATCTGGCTACGATGATCCCATCCTGGTGTCTCAGACCAAGGGCCTTGGGGACAAACTGCAGGTGAGTGGCAGCTCCTGTGCAGCAAAGCAGATGTCACCTGCCAGGGCTGCTTTAGTGCCACAGCCAGTGCCACCCTCTGCACCCTCCTGAGCTCTGCAGACACACTGAGTCCCCTGGAGTGGGCACCTCGACTTTGTCAGTGGTCATTTGAGCAAGGCATGGGCTCATTGTATTGACAATGGGGATATTTTGTGATTGAATGATAATAGATCAAGAGTTTAGCTGAACACCTGGGACACTAAAAACCAGAATTTTTGCTATAAAATAGAGGATCTGTTGGCTTTGAGAAAGATCTGTTTGGAGAAGCACAGGGAGGGGTTTGAGATGGGAACTGGCAGACTCAGCCCAACAAATTGTGTGTGGAGAGGGAGCTCAGGTACCTCTGTCAGGGCACTGGGGAAAGGAAGGATGGAGGAAATAGACATGAAAGGGGAGCAAAAGCCAAGAGAGAAAGAATTTGAGTTACCCAAAACCACACGGGATAAGTTGAGGGATCTATTTATGGATTGAGTTGGGATCAATTGAGCCAGGGATCTATTTATGGATTGAATTGGGATCAATTGAGCCAGGGATCTATTTATGGATTGAATTGGGATCAATTGAGCCAGGGATCTATTTATGGATTGAATCAGGATAAGCTGGCCCTGGGATTTATTTATATATTAAATCAGAGGATTTCCAGCCATCAGGAGAGGAGAGATCTCAGGTTCTTTTCACTGTCAAGCACAGCAAAGTCATGTTTTTCAAACTGGTGTTTCTGCCTTTAATGCCAGGACAACAAACAGCAGAGACTGAGCAGAATCATCCCCAAGGTCTCTTGCAGTCTCACATGCTCGGACACCTCTGAGCATGAAAAGTGCTTGTGAGTCTTTGCTCACAAGGCTCTTGGGAGTCTTTGCTCGCCTGCTTGGCACACAGACATTCCCAACTGTGTTTCCTGACTGTTCCCAAGGTTCTTCTGTGGCCATGGGAGGCCTGTTCCCACAGCACTCCTAAATGCAGCAGCCAGGAAAATCAATCCGTGAGGCAAGGCCACGCTGGCTTGGCTGCTGCTCCCTCTCTGTTGGGAATCCAGGGATATTTATCCTCCTTTTCCCCTTGCCCATCCCTCTGTTCTGGGCTCTTCTGCACAGGTGGAACTGTGTCAGTAAAAGGAACCTCCTTGAAAATTTATCCCCTGACAATCTTAAAGGTCTTTTCCACCCTAAATCATTTTATCATTTTATAATTCTGTGATCCCTGTGCAATCTTTGTGCCATTGCAGCCCTGTGAGATGAGCAGGAGGCTCTGGGGTATCTCTGAGAGCTGCAAATGTCAGCATTTGATGGGAGCCACCACATCTGACCCAGGTTTGATTAGCTGTGAAACGCAGACACCTTGAGAAATTCTCCTAAAACCAAACAGCAACTTCCCTGAGGGAACTCTGTGCTTTATCAAAGACCTGCCAGGGCCTGAAGGGCTCCAGGAGAGCTGCAGAGGGACTGGGGACAAGGCATAGAGGGACAGGAGGCAGGGAATGGTTGCCAGTGGCAGAGGGCAGGGCTGGATGGGATCTTGGGAATGAGGAATTGTTCCCTGGGAGGGTGGGCAGGCCCTGGCCCAGGGTGCCCAGAGCAGCTGTGGCTGCCCCTGGATCCCTGGCAGTGGCCAAGGCCAGGCTGGACATTGGGGCTTGGAGCAGCCTGGGACAGTGGGAGGTGTCCCTGCCCATGGCAGGGGTGGCACTGGGTGGGCTTTAAGGTTCCTCCTAACCCATTCCATGATTCTATTATAATATTCCAAAAAGCAAACAAAAAACTATAAATCCGAAAATTAAATTTCTGGGTAGCTGTAGCTGGAATTTGAACTAATATTAAAAGAAGCAAAACAGATTTTTCTTTCCTTTTTTCTGCAAGAAAATGAGCTGTTTCCTCTTGATTTAAACTACATAATGCAGGAGGTTCTGTCCTCCATGAAAGTCCTGTAGTGATTCCTTTCAGAGAACAGAAGGTTTCTGCTGATGTCACAGATTAATTTCTATGTGAGTTTTGCCTGTTTCCTGTTCCCACCATGTTTTTCAGGTTGCCCAGGTCTGTAAGAGACACGACACCGTGGGGCAGGACCTGGTGGCCCTGTGTGTCAATGAGCTCCTGGCTCAGGGAGCTGAGCCCCTCTTCTTCCTCAGCCACTTGGCAAACTGTGGCAAACTCGATGCTGAAGCGATGGAAACCATCAAAGAAGGGATAGCTGAGGCTTGCAGGAGTGCAGGGTGTGCTTTCCTGGGTATGGACCCCCCTCTCCTCTGGGATTTGAGGGTTCTGAGGTTGAATTTAGCACTAGAGAGATGGACTTGGAAGGCAGAGGCACAATGTGGCACTGGAATTGTTGTTTTCTGTTTGGTGGGAAAAAGTTGAGATTTTGGGCTTAAATTCTTCCTTGTCTGTAAAATGGGATGGCACAGAGAGATGAGGTTTAGTGTGTGCATTTGGATCCTTCTTCTTCCTTCTTTATCCCTGGACAAAGCAGAACAGGACTGAAGCTTCATGTTCTTCAAGTGTTCAAGTTTTCCTTCCCTCTCCCATACTCAGTCCTGGCAGGGAGGTGCCACATGAGTACATGAAATAATAATGATAAAAACGCTGCTCCTTTCATGAGGCTTTGTTTTGTTGGAGTCTTGAGCTCAAGTAAGAAACCAAGAAGGATTTTTAAAAGATATCTGATGTTCTTCTTAGGCTGCTTGTCCCTGCAGCTCTCTGGGATGTGCTGCTTGCTTTAGGAGGTGCCAGAAATTTTAAATGGTCTTTCCTAATGGCCTTGTGCTGAGGGAGGGCAGGGATAGATGGGATATTGGGAGGGAATTCCTGGCTGTGAGGGTGGGCAGGCCCTGGCCCAGGGTGCCCAGAGCAGCTGTGGCTGCCCCTGGATCCCTGGCAGTGTCCCAGGCCAGGCTGGACAGGGCTTGGAGCAGCCTGGGACAGTGGCAGGTGTCCCTGCCATGGCAGGGGTGGCACTGGATGAGGTCTCTTCCATCCCAAACCATGCTGGGCTTCTGTGGCTCTGAAATGAACACCAAGCCCGTTCAGGAGGCGCTGACCCCTCTCTCCCCTCACAGGTGGGGAGGTGACAGCAGTGGCAGCTCCGTGTCCCCCTGGGCACTGTGACCTGGCCGGGTTTGTGGTGGGAGCGGTGGAGCGAGGCCAGAGGCTGCTGGGGCTGCCGAGAGCTGCCGAGGGGGATGTGCTCCTGGGGCTGGGCTCTGACGCCATCCATGGCCGCGGCTTCGGCGTCGTGCGGAACATCCTCCTCACGTCCTCGTTGCGCTGTTCCTCGCCAGCGCCGGGCAGCTGCGGGGCCTGCACTCTGGGTGGGCTCTCCTTCTTCCCAAGGGATTGCATGGCCAGGGAATGCTGTTCCCATGGGGTGGGCTCTCCTTCTTCCCAAGGGATTGCATGGCCAGGGAATGCTGTTCCCATGGGGTGGGCTCATCAGCCTTGGGGCTCGCTGTCCCCTGCTCTGCAGAGTGGGCAGCACCTCTTCCTGCTCCCCACTGCTGCTGCAGGGCTGGGAGAGAGGGCTCAGGGAAGTGTTCCCACAAAACAGCCCCTGGCCCCTGAAACCAATGGATTGAATTCAGCCTGGGGAAGGGAAGGCTCTGGGAGACCTCAGAGCCCCTGCCAGGGCCTAGAGGGGTTACATAAAGGAAGAACGACTGAGACAGGCCTAGAGTGACAGGGCAGGGGGAATGGGTTTAAACTCTCAGAGGGCAGGGCTGGATGGGATGTTGGGAATGAGGAATTGTTCCCTGGGAGGGTGGGCAGGCCCTGGCCCAGGGTGCCCAGAGAAGCTGTGGCTGCCCCTGGATCCCTGGCAGTGTCCAAGGCCAGGCTGGACATCGGGGCTTGGAGCAGCCTGGGACAGTGGGAGGTGTCCCTGCCATGGCAGGGGTGGCACTGGATGGCCTTTAAGATCCCTCCATCCCAAAGCTGTGATTTTCTGATTCTAAACCTCTCTTGCCATTTTAAGCACAAGGACTGAGCTGGCACTGTTGTTTGCAGGAGATGTTTTGCTGACCCCAGGGAAAATGTTCAGCCCAGCTCTGCTGCCTGTCCTTCGCTCGGGGCACGTGAAGGGCTTTGCCCCCACAGCCGAGGGGCTGCTGGGGGGCATCTCCAGGCTCCTGCCCGAGCACCTCAGCGCCATCCTGGGTAAGGACCTGAGCTGTTCCTGTGGGACAAAGCTCGGGCACAGCACAGCCTTGACCTTTCAGCTTCAGCTGCACAATCCTCAGAAATGTCTCTGCACAACTGGAGACTGAACACCCCCAAGCGGGTGCTTTTCTAAGGGGGTCCCAAAACCATTCCTGTTCCAAGCCATGAGCACCACTCTTTTGCTGGAGAAGGGAAATTCCAGAGGAGTTTAAGGGCAGCACATCTTTAGGACAAAAGGTGTCAGAGAGCATTGTGTGTTCCTCAGGACCCCTCTCCATATTAAACATTTGGACCAAACTGTAAGGTTTGGTGAGAAAATTAATTCACATGATTTTCTCCACACACACACACACACACACACACACACACACACACACACATTTAATGCCATTTTTTGGTAGCTTCCCTGCAATATCTGACATTGGTAAGGCAGAACTTTTTCTGATGAAGCCAAAATTGGGCAAAGAATTCAAAAGTTTGAAATAGCAAAGAAAACTGTGCTCATATGAGTCTGAAAATACTGTGGGGATGAGGAGGGGGAAAGAAAGTGTCTGTGTGTGGGGCTGTATTTCTCTAGAATGTAATTGGAAAGAAAGAAATGTCTAAGGCCAGGTTGGACATTGGGGCTTGGAGCAGCCTGGTCCCTGCCCATGGCAGAGGATGGACTGAGATGGGCTTTAAGGTCCCCTCCAACCCAAACCATTCAGGTTGGACACCAGGAGCAATTTCTCCATGGAAAGGGCACTCAGGCCTTGGCAGGGCTGCCCAGGGAGCTTTGCAGTGCCCATCCCTGCAGGTGTCCCAGCAAGGCCTGGCCGTGGCACTCAGTGCTCTGGGCTGGGGACAAGGTGGGCATGGGGCACAGCTTGGGCTCCATGGGCTGGGAGGGCTTTTCCAGCCCCAGGGATCCTGGGATTCTGTAAAACAAGAATTGGTTTCTATCAGCTCTTGTAACACACCACTGTCATTGCAGATAATAATTAATAAGAAACATTTTGATCACACAAATTTCAATCCTTTCCAGATGCTCTCAGTTGGAAGATCCCTGAAATCTTTTGCTGGCTCTACAAGGAGGGGAACCTCTCTGCAGAGGAGATGGCTCAGACCTTTCCTTGTGGGATTGGGGCTGTCTTGGTCGTGCAGAAGGACCTGGCCCAGCACGTTCTCCAGGACATCCAGAGGCAGCTGGAGGAGGCCTGGCTGATTGGGAAGGTGGTTGCCCCTTGTCACACAGGTGAGCAGGTGTCCTCCTTGGGGACTGAACAGACCCCTTGTTCCAAAGCTGGTGTCGCTCACACCATTTCCCGTTGTTTCGCTGGGCTGGAGGCTACTGGACACCTCCATGTCTCCATTTCAGTGTGAAATCCATGAGAAGTGAGCTCTTGTTGTAGAGCAGCAGTACCTGCACAACCTCTTCCCCCTCCCTGAGGCTTCAGGAAATCCCCCTGCTGTCCCAAACGTTTGTGGGTATTTTAGCACACTCATGGGAATCAACTCCCCTCCTGCCCAGCCCCTTCCCAGCTCACACAGATGCATGGAGAGGTTGAGGATAGGCCACAGCTTTGTCCACTCATGTGTGCTGGTCACTCTGAATCCTGTGTGTCACTGATTGACATCCAGCAGGACGTGAGCCCAAATCCCTCTGCAAACCCAGCCTTTGGGCAGCCCAAATGTCACCTCAGCTCCATCAGCATCGGTTTGGTATCCTTTTGCTACATGAGAGGTATAAAAGATGGGACTAATCCTTGAGAAGGCTATGCCTGGGCCTTTGTGAACAACTCTGTGAGCAGCTAACACCAGAGACCAGCACAGCTCCTGGGATTTGGCTTCTTCAAGCACTGAATCCCTTGGAGCTCCATCAGTGCTGGTGTCAATTCATTGCTGATACGGTTTCTTGTGTTGAAACTGATTTTGAATAAACGACACAAAGGCAGTTTAGAAGGAAAGGCAAAATCTCTACTTTCCTCCTGTGTTTGGAGCAGGCTCTCCCATTGAAGTGCAGAATCTCGCAGAGGCCCTGCAGCTGAGCAGCCCTCGGCAGCTGCTGAGTGACACCACGGCCGAGAGGCAGCCCCAGCCCAGGAAGAGAAAGGTGAAAGTGGCTGTTCTTGTCTCTGGAACAGGTGAGCTGTCCCTTGTCCCGGCACAGAGAATGTCCTTCCACAAGAGGGGCTGCATTCAGGGCTGTCCACCTTGCCCTTGTGCCAGTGACATCCACAGACCCTTCAAAGTGCAGGCTGGCGCTGTGCCTGCAGGTCAAGGAGCTGTGCTGCACTGCTGGGAAATGGAGCTTTAGCAGTGCCCCCACCCTCAGCCCTGCTGGGAACAGCAGATCTCTGTCAGAGCAGCAGCTGAGAGCCCCTCCCAGGGCCAGGGCTGCTCATCTGTCCCCCACCCCTTGCTCTCTCCCCTTTGCTGCAGGCACGGCCCTGTCGGCGCTCATCGGCTCTGCCAGGGAGCCAGGCAGCTGTGCCCAGCTGGTCCTGGTCATCTCCACCAAATCCGGAGTGGAGGAGCTACGGAATGCGGCCCGTGCTGGGATTCCCACCAGGGTAAGGACACATGCTCCCTTTTCCTTTCTCTTCCCTGCTGCTGAGCCCGGGGCTGCTCACAAAATGCTTGCTGAGCATTGAGCTTTCACTTCAGTGGGGCACTTTCCCCATGGATCCGTGCATGGAGCACAGAGCTGCTGAGCTGGAGGGAGGGGCAGAGCTGGGAGTCCTCCCTGGGCTCTGGGAGCCTTTCCCAGCCCGGCAGGGAGTGCTCCACCCCAGAGTTAGGGAGGGATTTAAATGGATGGTTTGGGTGAGATTGCAGCCCATGAGTCTCAAGCTTTGGCTGAAATCAGTCAAACTTCAGGTTCTGCAAAGCACAGGAAAGTTTTGTCTCCAGGGTTTATCCCTCCTTAGAATCACAGAATCCCAGGGTGGTTTGGGTTGGAAGGGACCAAAGCCCATCCAGTGCCACCCCTGCCATGGCAGGGACACCTGCCACTGTCCCAGGCTGCTCCAAGCCCCAATGTCCAGCCTGGCCTTGGACACTGCCAGGGATCCAGGGGCAGCCACAGCTGCTCTGGGCACCCTGGGCCAGGGCCTGCCCACCCTCCCAGGGAACAATTCCTCATTCCCAACATCCCATCCAGCCCTGCCCTCTGCCACTGGCAACCATTCCCTGGCTCCTGTCCCTCCACACCTTGTCCCCAGTCCCTCTGCAGCTCTCCTGGAGCCCTTTAGGCACTGGAAGTGGCGCTCAGAGCCTTCTCTTCTCCAGGATGAAAACCTGTGTCCCACATTGTGCCATGTCCCTTTTAGTGACATCACACTTTTCTCCTGCCTGTGGGCCACGGAGCAGCTCCTTGGGACAGGAATTTGTCCTGGTTTGTTCCATAAAATCCCCTGGCAAGGACCATCAGCATCGTCTGAGAACATTCTATAACTTGGGATGTCAAATGCAGGAACTCCCCCTTCTGACATCAATGGGTTTGAGCAGTTGTTTTCACAGCTGTGCACAGATGGAAATAAACCCTGCTAGAGGCTGTCCCTGCATGGAAAGGGTTCAGCAGCTTCCTCAGCCCTCAGATAGATTCACGTGGCATTTTTCTGACTCATCTCTAAAAAAGAAAGTATCAAAATTCACTCACATTTTCACAGACAAGAGCACGAGGCTCTCTGAACCCCTTGTTTGAAGGCCCTCATGAGAGTCAGGAATCAGCACCCACCTGGGAGCTGAGCATGAGAGGAGTGGTAGAAATAAAGGAGCTCCTCCTCCTGCCCTTCCCCACAGGGTCTGGCCAGGTGACTCCACCACTCCCTGGGCACCTCATTCCAAGGCCTGACCACTCTGGCAAGGAAAAATTGTTTCAGTCTCTCACCTGAAGCTCCCCGGTGCAATTTGAGGCCATTTCCCCTCATCCTCTCCCTTGGGATGCAGCAGAAGAGCCCAACAACCCCCCAGCTGCTCCTCCTTTCAAATCATGGAGTGTCCTGGAACGAATCCAGGCTGTTCCCCTTTGCTGCCCAAGTTGTTTTTGTTGTGTTTCACTGTCCCAGGTGATTGACCACAAGTTGTACGGGAGCCGCTCGGAATTCGACAGCACCATTGACCAAGTCCTGGAGGAATTCTCTGTGGAGCTGATCTGTCTGTCAGGATTCTTGAGGGTTTTGTCCAGTCCTTTCCTCCAAAAGTGGAAAGGTAAGAAATGACGTGGAAAAGAGAAAGTAAAGCAGGGGTGATTGGTTTCACCAGGGTTCCACTGTCAGAGTTCTTTGTCCTTGGGTTAAATCCCTCAGCCCTGCTGGCACTGCTGCCATTCCAGCAGTGGGGCTGGGCTGGGATTCTGCCCCCATTCCCTCTGGCAGTGGGGCTGGGCTGGGATTCTGGCTGTGGAGTGACAGAGGAACCCCTTGTGCTGCCTCAGGAGTGAGAGAGGGGCACAGTGTGGCCGTGGGCTGGGTCTGTGCCTCCTCAGGGAAGGAGTCTGATCCCCTCCTTTGCCAAGGAGCTGTGCTGGGGAGCCTGCTGAACTCACCCCCTGCAGCTCCCACTCAGAAAAAAATGGGAGAGAGACGGATTTCTCCATTCTCAGGAGGGATTTCTCCCTCCTGTGGTGCCCTGCACACCCTGACACAGCTCCATGTGTGCCCTGAGAGGCCCGAGTGAGTGAGGGGTGAGCAGTGATGGAATAAAGAGTGAGCAGTTAGTGAGTATATGGTGAGCAGAGAGTGAATAAAGGGTGAGCAGCAAGTAAATGGTGAAAGGAGTGAATAAAAGGTGAGCAGAGAGTGAAAAAAGGGTGAGCAGGGAGTGCGTAAAGGGTGAGCAGTGATGGAATAAAGAGTGAGCAGTGAGTGAGGGGTGAGCAGTGACTGAATAAAGGGTGAGCAGGGAGTGAGTAAAGGGTGAGCAGTGAGTGACTAAAGGGTGAGCAGGCAGTAAGTGCCAGCTCCCAAGGCCTTGCTCAGGAGTTTCTCACTCTCTTCCAGCTTGGACAGGCTCCTTTGGGAATGTTGCTGCACCTGTGCTCTTGGAAGAGCAGAATTCCCTCAGATCAGAGCAGGGCTGCTCAGGGCTTGGACTGATGATCACATCTCACTTTTATTTTTAAAGGAAATTCAGTTCAAATTATCTTCTTTTTTTCCCCCCCTTTTTTTTTTTCCTCTCACACTGATGCCCAGGGAAAATTCTGAATGCTTCTCCATCACCTTTTCCACTCCTCAAGGATGGAAGTGCCCATCAGGAGCCCCTGGGAAGTGGATTCGAAGTCACAGGCTGCACTGTGCATTTCGTCCTGGTGAGTGGCCTCAGGACTGGGACGTCAGGAAAAGGAATTTGCTTTCTCTTTTCTTTCTGGAGGCAGAACCAGGCAGAGATAACAGGAATGTGTGGGAACCTTGGGATTGTTAGCAGTAGAAACCAGAAAGATGTGGGGTTGCTCGGGCTCCTGTCTTCTTCCCTGGCATTTTGGGGTGGTTTTTCCCTTTCTTCCCTCCCAGAAGGTGCCAGCCCCGGTCTCATCCTGCCGCGCCCCTGAGGGGCCGGAGCTGTACCTCACAGAGGTGTCCCTCATGGAGCTGTCTGTCCCTCACGGAGCTGTCCCTCACAGAGCTGTCCCTCACAGAGCTGTCCCTCATGGAGGTGTCTGTCCCTCACAGAGCTGTCCCTCATGGAGGTGTCTGTCTCTCACAGAGCTGTCCCCCGCCCGGGTGTCCCTCACAGAGGTGTCCCTCATGGAGGTGTCCGTCCCTCACAGAGCTGTCTGTCTGTCACGGAGGTGTCTGTCTCTCATGGAGCTGTCTGTCCCTCACAGAGCTGTCCCTCACAGAGCTGTCCCTCACAGAGGTGTCCCTCACGGAGGTGTCTGTCTCTCACAGAGCTGTCCCCCGCCCGGGTGTCCCTCATGGAGGTGTCTGTCCCTCACAGAGCTGTCTGTCTCTCACGGAGGTGTCTGTCTCTCACGGAGGTGTCTGTCCCTCACAGAGCTGTCCCTCACAGAGCTGTCCCTCACAGAGGTGTCCCTCACGGAGGTGTCTGTCCCTCACAGAGCTGTCTGTCTCTCACGGAGGTGTCTGTCCCTCACAGAGCTGTCCCTCACAGAGGTGTCCCTCATGGAGGTGTCTGTCCCTCACAGAGCTGTCTGTCTCTCACGGAGGTGTCTGTCTCTCACAGAGCTGTCCCCCGCCCGGGTGTCCCTCACAGAGGTGTCCCTCATGGAGGTGTCTGTCCGTCACAGAGGTGTCCCTCATGGAGGTGTCTGTCCCTCACAGAGGTGTCCCTCAGGGCGCTGTCCCCCGCCCGGGTGTCCCCCTGCCTCCTGCGCACCGCCAGCCCCCCGAGCCTTCCCGAGGCGCTGGGCAGCCCTGCTGAAGCCCTGTCCCCCCGCAGGAGGAGCCCGGCGCCGGGGCCGCGATCCAGCGGGAGCCGCTGCGTTCCGGGGACGCGGAGGCGGCGCTGGCGGAGCGGCTGCAGGAGGCCGAGCTCAGGGCCTTCCCCCGGGCCCTGCAGCTCGTGGCCAGCGGGACCGTGTGGCTCGGGGCCCACGGCAGAGCCTGCTGGAGGCGGCACAGCCGAACGCTGAGCCCCCAGGAGGAGCAGGGACACGGAGCCTCCTGCGCCGCGGCTCCCGAGCCTCAGGAGCACCACGAGCTGTGGGCGGCTCCTTGAGGGGCTCGGCTCTGCTCCTCCTCCCTCCTCTTCCCTATTCTTCCCTCCTCTTCCCTCCTCTTCTGTCCTTCTCCTCCATGTCTTTCTCTTGGATGTGTCCGTATCCCAAGTTTCCGTCCCCAGCCTCTTCCCTGAGCTCACAGCTTTTGTTACACCCCCTTGGAAAATTCGTGGTGGGAGCTGGGCTGGCTCTTCATGTCTGGAATTCCTTGGTTCTGTTTTTTCACCTGTAAAGGAGAAAATGTGTGACAAGGAGAGGGCTCGAGCTGTAAAACTGGTCTGGAGCTTCTGAGGGAAATTCATTCTTCCAAGGGATCCATTTCTGTGGCGGAGCACCGGGAGCTGCCCAGAGCAGCCCCAAACAGGAGCTGCTGCTGCAAGGGTGGGACAGCAAAGTCATGGAGCTGCAGGAGAGAGTCCAGAGGAGCCACGGAGCTGCTGCAGGGCTGGAGCCCCTCTGGAGCCAGGCTGGGAGAGCTGGGGGTGTTCCCTGGAGAGGAGAAGGACACAGGGAGAGCTCCGAGCCCCTGGCAGGGCCTGAAGGGCTCCAGGAGAGCTGCAGAGGGACTGGGGACAAGGGCTGCAGGGACAGGAGGCAGGGAATGGTTGCCAGTGGCAGAGGGCAGGGCTGGATGGGATGTTGGGAATGAGGAATTGTTCCCTGGGAGGGTGGGCAGGCCCTGGCCCAGGGTGCCCAGAGCAGCTGTGGCTGCCCCTGGATCCCTGGCAGTGTCCAAGGCCAGGCTGGACATTGGGGCTTGGAGCAGCCTGGGACAGTGGGAGGTGTCCCTGCCATGGCAGGGGTGGCACTGGGTGGGCTTTGAGGTCCCTCCCAACCCAAACCTTTTGTGACTGTGAAATCGCATTTGCCATTAGCCTCACATGGGAAAATACCTGCTCAAGCTGCCTGTGATGGAGTTGGGTGTTGGATTTGGGACAGATCTGCCTCTGTTGGCCTCTCTGGCACTGATCAAACTGCTCTGATCAATAATGTGAGATTGATTCCCTGGACACGCAGTGATTTCACCCCTCCAGGTCTTTCTTTCCTCTGCCTTCCCTGGCTGGAGCTGTGTGACCTCCCCCATGTCCCACAGCCCCCACACCATGTACAGCCCCTTCCCTCTGCACCTGACAGCCCTGGGAAAGCAATTCCAAGGAAATATTTGTAGATTTTTTTTTAAAATTTTATTAGGCTTTATTTCAAATCCCAAAGGAGATTATGCCAACATGGAAGTACCATCAGGACATCAGAGCCCAGAATAAAATCAGCTTTCTCTGTGTTAAAGGGGAGCTTTAAACACCCTCATCTGCTTCATGTGTGGGAAACCTGATCATTTTAGTAAAAACATTAAAATGGCTTCATAACTATACAAAAATATTAAAACCACAAGTGTTGAACTGCACAAAAAAACCCAATCGTTTTCCAAATGTTCATAATTCCTGGGTGTCCCTCAGTGCTACTCCAGGTGAAAACACTGTTCCAAGAATAAAGGCACTTAAGAATTCCTGAGGAATGTCTCAGAAGCCAAGGACATGTTTTGTGTCAGGTCTTTCTCAATTAAAAAAATAAAAATCCAACTCTTTTGGTGCTGGACAAATCTCTAAAGGGAACTCATGGGAATACACAGGGGAATGTTGAGGAAAAAGGGGCAAGGCAGCAGCCCCTGAATCCTGCTGACATCTGATGGACAGCAGGTTCAGGGTTGGAAATAACAGGGTGTGTCAAGGGTCTGGGCCAGGCAAGATCCACCAACATCAAACGGGGAAGCAAATGGAAAAATATCCAATAATTGGTGTTTTGGGAGGCCAGTTTTTCCTGGTTTGGTGAGGTTTTTAGAGTGGAGGTTTCTGCATTTGTCTCTCTTCCATTGTAGTTTCCCTGTCCAACACTTCCCAGCACAAGGGGAGCCCCCATTCCAGGCTGAGGGTCTGTTTGGGAACAGCCCTGATGGCCCCAAGTCCATGCCGGGGCTGCTCAGTCCCTCTGGAAGCACCTGGCTGGATCTGGTTTGTCAGGAAAGCGATTGAGAACCAAAATGTTGGCCAAGGAAGGGACTAAAATTAGGAAGCACTTAGTGGAGCCATTGCTGCACCCTCTGGGAATGGCCCCAAAATTCCCATTGGTGGCTTTCCCGGGATTTGAATCTGTAACCCTGTGAGTGAGAGCAGGACGAGGCGAGTGAAGGGAACAGCCTGTGCTGAGTCTGTGCCTGCCTGGGCCACTGCAGGCCCCAGCTGCCCCACCCGAGGCCATCCAGGGCACAGCTCCTACTTCCAGTAGATCTTGCCCGCCTCGCCCACGCGCACGGCGCCGCTGGCCACGAGCTGCAGGGCAGCGGGGAAGGCTCTGTGCTCTGCCTCCTTCACCCGCTCGGCCAGCGTGGCCTCCGTGTCCCCCAGCTTCACCGGCACGGCCTCCTGGAAAATGATGGCCCCGGCATCCACCTCCTCCTGCAAGAGCAACAGCTGGCGTTGGAGGGTGGGAAGGGATCCCCACTGCCGCCCTCGGGGAGCTGGGGGGTGGTGTCACGGGGAGCAGGGATTTGGGCTGCTGGGTGGGGGCAAAGCAGGTGCTGGCACTGACTTGGCCTGGGAGGGGTTCAAAGGAAAACAGGAGGGAGGCAGAACAGCAGGGAGCAACAGCTCTGCTCCAGAAAATCCTACTAGCCAGAGACAGGAGGGGCTGGATTGGGCAGGATGAGGACATTCCATCCAGAGGGGGAATAAGGCAAGGCCTGGCACAGAGCCAGAACAGGGATCCAGCAGATCTGCCCTTGGCACACTGCTGGGCAGATCCCTGCTGGGCAGGGGCTGTCTCTCAGGAGCTGCCACACAGAGAAACCCCAAGTCATGGCACAGAGAGAAGAATGCAGTTTCACTTCTATCTGGAAACATAATTCTACTATTTTTCCAAGAGAAAGCAAAAATCCTGAGGACAGATTCCAGCCACAGAGGAGAGGAGACCTTTGAACCCTGAGAACTGACCAAGGGAACCAATGATCCCTGGCCTGATAAGAACGTGGCTCTGACGCTGAGAGATCTCTGCCCTTTCTTTGCTTTGGCTCTGACTAACATAAATTGTCAAGTTTTTCTCTGTTTCCACAGACACTGGATCACTCCTTAACAAATCCTGTGCCATTTCCAGTGGGATTTTTTGTTTGCTTGTTTCTATTTTTTCTTTTTCTTGAAAGTCAGAGACAAGGCAGGTTGTAGGATAAAATCCAGGAAGTTGGGGCCATGTTTAACAAAGACTTTGGCTTAGCCAAGGCCTTACATGAATTATTTCCCCACTCCAATGGGTGGAAGGCAGCAGTGGATGCTTAGGGAAGAAGTTCCCTTAGGGAAAGCTTAAACTCCTGGATAGATTATTCATTTCCATCCCTTCTGCAGAGTCAGCGAACTAAAGCACTGCATTGTCACAATAAAACCTCTGTCATTATCTAGATACAAAGTTCTGAATGCACAAAGGAGGGCAGGTGATCAAACACAAGGATTTAAGGGTGCTCCCAGCAGGCTCTGAGGTGAAAATATGAAAACTGCTGGGTTACAGAGAGCCAGGGGGGTGAAAATGTTAAAATTGAAGGATTACAGAGTTCCGGGAGGGGAAGGAGGTACTCACAGCCACAAAATGCACGGTGCAGCCTGTGACCCTGACCCCAGCCTGCAGCACCAGCTTGTGCGCGTTGGCTCCCTTGAAGGACGGCAGCAGGGACGGGTGGATGTTCAGGATTTTCCCTGCGAAAGCAGAAGGGAGGTCATTGGCTTTTAGCACTGACCAGGCTGTTAAACGTCCCACCACCAAGAGAGGAATAAAATCATTTGTGAGTAAGATTTCTCACAAGTTTTGAAGACACAGCAGCCAGCCAGGGGTCTGTTTCTGAAATACCAGTGAGTGCAGTTACAATTAATGGCTAAAGCACAATCCTACAGTAATTAATAATGACTAATTGGCTGATGTAGCTGTCCCTTCTCCTTGTCCTTCTTTGATCACAAAATCCCTGGGGCTGGAAAAGCCCTCCCAGCCCATGGAGCCCAAGCTGTGCCCCATGCCCACCTTGTCCCCAGCCCAGAGCACTGAGTGCCACGGCCAGGCCTTGCTGGGACACCTGCAGGGATGGGCACTGCAAAGCTCCCTGGGCAGCCCTGCCAAGGCCTGAGCGCCCTTTCCATGGAGAAATTGCTCCTGCTGTCCAAGCCCAGCCTCCCCTGGCCCAGCCTGAGGCCGTTCCCTCTCCTCCTGTCCCTGTTCCCTGCCAGCACAGCCCGACCCCCCCGGCTGTCCCCTCCTGGCAGGAGCTGTGCAGAGCCACAAGGTTCCCCTGAGCCTCCTTTGCTCCAGGGTTTTTATTACTATTATTTTATTTATTCATTTCTGTTATTTCCACTCTATTCTTCTCTGTTCCTGGCAGCACCTCGGGGACCCCTGTGCCTGCCCTGTGCCCCCCCAGAGAGCTGGGCAAGTTACATTTTAAGCATCAGCATCTCCCTCCCTGCTGCTTGAGCCCAAAAGGTATCAGGAACAGAGGGCTGAACACACCACTGCTCTTCTGCCTCCATTTCCCATCAGAATGGGATGTGGGTTCCTGTTTGCTTGGGTTTGTTCAGTTCTGTTTTAACCTGTCCTTTCTGTTAACATTCCTAATGAACACTTTAACCTGTCCTTGTTAACAGCCATCATTCACACTTCAGGGCTGTTAAGCAAGAAAGAGTTTCACAACTCCCACTCTGTGTCCTTGTGACTGTGAAAGAAAAATGAGCAGCTCTGACCAAGGCAGCAGCAGGAATTGATTCCTCATGGATAATCTGGGGAGGGGACAGCGTCCAGGCATGGCCAGGGCAGGGTCCTGTGGCTGGCCCAGCTCCCTGAGCTCAGCTCCCTGAGCTGACCTCAGCCCAGCTCAGGTTTTCAAGTTCAATTCAGCGCTGGACATTTAAAAAATGAGTTTAACCCCCCTGTCCTGAAAAAGTCTTTCCTTTTCTCTCGCACCAGTCATACAGGTAAAGCAAATCCTGCACTGTGCAGGGCAACGATCAGTGCTCTGTCCCTAAATCAGAAGACACTAAAATCCTTTATTTGCACAAGATTCTGCACTAGAGGAAGTTCTTTTCCATTCTCTGCAGAGGTTCTCTACTCCGAACACCTCTCTTGGAGTGGGGAATTCTCTCTCCTCCTGACAGCTGCCCACAGCACAGGCAATTACACCTTCTGGACTCTGAATGGAGACAAACAAAATCCATTCACCCACAGCACAGGCATTTAGACTTTCTGAATTCTGAATGGAGAGAAACAAAACCAGTTCACCTGACTGGCTTCACCTGACAGCTTCAAAATCACTGCAAGGCCTCTCAGGGGTGCCTGCTTTGCTCCACTGATTTTAGAGAGGTTTGAAAAGTAGTTCAGGTGTGAAGTGTCCCAGACACACCCCCGGGAACACAAACGTCACCATGTGAGCAGTGGAAGCTGCAAGGTGCAGACTGAGCAGGCTGTGCCTGCTCTGGGCAGGTTTAGGGAACCCTGGCCCCAAAGCAGGGCAAACAGCAGCTGCTCTGTGTGTTCAGGACTCCCTGGGAAACACAGGTGGGGAAAAAAGCAACAGCTGTGGGAGGGAGAGCAGCCCCTGAAGCTGTCAGCAGCCTCTCAAGACCTGGAAAACTAAAAGATGAGCAGAGTGGAGACACTGAACATTCTGGGCAAGCACAACCTGGATCTGCCTGTGGAACACCTCACCCACGGACTCAGGCAGCTCCTGACAGGTGGCATGGGACTGGCCAGGGCTTGTTACCCCAAACTGCCAAATGCTGCCCAGTCTGGGTTTTACATGGACCCAGAGCAGCTCTTGTGTCAGGGAGAGGAATTCTCAGTGGCTGGGTGCTTGCCTCTCCCCAGCCTACACCTGCCTTGCACCTCCTGTCTGCAGAGGTCTAGTCTTCACAGCTTTATTTTCAATATTTTCTAAGAAATCGAAGACTACAGCACCTGTGTTTGCTCTTGGCTTCCTTAAACCTCTGCATAAATGAGAGAGGGAAAGGGGAAACAGTGCCTTTCCCTCTCTTCCTTAAAAGATGGAAAGAGTCTCCTTCTGTAGACTCCTACAATGGGCTGGGTTGGAAGGCGACCTTGAAGATCATTGTGTTTAATCTGGTGCCCTCTCTCTTTTCCCTGCTGATAACCTCTGAAATGCCTCTGTTTCCATGCACAACCCCCAAGCCGTGCTCACCTTCCCATTTTTTGACAAAAGGACCCGAGAGGATCCGCATGAATCCAGCCAGGCAGATCAGCTCCACGGAGAATTCCTCAAGGACTTTGTCCATAGCGCTGTCAAAGTCTGTGCGGCTCTGGTACCTCGTGTGCTCAATCACCTGGGGCAGCCAAAACACAAGGGATATGGATGTGGTGGGAATTCCAGCAGGAAGAACAGTTCCCAAATGCACAGCTGACAGACAGAGGTGGAGTCTGCACTCCTCCTCACAGTGAGGGATCATCAGAATGCACAAGTTTGGCTTGATAAGCCCACGGCTCTCAGCCCCAGCTGTTGGACACCATGGAACACCCTACAAGTGCAGGGATTTAAGCCATCCTAAAGCCTTCCAAAGATTTCATTCAATTGAAGGTCTCTGGCAGTTCTAAGCAGTTGAATCTTGGCAAAAATTATACCAGAAAACCTTGAAGAAAGTGCCTGTTCCACCTCTTCCTCCACAGCTTAACCCCCAAGACCATCAGCTCTGCCACACTCTGTGTTTTTTATCTCATAAAAACCTGGGGCCTGGAACTGGGTGGGCTCTAAGGTACCTTCCCACCCAGGCCAGTCTGGGGCTGTGATTCTGTGTTTGCTCTTCACACATTTCCCTTGTGCCCTCTGTGTCCTCCCAAAGCTGAGCTGGCAGCACCAGGACAGATCCCAACCCTATTCAAGGAGCACAGCCTTGGGCCCCAATTTCCCTCTGTCTGTACTTAGCAGTGAAAAGTGACTGTAAAATACTTCTAAGTCACAACAGGATCATTTCAGATCTGCACTACCAAGGCAAGGCAGCACTGGATCCATGGAAACTCAGGGAGCACTTGGAATGATTCCTGGAGAGCCTGAGTCAATATCCAGGGAGTCAGGGGAAGGTCCCACTGGGTCTGACCTCTCTGTTCCATTCAAATGAACCACCAGGCCATTTTAAAATTAAATTCAGATAAAATAGGTTGTTACCTCAGCATCAATGCACTACAGTCAATAATTGACAAAGT
Organism: Acanthiza pusilla; assembly: GCA_036630365.1. NCBI lineage: Eukaryota > Metazoa > Chordata > Aves > Passeriformes > Acanthizidae > Acanthiza > Acanthiza pusilla. The sequence continues at coordinate 6,533,270 of JAXCHO010000111.1, read as the reverse complement.
TTAAGCTGTAACTGGTTTAATGTAAAAACTGCTCCCAAAGCATCAGGACTGCTGGCAGAGAAGGAGAAAAGGAAGGATTTTGCTGTCAGCTACTTTGACCAAGGGCACAGGTTCAGGACAGCCCAAAAAAGAAAAGCCAAGGCTCCCTATCAGCCCATGTCTTACCCCATAAAAGTCATTAGCACCTTCCTGCTGGAGCCACAGCTAATGGGGGCTAATTACAAAAAGAAGGAAATGCTCACCCTTGTAGGAATCCCAGCTCTCTCAGCTTTCCTCAGCCCCTCCACACCAGCTTTGTTGGAGATTACCAGAACTATTTGTGCAAAGCTGGTGTCTTTCTTTGTGCTGTTGATGAGAGCTTCCAGGTTTGTGCCTGGGGAAGAGAAAATAATTCATGGATACTGAGAATAAATACAGGGAACAGCTGGAAGAGGCTTAAAATAAGCAGCAGTGTGGGGGAGACCAAACCAAACAGCTCTGATGTAACATTAATCCTTTTTTAATTGATCTTGCTGGGAGCTGATTCAGACAGCTGAAGGCTACAGGGCCTTTCCTGGCAGCTGCATTTGGAACTGTAATTTAGAGCACTGGAATGATGGTCTTAGCAATTGGGGATACTGGAAATAGCTGGAGTGCCTACGTGGCAAGAAGAGGTTCTGATCCATCTGTGACAGGATGGAGCTGTTCCTACAGGCACCAGAGTGGGAGCCTGAAGCTGCTTTGGAGATAAACCGAACACAGATGCAATTCACAGTTTGCAGCAGAGGTTAAAAGAGGTTTGTGACTGACGTGAATCCAAGAACAAAATCTCCCCTGCCTGCTAGAAGCCTCTCAGAGTGTCCATGGGGAACTGCTGGGATTTTAATCCAAGCTGAAGTTCCCTTCTCCACAGCCTGCTTTTCACTGCAGCAAAGAACAGAACTCTCACCTGTTCCAGAGATGAGCACAGCCACCTTCACTTTGCCTGTCTGGATCTTGCCCTGGATATGGCTGTGCACACACAGGGACCTGTTTGCTTGCAGGGCCCGATGCAGATTGAGGACTTGAACACTCTCAGAGCCTGAGCAGGTACAGGAGAAACCCAAAAAACAACAAAATAATGTGTCAGTAAAGGGAGAAACAGAGACAGGAGAAAAGCACCCATGGAAGAGATGAATGACCTGAACTGTCAGTTCAATACCCCCACAAAAAACTCCTGGAGGTGCCAGTGAAGAGATTGTCACCTCATGAAGACTCTCATGAAGGGAATACCTCACTGATTTTAAAGAGAGGTTTGAAAAGAGGTTCAGGTGTGAAGTGTCCCCATGAAGGGAATTCACCTCTGCTTTTTCTTTCAGATTCTTTTTCCCCCAAGGAAAATCAAAATAACCTTTTTGTAGGGAGACCACTTTGCCGATCTGCCAGGCGGTCTCGTGTGCCTGGATGTCCCTGAGGACCTGCTGGGCCATCTCCTTCTGAACCACCAGCACTGCTCCAACCCCACAGTTGAACGTCCGAGCCATCTCCTCCTCAGAGAGGTTCCCTTCCTTGTGGAGCCAGCAAAAGATTTCAGGGATCTTCCAGGTAAGAGCATCTGAAGGCAATTGGAAATACAAACCAAGAGTGGAAATGGTTACCAGTGGATTAAATTACTGGGGTATTATGGGGCAAAATCTGTCACCAAAGTCTCCCACTGCCCAGTTCCAACCAGGTGAGGATGATTTACAGCAGCACAAAAATGCTTCTGGACAAGGCATTGTAAAGGAATTCCAAGGACAGAAAATTTCTTTCTTGTCATGTTCTCTTTTAAAATGGTTTTATTCCAATTCCTACAGCATTATGGAATCACAGATTGGTTTGGGCTGGAGGGACTTTAAAGCTCATCCAGTGCCACCCCAGCCATGGCAGGGACACCTCCCACTGTCCCAGGCTGCTCCAAGCCCCAATGTCCAGCCTGGCCTTGGACACTGCCAGGGATCCAGGGGCAGCCACAGCTGCTCTGGGCACCCTGGGCCAGGGCCTGCCCACCCTCCCAGGGAACAATTCCTCATTCCCAACATCCCATCCAGCCCTGCCCTCTGCCACTGGCAACCATTCCCTGCCTCCTGTCCCTGCAGCCCTTGTCCCCAGTCCCTCTGCAGCTCTCCTGGAGCCCTTCAGGCCCTGCCAGGGGCTCTGAGCTCTCCCTGGAGCCTTCCCTTCTCCCGGCAGGACACTCCCAGCTCTCGCAGCCTGGCTCCAGAGCAGAGGTGCATATATCATAAATATATATCAGTGGACAAATGGAAGAATGATTTATGTGCGTTTCTGGAGTTCAGAACTCACTATTAATTCCTTATTTTATTGCACAGCCCCTGAGCTCTCTCAAGCTGTGTCAGCCATTTCTCCTTCCATAGCTCACCTTCCCCACCAGTGAAAGCCCTTCCCAGCACACCTGAGTGGGGAGGCTGCTGAGGATTAATTAAGTCAAATAGCAGATGTCCCTGAGCTCACAACCACCTCTGAATGCTAACTGAAGACTTTATGAATATCATTTAATTAGCAATCATTTCATGGGGAATTGCAGATGGTGACAACTGACTTGGGATTGCTGTCAGGCTGTTTCCTTTCTGCAAGTGTCGTAAGAATTCCAATCCCAACCACCACCAGGGGAGGGAATTCAATGGGGAGCAGTCTTTCCACCAGAGAGTGTTTTGACTGGCTCTGGTTCAAGTACAAGGAGGAACTCAAACATTTCTAGACAGGCAACTCCAACTCCTGCAGCACAAACCAGCTGGTGTGGCCCCATGTCCACAGGCTTCCCCAGCAATCCACATAACATGAGGGTTTTTCCATAGCTTTCCTTTTCTCTCACCTAAAACGACACCACAGGACTCTGGCAGAACTCTGGGAATGTTTTCCAGCAGGCCCCCTCCAGTGATGTGGGCGTAGGCTTTGACGTGGCCCGAGCGCAGCACCGGCAGCAGAGTCTTGCTGTAGAGTTTAGTTGGGGTTAACAGGAGTTCTCCTGTCCATGGGAGAGGGAAAAAGCAAAGGGAAAAGTGTTAATCAATATAAAATCAAGGAAATCTCAAAATAGCAACTTGTCGGATATTAATGAGCATTGTACAAGAGAGAAACACAAAGTTCTACCTTTTTTTTTAGCACACAATTAATTATTTATCCCCCTCCCTTCATTTCTTCCCTGCACATGTGACTCCTAGCAAAAAAGAAGATGAAAAGATGTTAAAGATGGAAAAATATTTTTCTGAGGAAAGTTTCAAAGGCCCAGACAAAAGAAGTGTGTCAGTTTTTGGGAAGCTCAGAAGAAAGCAGTACCCAATGTCTGATCTCCGGAGACACCGACGCGAGAGGAGAAATCCAGGGAGGACTTCTCCACGATCTTCCTCACGAGGCTGTAGCCATTGCTGTGGACCCCAGAAGATGCCACCCCAATGACCACGTCCCCCTCGGTGATCCTGTCCAGCTGGGGCAGCATCTGCCCTCTCTCCACGGCCCCCACGGCGAAGCCGGCCAGGTCGTACTCCCCGGGGGGATACATCCCTGGCATCTCGGCCGTTTCTCCTCCTGGGGGACCAAAAACACAGGAAAGAGGTGTTGAAAAATCCTTTAACCATAGAATTCCAGGACGGTTGAGGTTGGAAGGAATTTTAAAGCTCATCCCACTCCAACCGTCCACTGTCCCAGAGTGCTCCAAACCCTGTCCAGCCTGGCCTGGGACACTTCCAGGGCCGGGGAGTCCACACCTTCTCTGGGCAAAATCCTGCATTTTCCTCTCCTCTTCCCACTGCCTACTCCCTGCCCTGAGCTCCAGCTTCACCTGCTTTTTCAGTCCTGGGGTTTCACCTGTATTTAATAAGGCTGGATCAAATGGAGAATGGAAAAGCCAAGAGACAAAAAGGGGAGCAGTGCTTGGCCATCCAACACTTAAAGCCATAGTTAATTGTACAAAACCAAGCAGGAGAGGAGCCCTTGGCCCCTCACTGCCAGTGGGGTGATGATGAGCTTAATTGGTTGAGCTGAAGATTCAGCTCCTGCAGAAAGGCCTGTGGCATTTTAAAGACTTCAACTGGAAATAAAATCTTGACATTTTGGTGATTTCATCACAAGATCTCACCTAGCACAGACTTTCCTGCAGCATGAATGGGGTGATTATATTTGATAAATGCAGAGAACACCTTAAAACAAACATAAAGCTGACCAACAGTTCATGTGGGAAAAGAGTAAACCAGGGCATAAAGAAGCTCTTGTTCAAATCTTGGAAACAGCCCCAAAACGACACACTCCCACTGAGAAAGGACTTGCGTTCCTAACTTTCAAAAAAAAAAAAAAAAAAAGGAAAAAAGGACAGAATCTTTTCCCAATATCCAACTTAAATCTGTACCTAAATCTAATCTAAATTTAGCCTAAATTTTTAAAGTACTGTCTCCTTCCAGTGTGATTAAGAAAGATTAAGTTCTCTGAAAGCAAAGACATGGAACACTTTGGTTTTTCCCTCCTCCCAGATTCTCCCATAGGGAAGGAAACCAACCCCATTAAAACCAACCACCAAGAGCTCGCAGAGATTTCTCATATCCCCCAAAGCAGAGTGTTCCTACCCAAAAGAGCACATCCAGATTTTCTGCAAGCATCAGCTATTCCTGCAATGACGCCTTGAGCCACCTGCACATCGAGTTTGCCACAGGCAAAATAGTCCAGGAAGAAGAGGGGCTCAGCTCCCTGGGCCAGGATGTCATTGACACACATGGCCACCAGGTCCTGCCCGATGGTGTCGTGTTTCTGGCACTCCTGGGCAATCTGCAAGACACGGGAGGAGAGCCTTGGCATCAGCACTGGGCACCTGAAACTCGAGCCAGGCTCTGCAAGGGATCCAAATCGCGAGCGGAGTCTGTGAGCAATGGACCAAATTCCCACTGTCCCTCCAGGAGTTCTTTCTTTGAGGAGCAGCTTTGTTAATTGTCATCTCCTAATTCTCTTCAGGAATTATTGTGTCTACATTGGCAAATCCAAAAGGCACTGAGAAGGAAACTGTGCTGGAAGGGGTTGCCTTGCAGCCCAGCCACAGCAACAGCCCTGGGAGTAAATGTTTTCCCCTGTGAATAATCTTTTTTGAGAGTGGAGATGCTGCCTTCACAAAACAAAATTCCTGATTACTCTCTTAATATTTAAACCCCAGTAATTTTAGGCATCATATCAACTTCTGGCTATTTACAGGTATTTAATTCTTTTGCAATTTCAGTTTCCATCCCCCTTCTAGAAAGACCAATAGGTATTTTACAAGACAACTGCTATTTTCTGTTAACACATTTTCCCTTCCATGGTTTTTTTTCTTCTTTGCCATGGATTTCCACCTTACCTTGAGTTTAGTGCCAACGCCATCGGTTCCAGACACCAGGATGGGATCTTTGTAACCAGCTGCTCTCAGGTCAAAGAGCCCAGCAAACCCTCCGAGCTCTGCATTGCAGCCTGGCAGCCAGGAAAGAGGAAAAACAGCCCAGCTTTACTTCCAGGGGCTCCTCCAGGATCTCCACCACAAATTCTCTCCAGGGTTTGGCTACACAACTTTGCTTTGTCGCCAGGAAACTCTTCTCTGGCATTTACAGCCTCTTCACTGAGGAGCTCCTAATCTGCTTAGGTTGGCTTTGTCTTTTGAATTCATCATTAGCCTAAGCCTAAAAACCCCAGAGTTTGTGACTGAACAGTCAATAATTACTGTGACTGACAGATTTCCCCCTTGCACTGAGTGTGTTTCTGAAAAACAGGAGGAATTGTGGTAAGATTGTTGTACTGGTGTCAGAATATCTGTATTTTTCCCTCTATGTATATCTGACTTTATTAGAAGGTTCTCAATTAGTCTGAAACAAAAGGGGCATTTCATAAACAAATGATATTTTAAATCTGTCCAGAGAATTACTTGCTAGAGCAAGATGTGCCTGAGCCCCCCAAAAAAGGATGAATCTATTTTGCTGGTTTAACCAAGCAAAAGATGTGTCTTCCACATCCACCTCAGGAATTCTACATCTCATAACCTTTCTAAACATTGACTCTAAAAATTATAGAGTTCACTGTGCAAGAAATAATAACCCATGGAATCAAACCCAGCAGGAAATGGTGGGATTTTTGCTTGCATTTGTCCTTGTACAGAGCTGAGCTGTGCTCTCCAACACCCCTGACATTCAGGAGATGTAGTTTAGAGCCACTTGGGGATTAAAAGCTGGACATTTGGAATAAAATCACAGGTATTTGCTTACCACAGATGTTCTTGTGTCAACTAGAAACAGGCAGGACACATAAATATGAGCTTTTCATCAAGGTCAAGATCAACCGATAAAGCTCCTTGCCAAGAAGTGACCAAAACAGGAGCAGAAGGTTCTTGTCTTACCTGACCTTGATGTGGCTGCAGCCAAGGGCTTGATCTTCTGCACCAGAGTGTTCCCTGCTTCAATGTCCACCCCGCTGTTCTTGTAAGTCAGGCCTCTGAAAGAGTGGGGAAAATGGGATGGCAGCTGATTACCAAATGCACAAACAGGCATTTTCAAATAACTTCTTTACACCCCTGGGGGATAACTGTGCAGAATCCCATCCTGCTGTCAGAGGAGGGGCTGCCAGGAGCCCCCATGGATAATTCCAGGGTCTTGGAGATGATATCAGAGCATTGGGATGATACAGTCAAATCCCAAGAGCAAACCAACAATAAAACCCCTGACAACAAGGTGAAATAGGCAGCACAGGTTTTGCAAGGTTTGAATTCCTGGTCCAGGCACAGAATTCCAGAATCACTCAGGCTGGAAAAGACCTCCCAAACTACTGAGTCCAAACTGTGACTTGTCACCAGCCCTTGAGGTGCCAGTGGGAAAGCTCCCAAAGCAAAACAGGCACAAAATGCACGGCTGGGTCAGAGCAGGGCTGAGCTCAAGTCACTTTTCCGCCCACAAGTCTCGGCTAAATCAACAACCACCAGGATTCTTCCAGAGTTTTACAGCTGCAGCTTAAAGGTTGCTTTTCCTTATCACTGGAATGATCCCACCACAAAACCAGCCACACCTCTTGTTTAATTAAATAGACTTTCTATTCAAGAATATATTTTCTATTTACTTAAAAAGACCCAGATTCCTAAGGTGGGGTTTAGGAATCCAGGAAGAGATGTCTGTGAGCTCTGGGTGGGTTTTATGTAAGATCAACACACTGGTGCAAACTATCACCTGTGTGTCCCCTCTGCTCCCTGGGGACACGAAGCACCATCTCATATTTACACAAGGACTTTCCCTTTTGGGGAATGACTTTTCACTCCTACCAAACACAGCTCGTGACAGTCAAGCAGTTGTTATTCCCAGGCTGTCAGTGCCATGGACCAGGTGCATCCCTATTTTAGGTCCATCCCTGTTTTCTCTCTCCTACTGATGGGATTCAGACTGAAGTTTAAATTTTAAGGGTGTTGATTAACAAGGACAAACCAACACTGTTGATTAACAAGGACAAATACAACAAAACAACTGAAACTCATTTAAAATTGACGCAGCTGAACGGAAGAAATTCAGTTAATCCACAAAACCCATCTCAGGAACCAGGTAATGAATTTAGCAAATATTGAAAAAATCAGAGATAGATACAAACGTCTACAATTGCATTAAACAGAGTAAATATTTTATATTCTGCCTATTAAATCTTAAGACGTAGGAATTTTTTTTTAGTGCTTAGGAGAAAAGGTATTTCTGTTGTGAAGATCATTGCTGAAATATCTGGAATAGATAAGACTTCAAATGCCAGACAACTGGCCCAGGAGCAGTGCTGTCAGGAAAATCCAAAGGTGTCTGCCCTTACAGCATATCCCTGCTCAAAAATTGGCAAGAGGACAAGAATTACCACAGGCAGCTGTTCAGGCTGTGAATAAGGCTCAAGGAAATATTGGCCTGCAACACCCACAGATCAAAGTCAGGCTCTTTCAGCCTGTACATGATAAATGTTCACCAGATTTTCACCACGTTTTTACAAGTATTTCAATTTTTTAAAAAGAAATTTTGCTATCTCCTTTGATCCTTTAAATGAATCTTTAATTTTTAATTTTTTTTAATACTTTTTATTAAGCATTCTGGCTATTTTCATGAGGTGAAATGCCTTAGGACTGAATTCTGCCAAGCTACCAGGTGGAGGTGAGTCCCCAAATTTCCAGAGCCATCCCCTTTCCTTAACTGAGTGCAAAGGGGGCAGGATTGGAACAGCCTGGGAAAGTGGAAGGTGTCCCTGCCCACGGCAGGAAGAGGATGAGTTTTAAGGTCCCTTCCAACCCAACCAGTCGGGGATTCTGGGACTGAAGCATCCCCACAGTTGTGCCCCTCCAGGAGCAGCACTGGGGCAGCCTCCAGGGCAGTGCCCAGGGCACCGACTGCAAACAGCTGCCAGGAGTCTCCCTGATAAGCCAAGGATCCTCCAGGCAGAAATTCCAGCCAGGAAACCTCTTGGCTGTGGCCCAGGAGCTCAGTGTGGGAGGGAGCTGCTCAGCAAAGTGCCTCCTCCTGCCTCACTGACCTCATTTTTTCTGCTACAAATCCCAGGTCCACCTTTTCACATCAGTTTGCCCACAGATAGGAGAGAAAGAAGACTAAATACCAACACCCTTCTTCTTTTAGGAAGTTTATTGATCATAATTGTACAAAATACTGATCAGGAGCAATGGAACTGTCACTGCTGTGCTTCCCAGCCTACAAAATAACCCCTTGGGAAAAGGTATGTTAGGAGCTCGTTGGAGCAGAGTGATTTCTTATTAGGTAAAAATGAATATAAAAACCTACAGGAAGCTTTCAGGAGCATTAAAGAAACCACAGGACTCCCTGCTATAAAAAAACCCCACACCCAGATGATCTCCAGAGTGTTACAGTAAATACTGTGACAATTAAAGGAAAGAGAATGGGAAGAAGGGATGAATCCTACCCTGTTGTAAGGCAGCTATTCCAGTAAAATATAAATCCCAACAAAATAAGGGTTTCAAGGTGATTTTAACCATTTCTAAAAACTAAAAAGAACCGATAAAGCAGCTCAAATTTCGTTCATGTACAGAATCATGGAATATCCTGAGCTGGAAGGGACACCCAAGGATCATCCAGTCCCACCCTGGCCCTGCCCAGACCCCAACAATGCCAGCCTGGGCATCCCTGGCAGAGCTGGGATCCCCAAACATTCCTGGAGCTCTGGCAGCCTCAGGGCTGGGACCACATTTCATGATATTCAATATTAGACTTCTGGACAATACAAGCCCAGAGCAAAAGCTGTGATCTAAGGTCCAAGAAGCAGAAGCTCACATTTCCTAAAGCAGACCTAACAACTGCAGCAACACAGATCATTCCTGTGTGCTTGTCACTGCAGTTTAACTCAGACTTGGCAGAGTAAAAACATGGATGAGGCATTCAAAATGTTCCTCCCTTGGCTGTCTTGCTGAGGTTGAATACAAGGAGGGGAGTGTACACTTGTCAAGAGCTACACAGAACATCAGCACCGGTTATTAATACCAACAAGGATGTGCTTAGATTCTTTTCACAGCAGGCATTTCCATTGCAGGGATTTGGAATATCTACCTGGACTGCCTGAGGAAGGCTATGGCCCGGTAGCCAATGTCCCTCCTGTAGATGGCCCCCTGGAAGTGGATGGCAGCCACGCCCAGGTTGGCCTCGCGCAGCGCCGCCGGCAGGTCCTCCTTGACGGCCGTGACCGTGAGCACTCTGCCCCCGCTGGTCACCACCCTGCCGTCCTTCAGGGCCGTGCCTGCGTGGAACACCTCCAGCCCCAGCTGCTTGGCCTTAGCCAGCCCTGTGGGTATTGTCAAAAAAACATCTGTTGGTTAGAGCGTTCTCAGTGAAGAGATACTGAGCACTGCGTGTCCAGAAACCACAAAGGCAGGGTGATCCTGCTGGGAAACAGGAGTAAATCTGTGAAAAATACCTCTGGAGGAGAGACAAGGCACTTGTGTGCTCAGGGATCAGAAGAGCCATTTAGCTGACACACAACATCTAACTCCAGCTGGGTTTTTATGCCTCAGTGACACCCAGAGCATGAACCATCAGCATGACCCAAGAACCCTGACCAGAACCACCTGACTGCGCAGGTATTAAATACCAATGCTGTGCCAAATTCAAATAACAGCAGTGTGGAGAACTGCAAAAGCACCGAAATACATGGAGATGTGTGAAAATTCAGCTGCTCCTGCTGTCCCAGAGCCAGGGTTTCTATGAATCTCAGCTCTGTGATCACCTCCATGCAGCAGGAGAGAGCAGGGAGAGGCCAGGGGAGCAATGAGCCTCCTGCAGCTCCTCCTGCTCTATTTACCTGTTATTTCCAAGCCCTTGGGATATGCCCCTGGATAGCCTTGGCTAGCCATGACCACAGTCACAGCTGCACTGTCCTCTTTCCAAACTGGCATGGAGCTGGCCAACCTCCTGTTGATCACTGCTTGCATGACCTCGTACAGGTCACTCCTCAGCAGGGGCAGAATCACCTGCAGAGACACACACCAGCAAATCAAACTAGTTATTCCTGCCTTGTCTTCCCTGGCCTTGAAAAGACACTAATGCAGGTGTAAAAATAGCACTGAATATGTCCACAAATTGTATTTTCACACATTATACATACAGTGTATAATCTGTGAATCCTTAAAAATACTCTTCCTTGAAGAGAATTTCTGTGAGTAAAAGAATTGTTACATATGGAGGGGAAAAGTAGAGGACAAAGAACCTAATTTGTTCTGATGAACACAGATTAAGACTTTTGTTCCTCTTGTCAACAGGGAGTAAGAAAAAATCCAGAATCCATTCCAGGAAAGACAGGGCAGTGCTGAGCTCTCGCAAACTGGCCCTTGCAAAGCCCAGATTTGAGTCCAGCCTACTGAAATCTTCTCTGGAATGCAACAATTTCCTAACAGACCTTCTGCCTTCAACAAAAAACCCAGATATTTTAAATCTTGGTGCAACGAGCTGATTATTCACCCCAAAGTTGGTTAACAATAGTGGCAGATGGTCACAGATTTTTCTCCTCTAATAATGCCAAATTGTAGCTGCCTACAAAATAACTCACCTGACACTCTGGGTCACCAAACCTGCAGTTAAATTCTAGAACTTTGGGTCCATCTTTGGTGAGCATTAATCCAGCATAAAGCACACCTAGAACAAAAAATGATACAAAAAGCTATCTCAGGAGCTCATTTGAATCTGTTGATAACAGGGTTTAAAAGGCTGCCACCTGTGCTCAGTGAATTTGAGAAATGTTAAAAATAAATCAGGCAGAAATAGTTGTGGTCACAATTTTGCAGCTTATTTTTGAACATTTTCCTTTCTGATCTTCCTCACTTGAGGAATTATCCCCATTAGAAATGACATCTATTGATTTCCATGGACTCCGAATCAAGCCACTGATACCAAACTCAGTTCCCAAATAAATCAAAGCTGTTTCACTTAACTTCCAGTGTGAGTTAGGCTATAAAGAGGAAAAAGCAAATTAAAAGGTTGTTCTCATCATGATTAAAAATCCCAAAGTTTTGTACATACCCAAAAAGGGGACACCTTCTTTCCTCATGCCATCAACAGTCTTCTGAAGAACAGTCTCTCTTATCTTCTGCAGCAAATCTTTAGAAATCTAATAAAACAGGGTTAGAAACAAATGTTTGTAAACTTGGTTGGGTGTTTTTAAGAGCCAAGCAGAACTCTTGGATGGTCTCTTACTCACTCCAATGGAAAGCTAAGAATGTTTTCCTCTCTATTTCTGCCAACAGAAGTTCCGTGTCAAACAAACACCAAACTACCTTAAGCCACAGCTAAAGTCCATCATCAGCTTTGTTTGGCACAAGATAAAACTGTGGGTTTAAGGACTTGCTTCTAATGAGCAGCATTTCATAACACTTAAAACCACCATCAAATACAAGGCTGCAGAAATAACATTTCCCCCTTTATAATTCCAAGTAATTCAGTAGAGGTATCCTCCTCTTCAGAGAAATGTGTGAAGTTGGGGATTTTAGTTGGCCATGTCTGTCTTAGGCAGCTCTTTCCATCCAGCAGAGCTCATTCCCTCCTGCTCCTCACACCAGAACTAAACATTCCCACAGGAGTTCAGAGACAGCTGTGCTACAGCTGCAGTGGAACATCCCCTCCTCAATCCATTTTCCCTTCCTCCTCAATCCATTTTCCCTTCCTCATCAATCCATTTTCCCTTCCTCCTCAATCCATTTTCCCTTCCTCATCAATCCATTCTCACCTGAGGAGCTGGGGAATAAGCTCCCATGCCTCCTGTGTTGGGGCCTTCATCTCCATCCATCAGCCTCTTGTGGTCCTGGGCCGGGGGCATGGGAGCGATGGTGACACCATCACTGAAACACAGGCACTAAAAACAAGGAAAAGAGTTACAATTCCTGTGCATGGTGACAATTAAAGTGCAATTGGTGCAAATATAGATGGTTTCCAGTGTGACAAAGGGATATTTAAGAGGATAAACTCTGCCTCCCTGGAAAAATAATTTACGGGGTTCTAAGCATTTGCCTTTTCCTCAGGAAGCAGGGACTCATTTTGGGTGACCTTCCTTCAGAAATTACCTTTAATAAAATCTAGAAAAATTATACCATCAGCAGTTGCACTGAAAATAAACACTCAAAAGGTTAAAAAAAAATTAAAATACTGAATGATTGTTGCTGTCGAGACGGTCACGACACGAAAAGAGTTTACCACAACAGCTTCTTGGTTAGAGGAAAGGAAGAAGTAACTCTTTATTTTCCAAAGTCTTTTTATACTATTTTCTGACTTTCATGTCACACATCCATTGACTTTCAATTCACCACCCCACAATACCATTGGCTACCTACAGCCAGAGCAACATCTTGGAAAAACACCACCTGCATGAAGTTGGGTATCTCTGTTTATGAATTCCTGCTTGTTTTGAACCAGAGAGCCGCGGTGAGAATCTGGAACAACAAACTGCTCTCATGGTAAAGCAGCTCTTACTGTGTGCCTACAGTTCCCACACATGATGGAAACTGCTTCTTGCCTTCCCCTCCCACCCCTGCCCCGGAAGGAAGGCATTGCATTCCTTTCAAGACTTCCTTTTCCTTGCTGATAAAGCTATTTACTTGTGAAATATTTATAAATTATTTATATAGCAGCTGCTTTCATCCTCAGGATCTTCAGAATAACAAGGCTGCTGGCATCTTCTGGAACTGGCTGATGCTGTTCACTCAAACTGGGTAACGTTGTTCCCTGTCTGGACTAATGGGAACAGCACTCAAAACCATTTCATAATGCTAATTATAAAAACAGCAAGGATCCAAAATAAGCCACAATATTAATATACTGTAAGTCTTTTGTAGAAGGTGAATTATTTTACTGGGCAAGGCAAGCAGTACATTTTCTTAATAACTGTCAGTCAGCATTGAAAAAACCCCACTTTACACTGCATGTTTGTATTACTGGGTTACATTACACTAAATCTGCTTGGTATTCCAGGGAATATTTAGGAACATGACGTATTTCCCAGCAGAGAATGAAGAGCTGGATAATCCCTTAGTTCCTAAACAGGTCAAGGTAAGCAGGAGGGAATGAAGCCACCCAATATCTGCACATCCATTTCTCCCTGTCAGGCAGGAATGGCAGAGATGGCGAGAGCTGGGGCTGATGTGCTTTGTACACACCACAGCCCCCCAGGAATGCTCCCAACATCCAGCACAGTCCATTCCAGCCCCAGGACTCGGGAACCTGAGCTTGAGCTCGGCTGCTGTCCTGTGTGTGCTGCAGGTGTCGAGTTGCCCAAGCCTGGGCTTCTTCCTTCCCTCTTTCCCACTCTGCCAGTTAACCCAGGCCCAGCTTTGAAAGGGAGGAGCTGAGCCAGCTTGGAATGAAGGAAATGTTCTGTGTCTGCAGATGTATCATAACACTGAGCTGTCAGAAAATCCTAACGCAGATCTGGGGCCTCCACGACACTAAAAATGTTAAGATTTGGGTTTTCTTTTCCATGTGGCAAGTTATTCTTATTTCATTTGATTTGATTTAATGTAACAGACCACAGGAAGCCTGGCTCTTAACGCAGCTGTCTTTAGCTAACACAATTTTGTTTATAAACAGGCATTGGCTTTAATTTAACTAATAAAATTATACACTTTGTAGGTGAAGGCACTTAAATAGTGTATCCCAAACAATTTAGAACAGGTAGAACCAAAGTGTTACAGTGAGATGCACTTACAGAAATTTCTTCTCCTTCAAGAAGTTCTTCAACAACAACAGTTTCCCCAGCTGTGCCAAAACTCTTATCCTACAGTAAAACAAAAATCTCTTTAGTTCTGTTTCAGTTTTAAACTATTGAAAATGCAACAAGAAATGCATATTTTTCATACAGCAAAAAATGCACCACGGGTTTGAGACAATCCATTCTCCCCCCAAGGGATGTCAGCAGTGGTAAAATCCCTGCTCCTCTTTTCTGTTTATTCTTCAATAAATGCAGGGTTTATTAATGAATATTTTCAAATTGCAGAGGATATTTGTGATTTCTGAGCAATTCCTCATGCTTTACATTCTGAAATTCACCCCAACAGCAATGACTGCCAAGTCTCCAATCTGCATTTTTTCACTTGCTAAAAAAGAGCAATTTTATACAACACGTGGGAAGGGAGCAAGGTTTTCACATCCCAGTGCAATGCTTGGACACTGAGTGCACCTTCTGGGTAATTAAGAAATTAAGAGCAACCAGCCCACATGGACAATGTGATTTTGGGGGTCTCTAAGACTCTCTACCTTGCAGGTTTTCTGTATTGTCCAACGACCATAGACCCCCAAAATGTGACTGCAGCCCCCATGTTGTGACTCTTGAAGCACAAGTGTGTCAGATAATGTCTCCCATGGATCAGCAGAGCTCCAGGGAATTTCAGGATGCTGTGCAGCTGAGGGCCTGACCTGGGAGCCTCAGCTCCCTGTTCCTCACTGGTCAGATAAAATTATCTTGTTTGGCCTCACTTCAAATCTTGATGCTCCAAACATATTCGTGGAATATCCTACCTCAATCTAAACTTCACTTGAAGGGATTCCACCAGAATTTGACTACACATTTAAGTCCTAATGGTGCTTGTAAAGATCCACCTTAACCACTGAGTTCAGGTTCCTGCACTGTGGGACCTGTTAGATTGCAGAAGTCTCAAACAGTGAAAAAACAAAGGAATTGCATATATAAATAAGTGAAATAAGGGTGGGTTTTCATGAAGAATGGTTTTATTTTAGCCTACAGGAACCATGCCTCAAGCAATAAATACAACAGAGTTTCATAGCTGGACAAATAATGGGTAAATGATCTGATGTCTTACAGCCAAGTTCCTATTCTATGGAATAAGGAATACCTTTGATGCTCTGAGGTGGTGATTTTGTGTGAGACATTCCTGCTCACCTGCATGATTTCAGTGACAGCTTTGCAGGCCTCTTCCTTGGTGGAAGCCACAATGACTCCTTTGCCAGCTGCCAGGCCACTGGCTTTGACAACCAAAGCAGGGAAGGTGGCACTGCCAAGGAACAGCACAGACATTCAACATAAACAATCCTTGAAAGACATTTTGAACATTTCAAGAGTTGAAAGATCAAAATACTTCTCAGTTTTCATGGCAACCTCATTGAATAACACACAAATCTCCTGCCAACACGCTCTGCCTGAGGAGGGCTTCTGCCTCTTTTCCCCACCACAAAATTTCCTGATCCCTAGGGTTCATTACTGCTTTCCATTTGGGAATTTATTCTTGCACAATGTGGGGTCACCTGGGTTGTACTGTGATGAGCAGATCATCGGTTGCTGAGTGTTCTCCAGTTTTGTTGGTGGAGAAAAGGGACAAGAAGCCAGCACAGATGGCTCTGGACTGCTCGCTGCCTTTCCCCAGCAGGCAGACTGACAAAAAAATAACAGCTTGTCCTACATTCTCCTGTGAACTGAACACTGAACTTTCATTTCATTTTAGAGCAGGAGGAATCATTTTGATCAGACTTGCTGCAGTCTGAGAGTCACGGTAGGTGATCCTTTGAAACGTTTGCAGATGTTCTAGCACAAAGGTACTGACACAGGAGCAATCATTTGATTGGTTTGGCTATCCAGCACGCTGTCAGTAAGAATATGTCTAAAATGCCAAGAATTGTACCTGTTGATAAAACCACATGCTGCTTTGGGATCAGTGAAGGCTTTCCATCTGGCAGTGGGGATCTCATGACGGTCCAGAAAGGCTTTGGTAAAGCTCTTGCTGGATTCCAGCTGAGCTGCCTTTGCTGTGGGGCCAAAACACCTGATCCCAGCTGCTGTCAAGTCATCCACAATTCCTAAACACAAAACAAGTTATAAATCTCCAGGTGATTTATGGCAGTCAGGCCAGCCAAGCCCAGGGGTGCACTGAATCCTAGGAGCAGGAATGGCAGGAATGAGAAGTCATCTCCATGTCTGCAGTGCCTGCTGTCCTTGCTGGGAGCAGGAGCAGGTAACCCTGCACCACCAGAGGCCACCAGGATGCGCTGGGTTTGGGAAGGGATGACAATCCCCCCTTTGTTTATGACACCTTTGAGCTAAAAGGTCAACATGAGTCTTTTGTGAAGATGCCAAAAGATTCAAGCAGGAAAATTATCAGCATGTTTATAGTTTTGGTTTTTTTACCAAGGCTCAAATTATAATTCTTTCAAAACATGAAAACTCCATAGGAAAACCAAAACTGGCTTTCTTGCTCACACACTACCCTTCAGAAATTCCTTTTCACCTCAGCAAATTTCAGGGAAACTGCTTCAGAGGATCTATTTCCATTCAGACTGGAGATACTGTTGAGCAACGTGCAGATGAGGACTAAAATAGACTTTTTTTCCTAAATGCTGAAGGCTGTGATTTCCAGCTTGTTTCTCTTACCAGCAGCAAGAGGAACCTCCGGGCCAACCACCACGAGCCTGATGTCCTGATCCCTGCAGAACTGGGCCACAGCAGCATGGTCACTGACTGGAACAGCTGATGGAGACACAAAAGGGGAAGATTCCATCCATGGGTGTTCCTCAGCACTGAGTTATCTCTCACAGGACACTCACCAGCCTCACCCTCTGGACTGCTGGGTCACTGGGAGCCTGGAACAGTGAGGCACTCACTGAGAGAGACTCACCCAAAACACACCCCAAACCCCAGGCAAAGGCTCTGGCTGGACATCCACTCTCATGGAGATATAAATCACAGTATCAGGGAATATCCTGAGTGGAAGGGACCCACAGGATCATCCAGTCCCACCCTGTCCCTGCCCAGCCCCCCAACAATGCCAGCCTGGGCATCCCTGGCAGCGCTGTCCAAACGCTCCTGGAGCTCTGGCAGCCTCGGGGCCGTGCCCATTCCCTGGGGAGCCTGGGCAGTGCCCAGCACCCTCTGGGGAAGAACCTTTCCCTGATCTGCAGCCTGAGCTGCCCTGGCCCAGCTCCAGGTCCTGCAGCCCCCGGGGAGCTCTGCCCTCAGCTCCTCTGCTCCAGCTGGACAAGCCAAGGGGCCTCAGCCACTTCTTGTGGGGCTCCTCCAGATCCTTCACCCACCTTACTCTTGAAGGTGAGAAAAACAGCTCTGGAATCCCCTGGGCTGCCACCCAGCAAACTGACCTCACCCCTAGGAACACCCTGTCTGACAGCACAAGCAGCGTCGCAAAGAATCCAAGAAAAGAAAACTCAAAAGCAAAAAAAAAAAAATTTCTTTTCAGCAAGTCTACTCCCTGAGAAGGGTCACCATGGAGCTTTATAGATGTAAGACCAGGCTGGGTGGGGCTTGGAGCAGCCTGGGACAGTGGGAGGTGTCCCTGTCCATGGCAGGGGTGGCACTGGATGAGCTTTAACGTCCCTTCCAACCCAAACCATTCCACAATTCTGGGATTTTATGATACTGGTGCCAGGAGGGTGTGGGGGATTAAACAAATGGCTGGTGGTAGAATTCCAACTCATCTATTTCCTTTTTTTCCTTCTTTCTGCAATGCCATCTAAAAATTGCACTAAAGGGAGCCTTCTGAAACCAAGGGGAATCAGAACTCTTTTTAATATTATGGTGAACTTAACTAAGAAGGACACTGTGCTGTCATTAAGGGTGAGGATATGTGGGCTTAGGTTGTTACAACCACTATCTTTCCAAAAACAAACATTCAATGTGACGACACTTGAAATGCCCCAAACTGTGCAAACAAAAGAAACGTCCTGCACCAGAGACAATAATGTCAATCTCATGATCCAAAAGTTACGCAAATGCCTTGCAATTCTACTGTTTTTATCATGAATAAATAAAGCCAAGGTCTGCAGAGGATGGGAACATGGATCCAGAGAGCCAAAAAAGAGATGAGCCCAGCGTGGATTGGCTGCTTCTGCAGGGAGGAGACTGAACCCACCAGGGCATGGTGCTGGCAAAGGGAGCACAGAATCCCAGGACCAGCAGGGCTGGGAGAGCCCTTCAGGATCACCCAGTGCCACCCCAGCAGCACCAGCAGCACCCAAACCCTGTCCCCAAGGGCCACATCCAGACTGCTCCTGAGCACTCCCAGAGACAGGGGCTGCAAACCTCCCTGGGCAGCTCATTCCAATGCCTGATCACTCTGACAGGGAAAAAAATGTTTTCAGTCTCCAATCTGAACCTCCCATGGTGCAATTCAGGGCCATTTTCTCTCATGCTTTCCCTTGGGACATGGCAGAAGACTGCCAATGCACTGGGAGCTGATGGTGTCCCAGCCAGTTTCTGGGGAGTGCTGACAGAGAGAGGACAGCAGTTTATTCAGTGCCCAGTGTGCTCATCCCATCCTGGATGAGTAAAGTCATAGAATCATGGAATCCCAGACTGGTTTGGGTTGGAGGAGCTTTAAAGCCCATCCAGTGCCACCCCTGCCATGGCAGGGACACCTGCCACTGTCCCAGGCTGCTCCAAGCCCCAGTGTCCAGCCTGGCCTTGGACACTGCCAGGGATCCAGGGGCAGCCACAGCTGCTCTGGGCACCCTGGGCCAGGGCCTGCCCACCCTCCCAGGGAACAATTCCTCATTCCCAAGATCCCATCCAGCCCTGCCCTCTGGCACTGGCAACCATTCCCTGTGTCCTGGCCCTCCAGCCCTTGTCCTAAGTCTCTCCCCAAGCAGGGAAAGGGAAGAGACTGGAATTCACCCCAAATTTCTTGCTGCAGGTCTGATCTACTCATGATATGAACAGTGAGTGTGGCACAAGATTTACATGATGGGGAAATGTCCTGTCAACAAACAATAAGGAACAAAACATGTTTTTAGCTTTCCTCACAAACGTAATTTCCCTCGGGCTGTTGACTGAAAGGGGCATTTCTGTAACTGTGTTTGACTGCTTACAACAGCAGCTGAACCAGACAGGAGGACCTTGGACCAAGGCTTTCAAAGGTGGAGCTTAAATTTAAGAGTACAAGTTACACTGAGAGGTAAAATGTGACAGAAGGAGGTGTCAGGATGGTAAAGTCCATTCACAGACACACCTATGTCTGTGTCTGCATTCAGCAAGCCATTGTCTGTGCTTCTGCCCTGCCAATGCAGTCTAAATTGAATATAAACCTGTATTAGGGCACACAACCTCAATCCCTCTTTAAAGCTGGAAACAATTACCAGCCCAGATCAACCATAATAATTTTTTTCTTACTTGAATGCAAGCAAAGTTTGAAAGATTTCAGGTTATTTATCATTTCCAGCTCACTTTTGCATGTTTCAGTAATCACCTGAGACCCAGAGTTGCAATGCTCATTAAAGGCATTTTCATGGCCCACGAAAAGAGGGAGAACTTTCAGAACCAAATCTTGATTATACTGAAAAATCCCCAGAAACCAGGGAAGGAATTTCCCAAATATTCCCAGATATTCCCAAATATTCCCAGATATTCCCAGATATTGTTGCCCACACAACGTAACAGGCCTCATGTGCTTCTGTAAAGCTGTTTCCCATTTTCCACCCTGAGTTAAATGAAGGCCCCCATGACAGCACTAGAATTCCTGAACAGGTGAAACAAATTCTTCCCTTAAAAACCCACATAAGTGAAACTTCATAAATTCTAGGTTCTTCCTGGGTGGCAGAAGATTTCTGTCCCAAAGCACAGGTGTAGAACAAAACAATTTATTCCATATGGGAGATTTCTTGGACCTGGCTTGAGCTCAAGCATCTTCCACTGGTGGTGCAATGTTTTTTTATAGAATGAAAGAGAGAAAAGCACAGGAGGGGTTTCCAAAGGCACAGCTTGAAAAAAATGCCGAAATTCCCATTCCACAGGCCCTGCAGCTTGGCACTGACTCCATTTAGCACAAGGGTAAAGGGGTTTTTTTGCCTTTCTGGTATCATCAAGCTCTTCCTTCTAGGCCTCCCCTCAAAGGCCCAACAGAGCAAAGAACTACTCATAATGGTCAAAGAAATGAAGGCCAAAGTTCTTTACAAAGCCTGTAATGAAGCATTCCAGTGGAATTGTATACAATAATTACCTGCTGTACAAGAACCTGGCAGGATTCATGTTTCCACATGAGACAGCAACACAAAAAGCTGCTCCCACACCAACACAAGGGCAGAAAATGGATGTGTATCATCTGTGTTCACATGCATCCTATGTTAACTTGAATTCCATATCTTATCACATGTTCTAAAGGGAAAACTGAAGACTCAGGTGGGTTAAAGCCCCTAAATCTGGATCTGATAGGTAAAGGACAAAGGAATCTCTGTGGTTTGTGATTCCCTGGGTGCCAGCACCTCAGACCAGAGTTTTTTTTTAAATGCAGCACTGAATTTTGGATGCTCAGTTTGCAACATCTGAAGCTTGATTTCTCAATACTAACAACTATGAAAGGTTTCAATTACAGCCAGTCAGAACTTAGTACATTAAGTCAAGAGCTCAAAGCAGGCAGTCAGTACACAGAGAGAAATATTTGAAAATAACCTTGATTTCTAAAGGTCACTAAGACAAAGGAATGGATTTATTTTCACAGTGACAGAGTGTTCTTGTCACAGGTTGCAGGGATCATGGGGTTTCAACACATTTCTGAGAACACAGGAGGGAATTTAGGTACAGCAACTATCCTGAGCTGAATTCCCAGAGGAACAGCTTGGGCTGCATCCTCCAAACCCAAACCTAAACAATGAGATATCACAGCTGAGATCTTATAAAATTAATTATACAACTTACACAAGGCTTTGCTCATTTTTTTTTCTTCTTAACTACATCTAAAATCTCGTTCACATGCCCAAAACCTTAAAAAATGGTAATCCATCTCCTCCATCATCATCATCATCATCATCATTATCATCATCATCATCCTTTCACATTACCAGCTGCGATTTCAGCTCAACAAATTCCTGGTTGAGTTACCAAGCTTAAAAGTGGTATTTTTTTTGGTTTTACCTGAATTGGAGATTTTCCCACTGTCGGCTGTCCCTGCATTTCCTGGAGCCACAAACACGTGTTTCACGTGGGGGGACTGCGCCAACTTCCAGGCCAGGGCGTGCTCCCTGCCGCCGCTGCCGATCACCAGCACCCGCTCAGCCATGGCCCTGCAGGGAACCAGGACACAAGGAAACCCTGATGAGTGACCAGGCTGGGACTTTCAGCCTAGAGAATCACAGAATCCCAGAAGAGTTTGGGTTGGCAGGGACCTTAAAGCCCATCCAGTGCCACCCCTGCCATGGGCAGAGACACCTCCCACTGTCCCAGGCTGCTCCAAGCCCCAATATCCAACCTGGCCTTGCACACTGCCAGGGATGAGTCCATAACCTTTCTGGGCAACAATTGCTTGGAGAATCCAAGTCTGCAAAGGTCAAAGCCCTTCTGATGCACCCATTGTATGAACACAGAGTGTTTGGAACTGCATGGGGCCACTCAAACATCTTTAGAGGCAATGCCTGAAAAGCTCTGAACACCTCATGGAAAGGAAAGGCGCTGAGCAATGAGACAAGGAAATAACTTCCAGCGCTGGCTTTCCTTGGAAAGAACAACCACGAGGCCAGGAACAGGTAGCATTAATAAAAGAGCTCACTCAGACAAGGTAGTGTGGGGTATCCACTCCACTCTCCCGTTCCAGTGAGGTTTGGGAAAACACCTGGACATTGTGCTGGCCAGTGGGAGTGGGTCTAGGATGACCACGTCATCACCTGGGTGTGCACACACAGCTTATGCATGTGGGACTCATGGCAAGAGTACAACGTGTTCTCTGAGCAGCTCTGGGAGCCTCTGCTTTCTGAGATTTACTTCTGTGTGGACTCTCCTCACATTTACTGATGGAAGAGTTCATTACACTGACAAAACCCATCAGAATTCAGAAAATAGTAAAGAAAGAAAAGAAGGACAGAAGGACAAAATTTACAAACTAATCATGTGTGTCCTTATTTGGAGCTAAAATAATAGATTAACAGTTTGGTTTGGGTTGGGAGGAACCTTAAAGCTCATTCCATTCCAACCCCTTGCCATGGACACCTCCCACTGTCCCAGGCTGCTCCAAGCCCCAATGTCCAGCCTGCCCTTGGACACTGCCAGGGATCCAGGGGCAGCCACAGCTGCTCTGGGTACCCTGGGCCAGGGCCTGCCCACCCTCCCAGGGAACAATTCCTCATTCCCAACATCCCATCCAGCCCTGCCCTCTGCCACTGGCAACCATTCCCTGCCTCCTGTCCCTGCAGCCCTTGTCCCCAGTCCCTCTGCAGCTCTCCTGGAGCCCTTCAGGCCCTGCCAGGGGCTCGGAGCTCTCCCTGTGTCCTTCTCCTCTCCAGGGAACACCCCCAGCTCTCCCAGCCTGGCCCCAGAGCAGAGGCTGGAGGGATCACCTCCCATTCCCTGGGGGAGGAACAGAGCCCAGATAAGAGTTTAGGACAAAACAAACGATGAGCACCCCTGATGTAATCCCAGCACATGTCACACACCACCCCAGGTCCCTGACCCGCGCTTGCTCACGTGTCCAGTGCCCCAAGGTGAGCACAGAGACCCCCCCCCCGCCCTTTGCAGGAGGACAAGAGAGGATGACAACACAAAATACATCTTAGCAAAGAAAAGGGGGGAAAAAATCAACAGAATCCAACAGATTTCTAAGTGAAAAGCAAAAATGATCCAAAGCAGATTTTCAGATAAGTCAGGGATGTGCCTTTCCCTCACATCAGCTGCTACAGCTTGACTTGACTAAAGCTGCCCTGATGAGGCAAAATATCTGGATTAGGCAAAATATCCAGGCAGAATAAAGTCAAAATAAACATGGATAGAAGGATAAAAACCACAAAATTACCACTGAGTTGTTCGCTATCAACTAAACACACCAGAGCTAACATTTAATGGTAGTTTCATGCTGGGGAAGACCAACAGGCTTCTAATCCAGTGTTGGGCCAGATATAGATATTGCAAAGTTACAGACATGTTTTAACTATAAAGCTCCATGATTACCTGCAATAAAAACTCAGGTTAGGCCAAAAATGATCAGTTACGGTATGGATGCTTGGTAAACCACATTATGCTCAACTCTTTTACATTACGAATCAAGCAAGAAGATGAAAGAATAAGGGATACAACAAAGGGATGAATTAGATAAAGACTGTAACATAATAGTAATATAGAAAAACATTTATCACACAGCAGGCAGCTGTCCCCTTGAAGTTAAACAAGCATTGTCAGTGGTGTCCAGAGCCAGTGGCCACTAAATAGTATTTTTAAGGCCAAATTTATCAATAATATGTCGAACTATATACAATGAAATTTTCTGAAAAAATATTTAAAACTGTAACTTTAAAAATGTTAAAAAATTTAAATTTAAAACTTTTAAAAGTTTAAACCAGAATGATTTAAACCAAAGACAGCCCATACTCACTCTGTGCTATGTGCTACCAGGCTGGGGAGAGCAGGACTCAGGAGCTCAGAGGCACAAAGGGAGCAGAGATTGGCAGCCCCTGGTTAAAATGTCCCTGTCCCAACAATCCCGCCCCACTGATGACCCTGCAGCCAGCCAATGGACAGGGCACTCCAGCCAGTCCAGCTGGGAGCAGGAGACAGAAGCTTCCCCACAAATGCTCTAGGAGTGAGAAGCAAAAGCTTTGCAGAACAGAAGCAGCTCTTCCTGTTGCTTCTAAACAGCAAAATAAATTCTGTCCCATTCATTTTTTTTCAATTAAAAACTGTTCATTGATCAGCTTGTGAACATTCTTTTTTTATCTAAAAATTAGCATCTGCAGTTTTGCAATAAGTAAAAATTAGTCTGTGTAATCAACAGTATGAAAAATAAGGGGTATGATGCAAACTATCATGGAATATTTTGGAATGGAATATCATCATCCTGTCCACCCCTGCCATGGCAGGGACACCTTCCACTGTCCCAGGCTGCTCCAAGCCCCAATGTCCAGCCTGGCCTGGGACACTGCCAGGGATCCAGGGGCAGCCACAGCTGCTCTGGGCACCCTGGCCCAGGGCCTGCCCACCCTCCCAGGGAACAATTCCTCATTCCCAAGATCCCACCCAGCCCTGCCCTCCTCCAGCTTGAGGCCATTAAGAAACTCCCACAAGTGACTCACCACGATGGCAACTCACTCAAAGAATCAGCTCCTTTTCTTCCCTGAGGTAATATATCCTGGTACTACTGTCAGCTGAAAGAATTCAGCACACACAGCATAAAGCTTTATATGGGAGCAAGCAAATAGAACAAGCCATGTCCCATATTGTCAATTCATATTTAATCATTTTATATCAAAATGTGAGTAAAAATTAAGTTTCACACATTAGTTTTGAAGCTCAGTGTTATTTGTGCATCCCACTATGGTATCGTAGCACCTTTTATTTAGGAATGTGGCTTGAGAAGAACTTGTGGTGGCAATGGCAGTTTAGGAGGCTCAGATGTAGCCATGGCAGCTCCTTTTTTACACTGACACTCAAAGATGTCATGGAGGCCCCCCTGCTGCCCAGCAGGATCTCACTTAAAAAATGAAAATTCCAAGAGGCAACATTCCTTTCTATTTTTGCCATTAATCTCGGAGTAAAGAATTTGTTCTCAAAAGATCTAAAGTCATTCACAAGGTAGAGTATTTACTCTGTGAGGATTATCATACCCCCAGGAGTTTTGGAAGCAACACGTAAAATTCTTAAAGATTCCAAACCACAGGATGTCATTACCTTCTGCAACCATCGTCTGCTTTGGTGAAGAAGGAGGAGATGTTTGTTTAAAAGACGTTTTAAAATGAAGGTAAGTGACATTTCAGGAAAGGGTCTGTTGTTAGGTGCTTATAGGAAGTGAGAACAGGAATGAAGAACCGAGTTATCACTCCGTGTATCCAGGAGGAGAGGAGGCAAGGAGAGAGTGAAGACAAGGAGATTCCCAGAGCTTATCCCTGAGGATGGCAGGAGAAAGCCAGCAGGGACAAGCACCAGCCCAGAGACCTTTATCCTCACTGCAGGAAGGCAGCTGGGGCTCACCAACAAACCAGGGAACTCTTCCTCTCGACCAGGGCCTGTGGGGCAGAGAAAATCAAGTGAGAGAGGCAAATCTCATAGCCCTGGGAGTCTTCCCCATCCTGACTCCTGCACAGGGCATGGGGAGGTTCCAAACACAGGGAGCAGTGACATGAGGCTGCTCAGGTGCTGTCCCTTCCCTGTGAACAGGGCAGGGACAGGAGCCACTGACCTTCCAAGCTTACCCTGTGCACAGACCTGGGGTTCAACTCAGCTCCTTGGCTGCATTTATGAACAGAACTCTGTAAGAAAACATAAACTCCTTAAGCAATTTATTCTCAATTTATTCACACTTATTCCCAAGTGTTATGCAAGTTGCCTAAATATTTATTCTCAACTGGGTGGAGTATTTTAATAAGGCAGAGCCTTATCACCTCACCTCAAACTACAGCAGGAAAAGTGCAACTAAAATCAGACTTCTGCACTCCAGCACAAACAGCAAAGGCTCTGACTGAAGCTCACTGCTTCAGACGGTGTATTTTTTTTGAACTAAGCTCCAGTGCTGTTGGTTTTCTCTGTGCTCCTCTGCATCTTTGCTTCCCAACATTGGGATTCAGGAAACCTGATGCAGGCATTCAAGTTCCTTTAGACCAAAGGTCCTTGCCCAAAGTGTCTTAATTCAGGGCCAGGCTGGATGGGGCTTGGAGCCACCTGGGATAGCAGAAGGTGTCCCTGCCCACAGCAAGAGGCTGGAACTGGATGAGCTCTGAGGTCCCTCCCAACCCAAACCATTCTGGGATTCAGTGAAGTCCTACCCTTCTTAGAGCTGAGTCTGGACAACGGCCCAGCAGTGACAGCACTTTCCCAAACACTACAGACCCAAGCCCAGTGTCACTGTGAAGGTTTAAATCCACAACCCCCAGCCCCTGCAGAGGAGTTCTTATCACTTGGCTTTGCACTAAAAGACAAGGTTCATTCTTCCTCTTGCAGTTAGGCAGAAGAAAAAAAGAATTCTCACAGGACACAGGAAAAACCCCAAATTGGGAAGGCTGGGCAGTTCCCACCCCACTGAGGACTGTGTGTTTCTGACCCCAGCAGTCTGAGCCGTTTATGTGTTTTGGGGATTTTTTCATAGGCCTGTTATGGGATTAAAAAAACAAACAAAAAAAGGGATTGGAGAAGAAGCCAAAACTTGGAATTTCCTCCTCCCAACTTCGAACTTGACTTTCTCCTCTGAACTTCAATTCCCTCCTAGGATCCATCCTGCCATCCTTGGCTCCCAAATTCACCCACAGCCAGGCTGGGTGGTCCCAAACCCCTGTGGGCTGAACCCAGAGCTTCTGCTCTCAGAATTAATCCATGGATTGAGCCATCCTTAGGAGTCCACTGCACATTCTGAGTGCCCCCAGAGCTCGACACCCAGGAGAGGAGCTCCAAGGCAGCCTCCCCAGGGAATCTCTGCCAGCTGCTGGCCCCCGTTCAGGCTCAGGATGCGCAAGCTGCAGGTTCAGCGACTGCAGGTTCACGCAGGGCTGAGCTGCCCTTGCCTGGGGCAGCTCCCATTGGCCCCACCAGCCTCTCCACCTCCAGGCTCTCCTTCCCTCTCCCTCCCGTGTGTGC
Organism: Acanthiza pusilla; assembly: GCA_036630365.1. Lineage (NCBI taxonomy): Eukaryota > Metazoa > Chordata > Aves > Passeriformes > Acanthizidae > Acanthiza > Acanthiza pusilla. Next base: position 6,506,297 of record JAXCHO010000111.1, on the reverse strand, counting down.
CAAGGGAGTGCCGTCACTTGGATCAAGAAAACAGCGCTGGAAAGCTGACACTACAATGGTAACCAATGCAGCAAAGTAAATCTATCTGTATGTGTATGTAAAGGAAATCTTCCTGCCTCATGAGCTAACTCCCTGAGGATGAAGGATCACCACAGGGAGGACAAGGGAGCAGCAGCATGCAGCAGCCAGTGAGGGTGAAGAGAGCAAAGCCAGCTGTGCCCTCGGATCATCCCGAGTGATGGAGCGACCAGAACACACCCAGTGGCCAGCACTGCTCCAAATTTACACTCCCATCCCCACCTCCTGCCCCAGCCTGCTCCTGGTCCCAGGGAGAGACACATCAGGGAATCCAGGGCTGAGGAGGGGAAGACATCCACCTCTCTCCACATTTTTTTCCTGCACGGCTCAGTTTCCAGAGGGATTTCATGGTGCCAAGCCTGCAGGCAGCTCTGAGGCACAACAAAAAACAGCCATGGCAACCAAACCTGCAAAATGGCCAGAATCCCACGAGGGAACTGCACAATTATGTCGGGACAGGATTAGGCTCATCCTGAAGGAAGAAAACACAACCTTAGAAAACTTTTCATTTCCTCAGACTTCAATACATGAAGGGCTGCTTAAGTCATTCGGAGGGCTCCAGAATCAGGTGACAAAGATGATTTTTTGTTAAAGCTTTGGGTTAAATAAGCGTTTTTTGCTCATGTGTTTTATTTAGGACAAATTCCTGGCTCTCACCTGGCCATACAGAACCATGGAAGGTTTGGGGTGGAAGACAGCCTAAAGGTCATCTTGTTCCACCCCCTGCCATTCAGTGCAGTGCAGAAAACAAAATAAAAGAGGAAAGGTCATTATTAGATGTGTCTTTCATGGCCTGACCTGAGGCTCCACAAGACAGGCCCTTTGTGTCCAGGTGTGATCCTCTAAACAGCTGGATTTGGCATTTTTCTAGGCAAAACATTCCCTCAAGTTTTGCTGCTAAAAATAAATAGGATCATAAACTTTTACAACCACCCTCAAAGTACTAAATTTGACACTTCAAGCAATGTAGGATGCTGGAAGTGCTGCTTTGTACCATGACGAGGGGGAGAAATGCCCTTGAAATGCCCTTTCTGTGTTACCCTTTCCACAACACACAAAATAGTGGAATATGTATTAATTCTGCTCGTTAATGCCAATATCTAGTGGATAGATTTTAAAAAATTTAAAAAGCTGGTAAGACCCCATCTTCGCAAACAGCAGGGAGAGAATCCAAGTGAGTCAAAGTCCAAAACCAGAGAAGTTTGAAGTTTAATATTTACTTCAAGCAAATATTTCACCACTTTTTTCAAAGCCAAACAGAGCAGAGAAAAAAAAGAACAAAGCACGTGCAGTTTAGAATACGTTAAAGTGCAGTAGAATTAGCAATGTTGCACATTTAGATCCCCAGAACTAAGCCTGAGGAGACACAGTTTGTATGGGTACATATATTTGTTAATGTATAAGGATATATACCTATGTGGGGGTGGAGATAGATATATAGAAAGAGACACTTATATAATGGCATATAAATATATATATATATATAAAAATAATGGCTTATTCACTGCCATTGGTGGAGACACATACTTGGTATGTGGGTATAAATATATGTATGTGTACGTATATGTATATATGTATGTATCTATTATATGTATATATGTATATATCATGTATATATTATATACAAATAAAGTATGTGCATATACATTCATGTAATGGTTATATATAAATACATACATACAAACATACACACACACATATATATATATATAATGGCATATATATGCATATAGTGGTTTATTCATCCATCCATGTATATGTATATGTATATGTATATGTATATGTATATGTATATGTATATGTATATGTATATGTATATGTATATGTAAAAATAAATGGATGAAAAAGCCTATAGAAACCAGATAGCCACACATCCCTCCACTGCCATGGGTGGAGACATACAGTTTGTGTGCACATATATATATACATATATGTGTATACACACACACACACACACATACACGCACGTAACTGATACATATATATCATGGCACATACACACATATTACGGCTTATTCCATATATATATATGTACACACGCACACATATATGCTGCGGGAGGATTGCTATGAGGGCCATGCCATGAAGGCCAAGCTGATGCGGGGGTGCCACATGAGCAATGCCGTAAGGGCAGAGCTGTGAGGGCAGTGCCATGAGGGCAATGCTGTGAGGGCCAAGCCATGATGGGGCTGCCATGAAGGCCATGCCGTGAGGGGATCTGCCATGAAGGGGATGCCCCGAGGGCCATGCCGTGAGGGGATTCGCCATGAACGGGATGCCGTGAGGGCCATGCCATGAGGGGATCTGCCATGAAGGGGATGCCGTGAGGGCCATGCCGTGAGGGTTATAGCCCTATGAGGGCTATGCTGTGAGGGCCGAGCCATGAGGAGACTGCCATGAATGGGATGCCACGAGGGCCAAGCCATGATAGGGATGCCGTAAGGGGGATGCCGTGAGGGTCAACGCGTGATGGAATCTGCCCTGAGGGGACGCCGTGAGGGCCAAGCCATGAGAACCCTGCCCTGAAGGGGATGCCGCGAGGGCTGCGCCGTGAGGGGCGCCCCGCCATGTTGCGGCGCGGGCACGGGCGCACACGGCCCCGGGCCGCCCCTCCGCGCCCCCAGCCCGGCGCGGGCAGCGCGGGGGGCACCGGCAGCCACAGACCCCGGGCGAGCCGCGGCCCCGGCGCGGTTCCAGCGCGGCCGGGTGACTTACTGTGCTCCGGGGGGATTCGGGAGCGGGCAGGCTCCTCCGCCAGGCCGGGAACTACAGCACCCAGCGAGCACCGCGGCACCTGCGCGGGAGGAGGGGCCCGAGCGTGTCAGCAATGTCGCGACTTGGGCAGCCCTTGGCACAGACATTGCTCAGGTCTGGGACTGTGAGGCGGCTGGGGAAAGGGGAGAGGCGGCCGGAAGATCTCCGGGAGGTGTAGGCTGGTTTTATTTTATCCATCAGGCTGCTGACTCAGCGGCTGAGGGTGATGGTGTGTGAGGGCTGTGCAAAGGTGGATCTTTTTTCTCTATATCCCTTGAAATACCACGTAGGAGCAACTCCTTAGTTTGTCCCACATTTGAACTTTCTGCTTTATGAAACCAAAGAGTATTGGTCAATGTTTAGTCCAATTTAGCATTACAGTTGTGCTACAATATTCTTAATAAAACTAGATTTGATCCACAGTTTTCCTCCCTACAAGAACTATAATGTGAAAACATCACTGTTGTTTGTAAAAATACCTTAGGAAATAATGTTTAGTGATTTTTTTTTCATATTTAAGCACACCCCAGACTCTTGCTTTAAAACGGAACAGTCACATGAAAAAATGCTCTAAATAATATTGATGATTGCAGCAGAACTACTATTAATGAAGACCCATAATGCTACTAATTGAACATTATCAGCAACAATCACTGGTCTTGACAAGATGAAAGTAAAACATGTAATTAATCTGAAAACTACCTGAAACTGAAACTGAATAAAACAGTTTAAATAAAGGGAGTTTATTAAGCAAGCAGAGGTAGGGAGAGCAAGAACAGTTATTTTCCCATGGGGCTGTGGATCGTCACATGTATCAGGAGGGACTTTTTGTAATTATCACATTACTTTTATTTTTAAGGAGTCAGAGGGAAACGTGCAACACACGCTAAAGTCCTTCTCTGGCGTTTTTTGGGCACCTTTCTTCATGTTTTTCCTTGTAGAGACTGACATGCCTGGTCTAGACAAGACCACTTGCATCATTTGAATCAAAATATATATATAAAAATATATATCTATAATAATATATAATCTAAATATATATATATATTCATTTGAATCTAAATATATCTGAAATTGTTCAAGTGAAATACTTTCAGTTTTTACTTTGATACCAAAAATTACACAGTGTTCTACTAGTAAATCTAAAATATATTGTGAGCATGGCGTGAACAGGTAAAAGGACTTCTTAACTGTAACTTTTTTCTGTTTTGAATGTAATAAATCAAGTGTGAAATAAAGGTAAGCAAATTGAACCAAGTCTCTGACCCATTTTTTTTCCAAAGTCAATATTAAGGCAAATTGGCAGCACATAGTGAAGAATGATGCTGCTTTTAAGGGGTATTGCAAGTGATTATTAAACAAAATTGACATTGAAAATTTTTAGACCCCAGCAGCAATTAAACAGTGATTAAAATCCCAAAACATACTTGGGTTTCATGGAATCGCAGGACGGCTTGGGTTGGAAGGGACCTTAAACACCATTTAATGATTACTACGGGCGGGGATGCCACTCACCAGATCAGGTTTGGAGGTATTTTAAATTTATTTCAGGTCACCTAACTCCCCTGTTTCTACTACAGAAACTGTGCATGGGAAGAGTCTTACAGCTGTAGGATTATTCGGTTTTACGGACTGTCTGTACACCCATATAATTAAAAGCCGATTTCGGGGCAGCACTGAGGGGGTCCCCGGGGCGGCCCTATTCTGGACAAACTCATTTCGGTGCCTTCCAGCACCGCCAGAAATACTCCGGCTTTCCACGCGGGCAAAAGGCGCACTTTATTTATCCACCTCCCTTTGGATTCCCCCCTTTGTTCCTTTAATTTTCGCGGCCCCGCCGCCAGCCCCCGGAGCACATGTGCGTGTCACCGCCGGGCCGAGGGGGAGGGAGGGAGCGCGGGCGGGCACCTCTCGCATGGAGCCGGGGCTGAGAGCCCCGTGGTGATGCAGCAGCGGCAGCAGCAGCACCGCCCGTGTGCGGGCAGGGCCCCCTGAGAGCCGCCGCCCGCCCGGACCACACGCGGGGCTCGGCCCCGCTCCATGGGCACCGATGGCATCGCTGCCGCTCGCACCCGCCGGCGCCGCGCCTCAGCCCGACATGGCCTCGGCCGGGTAAGTAGCGGCCGCCGCGGGGACTCCAGCGGCGCCGGGAAGGGTGGGCGGGAATGTGGGGGGACGGGGCCGGCGGTCACGGCCGCCGCGGAGCCTTTCCTGCCCTCCGCGGGGCCGCGGGGGCTCGGACCTCCGTACGGGGCGCGAGAGGGGCCGCGAGCGGCGGCGGCGGGGCGGTGTGTCTGTCTGGGGAAGGGGTCTGCGCGAGGCGGCGGTGTGGGCGCGGAGCGCCGGGGACTGGTTTAATGCTTTCACCGGGGGATGGGGACACGCTCGGGGCGGCTTTGCCAGCGGCAGCGGCGGCGGGCGCGGAGTGCGGGGGGGGCGGCGGGAGCGCCACAACATGGCGGCGGCGGCTGAGGGGACACGAGACCTTCCTCCCCCCCGCCGGAACCCGCCGCCGCTCTATGGCCCGTGCGCCGCGCTAGAGCGGCCGTTCGCAGCCACACGCCGCCTCGGCCAATGGCGAGAGGGCTTACAGCGAACGTAGCCAATCGCGAGGGGGCTTAGAGCGGGGACGTCAGCGCGCGCCCGGAGCCGCGGTGCACTGTGGGATGCTGGAGGCCTCGCGTCGGGGCAGGAAGGAAGGGGGGGTGTCATGGCGACGAATATCGAGCAGATCCTTCGGTCCTTTGTGGTCAGCAAATTCCGGGAGATCCAGGAGGAGCAGCAGCAGCAGCACGCCGGGTAACGGGGCGGTGGGGAGCGGCGGGGAAGGGCGCGGGGCGGAGAGAGACGGACCGCGGCCTGAGGGTCGTGTCGGCGGCAACATGGCGGGGCTTGGGGGGTCGCGGCCGTGCGGACGCCCTGTGGGAGACACGGCCCGGGGGGCGAGAGAGGATGGTGGGGGGACGCACCCACCCGCTCTTCCCCGGTTTTGGTGCTGTCTTCACGTCGGGGCGGGCGCCTGTATGGTTTGTCGGATGTACGGCTAAATTTTCCGAGTCTCTCTCGTGAAATAAGGGAAACCTTGGAAAGAGCAATGAAAAGCTGGAGGAGAGCGAGTTCCGGGTGTTTGTTTTGTGTAGGAAACTCCTACAAGGTCGTACGAACACGGGGGATGTGGCACATTCCAGAATGTGGTATTTTCTTCCTTGTGCCTCAGCCGTCACGGAGTGTCCAGGCTGAATAAGTGAAAATTAATCCAAAGGCAGACGCTTCCCTCAGAGCACAGCTTCCTTAGGAGGCTGCAATACTGGTCTGAAGGGCTGGATATAATAAATGTGTGCCAATGTCAAAAAATGTTGAAAAAAGGCTCAAAATCGCTTGCATTAAGTTGATTTTTATTTTTGGTTAGTGCAAAGGTGGAAGGCCAGCCCAATGGTGACACGATCCCAGCTGAGCAAGCCGGGCCTTCTGAAGCCTCTGGAGCTGCTGGGAGTTGTCAGAGTGATCAGATAGTGCAGAAAATAGAGGAAGTGCTCTCTGGAGCCCTCGGGACAGAACTGCAGTGCAACCCAGGTAATAAAACTCCCTCTGGCAATTCTGTTCTTTGTAAGAAGGTTGTAACTGTGCCTAAAATTGAATCAGTTTTATAGAAATGAAAATGTGCTTCTTGGAACTGCTCCTCTGACAAGTTGCGTGTTTGTTGTGAATTGGTTCAATATTTTTTCTACTGTGATTTTGCATCCAGAGGTGGACAGAGAAATACATAATTTACAAATGGAGCTGGTTGTTATATGAAAACATTGCTTGGTGTGGGGAAAAGTTGGTTTTTTTCCTTTTCAATGCTGAAACAGATAAATCATATATGTGTGTGTATATGTACATATATATATATATATATAAATTCTGTTTTATTTTGTGTATATCTACTTCAGGATCACTGAACAGTTCCTAGTGCCAAAGCTGATGCTGATAGAAGCAGTTTCTGCTTTGGTTTGGTTTTCAAGATTATTTCTAACAAACATTAGAATTCAGATCTGTGATGAACTGTTCAGTCAAAAGGCAATTTGCCGGTTTAAAATGAACTTACTTTTAAAGTGTAAGTATTCACATTGCAGCCTTGCCAAGGTTAAGGAATTTTGATGTGTCAGTCTCAGAACTTGAATAATTCATTGCTAGATTTTTTTATGCCAAAACGTCCCATCTGAGTGTCCTCTGTCATGGGACTGGTCTTTGCAGTAAAATTCCTGATTCTGGAGGGTTGGTGAGGTGATGAAGGCTGTAATTATCTCATTTCTCTTTTTTGGGAGTTGAAACACAGGTGACTCTAGTGTGCTGGGTGAGAACAATTCCAGAGGCAGGACAGAAAATTGTTAATTTGAGAGATTCTGTTTGCAGGAGTTAGGGATTGCTTTGGGTTTTATTGCTCAGTGGTTTGTGTACTTTGAGCACTTAAATTTGTTTTTAATTTGTTCTGCATGTGCTGTATGAGCACTTTAGGCTGACATGGGGGGTTTTGGTAGGTTTTTGGTTGGTTGGTGTTTTTTTGTTTGGGTGTTTTTGGTTGGTTGGTTTGGTGGTGTGATTTTTACTTTCGTTCTGTTTTTGTTTTTTTCTTTTGTGGAGGACTGAGGCAAGGTCACATGCTAATAAATAAGTGAGACTTGTTAACTTAGAGGTTTAAAACTAACTCTGTGGCAAACGTTCCCATTGTCCATATCTAAAAAGGAGTTGGACAAGAGAGATTATCTTATTATCTGAATCTAATTAATTATCTTTGTGGGAAAGTTCATTTCATAGAATCACAGAATATTCTGAGTGGAAGGGACCCACAGGACCATCCAGTCCCACCCTGTCCCTGCCCAGCCCCCCAACAATGCCAGCCTGGGCATCCCTGGCAGCGCTGTCCAAACGCTCCTGGAGCTCTGGCAGCCTCGGGGCCGTGCCCATTCCCTGGGGAGCCTGGGCAGTGCCCAGCACCCTCTGGGGGAAGAACCTTTCCCTGATCTGCAGCCTGAGCTGCCCTGGCCCAGCTCCAGCCATCCCTGGCTCTGTCCCTGTCCCAGAGCAGAGCTCGGAGCTGTCCCTGTGCTGTCCCTCGGGAGGAGCTGCAGCCCCCGGGGAGCTCTGCCCTCAGGCTCTTCCAGGCTGAACTGACCAAGTGACCTCGTGTTGCTGCTGCAGACCCTTCAGCATTTTCATGTCCCTCCTTTGGATGCTAAGGCCTTTAGCTCTTTCTTAAACTGTGGTGCCCAGAACTGCCCCTGGGATTTGAGGTGAGGCTGCCTTGGCCAGCAATGCTGGGCCTGGTGCCCCCCCAGGACAGTGCTGTCCCTCCTGGCTGCCAGGGCACTGCTGACTCAGATCCACCTGGCCATGGACCAGGACCCCAGGGCCACAGGTGCTCTCCATCCACACAGCCAGGGTTGCCCATCCCAGGTGTGGAATCCAGCACTTCCCTTGTTAAACCCCATGGCTGGTGATTGCCCAGATCTCTGATTTGTCCAGGCCTCTCTGCAGGGCCTCTCTGCCCTCGAGGGAGTTGGCAGCTCCTCCCACTTTAGTGTCCTCAGCAGACTAATTATCCCTTTGAGTACTGTGTCCAGGTTATTAGTGAAGGTATTGAAGAGAACTGGGCTGAGAATGGAGCCCTGCAAAACCCCACTAGTGAGTGGTGTCAGCCCAATGTCATTCCAGTCACTGTCACCCTTTGTGCCCAACCCGTGGGCCTGTTGCTCCCCTGCTGAGTAACACGGTTCTCCAGCTGTGGGCTGGACATTTTGTCCATAAATTTGACTCTGCTTCACCGTTCTCTCTCAATGCATTCACAGCAATGTTGGTGCAAAAACAATTTTTAAGTTGCTTAGTCCATAAATGTGTTCCTAACATACTTGTTATGGAATCCCAAGTCACATTCATTTAACAATATTGCAATTACCAACAGCTTTTGCAAGATTTTCCAGTGTTCACTGGAAAATAGTGAGCTTTGGGATCACAGATTCTAATTGGAGGATCTGTATTGCTGCCCTGGCCTGTATAAATAGATCACTGAAGGAAACATGCAAGCAGACTCTAATGTACAGCTCATATTTCACAGAAATCCCAGCAAGTTGCCATTAAAGAAGTGTCTTTCTCCTGAAAGCATGGCACTAGGTCTCCAGAAGGGCAAGAACCTAACAAGGGTTAAATCCAGAGGGGAGTGAGGTACAGAATTAAAAGGTGGTGATGGAAACCCCAGTCTCGTGCTTTTCCTTCCCCATCAGTGACTTGCTTGTCCTCCCAGTCACCTGCATTTGTTGCTTTCCTGTTGGAAGCAAATGCTCTAACAGGAACATGCAGCTTTGCCGTTGCTCATGGCAGCTGCAGTCCTGTCCCAGCAGCTGTTTCAGCCTGTCGTGCCTTAAAGTGGGTTTGGGATTGGGGATGTAGATGCTCTTTGCCCAAATTGTTAGATACTAGTGAGTATATTTACTTGGTCAGTAAATACACAGAATTTCTAATGCAGCAGCAACATTGGGCTCACTCAGAGGTTAAATCACAGCAGGGGAGAGTGGCTGGTCAGGTCTTGTAGCGTAAATCCCCACTTAGGTAATTTGTTTGGAAAATGGGAATTCTTGTTTACCTTCTGTGTGCACCTTTGGGGGTTTGAAGCACATCTCCAACCTCCTGTTAGAATGCACTGCCTGCGCCCCTGTGGCTGTGGAGGGACATCTAACACCTCTGCCCTGCTCAGCTGAGACCCCACCTGCAGAGCTGCCCCAGCCCTGGGCCCAGCACAGGGAGGAGCTGGAGCTGCTGGAGAGAGTCCATGGAGGCAGCAGGATGAGCAGAGGATGGAGAGCTGTGCTGGGAGGAAAGGCTGCGAGAGTTGGGATTGTTCAGCCTGGAGAGGAGAAGCTTTGGGCTGAGCTCAGGGTGGCCTTGCAGGGCCTGAAGGAGCTACAGGAGATGTGGAAAGAGACAATTTCCAAGGGATGGAGGGACAAAACAAAGGGGAATCATGGAATGGTTTGGATTGGAAGGGGACCTTGTCGATCATCTTGTTTCAACCCCCTCTGACATGGGCAGGGACACCTTCCACTATCTCAGGTTGTTCCAAACCCTGTCAAGCCTGGCCTTGATCACTTCCATGGATGGGCCAGCTTCTCTGGGCAACCTGTGCCAGGGCCTGCCCACCCTCATGGCAGAATTTTTTCCTGATATCTAATCTAACCTGTCTCTGCCTCATTTTGAAACCCTTCCCCCTTGTTGTGTCACTCCAAGCTCTTGTAAATAGTCTTCCACCATCTTTACTGTACTTCCAGGTGCTGGAAGGCCACAGTTAGGTCACCTGAAGTCCTTCTGGGCTGAACAATCCCAGCTCTTGCGGCCTTTCCTCCCAGCACAGCTCTCCATCCCTCTGCTCATCCTGGTGCCTCCATGGACTCTCTCCAGCAGCGCCAGCTCCTCCCTGTGCTGGGCCCAGGGCTGGGGCAGCTCTGCAGGTGGGGTCTCACCTGAGCTCAGGGCACAATCCCAGTCCCTTTCCTGCTGCCCAGGCTGGGGCTCAGCACAGGGCTCAGGGGGTTCTGAGCTGGGGCAGGTCCAGCTCTCCCAGGGCTGCTCCATCTGCTCATCCTCAGCCTGGATTGGTCCCGGGGGCTGCCCTGGCTCAAGTGCAGCACTTGGCCTTGTTAAACCTCATGAGATTCCCGTGGAGCACTCCTGGAGCTTGTCCAGCTCCCTCTGGATGGCCCTGTCCTTCAGAGGTGTCACCTGCACCCTCAATTTGGTGTCACCTGCAAATCTGCTTGTGCAAAACTTGATCCTTCTGTCATTAATGAAGATATTAAGTAGCACTGTTTCATTAACGATGTTAAGTAATACTGGTCCCAGTAGGGACCCCTGAGGGACACCTCTGGTCACTGGTGTCCATCAGGGCTGTGAGCTTTTGACCACTACCCTCTGGATGTGGACTATGCAAACAGCTGGTAATGCACCTAACAGTGCACCTGTCAAATTCTTCACTCCAGTTTGGAGAGAAGGATGTTGTTGGGGCACTGCATCAAATACTTTACGGAAGTCCAGATAAATGCCACCTATCGCTCTTCCCTTACCCACTGATGTAGTCACTCCACCACAGAAAGTCACTGCGTTGGTCAGACAGGATTTTCCCTTTGTGAAGCCATGTTGGTTGTCTCAAATCAGTTTCCTGTCCTCCATGTGCCTTAACAAAGCTTCTAGGAGGATCTGTTCTGTGATCTTTCCAATATGGAGGTGGGGCTGACAGGGTGGTAGTTCCCAGAATCGTCCTCTCTTCTTTTCTTTGGGGGAGTGGCTTTTCGCTGCCGGGGGCAGGGTTTGGTCAGATGTTAGGAGGAGATTCTTTCCTGGGAGGGTGAGCAGGCCCTGGCACAGGTTGCCCAGAGCAGTTGTGGCTGCCCCTGGATCCCTGTCAGTGTCCCAGGCCAGACTGGAGATTGGGACTTGGAGTAACCGGGGACAGTGGGAGGTGTCCCTGCCATGGCAGGGGTGGCACTGGATGATCCTTGAGGTCCCTTCCAACCCAAACCATTCCATGACTCTATAATACTACTTGGAAAGAGCCTTGTTCCCATTGGACCTGTGTTGCTGACCAGCAAGATTTGGGTAATTTTTTGAAGTGTTGTTTTATTACTTTAAGTGACTCCTGAGAGGAAGGAAAGAGGGCTGGGATGGGAGTGTGTGCTGTTTGTGTGTGGTAGCTCAGTGAATCAGGCATAGTTTGCAAGTTTAATAGTTTTATATTTCTGTCCATGTACTTCACAACTACTCTGAAGAACTTTTAAAATGCAGTTTTATAAATGTTTACAAGGTAAATGTCATTTTTTCTAGATGTAGACAAAAATACTGTGAAAAATAGTACTCAGTCTACAAAAAGGAGCGCAACTGGTGAAGATGAAATTCCTAGGAAAAAAGCAAAGAAAAACAAGAAGCACAAAAGCAAGAAGAAGAAGAAAAAGAAGAAGAAAAGGAAGAAAGAGAAAAAGCATAAAAAGCAACCAAAGGAATCCAAGTTGAGTGCACGTCCTGGAGAACCTGCAGACGTGCAGCCGGCTCCTCACTTGGTGCCGGAGCAATCCAGCTCCCAATTGAATGTACAGCATGGAGTGTTTGCAGATGCAAACCTGGCTGGCCACGTGCAGCCGGAACTGTGCTCAAAACCAACTGAGGGGCTTGATAATCAAGCTTTAGGACTTGTTTCTCATTCAGTGACTGATTCTCAGCAATCTGCAGAAAATCTTGGAAGTGGGGAGGGGACTTTGTCTGCAACAAATCCCCCATTTAATTTAGAAAGCATCCAGTCTAATATCCCAGAAGATGCTAGTATAGCTCAAACTAGAATTTGCACTAGCGAAGAACAAATTCAACAGTCCCATGAAAATATTTATCCTGTAGCTATTAATGCCAGTGTTGTTGATACTGGAAATTGTACTTGGTCCAGCATCCCATCTGGATTTGTCAGTAAATCAGAGATTCAGACAGATTCAGTAGAAGCACTAAGAGAATCAGAAGTTAGTCTGAAATCTCAAGGCATTGGGGAAGTAAAAGCTTTGGATGCAGCTCTCGAGCCTGAGACCATGGAGGTGTTGACTTACTCAGAAGCATCTCTGCAATCTGTGTCTCAGAGGGCAGCACAAGGGGTGGAAACGGCTTCAGAATCTGTGTCCCTGGCAAGTGGCGTGACAGCAATTCCATCATCTGCAAATTGGGCACATCCAAGTGCTGTGACTGTAGCGCACACAGCTGTGGCTGGGCAAGAAGTGAAAATTCCAGAAACAACTGAAAAATCTCTGCATATGGGAAATGTGAGTGGTGTGGAGAGGTCTTTGGAACTAGGGGGTGTGAGCAGAACTTTGGAGTCTGCCCTGCAGCCCTCAGTTGTATCTGGGAGTTTGAGCACGACGCAGGGCAGCCCCGTGGAGGGTCCCAGTGTCCTGAAAGCAGCTGTACCCTTGCAACATCCTTTGACAGTGTCTGCAGCCACCCCTGTGACCCATGTGGAAATAAAAAGTGCCAAAACACCCCTGGGATCAGGAGCTGTTGCAAAAATGAAGGATATTGAACCAGCTATGGGAAACGTGAAAGCTTTGGAAACAGCCGTGGAACCTGTGGGGGTTGTAGTAAAAGATGTCAGAGCAGCTCATGAAAGTCTGCAAGGCAAAAATGTGGAAGGTACCACAGGTCCTGCAACAGCGTTGGGTGCATCAGGAATGTTCCTACAGCACAGAGTCTTGACAGAAACAAGGAGTGTGGACAGAAGCCAAGGATCTGCACTTCCAGCAGGATTGACAGGTGTGAATGTGGTTCCGGAGGTAAAAGGTTTAAGAGCAACATCAGAACCCTCAGCAGTTGTACAGACCTTCATTCCCCGAACAGTTCCAGAAGTCCAGATGGGAGAGGGTTTTAGAAGTCCGCGAGCAAAAGATTCAGAAGGTACTTCATTGCCGAGAGAATCAAGACCTGAGGGTGAATCACACGTGAGAGGTTTGGCACCTGCCCTGTCTTTGCAGAAGGAAAACACACAGGGTCCAGGAGGAGTCCTGAGACCGGTGACTGTGGTGGAAGCAAAAACTTTTACAACAGCTTCAATGTCCTTACAAGTGGAAGGTGTGAAAGCTTCAGAAGAAGCTGTGCATTATGGGACTGTTGCAAGTCCAGGACTTCTTGCCTTAGAAAGGACTCCTGAACCTGTGGTTGCATGTGAAAGCATGGCATCAGTTAGAGAGGCCAAGTCACCGCCAGGAGTGGTGCCGTGGCAAACCACAGCAGAGAGAGAATCTCTCTGTGCAAGCCAAACAGAGAGTTCCATTGTTTCTCGGTCACCAGTCATGACACACACAAGGACCTCACAAACTGAGGTGCTGAGGGAGAGAAAGGATTTGGAACTTACTCCAGAAGTAGAGACAAGGAGCAGAGACGCAATCCTAGAACCTGTGCAAACTTCAGAAACCATTTCAAAATCTGTTCAGGAGCAAACAGTAGGTCATTCAGCAGCAGTATTGGAGTCTTTGCCCAGAGTGGGAGAAAACAATATGGCATTGGGGGTACTGACAGAAGTGACTGTGCAAACTCAGGGATCTGCTGTAGAACATGGAATTGCAGCGAGGACCAGCACACAAACAAATGAGCCCTCAGAAATGGAGAAAGCAAAATACCTGGAGCCAGCATCAAAAGCTGGAGGAGTGAGTTGGTTGGAGAGCATGAAAGAGTCTGCAACAGTAGAGGTGAAAAGTTCTGGAACAGGTAAAGAACTTGAGGTACCCACAGGTGATGCTTCAGCAGTTGTTCCAGAATACTTGCACCCTGAAAAGCAAGAAGAGTTTCAAGCAGTTCTAGAAGCAAAACCTGCTGCAGAATGGAAAAGTTCAGAAGAGGCTCCAGAAATCTTGGGTGCTTCTGAAATAAAATCTTCTGAAGCAGTTCCAAAGCCAGGGGATGCGAAAGGCCTGGAAACAACACTGGAACATGAAATGACACCTGAGGTACAATATGTAGAAGGAATGCAGAGTCAACAGGTGGAGGATATGCTGATTGAGAAGGAAGATGCAGAGCAGACTCAAACATCTGAGCCTTTAGTAGCAGAAACAGTTTTTAGTTCTTCACATGCAGCAGAGGAAAAAGATTCAGCAGGGACTCCTGTGGCAGAAACAACTCCTCAGACTGATGCAGAGCTGAAAGATGCAGAAGCAGCTGTACAGTTGGAGGCAGAGACAAAAGATTTGGAAGCAGCTGCGGTACCTGAGACTGATGCAGATGCAGGTGCAGAGCCTATAGAGGAAGGCCAACTGGAAGACACTCCGGAGGCTGAGGATATCAAAGAAGCAACTCCAGAAGAGGACTCAGACAAAAGAGATTCAGAAACATCCGATGTACAACCTGATGTGGCAGCACGAATGAAGGAGACTCTGATGAGGCTTGAGAATGTTATTGAAAAAAGCAGCCATAGAACCAGTGAGAAAAAACATGATTCAAAGAAACAGAAAAGGAGCCGTTCCAAGTCTCAGTCCAGGTCTAGGAAGCGGAAGAAAAAATCAAGGTCGCGTTCTACTTCCAGGCGTTTGACCTCTAAAAGAGCGCGTTCTAGGAGCAGAAACTATTCAGTTTCCAGAAAAAAGCATTCCAAATCTAGGTCCCGATCTGTGGAGAAGAGAGAGAGAAGAGTGTCTTCCCGGAGGTCCAGACGCAGACGTTCCAGGTCATCTGACCGTTATAGGTCTAAATCCAGATCAGCAGAAAAGAGATTGTCCTCTGGGAGGTCGAGACGGAGACGTTCCAGGTCATCTGACCGCTACAGGTCTAAATCCAGGTCTGCGGAGAAGCGATTGTCCTCCCGAAGGTCCAGACGTAGACGTTCCAGGTCGTCTGACCGCTACAGATCCAAGTCCAGGTCAGTGGAGAAGCGACTGTCCTCCCGAAGGTCCGGGCGCAGACGTTCCAGGTCTTCTGACCGCTACAGGTCTAAGTCACGATCACTGGAGAAGCGATTGTCCTCCCGAAGGTCTGGGCGCAGACGTTCCAGGTCGTCTGACCGCTACAGATCCAAGTCCAGGTCAGTGGAGAAGCGATTGTCATCCCGAAGGTCTGGGCGCAGACGTTCCAGGTCGTCTGACCGCTACAGGTCCAAGTCCAGGTCAGCAGACAAGAGACTGTCCTCCCGAAGGTCTGGGCGCAGACGTTCCAGGTCATCTGACCGCTACAGGTCTAAGTCACGGTCAGTGGAAAAGAGGTTGTCCTCCTGGAGATCCCGCCGCAGACATTCCAGGTCCTCTGACCGTTCAAAATCTAGATCCAGGTCTTCAGAAAAGGGAGGAGGCAAAGAATACTCCTGGAGGTTCAGGCATCGGTCTGGTTCCTCTGATCGTTCAAAATCCAGGTCAAGATCTGTTGAGAAAAGAGGTCGGAAGGCATCTGTACGGAGGTCCAAACGTCAGCGCTCAAAGTCCTCAGATCGTTATAAGTCTCGATCCAGGTCAGTAGAAAAAAGAGATAGAAAGCAATCATCACGGAAGTCTAAACGTCAGCGCTCCAAGTCCTCTGACCGTTACAAGTCTAGATCCAAATCAGTGGAAAAAAAGAAGGAATCCTCGCGAAAATCCAAGCGTCGCCGCTCAAAATCTTCTGAACGTTACAAGTCTAGGTCTAGGTCTGTCGAAAAAAAGCGCAAGGATTCTTCAAAAAAATCCAAACGGAAACGTTCCAAGTCCTCTGACAGTGTTAAGTCAAGGTCCAAATCTGTAGAAAAAAAAGATAAGTTATCCTCAGCAAAGTCCAGTAGCAAGCATGTGGAGTCTTCTGAACCTCAGGAGTCAGCTGAAGGTCTTGATAAAGTCATTCCTGAATCATCTTTTGGAAGTGAAGGAAAATCCTCTAATGGTCCCACATCAGTAGCTTTATCTGATGGAGTAAATGGCCCAGTGCTGCCACCATCATTTGGGAGTGGATTTTCCAAAACTTCTGAGAGTCTTGAGGAAACAGCAGATCTGCAGCATTCTGCCACATCTGAATTTGATACCTCCAAAACTGCAGATGACCAGGAATTGAGATCCACATCTGTGGAAAAAACACAGGATTCAGAGCTGTCTATGACATCTGAAAATGGATCAAGTGAAAGAACAGCAACTCTGGAGTCTTCACAGCTGCCTGGACTTCCATACTCCACACCCAAATCAAGATCCTCATCTGTTGAAAAAAGGGGAGATCTAGAAACTTCTTCAGTAGCAGAATTCCATCTCTCTGCATCCCGTGAAGATGAGTCCAGAAGTGCACCTCTCAGAGAAGTAGAAGGTCCAGAGCTTCCTCCGGCACTGAAAAGAGACATGCAGTCGTCTTCTCTGCTGTCCGAAGGTGGGCTCTCTAACTTGTCTGATGGTCATGAATCCCGACATATCCCTGGTGAACACACAGAGCTTCCACAGGTTCTGCAAGTACCTGAACATGAGTCTTCCCGGCTGGCTGACAGTCCTGGAGCAGTGGAAGCTCCGAGGCCTTTGCTGCCACCTGAAATGATCCGCCCTGTGATCCCTGATGGCTGTGAGTCAGGCCAGGTGCAGGAGCCTTCTCTGGCTTCTGACTACATGTCTCCTGATGGACATGGATCAGGATCCAGCTTTGCTGCACCAGTAGAGGAGCTTCCGTTGTCTGTAGGCGAGTCCTTTAAGTCACCGCATGGAAATGAACGAAGATTTTTATCTGTTGAGAAAGTCAAGGCTCCAGATGTTTCCCTCACAGCTCTGTGTGGTTCTGTTGAGGTGTCTGCTGACCTCGTTTCGGTGTCTTCTTTTGAAGTTCATGAGTCCAGATCATCTGTTGACAAAGGTTTAGATGGTCCAACACTTCCGCAGGTCCTTGAGGTTGACTGCTCCAGATCTTCGGAAATTCATGAGTCAAGATACCTAACCGGTAAAATAGATGGTGCAGGATCTTTGGTGATGTCTAAAACTGGGATTCCCATATGCCACGATGGCCACAAAGCAAAGTACAATTCCTTTGAGCAAACAGAGAGTGCAGAACTGTCAGCAGCATCTGAGCTACGGTGCTCCATCTTTCCTGAAGGCTATAAATTGACATCTGCTGCAGTTGAAAAAGTGGAGATCCAGAAACCTCTCTCGGTGGAAAGTGGGTTCTCCATGTCTTCTGATGGTTGTGAATCAGTGGGCACACCTGAAAAACTACAGCCCCCAGTGACTGCTCTGACATCAGAAGGTGGGATTCTGCTATTGCCCGACAGCCATGAACTGAGACCCATCCCTGCTGAAAAAGTGGAGGTGCTGAATTCATCTGAACTGAAACACCTTGCGTCCCCAGATGGCTACAAGCTGAGATCTGCCTGCAGTGAGGAAATACAGGTGCGTGAGCCCTCTCTGATACTGGAAAGCAGGTGTTCTGTTGCCTCCGATGGTCATGAGCTGGCATCCACCCCTTTTGAAAGAGCTGAGGAGCCTTCTCAAGTGTCGGAAAATGAGTACACAATAGGGCTTGATGGCCCGGAGTTGACATCCACCCCCACTGAAAAAGGAGAGCTGCGGAAGCTTTATCAGATGTCTGAAGAACGATGTCTGGAGTCCATTGAGAGCCAGGACCTGCGATCACCCTCTGCTGAAAATACACAGGTACAACAGCCTCGTCTGGTGTCTGAAAATGAATATGCCAGGTCCTTGGTGGGCCAGGAGTTGAGGTCCAGCTCTCCTGAGACGGCAGAGATGCAGGAGGAGGCTGTGGTTCCTGACAGTGCTGTGGCTTCTAAAGATCACAGATTGCCATCTTTCCTGGCTGGAAAACCAGAGGTGCAGGAATGTTCTCTGCTGCCTGAAAATGAATATGGTGTATCTCCTGAGGGCCAGGTGATGGCCAGTCCTGCTGAGAAGGAGGCGCAGGAGCCTTCTCTGACACCTGGCAGTGAATATTCCATCTTCCGTCAAGGCCGAATACTGCAGTCTGGCCTCGCTGAAAGCACAGCAGTGCAGGAGCCGGTGCTGGTCCCAGACAGTCAATACGCTGCATCTCCCGAGGGGCAGGAGCCGCTCTGTGCTTACACTGAAAAACCAGAGGTGCAGGAGTGTTCTTTGCTGTCTGAAAACGAGTGCGAGGTATCACCCGAAAGGCGTCATTTGAGATCCAGTCCTGCTGAAAAAGAAGAATTGGAGGAACCTTCTGAAGCCTCTGAAAGTGAAAGTTCAATATCCTCCGATAGCCAGGAGTTGCAATCTGCCGTTGCTGGAAAAACAGAGGTGCAGGAGTTGTCCTTGTCTGAAGGTGAATGTCCCATGACCCCTGAAGCTCAGGAGCTGCAGTCCAGCCCTGCTGGCAGAGCAGTGGCAAAGGAACCTTCCCTGACATCTGAACATGCTCTGTCACCCGAAGAGTACGAGTTGAGATTGGCACGTACTGAGAAAACAGAGGGTGTGGCTTCTGCTTTGACAGCTGAACGTGACCATCTCTTTTTCGAGAGCCAGGAGGTGAGTTTCGCCTCTCTTCAGAAAGCAGATGTGCAGGAACATTCTCCAACACCTGAAAATGAACAGGGAGCATCTCCTGATGGGCAGGAGTTAAGATTCACCACTGATGGAAAAGTAGATGGTCTCGAACCTTTGCCACTGAATGATAGAGCCTCCATGTCCCCTGATGACAGTGATTTGAAATCCATCCCTGTTGAAAAAAGGGATCATGCAATGCCTTCTTTACTGCCTGAAGGTGGGCGCTCTGTGTCTCCTGACAACTGCAGTGAAGAAATGGGGGATCAGGAGCCCTCTTTGAGATCTGAGCGTAGATACTCCACATCCTCCTATCAGGAAGGTCATGAGCTGAAGTCTCCCATGGAGGAGGAGGGTCTGGAGTCCTCTGTGACTTCTGAACATAGACTGTCTGTGTCCCCTGAGGGCCATGACCAGAAATCTACTGTAGATGAAGAAATAGATGATCTGGAGAGGCGTTCCACTTCCCCTGATGAGCATGAGTCAAGATCTAGCACCGGTGAAGAAGCAGAGGATCTGGAGCAGCCTTTGACAACAGAACGCAGGTGCTCTGAGTCCTCTGATGAGCGCGAGTCAAGGTCAACCACTGGAGAAGAGGCAGAGGATGCAGAAGCTTCCTTGGCAGCTGAAAGAAGAGACTCCATATCCTCTGATGACCGTGAGTCGAGGTCTGCTGCTGGGGAAGATGTAGAAGATGGGGAGCCCTCTTTGACAGCTGAACGTAGGCACTCCACATCCTCTGATGACCGTGAATCAAGGTCTACAGCTGATGAAGAAGCAGAGGATTTGACAGCTGAACATCGCTCTGCGTCTCCTGATGGACGTGAGTCAAGGTCAACTGTTGGTGAGGAAGCAGAGGACCAGGAGCTCTCTTTGCCAGCTGAGCGTCGACAGTCCACATCTTCAGATGAACAGGAGTCAAGGTCTACCGCTGGTGAAGATGCGGAGGATGTGGAACCCTCCTCGGCAGCTGAACAAAGAGATTCCACCTCATCAGACGAGCAGGAGTCAAGGTCTACCGCCGGTGAAGAAGCAGAGGATGTGGAACCTCTGACAGCTGAAGACAGACGTTCTGCATCCCCTGATGGGGCTGAATCAAGGTCTACCACTGGTGAAGAAGAAGGAGAGGATGCGGAGCCTTCCTTGACAGCTGAACAAAGAGAGTCCACATCATCAGATGAGCATGAGTCCGAGTCTTCCAGCGGTGAAGAGGAGGGAGAGGATGCAGAGCCCTCTTTGGCAGATGAAGATAAGCAAGATTCGGTGCCTCTTGAGCAGTCGGAGGAACAGGACTCTTCATTTGTCCCTGAAAGCAGACGTTCTGAGTCTTCTGAGCGTGAGAAATCTAGATCCAAATCTGTTGATAAAGCATCTGACAAAGAGTCTCCACAGAGATCTGTAAGCAGACACTCAAAGTCTCCTGCTCGCCAGAAGAGCCGATCCACATCTGTAGAAAAGCCGGCAGACAAAGAGACCGTGCGCAGGTACAGACGGAGACGCTCCAGGTCCACGGCCCGCCAGAGGAGCCAGTCCACATCTGTTGAAAAAACAGCAGACAAGGAGCCCTCGCGGAGGTCCAGGCGGAAACGCTCCAGGTCCGCTGCTCGTCAGAGGAGTCAATCCAAGTCTGTGGAGAAAACAGCAGACAAAGAGTCATCACGCAGGTCTAGAAGCCGACGCTCCAGGTCCTCCCAGCGCAGATCCAAGAGGTATGATACAGACTCGCGCTCCAGACGGAATCGCTCCAGGTCAGCAACGCGGAGAAGAGCATCCAGATCTCGGTCCAGCTCGTTGTCACGTTCCAGGCACAGGAGGAGGAGCAGGTCAAGGTCGGCATCACGAAGGCGGCGTTCCTTGTCGAGAGACAGGCGCAAGAGGTCTCAGAGAAACAGATCACGGTCTACTGACAGGAGAAGGAGAAGATCCGATTCGAGAGACCGCAGGATATCGCTCCGATTGCGGAGCAGGAGCCGTACCCCTCTTCGGCAGAGACGCTCGCGGTCGAGGGGAAGGAGGCGGAGCTCCAGCAGGTCCCCGATCCGACTGCGGCGCTCGCGCTCCTCGGGGAGAAGGCGCTACAGCAGATCCCCCGACCGGCGCAGATCCAGGTCCTCGGAGTTCTCCAGCAGATCACCCAAACGTCTTACAGACCTGGGTAAGCGACTGCTTTATTTTTAGTAGTTCCGTGGTTAGGTGGTAGTGGGTGGATTTGCACAGTCTGAGTTTAGCTCTGCAGGCATTAATAAGGAATTTCTTGGAAGTCACTCTGTGCATTAGTTTTAGGCAGCGACTTCCAGTAGGAACTTTTATGTTGGAGCAGAATCAACACTGAGTTGGAAGTAATTTGAATTTCATTGGAATGAAAGTGTCTTTAGAGCCAGTTTTATCTTGGTTCTAGAGCTTTTGTACAAAGGCAGCGTGTTGCAGTCTTGAGGAACACTCTGCATGGTACTAGTAAAGGCCAAGTACTTGAATGTAAGAAAATTTAGAATTTCTGCTTTTTCTGAGGACAAAGGTCATTTAGGTGCCAGTTGGAGAGTCCCAAGCTCTGTTGTCAGTTGTTCCCAGGACTCTGTCTTGCCTCTTTGCCATGGTAAGAACTTAAAGAGAGACTTGTTTCTAAAAAGAGTCCCAGACTCAGCAGATCGGAAAATAAAATCTCCTATGAGCTGCATCTTCTCTCTGCTTGGAGGAAGAGAGTGTTGTGTCCTTGGTAGTGAGTTAGGTAAGGGGAAAGAAGGTTTGAAGTGGGAGACGAGCTCTTGTACAGTGTGTGAGGAAACCTCCTGTGGTGGACTTGGGATTCTGAACCTTCCAGTCCTGCCTCAGAGTTACAATGGAAGCCTTCCAGTTAGGAAGTTATTTGCAGACTGGCAGGAGGCTTCATTTATTTTCATTTCGTATTTCTGTCTTAGGGCTGTCCTTTTTCTCCTTATTAAAGCAAAATACTGTTTTATTAACAGTTTTGCATCTAATTGTATTTTAAGCAAGAGCACAGAGCTTACTCAGAGCTTGTTTCTCTGTTTGCTGGTTGTAAGTAGCTTTTGGGCTACATTTTTGGGGACTTAACTTCCTCTGGAGTTTGGAGTGCTTTTGAGAGATAATTAATGAGGAAACTCTGAGATTGATGCTGAGTAGGAGGGACTCAGTATGGCCAAAACTGAAATATATCAGTGATGTAAGAGACATCAGAACTGAAGACGATGTTAGGTGCTGTAGCTGGGACTGCTTGTGCTCTGGGTTGTTTCACTTATCTTTGGCATAGACCAGATTTAAAGTCTGGAACAACTCCGTGCAATTTTAGTTATTTTCACAGAACATAAAAAATGCACAGTGCAGGTAAAATCTTGTCTAGTTTGCCAGAAATGCTTCTTTATTATTAAAACAATCTGTAAAAATTGTAACATTTCTTTAAAAATATAAATCTTTTTAGACAAAGCCCAGCTACTTGAAATCGCCAAAGCCAACGCAGCTGCCATGTGTGCGAAGTCTGGCGTGCCCTTACCCCCGAGCTTGATGCCTCTGCTGTCCCAGAAGAAGGATGACAAAGCCAACCAGAAATCCTCGAGAGACACCCTGAAGGAGCTCACTGAGGTGAGGCAGAGCAGCAGCATCAGACCTGATGATAACCATGCTGGGGGAGGCTGTCACTGCGTGCTTGTGTCACCTGGGAGCTGCCTTGTGTCCAGATCCCAGAATTATCCAGGCTGGAAAAGCCCTCCCAGCCCAAGGAGCCCAAGCTGTGCCCCATGCCCACCTTGTCCCCAGCCCAGAGCACTGAGTGCCACGGCCAGGCCTTGCTGGGACACCTGCAGGGATGGGCACTGCAAAGCTCCCTGGGCAGCCCTGCCAAGGCCTGAGCGCCCTTTTCAGCCCTTATTCTCCACACTGTTTCTTTCAAGTCATCAAAACGGATACCTTTAATTGCATAGAAATGCATGAAATCCAATTATTTTGCTTTTTCTTATTTTTAGTTTCGATTTCACTCCTGACTTTTTGTTCTTGTGGTGTTAGTTATGGAATCCCAGATTTGGGTTGGAAGGGTCTTCAAAGCTCGACCTGTCCCACCCCCTGCCATGGGCAGGGACACCTTCCAAGGGACCAGTTTGCTTCAAGCCCCATCCAGCCTGTCCTTGGACACTTCCCTCAGAATGGAGAAAATCTGGAATAGAAAAGTGCCTTGATTTTTTTTTTTTAATTGCATCATCAGTGTGACAGTTCTGAATTGTGTTTATTGAAATAATCTGAGATGAAGCAGTGACCAAGTGCAGAGAAGGAATCTGCAGTTGCCTGGGCTGGGGGAGCAGAAGCACTGGACAGGAGCTGGGATGGTGCAGGTGCCCTGTGCTGACATCCGGGGGGGGTTTCACATAACCTGACCCAGACTGAGCTTAGTTCATGCTGATCATGCCCCAAACCTGCCCCTCCTTTCCCGTTCCAGCTTTGGGAATCTGTTGGATGATGCTTCTGTTCTGTTGACTCAAAACTGGCCATAGAAGCAGTTCCAGGTGATAGGAAAACAGTAAAGGCATTTTAACCATAAAATTCTGGCCTCTCTAGAAAGTCCTTTTGTCTTTTGTCCTTTTCTTTCTCTTTTTTTCCCCCCAAGGAAGCTTCTCCTAATTTGACTGAGATATCCTTATAGCACCTCTGTGTTTTACATTTAATTCTGTTGCACATCAGTTGGGGGTGTCTGGCCAATACCACAATATTCCAGAAGAATCTGAGATGTTTTGGAGTCATGGTCTCTGATGAGGTCCCTGCACTACCAGAAACCTGAGTTAGCAGTCAAGGAGTGCCTGGCAAAGCCATGGTGGTGTTGGATAATTTGTGTAGAATATCCAAAGTGTATCTATTGATGCTGTTGCTAGAAGATTTTCTACCTCCTGGTTTAGTAAAGAAAACCACTTCTTTTGGTAGAAATATTATTTGTGTGCTTGAATTGGAATTGAAAAGTTCAGGTTTACTCAGAGCTGATATTTCTGTTTTATTTTCAGAAATGCAAGAAGATTGCTCAGAGCACTGATGATGTGATAGTGAACAAGCCTCATGTTTCTGATGAAGAGGAGGAAGAACGTCCTTTCTATAACCATCCTTTTAAGCTGAGTGAACCCAAACCCATTTTCTTCAATTTAAGTGTGAGTGGTACTTAAATTTTCACTGCTTTAAATCCTGGTTCTTTTTAAATAATGCAGGCAATTTTACAGAAGTTTTTG
The DNA here is from genome assembly GCA_036630365.1 of Acanthiza pusilla. Taxonomy (NCBI): domain Eukaryota; kingdom Metazoa; phylum Chordata; class Aves; order Passeriformes; family Acanthizidae; genus Acanthiza; species Acanthiza pusilla. The sequence continues at coordinate 6,482,260 of JAXCHO010000111.1, read as the reverse complement.
AGGTGTTGATAATCTTGGCGAAATTAGGAGTATGTATCAATTTAAAGAAACACTCCCAATTCCATCAAGATTAAATTAATAATCTTGGTGAAATTGTGAGCATTTCTTTAAATGCCTCTGGGAATCAAACGCTTTGAAGCATGTATTAGAATTTAGGTTTAGGTTTAGGGTTAGTTGGATTTTGGGGCTTTTTGGGATGGTGGGTGGTTTTTTTTTAAGTTTTATTTTTGGGGGGTGTTTTGTGTCCATGAAAGTCTGTTCTGATTTTTCAGGGTGGAAAGCACTAAAAAAGCTTTAATATGCTCTGTAAAAATAGAAGTAACATTCTTATTTTTATGTATAAAGATGTATAGCTTGTGGTGTACACAAAACAAACAGTAATACATATTTCCATAAAGCATAAGGTAGAAATGGATTTAGTTTTTGTATTGTATTGTCAGAAGAGGCTACAATAAAACTCAAGAAACCTTGGAATTCTTGCAGGCTCTGAGGAGGAATGTTCCATGGTGGTTATGGGCTGCTTTGCCTCTTGGCCGTGTTTTTGACCCTTTTAGTTTTTGCTTTCTCTGTCCTGGGCTTAAAACCATTCCCATCCATATTCCTAGGGGTTTGTCCAGTATTATCCAATGCTGCCTGCTGTGTTTGCCTCTTGGAAGGGAACCTGGCCCAGGTTTCTGCAGCTTTTTAATGTATTAACACCACCAAGGAAAACAAGGCCATCAACATTGTCTGCTCAGAGACTCAGGCTGCTGCTAAAAATAGCCCAGAATTAGAAACCCAAATGTTGAGGGCTCATTTCTCTCAGTCATGTGGAGCTTTTCATGACTGGCAATGTTTTCCTGCCCAGGATTGTTACCTTGGAGCTTTCCATGCAGAATACCTGTGTGGCAGATGGAGATTGTTCTTGTTGTGAGGGGGTCAGTTGGGAGAAGGGGGATTTGGGGATTTGGGCTTGCTGAAGTTGATTTAAGGGATTTTTCATCTTCTCTTACAGTGCAATTTGTGGGTCACTTGTGTGTTTTTGGGGTTGTGCCAAAATGATTAATTATAAAGGCTTATTGCTCTGTAGTAAGAAGGATGAGTGTTCTGTAAAAACCAAATCCCAGGTGTTTGCAACAAAAAAAACCACCTCGTGACTCTTGTGTGTTTCCAAATCTTAACCTTCTCTCATTTTATTTCTTTCAGACTCCCAGCATAAAACCAGCACCACCACCCCAACCAAAAAACCAGGTCAGCCTGTCCAAGGAATTTCCTGTTTCCTCTGGGTCTCAGCATAGGAAGAAGGAGGCAGACAGTGTGTATGGAGAGTGGGTTCCCGTGGACAAAAACGGCAAAGATGACGGCAAGGATGATGTTTTCCCCAAGCCAGCCATTGAGGTAAGGAAGGCAAGGAAAGCATATCATATAAGAAAACCAAAACCATCACCTGGGGAGTCTGGTACCAAACTGGAGTCTGGGGGAAAGAAAAAAAAAAAAAAGGCACTTAAAAAGGTAGTGCCTAGCACTGCACTAAGCTGAGGAGCTGGGCTCTGCAAATGGGGATGCTCACGTGGGCCCATCCTGCTTCTGGCAACTGGTGACTTCTTGGTCTCAACACAATTTAAACTGTAGCTGGAAGATGAAAAAAATTTCCTCATTCAGTTTCCTGCAGAGGTTTATTAATAAAACCTTGAGACTTGCACAGTAGTTTATGTAGCGCTAATGAAAATTGTCCCACCAATCTTAGGACATCACATTGGAATGTAATTCATTGAAAATTGTCGGTAGTTGCTAAAACTGTCACTTCCTGTGGGTGTATTGATTTTTCAGCTTTCCAGGCACTTTTTCTCCCATGGCTGTCTTGCACGTGGCCTTCCAAAGGAGAATCTCATTGTATGGAGAATAAACTAAAAAAACCAAAGCAAGTGTTTTTCCCCTTGAAATTTCTTCCAAAGAACATTTTGTGGGGGGTTTGTAATGAAGTAAATTAAATATTTAAGAGAGATGTTAATTTTTTTAAGTTGCTGTTACCTCACTGAACCCCAAGCCTTGTTTTGACACCTTCCAAAGCCAGATCCCAAAGCCTTCCCATCAATTTCTGACAAAGCCTTGGCACTTCATGCGTTTCGTTTCTCGAGACCTTTCTGGTGTTGTTCAGTTCACTCCCTGGGGCACAGGAGTTTTCTTCTGGGTCTTTTACAGCACCAAAAGCACAGAGAATATAACTTAGCCAGCATTTTCATGGAATCTCTCAGAATTTGATGGTTGGGCACCCAATTCCTTGTTCCTCAGCGCAGGTGGGAGCTGCACTTCGGGCTCTCCTGCTCCACTAAAACACTGAGATGTTTGTGCACAATGTCATTCCCAGTTTCATTGGAGTAAATATATTTATTATAACTTCCTTTCCTTCCTGTTGTGTGTATCTTTATAAATGCCTGTAACTATGTTGTCTGTTTTTATATTTTGTAAATAAATATTTTTATTTGCCTTTACCTTAATTTGGTTTGTGTTAAGGGTGATTTCAGGGGCGTTAGCTCACGGCAGGCTGTACCATCCCCTGGGGTTTGGCAAGTGTTAATTGGGAAGTGCAGGTAGCAGAATTGCTGTGTTTCTCCAGGGAGTGACAGGTAACATGGTGCTTCTCTGCTTAATTCCTTCAATGTTCAGGAGAAATTTGTGCTGGAAATGGCTCCCTTGGAGCAGCATGAGGGCAGATCAGCTCTGTTTCCGGGGGAGTAGAGAGCTGGGGGTGCTTGGAACTTTAGGAAGTTTCACCTAGAATTGACCTCCATTCATTGTTGCTAATTTTGAAATACTGTGACAGTTCTGATGCAAGTCTTGACATTAAACCCCACGCAGTTGGTTTTGTTGCTGTGGTTTTATTCACAAATTAGTTACGGGCTTAGTCTGAAATGAGCCTGCTAATGCATAACAGCTTCCTTTAATAAAACCTGATGCCTTGAAGTAGTTGTGTGTGGTAGTTGGTGATGGAGGGGAAGGTCTGGAGCGATCTGAAGGCTCAGCGTGTCTGTAGCAGGCAAAGAGCTCTGAGGAAGAAGTGTTTGGAAGTGTGGAGTGGCAGGGTTGGATCGTCCCAGGTGACTTGTGAGGAGATGCTGTTGGGATCTGAGGATGTGGTAAATGCATTCATGGACCTCCAGAGTGTGTAAAAAACCTGCTTTTTATTGCCAGCCACGTCCTGCCTGCTTCAGTGTTTGTGATTTGTGGGGGCAGGTCTGAGAAAAGGGGATCAGCCAGGAGAGCTCTGGGGGAGAGCAGCACCTCACTTCCAACTGTTTTCCTTGACTCAGTAATAACAACTTCTCATACTTCAAGCAGAGATTTTTTTTTTTCAAGATCCAAAGCTGCCATCGAGTGTCTTGACATAAAACAGAGCCCTGATGGTCTCCAAAGTGGTGCGTGGCCATTTGGGAAGTGTTTGGGAATTAACTCAGCAGGGAGTGTTGCTAGGCCCAGTCCGGTAAAGCACTAATACACCTGTTTAGCATGGCAGTGGTCCCACTGTGCTTTCATGGACTGCTTCCATGCCTTTGTGTATTGCTGGATTGAAACTTTTGGTGAGTAGAAGAACTTTTATTTATCTCCTGGACCAGTTAACACAAACAGAAAATTAAAGAATTATTTTAAGTATGTGAGGGAAACTTAAAAACTCAGCCAGTGTGCATTTTAAACAAGCATTTTTACATCCATACTGTTGTGTAAGGGGATTGTTAGATAATAATTTAATTATTCTCATGGCTTTTTTATGCTCTGTGTGACAAGAAATTAACACAGTCCATAGACAGCTGGGACTTGCGGGATTTTAGCTCTGTCTTGGTTGGTGCCAGATATTCCAGCAATGACCTTCCCAACAGAAACACCTTTTGTCCGAAGCACAGCAATAAACCCCACATCTTAAGATCAGATTTAATAGAGAACAAAAGCAATTCCTGTGTTTGATGTCATTGTAGATATTCATATCTGTTCTTTCAGTATTTACTAAATTCTTGACCAGGTTCTGGGACAGGGGTTTGTGGTTTAACAGTGTTTGTTTTGTTCTGCTGAGTCAATTTTAAATGAGTTTCAGTTTTTCCTACTGGCCCTTTAGTACAAAGTGTGTGAGAGGCTGAAGCTGGGAGATAGTGGCAACAGAAGAGAGAGGGTTTTCATAACACCAATGAAAATGAAGTTCATCACACCCTGATGTGTGTTTCCAGCTGCTGTTCTGATTATTGGGTTTCTTCTGTGCCTCACACAGTTCCAGTTTCTGTCACATCTTAGGAAATTCCATTTGTCTTTGCACACTTTCCTTTCTGTTTCCAAGCAGAATGACCCATAAAATGCACATCCTTTGAGGAATGGGGCACAAGGATTTTAGAGAAGAGCTGCCCACCAGCCAGAATTCATTACATTTTTACAGCCCTAAATGTTCCCTGATTTCTCTCCCCATGGCTTTGCCCAGAGTGAACGTTTGCATTGAGGTCCTTCATATATTTCGTGTTTTCACCAATTCACTCTGCAACATAATTTCAAATTTATTTTTATTTTATTGTAGTTCAGCAGCACAGATGTAGATAATTCTTTCCAAAACAGTGGATTCTGTGAGCTCACAGCCTGGTGGTACAGAATCCCTGGGGCTGGAAAAACCCTCCCAGCCCATGGAGCCCAAGCTGTGCCCCATGCCCACCTTGTCCCCAGCACAGAGCACTGAGTGCCACGGCCAGGCCTTGCTGGGACACCTGCAGGGATGGGCACTGCAAAGCTCCCTGGGCAGCCCTGCCAAGGCCTGAGCGCCCTTTCCATGGAGAAATTGCTCCTGCTGTCCAAGCCCAGCCTCCCCTGGCCCAGCCTGAGGCCGTTCCCTCTCCTCCTGTCCCTGTTCCCTGCTAGCACAGCCCGACCCCCCCGGCTGTCCCCTCCTGGCAGGAGCTGTGCAGAGCCACAAGGTTCCCCTGAGCCTCCTTTTCTCCAGGCTCAGCCCTTTCCCAGCTCCCTCAGCCGCTCCTGGGGCTCAGCCCTGCCCAGCTCCGTTCCCTTCTTTACTTCTGATTTAGGCTGAAGATGAAAATTTGACACACTAAACTCAAGATTGTGGAATGCATCTGATTCATGCTGGAATTATTTTATGCAGACAGCTTTTTGTGTGACTTAGGAGAGTGCTCATGCGAAGAGCTCTGCATGAATTTTTAGTTGAATTCCATTGAATTCTGTTAGTTAAGAAGATTTCATTGAACAGTAAAATGCTTCTCTATTACACACCAGGTGTTTTGTTTTTTTTGTGACAAATAATTTTTAGAAAATAAGTCATTGGGTATTTTGTGTTTACAGGTGATTTTAAATTACCAGGATATTATAGTTTAATTTCAGATTTATATTTGTTCAGGGAAGCCGATCTTGTGTGGATTTAAGTAGTCCCAGGGTTATCATCACATTTATTTCTTTATCAGCCAGCTACTGACCTTGTATCCCCACTTGGTAGCATTGATTCTCCACAGCTTTTTCCAGCTCAACTGGACATGGCTGTACTCTGCTGTATTTTTACAAATGCTCTTTTCCCTCCTAGTGTGTGGACATAACCACAGCCATGAACGACAGAGCAGTGGCCCAGAAAAGGCTCAATGAGAATTCCTTTGACCTGGAGGCCATGTGCATGTTGAATCGGGCACAGGAGCAGGTAAGCTGGGGGCTTCCAGCAGCATTTTTGGGGAACTTAAAGAAAATCAGTGTTTCCCTTTCATGGCAGCTGATTTTTCTCACCTGTTTAAGTTTGGCAACCCAGTTGTGGGCCAGTGTTTCAAAGTTCTGCCTTGATTTTGCAATTCCTGACTCTGAATTTTGATTAGCTCCTTCATGTATTCCATATTTTCACTCAAGTCACTCCACAACATAGTTTAAATTTTTTTTTCCTTGAAATTTCATGGTAGTTTAGCAGCACAGATGTAGGTGGTTCTTTCCAAAATGGTGGATTCAAGAGTTTTGAGAATAAAGAAAACATGATCTTGCTGGGATTGGAGCTCAGGCTTCAGGGTGACCCTTCAGCTGCTCAACTTTTGGGAGCGTTTGCTTTCATCTGCGTGTCAATGAACACACCAAATATCAACAAAACGATGTGAAAATTATTGAGAGGCAGCAGAGAATTGCAAAGGAAAATGTGGAATTGTTAATTTTGTTCTTACACTGGGTTTTGCTGTTGCAGATCGACGCCTGGGCTCAGTCCAACTCCATCCCTGGGCAGTTCACGGGAAGCACCGGAGCACAGATCCTGTCCTCGGACGAGCTCACCAACAGCGGTCCCCAGGCGTGGATTCGAAAGGTAGCAGTGACACAAACACTCCTGTCTCACCACCTCACTTTACAGAGCGGTCAAGGATTGCGAAATGCAAACCAAGTGCCTCAGCCCCTGTGGTAGTGCATGTGCCCAGTGCAGCAGGCTGGGCTCGGTCCCTGCGTGGGATGAATCCGAGCCCGCGGTGTCACTGAGGTGTGACAGTGCCCGGCGAGACAAGCCTGCCCTGCCACTGCCACGGCATTGCTGGTGCTGCTGTGCTGGCAGTGGCAGATCCGTCGCTGCCTCCCTGGCTCTGGGACACATCAGGCAAGGTTTGGTCCTGCTGGTGTTGAAGTCAGCGATTTTGGCATCGGCAAGTCCCAAACTGCCCTTGTGTTTGCCTTGGTTCTCTCTGATCGCTCCGTTGCCTCTCTCTGGATCACCAGGGTTTTCTGGGAGCCAGAGGTGTGGAGGATCAAAGCAGGAGTTGCAGTGAATAAGTTACTGTCACGCTGATGTGTTTCTGTGCAGTGCAGCAGTTCCCTCTTGCTGCAGGCTATCACAGGCTGATCTCGGGGTGTGGCGCGGCCTCTGTCCATGTGTTCTACACATTTAGTTACTCAGGCTGCATCTCTGCCAGTGAGCACTGCTCTGGTGCTCTGGCAGGAAGCAGAACTGAGGAATTCAAGCAATATCTGCCTTCCAGGCACAGGGAATAATGAGTTAAGCTGGTCAGTCTTGCAGGTGATGAGTCTACATCAGCTTGGGTGAGGACACCTTCCAAACTGGGAGGTCAGGTTTAATGCGTAGGTGGAGTTTTCCATAAAAGTTGGTGTCAACTGAACATAAAAGTCTGGAATTGTAATATCCTAAAAATAGAGGTATTATTGCCAGGATTCACTAACTTGTTTTTCTGCTTCATATAGCCAAACAGTGCAGAGAGCCAGGGAACACAGATTTGAGTCACTTGCCAGATGGGAATCTTCTGGGGTCTTGGCAGTGTTAATGCAGAATGTACAAGATAAAGTCTGATTTTAACAATTAGGAACTTCTGAGATTGTAGCTAAATGTTGCCTTTGATGAAGACAATCCTTGTCCCTGGTAGAGGAACTTAGAGCTGTAAAGCGCAGGGATGTGTTGGTGAGGAAGGAGCTCTTCCACTGGGAGGTTTGGGAAGGAGGTGAGCAGGGCTGGGGGGTGGTTCTCCCTGTCTGCAGCACCTGGAGCACATTCCCAGGGCCATGGAAAGGGAGCAGCTCTGAGCAGCTCTTTCCCAAACCTCCTCCCTGGGGTCCCCTGTGATGGCAGTGACAGGAGGGCTGCTCACAAGAGTGAAGTGGAAAGGGCCAGGTGTGTTTTCCTGGTCTTTAAACTTCAGTCTGGGATCTGCTTTAGAAAAACCCAACTAAACAAACCTAAACAGCAGCCAAAAAACCCAAACACCAATCCAACAAAGTGTGCTTCCTAGGGAGAAAGTGGGAGAAGAGTGTGGTCTGTGCTTGCAGACACAACTGCTGCGAGGAGCAGAGGAATGGTGGAACATTTTGTTGGATCTGGGGATCAGTGAGCCAGCAGCAGCTCTGCTGTCCTGCCCAGAGCTGGCAATGTGCTGTGGTTGCAGTGCAGGCTCCGAGGTCGGGCACAGAGGCTCCTGCTGGCAACAGGAGGAGTTGGTGGGTGAGGAAGGTGAGGACAAAGTCCTCTTCTGCTCTGGCATTCCTCAGCTGCACTCCTGCTCTGCCAGGTTCCCCCTCCCTGACAGCCCAGAGCTGCTCGGGAGTGCCCTGGGGGTCCAGGAATGCTGGGGCCTCAGAAAGCCTCACACAGCTTCATGTGGAGTCATCCTGTGGCTGCAGGAGGATTTCACAGGAAGAAGTAGGGCTGTGGTTCTGAATCCATGTTATCTTTCTCAGGGACAGGAATGGAAACCACCCATGAAATGCAAAGTACTGCTTGTGTGTTATTTGGACACCTGAAATTGTGGAACAGTTATCAGTTATTAAGTGTAACAATGAGGAGTTGTGCTCCCTTTTTGTCCTGAAAATTGCATCTTAATATTAAAAAAACCTGGTATTTTTCCCTAGGGCCAGGAGTTGGACTTTGATCCTTGGGAGTCACTTCCAGCTCAGGATATTCTGTGTTTCTGTGATTTTTATCTGCAAGCAGGGCAGCAGAGTTTCTTGAGGGATGTTGTGTCTGTGACTTAATGCACGCTTCTGGCTGAGGCTGTTTGCCGAAGGTGTTCCCTTGGGAGTTGGCCATGAGAGGAGCTGTGACCATCCAGCACAGACTGAGCTCGTGTCAGCCACTTAATCTGGGTCTCATGAAATCAAGAATTAGAGCAGGCACAGGTGCTGGGTGTGACAGAGGTCACCACAACACCAGGGAGGTGGAATGGGAGAGCCTTGTCAGGAGGGCAGGGAGAGGAAGGGCCTTGGGGAATTTGTTTGCTGACCTCTGTCTTCACTTTGCATTTCGTGGCTTTCACCTTTTTTGTCCTTTCCCAATGACTCTGGAGAGGTAATATGCACTCAAGCCAAACTCTGTCTGGAATCTCAATTTGGGAATTAGGAGCTGCAGTGGTTCATGAGGAGCACTGGGGTGGGGACAGCAAGTAGGAATAAGGTTTATGTTTTTAATTCATGGACTGATTCGTGGTGTTTATGTGCAGGGGCCTGGGCAGGGTCCATAATGGAGTGATGTGATGTTAGATATAAAACATTTAGGAACAATATCACCTTCCCTTTTGAAAAGTGGCTTCTGTTTCACTTTGTCACCAGCAGTGTAATCAGTTCACAAATGTGACTCATCTTTTCTGAAGGTTGGTTCTATTTTTATTCCCTTTTTCCTTCCAAACACACTGTGCTGCTGAAGAAATGTCAGAGCAAGTGGTTAAATATTTCTTGTTTTGCCGAGCAAATTCTGTTGAGGTCTATTTACTGCCCCTTTCCCAGACTCACCACTTGGTTCTGGATGTATCAGCTTAATTCTGGAGCCTGAACTTGCTCCCCAAACCCAGGGTTGCGCTCACAGGGTGGCCCAGGGGAGCTACTGGGTCACTCACTTGTGCTGATCCCTGGGGTGCAGAAAGTTCTGGAACGTGCAAGCCTTCCTTGCATTCACCCCAGGCACTGCAGAGCAAAACTCCTCTCAGGGTGGGAGTAAAGCTGAGTCTTGTGGCTGCTCCTTGCAGGACTGCTGAGCTTCCCTGGGCCAAACCTGGTGTTCTCCTGGGAACAAGGAGCTCTCCTTGGAGCCTGGGCCACCTGGCAAAGCAGAACAGCTCTGGGCTCATTAGAGACTGCATGTTGGGAATGAGGAATTGTTCCCTGGGAGGGTGGGCAGGCCCTGGCCCAGGGTGCCCAGAGCAGCTGTGGCTGCCCCTGGATCCCTGGCAGTGTCCAAGGCCAGGCTGGACATTGGGGCTTGGAGCAGCCTGGGACAGTGGCAGGTGTCCCTGCCATGGCAGGGGTGGCACTGGATTATCCTTAAGGTCCTTTCTCCCAACCCTGACCATTCTGGGATTCCATGATTCTATAATAAATGAGTTCCTTTGGACTGGCTCTCCCCAGTCCTCTCCAGCTGTATTTTCCAGCCGTTCCTCTTTGTCTCCTGCTGTTGTGCAGAAGCTGAGAGCAGCACCTGCAGGTGCTTGGGAACACAGGGCTCGTGAGGCATTTGCTAGGATTCTTCAGCAAGGGATTCCTCCTGCTGTCTGTGGGAAGGATTGTGGCTGCTGCTGAAAGGGCCAGAGCATCTTGCAGTTCAGCACCCAGCCCGAGTTCCCTTCCTCAGGATCCCTGCAAGCTGCCACAGGGATCAGACCTTGATCAGAGCTCCAGGAGCCTTTGGACAGAGCTCCCCGGGGTGCACAGGCTGCGGTTGTTGGGATGTCTGTGCAGCGCCAGGAGCTGGACTTGGATGGTCCTTGTGGGTCCCTCCCCACGCAGGAGATTCTGTGATTTAATGGGAAATTCCCTTTAAAATCCCTTCTGCTGCCTGGCACAATGTTTTCCAAAGAGATGCTTGCTTGTTCCTGGGACTTGAACTCCCTTGAAGCTCAAAGCAACCTTTACTCCAGTCCTGTGCTGTAACTGAACTGCCACCTCCTGCCTTCAAGGCTTTGGTGTCTTCCTTCCTAAATTATTGCTCCAAAGAATTAGCTTGAAGAATCAGGAAGAAAGTTAATTAAAACTGCTCCAAACCCTCTGAAGGAATCAGGTTTTACCTTCTCCTTAAAGCAAGTGTTAACACAAGAACGTGGCTCTTCAGCGTCTCCATGTGCAGGGAGAGTGGAGGTGAGATTTTGTGGAGTTTAGAGCTCCAAATATAAGGATAAAGGTATCAAACTGTCCTGCAGGCTCCCTCAACTTGAGATTAGTGAGTGAAAGAGAAATGATTTTATGAATGAGTTAATTCTGACAGCAATAACCAAATGCTCAGAAATTTGCGGGATCTGTATTTCATCCCCTTTCATTTGTGTCTGCAAAGCTCCAGAGCTGCTCAGGAGTTTTGGGAGACTCAGCCTTGGATGGTTTTTTAAATTAGAAGAATTATGGCTCTTGCTTCCCTGCTTCTGTGAACATTCCTGTTACTTCTGTGGTTCCTGACGAGTTCCAAGCCCAGCACCAGTTTTACCCCCCCCTCATTAAATCATGGGCTATGGGAAGTTGTCTGTAATTAAATTATAAAAATACTGTGTACAGGTGGCATTAGAGGTTTACAGTCACTTTATTATTAAAAGAAAAAACCAAACCAGGACCAAATGCAAGAACCTTTTCCTTGCTGCAGACCTTTGCTGCCTCAGTGATCTGAGTCCAAGTGGGCTTCTCCTGGCTCCTTTGCCACTGGTACCAGAATTCCTTCCTTTAGCCTTTTAGTGGGATGCACAAGTATTTGTGTATTCTGGAATTAAATTAGTATTAATAATTATTATTAATAATAATAAATTTGTAAGTTATTGTTGTCCTGGTTCTGTTGGACGCATTGAAGAGCCAGCAGTGTGTACAGAATTCCTGCTGAAGTTCCCTGCCAGGATCCTGAATTCACCTGAAAGAGGTGCTTTTAACAAACCGCCCTTTGGGATTTAGAAGTTTGTAGTTACAGTTTTTGGAGGTTGTTCAGGCTCTGGTAATTCCTCTGTAGGAACTCATGGCTTGGATTTTTCACCAGGAACAGGATATTTTGGTTCTGTTCTGTCCTTCAGCCCTGAGTCAGGACATGTCCAGGTGTGTTGGGAAAGCCGTGTGAGCCTGCAGTGACCTCAGCAGGAGCTTGCGCTGTGTCCTTTGTGAACTGAACACACGCCCGTGGTGCTGGAACAGCCGGGGATCCCAAATCCTTCCCTGCTCAGCAGAGCAGCCCCGCTCCGAGCCCGCTGGGCTTTGTGTCCTGGGTGTGCTGCTCCCACGGGATGCCCTGGAAAAGAGGGGAGGAGGGAACAGGAAGTGAGGGACAGGCTTTGGAGGGCTGTGGATGTTGTGTCTGAAGGGCTGCGTCTGCACCAGCCCGAGCTCTGTTCCTCTGGCCCCGTGGATCCAGCCTGGATCCAGACAGGGATTTCCTGGGCACAGGCAGAGATTGGGAGAGATTGCCAGAGCTTCCAGCAAGGCTTTGCTGTCATACTTTGTCGCAGCCTCCAGAGCGGGGCTGGGCGCAGTGGTGTGTCAGAAATCCCTGAGAAGCATGTGGTGTGCCGAAGGAACGCTGGTGGGTTTGTCACTCGCACGTGGAAAGCAGGGATCTGTCAGTGGTGGTGACAGCCCCGGGCCCGTGCTGAGCTCCAGGAGCGCTGGGACAGCGCTCCCAGCACGGCCCGGGAATGTTGGGCTGTCTGCAGCCATCGCTGCCGATGGTCCTCGTGGGTCCCTTCCAGCTCAGGATATTCCGTGCTTCTGTGAACTCTGGGAAATGCTGCTCTCGCAAGCAGAGCTCCAAAGCGAGCAGGAGCCGACTGTGGTGTGAATGTGCCTTGGCAGTGGCGAGCCCTGCCCAGCTCTGCGGCGCTGCCTCTGCCCCGGGGCTGCCCCCGCTCCGCGCAGTGCCCGACGGCCGCTCCCTGCTGGGCTCTAACCTCGTGCCTGGGAAGGCAAGCAAGGTTCTGCTGTGATGGAAATGCTTGACTTGCTTACTGGGGTCAGCGGGGGGGCACGAGAGAGATGATAGTTCACAGAATAACCTGTGAACTTTCACCCCTCTATATGGAAACTTGTTTCAGGGTCAAATCCTTGTAGCCGCCTTCTTGCCACGGTCAGTGCCAGCCCTACTATTCACAACACTGCGGCCAGCGAGGCCTAGGTACGTAACATTTAAGGAGTTTTTACAGTTCTTTACATCAAAGCAGATGTTTAAACTTTCTGTTGATAAGCTTTCACCGTTTAACAACTTTTGTTAATGCTCATTTGAAAGAATGTGACGACTGCTGCTGCTAAACTGGGGGCCCAAGCGCCTTTTTCCATTAAAATAAAGAGAGGGGAAAGCAAAACCTGTTTGTTCCATGTGGAATTTCAGAGTAGAACTTGAATGTGCAACTGCTGTGTAATCAATCAGGTGGGGAGAGGTTTTTTTTTAGATTTAAATACGCCTAAACAGCCTGTGAATGTCATGACTAAATGTGCTTGTGTTCTGTTGGACGAGGAGGTGCCCCTGGCACAGCTGTGCCAGGATCAGTTCCCACTTCCCGAGCTGAGGAGATCTCTGGGATCAGAGCAGAGTGTTTAGAACCGGATGGTTGTCGCTTGATTAAACACATCTGTCTGCAGAGGGTCACTGCCACTTTGGGATCACCTTAGACTTTTCCTAAGTTGTTCTTTTTTGCCAAACATTGATTTGTGTCTCGTGTGTCCGCGTGAATTCCGGGTTCCACGCACTGGTTTGGGCTAAAAATCCACAGAGATCAGGTGGATTTTTTTTTTTTTAATTGAGTCTGTGAAAAGTTGTTAGAAACATTTTTTGGAAGTTCCCACTTCTTATTTAAAACCCCAGCACTAACTTTAGGCTTTGTTTTACTTCTCTTTTTCTGGATAGGATCAGTTCTTAAGAGCAGCGCCTGTAACTGGAGGAATGGGAGCTCAGCTGATGAGGAAAATGGGCTGGAGAGAAGGAGAAGGCCTTGGCAAGAACAAGGAAGGCAGCGTCGAGCCCATCATGGTGGATTTTAAGACAGATCGAAAAGGTGAGTCCTGCCTTGGAAATGTCTTGTGGCTTCTCAACCTCTGATGGCTGTCTGGAGATGACAGAGTCCCTTGGCAGTAGGAGGTGTTTTCTGGGTGGTTGCACTGGAACATGAACAGATTCTGGGATTTTGCTGCCAGTTTGTCAAGGCTTGAGTTCGGTCCAAAGCTTTGTCCTTGTTCCTGTGAGCTCTGCCAGGTGTCCTTTGACTTTGTCCTGACTTTCACCTTCTCTTTTGGAAGGTGCTTCTCAGTGGTTCCTAAATGAGGGATGGGGTTCTGTGGGATGCATGGAGAAGGCACAGGCAGGGAAATGAATTGTGGAAACGCCGTGGTGGCTGGGCTGGAGAAAGGTGCTGGAGGAGGAACAGGGTGGGCTAGAAGATCAGATAGTGGGGTCAGTTTTACACTGGGGTGAGGACAGAGCTGAGAGCCCCAAAGCTGAGCTTTGTGAGTGACTCACACTCAGGAATTTGGGGCTTCCCCGTGGATTCTGCTTCTCTTTTTTGTCCCTCATTTTCGTGCTGTTCCAGCTCTGGTCTTACCCTGCTGAAGGCGTCTCTGCTCATCCTCAGGGCTGGTTCCAGAGGCAGCTTTAGCCTCCTCTGCTGCCTGCTTTCGCTGGTTTTCTGTCCATGGCCACAGGGGAGAACTCCCTTGCTCCAGCAGGACCATCCAGTGGGTCCCAGGCAGCAGTGCTGCTCCTTTGGCTTGGCCGTTTTGTTGATGGAAATTTTCCATCTGTTAACCTCTCCAAGCTCTGACTGCTTTAATTCCAAGGTGCAGAATTGCAGCAGTCAGGATTTCTGATTTACTTGTTCTGCTGTGCTTGGAACAAAACTCCACGCTGACTGGGGGACAGATTCCTGCTGTTCCAAGGTTTTTTCTACACTGGGAGCCTTCAATCCCATCTCATGGCAAAGGATGGAAATACTCAATTTTTATTCCAAGGCTGGCTTGGGTGGCACTTGGAGCACCCTGAGATAGTGGGAAGTGTCCCTGCCATGGCAGGGGGTGGGACAGGATGTGTTTTAAGGTCCCTTCCCACCCAAACCAGTCTGAGATTCTGGGATTTCGTGGCTTGTGTTGGCTTCTGTCACTCCTCAGAATTGAGCTTGGAATGGCCAAACTTTTCACATGTTTTCTTTACAACCTTTCTGTGTAAAGAAAGAAATGAAATCCCAGAGGTGGCTGGTGACAGTGATTGCCAAGGACAACTCCTCCTGGCCTGTGAGAGTCATCTGAAACCAGGGATAACCTTCAGCCAGCTGGCCTTTGCTTTGGCTTTCCTGGCTTTGAAATATTTGTGCTCGTATGTGCAACCTTAGCTGCTCACTCCCACCAAAGTTGTGCCTTGGTGCAGAATCCTCTCTCCAGCTGGGCCAGCCAGGTCTGTGGCACAGGGGGACGAGGGGCAGGAGGTTTCCTGCTCACAGAGAAGCAGCTGGATGGGGATTATTTATTCAGGACAAGTAGTTCTTCAGACATCGATGTTCTTGGGTGATTAAATGGGTAAAAAGTACATTTTAAAAAAATGTCTGTGTAGAGTTTTACAGAAAAGTCAGGAATGTTTGGCAGGAAGGCTGTTACTAACCTGCCCACCTGGGTTTGTTTTGTAAGGAATTTATTACACATTTTTCAACTTATTCCTCCAATAAAACACAATTCCTGGTCCCAGGAATGTGCGGGGTGCCAGGGAGTGACGTAGGAGGCTGCAGCATGTTTGAAATTGTCTGTTGAGGTCCCAGAGACAAGAAGTGGAGTCAAGTGTCAGTGACTCAGCAACAGGGAGAGAAATTGAATGTGGAGGATGAGAATTCCTTGGTTGGTTTGGGTTTAGAATTCTGTAAGAGGGTAAAACCCTCAGCCTTTCCTTCAGTGATTATCTCTGATGGCTTTGTGCCCCTTGGAAAGGCCCTGCTTAGGAGCTGCAGGAATATTGGGATGAGTCTCTCCTAAGGAGGGGAGGATTTTCTTGTAAAGCAAAAGAAACCCAAATGCCACCCAAAAAAGCTGAAGGTACAGGAAGACACTGGACGCAATTACAGTATCTCTCTGTCTTTATTCACCAAAGCCACAGCAGGAAAACTTGAGGTAAGAAACAGGAATATTGAAGGGTTGAAGTCTGAGAGTGGCAAAATCCATGGGGAGAAACTTGAGTTTCTCTCAGGGATTGTCACTGGAATTTCAGACATTTTTGGCAGTTCTTCATTTTATTTCTTAGTCTTGTAAGATTTTCAAAAGAACAAAGTTGAGCTTTGGTGTTTCCCAGTGGTTCCAGGAGAGCCTGTGCTCTCTACATCCCTTTGGTGCTGCTCCGTGCTCTGCTGCTTTGTTTCCAGATGGGATGGAGGTCACAGCTTGGGCTGCTGGAGTGCTGGTAGATTCAGAGAGCACATGGGATCCGGGTCCATGGTGTCATTCCTGGCAGGAGGGGACACACAGGGACATCACTGGATAATGGGAACTTCGTGTGCTGCCTGTGTTCGAGGCAAACTGAAGGCAGGGGGTGACTCGGGTTACACAAAACAGCAGGAGAATGTTCTTCAGTTTCTCTCTTGTTCATTGATTCTCCGAAGAGGGCATGGAAATCCAGGTTTCCATGGAAAACCAGGTGTTTTCTGGCTTGTGTTAAGACTGCTTGGAGTTCTCTCCTACCTGGCTTGTTCAGAGTCTTCCTGGAGCCTTTGGGAAGAACGTGATGTGTGAAGTGCATGGGAGAAGGTGGAGGGTTGAGAGTGGTGTGGAGTGTCCAGGTGTCCCCACTGCTCCCTGTTTGTGCTGTGCTGATGAGACACAGGAGTCAGGTGGCACTCAGCAATGTCAACGTCACTGTGTTGTTTGCAGGGCTCGTTGCTGTGGGAGAGAAGGCCCAGAAGAGATCCGGCCATTACGTGGTGATGAAGGATCTTTCAGGTGAGATTCTTGTCTAGAATAATGTAATTCCCAGTGGCTGCTTGGATATTAACCCTGGAATGTCTGTGTGCCAGGGAAGCACCCGGTGTCTGCGCTGATGGAGATCTGCAACAAGAGGAGGTGGACGCCCCCCGAGTTCGTGCTGGTGGACGACAGTGGGCCTGATCACCGCAAACATTTCATCTTCAAGGTGGGTCTGGGCTGTCCCTGTGCTGCTTCCTGTGTGCCAGGGATGAAATCCATGTTTGTGTTTGATAGAAACACCTCACGGGGCTGCCTGAGGATGGCGGAGCTGTCTCGGTGCTGGAATGTGCAACTCCTGTTTCTGCAAAGGCCAAATCGGGTCCCTGGAGCACTTTAATCTGGGAACTGGGGAGACTTGATCCCAGGGCTGGAGCCCCTCTGGAGCCAGGCTGGGACAGCTGGGGGCGTTCCCCTGGAGAAGAAAAGGCTCCAGGGAGACCTCACAGCCCCTGCCATGGCCTAAAGGGGCTCCAGGAGAGCTGGAGAGGGACTGGGGACAAGGGTTGGAGGGACAGGACAAGGGGGAACTGCCAGAGGGCAGGGTTAGATGGGATGTTGGGAAGGAATTTTTCCCTGGGAGGGTGGGGAGGCCCATGGATCCCTGGCAGTGTCCAAGGCCAGGCTGGACACTGGGGCTTGGAGCAGCCTGGGACAGTGGGAGGTGTCCCTGCCATGGCAGGGGTGGGATGGGATGGGATGATCCTTAATGTCCCTCCTAATGCAGACCTTGGTGGGATCCCATGAAATGGCCGTGCTGGCAGCCAGCCGTGGGTTCTGTTCCCCAAAGAGGAGTTGCCCAGCTGTGCCTGAGGCAGCCACGGCCCCTCACTAACCCCTGGTTCCCGTCCCAGGTGAGAGTCAATGGCAACGAGTACAGGCCCACCTTTGCCAGCCTTAACAAGAAGCACGCGAAAGCCACGGCGGCCACGGCGGCGCTGCAGGCCATGGGACTCGTACCAAAGGAAAGCATGGTCAATACCACCATGTTCAGGAGTGCCTCACACCGCTAAGCTTGGCTTTACTGGGACACTGGTTCCGAGCATTTTACTCTGCACAAGAAATGGTATTTGCCCTCATGTTGTAAATACATCGGCGATTCCCACCTTGTAAAAACTGTACAGACACCCACAGGTTTTTCTTTTGTACCATCCAAATGTATTTAAATCATACTTAGTTTTTGGTATGTTTATATTGTTTACATTAGTGATGTAATTATTTCTTAAACGACTAAATCAGACGACAGATTCTGGAGGCATCAGAAATCCAGACCCTTGGCTGAAGCTCCTGCAGTTCCTCTCCTGCTGGAACGTTGCTCCTTTGATACAGTTTTGTAGTGGCTGCAGAATGAATTCCCTGGGCTCCAGGAGGTGCTGCTGGGCAGGTCCCGGCCGGCGCGGGGACACCTGGGGGTGTACCCGGGCTCTGCCCAGGGCCCTCGGTGCCACCTGTGCTCCAGGACAGCCGGACGAGCCCGGGCACTTCCAGAGCGACGCGGAGATTCGGACACGACCCGGCACAGCCTCCTGCATGGCCCCAGGAGGGGGGACCTGGGGCTGCTCTTCCCAACCAGTGAATCCACTGCCTGATGCTGATTGTACGGATTTGTGGTTCATGTGAATTTTAAACTCTTAACAAATCTACAACTGGATTCGGGGGGAGGGAGGGGGTAGAATGACGCTTCAATTGTTGTACCCAACTTGGTCAATAAAGCAGCACAAGTTCATAATCTTCATCCCTGGTCAGTAAGCGGTAATTCCAATGGATGCCGAGCCAGGAAAAAGGAATTTAAATATGCCAAAATGCCTTCTGCAAGAAACACACAATATGGAAGTGGCTTTGTGAGGATTCTCAACAGCCATCAGGATGGCAGGAGCAGGTCTGGTTCTTTTTGGTTGCTTTGAACTTCTACAAAATAACTCCTTGGAATGAAATGTTTCCGTGCGGATCCTCTGCCCTCAAGGAGCCTGATGCAGAGTTTGGGCAGTTGGACAGTAGCGAGGATGTAGAAAGCTTTTCCTGCTTTTTATTTTATTTTTTATTTAAGAAGCATTATTCTTTGATCTGTGTGCACATGGGATTGGCGAGGGCAGTGCACACTTCCTGACGGATCCGAGTTAGGAGCAGGCTGCCAGGATTTCTGCACTTGGGTTGTTCAGATGCTTGTCCCAGAGAAGTCTTCGTGAGGTGGGAACCTGAGCTGGGTCTGGGGCAGGAACTAACCCAGCGAGGCTGCTCGGGCCTCACGTGAGGGACCCTTTGGCCATGGAGCCATGGAGCTGAGGAATTCCTGATGCCTGGAGCCGTGTGTATCCCATCAGTGTCATGGAACAAGGAGTCTCCTGTGCAGCAGAGAATTGAGGTTGGTTTGGAGACAAAATAGCCCCTCTGAGTCTGTCCAAGCGCTCTGGAAATGCTTCAGTTGATCTTCATTTCACGGACGTTGTTGTCTTGAATTAAACTTTTTTCCCTTTGGCATCTTGCCTTCGGTCTCTGACTAAATGTGTGGAGCTTACCCTTGCCGTGTGAGCTGCTCGGGAGGTGTGTGAAATCCCCAGGAAACGTGGGGAGATGCACTCCGGGAGTGCTGGGGAGGGGGTCTGTCTCGTGACCACACTCAGGGGTTTGGCAGAGCTCAGACCATGGAGCTGCTGAGGATTCTGTTCAGTCAGTGCTGTCTGTGGCAGCTCTGGATTCACAGCTGGACACGATCAAATTTGGGAATGTACAATCCCCTGTACTGTTGCTTTTTCTTGTGTCCCTGTTTTCCCTGGCGTGTAAAGACCTGAGTTCTCTGCCAGCATCAGAAAAATCCAGTCCCACTGAAGACTACATTTAAAAACCAGATCTTTAGGGGAATTCTGGATTTCATGCCTTGAAGGTGTGGGTCTGTGTGTTCCTTGGAGCCACATCTTCTTCAGGAACAGCCCTGCATCCCGAGCTGGGAGCAGCGGGGATTTGCTCCTGGAGTTCCAGGCACAGCTGAGAGCTCAGAGAAGGAGCAGCTGCAGCTCAGGTGCTGGGGCAGAGCACGAGAGAGAGAGCTCAGTGAGCAATTCCTGAAATGAGGCAGTTCCAGACTGCAGCAATGGAATTGCAATTCCAATGGTTTTAGATGTCTGCCAGCTGTTCGTTTGGCCAGAGTCCCTCCAGAGCTCACAGCCTGGGGGTGGAAGTAGTCACAGAATGTCCTGAGCTGGAAGGGACCCACAGCACCATCCAGTCCCACCCTGACCCTGCCCAGACCCCCAACAGTGCCAGCCTGGGCATCCCTGGCCGCGCTGTCCAAAGGCTCCTGGAGCTCTGGCAGCCTCGGGGCTGTGCCCATTCCCTGGGGAGCCTGGGCAGTGCCCAGCACCCTCTGGGGGAAGAGCCTTTCCCCAGAATCCAGCCAACCTGCCAGTACCAGGTATGGTAGTGCCTGGAACAGACTGGGGGGCACAGATCCAGTGGGGATTGACTGGATTAGAGCTGTTCCCTCAGCTGGAAACTCCTTTCCAGTGGGAGCAGAGGCCAGGGCTGTTAGAGACACACTGGAAGTGTCACTCACCCTCAAGCCCAGATTCCTGGTGTCTGGTACTAATGAAAGAGGAAAAGTTTGTTAATTTTCTTCTAGATTAGTTAGGGACAAGTGTAAAAGTAGTTTAATTTGGATTGTGCTGCCCTGAACTCCCCCAGAGTGTGACACTTACCTGTGTTTACTGCTCCAAGGTGTGTCCTAAGGGAGGGCCTGGATCTGGGTTTGGCTCAGTATATCCTGAGGCTGGCATTGGCACAGCAGTTCCTATAAAGCCACAATTAAACACCAAGAATTCCAGCAGAACTGCAGCCCTGCTGGATCCCTGGGGCAGGACACTTCCCAGGGTGTGGACAAAAAGGATCTGGAGGCAGAGGAGGCTTTTGCTGGCTCAGGCTCAGGGGCTGCACCGTGCCCATGTTCAGTTTGCAGGGGTTTGCTCAGTGCCATCCCAGACCCCAAGGGACACCAGGAGGGAAAGCTGAGCTTTGCTGCCCACAGCTCCATTTTCACTGAGAAACACCAGATTAGAAATGTGGCTGGAGAGTACAAGCATGAGAGATTTCCCAGCTGCAGGACTGTTCTCACCCAACAGCTGTGGAAAAGTGACACATGCCCCAAAGGTAGCTGTGCCCCCTCTACCTGCAGAAAACACTCAGAGCAGCTGCTCAGACTCTGCTCCTGCTGGGAGCACACAGGAGCTGCTGCAGCTCCTTCCTCTGTCTCTATGATCCATGGAATCCCTGAGGCTGGAAAAGCCCTCCCAGCCCATGGAGGCCAAGCTGTGCCCCATGCCCACCTTGTCCCCAGGGCAGAGCACTGAGTGCCACGGCCAGGCCTTGCTGGGACACCTGCAGGGATGGGCACTGCAAAGCTCCCTGGGCAGCCCTGCCAAGGCCTGAGCACCCTTTGCTCCTGAGCAGGTGCTGCAGCTATTTAATCCCTGCACTTGTCCCACTTCAGGCTGCAGTTTGTACTAACGAAGGGCTCCCTGTTAACCCCGAGGAGGGTGCAGGAGTTCTGCTGAGCAGCTCTGGGGAGTTGGATCCAGCTGCAGCTGGAATTCTGTACCCCCTGACCATCCATCCCTGTGGAGCTCACTCAGAAAAGACTCCCGACCAAGAGGTGTCACACACCCAGGTGCAGCTACTGAGCTGCTGGCAGGGTGCTGTGAACAGCCTGGGAAGGGGTTTTGCCAAGGATTCACCCATCCCTAGGATGCCAGAAGGTCGGGGGTGGAAGGCACCTTAAAGCTCATCTGGTTCCCCTCCCCTGCGCTGAGCAGGTTCTAGTTCCAAACGCGTGACGAGTTCTCACCTGGCGCAGAAGCAGAAATCCCACACTTGGAACAGGTGTGTGTGCATGGGAAACACTGCCTTGCCAGGGGCAAACCAGAGCAATAAAACCAGGTTTTATTTAAAAAACATTTTCTACAATACAAAATATGTCCGAGGCCTTTCGCCTCCTTTCCTTTCAAAGCCCTTCGAAGTGTTCATGTGCAGCAGTTGCCTGGGATGTGGGACTCCCTCCTGTCCCTCCCACCCTGCCCCCTGCCCCAGGCTCAGCACCTGCACCCCTGGGAGGGAGCATCCTGCTCCATGGACCAGCATTCCTAGGCCTTCCAGGTGTAGGCATAATCCTTCATCTCCAGCATTCGGATGGACGATTTTCCCAGAGTTGGACACTGACGCAGCTGATCCAGAGTCTTGGGGTGCAGCCCGCAGGCAGGGAGATCCTTGTGCTCAGCTTCCTGTGGAAGGGGACACACATGGAGTGAGTGTTCCTGGGGGAGGTGCCTGTGGTTCCAGCTGGGGAGCTCCCTGTGTGCCATCCCCCCGGTGCTGAGGGAAGGGCAGGCCCCAGGAGCTGCGGGAGGTGATCCCGAGTGCTCAGTGCCCCGCCCCGGGTGAGGGAAGGTCCCTCCCATGTTTGCATTCCCTGCTGCCGGGCAGGGAGCGCTGTGTCCTCACCTGGGGCCGGGGCAGGGCCGGGCAGGCGTTGAAGGCGGCGCTGGGCTCGTGGGGGCTGAGCAGGGCGCGGAAGGCCCCGCGCTGCGCCGGGCCCAGCACCAGCGTCAGGGCGTGCAGGGCGTGCGGCAGGATGGGCCCCAGCACCTCCAGGCTGAACACGTCCTCAAAGCCTCCCTGCGCCCGGGCACGGCCGCTGACACTGCGAGCCTGAGGGCAGAACGCTGCGATTAGTGCTGGACACGCTGCAGCAGGGAGCGATTCTCATCAGCTGTGACACTGCAGTGCCACAGTCCCACCGAAAACAGAAATGCTTCTCAATATTGTCAACTCCCTGTTCAACACATGGGGATTGGGATGGTTTTGCTGTGTAACAACTGAAATGTACCCCCTGGACTGCAGGGATGCTGTAGGGACTGGGAAGTAAAGTGCAGAAGAGGATGACCTTCTCTGATGGAACAAGCAGCTCATCCTGTTCTTACTGAGAAGAAATTTGCTAAAGGAAATTAGGAATAGGATAGGATAAAGGAATTAGGAATAGGATAAAGGAAATTAGAAATTAGGAATTAGGAATAGGATAAAGGGAAGGAATTCCTCCCTGGGAGGGTGGGCAGGCCCTGGCCCAGGGTGCCCAGAGAAGCTGTGGCTGCCCCTGGATCCCTGGCAGTGTCCAAGGGCAGGCTGGACATTGGGGCTTGGAGCAGCCTGGGACAGTGGGAGGTGTCCCTGGGTTGGAATGGATGATCCTTAAGATCCCTCCCAATCCAAACAATTCTTGCAGGAACAGCTGCTGAGCTGTGGCTCAGGGGCTCCTTGGTGCAAGGGGCTGGGATAGCCTGAGACCCCACAGAATCTAAGGAGAACCTTAACCATTTTCCCTCTGGGCAGATCTGCTCAGCCCCCTGCCTCTCCGGAGGGTGAGGAAAGGGAACGCTGGGATGTCAGTTCAGCACAGGGATTTTAGGAGCAGGCTGTGCTTCAGACAAAGTGCTGACTCAGGCTTCAGCCACAAAAATCCCACTGTGGTGCCTGAGGGAAACACCACCAAGTCAGGGTTGGATCCTGTAGGTGAGGAAACCACCTCCTTCCCCTTCCTAGAGAAGCTGTGTCCCTCACCTTGAGCGTCTGCATGGTCCCACCCCGGAAGGCCACGGGGGCCAGCAGCGTCGGGGGCAGCCCTGCCTGCGGCCCCGCCACGGCCACCAGGCTGCGGCAGTTGATCAGGAAGTTCAGCAGCGTGAAGGTGTTGCTGCCTTTCACCAGCACCAGAGACTCGGCTCTGTGATCCACCTGCACCTCGTGCCTCTCCTTGCGGCTGGCGAGCAGAGTCAAAGGAAAACCATGGGGCAGTGGAAAGTATCCATGTGCTGAAAAGCTGGAGCAGTGAACCCCCCACACCCCATCTGACCAGAAACCCCAAACCCCACCAAGCTTTGCACTCATCCAGATCAGTTCTTCAAATATTAAACAGCATCTTAATCCTCACTTCAATTCCTAGAAATACTTCTGAAGTAAAAAAAATATACAGCATCTCTTAACATGCAGGAATGTGAGGATTCATATTTGGAAAATAGTTCTCCAAAACTTCTACAGAACTTAAATGTGTAGCACAGCACTGTAACAGCCGCAGGGTTTCCTGATGTCACACATCTGGAAAATCAAAGGAAGGATACAGTTGGATAGAAATAGTATCTGGTTTCTTCACCTTGTCTTGGACTCCCATCTCCTCAAGCCAGGAGAAACTTCCATCATCATCATCATCGCTGGGAGCTGGTTCACTGGGGAACACAGGATCAATGTTATGAGGGCAGTGTCTCTGAGAAAGATTTTCCAGATGGACTGTCCAGCAGTCTGGAGATGCCCTTGAATCCCAGCACTGCAGAAGATTTTTACTCACCCTACATCATTCACACTGCTGCCTCCCGTGGGGCCGTCAGCAGTTTCTGTTTCCAAACTCTCCTCAGAGTTTTTCTGTTTCCTGGTTCTACTTTCCTCCAGCAAAGGCAAGGAGAACTCTATGCCTGGGACAGAGGAAAGGGAGCAGTGAAGGATTCTGTCGCACAGCCCCTGCCCTGTGTCAGTGACTCAGGCCCAGCTCTTACCCTCACTCCTCATGGCCTCGCGCAGGCCGCGGGTGGTGGGGGCGATGGCGGCCGTGGGGACATCGCTGCCCGCCAGCCCCGCGGCGCGGAACAGCACCGAGAACTGCGCCGAGCACACGTAGAAATAGGGACACAGCCGCGCCCTGAGCAGGTTGTACAGAGAGGTGAAGCTCACAGACCTGGCAATGGGAATACACAGCGCTGTCACAGCGGGCAGTTCTTTCCTACTGATGTATTGGAGAGGGAATTTGGACAAGAAATGGAGGGACAGGAGGCAGGGAATGGTTGCCAGTGGCAGAGGGCAGGGCTGGATGGGATCTTGGGAATGAGGAATTGTTCCCTGGGAGGGTGGGCAGGCCCTGGCCCAGGGTGCCCAGAGAAGCTGTGGCTGCCCCTGGATCCCTGGCAGTGTCCAAGGCCAGGCTGGACACTGGGGCTTGGAGCAGCCTGGGATGGTGGAAGGTGTCCCTGCCCATGGCAGGGGTGGAATGCAATGATTCTTAAGGTCCCTCCCAACCCAAACCATCCTGTGATTCTGTGATTAATTAAAATCTCCTTGTGTTACTCTTACCCAATTGATCAGTAATGAGGCTGCACTCACCAGTCACTCATGAGCACTTGCTGCAAGCTCTCATCCTGTGCCCAAGGACAGGCCTTGCCAGCGAGTCTCCTGTCGGCGCCAATGCGGGGGAACAGCGGCAGCCAGGGCAGCGAGGGGTGCAGCCAGTACACGAGGCTCTGCTGGAAGGCACAGCGCAGCTCCGAGCACAGCCGCGGCTCCTGGGGATCCAAGAGAGTTTGAGGAGCACAGCAAAGCTGCCAGAAACAGAGCTGCAGCTCCAGCCACCCCCAGCTCTCACCTGCACGCTCTGGGGCAAGGTGGTTTCTGTAGCTCTGCAGTGCTGAGCCAAGCCCTGCGCTTCCTCCTGAGCTTTCAGATGTTCTGCCCAGGTGAAGGGTTGGGAGGACATGAAGACAATCCGTGTTTTAATGCTCCAGTCTGCAGGGAATTCCTGTCTTGGCGAGGAGGGAACTTCGGGTACAGCAAGAGGTGAATGAAGGTCCTGACCAAACAGAAACAGCATCAGGTAACTTGCAGAAAATTAAACCTGTTCACAGGCTGAACCAAAGGCACAGTTTATTATTTTGATTATTTTCCTCAGTACCAGATTCTAATAGAAATACTCCATTCTATTACTTATAAAATCACATGAGAGGGTTTTCAATCACACGAGTCCTTCCAACAATATAAACTAGGAACAAATAAAAGGATAAATGATTAAAACAAAAATCCAAAACCTAAGCTTGATGTTCATGAAGACAAGAATTTCCATACCAAAATGGTTATTTAATTTCATTTCATCCTCTCTTAGTAAGGTCACATGCCAAAAAAAGCCCTGGGCACCTCCAGGACAGTTTATTCTCTTTGAGGTCGTTTTCCCTATCCTTCTAAGTTAGTTTGAACTTCAGTTTCTGTACCTAGAACAGCATTAGACAATGTCTATTGAAACTCTGTTTCAATTTCAAGGACTGGTTTTCAGGAATTCTCTCTTACTTATGTGCCTGATGAAGCTGCTCCATTTCTGTAGCTCCATAAAAGACTGTAGGAAATCTATCAAGTGAAGAGCATCCTCATCTCAACTACATATAAAACTAAGAAACAGGAAAATTATAGCCAGCATGTTAAGAAAACTAAAAGACAACAGTCTCTGTCCATGGAACTAGAACAGCAGTGAGGTCAGGCAGAAGGCTGGGTTTAAAAGACTGTCATCAATGCAGGAAACGTCAATGTAAGAAATTTCCTTGAATACTGACATTTTTGTACATTCTTTTACACAGAGATGGGTTGCCAAATACCAAGTTGAACAGTTCCAGCTTTCTCTGTGTTCTGAGAACAGCTGGAATCTTTTCAGCATTCTTTGCTGTTTCATACCTTGCTTAGGGCAAGGATGTCAGAACTTTCTGCAGGCTCCGCTCTCCTGGGGGGCTTCTCTTCACAGGCAGCCTCTAAAAACTGAATAAAAGAGCAGCATAAGGCACAGCACAAAAGAAGCACAAGGCGGATCATTTTAAAAAGTGCCCTTGCAGTGACATTTCACGACTGGTCCTCGGCACCCCGGGCTGCGAACAAGCCCCGCTCAGGGCAAGCACAAGATCCGCATCCAGCGCCGAGCAACAGCTCGAGCCCAGCAGGGCTTTGGAGGAATCGGGAAAAACCCCGGGCTACATCGAAAAGGGGCTCGGGGCTGGGGGCGATGTCTGGGGCTGAGGGCTGAATGGGATGGCTGAGGCCTTAGGGCGATGACTGAGGGCTGAGAGCTCAGGGCAATGGCTGAGGGCTGAGAGCTGAGGAGCCCGGGGCCGGGGCTCGGTCCCACCTGCCAGAAGGGCGCTGCCGATGGATCCCCGCCCGCCGGGGCCGCTGCCGGAGGCTGAGGAGCGGCCGCCGCCCGCTGCGGAGCGTTGTCCAGGCTGGAGAAGGGATTGCGGCGGCGGGCGAACGCTGAGGGGCCCCGCGGGGCCGGGGCAGCGGCGGCTTCCGAGGTGGCGGCGGAGTCGCTCCTCCGCCCGGGGCGTTTGCGCTTCAGCCGCAGCAGCGCCGGCGGCTTCTTGAAGCCGGGCGAGTGCCCGGGCTCGGCCGAGGCGGCCATGGCCGAGCGGGGCCCGGAGGAGCCGCGGTGCCGTCTTGGCGCCAAAGGGCGGCGGCTCCGCCCCGGGGCGGCGCTGAGGGAGCGGCGCCGCCATCGCTGCCGCCATTGCCCAGGGGCTGTGAGGGGAGCGCGGCTCCGCCAGCCCCGCTCCGCCCGCACAGCAACAAAAACATGAAGCACAGAGACACACGGCGCTGCAAATTGTGTCCGTGCACTGCCAAATGCACTCGGACAGCGGCCCGAGGGGCTGGGCTCGGCTGCGGCAGCATCGCCACACGGGCCCGCTTGTGGGAGATGTGACGCTAAACCCACAGGGTTTCGTCTGTTTGGGACAAAAACCCGAGTGTTTTAGTCTCCTTGGGACAGAAAACCACTTCTGATTGCACTACTCTGTTGGACACTGGTCTTAAAAGGCATAGCAAATACTAAAAATGTGCAATTAGAAATACATGTGGCTCAAAAGGCATGGAGAAGTAGTCAGGAGCAACATCTCTACTGACAAAAGATTTAATAAAAGAAAAGCTATGCTATAAAAAATTTACACCGTTCTGCCACTTGTTGTTGTCTTTTTAAACTTCTAAATTTGTTTCCTGTGATCTTTATTTTGGGAACATTGAAGCAAAACTGAGCAGCATCAGGGAGAAATCAGCAGCTGAGCACAAGGCTTCAGAATCGCTGTGGAACTCCCAAGGATTCATATGAGGCTTCACACGTGTGTGTGCACAGGAGCACAAAAGCATCGCTCCTTTCCGAGGCTGCATTGCAGCACACGAGGAGTAAAATCAGAATAGCTCCTGATTTCACAGGCTTGCTGTGCATCATTTATCCAGAACCTCCTCCAAGTCCAGTGAGGGAGACAGCTCAAGTGTGCTTCTGGATAATCTGTTTTCACTCAAATTTTCCCACTCCTGACACTGCTTTGAAGTGCCCATATCCATGGTTTGAGCCACCCACAAAATGAGCATTGTAAAATGAGCAACACAGCTGAAAAAGGTATGTTTGTTCTCGAAACAGAGCAAATAGGAAGGCATACTGTGAGGAAAGAAAAATGCCGTCCCTTCCCCCTGCTGCCTTGCAGATTGGCCACAAACATGGATAATGCTGGACAGACAAATCTGGGCTGTGCTGTGGTTAAAAGTGGGGAAGTGGAAGTGCACAGCACAGGGAGATACCAAAGGTAACAAGCTACAAAAAGTGCCTCAAACATCTGACTCAGGCAATTCCACCACCTGGTGGGCTCTGGATTCACCAGGTTTACTGCCTTAGTGCTGAAATTAAGGGAAGGGGCTGGGGGAAACTCCTGCTGTCAGTACCACGTCCTTCTCTTCTGGCATCCTTGTCAACCTGGATAGTTTTGCCTGTCATTCAATTAAATAACATTTTAAAATGTGGATTAAGGTCTTTAAGTGTAGCATTTGGTCTCAGTGCACTCAAAAGCAAAAGGTAACTATTAAGGTAACTACTGGTAGGGGCTGGAGAAAGAAAGTCTAAGAAAAACATCTTTTTTCCCCCTTTAATTTCTTAGGGTTGAAAACCAACAGCAACTGAGTTCGCCTGTAGATGTTTCTGACATTTGTAACTGGGGCAGGGCAGACAAGATTGTTATGTCAAGGCTGCTTCTTTAGAAGCTGCTGATGGGAACACTCTGCTCAAGGGAATTTAAAAAACCCTGAAGTCACAGAAGCTTCAGACACCATTTGTGCTGAGGCACAAAAGATGTTTAAGTTCTGTTTACAGAACTGCCTGCAAATGTGCACAGATTTACTGCACAAATACATTACATTTCTTTATCTTCCCCAGGCTGAGAAATCAGAAGTTGTGTGTCAGAACTGGATGACTTGTCTTTTTCTTGCTTGATTCTTCTGAACTATTTCCATAGAAACTTTGGCTTCGTACAATGGGATCGGTTCATCCAGCTGAGGCCTAAAATGAAACAGTAAAAAGTGTTTGGTGAGCACACTCAGACCAACAGAAATATCACAGGACAGACTTTACTTTCACTCTGTCAACCTCTCTCCTCAAACAACCTAACACTTTTATAGTTTTGCTCCAGGGCACAGAAGAGAAAAGCCCCAAAGCAAGCAGGACTCACAAGTGAATTGAAAGATCTCCTTCTTGCAGGGGGAAAAAGGGGGTGGTGGGGAGAGTTTTGCTGAACAGCAATTGTTATCCTGCTTTAAAGGAAGGATCTTCCATTCCCAGCTTGTTATGGGAGTCTCTCTATCTCCTGAAGCTCTGCTCAGGAGTGTTAGTGCTGGCAAGAGTTTTCTACTTAAAATGCTGAATTAAAAAAACCACATCTCTCACCTGAAAACGCTACTTGATAATTTCTCCATGATATCTTCCAGGATGGGTATCCAAGGGGATTGTTAAGGAACAACAGAGCTGGAGAGAAATTCCTTTACAATCATGTTTGCTGGTCAGAGCCCTGTACTAATATAAACCCAACAGGCAAAATGAAAATGAACCTCAACTCCAAGCTTTAGATCAGGTTTTTGCACTTGTTTCTAAATCAGAAACTTCATTTCCTGAAACAGGATGCAGAAATGAAATACGGAATATTTCAATTATTTCAATATGAAAATATTCAGTATTTCAATATGAAATACAGGTGCAGCCTGCACTAGTACAACATCAATCAATCATTAATCAATCAATCAATGGCATTTTCTGTGCAATATGAAGAGAACAGATCTTGGGACCAGGTAGCTGTTGTGACTATTCATAAAGGCACCTGATAGAAAACCAAAATAAAGTTGGGAACACAGTAGAGGCTGGAAATTCTTGGAACACCACTGCCATGTGAGGGGTCTGTGAGTTAATGCCCAAGAGCCAAGACAGCACAACACATGGGGCTGTATTCAGTCTTTGTATGAAACTCAAACAATAAGGTTCATCCATTCATATTTGAAGCTCAAGTTCTCTTAAAAAATGATTAATCTGTGATTTCTTCAGATGTCAGTAATGCCAGATGCTCCAGAATGTCACAAGATACACAAGTCCAAAAGCACCCAAACCTTCCAAGACTGAAAATGCTCTGCCCATGGAGCTCACTGCAGCTGCAGCAGCCCAAATGTAGGAGACATTCCTTTACCTTTTCCCAACCCACATTGTCCCTCCATAAATTTTAGGTACAAAACAAAACAGTACATTTTA
Organism: Acanthiza pusilla; assembly: GCA_036630365.1. NCBI lineage: Eukaryota > Metazoa > Chordata > Aves > Passeriformes > Acanthizidae > Acanthiza > Acanthiza pusilla. The sequence continues at coordinate 6,452,511 of JAXCHO010000111.1, read as the reverse complement.
TGTACATAACATTTCTGTACATTGCAGATAAGCAAAAGTTAGGAAGCCAAAACACTTCCACTTCTGCTATGAGCCTGAGTGCATTAAGTTTAGAGTTACATGCATCTAATGCTCAAAAGAACAACAACAAAAATCCAAAATGTCACTTGCATAAAATAAAAACTTACAGAATCAAATCTTCAATTAATTGGTTCAACATTGAACCAACATACTGCATTTTTTCCCCAGAATGGGTGTTCAGCAGCACAACTTTTCATGAAGCTTGTGGAGAGATTTTCAAGGCCAGGCTGGATGGGGCTTGGAGCAACCAGGGACAGTGGAGAGTGTCCCTGCCACCACAGTGGGTGGGATGGGCTTTAAGGTCCTTCCCAACCCAAACCAGTGTGGGATTCCATGATATATTAAACAGGAATGTAGAAAATACCTTAAAACCTGAGTGTCTCTTATACTTTAGCTCCACCTTTCAGCTGGGTCGCAGAAGAAACTGCACTGAGCAGAAGAAACCTCTCAGTGGGATTTCCCAGTTGTATTCTCACTCCTATGAGCAGTGGCAATTCCACAGGCCCACCAAAGGATATCGAGATATTTCCCCTGCTGCACATTAGACAAGTTCCAGATCTCATCGTTCAGGAAGGACACTGTGGCACCCTTGAGGAACAGGGTATGGCTATCTGGAGGATCCAGCTGAAGCAAATGGAAGAAAAATGTTATTTAGTTACATTTTCCTGTTCAAAAAGAAAGGTTAAATGGTTCTTTTATTGAGATGGTTAAACCAAACAAAAAACCATCCCTTGCCCCCTGTAAAACTGAGGAAACTTGTAACACTGACAGGCTGAAATGACAGTTTTATGTATCTCTGTATTCTGTGGGACAAACTCCTCCCTGACACAGGCACCTTTACCTGCAGGTTTTTTTCTGTTGTTATCCAGTGTCCCCCAACCCCGAGCAGAGTGATGATGTCGTGCTTGTGAGGCAGCAGCTGGGATTTGGAAGTGGGTTCATCTTCAGCACTGTATAACCTCACTGGGGAGGGAGAAGAAATTCTTTTGAGCTTGGAAGAAAATGTAAAAAATTCAATATGTATTTATTTCCACACATCTCAATGGAACTCTAAGTTCTTCAGTTATTTCAGCAAAAAATCATTGAAAACTCTGAATTTATTATTTTATTTATACTCAATATTTTATATGTGTTATTCAGAGTAATACTTTATAGTAACTCTGAAGTTACTACTCAGAGTAATATTTTCTTTATAATAATATAGAGTAACAATATAGACTAGTAATACAGCCTATGGTATATGACATAATAGCAGATATAATATACTGTACATAATATATTATATATAATATAGAAAATATATAACAATAGTAATAAATATATAATACATAGTATAATAATATGTAGTAATATTTTATTTATATATATTTTATTTATATATATTTTATTTATATTACTCAGAACAGTAACTTCAGAGTTTTCAACAATCAGAGCTGGCTTACAATACAGTTGTACAGCTGTACAGGTTGGCAGTGCTGTTAATTTGAGTTAATTTTTGTATTCAAACAACGCAGCATGAACAACGATGTCACAGCTCCACTCTTTAAACACATTTTCTTATTTTCAGTGTGAAATAGAGGAACACTTCAGCTCCATTTAGCAGCTGCCTCAGAGATGCTTGCACTAGCGGGTGGTACAGGAGCTGTGTGGAAAAAAGGCCACGAAATTCCCAAGGAATGCACAGGAGTACCTCCGGCGTCCAGGACGATGTCCACGCCCAGCCCGCCCGTCTCCTCCAGGCAGCTCTCGGCCACGTCAATCTTGCCGTGGGACACGTCGATCACCCGGGCTGCCGGAGCAGGACAGGGGTTAGAGCCAACACAAACCCAGCTGAGAGGCATGGAAATGGAGTTGAGATGCTCAAAAGAATGACAGTTCGGGTTCCGAGCAGCACGTGCACTTTCTGCTCTCTGCAGGTACCACAACAGTTTTGCAGCTACACCCAAAAAACCCTGGCACTTTTTTTTTTTTTTTTTAAATTTTAAATTTTCAATACAGTGCAAAATCAACACAAAAAAATATGAATACGGAAGTTCAACTCATTAGTCTGTTGGTCCAATAGGATAAAATGTGGCACTCTAAGATTTGAAATCCTTCTCTAAGTTCATTCTTTTCAAAATTACTGGGTCTTTAATTAAATGTTTAGATGAAGGGATTTACATCTGCTCTTGAAATATTGCTGAACTGAAAGCTACCAAGACATTTTCCTGTCATGTATCTATGATGCCATATTTATGGCTGGTTATAAAGATAAACCACAGAATCAGGAATGAGAGAATCATGGAATGGTTTGGGATGGGAGGGACATTAAAGCCCATCCAGTGCCACCCCTGCCATGGCAGGGACACCTCCCACTGTCCCAGGCTGCTCCAAGCCCCAGTGTCCAGCCTGGCCTTGGACACTGCCAGGGATCCAGGGGCAGCCACAGCTGCTCTGGGCACCCTGGGCCAGGGCCTGCCCACCCTCCCAGGGAACAATTCCTCATTCCCAAGATCCCATCTAACCTGCCCCTTTCAGGTAAAAGCCATTATTATTATTATTATTATAACAATAACAAGGGCAGAGAAGGAGCAACTACAGGTTTTACTCTTATCATTATGAGGTAGAACAAACATTTAGAAACTAAACAGGCCAAAGACTTCACAGCAAAATGATAATTGAATGAACATCAAACAAATTTGAAGGTTCATTTGCAGAGGCTCCTGGGCTGAGCTCCGATCTGTACTTACCCACCAAGGGCTGCCGGACTCCTTCTGGAATGTGATCCCAGCAGTGGGGGAGGAAGGAAGGAAGGAGGGAAGAAAAATTACAAGGAACTGGTCATTAAGAGTATTAACAAATCATCAGTTATTGCTTTGGGGTTTGTATCTTTTTGTTTCTTCAAATCCCCAATCAGATCATAGGATGCATTCAAATCCTAAGTCATTCGCTCTGTTTTTGTCACTGAAGTCAAATGACTTCACTAGAGAGAACACATAGTCATAATTTAATAAAAGATGACATAATAATTAATTAATTAATGATAGCCACATACCCTGTATGCAAATAAACCCCCACAATATCCTTTTCTTAGTTTCTTCAATCATGAAGTTAAGGTTTTTCTTAATAGGGCAATTTGACATGGTACTATTTCTGCAAATAATTTCCCTTTTTGAAAATAATTCTGGTTTCATAGACCCAAAGCCTGACTATCAAAAAGAAAAGCTAGAGTTTCACCAGTCTGACTGTTTTCTGATTTCTGTTTAGCAAATATGTCCAGTTTTGTTCCTCAGCTCAATACAATAGTTGAAGCAGTACTTATCAAAATCCTCGTCAACTTCCTTCCTAAAAAATGCTGGAAAAGTTTCTCACCACTGTGGAAAAGGCCGAGCAACAAATTGTAATATAATTTTCCATAATCCTCTTTCATTTATACATTTCTCACAAAACATTTGTAAATTAGTTCAGTTTCTTCTGCTGTGACTTGCACAACTTCCAAAGTAACATTTTTCTGACTGGCAACCCTTGAGTTTCTCTGTTCCCCCATTGTTGGGTGGCACAGAAACACCAGCATTGCACAGCCTGTTCCCAGAGTTTGCTCTCCCCCAGGAAGTTCAGCTGCAAAGGTTAAACCCTGTCACCCAGAGGATGTGCTGGTGGTTCACTGACTGCTCAGGACACCACTGGTGAGTTCTAAGCAGAGGCATCCCCTGAGAGCTCAGTGTGGGTGGCACAGAAAAAAAATCTCACAGACCAAACTGAAAAAAAAGCAGGAGGTGCCCTAGGAAACAGAAGAAGTATCTGTGTATGTATAGATACTTTTCCTTGGGTTCTCTAACAGAAACTCATCCCATTATTTATGGAATATTCTGTCTCCAGTCTGAAACACAGGCATGAAAATGTCAAAATTTGTTAAAATCCCCTCCTTCAATCTACCATAATTTTTACTCTGGAGATTACTGAAGACAAAAAAGCCCCATCCCGTTGCTCTAAATACAGATCCCAAAACATTACCAGAACTTCTACTTCAGGCACTGGAATCACATTGATTAACAAACAAACCAAAAAGCCTGAACTTTTAAAAGCTTTTTGCTTCTGCACTCAGACTGTTTCTCTTTTTAATGCTGTACCCAGGTTCTATTTATTTATTTGAAGTAAAGTTGCAGTTTTCATTTTCCCCCTCAGCCATTCCAGGAAGCAGCTCATTATGCTCAGCAATGATAACACAAACTGCTGCTCACTGAAAACTTTGCCAAAAACTGACCAAAAACCCTCTGAACAGCACAAAACTGACAATTCTCCACCCACAGACACAAGAAGCCACTTAGAGCTTGGGTTACTTAGAATCTATTTGATCTTAACATTCATAGAACTTAAAAATGCTGTAAAAAGTAACTCAAGACTGGGAGAATAAAATTGACAAGTCCTTTATTAGCTCATGAATTTTTCATATAAGTAGCAAAATATATCCATAAAATATTACAAAAGGAAATTTTAGGTCTTTCCTATTGCCCCTTCAGCCCTGTAACAGCTGGTGTAACAAGGCTCTGCATAGCAACAGCATTCCCAAAAATCCTCCACTTCTGATGTCTGTCATGTCTACCAGCACAGTAAAATATATAAACAAAGAAACAGTAAAAAAGGCTTCTGAAATTAGGAAAAAATAGGAGCTTTTTTTGGCAAATTGCAACAAAAACCAGAGTTACTACCAAGCTCTAGAGAAATGAGTCTGGCAGGTGCTGCAGTGCCAGCACAGAGCTCTGCAGTTGCCTGTGGAGGGTCCTGAGGTCAGGCAGAGAAAGGCTCCGGTGTCACCTCCGTGCCAGGGCCTGCTGCCCATGGCACACGGAGCTCACTGGAGCCTGGCAGGGTCCCAGCCCTCCCTGAGGGTGTGTGTGGGCACGGCGGGCACCGTGTGCCCCCAGAGCACGGGCAGGGCTGCCAGCTGCCAGGGGCTCTGGCTGTGCCTCCTGAGCCCTCTGCTCCCAGTGCTGGGGGACAGGGACAGAACCCTGGGCACTGCACCTCCAGGGACAACTGCTCCCCACTCGGGAAGGGCAGCAGCAGCACCGCAGACCAAAGGGGGGACAGAGCCCTCAGGGACAGGGAACTCTGCCATCACCTCCTGCATCCCAGCCCAGGGGCGTTTTGGTGGCTGCAGCTGTAACCACGCAGATGTGGCTTCCCCCACCCCCATGCATTTTACAGCTGCTGTTCTGTGAACTTCAGTGAATGGCAACAAAAATCATACTCTAAAAAATTAAACAAAAATAAACCTGAGGATTACACTGCAGCACTTGGTATTTGCAGGAGGAAATAGCAGGCACCAGTTTTAACCTTTTGCTGTGATCCAGCCAGACTTGACAAGCCATCCTTTATTTTAAAACTGTCTGAATAAAGGAAAATTCCACTTTCCTCCACAAAACCCCATTGAAATTTTGACCAGAAAAGCTCCTACACAGAGTACTTTCTCATGTTACTTTCAGAGAAAAAGACTCCAAAACTTGAAGTATCAAAGAAAAGTACGGGAAGGAATCAGGGAAGAATAAAATTGTTGTGTGTGAGGCCAAGCTCCTCTAGAAAACAGGAAATTGCAAAGCCTGTGGATGTTCAGCTCCAGCTGTGGCAGTACTGAAAGTTGATAAAACACTGCTAGGAGTAATCTGAGGCTGCTGAGTAGTGGCTGTCAGGTGTGTGAGCTCTGGCACACACTGGGATATTGGTGAGTCAGCAATCCTTCCTCTGCCCACAGCAACCAGCACATCACATGGAAAGATTTCCTGAGCACTTAGGCCAAAAGCCAGCACTCAGCACTACTGCAAAGTATTGCCAGTCATTACAACTTAATGGAGAATAAATATGCCATTAAACACACCTAAACCAGCAATTAAATACCTGTGGAGTACAGAATAAATTTTAAAACTATTTAATTAGCCCATCTATCAATTTGTATTCAATGTTTACTGAAATAAGTCTCTAGACCAGACAGAAAAAAAATATTATGAGGCATTCTTTAGGACAAACTTCAGCACTGAATGATAAAACTCACCCACAGCAGATCTGAGCCTCTCCAGGTACTGCTTGTCCTCCAGGCTGTGGGCAGTGGAGATGACTTTGGCCCCTCTGTGTTGAGCCAACTGAATGGCGATGGTACCGAATGGCTGAGAAGGGAAAACCAAATTAATTTATTAATTAATTTATTTAGGGCAACATTTTTATGTTTTTAAAGAACAATTACATTGCAAAGGCCACTCAGGAGAATATCCAGAAATGAAGTTACTCCTGCCATAAAACACAGCTGAACCAAGAAGTGAATATTCACAGATCTGCTTCTGTCCTAAATGAGGGCAAAACTACTTTTTGGTAATTGGGAAACACTAAACAAACTTTCAGTCATTAACTGATTCTTGTCTTCAACAAAATAGCTCAGATTCTACTTTACCACAGCCACCTTCACTGCAGTTGGAACTTGGAGCTTGAAGGAAGAAATGCTCCAGGGAAAATGCCCCAGCCATGTTTACATTACAGAACCTTGGCTGAGGGAGCACCACATCTTCATTAGCAATAAGAACTGCAGGGATGCAAATGAAATGATTTATATCCAAGAAAAGTTCAAAAGCAGAGATGGGAAAGGAATAAAAACACAAGACCTTTTCCTGCAGCTATCCCTGAGGACTCAGGGCAGAACAGTGTCACTGTAGAACCCCAAACATCCTTCCTCTCCTCGCTCCCCACACTCCAGGCAGGACAGTATTCCTGGCTGAAGGATCTCCCACGGGAGGGGGAAATGAAGTCCCTGCAAATCCCTGGAATGAAGGGCTCTGCCAGCAGTCCCACAGAAGCCCTGGTGAGTGCAGTGAGAAAGGCAGGGGCTGTGTGCTCAGTGAGCTGTCTGTGCAGAGGGAACGTGTCACTGTGACTGGGTCCAGCTGTTACCCACACTCGCTCCGTCCAGGACGAGGACAGTTGTGCCAGGAGACACCTGGGACAGGTAGTGCAGGGCTGTGTACGCGCGGAGCCCATCCCGGACCGTTCCCGCAGCCTCTGCCCAACAGACCTTCTCTGGCTTGTGAACTGAGGGGGGACAAACAAACACACAAACAACAAAAGAGATGGTAAAAAACCCAGAAAAGCCCTGGGGTTTATTCTGCAAAACCTGCCCCAGCGAGTCAGGCTCCACCTGCAAACAGGTCAACATCAATGACTCCTGTTTCCCTCCCATGAATTAAGAAACCATGGAGAGGATATTTCATCCTATTTTACAGAATTAAAGTAGGGATTCCATTTTGGTACGTATAACCAAGTTTAAAGGAGTCACCTCATAACTACACTGCTGGAATTCAAGGGCAGTCACAGAAACACAACAAAAGTATTTTAGAATCCCAGGGTGGATTGGGTTTGGAGGGACCCCAAAGCCCACCCAGTGCCACCCCTGCCATGGCAGGGACACCTCCCACTGTCCCAGGCTGCTCCAAGCCCCAATGTCCAGCCTGGCCTTGGACACTGCCAGGGATCCAGGGGCAGCCACAGCTTCTCTGGGAAGAGCAAATTTTGAGCAAAAGAATAGCTTGGTCAGAGTAACAAACTGTTGGAGGAACGACAGGGACACTCACATTTAGTATCCTACTCATTAAAGCAATCCATGCCCAGAAAGGGAAAACTAGAAGCTCACAATAACTCAAAACAATCTTTTAATACTAAGCTTTCCCTGATCCTCATCCCTGAAAATTCCTTTCTCCAGTTCCAGTCTGCTTATTTCATCCCATCTGTTAGTCTAGTCCCAAGTGATATTGCTGGACTGAGTCACAGGGAGGAAAAAAGCAAATTTCTCATTAAATATTTTGACAGGTTAGGAAAAAGTACAATGCCAATGAAGCAACAAAATGGGAAGTTAGAAGGGAGAAAAAAAAAGGACAAGGAAAAAATCCAGAGTCAGCTTGTGTGGTTTAGGCCAAACATGAAGCTGTTAAATGGTGACAGCAAAGAAAAAGCCCTTGAGAGCACTGAGTGTTCAAACTCAGACTTGGTGGAGCAGCTGCAATGTTGGAATGTTGGAATGGAAGAAGTGTGCCCAGAGGTCCAAGGTAATGGGCCCCCTGTTAGAAAAGCTAAACCAAAGTCTACAGATACAGTAAAAATAATTATTAGTAAAATATATGATCTACACACCCAAATAATGCTCATGAACCAGGATAACTTCACAGACACCAGACTCCTCAGAATCCAGGGGCAAAATTCCTGAAAAAAAAAAGGAACATGCACCTTGAATTTCACACAAGCAATCGTTCCAACCAAAGCAGTCTCCCTGGTCCCACTTGATCTGGGTTCAGTGCCCTCTTTGCAGGTTTAGGGCAGGTAAGAGAACCTGGCCAGGTTCCAGCCCAGGGTGTTTGTGGGCACGAGGCAGCTCCAGAGGTGCTCCTACAGTATTTTGGGATTGAGGGAGGAAGAACGGGGACACCACCAAGTGCTTTTTGGTACTGGCTGGTGTCATTTTTGTCTGGTGATGCCTGAACTCATTCCACACTCTGAGTGCTCCCATGGATCATGGAGGAGGGATCTGAGGCATGCAGCAGCCACCCCACAGCCCCTCTCCTCTCCCACCCCAATTCCTCAGCCTTGTGTGGTTTGCAAAGGCAGCAACAAAGGCACAGAAAGAAGCAGAGGAAGAACATGCAGGAGTGTGGAAGTGCTGAAAAGCAGGAATAGGAAAAAGGAAGTGCAGCAGGAAAACCAAAGCACCCAGGGAAGGCAGAGAAAGCAAACACAGAGTGGGCAGGAAAAAAAAGAACTCCATTGATCACGTCTGAGCTTTTTACCTTCACTGGCCACAGAAGGAGATTCCTGAACAGGAGGTTCTGGCATCTGCTCCATCTCCTGAATTAATGTCCTCTCCCTCCCAGGGAAAACCATTATGTTCTTCCCTCTCCCATCCAAATCTTGCACTCCATTTAGGGCTTTGCCTTACCATCCCCAGCAAATTTGGCTGCTACATCCAGTCTTTCCCAATTCCCACTAGAAATGTGCTTGTGCACACCTGGAGCTGCCTCCAGGGTCTATCCAGGCAATAATCAGTCTACACGAGCAGTCTTGTGCAGTGAGGGAATAATGCAAGAAGGACCACAATCTCCAAACACAACTCTCCTACTTTCAGAACTTCAGTCATCCTCTAATCCTTCAATTCAGCACACAAAATATAAACATGTGAAAGAGTGTCCCTAAGAAATAACTCTTCTCTCCTAAAGCATCATTCACATTTTGGTGGTTAATCCATCGTATTTCAAATCCTAAGAGAACACTCTTGGAACAGAATTCCCATTTATAAGTTTATTCATGTGACAGCAGTTTAATTCTGAAAATACGTGGTTAATTTATCTTTACCAATTCATCATAAAAAGATGACTGATTGTGTCAGTTGATGAGGCAAACAGGCATTAACTTACCCACCACTTCATCATCTGGCTGGAAAAAGGTCACCTTGCTTCCAACTCACCAAGGAGAAGTGAAAAGGAGGAAAGAAGGGAAGAAGATAAATATTTATAGCAGGAATGGAATGTGCATTTGGAGGACTGGTTATCACTAGCTCACAAAACTGAAGATCTACATTTCTAATGAAAAAAAAAAATCTAGTGATTACACACATACCAAGCCCAAATGTTTAATTCCCTAAACTTTTCACCTCATCCACAAATGGTTCCATTCAAGTTCACACAGGTGTGTGTCTGGGAGCCAGGCTGGACACTCCAGCTCAGGGGAACACTGGGAGAGCAGCCAAGGAAGCAAAGAGTTCCTGCTCCTAACGTGCCCTACCCCGAGAGGAGTTCTTTGTTCTGCCTGTAAGCCCTGCTCCCTCCCCTCCCTGGGCAGTGACACTCACTCACCTTCCAGCACAACTCCCGAAATTTCTCGCCCAACAGGCACAAGTTCCTTCTTCAGTTTAATTTCTGACAGGAGCTAAATGAAAACAATGCTTACAACATTCTTGCTGAAGCTCTACATTTGCATATTTATTATCATCTTACAGCGTTGGATCATCACAGTAAGGCTGGGACATTACAAAAATGTTATCCACGGGATAAACGTGCATGGGGAAGTGCATGTTCCTCAGCCAATAATCAACCATGGCACTGAATTCTGTATTTAAATTTAGAAGCATATTAAAAAAAATAAAAGCAGGGTGCTATTACCAGCCAAGCCAACCTGAGACTTAAGAGTGCAGAGGGTAAAATGGATTTACTGCAAGAGAACTCACACCTGACAACTGATCTGTCTCCATAAATTAGGAACCAAATTCCCAAAGGTTTTTATTCAGAGATGTGCAGGAGCCCCACGCCAGTCCCGTGCCCATTCTCAGCTCTAAAGTCACAGCCTCAGCGTGTGCCAGTCACCAGCCCAGGGCCATGGCAAGCACAAACACCCCCAGCTCTTACAAAACACCAAGCAAATACCTTGGTATCCACCCAGCTCAGGGCACAGGCTCTGACCTGCACTTTCACATTGTGGTCTCTGGTGGGAGGAAGGTTCTCCTAGGACAGAATCACAGTTGTTACATTAGACAATGGCTGTGCTCACAGGAGCTTCTCCAGCTCCTGAAAGCACTTTTCCACTTTGTAGATTGTTTTGTAGGCAGAGCAGGCAGGTTTTGTCAATGAAAAGGGGTTTGCCACACCATTTTGAGTACATCTGTATTATAATTATAATCATCATCATCATTATAGTATTATATTATTATAGTATTATTGCAAACTGGTCACTAGACCTTACTCATCATCATCATCATCGTCATCACTATTATATTATTATTATTGCAAACTGACCACTAGGCCTTTCTAAACCTCAACAGAGACTGATGTTATTTTTCTGCTGAGGCTTTTTTCCCCTTTATCTGAGGCACAAATCCTGACAAAGCAACTTAACTCAATATTCAAGTCCAAATGATATAAAAAAAACAACCCCAGTATGAACTGGTGTTCTTACCCCAAACCTGATAAATTTTTCAAGTTCTATTTCCACTTTTTCAGTGATCAACAAATCCAACCAGGAGATGTGGACCCAGGGTTCATTTTTCATGCCTGCAAAGCTTGTTTGTAAAGTTTGGACACCAAAACTGCAGAAAAATCCAGCACTGGTCTTGGTAAGTGCTGTCTGATGATAAAATACACCTCCCCTACCTTTCTTTCCCTGCCTTTGTGGGCAAGGATCCTACCAATCCTTTCCCAAGCCTGCAGAAGATTTCTGTGCTTCAACTCCCATGTGGCATTCAGCCAAACTCTCCTCTCCCACTGCCTGATTAACAGAGCTGTTCTGAAGGGAACTCACTCTTTCCTGGAACACAAATGTCATTTCCTCTCCAGAAGAACTCTGCTGACCATACAAGGCCTTCATAGTGACCTGAAAAACACAGCAACCAAACTGTGACATCTGCAGTGTCTGTAGGGCAAACAAGGAATTAAAACCCTACTAAATTAAATCAGAACACTCCATAAGAAACACAGCCATTGTTTGCAGGCAATTTAAATCTTTGTGATATAGAAGTTCTAGACCAGATCAACAGGTTTAGTTGGCCATAACAGAGAAAACCCACAGGACTGAGGATCACAGAATCCCAGAATGGTTTGGGTTAAAAGGGACCTCAAAGCCCATCCAGTGCCACCCCTGCCATGGCAGGGACACCTCCCACTGTCCCAGGCTGCTCCAAGCCCTAATGTCCCAGGGATCCAGGGGCAGCCACAGCTTCTCTGGGCACCCTGGGCCAGGGCCTGCCCACCCTCCCAGGGAACAATTCCTAATTCCCAAGATCCCATCCAGCCCTGCCCTCTGGCAGTGGGAAGCCATTTCCCTCATCCCATCACTCCAGGCTATTGTCCAAAGTCCATCTCCAGCTCTCCTGGAGAATCCCTTCAGTTACTGATGTACGTACAGCAAAACCAACACTGAATGACACAGGATTTACTGAAGGGTGCCCCAGCAGAAAGGCTCTTTACCACCCAGCCACACGATTCAGACGGGCAGTGCAAAGGGAATACAGGGAACACAGAGTATTCCTGTCCAGGAATACAGCAAACCTTTCGTGTGTCTTCACCAAAAATCACCCCTGGGGTTTCTGGTCTCTTCTCCCGACTCGGCGTGTGTCCTCAACGAACAGGAACCTTTTAGAAAGGAAAAAAAAAACCCAAGAAAATTGAGTTAACACGGAAAACGGAAAGCAGGGAGTAGAGAGGCATAAAATCATGCGACCATTACTACAGCACTAATCCCTGAGGGACCACCCCGAGACCCTCCTCATGTCGGGCCCGCGTCCACTCCGCGACCCCCGGGCCGACCCTCAAGGGCTCCGAGTGCACTCGCCGCGCACCGAGGGGCTCCGATAGCCCCGGGCCTACCCTCAAGGGCTCCGAGCGAACTCGCCCCGCAGCGAGAGGCTCCAAGAGCCCCGGGCCGACCCTCAGGGGCTCAGGGGCTGCGGCTCCGCGGGACTCCCAGACGCCGCGACGCGCCCGCGGTTGCCATGACACTCCCTCACTTCCGCCTCGCCCCCAGGCACCGCCTCCTCGCCCCACAACCAATCACGACCTCCGGCAGCCCTGCGTGCGCTTCCGATTGGCCACAGCAGCCGCCGCTCGGCGTTAAAGCTGAAGTGCGATTGGTCAGTGAGACTGTCACTCATTCCGAAGGAAGAGGAGGGAGGCTACAGCGCCCGGCGCAACTTGTGGGACATCGCCGGGGAGAGGGAGGAGAAGCCACCTGCAATTACCTCATGAATTAACACCGTCTGCACAATAAAGGACCCTCCCGCAGGCGGCGAGGAGGGAGCGCGGCCACCTCCTCACCGCTCCCCGAGCGCTGACTCCTCAGCCTGGCAGAGCCATGATTGGTCGGGGAGGCGGGGCCTGCTTCTGTCCCGGCCTCTGATTGGTGGTATTCCCTGCCCGTCACGCGGGGGGCGGGCGGAGACAGCGCGTCAGAGTGGGGCTGTCAGAGCTGTGATTGGCCAGAGGGGGCGGGGCTTTTCCGCTTCCCCGGTCTCTGATTGGTGGTGAGCCCTGCCCGTCACGCGGGGGCCGCGGCCGCGCGTCAGTACGGCGGCCGCGAGGGGCTCCTCCCCCCTCCCCTCAGACGGGGCGAGGGCGGCGATGGCGCGTCCGGCGGAGGCGGCGGCGGGCGCCGCTCCGGCCCCTCCGGCCCCTCGGTCCCCTGGCCGCGGTCGGGGCTGTGAGTAGGGCCTGCACAGACATGAGGTACGGCCCAGCGGGACGGGGGCAGCGGGGGTCGCGGGCTGCGAGCGGCGGCGGTTCTGCCCAGGCCGGCGGGGGGGCAGCGCCTCCTCAGCCCCTCACGGTGCCCGGGCGTGTCGCGGTGCCAGGGCCCGGTTCCTCCTCCTCGCCTCCCTCGGTAGCCGGGGCGGGCGGTCAGTGATGCTGCGCCCCTTGCTCGGGCCGGCTGCCTTCTCCTGCTCCTGGTACCATAACGTGTGGCGCTGCCGCCGCGGTGTTTCTTCAGCGCCTTAAATCACCTTGGTCCCGCTGCCTCCGGCCGCTGCTCCCTGCGCCCGCTGCGCCCTGAGCCTGGGGAAGGAGGAGAGCTCTCCTTTGGGAATGCCATCCCTGAGGAGTGCCATCCCTGGGGCATGCCATTCCCTAGGAACGCCATCCCTTGGGAGTGCCATCCCTTACGGCTTGGAGATGGGCACCGGTGGAACGAGGGAATGCTGTCGGGGCGTCAGGAAAGGGAAGCTGGTCCATGGCTGGGGTTGTGTCCCTGTGTGTGCCTCTGCCTCGGGTGAACAGACAAGTTTGTGGATGATACTCCTTGCGGATATCTTTTGTTCTGGTTCAGCGGCTGCTTTATTTGGGGTGAAATATGGGGTTTGCTTGTAGAAAACAGTGCTTTCTGTGAAATCTATCTTTCGCTGCTGCATGAAGGGAAAACACTTCCATGGCTCATCAGAGAGAATTGCTTAGTAAATAATTCCTATTAGTAAACCAACCATCATTGCAGGTGGGATAGTGAGGTCCTTGTTAAAACAAGAAACACTTTTGTCCTTCTCTACCTCTTCACCCTGCCCAGTTCCAAAGTGCATTTTGTTTAGAGCTTATAAGGCAATAGACATTTAAGGCAGTAACTGCGGTTATTAACTAAATATATATTGGCGTCAAGCTCCTAATGAATGCATTTTCTTAAGTCAAAAAGCCAAACTGTGTTTTGGATGCTGAAGGCTCTGGAGAGTGTTACTCCACACTGTCATCTTTCTTTTGCATTTTGTTGTAGTCACCTGTAACTTCCCTTGCTGAATATGACCTGGTGATGTTTTTACACAGGAAACTTCCTTATGACCCAGGGAAGAGCTGGAATTGGGCCAGGGCAGGTCAGGCTGCAGATCAGGGAAAGGCTCTTCCCCCAGAGGGTGCTGGGCACTGCCCAGGCTCCCCAGGGAATGGGCACAGCCCTGAGGCTGCCAGAGCTCCAGGAGCGTTTGGACAGCGCTGCCAGGGATGCCCAGGCTGGCATTGCTGGGGGTCTGGGCAGGGCCAGGGTGGGACTGGATGGTCCTGTGGGTCCCTTCCCACTCAGGATATTCCATGATTCTGTGATAGTTTATACCAGTGAATTGATACCAAATTCTCCTTTCTCTTTTAAAATGTCCCCACTGCACCCCCAGAGCCCTGCCTGAGGGTCTGAGGTGTGGGAGGAGGAGCCTTGCGTATCTCTGTGTTCCCAGCTGCAGGAGGGGGTACCTGCCTGTGGGTGCTGAGCAGGTGTTCTGACTGCATCCCAAGTACCGGCAGAGAAAACAGCTGCATTCTTTCTGTTCCGTTGCAGCTCAGGCTGTGCAGCCATCACTGTAAATCCCAGCAGGCTGAGCCACTCCAGCCTGCGTGATAAGCCCTGCTGTGCCCTCCCTGATTTTGGCAGCCTGACAGGGGTCATGTTTCGTGCAGACAAATGGTTTCCGAACAGTTTCTCCAGTGTCTGAGGCTCAGACTTCCCTGGAGCTGAGTGGGCTGCTCCCTGCACTTGCTGCTTCACAAACCACACTCCATTCTTTCAGTTCCTGCGCTCCCTCTAGAATATCCCACTATCTTTCATTACGCATAAGATCCTTTGCAGAGTAGCTGTGTTTGCTTGATAATTTTCCTTTATGTCCTGGTTCTTAGATAAAGTAAGAATTGGGGTCTCAAAGCCATGACCTGCGGTGCCTGTTCTATCTCTTGCTGCTGTTTGGTGCCCTTTCCTTAATGCCTCTAATAATGCAATTAGGGTAGATTTGGATTCAGGAAAGAATGTGAATCTAGCAATGAAATAATTCTGAATTATGATGCTGAATAGCCTTTTCTGGTCTGTCTTTGTACTGTAATCAGGGATTGTAATTTTAGCTTTTAGTAGGGTAACACCAGGGAAGAAAGGAATAGAAGAGTAATGTTGGTAGAAAAAAGAAAAATAAAGTTAAGGGAAATGGGTTGAGGAATGGGGAGATGAGCGGGATGGAAGTTTTCTGTAAGAAATCCTTCCCTGGGAGGGTGGGCAGGCCCTGGCCCAGGGTGCCCAGAGCAGCTGTGGCTGCCCCTGGATCCCTGGCAGTGTCCAAGGCCAGGCTGGACATTGGGGCTTGGAGCAGCCTGGGACAGTGGGAGGTGTCCCTGCCATGGCAGGGGTGGCACTGGATGGGCTTTAAGGTCCCTTCCAACCCAAACCAGTGTGGGATTCTGTGATCAGGAGTTCCCAGCCACAAAAGTTCCCCTGTGCTGTGTGCAATAACAGAGCAGAATAAACTATCAGCAGATTGGTTTGAGGGGCACATTTCAGGTGGGGGTGGCTCAGAGTTGATCTGCTTGGAACCAAAGAGAAGCGAGGGGTTTTGGTTTCTTTTTACCCTAAAATAAGGCAAGGGTTGCCTCAGCTCCTGTTGTGTGCTGGGAGCTTTGAGTGCTCATTGCTGTTGTGTTGGACACAGCTGCTGAACTTGGGATGCCCCCTCCACAGCAACTTGGTTTTGTTTTTACTTGCCAAGCATGAAATTGGGGGGGTGTGGTGGACAATCAGAAATGGGGTCCAGGCTGAGATCTGATGATAAATGACTTGGGCACAGAAAACCTCACTGTGAGGTGCTAAAACCACTGTGGGATCTGTGGCACAAGGAGTTACCCTCTTTTAAAAAACTGCACTTTGTATAGTTCAAAAAGAATATGTTCAATTCTGCCGATTATTATTGGGTGACATTGTCACTGTAGGAATGTGTTGGGGTTTTAATTGCAGATGGAAGGATTTGTAACAGTATTTGCCAGTCCTTCATACAACAAACATAAGCTGTGAGGTTTTGGAGGGCATGTGGAGGTGTCTTATGGATCCACCTGTCTGGAATGAATCCCTCTCTCGAGCTCTGTGTGTGGCAGGGCTAGAGGTGGTCATGTTGCTGACTGAGAAATTCCAGCTTTAGCTGTAGGAAAGCACTAATTACTGATAGTAATTAGAAACAAATCTCTCCTATGCAAACAGTGCATTGTCTGTGCCCTCCAGAGAGTCAGCTTCTTGACCAGAATAGAAAATTTCTATTTAATAGAAATTAAATAATTTTGAGTGGGAAGGAGGGAAGAGAGGTATCCTTGAGCATTCCCAGGAAGAAAGGTTATTCTATTTTTGATGCAAAAGGCGCATTTTTACAGCATTCCCTTTATTGAAATCAGTGAAAACACAGCAAACTTAACTGACATAGTACCTCCTTGGTTTGGTTTTCTCTTATCAAACTTACATGAGTTGGATATTATATTTTTCTTCTTCATGTGTTGTTTTTAAGGTAATTGAATTAATTACTGTTAGTGTCCAAGTGGATGTCTTTTCTCTGTGAAGTCAGCTTTTCACAAGCTGTTGGTAAAATGCATGTTTGGAATTCTGAAATAATCATGAGTGTCTGGAACCTCAGTCTGTCCTGTATGTTTCTCTTCCACAGTAATTTCCAGTCTCCTTTCCCTGCACTGTCCCTCATGGTTGTGTGTGCCCACAGTTGTGAGAGCTGACCTCTCAGTCCTGTGAATTTATAAAAGTAAGGTTTTGTGGGATGGCAATCCTGGAAAATCGAGGGCCTGATGATATATTCTGTATTACAGGTAAATATACTACTACTAATAATGTAGATTAGCAAATCATGAAGATGCTATTAAAATAATTCCACTGAAGACCCATTGTCTCAAAAGTTCAGGTTTTCCTTTGTATTTTGATCCTTCAGATTTCCATGGGGATTCTCTGCCTCCATGTCTTTGAAGGATCTAGCCCTGGGCATGACTAATTGGCTGTAAATGACTGGACAGGGGATTAGCTTTGCATCTTCTCAAGGTACAGTTTCACTTGCTCCATATAAATGCACAATTTGTAGGAAATAGTTATTAATATTCTTTCAAAATACACAGAACACCTGGATTTAAGCCTGTGGTTCCTGAAGGAGGGTTCCCATGGAGCTACCTGGAATGGCTGGGACTTCTCCTGAAGACTCAGAGTGAACCTCCTGTGGAGCATGGGGATTTCTATACTTCCATACAGACCTCTAAATAATATTTACAGCATTTAAATATTCCTGTGAAATAATCCAAACTGCCAGAGGGCAGGGCTGGTTGGGATATATTGGGAAGGAATTGTTCCCTGGCCCAGGGTGCCCAGAGCAGCTGTGGCTGCCCCTGGATCCCTGGCAGTGTCCAAGGCCAGGCTGGACATTGGGGCTTGGAGCAGCCTGGGACAGTGGGAGGTGTCCCTGCCATGGCAGGGGTGGCACTGGGTGGGATTTAAGGTCCCTCCCACCCAAACCATCCTGTGTTAGAATCACACATGCGGTGAGTGTGTACTCCAGGTTTTCCACCATCCCTCTGGGGTCCTGCGGGGCTGCTGACTCCAGAGGGTGCCCATGGCTGAGCTGCTTTGGGGAAACAAGAACTTCTACTCTGTTCTGACAGTGCTTTCAAGTCGCTCTGAGTCCTCAGAAGCAGTATATGAGAGAAATGTTTAAATGGTGTCTGGTTGTATGTTTGCAAAAGAGCACCCACCCATCTTGGGGGGAAGGAGAGAAGGGATCTCTTGTTTTCTGCCTGATGCTCATCCTGCCAAGCACACATGGACTTTTTGTTCCTTGCCCTCCCAGCTGAACTGTGAAGGAGAGATCCAACCTTGGCTGCTGGGCAGGGAATTCAGCTGTGTCTGTACAGCCTGAACTGCCTCAGTTAGCTGAGGCTGGATAAAGGCAGCTGCACATTCAGCTTTCAAAGGTCAAGGTGGGTTTGGGAGGGCTCTCTTGATGGCAGTCTTTATATTGTGGTAGAATTTAACACTTTTGGCTGTGTTTTGGAAACTTACTGCTTGTATCTTAAGTGTTCATATGACTGATCTGAAAACGGAAGAGCTAATTTTGTGTTAATCACAAATTCAACACAAAATTATGTTAATCATGATCTCTTTGTGGTGATATAGCCTCTTATTCTAGCTGTAAAAATACATTTTTAAAATTTATATTCCAGTTTCAAATTCCTGAGCACCAGGTTATGGGCTGGCCTGTGAACTGCAAGGTGCAGTATTTAATGATTTTAAAGTAAGTTTTGCATGTGGCCTTCAGGTGTGGACAGATTCTGTAGGGATTCCTGTGTTTGCGGTGAGGAGATGCAGGCAGGAGCGCAGTTACCCAGTGCAAGTTCTAATAACTTCATAAATCTTCAGGGTATTTTGTGGAAGTAAGGATAATTCTTACAGAGAATCATGAAAGCTGACAACTTGAGAGCTGTGTTTTGTAATAAAATGCCAGTAATCTGGTCATGTACCAAACGGGATGATGTAATCGTTGAATTTCTTGAGCAAAAATCCTGACATTTTCCTTCAAGTCATGTGTGAGCCCCAGCTGGGTGAGCTCAGTTCTCTGGAGTTCTCAGGCAGACAGACAGCCTTCTGTGATACTCGGGGCTGGGGTTGGTGGCTGGCTGCTTTTGCATGGACATTTGGTGTAATTAAATTTTTTAGAGGTAGTTCTCTGCTCGGCACCTTTGGTGCAGCTGCTGCCTGTGCCTGTGGTTGCTTTCCCAGCTCCCTGCCTGCAGCCAGCCCCATTCTTACCTGTTCTTTTTTCCTCCCTTTTGTCCTGCATCTGTATTTCTTAATTTTAATGGTCTCATGAGTTCCAGCATTATCTGAATGCTGGCAGGTGTTCTCTCCCTCTTACCCTTTGTGTTTTGATGTTCAGGGGTTTTGTTCTGTTGGTGATTGTAAAGGCCAATCCCAACCAGGAGAAACTTTGTAACTGGAACTGGGTTGTAGAGAGATCTGAAATACTTTTAAAAATTTCTTCTCTGTTAACACCTCTATTCATCAGTGTGGGCTTGAATTGCAAACAACAGAATAAACATCAAAGAGAAGAGGGCAGATGTTTTTGTTAGAATAAAGTGGCGTGGCATGAAGTTACTGTAGGTATTCAGGGGAGTACTAAATTTAAAAGCAGATATGTAACAAGGTTTTCCCCGTTTCTTTTCCAACTGTTCCATATATCTGTCTTTTATAGATATGTATTTTTTTTTTAATTCTGGTTTGTAAAATTTCTATTCAGAGAGAAAGTTGAAAGCATAAAAGTGTTAAAATATGTTTTTGCATTATCTATACTTAAATTCATGGCAGGACAGTGTGGACTTCTGAAGTGTTTAAGGACAAAGTCTGGGAGGAGCCATTACCTGACTTGGAAACTTCTGCATGTTCTGCTCTTCTGTTCTTATTCTTCTTCAAACCACACTAATACAATGTGCTCATTAAAGCACAAACAGCAACCTGCTATTTAACATAATGCATGAATTTTAAGAAATATGACAAAAATCTAGTTTTTGTGGATACTGTCTGCTGAGAAATGAGGTTGTTTCAAGGCAATGTTGCCAAATAATGATGACATGGCCAGAGAAGGAAGGCAAACACAGTACATTTTTGTGTGGTGCATCACTTGATGCAATGTTGGCATTTCTGATCAGCTCCAGGTGGCTGTGCTCAGGAATCTCTGGCTTCATTGGGAGCAATGAGTCTGTCTCAGGGTTGGAAATTCCTGTTGGCCAAGGTCCCTCCAGATGGCTTTGGTGGGACAAAAGGGGGATGTTGGGCTTGTGAAGATCATTAATTGATGTGGAACTGACCCAGATGGATCCTCCCATTTGGTGCTTCCTGGTCTCTGACCCCAGCCTGCTGACAGGAAGCTGAGGTGTTATCCATGCTCAGAATGTGCTTCCTTATCACAGGTGTTATCAGAGTAATCAGAGTGGAGCTGAAGCTTGTGCAGCATTTTGACTTTACCAGCTCCATGCTTTTTTTAGGTTGTTTAGTCATCCTTTTTTGCAGAGTCAGAAGTTAAGGATGACCCATAAATCCCAGAGCTCTGCGCGGTGACTGGAAAGCTCTTGTGACACAGGAATAGGAAGTTCTCCAGCTGCAGTCTGGCAGATTGTCTGGCATGGATTGTTTGGTGCTGCTCTTTCAACTCAGCAGCTAAATCTGAGGGCATTGCTTCAAACTCGTGCTATCTGCAGATGATTGTAGCAGAACAATTTTGCTTTGTGAGGAGGGAAGAAGCTGCTTCCTTTAGAGTCAAGTGCTCTCAACGTTACTCTGAGCTGCTGACAAATTCTATTGCATGGCTTAAAAAATCACTTTATCAACTACTGGGGGAATTTAACCCAACAAGTTTAATCTGCTATTTTAGAACTTAAAACCAAACCATGAGTACCACTCCTGTGCCCCCAGCTCTACGTGAACACGTGGTGCCATTCCTGTTCTCTCTGGTGATCTGGGCCAGCACCCAGGGAGAGGCTGGAGCTGGGCCAGGGCAGGCTCAGGCTGCAGATCAGGGAAAGGTTCTCCCCCAGAGGGTGCTGGGCACTGCCCAGGCTCCCCAGGGAATGGGCACAGCCCCGAGGCTGCCAGAGCTCCAGGAGCGTTTGGACAGCGCTGCCAGGGATGGACAGGCTGGCACTGTTGGGGGGCTGGGCAGGGCCAGGTGCTGGACTCAATCTGTGTGGATCCCTTTCCACACAGGATATTCTGTGGTTCTATGATTTTAGGAAGTCTGGCAAAGTTCTGTATTAATCTCATTTTTAATTTGAATACAGTCTTTGTATAACAATTTGTGATGTGATGTGGGATCTCTGAGCCTTTAGACACCACCATTTCACAGAATCCCAGGATCCCTGAGGCTGGAAAAGCCCTCCCAGCCCATGGAGGCCAAGCTGTGCCCCATGCCCACCTTGTCCCCAGCCCAGAGCACTGAGTGCCACGGCCAGGCCTTGCTGGGACACCTGCAGGGATGGGCACTCCAAAGCTCCCTGGGCAGCTCTCTCCAATGCTGATGTGTTCGTGCTGTGCTTCTTGGTCAAACTGCAGCCAAAACCTTGAGGTTTCAATTGGAGAATTCAGAATTTTTCAGGTGAACTGGTGGGATCTGAGCTGGTTTCACTTTGCTCCCTCTGTTTCTCCTGACAGACTTTGGAGTCCTTGCTGAGAAAGGAGGAAAACTGCAGGACTGAAAAGAGTAGGGATATGTAGGAATGCTTTTTCCTTGCTGGGCTCTCTGCTTGCTGGGAAGCAGGGTAAGAGAACTGGAGCTCTGACCTTTTGGCGTCTTGGCTCGTGTTGGTGCTTGGCTTGTGGAGTTGAGCGTTTTCCAGGGATGACATGTTAGCTGGGATCTCAGCGGCCTCAAAGGCTGCGCTCTCTTCAGCTGCAGTTGTTGCTGGGTGCTGGGCGGGCTCTGCTGATGGCTGAATAATAAACGTTGTGCCCTTTGTGTTGGGGGGTTTTAAGGATTTTTGGGGAAGTCAGAGGGGCAGGGAGGATCCTCTGATGGGTGATAAAGTTGCTGCAATCGGGAATCAGGTGAAGCTTCAGAAATAATGTTGCATTTTTTCCTGCTCTCTGTGCTTCAACCAGGAAAATGTTACTCTGTCGCTCCAGGGAAATCAGGCTATCCTGCTGGAGTTGCTCAATTCCTTGAGTTTCTAGAATCTGCTGTGGTAATGCTGAGTTCCGGCTTTCCCTGGATTACCTTGATGCAATCCTGGATTAAACCACCTGGGGTTTGTTAGCAAAAGCAAAGCGCAGGCTCGCTGGGGCAGGGCAGCAACTATGTGTGTGCAGGGAATATAATCACGCTGAATCCCTTTATCTGCTATCTTAAAATGAGGCATTCTGCTTGGGGACTTCAAACCAGTGACAGAAATCTAGTCCTCGTGTGTAAAACACCCCCTTCAAAATCCTGCCAGCATTATGAATGAAAAATGCTGACTCAGTCCAGCTTTGTGCACTGAAATGAGACCCAGGAAACTTGAGCACTGAAATTCTGGTGACACTTCATTTCCTTTTGTGGGGAGGTTTATTGTGCTTACTATGCTTTCCCAGCTTCTGAAGGGGGAAAAAAAAGGAAAGGGGAGAAATAAGTAAATTCTTATTAAGCAAAAGTTCATTGGATCCTCCACAGAGAACCATGTGTGCAGTTCCTCTGCATCTGAGCTACCTTTTAGCTGGAGAAAGGCAGTAAATAAATATAAGGGCTAGAAAAGGGCAGAAGGCTGCAGGTGGCCTGGATACAGCAGGAGGCAGCTTCCCAGGCTGGCTTTGCTCTGATGAACATGTTTAATGTGGCAGCAGCAGAGTCTGCTTCTGTAACAGCCCTGGCTTTTCTGACAATCCCTGAATGGGTTGGGTTGGGTTAAAGGCCATCCAGTGCCACCCCTGCCGTGGCAGGGACACCTCCCACTGTCCCAGGCTGCTCCAAGCCCCAATGTCCAACCTGGCCTTGGACACTGCCAGGGATCCAGGGGCAGCCACAGCTGCTCTGAGCAGCCTATGCCAGTTCTGCAGTACTTTTCCGAAATAGCTGAGATCCCTGTGAGGAGCCAGGCTCTGCAGCTGGAGAGGAGAGATGGGAAAACACCAGGCGAGCAGAATTAACCAAAGAGGGGAAATGGGATCCTGTCTCAGGCCCAGGGTGCCCAGAGAAGCTGTGGCTGCCCCTGGATCCCTGGCAGTGTCCAAGGCCAGGCTGGACATGGGGGCTTGGAGCAGCCTGGGATGGTGGGAGGTTGGAGCAACCAGGAAAGTGGATGAACTTTAGGATCCCTTTCAAACCAAAGCATTCTGTAGCTGTGAACATTTACCTGTTGAGTTCTCTTGTTATCCCTGTGCAATATTATGAAACCAGGTGAATACATTTTACCAATAATTCCATCTTGCATTAGCTTGGCTTTGTCTTTCATTAAAGATTAAAGATTTTATTCTGTGAAGATTTAAATAGAAACAAAGCCTTGTTGTGATAGAAGGAAGCAGAGCTGTTACCTAGTTAGGTGGCTTCCACCTTTCTTTTGATTTGTAGACTTCTAAAATAAGCATTCTGAGGATATGCACTTGGGCTTATGTACATAAACCTAATAGTAGGCTTGATTTTCCTTATTTTTACATGTTACCTGGAGGTTTCCTGTTTTGTGGTTGAGCTAAAGGACACCACACACATGAATTCTCATGGTGTCTCATTCTTGTTTTGCTGAGAAAAATGCCTCAGCTGAGGTGCTTGTCACTCCACAGAAGGGAGGTTCAATCCTTCCATGGCTGTGAACATCAGGAAACCTACAGCAGGAGTGGCTTCATCTGAACACTGAGACAGCCACATCGCTGCATTGTTTGGAGAGCTTACCGTACCCAAATTACAGACAGAGAATTCCACTGGGGCTGGAAAAGCCCTCCCAGCCCATGGAGGCCAAGCTGTGCCCCATGCCCACCTTGTCCCCAGCGCAGAGCACTGAGTGCCACGGCCAGGCCTTGCTGGGACACCTGCAGGGATGGGCACTGCAAAGCTCCCTGGGCAGCCCTGCCAAGGCCTGAGCGCCCTTTCCATGGAGAAATTGCTCCTGGTGTCCAAGCCCAGCCTCCCCTGGCCCAGCCTGAGGCCGTTCCCTCTCCTCCTGTCCCTGTTCCCTGCCAGCACAGCCCGACCCCCCCGGCTGTCCCCTCCTGGCAGGAGCTGTGCAGAGCCACAAGGTTCCCCTGAGCCTCCTTTGCTCCAGGCTCAGCCCTTTCCCAGCTCCCTCAGCCGCTCCTGGGGCTCAGCCCTTCCCAGCTCCGTTCCCTTCCCTGGACACCTCCAGCCCCTCAATGTCTCTCTTGCTGTGATTCATGTGCAGGTGCCACTGTAGACCTGATGTGTTATGTGAGTGCTTCACATCCCTGAAAGATTCCCTGATAAACTCTTCCAAGCGACATGAAAGTATTAGTTAAGTTGGCCTGTTGGTGGTGGGAGTGTAACCAGTGTGGAAAAGTCTCATGGAAATGCTGCTTCAGAGGAGTCCTGGCAGATGTCCTGGCAGAGTAACAAAAGGTGCACACCTGACTGTCTGTTTATTTGCTCCTGGTTATCAGATTTGTTTTAAACTGTTCTGGTTTTGTACAGAATTTGGATTTACACTCTGTTTTGGATCACGGCAGTGAACAGAGTTTTCTCCTCCCACTAGGAATGGGCTATATTTGTTGGGAAAGTGTTTGGCATTTCTATCCAGCTTGTTCTGTTTGAAAAATATCTCCACAGCTGGTTGCTATAGAATCATTATATTCCTTCCAGATTTAATGGTTAGTGTTGGGTGTAGTGAGGAAGTTATTGGCAAGGTAACTGAAAATAATGTGTGAAGTTCTTTGTCCCTGGGGACGGTGCTGGCTTAGTGCCTCCTTGCAGGACTCCTTTATTCTTGGTTTGCAATGGCTGGCAGGAGCAGTGCTGGTGGATCTCTGACCTCTGGCACTGTGGATCTGGTTACTCATATTTTTGGCCAGCTGTTAGATTTTAATGTTATGGCTCATTTCTTTCCCCCTTTAGATCTCTGTGTATCTGTTCTGTCTGTCCAGTCTAGGAAGAAGCATTTTAAAAATGAGATTTGTCTGAGTTTATGGGTCTCAAACAGTGGACTTTGCATTGAAACCAGATTAAATCTCTCTTGCAACTATGAGATTCAGCTTGGAACAACTATGACTCTCCCTCAGGCTATGTGGGGTTTTTCTGCATGTTTTTTTTCTTCATAGTTCCTAATACACACGTGATTTCTGTGTGTTACTGGGGCTTGATACTCTGCAACTGCTGTTTTCCAAAGCAGATCAATTCTTCTGTCACACACAGAGTGTTTTCCAGGGTTTCATTGAATTCCCATATGCAGTCCTCTAGAATATCAAATGTAAAGGTTTTGCCTATCTAATCAAAGCTTTTTAAGCTTTTAAAATGAAAGCTTTTTTAGGGAACCCAGCCTGAAAGACAGGGTGCGGGCAGGGTGCTTCATGCCCTTCATTGTGGATCCCTTCAGGATTTATTAGGAATGTTCTCTTCAGGGTTTGGGGGAAGCCATGTGTGGTATTTGCCTGTTCAGGCAGGTGTGTTTAGATGTGTCTTAATATTCTACATGTTTTATTTAGAAGTGGTCTAACAGCTTCCTGAACTGTCAGGAGTGAAATTAATTTCAAAAAAAGACTCACAGAAGACTGGCCAAATTTTGAAGTAGGTGAGCAAAACAGAAAATTACTCCTCTGTGTAGCCTGATGTGGCTACTGGCCCAGGGTGCCCAGAGCAGCTGTGGCTGCCCCTGGATCCCTGGCAGTGTCCAAGGCCAGGCTGGACATTGGGGCTTGGAGCAGCCTGGGACAGTGGGAGGTGTCCCTGCCATGGCAGGGGTGGAATAAGATGAGCATTAGGGTCCCTTTCAAACCAAACCTTCTCAGATTCTGTGATTCGTGGCTTCGGCACTGCAGTGCCAATCTGTGTTTCAGGAGGTTTTACCTCCCTTTTTCATGGTGGTTGTTAGACAGTATGTGTCTTCCCAGTGCTCCCTGACAAATTCTAGTGCACGTTGTCCTGAGGAGTTGCATATCCTCCTCAGCCTGCAGGATTTGCACTGTTGCCCAGTTTCTTTGCCTCATTCCAACCTGATTCTCCCAGTTGGTTCCTCCATTTCCTGGAGGATTTTAACACTGTGCTTTGACACTGACCTGGCTGCTGGCAACCAGGATTTGGGAGGCTCCTGCAAGCCCTCGTTTGGGGCTCTTAAACAAACAGGAACCTTTCAGAAGGCTGAAGGAATGATCTCAGGGTTGGAAGATGCTGATTTTTCTGCTGGGCCTAATTCAAAAATCTTTCTCTTTTGTTCATGTCCTGAAGGAACAGGAGGTGCTGCTTGGGTTTTTTTTTTCCTTTCTCCCTGCTCCTCAAGCATTCCAATTCCTAGCTGTCCAAGCAATGATTAAAAGAACTGTAGACAAACATATCCCAGATACTTGTGTTATTCCTTCGTTTGTCCTCATTTCAATACCAAGAGTTGAAATAATTAGTAAGATTCTTCAGCAGGATTTGAAGCCAGGAGCTGTTGCCATATAGAGCTCCTGTAGCTTGGAAGAGTTGTCATGGACATTGTTTGCTGGAGAACTACAAATAAAAAGGGAAAAGAACAGAAGTGTGTGAGTAAATGGCCTTTTCAGTGTAGTGTGTGAGGGCATCTCTTGCTGGGCTCCTTAACAGAGGATTATTTGCTGCTGCTCTTTTCTCCTTTAAACATATAAAGTGGCTTTTCTTTTTACTGTCTTTTCTTTTTCTTGTGTAACTTGGGGTTTTGTGCTTGAGAGTTGCACCAGTCCAGCTGAACATTTGGAGGAGTGCTCTGAGTGCTCAGGTTCTCAAACTGTCAGCAGCAACACTTAAGCAGATGAGAACTGAGGCATGTTCATGTAGTTTTATCTCTACGGGTACTTTACTGCTCATTTTTGTGAGACAGCAAAGTGGATTTGATGTAAGAAGTGCTCCACAGGGCCTGGTCTGGCTGGTCACAGCTTGGAGCTGAATGTATCCCACGGAAAATGCTCATCCTTGGCATGTTCAGTGCCTGCACTGCTTCTGGATTGGGAAAATACAAAGTGCTGCCCCTGGCTCAGGAAAGCCCTGGGGTTTTCCAGTCCAGGCTGGGATGAGCAGATGGGGCAGCCCTGGGAGAGCTGGGTCTGCCCCCCTCAGAGCCCCCTGTGCCCTGTGCTGAGCCCCAGCCTGGGCAGCAGGAAAGCATTGGGATTGTGCCCTTGAGCTCAGGTGAGACCCCACCTGCAGAGCTGCCCCAGCCCTGGGCCCAGCACAGGGAGGAGCTGGAGCTGCTGGAGAGAGTCCATGGAGGCAGCAGGATGAGCAGAGGATGGAGAGCTGTGCTGGGAGGAAAGGCTGCGAGAGTTGGGATTGTTCAGCCTGGAGAGGAGAAGCTCTGGGTCAGCTCAGGGTGGCCTTGCAGGGCCTGAAGGAGCCCCAGGAACCATGGAGAGAGACAATTTGCAAGGGCTGCAGGGCCAGGAGGCAGGGAATGGTTGCCAGTGGCAGAGGGCAGGGCTGGATGGGATGTTGGGAATGAGGAATTGTTCCCTGGGAGGGTGGGCAGGCCCTGGCCCAGGGTGCCCAGAGCAGCTGTGACTGCCCCTGGATCCCTGGCAGTGTCCAAGGCCAGGCTGGACATTGGGGCTTGGAGCAGCCTGGGACAGTGGGAGGTGTCCCTGCCATGGCAGGGGTGGCACTGGGTGGACTTAAAGGTCCTTTCCAAGCTGTTCTCTGATTCTATGTATTCAGTGTCCTGGTGTCACTGGTGGTTGAGCGTTATTACCTTTTCCTTTCCCCAAAGTAGGGACGAGTTAATTTTGAGGCAAAAGTTCAAATTCCTTCCTCTGCAAGTAGCCAACTCTTCACCTCAGTGAGTTTATTTTGGGTTTTCGCTTTCACTTCAAGCACTAGTAAATGCCTGTGGTATTTTTCTGGAGAATTGAAAACTACTCTGCTGAGTTTGAAAAAGGCTTTTTTGACTGATTGTTTGATCGTAAGTGCTTCGGTATAGGGTGGTTTTGAGTAGTTGAAATATTGACAACTTAATTTTTCCTGTAAAATATCTTTAGTTCTGCAGTTCTGCAGCCAAGTGACTGCCATAAACTCCTGCTTGCTGTTTCAGAAGGTAATGATTGATGAAATTGTGCATTCATCATTAGAATGCCAGTTTTCATTTTGAGGTCTCAACTCAGAAGGTAAATAACCAGAAATGTATTTTTAGCGTGCAGAGTTTATTTTGGAGATGTTGGCAGTTGCCAGCTCGCAGAGAATGCTGTGCTGTGCTGGAGCCAGCAGTGTGAGCTGAGCGGTTCCTGCTGACTGGAGTGCCAGCTGGGAGAGCCTCTGCTCCTCACGCTGCCTCCCCAGCTGGCCCCAGGCCCTGCTGGGGACTTTGTGCTGCAGCAAGTGGCCCTCGAGCCATCTCCTGTTGGAGTCACAAGACTCCACTGCCAAGGTGTATTGCCCCTATTTTTAACAAGCCAGATGGAGAAATAAAGAAATCCTGATCCACAATCAGGAGTGACAGCACCTTCAAAGTGGCAGCAGCTTCTGAAGTCATGTGGATGAATTGGGATCATCAGGTTTTAATCCACTGCTGCAGGTATGAGCTGTAAATTGTGCAATTTGTGTTCCTCCTGTGCTGTAAATTGTACGAACCATTTCATATCTATCATTGTCAGACACTGATCTCTGTTCTCTGTGAGCAGGGACAGGACTTGAGGGAAGGGCTGGAGCTGTCTGAGGGAGGTCTGGGCTGGAGATAAGAAAAAGATTCTGTCAAAGATGCTGTCAAGTCAGACCCTAAAGGAAACCTCTGGCTTCAGAGTACATGGTGGGTGTAGCACCATCTTCTGAGCAGGTTTGATGTCTGCCCAGAGGTGTGAACCTTGGAAAGCTCAGTCTTTGGGAGGTTTCACTGGAGTGCTGTAAGAGCTGTGGGAGTTGGAGGAAGGGGGTGAGTTGTGTTTATACCATGGAGTTGCTGCATCCTGCCCTTCCTGCTCTTCCATCGTTCCTTGGCCCTCCTTTCTGTGACCTCTCTTTACTATCTTTCATCCCTTCACTTAGCTTTTTTCTCTCCCTGCCTTTGCTGAGGAAACATCCTGGTTCGGATCAGCCCCAGTGTGTCCAGCAGAACCAGGGCAGGGATTGTCCCTCTGTGCTGGGCACGGAGAGGCCCTTAAGGGCTGTGTGCAGTTCTGGGCCCTTGGGGTAACAGAGCCCTGGAGGGGCTGGAGGTGTCCAGGGAAGGGAAGGGAGCTGGGAAGGGCTGAGCCCCAGGAGCGGCTGAGGGAGCTGGGGAAGGGCTGAGCCTGGAGCAAAGGAGGCTCAGGGGAACCTTGTGGCTCTGCACAGCTCCTGCCAGGAGGGGACAGCCGGGGGGGTCGGGCTGTGCTGGCAGGGAACAGGGACAGGAGGAGAGGGAACGGCCTCAGGCTGGGCCAGGGGAGGCTGGGCTTGGACAGCAGGAGCAATTTCTCCATGGAAAGGGCGCTCAGGCCTTGGCAGGGCTGCCCAGGGAGCTTTGCAGTGCCCATCCCTGCAGGTGTCCCAGCAAGGCCTGGCCGTGGCACTCAGTGCTCTGGGCTGGGGACAAGGTGGGCATGGGGCACAGCTTGGGCTCCATGGGCTGGGAGGGCTTTTCCAGCCCCAGGGATCCTGGGATCCTCTCTTGAGGACACAGTTCAGGGTGTCTCTTTGTAGTAACCAACCTGCTGCACCCCACAGCATCAGTGAATAAGGATCAGGCTGTGACATCCCAGGAGAACAATTTGTGGGTGTACTTGGGCACTGATTTTCAGTCAGCATGTTAAAAACTTGCAAATGTGATGGTTTTAAGGAGGAGGTTTGTTTTCATAGCTGCCTTGGCTTTCTTCTTGAATCAAACTTGAAAGGCTTTTTAGATCTATTATGCTGGGAAATGAGCATCATGTTACAGTTTTGCAATTGGAATTCGTCCCCAGTCCAAGGCTGCCCCACAACCTTGTAGCAAATTTTCCTGATTACAGGGAACAGCAAACCAGTCGACTTTTGAAGTACCCACAGGGGAGAAATTGGTGAGCTACAGTAAACAAACCTCCCCATGCTGCAGATTTGTGACTTACAGTAAATAAACCATTAGCACTAACAACAGCCTTAATGTTCTTACCCTCTTGCAGGAAAGGAATTTTTATCCTGGAAAGACGTATTAAAGCATTTCAGGACAGGAAGATTACTATTTGCAGTGTTATTAACTGTCCAGACTTTCTGGGTCATTTAGAGAAGGACCATAACAAAGTTTTCCAGAGCCAGCATGGAAAATGCCCATGCACATGGTGCCTCCCCCATAACCTGCATCCTTCAGAGCAACTCCCAGTATTTATACAGTGAGGATGAGCATCTCTTCCCTGTTTGATACATGGATCTTAAAAAAAAAAAAAGACCCTGTGTTCCATATCTAGATTTTTCCTTGGAGTGGGTGGTTTTGTGTGCATGTCCTTGTTCTCTCTTCCACATCCTGAAATGATTCCCAGCCCTTGGCAGAAATGCAGAGTAGCTGGAACTTGGGGACACTTGGAGTGATTCTGTTGCTCCCTCAGCGGTTCAGTGATGCTGCTGTAGGACAGAGCTGAAGCTGAAATCTGGCTGTTCTCCCAATAAACTCTTGCTTTGACCTGTAGTTTTGTGTAGAGACAAACCTGAGCCTCGCACTGTCCATTTGCTTTGGGGAAGTCTTGTTCCATGAATGCTCGCACCTCAAGTCCCGTGAAAAACATGGAGAGTCTTCCCTTGTTTTGTGTCTGTTCTGCTCATTTCTTTGCTGTGTCTGAACTTGTCATTACCACTGGTAATGCATCCAGCAGGATTATTCCTGGCCTTGGATCTTAACATTTGAAGAGGGCAGGGCTAGATGGGATACTGGAAAGCAATTCTTCCCTGGGAGGGTTGGAGACCCTGGCCCAGGGTGCCCAGAGCAGCTGTGGCTGCCCCTGGATCCCTGGCAGTGTCCAAGGCCAGGCTGGACATTGGGGCTTGGAGCAGCCTGGGACAGTGGGAGGTGTCCCTGCCATGGCAATGGGATGAGCTTTAGGATCCGTCCCAGCTCAAAACATTCTGTGATTCTTTTACTGCAGCAAAGGATTGAAATTTTTCCAGTTGTTGAGATGCAGGAGCCTGGTTTGTGTGGATTGGTGGGAAAGCACAATTGTCATCGGGAAAGAAAGCTTGGCACATGCCCTTACACAATTTTTTGTGCCATTCAAATGTAGTCAGTTGATAATTCTATTTAATATAGAAATAGAATTTTAAGGTTGGATTGTGCCTTTTAAAATGTATGTGTATATTTACATATGATCTACAGTTTACATTTTATCTTGCAAACCATTTTTTCTTTCCCTTACCCCATTGCATGTATCACTTGCCTGGTTTTTAGTCACACCTGAAATGGTTTTGCTCTTGTGTGAAAACTTCTTGGCATTTTGAAGGGAATTGATCTCATGGAGCCAGGAAACCCTTGCTTTGGGATATTCCCTATCGCATGCAGTGAAGCCCTTTTTACTTCATTTCCTTAGTGTGTGCTTAAGGATATTTTAAATATGAGACGGGAGCTCGAGCAATGCAACTTTAATGTTGTTTAATTCCTTGTTTAAGCCTTATGCAGCCTCTGCATTCTTGGCAATGTTAGAGAGTCCCTGACCCTCCCTATGAACTGGTGCCTGCTCAGCCCCCTTTGTACTGTAAGGAAATCCCTTTATTTTACAAATGCCTGAGGGCCTGTCCTATCCCTGTGAAGAACAGCCCAGGAACTTTTACTGTCTGTTCTTCCAACATTTGCCTTTCTTCCCAATAAAGCTGCTGCTTCCAGTGCTGTTTTGTCTTTTCCTTGTCTGCTGGACACCTTGTGATCAACTGGTGTCAGAGCAGCAGGGTGAAGTGTGACCAGAAGGGAGCTAACAGAAATCCTGGTCTAAATGCCACTATTTAAGTCTGCTCTCCCATCTGAAGAGTTCCTCATGTCCTGCAGAAGTTGGGAAGACAGAGCTTGGAAGAAATTCAGAGCAAAATGTCCTTGGGTGGGAGATAGGAGCTGCCTCAGGCAGTGGTGACGTGGGCTGACACAGCTACTGAGATGCTGATAAGGCCTGGGAGATGCTGAATAATTCCTCCTATTAAATGACTGGTTTGAAAATCTGCTTCCCAAATTTGCACCAGCAGAGCCCTGCGCTTATGTAACTGAGAGAGTTCAGGGGAGCAGCTGCCTGCAGGGGACAGAGTGACCTCTGCTGAGTCCTTCAAAGGACAGAGCCTTTGCTTTCATCACTAACTTGAGCCTCTCCCTGCCCTGCCAGACCTTTCATCTGCTGGTTTTGTCTCAGTGAGGGGAAAAGGAATGGATGGGCACATCCTGAGCTCCCCTGACTTAACACTTGTGCTGACTCAGGGCTTTTTCTTCCTTCCTATCCCTCCCCCAGCAGAGCTGTTACTCAGTGGCAGAGATTGAGAAGGTGAAGTGAAACAACTCAAGAACATCTGATTTTTTTTCTTTCATTGTCCCCATTTCAAAGGCTCAGCTCTAAGGTTGAGACAAGCACGTGGATTTTCCCAGCATAGCTACATGGGATTAGGTCAGGCCTACAAGTGATTAAATCATAGGCTGGAAGGCCACCACTGCTGTCCAAGACAGACTTGATGGCTCTGACCTTTTCTCTTGGCTGCCCTAACTCCTCTAAGAACAAGCTGGATTGAAACATAGGAGTTCATGCAGAGCTATGTCATGGGCAGCTGTAGGAGGGGAAGAACTTTATTAGGCAATTCTTGGAATATTTCCATGATCTTCTTGACTTGGATGTGTGGCAGCAGTGTCCCCTCGCCACAGGAGATGGCCTGAGGTGGATGGAGGCAGGTGAGAGAGTTGATGCAAGAATAATCAAAGGGTCAATCTGAAAAAAGCCACACAATCATTTATTCTGTAGTTGGGGAGGTTCTTGCTGAGGCAGCAACAGAAGGAACAAGGTTCTTTGTGCTGAGGACTAGAAGGATCAGAAATGTGGTAAGAGGAAAATGCCCACAGAAGTGATCTGGGGCCATGCTGGGTTTTCAAACCAGCTGTGCTCTCTCTCTGCAAGCTGCAATTGAAGAGGTAAGGGTGGCCACATTAAAGGTGTGATGTGACTGTCAGCCTCCTCTTAGAATAATGTACTCCCATAAAATTAGGGTCAGACTGGCACTGAGGGGTTACGGAGCACTCGGACTTGGCTTTTGTTGGCCAAGGCTGGACCCCAGGCTTTGGCCACACTTCTCTTTTGTTCCAGGTGTCTCTTCTGAGTGCCATTGCTTAGGGATCCTTGAGCCACAGACACAGCTGTACGAACAGTTTGGAAATAAAGCAGGACTGTCTTTGGTTTATGGGATGGAAATAGCAGAACCCAGCTCCTTTACCTGCTTCTCTTTGTATTCACGGAGTCACGGCATGGGTCAGGTGGGAGGGCACACAGGGGCTCACCTGGCACCACCTCCCTACTCCAGCAGGGCCACACAGAGCACAGGGCACAGGAGTGTGTCCATGTGGCTCTGGGATGTCCCCAGGGAGGAGACTCCAGCCCTCTCTGGGCTCTGCTCCAGCTCGGGCCCTGCCCAGGGAAGAAGTTCAGCCTCCTGAGCAGGGGGAGCTCCCTGGGCTCAGTCCCTGCCGTTCCTCTGTGCCATTGCTGGGCCCTGCTCTGACCCTCCCTGCACCCAGGAACGCCCAGGGACACCCGGGACACCCAGGGACACCCAGGGATACCCAGGGATACCCAAGGACACCCAGGGACACCTATGGACACCCAGGGACACCCAGGGCTGAGGACCCTCTCAGCTGGGGCTCCTCTGGAGGCTGAGCAGCCCCAGTTCCCTCACCTTTTCCTGGGCACGGAGATGCTTCCAGCTTTTCCTCATCTCTGCTGGATCTGCTCCAGGTCTGTCAAACAAAACAGACTTTGAGGTCCAAGGGAACACAACACATCCAGCAGTAATATCCTGCGTTTTCTTATCCATTCCGGATCATCTTGAAGTTAATGTCAGGCTGCTGCTAAGGTTGTTGTAGATGTGCAAGTATTCCCAACTTCCTAATTCTTGTCTTGCAGATTTTTGGGTTCAGTACTTGTTTTGAAGGAGGAGGAGTCAGAAATTGCCAACTGCCATTGTGTTAATGAGGGCTTTTAACACACTCCCCCAAACAAACAAAATGAGCAAACAGCTCACTGCTGTACCTGTGTAAGTAAAAACAACTTAAAAAAAAAAATCAGTTAATTTGGAGTGCTAAGAAACTCCTGGAATTCCTGCTTTGCAGGGTCTGGCAGTTCAGAATGAAGCCAACAACTATTAAACAGAAAATAAAACAAGATATTTAGTTTATTTCTTAATAAGGGGTTTAGAAACAGTTGAGTGATGCAGTGGCTTTTCATTGTGTTAAATCTTTTAAAGTAAGAGTCAGTCACCTCTTGAAAAGGGTGCTGTAATCTGGAATTACTAGGGGAATGCTGTCAGGATTAAAATGAGCCCATATGGGAGAGGTCCCAGGATCCCTGGGGCTGGAAAAGCCCTCCCAGCCCATGGAGCCCAAGCTGTGCCCCATGCCCACCTTGTCCCCAGCGCAGAGCACTGAGTGCCACGGCCAGGCCTTGCTGGGACACCTGCAGGGATGGGCACTGCAAAGCTCCCTGGGCAGCCCTGCCAAGGCCTGAGCGCCCTTTCCATGGAGAAATTGCTCCTGCTGTCCAAGCCCAGCCTCCCCTGGCCCAGCCTGAGGCCGTTCCCTCTCCTCCTGTCCCTGTTCCCTGCCAGCACAGCCCGACCCCCCCGGCTGTCCCCTCCTGGCAGGTAAATGATCTTTAAGTTCCTTCCCAACCCAAACTATTTTATGATTCTGGAATACAGAAGTGACATTTCAGCAGTTTGATCATTGCCACACGTGTTGAAAAGCATCTGCAGTGGGCATTTGCTTTGTTAATCTCATTTGGGTGCTTGACACAAAATAGAAGAAATGGCAAGACCTGACGTTTGTGAAGGTTTGTCCCTTCCCAGTCATTCCTGTAAGGAGCAGAAACCCTGGGAAGTTTTGCAAACTGGTCATTGTTAAAATCTGATCTCCAAAGAGCAAGGATCAGAATTCCCTAAATGTCTCAAACTGTTTTCCAACATTGATCTAAAATTACCAAGCTTTACTAAAATGTTCTGAGTCCCTTGATTGATCCAAGTCCAGAGGCTTTCCCATGGAACATCTGTGAGCTCCAAACCCTGGTCTCAGCCTGGGACACTCTGATGTGATGTCCTGCTTGGGGGGATTTTGTTGTCATTTGGAACCCTTGGAGGATGTGGGGACTTTATCTGGTTGGGTTTGTTTTTTTTTTTCCTGCAAGAGGAGGAAGGTGACTGATAAGTGGCTTCAGGAATTAATTTTGGCATTTAAATCGAGAATTATCTTGTGAGGAATTGTTTAGGAATAAAAATGCTGTGTTGCATTTTAGAGAAAACAAAAATAGGATCTTTTTTGTGTTAAACGTGTCTGTATGAACACACACAGCACTGAAATAGCTCAATTATTCTTAATTTATACCTGCTGTGGCTTAATTGCAGTTGTCGCTGTAAACATGGGCTCAGCAGAGCACAGATAACTTTAAATAGAAAGTCTAATAAAGTTCTGAGCTGTGTTTTTGAAGTCCATATGTAATACACCATGAAAGGAATTTCGATACATATCTGACTCCTATGAATAAATGTTTTTACTGGAGTTATTTTCAACCTGCTCATTTTTTCAAGGTAAAAGCTTTAAACAGCAGTATTTAAATTTACATTTGATATGGGCTTTTATATTTACAGAGTTAGTTTGTATATGGTTTACTCTTACCTTTATATGAACAACTGTTAGGGTGTGATCCACCTTGGTTTTTATATATATATTTTTATATATATGTATATATGTGTGTATATATATATACACACACACATATATACATATATATATATACATATATAAACACACATATATATAACACTGCTTGTGTATAGAGTATTGATTTATGAGAAGAAATAATTTGGAGTGAGGATGAGAATTTAAATTTTTCTAGGCTTAGCTACAGCAGGGTAGGATGGAAGAGAGAGCCCTGATAGCTGAGCTGGCTGGGCAGGACCTTGTCTCCCTCGTTCAGAGCTGGGGGTGTGCAAATGTTTCTCATTTATGTCTGTTTTAACACTCTTTCTGTATATAAAGATAATTGTGTAGTGATGGAAGTTCTAATTGTATTTAATACGTGTACATGGCATAGGGAGTAGAGCAAGGTTATCTTTAAGGTCCGTTCCAACCCAAATCGTTGCAGGACTCTGTGATTCTATGACTGTATTTATTCCAGCAGAATTTGCCACTGTAGAAGGCAACGAGGACTGGGAACCTCCCTCCAGGTATTGTCCATCTGCTCAGCTCTGAAAATAGTGTTGGTTCTCAGGCTGGAAAAGATCAGCTCAGCTGCTTTTGTCAACCCCATTATTTCTGAGAAAGAACTCTTTCCCATTTCTTAGCTTTCCTTGCTGGAAATGGTGCCCAGAGCAGCTGTGGCTGCCCCTGGATCCCTGGCAGTGTCCAAGGCCAGGCTGGACATTGGGGCTTGGAGCAGCCTGGGACAGTGGCAGGTGTCCCTGCCATGGCAGGGGTGGCACTGGGTGGGCTTTAGAGTCCCTTTCAGCCCATACCATTCTGGGATTCTGTGTTCGCTCCCAGACTTTTTGGGCTTTCCACCTCACACGTGACACAGGTGCCAAGCCCCTGAACCCAGGAGATGTTCAGGGAAATTGGAACAGCTCTCACAACCAGGGCCCTTCCTGCCTGCCCACAACAGCACAGGCCAATAACCCCGAGCAGAAGGAAATCACAGAGAGCAGCTGTGGAATGGTCCTGTGGGCATTTCAAATTATTGATCTCTTGGAATGTCATTTATCTGTCACACTGCTCTCCCTGACCTGGGAGCACCAACACGCTCCAGTGCCCCACAGACCTGCCAGGAGGGGACAGCCGGGGGGGTCAGGCTGTGCTCCAGGGAACAGGGACAGGAGGAGAGGGAACGGCCTCAGGCTGGGCCAGGGGAGGCTGGGCTTGGACAGCAGGAGCAATTTCTCCATGGAAAGGGCGCTCAGGCCTTGGCAGGGCTGCCCAGGGAGCTTTGCAGTGCCCATCCCTGCAGGTGTCCCAGCAAGGCCTGGCCGTGGCACTCAGTGCTCTGGGCTGGGGACAAGGTGGGCATGGGGCACAGCTTGGGCTCCATGGGCTGGGAGGGCTTTTCCAGCCTCAGGGATCTATGACCTTGGTGGGGAGAGGGCCTGTGGGATGGCTGCTGTTGGCACCACACTGGGAAGTGGAAAGCTGAGATCCTTTTTTTTCCTGGAGGATTGGACAATACAGAACTCGTGACTGATCTCAGTGTTCAGTGGTTTATATTGTGTGGATGAGATGTGGATCCCTGTTTAGGGAGGAAGGGATTTATGTTGGAAGGAGGTGTTTAATGTTGGAGTGATTTGGCAAATCCCAGTGCAGCAATGGCTTAAACTCCTTTGTGACAGGCACAGGTGAGTAGCTCAAAGTTCCTTGTGCTCTCTAAAACCAGGATCAAACATATGTTGCATCTTCCCACTCTTGTGGAAAATACACTCTTTGATGGACTGTTGGGTCACATTTCATTACTGGCATAATTTGCTGACGGTGGGAGTTCTGGGCAGGCTTTCCAAGGGAAGTGTGTGCGTTTGACTGACTGTGCAGTTGTGGTTCCCCTTATCGTCTCCCCCTCTTCCTGTTTGAATCATCTCTGAACTTGTTAGTTAATGTCAATTGAATTTGTTAGAGTTCAAAAAATTGCTGAGATACCCAAGTTCCTACAAATACCAGGAGTTGGAGTGATATCACCTTCCTGAAGGGAAGAGGTGGCACAGGGCTCAGCTTATCCATCCCGCATTGCTGGCAGCTCTCTGGGCAGTTGGTTATCCCTGATTTTTCTTGTATCTCTCTATGAGTTCTTTCTTGGGGATGTTAGGAGAGACAAGGAAGGCAGAGGAGTGGAATCAGTGCTGCTGTGGCACTGGTAGAGACTGGAGTATGGGGAATGCAGATGTAAACCACTGGATACTGTTTCAAAATAAGTCTGGAAATTGAAATGTCAGTTCTGGGCCCCTCACTTCAATAGAAACTTTGAGGGGCTGGAGCATGTCCAGGGAAGGGAACGGAGCTGGGAAGGGCTGAGCCCCAGGAGCGGCTGAGGGAGCTGGGAAAGGGCTGAGCCTGGAGCAAAGGAGGCTCAGGGGAACCTTGTGGCTCTGCACAGCTCCTGCCAGGAGGGGACAGCCGGGGGGGTCGGGCTGTGCTGGCAGGGAACAGGGACAGGAGGAGAGGGAACGGCCTCAGGCTGGGCCAGGGGAGGCTGGGCTTGGACAGCAGGAGCAATTTCTCCATGGAAAGGGCGCTCAGGCCTTGGCAGGGCTGCCCAGGGAGCTTTGCAGTGCCCAACCCTGCAGGTGTCCCAGCAAGGCCTGGCCGTGGCACTCAGTGCTCTGCGCTGGGGACAAGGTGGGCATGGGGCACAGCTTGGGCTCTGTGGGCTGGGAGGGCTCTTCCAGCCCCAGGGATCCTGGGATCTGTGCTATTTTATTTGCTTTACAGTATTTTACATATATTTGTATAGCACTACATGTACAATTTATAATGTAACAACTGTGCCAGATGTTTTCTGGGATAAATAATACCTCTTCTCCATCCCTGAGCTCTTCAACCCCAAAAATAGAATCACAGAACAACTTGGGCAACTTGGACCTCGAAAGACCATCTGATCTGACCTTTGGGAGAGGGAATTTGTGCCCCTGGTGTCACGTTGGTCATATAAAATGAAACCTATGGTTTTGGAACTTGGGTGATCCAGCAGCAATAAACAGCAAACTCCAACAGTCTCCAGTAAGGGAGAGATTTGTCTTTTCCTCACTTTGATTCCTTTTGTCTCTCTGTTCACACTTGATTTTGATTTGGGTTTCAGTCTCTCAAGTTTAAATACAGTTTTCTGCTTGTTTTATCCATTCCTCCATCATTATTTCATCTGGGTTTGTTTTTTTTTTTCTTTTTTTCTTCTTTTTTTTTTCCCCTCTGGAAGCTGTTTGGAATAGTTTCTGCTTTCCTTGGCATCCAGCACGGGGCTGATGTTCAGACTTCCCACTCCCTCTCCTCTTCCTCCTGCATTCAAGGTGAAGGGGAGTAAAGTGCCAATGCCTTTGGTATCCTGGCAGTCTGTGCAGCAGGATCTTCCCTGAAGGGCTGAGCACTGTCAATGCTCTACTGCTTCCCCTTGTGCTAGAAAGGAAAAGATAATATGGAAACTGCCCAGGCTGTGAGAGGGGGGACTTCAGGGAGTTCTGCTTTTGGGTTTTCCTGCTTTTCGTCTTCTATTTTTTTTTCCTTTTTTTTCCCCTTCTTTTTTGTTTGTTTGTTTTTTGTTGTTTTCTTTTGTTTTTACTTCTTTTTCCTCCTTTTTTCCCACCTCCTTTTTTCCCTCCTCCTTTTTTCCCTCCTCGTTTTCCCCCCTTCTTTTTTCCTCTTTTTTTAAAATTTTATTTTCCCCCCAGGGTTTCCTTGCAGTCATAAAACCCAGCAGCATCACAGAGTTCTTGCCCCCAGCAGAGTACAATAAGAAAAGAGAGGCAAAGATAAAAGTGCTGATCTTTCAGCACTTCAGGAATGCTTTTGGGAAAGCCCCACACCTCAGGGTGTTCATTCTGATCACTCTGGACCACTACACCTGGAATTTGAAACTTTGGAGTTTGGAGGAAACTTTCGCTGTGCATGAAGCAGCATCAACTGCATTCCCTGGCCTTGGGGACAAGGCACTGGACTCACATGCTTGGCCAAATGCTGAGGAAAAGAAGTCAGAATTGTGTCCATCATCCCCTGAAATGCAACTGCTGGGGAGCCTGGCTGGCAGAAGTGCCAGGGGTTTGTGCAGGGACATCTGGGGAGGGGGCAGAGGAGGTTCCCAAGCTGGAAGCAAGGAGAGAATGTGGGAAGTGTGAAAGGGGGATGGGGAGGGGAGCAAACAGGAATTCAGACAAAAGGAAATTGTTGGTGCAAGTGAATGCCTTTTCTTAGGGATATTGATAAATTTCTGCTGCTGTTCAAGCAGCCTAAATTATTCTCCTTGTGATTCTGTTCCCCTTTGCCTTTCTGCTGTTGCCTGGAAGACACGAGTGGAATCTCGCAGGACAAGAGGCCGTTGCTCACTGTTGTGCGGCTCCGGTGCTGGTCATTGTCCCTTGGCTCAGGCAGCTCATGTCAGGCTTTGTGTGCAGCAAGAAAAATGTTTTTCCTTTTCTCTCTCCAGATTAAATTTGGAGCCTGTGTAGTTGCTTTGTTTGCAGAGCCAGCGGTGCTCTCCTGGAGGCTCTCCCACCCTCTGACGGCACCTTTGGCACTTGGTGCTCCTGGAATTTGGGGCTGGGGTGGGGGTAAAGCAGCCTGGAAATGGAGTTTAACTTTTATAATGTATTTGGTTTAAAACAAAGGGACCCTGGGCAAGGCAGAGCATTTTCTGTCAGGAATAAAAACCAGATCGCTGACGATGTTGGGTTTCAATAGCTGAAAATGGAGCCAATTTCCCTCTTAAGCAGGAGCAGTGAATGTAACACTCAGGAAAGTCCTGGAGCCTTGAGCAGCATTTCTGGGATCTCACTGAGCTCTGTCCTCTACTCCATCACTGGCTATTTATAAATAAAGGCTGATTCTGAGGCCATTCTTAAAGCAGAGCTGAAATGTAGCTGTTTGCTGGTAGGAAAATGTCCTTGTGGATGCACAGGAGGTGCAAAAATGACACTTTGAGTTCTGTAAGTCACAGTTGGTGTGGCAAGTATTGATACAATCCTGCTTCTTCACTGCCTTTTTTCTGTAGTAATTAGTCATACAGAAAATATATGGAAAATGGGAGATACTGTGTTTGAATGCCTCTTTATTTTTTCTTTTCCAGGCATCTATTAACAAGCTAAAAGTGACAGAACCATGGCTCAGTTTCCAACACCTTTTGGGGGTAAGTGGTTTCTAGCGTGCTCTGAACTGTTCCTATGTGCAAAAACTTGGTATAAACATCTTCCTTTCCGAGAATTTTCTATAGGGCAGTGTTTGTGCAGAGTGCTGTCTCTGAGCTGAGAGTTTCCCTGGTTTGTGATGGCTGTGCAGATGGCACCAATCCCTGTGTCCTGCATGGATCCCTTCCAGCCCCACACTGTCCCTGCAGGGCACATCAGCACATCCAGGCTGCTCAGCCCCTGGCACTGGGGCACTGCCTCATTCTGCTCCACTTGCACTGGAGAAGTGCAGATGCTTCTTCCTTTGAGGGTTCCTGAACTTGTTCATTGCTGAAAGGTCCAGCAGATGCCTTTGGATGGTGTCACTTGCAGTTTCTTCTCCTTGTTGTCCCATCACCCATGTGTAGGTTAGAGCAGAAGTGGCACATTTTTAACTCTTCACTTACCACTGGAGAAGTGGCAGCCTCTGTAACTGCAGTGAAAAATCCAGGATGGGCCCTGGCAGTGCAGTAGGGATGTGATTTTTGCTGTTCACGGGAAATCACAGAATCCCACCCTGATTTGGGCTGGAAGGACCTTAAAGCCCATCCAGTGCCACCCCTGCCATGGCAGGGACACCTCCCACTGTCCCAGGCTGCTCCAAGCCCCAATGTCCAGCCTGGCCTTGGACACTGCCAGGGATCCAGGGGCAGCCACAGCTGCTCTGGGCACCTGTGCCAGGGCCTGCCCACCCTCCCAGGGAACAATTCCTTCTGTACAACTCACCCAAATTTCCCCTCTTCAGTCTGAGCCCACCCCCCCTTGTCCTGTCACTCAGTTCCTGATGAACAGTCCCACTTCCTTGTAGGCCTCTTCAGATCCTGGGAATACATTTGGGAGTTCAGTTTTGCAGCTGATCTGCAGAAGGATTGGGAAGATAAATGTCAGTGCTGAGACAAAGTAACTGTTTTGGTTCCGCTTAAAGGTTGCATCTGTTCAGGGCTTTTCTCTGGGCAGGTTCAGGTGGGATTTTGGGAAAGAATGAGGTGCCTTGGCAGTTATAGGACCTGGAATTTCAGCTGTGTGTGCTCTGGGGGGCAAATGACTTCTCACCCTTGGGTTGTTTGCAGAGACCCAGAATGATACAATTACACTCAGAAATAAAAAGAGGGTGTTTTTTAGGTATTGTTTCTTAATGTCATTTCTCTATTTCTTTTGAACCAGGCAACCTGGATATCTGGGCTATTACTGTGGAGGAGAGAGCAAAACATGATCAGCAGTTCCATAGTCTGAAACCAACAGCTGGATTTATCACTGGTAGACAATTTTCACTTTTTGTTTAATGAAATCTTAACTAGTGAGCCTAAATATGTGCAGAGCTGCCTGGGAGACATATGGGTGTAAGAATCAACAACTTTGAACAGATATTTATTTTTTTATATCCCCCTTTCCATATGCCTTGCCACATCAGCCCCAACGTTTCTGTTATTTTCTGATATTTTCTCTTCCCTATCCTGCTGTGGAAGGGAAGACAGTGATAGGTTCTTAGTCTATGCCTGGGGTCAGCCCACCACACTAATATTGAGATGAATAAAATGTCTGATTAAATAAAGGTGTGTCAGTTTAACTGAAATCAGGTTTAGAAATCCAATTTGTAAAGCACTGACATCAGCATGGTTGCCATGATCTAAATGCTAAACCAATTGGAGCAGTGGGAAGCAAAGCTCCAAATCAAGGAATTGCACTGATCCTACTGAATTTCCATCAAACTTTGGTCTCAAGGGCAATTGGAGGCCTCCTCTTTGTTACTCTGTTTTGTTGCATTTAATTTTCTTAGTGCTTTGTGTGCTTAGTGCTTAGCCAGGGTCAAACCCACGACATTTTTAAATGATCATCAGTCATGGAATGGGTTAGGCTTCTGTTGCAGATATTTTTGACTGCTGATTCCCCATTTCCTCTGCCAGCTGAAGCCATGTCCTGTTTATTTTACAGGTGATCAAGCCAGGAACTTTTTTTTCCAATCTGGGTTACCTCAGCCAGTGTTAGCACAGATATGGTGAGTATGGGAGAGGTGCAGCTGGGGCCCAGTGGTGTTTGTGGGACAGACTGGGGTGTGGCTGTGGGGTGGTGCTGAATGGGGTGGATCCAGCGGGGGCTGGGCTCTCCTGGGGTTCCCAGGGCTCAGGGTTGGGGCCAGGCCTGCTTAATGTTTGGGGGTGATGTGGATGCAGGGCTCCCTCAGGAGTTCCAGGTAGGGTGGGATGTGGCTGTGCTGGAGGGCAGGAAGCTCTGCAGGGGGACTGGGACAGGCTGGAGCCGTGGGCTGAGCTCAGTGGGGTGAGGGTCAGCAAGGGCAAGTGCTGGGGCTGCCCTGGGCTTACCACAGCCCCATGGAGCACTCCAGTCTTGGGGAAGAGTGGCTGGAGAGCTGGGAAAGGCCCTGGGTGTGCTGGGGACAGCAGCTGGACATGGCCCAGGGGTGCCCAGCGGTGCCCAGGTGGGCAGGAGGTGGATGGCCCCTGGGCTCTCCCAGCCAATGGCATTTTTGAAGTTGGCAGTTTCAAATCCTCATTTCAAATTGCTAAACGATTTCAGCTCTGTTAAAATTGGACTAATGCAATTAGTATTTATTAATTAGTATTAATAATATTCTAATGGGAGAGCCTAGGCAAGACCTGGAATATTTGTTAGGAAAGTGAAGACATTTGACAATAGAGACAATTGGCAATTGACATAGACTGTTCCCATTAGAGTTGGAGTCAAATCCTGAAAGCTGGAAATTTTTGTCCCTCCATGGTGAATTCAAGCAGATCCAAATCTGCTGCACAAACACAGCACAAACATTGCTGCACTGCAGGAATGAAGGTGTTTCTGCTCCAAATTCTTTGACCCTGCCAGAGACAGACCTGTGTGTGGAATTCCAGGACACAGGGAATGGCTCCCAGTGCCAGAGGGCAGGGCTGGATGGGATGTTGGGAATGAGGAATTGTTCCCTGGGAGGGTGGGCAGGCCCTGGCCCAGGGTGCCCAGAGCAGCTGTGGCTGCCCCTGGATCCCTGGCAGTGTCCCAGGCCAGGCTGGACATTGGGGCTTGGAGCAGCCTGGGACAGTGGGAGGTGTCCCTGCCATGGCAGGGGTGGCACTGGAGGAGCTTTAGGGTCCCTCCCAACCCAAACCATTCTGTAATTCTGTGATTATTCATGATTTGCATTAATAATATTACTACCAACACATATTTTGGTGCTAGACAGAGAATTAAAACTGGTTTTCATTCTAGATTGGTAAAAGCAGCAGAGGGATGGAGAACTTTGGAGAAATCTGTCACTCTTTCCACTGTGAACTGTTTAAGGGAGTTCATTGCCATTACAAAAACTTTCAGGTGCAGTAAGGAATGTTAAAGGCAGAATTTTGCTCTGATTGGAGAAAGAGGAGAATTATTTTATGGCTTTGGAAGTCTGCATGCCCAGATCTACACGGCTTTTAAATAAAGAGCTTATTTTCTTTTCTTATTGTCTTCATCTTAAAAATATCAAAGCTGGTCTGCTTTTCTTATTTGCTGAAGCCTCAGTGAGTGTTCAAAAGTCCCTTTGGAACTTCTTTTGCCTC
This sequence comes from Acanthiza pusilla, assembly GCA_036630365.1. Taxonomy (NCBI): domain Eukaryota; kingdom Metazoa; phylum Chordata; class Aves; order Passeriformes; family Acanthizidae; genus Acanthiza; species Acanthiza pusilla. Next base: position 6,407,955 of record JAXCHO010000111.1, on the reverse strand, counting down.
TGAATTAAACAAGGAAAGAAGTTTTGTCTTAAACAAGACATCCTTTCTCCAAAAATCTTCCATAGGCATTGGCTTTAAATAGGTGTTAACAAAACCAAACAGTTGTAAATAGTCTGACTAAGGATCTCTTCCTCTCTGAATTATTCAGTTTTCCAGGCTCTTGAGAGGAAGGGAATCATTCCACTCCCTCTGGAGTTGTCATAGAGACAAGACCTGCACATTTTTGTTAATGAAGCTGAACTAAAACTTATTCAAGCTGCCTTTCTAAATCATAAAGCAGCTCATAGACATTCCTTTCTCTCTGTCTCTCTTATTTTTTCAATCATCTCTGAATTAAGAGAAGTAAATATTTAAGTAAAAATCTTTATATAGATCCTTGAGTACTTTAGAGGGGGAGTTCTGAAGTAATGAGCCCAAAATCTCTGAGAGATAGGAGCTGCAGAAAAGTGCTTTTCTATCAGTATTTACTCCTGGAATAGCTGCGTTGGGGTTTCTGTGGGCAGCATTGGATTGCTGCTGGGAGGGAAGGGGAGGTACAGGAGTCCTTAAGGAAGGAAAGTTGTAATTCTGAGTTATTCCAAGTTAGAGCAACTTGTAAAACTCTGGAATTAGTTTTCTGGTCTGAGAATCACAGAATCCCAGGATGATTGGGATGGGAGGGTCCTTAAAGCTCATCCAGTGCCACCCCTGCCATGGACAGGGACACCTCCCGCTGTCCCTGGCTGCTCCAAGCCCTGTCCAAGCTGGCCTTGGACACTGCCAGGGATGGGGAGGCCATATGGAAGTGTCTGTGTGGATGGCTGTGAGTGGTGTTTCGGAAGTGTTTTCCTACTCTTAATCATTCTACTCATTTTAACTGCAGTTCATTGTAGCAATCTGAGAAAAGCCTGGCCTGTGTTTCCTAAAGGATCACAGCTGGATGGACACAGGGAACATATCTGATAAATCTCTCCTTTCTGTGCTCAGAAAAGCTTCCCCAGAATTCACAGTCCTTCGAAACAGCAGCTCCCTGGTTTTAGCACTGGAAATTGCTGTGTTCTTTGTGCTCCTCTTTGGAAGTCTCTGGGACCTCAGTGAGCAGAGGAGTGCAGTGCTGTGCTCTGCCGTGACAACTTCTGTGTTGTTCTGCTGTTTACCAGCTCCAGACTCCTCCGAGCTGGTGATCAATTAAGAAGCCTCTAATTGGGCTTTGAGCTGGGCCTGCAGTGCTTGGGAGATAACTGTGCTTAAATAGAATAATCTGCCTCTCTTTAGAGCCCTCTGGAATGGGGGCCTCAGAGAGCATCTTCTGTGTGGCCCGGCCCTCTGGAATGAAAGGGGAACTGAAATAATCAATGCCACGTGTTCTCCATGCATTTGGAGTTATTTTTGCAGGACAGAGTCATTCAGTGATTTCCCTGTTCCTGAAATCTGCTTCCCCTCAATCTTCCTAAATTTGTGTCCAAGGATGGGCAAAAGTGGGGATGATTCTGGGAGTTGTAACTTACTGCACAGGCCTTGATAGCAGGACTGAGGCCAGACTGCTCCTCACTGTTCATGGCTGAGCTTTGCAGCACAGCCTGGGATTGTGTCATCCACTGTGGGAATGTCCTGCTCAATCAGTCCAGGTTTGGGAATTGCATGGAGATTCCCTTGGTTTGACACGGTGCTGCGTTCATGGATCCATGGTTTGTGTGCTAATTACGGCGTATTTGATGGGAAAACTGCTCCTGCTCAATTCCTGCGCCTCATAAATGCAAAAGTAATCAAGCTGGCTTTTCATTCTGCAGCAAAGATGAGGGAAAGGAGGAAGAAAACATCTGTGGGGAGGGATTTGTCAGCACCTGAGCCCTGGGGTGGTGCTGAGCCCACTGCAGCTCTTGTCATTAGATACAAACACAGGTCTCGTCCATAAAATAGAATAAATATTTAGTCAGTGTTTAATCCATTTACTCTGCTCTGGTTCCGGCCAGACCACAAATGAAACAAATATAAGGACACCACATTGTTCCAATTTCATTAGAAGCAGAAATTAGTGCAATTAGGTGATGTTTGCTGGCAGGCCTTCCCTCCATTTCAGGTGCTGTTTATTCCAAAGCAGCGCAATAAAATCCACCAGCCTGACACCAAGTTCTGCAACTAGAAATGAAAATGTGTCCTATTTTTGCAGGATGATTTTGTCAGACAAAAGGTGATTTTTCTTCACTGCTGTAAAACTGTGGAGAAAGTCTGGGGGGTGCAGAGAACTCTTTGCACTGAAATTTGTGCTGGTAATTTCAATAATGAAGCTGTTGGTGTAAAGGAGTTCACAGAAGGTCAGATGTTGAATGAAAAGCTACTGCTGCTGATGGAAATTGGAGTTCAATGAGAGCAATGACACTGGTGCACATCAGGGTTTCTGATTGCTGGGCCATTGAATGTTTTCTCATGTAGGATGCAAAGACTTGCTGTGTCCCAGCAGGAAATGGTGCCTGGAGAGCCGAGGTTCCTACAGGGTGATCTTTACTCTTCCTGCATTTTCATGGCCAGGGATAGAACTCATTGGGGGGCTGTCTGTGCTTATTAATAGAAAGATTTATATCTTATAAATCGAAGTATTTGCAGGTGTAGTAGCCACTGATAACACTACCATGGGACAGGCTGGGAGAGCTGGGGGTGTTCCCTGGAGAGGAGAAGGCTCCAGGGAGAGCTCAGAGCCCCTGGCAGGGCCTGAAGGGCTCCAGGAGAGCTGCAGAGGGACTGGGGACAAGGGCTGCAGGGCCAGGAGGCAGGGAATGGTTGCCAGTGGCAGAGGGCAGGGCTGGATGGGATGTTGGGAATGAGGAATTGTTCCGTGGGAGGGTGGGCAGGCCCTGGCCCAGGGTGCCCAGAGCAGCTGTGGCTGCCCCTGGATCCCTGGCAGTGTCCAAGGCCAGGCTGGACATTGGGGCTTGGAGCAGCCTGGGACAGTGGGAGGTGTCCCTGCCATGGCAGGGGTGGCACTGGGTGGGATTTGAGGTCCCTTCCAGCCCAAACCAGTGTGGGATTCTGTGATTCAGCATCTTTCAGGCACAGGTGCAGCACATACTTTTTAAGGATATGTATGACTGAGCCTTCATGTTGACACTTTCCTCTCCAGACTTTTTTCAAATGCTGCTCCCAAATTTTAATTTCTATTATTTAGCCCCATGGCATCAGAACTGGTGGGTTAAGGCAGCTACAGCACTGAAAATCCTTTTTTGGGAGTACTGGGGAGGTTCGGAGTGTCTCTGATGGTGCTGGGACCTAAACTTGTGCCAGTCCCTGCTGGGATCTGCCTCTGTGGAGGTTTTGAAGTTTTGGGGTGTTTTATTGGAGTGGGAGGCTTTGCATTTTGCTACTGCCTTTACCTGGCTGTCTCCTTGTGTAAGCATTAATTGTAAATAGCTGTTTATTCACTGGGGCACTTCTGGAATGACTTTCCCCTTAGTTTCACAAAGGCTTTGCTTCAGAGGGACTTGATCAGAAGTGAAGCTCTGGTTCAGCCACACTGCCCAGGCCTTTGCGTTGGCACATCCATGACGTAAATAAATGCGTGAACTTCAAAATCTATATTATTTCAATGCTAAAATCTGTATTTAATTCTTCAAACAAATGCAAAGAAATAAACATAGTATTTAAAACTTAAGTTTTCAGCTAGTTGTGTTATTTATGTGCATTTACTCTGGGTTTTTTGGTGTGCAGTGGCAGGAACTGACACTCTTCTTCCTGCTTCTCTCCCCTCAAGCTCCCACCCCTGTTCCCTGCTGAGCTGGGTTTTCTTAACTAGCAAGGGAAGGAACAAAAAGCAGACTGTTTAAGTCAGACTCCTTTCCCTGAAAGCCTATTCAAGGCCTAGGCTCAATGTTTCATCTTGAGTGCTATTGTTTAATTGAAAACACATTTGCACACTCGCAGATGGAGCGGTGCTGAGGGGAGTCACAGATTTCAAGAATGTTTTATTTTAAGTGTAGCTGAAGTACAGATTTGCAAACTCAGTGATTTGCTTCTCCGTGGTGCTGTTTGAAGACCCTGTGCTTTCATTGGAGGGATTTTGGAAAGTTTTGTCCAGCTACATTTGCCCTTCTCTGGATGCTTCATTGTATTTCCTCCAAGAGTTGAAAAGCAACTTTAAAATTATTTATTAATCACGCCAGGAAGCAAATCAAGGAGCTCAAAGTTTAAACAGTTTATTTTTAGCCTGGCACAATTTTGGGTGAAAATTGGTGAGAATCCCAGGATCCCTGAGGCTGGAAGAGCCCTCCCAGCCCATGGAGCCCAAGCTGTGCCCCATGCCCACCTTGTCCCCAGCCCAGAGCACTGAGTGCCACGGCCAGGCCTTGCTGGGACACCTGCAGGGATGGGCACTGCAAAGCTCCCTGGGCAGCCCTGCCAAGGCCTGAGCGCCCTTTCCATGGAGAAATTGCTCCTGCTGTCCAAGCCCAGCCTCCCCTGGCCCAGCCTGAGGCCGTTCCCTCTCCTCCTGTCCCTGTTCCCTGCCAGCACAGCCCGACCCCCCCGGCTGTCCCCTCCTGGCAGGAGCTGTGCAGAGCCACAAGGTTCCCCTGAGCCTCCTTTGCTCCAGGCTCAGCCCTTTCCCAGCTCCCTCAGCCGCTCCTGGGGCTCAGCCCTTCCCAGCTCCGTTCCCTTCATCAGCCTTGAATATCCATACCCATGTGAGCCTGGCCTGAAGTTCCTAATTGCAGAATGTGACTGTGAGAACACTGTGTTTTGCAGGGCTCTAGCTGACATGAACAATGATGGGAGGATGGATCCGTTGGAGTTTTCCATTGCCATGAAACTCATCAAGCTGAAGCTCCAGGGTTACCAGCTCCCCGCCGCGCTGCCGCCTGTCATGAAGCAGCCTCCCCTCGCCATGCCTGGAGCCCCAGGATTTGGTAAGATCCCTGTTTTCCTCCTCCTTACTGTGGTCTGCCTTAATTCCATTGCCATTTTGCAGTTTCTTCAAGAAAATTTTAGGAAAAAAGTGTTTCTAAAAGCTCATGAACTCAGACCCAGATGTTGCACTCTCACCGAGTTCAATTGCACTGGGCTTTTGACTCCCTGAGCTGAGCTCCTATTTGCTTCAGGTTTGCACTGCTCCAAACAAAACATGGCTCAGGTAGTGGGGCTAGTGCATGCCAAAGGGCTGGAGTTTTGATGTAAATTGTTGGCAGTACTGGATCTCCAGCTATGGCAAATCAGCTGTGTTTTTCTTGAGTTTTTACAACCCCTTCACCTTCTGCTTTTGTGAAAGGTGCTGCTCTGGTAGGAGCTGAGCAGCTGCTGGGGGTGAAGTACTGCCAAAGGCACGACCGTTTCAAGGAAAAGAGTAGGGAAAATGGGATGGGGAAAGGAAAATAACTAAATGAAGGTGAACCTCATGTTTGATACTTTGGTCCGGTTGTGAGAAGTTCATTCCCTTTCTGGTTTAGTCTTTGCTGTGACTCAGGGTTGTGGGTGCCTGAGAATCATGGAATCACAGAGTGGTTTGGATGGAAGGGACCTTAAAGGCAATGCAGTGCCACCCCTGCCATGGCAGGGACACCTCCCACTGTCCCAGGCTGCTCCAAGCCCCAATGTCCAGCCTGGCCTTGGACACTGCCAGGGCTCCAGGGGCAGCCACAGCTGCTCTGGGCACCCTGGGCCAGGGCCTGCCCACCCTCCCAGGGAACAATTCCTAATTCCCAACTTGCCATCTGAATGTCCTGAGAAAGGCAACAGTGCCTTTGATAAACTGCTTGCAGCAGTGTGGTTTGAGCCACTGTAACTCCCACAAGTTTTACAGTCAGAAATAAAACTCTTTGGAAGGAAACAGTGAAATTGGACAGAGCAAGTACAGGGTTAAGTGAGAAAAGGCAAAATAAAATTAACCCCCCACAAACCCCAACGAAATCTGTGATTCCCTTGTTCTCATCCCATGTAGATTGGTCTGAGCTGTTTGCACACCCCGTGTTCTTCCCCTGGCCCCCTTAACCTGGTTCCCTGCAACTGTGCTTACCCCTCAACCTCTCATTCCTGTGCTGTCCCCATTAGCTTTGCCCTGTTTCATCCCAACAAAAGGCTGGAGCACTAACCCTGCAGCTTCTGTGTCGGGCTGGGGGTTCACTCCTCCCTGGGGGTGCCAGTGCTGCTCCTCACTCAGTTCAGGGCACACAGTTCCTTCCAGCAGCCAGTGCTGATGGACTGTTTGGGGTGCTGTCCCCGGGGTGGGGTGTCCCTGTGCCCTGTGCCCTGTTCCCGTGCCGTGCTGGCGCTGCGCTGGGCTGGGAGGGCTCTCCCAGGGGATGTGGGAGCTGCCACTGCAATCCGTGACTCTGTGGTCCCTGCAGGCTCTGTGTGGTGTGTGAATCACAACCAACCTGTGCTTTTCTCGCCCATAGGTCTTGGGGGCATTGCCAACATGCCCTCCCTCAGCACTGTGGCCCCGGTGCCCATGGCATCCATCCCAGTCGTGGGGATGTCCCCCCCACTGGTGTCCTCTGTCCCTGCAGCCGTCCCTCCCCTGGCTAACGGAGCTCCTGCTGTCATCCAGCCCCTGCCTGCTTTCGCTCACCCCGGTACGCTGCTCTCACTCTCTGTCTCCTGCTCTAACAGCTCCCCTGCCTTTCCTTGGGACACGTGGAGTTAGCCACTCTGAGTGCTGCCTTTGGGGAAGGACTGTGCTTTGCTTTAGCCCACTTGGCACACTTGGAGAAGAGCTAAAGGAAGGAATGTGGACATGGCCTCCTGCAGGAGTCCCTCGTGGTGAGAAAATACAACAGCACTTGGAGAAATGAACCTGCCAGGAAGCTGTTGCCTGGAATTTGGGCCTCTCTGTCTCTTCATAGCTACTGAAGTACTGCTGTTTGTTAGGGTGACTTTAATACTGAACTACGTCTGGCTTGTAACATTTATCAAAATATAATCTGATATCAACAGGGTTTGCATAAAACCGTAGAAGTAGAAAGACACGAGGGAAGTGTCCTTGTGTTTCCCCTGTCCTGCTGGACTCTCTGATCTTCTTGTGGAAGAGTTCCCATCAGACCCACAGTGCTTGTACTTGATGCAGGAGCTAAGAGAATGTCATGGCAATTGCACAGTTGCAATGTGAATAGCAATAAATCCTTTTTTCTCTCTTGCCAGCCACTTTGCCAAAGAGTTCTTCCTTCAGCCGGTCCGGGCCGGGAGCACAGCTCAACGCAAAGCTGCAAAAGGCACAATCCTTCGACGTGGCCAGGTGGGGCTGGGGCAGGGTGCAGCTGGGGGCTTTGGGTCCCAGGGTTGGAAAAACTCCTTCCCTTTCACAAAGTTGTTGTCTGAAATAATAGTTCTTGCAAAAATCAGTTCCTGCTGAGGTGTCACTGCAGTGTTTCAGGGGATGCTGTGGTTTTACAGGGAATGCTCCAGGAGCAGGGAATCATGGAAATTAAATTATTAACTACCACCAGTGTTGACACTATTTTCACTTAATTTCTGCAACAGCATTTTCTTCTGTAAACATAACCTTCATTGTGCACAGACACTCCTGGTACTGTGAAAACAAGACAAGTAATACATTATTTAAAATTAGCAATACCAGGGTTATTTCTGAAAGCAAAATATTTAATAGGTTTTATTTTAAATGCATTCCACATCACCGTTTCTTCTATATTCTTCAAGTTCTGCATGAAAAATCACTTAAAGGCCTTTTAAATTATTCCAAGGCCTAGAAAAATGTGTGGTTGGGCAAAGTGATTTTACTCTGCTCTGAAGAAATGGATCTAACAAAATAAAACTTCCTTGGAGGAGCAAAGAGAGGGATTTCCCAAAAGTCTTTATAAGTCAAACTGTCTCACAGATCTATGGCACAGGGATTTTTTGCAAGAGGAAAGTGGTGTGAGACATAATTTAATGATCTGGTTTTATTTTCATTTTCTTCTGCAGGCTTGTCTATTACCCTGCTATTAGATAAGTGACACTAGTCAGTATTGGCAAATAGAATTTAAAGTCATTCAAGACAATTCATTTTCTCCCTGAAATCTAAACCTGCCAGGAGCAGAGCAGGGATGCTCTGATATAATTTATGTGTAACACTGAACTAAACTAATGTGTGGAACCCCCAAATCCAGCAAAACTGAGGAGGAATTCCTATGGGTAAAAATACAATATTTAGCCTTTTTTCTTATTTTCATTATTGAAGGAGCAGCTTGATTTTGCCTTGCTCCCATGAAGGGGTATTATTAAAGCTTTGGAAATCAAAAATAGAAATAGAAATACTGGTTTGGGTCTTGTCATGTGAGAATGGTTTATAAGGTCAAAAAAAGGACAAAGTTTGAATGTGCCTAAAGACAGCAAAGCTCTGCTCCTTGTTTTTCAGTGTTGAGACTTGTCAGCCTTCAGAACTGGGAAATTAGAGGTACCAATCAACTCAAGCTGTTGTGGAATGAATTAAAACTGGGAATGTCACATTCATCACTTGAGTTCCATCATGAGAAACTTTACTTTCAAGGGTGGCTTTTTCACACCCTTTTTTCTATGTTTCCAGTATATTTTATCTTTGTTATCATTCATCAGCTCATGAGTTATTTGGCTAAGAGAACTGGTTAAAGACAGAATAAAATGGGATGTTATTCTTCATTTCCTGTTACATGTTCAGGTAAAAGCATGTAGCTCCTCTGAACAGTTTAAGTTCCTTCATTCTCTGCCAGTAAAGGAAAAAGCAAAGCTCTTAGAAAAAAAAACATCTTCCAAGAGACTTAATTATGATAAAAGTTTGAAAACAAGAGGTCCAACCTGTCATGGTTTCAGGAATAGCAGGGAATATTAGATCATGGAATCAGGGAGTGATTTGGGTTGGGAGGGACCCTAAAGCTCATCTCATTCACCCCTGCCATGGCAGGGACACCTGCCACTGTCCCAGGCTGCTCCAAGCCCCAATGTCCAGCCTGGCCTGGGACACTGCCAGGGATCCAGGGGCAGCCACAGCTGCTCTGGGCACCTCAGTGCCTCACCAACCGCACAGCAAAATTGGGGAAAAGAACCATTTCAGGCATAAAACTTGATCTCAGTGCAGCACTTCACCCTCTGGTGAGGGTGGGCAGGCCTTGGGCCAGGGTGCCCAGAGCAGCTGTGGCTGCCCCTGGATCCCTGGCAGTGTCCAAGGCCAGGCTGGACATTGGGGCTTGGAGCAGCCTGGGACAGTGGGAGGTGTCCCTGCCATGGCAGGGGTGGCACTGGGTGGGCTTTGAGGTCCCTCCAGCCCAAACCCTTCTGTGAGTTTATGATTCTGTGATTGTTCCCATCATCTTGCTGAGATGAAATTTCCAATTCTCCCTGTTCTCCTGCTGTGCTTGCAGCTCTCCTGCCGTGGCAGAGTGGGCTGTGCCTCAGTCCTCACGGCTCAAGTACCGGCAGCTCTTCAACAGCCACGACAAAACCATGAGTGGACACTTGACAGGTACTGCAACAGCTTTTGTTGTCTCTTTATTTTGAGCTGTAAGAGGCCAATTTAATGCCACTGAGGATGTCGTTCACGTAGTAAGAAACTCATGAGTATTTTTCTGTTTGAATCTCCCAAGTGCTTAGTGCTCTCATTTAGAAGCAAATACTCATCTGGCTGGGATAATTTTATCAGCATCTTTCCTTTATTTTCTGCAAAGTTGACACTGGGGAATGTTTCTGGAAAAGGCCACAGTGGCTTCTGTGAAACCTTGTGCAGCCATTTCCAGTGCTTGGTTCACCCACTGCTGACAGCAGTTCCAGGGAGGGACTAGACTAGTTCCCTGGCTTAATTTTACCAATTCTGGTGCATATCTTTGTGTTTGGAACTTTCTTGGGTTTTAATCTGAGTGATTTGGTTGCCTGGAGAAGCTGTGGCTGCCCCTGGATCCCTGGCAGTGTCCAAGGCCAGGCTGGACATTGGGGCTTGGAGCAGCCTGGGACAGTGGGAGGTGTCCCTGCCATGGCAGGGGTGGCACTGGGTGGGATTTAATGTCCCTCTCAAACCAAACCATTCTGGGATTCTGTGGTTGTTGTGCAGAAGGGAGGGATTATTTCTTGGTTATTCGGGGGAGCCCAGTTCCTGCTGGTCACATCTCTTGCTTATTTTGTTAATATTTGTTTCCCTTTTAGGTCCCCAAGCAAGAACGATTCTCATGCAGTCAAGTTTACCCCAGGCTCAGCTGGCTACAATATGGTAAAAATAAACCTTTCTGTTTCCATCCAAACTCAAACTGTTCTGAAACCTCTGCACTGGAGTCCGTGGGGTTTTCTCCATTTTCAGTCCCACTGATAAATCACACGTTGCTCTTTGTCATTTGTAACTTCGTAAACAAAACCTGTACTTCTAAGCCTTTATTAATATTCCACAAGAGTACCAGGAGCATCTTTTGTGTGATTCGAAGATTGGGGTTCAATGCTGGGTTTTTAGGCAGAGCAGATGTTCAGCATCCTGTGTCTTCCACATCCCCTGATCCACACCAGGGGAACATTCACCTTTGCACAGGTGGTAGAACAGGAAGCTTAACCCAAACCACACTTTCTGTGGGGTTTCTCTGCCTTTTCCATGAGTTTGGAAGGGCTGATCTCCCAGGGGCTGGAGTTACAGACCTTTACAATAATGGATTTTAAAAGGATTTGTCTCGGCTTCTCTTATGCCTTCCAGCTTGTTGTTTGCTGAACTTTATTATGTTTTTATTGCCCCATGGAAAGTTGTTCCTAATTAACTTCATCCTGCAGGAATGTTTGCTTGAGAAGCATTGGAGCTGACCCAGGGGCTCAGTGTGAGGATGGCAGTGGTGCAGTCACTCTGACAAGGCCATTCAACTGCACCTGTTCTCTTCGCAAAGCGCTGGGAGTTGTGTTATAAATTAAAAACCACTCTTTCCTTCTCTGTTTCCTAACAAAGGATAGAAATAAATCAGCCCAGTCCCCCAGCAGATGATTAACCAAGAAATGCTCTGCTTTTGCCAGCCTTGGAGTGGTTGTATGGGCAGGCTGCTGCCACCAGCTCACTCCAGGAGCTCCAAACAGGACTCACTCAGCTGGGGATATTCACAAGTGCCAATCCATTGGGATAAGGAATGGATATTTCAGCTCTTGTTGTCCCTTTCCTGAGCCCTTCTGGGGCTGCTGTGGTCTGGGGCAAGGTTTGTCAGCCTGTGCTGGGGCTAAATCCTGACAGACACACAAAGGAGAATTGATCCCAGCCTCCCTGCTGTGCTGGCAGTTCCTAACCAAGGTGTGCACCCAGCCCATCAATTCTGTCTTTGCATGGTGGATTCTCAGTCTCCTGACTTGTTCTTGTGCTCCAGCCTGAGGAGTTCAGTGGCACAGGTGTGGATCAAGTGAGGCTGTGATTGTCTCCCAAATTTAAATCCCATTGACAAAGTCTGTGCCTTAGGGCATCAAAAGAATTTCTCACTTAGTTCCCTTTGATTTTCACACTATCATGGGAGATTTTTCTGCACGATTAGAGTGCAGCAGGCTGGAGAAGCAAATCCTGAGCTGGAAGGGACCCACAGGATCATCCAAGCCCAGCTTCTGCCCTGCCCAGCCCCCCAGCAATGCCAGCCTGGGCATCCCTGGCAGCGCTGTCCAAAGGCTCCTGGAGCTCTGGCAGCCTCGGGGCCGTGCCCATTCCCTGGGGAGCCTGGGCAGTGCCCAGCACCCTCTGGGGAAGAACCTTTCCCTGATCTGCAGCCTGAGCTGCCCTGGCCCAGCTCCAGCCATCCCTGGCTCTGTCCCTGCACAATGCTGTTAATTGTGTCCAACACCACATTAACAGGAGTAAAAGCATTCTGTGGCTCTGTTGGAGCTTTGGTTTGAGGCCATCCAGAGATGTTACTCCATAATTTTTAATATGTGCATAGTGCCAGGGTGGGTTTGTGCTTGTCAGGACTAGAGCATCAATGGCTTTGATTTCAGTGCCAGTGGGTGCTCTGGAATGAGATAGCAGCCTCGAGGGAGGAAGGAGACCAAACCAAAAAGTTCTGCCAAACATCTGAGCTGGTTCTTCTGGGTGTTCTCAAGGTGTTCAGGAGAACTCCACTGGTTAATGTTCCTTCTCTGGCACGTGCTCCCGGCTGCACTCAGAGCAGGAGGAGCTGTGCCTGCAAGGCTGGATTTAAGGCAGACAGCTGTGAGAAATGGGGGAAATAGGGAAGCATTTGGGGTTTGCTTTTCATTTGTTTGGAAAAAACAAAATAGTGTGAAAAAAAAAGAAAAATTTCAATTAATTTGGAACTTAACATGTTAAAGCAATGCCTTTGAAGAGTGATTTTTAATATTTAATAATTTCCTTACTTTGTCCCTCCCTTTAACAAGGAATCTCTCTGACATTGATCAAGATGGGAAGCTGACAGCTGAGGAGTTTATCCTGGCTATGCACCTCATTGATGTAGCTATGTCTGGTCAGCCCCTGCCACCTGCACTGCCTCCAGAGTACATCCCACCTTCCTTCAGGTAACTGCTCATCCCTTTGGGGTCTCACTCCTCAGTTTTGTATTTCATCTGGGAAAATTCTGAGCGTGCCAAGTACAGGACACTGAGCAGAGACCCCTCACCTTTTGTCCTGTGAGAACAGGGGTTGAGTGGATGCTTACACTGGCACACCTTCCAGAGCTTGCTCAGTCTGCCCATAGAAATCCAGATTTAAGTTCAGGCTTATACTCCTGTAGAGCAAATGGAATGTATTGTAATTCCACATCCAGACCTCTTGTTACAGCTGGATCTGTGAACAGTGGGTTCACTCACACTTCTTTTCCTCCATTTCACTTTCGTGTGGGGAAATAGGTGGGAAGACAGTAACAGCAATGGAAATAAATCTTTGCATGCCATATGCTTCAAGTATCCTCCTGAAGATTCCCAACTTTTGTGTATCCTACCTGGGATCTTGCTTTTAGCTTGTCTGTAGTGAGCTCTTCCTCTGTCTCTTCAATTTTTGCAGTAATTTAGGTCAGCATTTCCCCAGCTCCACACTGGTAGGGGAAAAATCTCCCCACAAGTGAATGATCTTGGGGTTAGGGTTGAACACATCTGGAAACTGCATGGAGAACTTGGGACTGGGTTTATCAGGTCACCAGTGAACTGCTGGGACCCTGGAAAATCCTGTTCTCCTGAGGCAGTGCCTGAATGGGACCCTCTGGGCAGCACCGAATGAACATGAATCCCATTAAACATTACATCATTGCGTTTTATTTGATCTCATCGTTAACTCATAAATCATTTGGGCAGGCCTGGGTTCTGTCGAGCACCTGACATTCCTGTTTCCTTGGCAGAAGAGTCCGCTCTGGCAGTGGGATTTCTACTGCCAGTTCAGTGTCTGTAGACCAAAGGTTACCAGAAGAACCAGCACTGGAAGAAGAACAGCAGCAACTGGAGAAGAAATTGCCAGGTGAGCAAGGGAAAACAGGGATATGCAGTGTGCTGTTCCCAGAGGGATGTTCCCATCAGGTCACAGCCCGGGAGGTCGCACAGGCTGACTGAGAAATGTCTTTCCAGAGCAGTTTGGGCCACGTCAGAGGCAGAGCCAAGACATTGCTGGGGCCAGCTCATTCCTGACTGGTGCCTGATCCTCGGGGTTGGTGACGCTGGAGATGGGAAGAGCCCTCAGGCTGCTCATCTCCTGCACTCCCCACACAGGCAGCCCTTTGCAGCCCTGGCACAGCATTGCAAGGAAAAATTCCTGCTGCCTTCCTCCTCCTTAGGTGGAGCAAAGCTTGGCTGAGGTGCTCTGTGTAAGATCCCAGCATTCCCACAGAGACCTGTTTCCTTGGAATCTGTGTGACTCTGGGGCCTTATACAGATTTCAACAGTCCCAGGAAAAAAACAAAAGGAAAAGAAGAGGGGATTGGCAGCTGGAAAGGGGACAAACTTGAAAAGACAAGAATTCAGCTGGTTCAGCAGGTGTTGGGCTGATGTCTCCAACCGTGTGTGCACACTTGGAAGGAAATGTGCTCTCCCTGGCCTTGCATTCCAAAAATGTCCATGTGGGGCTTACAAGCAAGAGAGATCTGGACTTTTGGGTTGTGGGAATGAGAAGGAACAGAAGGTGAAGTGAAAGAATAATTTGGAGGGAAGAGTGAGGACCAGGGGAAGGACAATCCCTGGGACAGCAGAGGGATGTCAGGGAAGCTGTGCTGAAACTGAGGCTGTTCTCTTAGGACAGTCAGTGGTGAGGACATGGATCTGCAGGAATCCAGATTTCCTGGGCTCAGCTGCTCAAGAGCCTAAACCATTTCTTCTGACAGTAATGAATAATCTAATGAGAACATCAACTTTAAATGAGTTCTGGTCATTTGTATAATGGCTTTTTGATGATGTCAAAAAGCTGAATTCTTTGTCTTGCACTAGTGGAAGTGTTGGCTCTTGAATGCTGCTGTTACCCAACGTGCAGAGGAATTCCACATCTGTGTCCTCACAGGAGAATGGTTTGTCTAAATTATCCCCACTTGCTGGGCTTTGTGGAGACACCTGGAAGCCTGAGGAATGGGAATGGAAATTCCCTCCCTGGTTTGCTGAGGATGTGTATTTGAGGTCAGCAATGTCGGTGCTAATGCTGAGCCCCAGGCTGTCCTGTGGAGCTCAGTTATCCCCATGGGAGCTGCATCCACTCCTGCTGGAAGGCTATTTCACTTTGCTAGGGATTCACTTGGATTCCTAAGGATTGATTTAAGTCGGTAGCAGCATTGAATTGTCCCTTTTGCCCTGTGTTTCCGTGCACAAAGTGACCTTCGAGGACAAGAAGCGGGAGAACTTCGAGCGGGGCAATCTGGAGCTGGAGAAGCGCAGGCAGGCGCTCCTGGAGCAGCAGCGCAAGGAGCAGGAGCGCCTGGCCCAGCTGGAGAGGGCCGAGCAGGAGAGGAAGGAGCGCGAGCGGCAGGAGCAGGAGCGCAAGCGGCAGCTGGAGCTGGAGAAACAGCTGGAGAAACAGCGGGAGCTGGAGCGGCAGCGCGAGGAGGAAAGGAGGAAAGAGATCGAGAGGAGAGAGGTAACCCAGGCAGCAGGGGAGGGGTTGTTCCCTGGGTTTGGGGGATCCAGGTGGGAGGTGGCGCTCAGTGTTTGGTGAGCAAACATTTAAACCGTGAGCGGGAATTTCTGGCGTGTTAAAGGCAAGGAAAGGGCAGTTATTGCTTCATTTGTCCTGTGAAGTGAATGGATGAGACACTGATGTCTGGGACAGCACGCTTCTGACCTCTGACTTCTTTAAAAATAATAATTATTACTATTATCATTGTATTTGATGTTAAGAGGTGCTTGAATGAATGAAGAAAAACTTGTGGCGTTCATGATTTTCCAGTGATGAGTTCATTTCACAGAATCCCAGAATGGTTTGGATTGGAAGGGACCTTAAAGATCCTCCAGTTCCAGCTCCCTGCCATAGGCAGGGATAACATTCACCAGACCAGGTAGCACCATCCAACCTGGCCTTTAAATTGAGCCAGGCCTTTCATTTTTTAAAGAAAACACACCCTGCTTAACCCAAAAAGCTCTTATTTTCTCCCATTGCCAAACGAGGATGAGTTCAGCACAGAAACACCTGGCTGCTCTTTGCAAAGCTGCAGAAGGTCTAATATTGGAGGGTGGAAAGAGCTTTGAATATGTCCTGGAGAGTTCCCCAAGTCCTAATATGAAACAACTTGTTAAATCAGCGAACTGGATCTGGGAAAACAGGAAAACAGAGGGATTTGCTGTTCACCTCTCTGCTGTGCAGAGAAGCACTGCAACCACTGAGCAATTTGTGTGTGCAGAGGCACAGAGCAGCCCCCTGTTCATAGCAATGTTTTAACGAATATTAGATTATCAATATCAGAAACGACAGATAGTTATTTGTAACTCTGCAGGCTGCCAAACGGGAGCTGGAGAGGCAGAGACAGCTGGAGTGGGAGCGCAACCGGCGGCAGGAGCTGCTGAACCAGAGGAACAAGGAGCAGGAGGACATTGTGGTGCTGAAGGCAAAGAAGAAAACCTTGGAATTCGAGCTGGAAGCTCTCGTGAGTGGTGGTGGTGCAGGTCAAACACACAAGCGCAGTGTGGTGGTCACTGTGGTCTGGCCATGTTTATTTTCTATAATTTCAGTTTAAAATATGAAATAAAAGTAGGTTTTAGATCCTGACTTGCATGACCAAACATTTTGGTAAAAAAAAAATAAAATTGATGTTTTTCTTTTCTTTTAAAGAATGATAAAAGAAACCAGTTGGAGGGGAAGCTTCAGGATATCAGGTGTCGGCTGTCGACCCAAAGACAAGAAATTGAAAGTACAAATAAATCCAGAGAACTCAGAATTGCAGAAATCACCCATTTGCAGCAGCAGCTACAGGTGAGAAAACATTCTGTAATTTTATTCTTAGCCTTGAATTTTGACCTCCTCAAAAATATCGATATCCTGAGCCAACTTGGGCTGAGCTGTTCCTCACGCTTGATGAATTATTGTCGATAATTTGTCATTGCTATAAATTAATGTCCTTGAGACATGGCTAGGAATTGTTTCCTACACTTGAAGGTGTGTCTGTGATTATCCCTTCATCCTCCTGAACTCCTTTTGTGGGGAGCAGGGAATGCTTTGGCTGCAGGTGTTTTTGGGGAGGAGAAGGAAATTTCCCGGTGTGTATTCTGCTGTGTGTGTGCTGGGGGAAAGGATTGACTGCAATGAAGTGGCTTGTTGGTGTTTTTTTCTTAATTATAAGGCAATGAACTTCCAAAATGAAAGTTCCCAGTGAAACCAGGGAGTTCTTGGTCTAACCCTGGCATTTGCCTTTCTTACTGATCTAAAATTCTCTGTCACATTAAAGGTGGAGCTGGATAGGTGTTTGCCTTTAGTGAAAGGACATTCTTTGTAGTTTGTAAGGGTTTTTCAGTGGGTTGTAGGATTTGATTTAGGAATTTTTATTAAATACATCATATTGCTTCAAATTACCTCTTGGCTGGTCAAGGCGGCTCTCAGTATGTTTCTACCACTACAAAGAGGAGGTGTCCTTTATGTTATGGGGCTGAGGTATAAAGCCTGCCTTAAAACCCAATCCTACTGTTCCATCCCAGCTTCACTCCTGCTTTCCCTGGCAGTTGTTCTCTTGGGTTTTGGGCTTTGAGGTGGTTTGGCAGCAGTAGCTGTGGCTGTGTGCTAATGTCTGCTCTCATGGAGCTCCACCTCTCATGTTTCACTTACTGTCACTTGAGGTGGTTTTATCCCAGTTGTGATCCCAGAAAATGTGTCACTACTCAGGAGAAAAGGCCATATTTTATCTGGGCGGAACCTTAAAGCTTTTTCCTGAAAAAAATATTATTTTTTCAAATGTCCTGTAAATTTTCCCATCTCATCTGTAGCGGAAGGACTAAAGATGTAAATGAGTTTTTAAAAAGGGAGATTTTCATCCTCTAAACTCCCAAATAGGTTAAAAAGTCAATACTGTCATTATCTTTGTAAGGGGATATATCTTCATTGGAAATAGTTTAGTTTAATACATCTGACACTTCCTATGGGAAGACGAGTTAATTCAGACGAGTAATTATTCTTCAACCTATTAATTAGTTTCAAGATGGAGTTTTCATTAAACTTGTGAAAGAAACTGTGTCCCAGTTAATCCTGAGTGATGAAAACATGTGCCAGTTCCGTGGATCTGTGGTCTCAGGTCGAGTGGCATTTCCAGGGATGTTCAGAAGGGTCCTGCCTTCCAAACCCCTGAGCCGTGTTTGAAACACATTTATGCTGTGTGGGGCTTGCTCATTACCTGCAGGGATTATTTGCCTTCTTGATGAGCACTTTGGCCTCCAAGTGATTTGAAGAGGATTTTCCCTCATTCAAGGGGCAGGAACTGGGTTTTGATTTCCCTGCCATGTGGGACATGACTCAACTCTTGGCCCTTTCTTGTTGCATGGGTTTCCAGAGTTACTGCTGCCATTAATTTCTTTCATCTGTTTCTCCAGTACAAGGCGAGGATGTAGAGTCCATGTGGTGGGTGTTCTTGGATAGATGCTTATTCCGTGGTTGTGTGTGATTTCAGGAAACAGGACTTGACCTTCGCGATCCCTTGGCATTCTCTGTCCTTACACACTCCCCAAACTATTCTGTGTGTTGAGTAATCAGCGATGTTTGGAAGGGTCCTGGCCTTTAGAAACAAAGCAGCTGATGTTGTGATCACATTCCACCCTCAAATGCTGTCCTGTGGTGCTTTTTGTGCTTGGAGAAGAACTTTTTCTGTTTCGTGTTAACATCCATTCTGCTGTTTGGTTGATCTGCAGCATTCTCAGAACCACAGAGACACAGAGTGGTTGTGTTTGGAAGGGACCTTGAAGCTCATCTTGTTCCAGCCCCTGCCATGGGCAGCGAGCCTTCCACCAGAGCAAGGTTCTATATTAGCTGTTCTCCATTTGTTCCAGGTAGAGCACAGTCCCAGGATGACAGTCATGGAATATTCTGAGTGGAAGGGACCCACAGGACCATCCAGTCCCACCCTGGCCCTGCCCAGCCCCCCAACAATGCCAGCCTGGGCATCCCTGGCAGCGCTGTCCAAACGCTCCTGGAGCTCTGGCAGCCTCGGGGCCGTGCCCATTCCCTGGGGAGCCTGGGCAGTGCCCAGCACCCTCTGGGGGAAGAACCTTTCCCTGATCTGCAGCCTGAGCTGCCCTGGCCCAGCTCCAGCCATCCCTGGCTCTGTCCCTGTCCCAGAGCAGAGCTCGGAGCTGTCCCTGCGCTGTTCCTCGGGAGGAGCTGCAGCCCCCGGGGAGCTCTGCCCTCAGCTCCTCCAGGCTGAACTGACCAAGTGACCTCGTGTGGCCCCTCCAGACCCTTCCCTATCCCTGTGAACCCTCCTTTGAACACTTTCCAACAGCTTTTGATCTTTCTTCTGTTGAGACACCCAGAACTGTCCCCAGAACTGGAGGTGAGGCCAGCCCAGTGCAGAGCAGGATTGGAGTATCTGGGTTTTGGGATCTTCCTGAGGCACTGGGAGAGCTCTGTAGGTGCGACAGGCCCTGCAGCTGAGCAGTGAGGGACATGTGCAGCTCCTGCTAATCAAATCCCTAGTTTGTCTGAGTTCTGCTGTTTGGTGAATTCCTAGAGTCCTTGGCTGTGCTGTGCTGTCTCAGGGTATTTTCTGGAACATAAGGAGATCACAGGAGGCTGCAGTCATTGCATAATGCTCGGAGCTGAGCTGGGCACTGCAGAGCCCGGTCAGGGCCTGGCAGGAGGAAAGTGGGACAGGCCAAAGCCATGGCAGTGCAGTCAATCCTGGGTTCTTGGAACCAAAATGAAAACTTTTCATGGAATTGTGGAATTGCAGAATGACTTGGATTGGAATGGACTTTAAAGCTCATCCAGTGCCATCCCTGCCATGGCAGGGACACCTCCCACTGTCCCAGGCTGCTCCAAGCCCCAATGTCCAGCCTGGCCTTGGACACTGCCAGAGATGGGGAGTCCATGGCATCCTTGGGGCTCACTCTGGTGGTCAGGGATCAGGGGACATCTATTCTTAGCATTAAGTGATGTCATTTGCAATCCTCTGGGGCAGATTGAAGCTGTCGGCTGCCTGATTCCTCAAAAGCCTGCAATTCCAGAGACCTGCTCAGAGAAATCACAGCATTTGTGGGAAAGATGGGATGTTGATACTCAGGTGCTGTTTCACCTCATGCTGCTGAAGGTGTTTGACAACTTGAGCTTAGAGGTCAAGGCTCCAGAAAAGTGTGTGAGGTAGCACTTCGTGCTCTGGAAAGGGCCAGGATTCTACAGGAAGTAGATAGATAGGATCCTCCCAAGGGACAGGATCATCTGCAGGGACCCCTGTAGCACAGCAGTTCACAACCTTCCAACCGTGTGCTGAGTGTGAGAGCGATCAGAATCCTTTCCAAGAGCTCTGAGTAGTGAGATCAAGGACTCAAGGATTCTCACCCCAGAGGGCTTGTGTTTCATGGCTTTTAGCCAGAACATATTCCTTTAAAAGGAAAGTCTTTATTTTCTCTTCATGTAAATATTTGTCTTTCTATTCCTGATCAAAGTTAATAATTATTAACACTATTATTAACATTATTTATTAACAACTATTAGTGGAGGGGACAGCCGGGGGGGTGGGGCTGTGCTGGCAGGGAACAGGGACAGGAGGAGAGGGAACGGCCTCAGGCTGGGCCAGGGGAGGCTGGGCTTGGACAGCAGGAGCAATTTCTCCATGGAAAGGGCGCTCAGGCCTTGGCAGGGCTGCCCAGGGAGCTTTGCAGTGCCCATCCCTGCAGGTGTCCCAGCAAGGCCTGGCCGTGGCACTCAGTGCTCTGCGCTGGGGACAAGGTGGGCATGGGGCACAGCTTGGGCTGCATGGGCTGGGAGGGCTTTTCCAGCCCCAGGGATCCTGGGATTCTGTGTTTCATTGATTAAAATCAGAATTAAACATTTAGTAAGTGCTTGTTAGGACATTTCCTCAAATTTATCCTTGTCTTTCTGCCCTCAGTTTTGGGTAATTCCAGGCCAAGTTAAATATTCAATGAGGATCAATTGAATTTGATACATTCACTCTTTTGGATTGGCAGAGAAGAATGTCTGGGATCTGTGGGGATATCTCCCAGCCAGTGCTTGGATAAGAGCAGCAATCATGAGGGAAATAAGCAATAACACATTCAGTGAGGGGAAAAGTAAAACAGAAATGGCAGTGAGAGGTCTTGTGGCTGCAGCTGTCCTCACTCACCTTTTGCTGTTTCTGCTCTTGTGTTCAGGAGTCTCAGCAGATGCTGGGCAGGCTGATCCCAGAGAAGCAGCTGCTCAACGATCAGCTCAAGCAAGTCCAGCAGAACAGTTTGCACAGTGAGTAGATTTTGGGGCATGTCTGAGTTGGGGCAGGACACGTTCCCTCACTGCAGTGTCCCCTGGAATTGTTTTCTGTGTGTTGCAAGATGCAGATGGGAAAATGTTGCTTTCTGTGACCTGAACTGTTTCCTGGAAGAAAATACTGACTTGACAATGTGTTTAAAACCAGGGGATTCCCTTCTCACCATCAAAAGAGCCTTGGAAGCCAAGGAACTGGCACGGCAGCAGCTCCGGGACCAGCTGGATGAGGTGGAGAAAGAAACCAGATCTAAACTGCAGGAAATTGATATTTTCAATAATCAGCTGAAGGTAACCCAGGACTCGTTAAGCCTTTCTGAATGCTCAGTTAATTATTTTCTAGCCTGATTATGGAAAAGAAAATGAACTGAAATGATTAAGAATGCCAGTTGTGGGAGCATTCTCAAATCTGTCTTTTGGGGGTTTAATTTTTATTTTATTTTTAAGAAAATGCTGGTCGGTTTTCAAGCTCAGGGTTTGAATCAATTTAATCTGCATAATCTCTTTAGGAGGAAATTTGAGCCCTGGTTCTGGATCTGTGATTGCAAATATGAAATTACCAATTTCTGTGCTTTTGCATCCAAGAAGTGCAGGACAAGGTCAGCAAATCTGCTGGAATCAGGAGTTCAAATTGAAATAATGAATAAAAGAGACTTGATTTTCTAGTGCCACACAGAATTGTTATCTGCTGTTTGTCTGCTCCTGCTTGTTCCTGAGTGTAGGTGTGTGTGGTTTGTGGTTTCATGCTCAGTCTTTGTTAAAACTGTGATTATTTTTTTTTTTAGTGAATTTTTGCACCAGGAATGCCAGCGTTCTGCAGAGAGAAGTTGGAAATTAGTCTTTAATTATAAATTTTTAATAGAATTCCTTTTTTCATAAAATATTCCAATGTACTTTATCTGCCAGTTCCACTGGTGGGTTCTCCTGAAAGCTGACCAAAAATACTCAATTTCCTGCAAGGTGTCAAAAATTGTGCTATGAGTATTGAGCAGGAAGATCACTGTGACAGAGACATTAATGGAGTTGTTTTGAAAGTTGATCAGCTGGGATTAAATCAAACAATTTAGGATGGAAGGTGGGGTTGAATTTAAGCAACAAATAGCTTGTTTAAATTAGAGTTATTAATAATGATAGGAAAAATTAAAAGTTGTAGCTCAGTTTTAAGATTAATTTGAAGATGACTCTCCCAGTTGTAGAGGGGAGGATGGAAGGGGAGAATCTCTGCAGAGTCAAACATAGAACAAACAAAACAGGCACAATTTATATTTAAAAGAAAATAGAATGGTTTAATCCTTGCTTAATTAATCCTTGAGGTTTAAACCTCACTTAATTTTTCCTTATATATGATTTTTTTATACATCTTAACATGGTGTGCTATTTGGGTATTGTTTTTTTAATGGAGTCCTTTAAAAGTGATTAATTGGACCAAAGGATACTAATTCTAAAATTAGTGCCAATATCTGGTTTGATCATAAATTACCTAAACATAAATGTGCAGTGGGGGTGAACAGTTTTAGTATTGTGACAGTAGCAAAAAAAACCAAACCCAAATCCAACCAACCAATCACCCAGAACTCAGTCTTTTAGATATTGAAGGGTTGAACTTCACAGATAACAAGCTAATGATAATTAAAAATTCCAGTTGCCCATTAAATGCAGATTTATCAGCATGTGCCAGGAGTCCAAGAATGCCTTGACTAAATGTAAATGATTTTGCAGTTGAACAGGAAAATTGGTTTCAGTCAATTGATCAATGCTGAGTTGTTGTGACACTTCTTTGGAAAGAGTAGAAAGTCTCCTGTGGCTTGAGGACTTTGTGGAACTCATGCCAGGAAGAGCAGATTTGGTGCTGGATGTGAGGATTTCTGCCTTGCTGCAGCTGCTTGGCTTTCTTGGAAGGGCTGAGTTTAGGAGGAGCAGCACAGGGTCCCAGAGCTGTCAGGGTGGGAAATGACCTTCAGGATCACCCAGCGCCACCCCAGCAGCACCCAAACCCTGTCCCCAAGGGCCACATCCAGACTCCTCTGGGACACTTCCACAGACAGGAACTGCAAACCTCCCTGGGCAGCTCATCCCAAGGCCTGACCACTCTGGCAGGGAAGTTTACTTTCTCATATCCAACCTGAGCCTCTGGTTCAATTAAGTCAATTCCTCCTGTCCTGTTCCTTGTTCCTGTCCCTGTTCCCTGCCAGCACAGCCCAACCCCCCCGGCTGTCCCCTCCTGGCAGGAGCTGTGCAGAGCCACAAGGTTCCCCTGAGCCTCCTTTGCTCCAGGCTCAGCCCTTTCCCAGCTCCCTCAGCAGCTCCTGGGGCTCAGCCCTTCCCAGCTCCGTTCCCTGCCCTGGACACCTCCAGCCCCAGTTGTACTGTGGAAACTGAGAGGTGGGAACTGAATTCAGAGAGGTGTTTCTTCTCCCTTTTGTAGTTTCTCAAGATGTGCAAGGCGTATTTTGGGAGGCCTCGAGGATTTTATTACTGCATTTAAATCCCTAAAAAGGCACATGGGGCTCAGCATGGAAGGGGTAGAGAAATCCCTTAGAAGCTGCTGAGTGCAGCGGTGATTTCATGGTTATTGTTCTTCATGGAATCATGGAATATCCTGAGTGGAATAAACCCACAGGACCATCCAGTCCCACCCTGGCCCTGCCCAGCCCCCCAACAATGCCAGCCTGGGCATCCCTGGCAGCGCTGTCCAAAGACTCCTGGAGCTCTGGCAGCCTCGGGGCCGTGCCCATTCCCTGGGCAGTGCCCAGCACTCAGATTTCATGCATCAGGCCAGTGCAAGCTTTCCTAGAATCCTGGGTTTGCTGGGATTTCTCCAGCCACAGAGTGGGAGTTCTCCAGCCACAGAGAACACATCTCTCTCTTAGGTGATCATATCACTCAAAAACAAGTGGTTTAGGAATTGCCTAATTCTCACATACAGTTACCTAAAAAATCAAAAACCTGTGACAACCTTTAGGGACCACCACTGGAAAAGTGACTTACATTGGAAGTAGGTAGAAATTGGTTGTGAATAATTGCTGAATTAATACCTTCTCCAAATAACAGAAGAACTTTTGGTTGAGTTCCGAGTACCTGGGTGGGTACAAACAGCAGCTCCTGTGGGGCCATTAATGTGATTTTCAGGCAGCTGGATAATGCTCAGAGTGAAATGTAACATTTTTCAAATTGTGTATCAACAATTCCACCACATCTGAGCTCTAAATGTGATAAAGGCTTCTTGTAAATTAAGGGAAAATAGGTCAAGATGGGAAAGATGGAAATCTTTCTTTTTAAAATACATTTTTATCAAACAAATAAATTACAAACTCTGGTTTTAATCAAGGTAATTTTAGCTTACTGGGCAGCTTTTTCACACCACAGCAGTTTACAGGATACACTGGATTTGTCTCCATGTTTTTATGTTCTGCAGTAAATGAATACTTTAAACAAGTGTTAAATTACATCATCTTTGCTGTGTGTCTTAATATCATGGGGGTGATTAGAGAGATAAATGAGATTTTTTTTTTCCGCTGGATCTTTTTGTCATCCCTCCAAAACAACTGATTTCAGTTCCTTCTGATGAGTCCTTCGGAGTTGGAAATATTAATAGAATTTGGTGCATTTCCAACAGCTTTCAGGCTTACAAAATGTAATCAATATTTCAACGCAGGTGATTTGAATTGTAGTATTGGATATCTTCAGGTAGAACCACTTGGTTTCAGGAGATTGTTGGTGCTTCGTTGGCAGAGAAATAGGCTGCTCAGGTATCCTTTGGAATGAGATTTGGGGCATTCATGAGATAAGATAATCTTTTGGACTGGGCTGTGTTTGGCTATGAAGTGACTGAGTTTGTTACAGGGTGGAAAGTTTGGCCACTTCTTTGTGTCTTATGGTTGAAGGAGTGAAACTTCCAGCACTTTAAAAAAATCTCAGCCTAGAAATCTAATAATTAATATTGATGCAGTTATCAATAAAATGGAACTAGTCACTTGTTTATTTTGGGATCATGGAATGGATTGGGTTGGGAGGGACCCTAAATCCCACCCAGTGCCACCCCTGCCATGGCAGGGACACCTCCCACTGTCCCAGGCTGCTCCAAGCCCCAATGTCCAGCCTGGCCTTGGACACTGCCAGGGATCCAGGGGCAGCCACAGCTGCTCTGGGCACCCTGGGCCAGGGCCTGCCCACCCTCCCAGGGAACAATTCCTCATTCCCAGTATCCCTGGATCTAAACTGACCCTGCAAGCTCAAGGCTCAATGTCACTCCTGTCTCCAGGGACCAAGCGTCCGTTTCCTATAACATGGAAGAATCCAGAGTTTCTTGCTGCTGTTCCTGCCCAAGAGAGCCCAAGGAATGAGTTCATCCATGTTTCCCACATCAATCCTTGGTTCTGAAATGCATTGGCTTTGCTGAGAAGTTTTTCCCTGTGCCTGGAACAAGCAGTGGAGGCCCAGGCAGGCCCAGCTGTGGCAGTGCTGTCCATGTGTGATCTGTGTGAATGGGGCCACTCCTGCTCCCAGTGCCTCTTTCCATCTGAGCATTTCTCTCTTCCAGGCAGTGGCAGTGGAAGAGGCAATGCTGCAGTGCCTGCCGCTCCTCCTGGGCTGCATCCTGCACTTCCACTTGATGCCTTTGAATATTTCCTAGTTTTTTTTCCGCTTAATGCACCTGTAACTTGCTGCAGTTTAGTGCTTCTCACAAAGTGCTAAAATGCTCTGTTCCCGGCACCTTTAGCCAAAACAAGGCTCTCTGAACACAGATCCAAGGACATATTCATTGCCTTGGGGCCTGAAAATATGGAAGCAACTGTGAGCTGGGGGAGCAGGGCTGGGGTGGTGAACATCATCACCTGAGGTGTGACTGGAGAATTAAGGGCCAATGTGCTAATGGACAGAACTTGTAAAAGGTGAAGGGCTCGTGACCCAGAGCCCATTTTGGGTGTAGTCCCTGAGGGAGACGTTCGTTTGCCCAAATGTACCTTGAAGGCCTCGAATAAATTTGTCTGCATTTTATACTCCTAATTTGTTTTGGCTTCTCTTTTAGGCTTCAACTCCTTCCCAAAGCTCTCCATGCCCTGCTCAGGCAGCACCCAGCTCTGTCTGAGTGAGGAGCCTCCTCCAGTTCTGTGCTTCGCTTTGCCTAGGCAGCTGAGTGGGCAGTGTTTCACTGAGTCAGTGTTTGCCAAGGGGTGCCAGCACCAAAGCAAAACCAAAGAGAAGAGTTTGCCATTAGATTTTTGTTTAATCCTTATGCCTACATGAGGAGTGTGCCTTGAATGGCACCTTGGGCAAGCTGCTGATGAGTTAGTTTTATATTTGCTTATCTGGAATACTAAGATTTTAAGTAAATTGCCTATTTTGGTCATGATTTTCAGAATTTTTAAAAAGCAAACACTTGGATGGGAAGTATCCCCACACATGACTGTCATTTGAGTTTCCAGGGAGAAGAGAGATGGCAACATCCTTCCTTTGCCCAGGATGGGGTAAAGGGAGGAATTTTCTGCCAAGGCCAAAGTTTTGGGAGCTGGGGAATGGGGCAGGAAAGGGTTGGTCTGGAAAAGCTTCAGGGAGCACAGAACTGCAGGGTCCTTTCCTCTGGGATCAAACACTCTGCTCATCTCAAGGGGCGAAGATCTGATGGAAACTTTTTATTGTAGTCCCTGAATATCCCAAGTCCTGTTGTCTTTCTGTCAAAAAGGCACAATTTGGGTTTAAACAACTCCATTTCTGCCATGAGGGTTTTTATAGCAAGTGACTTGTCTGTTTATAGTGAATATTGCTCTGCTCTATGAAATGCTTTAATTGCTACTCCATATTATGACTGTGGCTGTTGTAACATCTCAAAATTCTCCTTGTTGATCTGTTTGGGAATTAAGTGCTGAGGTAACAACTTCTCTGCTTTTAAGGTGTGACATTCCTTGTCCTGCATCCCAGGGATGAGGAAAGCCTCGGTGTGTCTTCAGAATTCCCACACAGGCGGCAGCCATGTACAGCTGGCAGCTGTGTCTGTAGGATGAGTGTAGGGCTGTGCTGAATCCAGCTGGGAAGGTTTCATTGCTGGGCTGTTGAAGTGTTGCTGGAGTTTTGTTCAGCTGGATTCCAGCAGAGCTGTGGGAGTTGCTGGTTCTTCCTCCCCACCCTCCCACTTGGCAAAGCAGTGGAGCATCTCTGCTGTGTGAGATGCCTGTCACATCTTTATTTCCTCCTGGCTGACCCAAAGATTATCTATATGGGATTTTTCATCTCCAGAAATGCTCCATCCAGTGCCAGGACTACAGACTGGGTTTGATTTTCTTAACACATAGTTCTGTCACAGAAAATCCCTTCACAGAGCACTGAATGCAGCACATCAGCTTGGCTGGGAGGGAATAATGTTCAAATGTCTATGGAAAACTTAAATAATTATTAAAATGTCTCTTTAGATCCTGACTTAGCTGAGCAGATGGATGAAATGACAAAACAAGCAAACAAAGGAACGTAATTCTTTGTCCCAGAGTTGGCACAGCATTTACTGATGCTGCTCCTTGTGCTCACAGCAGGAGCCCTTGCTGCAGGCACCCGTGGGGGCAGGGCTCAGCTGCCGCATTCCCACTTTTCCATCGGGCAGTGGAAGTGGAGAATATCCTGCATTTGGTGCTGAGATCCCTTAGGGACTGCCCCTGGATCCCTGGCAGTGTCCCAGGCTGGACATTGGGGCTTGGAGCAGCCTGGGACAGTGGGAGGTGTCCCTGCCATGGCAGGGGTGGAATGGATGATCCCTAAAATCCCTTCCACCCCCAAGTCTGGGATTGCCCCAGCTCAAGGGTGTCAGTCCCAACACTGCCAGTGCTCTTGAGTTTGTCCCATGCACTTGTCCCTGGGTTTGGTACAAATAAGGGTTCAGGAGGTCATGGGGAGGAGGTGGGGACTGCGGTTCCCCCTGCCCTTCACACTCTGGGGGATCATCAAACAAAGTGTTGCCCAAATTGAGATTATCCCTGGATTTCAGTGGGAAGTTAGCAGGGTTTGAATGCAAGCTTCCCTGAGAACTGATTCCCTCTTTAATGATGTTGAGCTCAGTTTTCACTGAATTTAAGATTGAGGAACATTAATGGAATGAGACTGAGCTGGGACAAGGAGCAGCTTCCCTTTGGAAGCTTTCATCCTCCTGTCCAGTGGGTTTGGATCATGTGATATTTGATTTTTTTTTTTGTCTTATGCGACTTTCTCATTCGGTTCAGTGCATGAAGATTTTTACATGAAAACCCCCTGTGGTTGGTTTGTAGATTGTGAATTTCTGAAAAAACTATCCAAATACTTTCAAGATTAACTGTTTCAATTTCTGCCTGTACCATATTTTCATTAAAAGATATAAATTTTTGGAAGTGAACTATTTTCAGTGAAAATACTCAGTGGTCAGAGGTAAAGTTTTCCTATTTTTTTCTTGTAATGCTGAGAAGTTCCGATGAAAATTCCAGGTTATGCAAAGAGATTCAAGATAAAAGTTGAATTTGTATTAATAGATGTTAATGCAGAAAACAAATCTTGAGGAAAATACTATGGTTTTATTATTATTCTTCTTTATAGTTTTGTTTTTTCAGGGAATGTCCTTCCAGTTAATTAAAGAAAAACTGACTTGTATATGAATGAATACTCTCTGTAACATTGTTCATTTCAAAGATATTCCTTAAGAATTTTGGTCTCCTGAGTACAAACCAATCCTGAAGGTTCCTTAGTAAATCAGCATTAGCTGGAAAATGAAACTGATTAAGTGTTGCTGTTGTGAGATTTTTGTATGGAATTTAATAAATGACTTCCACAAACAAACAACTTAAAACATAAATGACATTACAGATTAAGCTTTGTCCATTTTTTTAGGGCCACATTTAAAGCTTTTCTGGTTTCTTAACCCTTTAATGTCTCAGTTAAATGAGTAAAAATAGTAAAACAGTAAGTGGTTTATAGACCTTGGAGATGAACCTTAAATATCTGCATTTGGCAGGAATGTGAGTTTGGACAGGTAGTGTTCCCTCACAGTGAACTCCTTGGGGCTGTTATTCTGATGAACAGACTGGGTGTTTACACCTATTTTCCTTTTCTTCATCCAGGAGCTGAGAGAAATCCATAACAAACAGCAGCTGCAGAAGCAGAAGAGCTTGGAAGCTGAGAGGTTGAAACAGAAGGAACAAGAGAGGAAGACAGTGGAGCTGGAAAAGCAAAAAGAAGCTCAGAGGTACCAAACTCCTTCAGCTGAGCCCTATATATATAACACCTCCCCGACAGCTCTCGGAAAATATTCAAAACTTCAGGGATGCAGATGAGATTTGTGTCCTCTAGTGCCACCCTCAATGCTTGGGGAGTGGATTGGTTGGACAGCAGGAGCAATTTCTCCATGGAAAGGGCGCTCAGGCCTTGGCAGGGCTGCCCAGGGAGCTTTGCAGTGCCCATCCCTGCAGGTGTCCCAGCAAGGCCTGGCCGTGGCACTCAGTGCTCTGGGCTGGGGACAAGGTGGGCATGGGGCACAGCTTGGGCTCCATGGGCTGGGAGGGCTTTTCCAGCCTCAGGGATCCTGGGATTCCATCTCACAGCATTTTTGGTCAGGAATTGATGTTGTCCTTGGCCGTAGTCTGGTTTTTGTAGCACACTGGGTGTGTGATGAGCAGCTGCTGCTCCTGCACGTGTCCCTAATTCTGAAGGAATTCCTGGGGTGGAATAGACCATGGCATCAACTGGAGCACACTGGGCATCCTTTAGATCTTCAGAGTTACCTTTACTGCGGCAAATTGTTTCTAGCCGAGAATATTTATTCATTTCTTGTTGTCTTATCCTCTCTTGGAGGGGAAAGACTTGCTAGCTCTGGTGGCTGGAATGGGAAATAGTCCCAATAATTCCCTGGAGTACTCTGTAAAACTTGCAAATGCTTCTCCTCCTTGCCCCTCAGCAGCAGGGTAAGGATGGCCACATGTTCTGATTCCTGCTTTTTCCTTTCTGATTTTACTATTTGGAGTATTATTACCCCGGGATGTTTGTGGCTTTGGGTTGGAATGAGATGATCTTTAAGGTCCCTTCCAACCCAAACCATTGCACAAGTCTGTGCTTTTTGGGAATCATTGTGTCAGGAGGTGCTGGCGAGTGCTTGATAACTCCCCAAAATAAAATCAGGGCATGGAAAAGCCCTAAAGAGGACGTTTGGTACCGGGGATCACCCAGGAGCTTTGGTGGCTTTGGTTTGAGTGGCTCTGACCCCAACTGTCCCACAGGCGGATCCAGGAACGGGACAAGCCGCGCCTGGAGCGGGGACAGCCCGAGGAGGAACAGCAGTGGCAAAAAAAAATCCAGGAAGATGACAAGCAAAAAAGGGAAGAAGTAGCCAAGAAGAAGGAGGGTGAGGATAAGGGGAAAGCAGAGATGCAGGAGAAGCTGAGTAAACTCTTCCAGCCCCACCAGGAGCCCAACAAGCCTGCCCAGGCTCCGTGGTCCAACGCAGGTAGGGTCCCACAGCAGG
The DNA here is from genome assembly GCA_036630365.1 of Acanthiza pusilla. Taxonomy (NCBI): domain Eukaryota; kingdom Metazoa; phylum Chordata; class Aves; order Passeriformes; family Acanthizidae; genus Acanthiza; species Acanthiza pusilla. The sequence continues at coordinate 6,377,746 of JAXCHO010000111.1, read as the reverse complement.
GAATGCTCTGGGACAGCTCCCTGCTCTTTTCTCTGCCCATTTCACACAGAGCCAGGGGGTGTTCAGGGTTGGGTTGTGAGTGTTAATAAAGTAAATAATGCATGGACTGTGCTCTAGACTCCAAAAATGGTTTTTAGGCATCACTGCTCTTCCCACAAGGCTGGTGTTCAGCAGAGGGGAGAGCACAGTTCTGAGTCTCCAGGGCCAGGGGAGGAGGGAATCTCAGCTGGAAGGGGCTGGATGCCAGATGTCAAAAATTATTCCTGTAGTTTTTATTTTGGGACATATGCCTTGGGATTGTACAGAGTAGGAACAGTATGTTGTTTAGTCACCCTTTTTCTTTTCTTGCCTTCCTCTGTTCCCTGGACAAATTACCTGAAATGTAAAGATTTAATCCCCATTTTTCTGCTCTCCACACAGTCACTTTCAGCTGAGAGCTTTTTCTGGACATCATATCCTGATTTTTGCCTGTGTTGGGAATCCTGCTCCTTCTTTAGTGGCTTGGATACACTGAGAGCTGTTTGGGAATGTAATACAGTTTATATATTTGTCCAAAGGATTGCATCACTTTTAGGACTAAATCCTGCCCAGAGAGGCTGTGGACTCCCAGTCCCTGGCAGTGCCCAAGGCCAGGCTGGGCTTGGAGTGGCCTGGGACAGTGGAAGGTGTCCCCATGGCAGGGCTGGAATGGGATTGGCATTAAGCTCCCTCCCAACCCAAACCATTCTGGGGTTCTGTGATTTTCCCTGTTGTTTAGAGGAGAAAATAATAAGAAATCTTTATTTAAATAATTAATTTTCCTATTTCCCTTTGTGTGAAAAAGGGATAAGGTACTTCCTGCAGACCCTGCCAGGTTTGGTGATTCTTGTCTCCACTTTCACCCCATTTTTCAAGTATTTAAAAATAAGGTGGTTTGATTTCTTTTCTCTGTATCTGTGTGTTTGTTTCCTTTGCTCAGAAAAAGCTCCTCTAACCATTTCTGCTCAGGAGGATGTAAAAATAGTGTATTATAGAGCTCTGTATCATTTTGAATCCAGAAGCCACGATGAGATCACCATCCAGCCTGGAGACATCGTCATGGTAAGCAGGGATTGGGATATTCCTTGAGAAAATTCCTGCAGCTTCTGCCATGTGTGATTTAAATTTTATATGGCAAGGAAGGAAACTTTAAATCCAAAAAATTGGTATGTTGATACAGATTAATTCCCAATTTTTCAGGGGTATGGTCACTGTGGTGTGTCAAACTCTGAAGCAATATTTGCTTTTATCTCTCTAAGTTATAGTTCTGTGGTTAATGGCTACAGGGATTAAGTGGATATTAATATTAATGAATCATTAATATGTTCTTAACATACAGAATGAAAATTCCTTAGGGAATTTTTAAATATTGTTCACTGGAGGAAGTGTATTCCCAACAGTATTCTACCCAACAGAATTTTAAGAGCTTTTACATTTTAAGAGCTTTTACATTTTAACTCGGTTTAGTAGCAGTGGATTTGGGGAAAAGTACACTTTGTAGATTCCCTTAAATTGTAATGATTAATATTTTTAAAACCCTGACCTGGGAAATTGAACATTTTGGGGTTGGTTTGGGGTTTTATTGGTTGGGTGTTTGTGACACTGAAATTCGTTTGTGGAAAATCCAAGGTGAATCTTGGCTTGGGGTCACTGCTGAGGACTCTGAGTCAGGATACAACAGGTTGTAAAGCTGGAGCAGGAGATGGTGTTGGGCAGGCAGTTGGGAGAGGGGAGAGGAGGCATGGGGGTGCTGGGAAGTGCTGGGGTGCCTTGTTTTCCTGGGAAATAGAGGGGGGCCTGGGCTTGCAGGACATCTTCCCTGGGCAAGAGTGATTGCTCTTGGGTGGGCTTGCAGGGAAAAGAACAATTTTCCCCTAAATATGTGATTTTAAGGAGCACTGAAATAATTTTTAAATAGAGATTTACAGGAAAAATAACATTTTCCCCAAAATATTTAATTCTAAGGAGTACTGCGCATATTTAAATAGAGATTTGCAGGGAAAGTAACATTTTTTCCCAAAATATGCAATTCTAAAGAGCACTGAAATACTTTTTCAAGAGAAATAAGATTTTCCCCCAAAATATGTGATTCTAAGGAGCACTTCACATATTTTAATAGAGACTTTGAGACCATCTGGGTCTTTCTATATGTTTCTTTCGGACTTGACATTAACCTGCTCTACCCCAACAGGGTAACCCCTCCCAACTGTCTTTACTGAAGTTCTTTTTGACCAAAATGGCCCTGATTTCTGGGGGATGTCCCTCCTGCCCTGCAGGAATTTCAGTGGGCTGCTCTAGGGGTCAGTGCTGACTGTGTTTAACTGTGCCTTGCTTTGCATCATTGCTTCGCTCTGGAGGTTAAAAGGGAATGGGTAAGTGCCAGGGAGGCTCTGCTGTGTCTCCATCCCCATCAGACTTTGTTCCCCCAGGGGCAAATTAACAAACCCCAGCTCGTTATCAAAAGTAATTCAAACTCCTGGACCAAGGTTTACTTTTGATGCTGCCCTTGCCTCCTCCCTCAGCCCTCTCGTGTTTGTCCTGTGGTTCCAAAGGTCCAGCGGGTGCCTTTCCTTGGAAAACACCAATTTGCAAGCTCAGTGTTAAGGTGAGGCTGACTGGTGACACCAATGCAGCTGCAGTGGAGCTGAGCTCCGCCTGGGAGCTTCCTGTGCCACCAAATCAGATCAGTGTCCTGACACTCATGGGGCACTGCCACACTGGAACCCAAATTCTGACCTGCTTGTGACCCTGGCAGCCCTGCCATGCAGCGGGGCAGGAGATGCCACCCAGAGCACAGGGCTGGATCCAACCCTGGGCTGGATCCTAGCCCCAGGCTGGAATTCTGGCTGGAATCCTGACTGGAATCCTGACTGGAATCCAGGCTGGAGTCCTGGCTGGAATTCTGGCTGGAATTCTGGCTGGAATCCTGACTGGAATTCTGGCTGGAATCCTGACTGGAATCCTGACTGGAATCCAGGCTGGAGTCCTGGCTGGAGTCCTGGCTGGAATTCTGGCTGGAATTCTGGCTGGAATCCTGACTGGAATCCTGACTGGAATCCAGGCTGGAGTCCAGGCTGGAGTCCTGGCTGGAATTCTGGCTGGAATTCTGGCTGGAGTTCTGGCTGGAGTTCTGGCTGGAGTTCTGGCTGGAGTTCTGGCTGGAGTCCTGACTGGAATTCTGGCTGGAATTCTGGCTGGAATTCTGGCTGGAATCCTGACTGGAATCCTGACTGGAATTCTGGCTGGAATTCTGGCTGCAGTTCTGGCTGGAGTTCTGGCTGGAGTCGTGGCTGGAGTCCTGACTGGAATTCTGGCTGGAATTCTGGCTGGAGTCCTGACTGGAATTCTGGCTGGAATCCTGGCTAGAGTCCTGGCTGGAGTCCTGACTGGAATCCAGGCTGGAGTCCTGACTGGAATCCTGGCTGGAATCCTGACTGGAGTCCTGGCTGGAGTCCTGGCTGGAATCCTGGCTGGAGTCCTGGCTGGAGTTCTGGCTGGAGTCCTGGCTGGAATCCTGGCTGGAATCCTGACTGGAGTCCTGGCTGGAATCCTGGCTGGAGTCCTGGCTGGAATTCTGGCTGGAGTTCTGGCTGGAGTCCTGGCTGGAGTCCTGGCTGGAATCCTGACTGGAGTGCTGGCTGGAGTTCTGGCTGGAATTCTGGCTAGAGTCCTGGCTGGAGTCCTGGCTGGAATTGGGACTGCAGAGCTCATTCTGTCACGTGGAGCTGGGCTTTAACAGAGCTTGGCAATGACCTTTCCAAGAGTATCAACACTTCCAAGTGGGCACAGACCCTGAGCCTGTCTGGGGGCAGTCAGGGAGGAGGGTGGGGATTTATTCAGGAAGGAAAAGGCTTTGCCATTCTGGGGGGCTTTGCTCTGCCTGACTTCTGGGAAGAGCCTGTGGCACCACTGGATCTAGTGCCATGGATTACAGAATTACTCTATTTTTAAAATTTCCCCACTTTTTAATTATCTTGTCCTTCCAATGTACTTTGAATTTCTTCCACTGTAAGTTTAGATTGATTTTAATTTAGCCCAACCAAGCTTTTTTGTGGGAACAGATATTCCATGAAAAATCTACAACAAATTCTAATGACAGTTTCTCATCAGTTTTCTTAGTTATTGATTGTTGGAGTTGGAATAAATCTTCTTTATGTGATCCACAGAACTAAGGAGTTGTCAGCTGTGGCTTTAAAAAATGGTTGAATAAATAAAAAATAACCTACACACACACTGTAATTCACTATTCAGGTGTACATTTAAAGCTTGGTTGTATTTTGGAAAAAAATAATCTGGAGCTGTTGTTGGGACTTGTGGATGGGTGGGTGTAAAAATATGGGGAAATTGGAACAAATTAACTTAAAAAAGATTCAAAGGAATCTATTTAAAATTCCAGTATTATACTGCAAAACCAGATGTGACTTGTATTTTATATAAAGAAGAAACCAGAGCTGATCTGAATGGGGAAGTTTAAATTATCCTTCAAAGTGACTTTTCATTAGTATACATAGAGAACTTAAATGGGTTGAATAAGCAGAAATCTGAGTATACTCACAGGCAGTTTGAGAATTATTGTCGCTTAAAACCATCTCATGAAGAGACACTAATGGGATGGGTCTAAAACCCTTTGGTTTTTTCCTTATGCCTGAAAGACCCCAGTGGTTTCTGTGTGCCTGTGCTTCACCCCGAAGATGCTCTTTTTAGAGCATCCCCACAACCCACATTTGCCTCGTGGGTGCTGTTTGTTTGTTCTGTGTGGCCATTCCTGTTCCTGCCCCAGCTGTGCCGCTGGGTGACCCTGATCAGCGTTGGGATGGTTCAGCCTCGGCTGCTAGAATCCATTTTTCCCAGATCCACCCTCAGCTGTGCCCTTCCCTCTCCCACCCTGCTGCTTTCCCAGCCCTGCTGCAGTGGAAATTTTGCTCTGCACTGCAGAGTGCAGAGAAACCTCCCCCATGGAACCGGTGAAGCACAAAGTGCCTTTATTGCTGGGATTGCCTTGGGCTCGCAGGGACTGAGAGAGGAGGACCCAGAAAATGCAGGAATAATGGATTGGTTTGCACCAAAAGAGGGGATGGGATGCAAATTCCAGTGGGAATGGCCCGAGGCAAAGGAATTGTCAGCAGCTCCTCTGAGGAGTTCAGGGACAGGGATCCATCCGCACTCTGGGCTGAGCCCCAGCCTGGGCAGCAGGAAAGGATTGGGATTGTGCCCTGAGCTCAGGTGAGACCTCACCTGCAGAGCTGCCCCAGCCCTGGGCCCAGCACAGGGAGGAGCTGGAGCTGCTGGAGAGAGTCCATGGAGGCAGCAGGATGAGCAGAGGATGGAGAGCTGTGCTGGGAGGAAAGGCTGCGAGAGTTGGGATTGTTCAGCCTGGAGAGGAGAAGCTTTGGGCTGAGCTCAGGGTGGCCTTGCAGGGCCTGAAGGAGCCCCAGGAACCATGGAGAGAGACAATTTGCAAGGGCTGCAGGGGCAGGAGGCAGGGAATGGTTGCCAGTGGCAGAGGGCAGGGCTGGATGGGATGTTGGGAATGAGGAGTTGTTCCCTGGGAGGGTGGGCAGGCCCTGGCCCAGGGTGCCCAGAGCAGCTGTGGCTGCCCCTGGATCCCTGGCAGTGTCCAAGGCCAGGCTGGACACTGGGGCTTGGAGCAGCCTGGGACAGTGGGAGGTGTCCCTGCCATGGCAGGGGTGGCACTGCATGGGCTTTAAGGGCCCCTCCAACCCCAGACATTCCATGATTTTAGCTTGGGAGAAAAAAAAAACAAAAAAACCCCAATTGTCAAGCCCTCTTGCATTGCAAACAGTTAATTACTGTGGAGGAGATGGGTTGTTTTCAGTAAAATTTCCATTTGCAGGATGTGTTCCTTGACTCTCTAACTTCCTGTGTCTGCAGGTGGATGAAAGCCAGACTGGAGAGCCAGGGTGGCTCGGTGGAGAACTGAAGGGCAAAACTGGATGGTTCCCTGCAAACTACGCCGAGAAAATTCCCGACAGTGAAGTTCCAGCCTCTGCCAAGCCAGCGGCCGAGCCCTCTGCAGCTCCCAAAGTGTCCGTGCAGGAAACCTCCGCCCCCCTGGGAGCCCCTGCCCCTCCTGAGGCTTCTGCAACCTCCAACAACTGGGCAGACTTCAGCTCCACGTAGGTTTGGCTGCTGCTGAGCACTTCAGGCTGTGGGGTCCTTGGGAACTGGCAGTGAGCACAGGAGCCAAAGTGAAAATACCTTCTCCAAAGTGAAAGATGTTTTCTGTAGGAATCAGTTAGAATTGCAGCCCTGTGGGACTTGAGGCTGCTCCCATCAAACCTGCCTGGGCACAGCATGAGCAGGAGACATCCCTGCGTGGGGATGTGGGCATGGGGAAATCCCGAGGTGTTCACTTCTCTGGGACTCACAGAATCCCAGCCTGATTGGGATGGAGGAACCTCAAAGCCCATCCAGTGCCACCCCTGCCATGGCAGGGACACCTGCCACTGTCCCAGGCTGCTCCAAGCCCCAGTGTCCAGCCTGGCCTTGGACACTGCCAGGGATCCAGGGGCAGCCACAGCTGCTCTGGGCACCCTGGGCCAGGGCCTGCCCACCCTCCCAGGGAACAATTCCTAATTCCCAGTATCTCACCTAAATTTCCCCTCTTTAGTGTGAACCCATTCCCCCTTGCCCTGCCACTCCAGTTCCTAATGAACAATCCCTCTCCAGCTCTCTTGGAGCCCCTTCAGGTATTGGAACCTCTTTCATCCCTTTCTCCTACAGTAGTTGACACCAAGCCTTATTGAATGCTTCCAAATTGCTTAGGCAAAGTATGCTAATGGCAGAGATAACATAAGGAGGTGATTTAATTCCTCATCACAGCATTAATAAGAGTGATAGAATTTGAAAACATGCCCCTCACTGGATGGCTTAACTCAATGTTCTGGGCAGTTTCAGTAATTCCTTATCCCTTGACCATGGAATCCATGTTTAAAAATTGGTATCTCGATAGGAGGCTGTGGGCCAGGGTGCCCAGAGCAGCTGTGGCTGCCCCTGGATCCCTGGCAGTGTCCAAGGCCAGGCTGGACATTGGGGCTTGGAGCAGCCTGGGGCAATGGGAGGTGTCCCTGCCATGGCAGGGGTGGCACTGGATGGGATTTAACATTCTGGGATTCTGTGTCTAAAGGGATGTGAGAGGTCAGTGATGTGCAGGCTGGAAGATTTCAAACCAGTTTTGGTAAAACAATTATTTATTTCTCTTTCCACTGCATATAATGCAGCCTGCACTGCTTGAACTTCTGTTTTCTGGGGAGCAGCTAAGAAATGAAATAAAAATCTGCCCTCCTGTGGCAAGAACAAGCAGCTGAGCTTGGGGGTTGCCTTTGAAGATGAAGTTGTGGCTAACCACTGTTCGATGGCGCTGCTGCTCCTGGAGTCACGCCACTTGTGAATACTCATTGAAAAGAAATCATTGGAGAATGTAGGAAGTTTTGTTAGGCATGACTTTTTTCCTCAGTTAAAAACAGTCTGAGTTACATCATTGTTTTCTTTTTCTTTTTTTCCCAGCTGGCCAGCAAACAGCAGTGAGAAGCCAGAGAGTGATAACTGGGATGCCTGGGCAGCTCAGCCATCCCTGACGGTGCCCAGCGCGGGGCAGCTCCGGCAGCGCTCGGCCTTCACTCCTGCCACTGTCACAGGCTCATCTCCCTCCCCTGTCCTGGGCCAGGTGAGCTCCTGGGCTCCCCCAAATCTTCTGAGCCAGCACAAAGGCTTGGGGAGCACAGTGTGAACCTTTTCATTTTCAGTAAAATTCCCTCTGTGTTAAAACACTCACCTGAGATGGGTGAGCTCTTCCAGGAGGGTGACAGGGAGGGTCCCACCTGCAGAGCTGCCTCCAGCACAGGGAGGAGCTGGAGCTGCTGGAGAGAGTCCATGGAGGCAGCAGGATGAGCAGAGGATGGAGAGCTGTGCTGGGAGGAAAGGCTGTGAGAGTTGGGATTGTTCAGCCTGGAGAGGAGAAGCTTTGGGCTGAGCTCAGGGTGGCCTTGCAGGGCCTGAAGGAGCCCCAGGAACCATGGAGAGAGACAATTTGCAAGGGCTGCAGGGACAGGAGGCAGGGAATGGCTGCAAACTGAAAAAGGATAGACTTAGAGCGGCTATAAGGAAGACATTTCTTGGGATGAGGGTGGGCAGGCCCTGGGCCAGGGTGCCCAGAGAAGCTGTGGCTGCCCCTGGATCCCTGGCAGTGTCCAAGGCCAGGCTGGACATTGGGGCTTGGAGCAGCCTGGGACAGTGGGAGGTGTCCCTGCATGGCAGGGGTGGCACTGGGTGGGATTTAGGATCCTTTCCAACCCAGGCCATTCTATGGATCTGTGATTCACTGGCAACATCTGGAGCAGGATTTAACACGAAGCAGTTTCCCTTTTGCTGTTCTGGGATGGCTGTTTTAGATTTTGGTGGTCCAGTTTTGTGTCACTTCCTTGGGGCTTTCTTGACTCCCTTGACAACCTTCCCTCCCAATTGGAACAGCAGTGGCAAAGCTTCACAGCTGAATTCTGTTCAGGCACTTCCTTTCCCTCAATGGAACAACAAACCCTTCTTGGGAGCTCATGTGTTCTGGAAAATGCTGAATATCTACCTCAGAGCAAAAAGAAATTGGAATGTGCCATGAATGATGTGCAGCAAAGCATCATTTTCCAGAAAATGGACTTTAAGTCCTGCCAAAGCAGCTTTACAGGAGTTTATTACATGTATATCTCAATTGTAAAAGTAATTAATTTAATCTTGATGATGTATTAACAGACAGAAATGCAAGAGGACTGTAAAGATTTCTGGAATTACTTTGGAGGTTTAATTGATGCTTTAGTTGAGAGAGAGTCTGTATTTGTTGCTGTCTAAGCAGCCTAAGAATATCATTCCTGAAGCAGCTTTTTGATGAAAGGTGGAGCATGACTGACCTCTCTCTGTCCCTTTCTTCGAAGGGTGAAAAAGTGGAGGGGCTTCAAGCACAGGCTCTGTATCCTTGGAGAGCAAAAAAGGACAACCACCTGAACTTCAACAAGAACGATGTGATCACAGTGCTGGAGCAGCAGGACATGTGGTGGTTTGGGGAGGTGCAGGGCCAGAAGGGCTGGTTTCCCAAATCCTATGTGAAGCTCATTTCAGGCCCCATTAGGAAGTCAACGAGGTATTGTGTTTGCTTTTCCTGTGCTTTGCTCTGTACTGGGATGGAGAAGGAAATAGGAAAGGCTGCACACTTGAATGTCAAAGTTCTACCCTTTAAAAGTGCCCTTTTAAATTTATCTGGAGGCTTTTGACTTCCAACCCTGAAAATCTGTGTCAGCAATAAGAAAACTGACCTCAGTTCTCCTTGGGTCTTGCATCTCCAACAAAAGATTAATTAACCTTCTTAATTTTATGTGGCTTGCAACTGAAAAATGAGTGTATTGGATTTTATGAAGTGCAGCTGTGTAAGTCAGAGCTTCTCTCTGCCCAAAATTAAAAGGTACTCCTCGAATCTAAATCACTTCTCTTTATTCTTGGAGGATTAAACATTTAAAATCTCATTCTGTGTAATGTGAAGACATGTTCCTATTAACAATGGGAATACAAATGAGAATGATTTTAGATCCTTTTTTTATCTTAGGAAAAAGAGGAGATGCAGAAAATTCTGTATTTAAGGCAGTTGCTTAAATGTAACCATGACAGGCCGCTGGACATAAAAGCTTTATTTTGCACATTTACTGTTTCTTCTTTTAAAACAGGGAGTTGATTCTGGTGCATGTGCGTTTTTGAGTTTGAAATATAATAATAATTTTTCTGAAGAGATTTAATTTCTTACATAACCATTATTTTCTTCTAAAGCATGGATTCTGGTTCCTCAGAAAGCCCTGCTAGTCTGAAAAGAGTAGCGTCCCCAGCAGCCAAGGCAACGATGTCAGGGGAAGGTGAGTCCTGGATGGCACTGGGAGCATCTCACTCTGGCATTAAACACAAGAACTCTGCTTAGTACCAAAATCACATTTTGGTGTTCAAGTGGTGTGAAAATCCAAGTGCAAATCAATTTGCCTCTGGAATAATTTCGAATTATTATTAATATTAGTATTGTAACAATTGATGTATGTTGTGTATATAGAAGGAATAATTTCACATATCAGAAAAGATATGAAGATACCTTTTGTAGCTTGTACTTTTTCAATATTGGACATTTTTTACTGGTATTTTGATAAGAATTTCTGATCTGGAATGGGTTTTTCCAGAGGGCCTGATAAGCACATCTGTCCATGTCTCCACCATGTCAGGATAAATGTCTCAATGTCCCCCAAAGCTCATTCCCAGTGTTTCGTTAAAGCTCTTAATTAAGGTGCTGACAGTCAGTTATAGAATATTGGGATCCTTATGGTCAGCTCCTTTTTAAAGGTGGAGCCTGGGGCACAGACACAGAATTATCAGATCATTTTCAGGCCTCTGAAGGGTTTTAAAAGAGCAATTCCTGGCTGTTGCCACCCTTCAGCTGGAGGGGAGCATTGCCACGTGAGCTGCCTTAACTCTTACTCCCCTGCAGTGCCGAGTCAGCTAAAGGTTAATTAAATCACAGCAGAGGAAATAAATTAATTTAAATTCAGGTTACAGGCAAACATTTGGGGATCATCTGTACAGCACACCTGAAGTTTATAACAGCAATTCTAGGGGCAGTTTTAGGTACATTTATATTTAATTTGCCTCTGGCATGAGCGCTACAGGAACTAGAAGGAGGCAAAGAAAAGGGAGATAATCAGTTATTTCGAAGTACAGCTGCTCTTGCTCAGCAAATATTCCATAGAATCCCAGTTTGGGATTGGTTTGGGTTGGAAGGGACCTTAAAGATCACCTTGTTCTGGTTTTCCTCATATTTGGAGGAAAGGACTTGTGGACGTGCAGAGTCTTGTCACAGGTGGGATATCTCAGGTTTTATGTTTGTATTAAAAGGAAATGCAAGGTTTGTTTAAATACTTCCAAAAAGCTGTGTTTGTGAAAAATAATAAAGCAGGGATTTAGCATCTTCTGATGAGAGGATTTAAGAAGAACTCAAGTGTAGAGGGTGATTTTTAAGCTGTGGGGACTTTCCATCCCAAACTGACAATTCCAGTCATCAGCACAAACCAGAAACCACTGGGAAACATTCTAATTAGAAATGAATGATTTCTGTACATTTGAATTATAACAGCAAATTCTGTGCAAAACCCCCAAGGCAGCCTTTTGATAGATCCTATTCAGTCCTGATAGATCCAATTTCATGCATTAAATATTGAGATTTATGAGTAATAAATGATAAACTTGTCTCCTGTCAAGCCTGTGAATAGATGACATGATACTAATTAGTTTTTCAGGGGCTCACTGAGGGTTCCTCAGGATTTTGCCATGTCCTGTGTGTATTTCCCTTTTGCAGAGTACATTGCCATGTACACCTACGAGAGCTCGGAGCAGGGGGACCTCACTTTCCAACAAGGTGACCTGATCCTGGTGACAAAGAAAGATGGTGACTGGTGGACGGGCACGCTGGGTGATAAATCAGGAGTTTTCCCATCTAATTATGTGAGACTCAAAGATTCTGAGGTAGAGAAATGTTTTCTTCGGGGTTGTAGTGGTAGCTGCAAGGCAGGGCATCATAAGGGAAATAAAAATCCATTGCAGTTTTACTGACTGGGAGATTGGAAAGGAAAAACAATGACAATAACAACAATAATAGTTGCATTTTACAGCATAACATCGTAAATAACTTTGGGGATCATATATTAAAATAGTGCCTACATTAATAGTCACCTTGGCAGTTTTGTAGACCCTGATCAGAACAGCCATGACTATTTTATTCTCCTTGTAAGTTTTTAATGACCGAGCTGTGTCTTACTGCCATTATTTAAAAAAACCCCAAAAATCTAGAGAGTGACATTACAGTCTATGATATTTTTTCCTATTGACATTTTCTTGCAGTCAAGGAGAGCAAATTTTGCATCAAAACGTTGCTAACAGCTGTGTTTATTTGACAGTTTTTGTCTGAATAGTAGAGGTTCTGTTTCATTTCTTTTTATCCTGAAATAATTCCATAGAATTCCATAGAACACATACTTTTTTCTCTTTTTTTTAACATTCTAAAGAGAGATGTTTTCTCATTGATACTGTCTGAAAGGATAATTTACCTACTAGTAGGAATTAGTTTAGAGTCAGAGTTGGGTACAGTCCTGATCTCTTGATGAGAAGGATTCTGGTTTATATCTCTGGAGTAACGGGGAATTAAAGGTAAATAAATAAAAATCAGTGGATTTTTGTGAATCTGGATGGTAAAGCTTTGTGCACAAGAACTCAGTGAAAGACTCTGCAACACAGAGCCTGAGCAGTCACTCCTTAAAGCCATTTCTGCTGCTGGAAAAGCCTAAGGATATATATAAAACCTGCAGTGAAATCTATGCCTCTAGGAAACCTTTCAAGAGGAAATTTCTGGAGCGTTGAGAAATTCCAGCAACATCCTCTGGGACAGGATTAAAAAGCTGTGGTTAGTGATGTTCAGTATTTCAGTCCTTGGGAGAGATGGGATTGGGACACTGCTGGCAAATCCTTGTGGAGAGCTCTGGGGTTTGATTCTGAGCCCCACTTTTCCCAGAGAGCTCAGTTTGCTGTTTCTCTGCCCTCAGCTTGTCTGGGGCTGCACCAGCTCATTGCAGCTCACCCAAAAGTGCTCCAGGTGCCCTTTTTGCTGGTGAAAATCCCACCTTCAGCTGCAATCTCGGTGAGAGAGGGAGGGAAAAGCACAGAGCTGGTGCAGCCCTTTGTCCCTGGGTGTTGTTTTCACCCCGGGGTTCCTGTGCCTGCAGGACACAGATCTGGCTCCGATGGGGTCACTGGGGTTTTCTCCCCAGCCTATGCCCAGAGCCAGTTTTTGCAAAGGGTTTCAGGTTCCTGTGCCCGCAGGACACAGATCTGGCTCTGATGGGGTTTTTTCTCTCCAGCCTGTGCCCAGAGCTAGCTTTGCAGAGGGTTTTGGGTTCCTGTGCTGGCAGGACACAGATCTGGCTCCGATGGGGTCACTGGGGTTTTTTCTCTCCAGCCTGTGCCCAGAGCCAGTTTTTGCAAAGGGTTTCACAGTCCTGCCTGTGTGGTCACTCAGATGTGCTGCTGTGCTTGGACAGCTGCCTGGGGGTGGAAAATGTTCTGGAAAGAGAAAAGATTTCATGTGTTCTGCTCTGTTGACAGGCCCAAAGAAAAACAGAGGTGATCTTTCAGCGGCAAGGGCAGAGTGTTTAGAAATGACTCAAAATCTCAATGGTTTCTACAGCAGAAGAATTTTTAAAATTTGTTCTTCTGTCCCAGGCTGTGCCCATTCACCTCAGGGTGCTAAAATAAACCATTCACTGTTCCCTCAAGCTTCAGCTTATTAAAAAGGTGTGAAAGTCTTTGTTCTTCAAAGGAACAATGCCATCAGTCCGTGGTCCATTCTCAGGGTTTTCCTCAGCAGGAGGATGGATACAGGGCTTTATTCTGGACATTGGTGATAATTCCCTCTGTGGGGATGGAGCTCATGGGGGGCTTGGAAACACAACCATTCCAACACCTCTGGCATAAAACTTTGCATAGAGGTTCAGAAAATAATCCCTGAATGGATCAAGTCAAGTTGTGAAGGGTCTTTCTGTACAACACAATTGGCCAGTCCTTGCTGGGGTTTGTTGAACTGACAAAGCAAGTTCTGCTCTGCTGGTTCCAGAGACTTCCTCCCTTGTCACCAAATCCCCTCAGATGTTTAGGGAGAGTCTCAGGTGTGCAGGGAGGAGGCAGAACAGGCTCTGTCCTTGCTGCTGTCTTTTCTCTCAGCAGAAGGAATAGGAAATACTTCCCCACCTACTGAGTGGACCAGAAATTGGGGCCATCCTAAATGCATTATTGAAATATAAATGTATTTAGTTATTTATTGAAGTGCTGTAGGACTTCTCCAAGTGTTTCTTCTTTCTCACTGAGGATTCAGAGCATCCTCAAACACAATTCAGACTCAGTCTGGTCAAGGTGGTTTTGAAGCTTCTATTTTAAAATCATCTCTCAGTGTTCCCAGGTAACTGTAAGGACAATATTTGATCTGTCCGTGTGCTTCTTATGCAGCAGCACTGATGTTGAGCAGGGGATATTTGGGAGGAGGGTGTTCTCTGAAGGTCCAGTTGAATTATTAAAATGCAGATATAGATCTAATATCGATATCCACCTGAGACAGACAGAGACTCTAACTTGTTAAGGTTAGACAGTGTGTGTTGATTTGAGCTGCAGGGAGAGCTCCCAAAGGTACAGCTCCAGAGTGACAATGCAACACAGAACTCATTTATCTGTAACAAAAATGCATATTTAAAGTACAGATACACATTCATCGCATAAGCACCTCCCATTCCCTGCTTCGTATGGCAATTAGCAAAAAGTCATTAAGCATGCACGATTCCTGCAATGGAATTGGGTCAGTGGTCATTAATTGAGTCTGAGGGCTGCTTTGGATGAAGTAACATGAGTCTTCCTCAGTGTGACCTTCTTACTTTGCTGATTTTTGACAATACATCTGACCCTGGAAAACTCCCAATGCTCTCTTCTATTGCTTCTGGGTAGGTTGCATCTGAGCAAAATTTGTAACTGTCTAGGCTCTCCTGTGAACCTCTTTTCTTGAGATTATTAATTGTCTATTCTAAGCACAGCTGAGTAAATATCAAATAATCAAAGGCTACTCTGCACTTAATCATTAATTTCTTTCTAACTGAGTTCTGCATCTTTTTCTATTCTGGTTGATTTTAACAGAACTAATTTTTATCTCAAATCTCTCCATTTAAGTGTCTAAAAGAAAACCCTGTGTTTCACAGTCACTTGCTCTTCACTGAGGGGCACAGAGGGTGTTCCTCTGCCAGGAACACTTCCCAGAGCAGGAGTTCTGCTATCAGCCTGTCAGTGCTGGGGTTCTTCCCCATTTCAGTGGGGCTGGGACCATCTTCTCCTTGTCCCCAGACCTGCAGTGGGATTTGCACTGAGTCCCTGTGCAGGGCTTTCCTGGGGCACTGTTCTGTGAGTACAGCTCACAGTGGTGTGGGGAAGGGTGGAGAGCTGAGGAGGATCCAGGGAATGCAGGGAGGAGAGGAGGATTTGCTGCTCCTGTGGAGTGTGACTGGAATAATCTCAGACAGTGACAGCAAAGGAGCACTGAGACACTGAGCTGAAGATGCAGCTAATAATCCATTTTATAGGTGCACTCAAAACCAACACAGCCCTTTCCCCTCAGCCACTAAACTGTTCTTTAGTTACTCCTCATTTTAGTTTTTGCCAGAATCCCCAGGTTTTCCAAGCATCAGGTGGTTAGGGAGAATATGGAGGCGGAAATTGTTCTTTCCCACAGAGGAATTAGGATTCTCTGGAAACCTTCAGGTCGTTTGGTGTTGGCTCCAAGCTGTGAGGAGGATCCTGAGGGTGAGGAAGGTGACGTTGAGGGAGGTGGAAGTGTTGGAGGCGAGAGGACATTGATGGTTCCCCAACATTTCTGGCCCCAAGACAGTATAGATTTAAGTTGTTGTTACTCCCTCAACCCTCTTTATTGCAGGACATAAAAGTGTCATTGGACTGGGAGGAAATGACAGGAATTATTTAGGGGGCAGGAACTGGATTGATCTCAGGTTTTGCTGGATTTCTTGTGGCTCTTCAAAGGCTTTTCTTGCCAATCCCTTGGCCTGGATGCCGATGTTCATCCCTCATCTCACCCTGTCAGGGTGCAGGGAATTCTCAGGAATATTTCTAATCCAGCCATTTGTAGAGCTGAAAATTTGTGTTGTTTCAACTCACCTTGACAGAATTCCCATTCTGTAGATTCACGGATTTACAACTCAAATGGGATGTACTTTGGAATTACATTGGTATTTGCAGCCCATGAAAGGGAATAAAAGTCTGCACTTCTGCATTAACAAATCATCCACGTCATGCTTGGTGTTTATTCTCAGACATTTACTGCCATATAAAACGTTAAGGATTTCTGTAAGAACAGAATTTCCTGTGAGTTTTTGACTCCCATTCTTGTTGGTGAGTTGAATGAAGCATTGTAAATCATTTTCATGTGCTGGAGAAAGAAACCTGAGTGCTAAACTTGCATCTTGTTTTCCATTTCAAGGCTTCAGGAGCAGCTGGAAAAACGGGAAGCTTAGGGAAGAAACCTGGTGAGTCAAACATTGTGACAGCACCTTCTCCCTGTTCTTAAGTGTTTCATTTAATGGCAACAAAACCTTTTCCTTGAAAATAAAGTATTTTTGCTCTTGGTCACCTTGGAGTAGTTTGCACTGATGAAAACTGTTATAGAAGTAACTGGAATGAATGCAGTTAATAAATAATGTAACTGTAATAAACGAATTCATCCTCTCTAATCATTCTAGCATGTCAATCACTAAATAACATGGAGGTAGAGAATAAAAATCTGCTTGCTCAAAAATGAATGGAAACTTCCTGATGGATTGCTCAGCAGAACAGTGGCAGCCATTCCCTGTCCCTGTCCCTCCATCTCTTGTCCCTGTCCCTCCATCCCTTGCCCCAAGTCCCTCTCCAGCTCTCCTGGAGCCCCTTAAGGCATTGGAAGGAGTCTCAGGTCTCTTCTCAGTAATTCAGTACTTAAAAATGGAAAAGCCCTTCATGGAATGAAGAATGGAACCCATTTCTGGGTTGTTTTATTTTAATCTTTATTTTCGGAATGCTCTCCTCAACTTTCTGCCTCCCTGTGACCTGCAAGACCTGAATGTTAAAGTGGAGATTTGTATCGTAACTTATTTAACACACAGCCCCCAGCAAAGGTCCTTTATGCTGCGGGCTGGGGGAAGGGGATGGTTGATACCCAAAGCCTTCTAAACCACATTTTGTCCACAAAAATGAGGCATTTCTTGTTATGAAGAGATACAAAGTAGAAGATTTTTCTCTGCCTGTGATCTACTGAATATTGTAACTGCTGTGGTAGCAAGGGAGGTTTTCCTGATTTTCACAAATTCCCACCCTTGATTTGTTTGTTCATTTTGTCTCCTCAGTGGCTCTAGTGTAGAGGGATTAATGAGATTCGGTGGAAATCCTGCAAATGCAGGAGCTTGCAGCCTTTGCAGCAGCAGCAGAGCTGTGTTCCCTGCCCAGCAAATCCCTGCCTTTGCCCAGGACAGCTCAGCTCCTCTTTTTTCTCTGCTTAAACCTTTCACTCTCCTGCCAGCACCTGCTGTATTTTACTTAGAAATTCCTTCTTCTGCCTTCTGCTTTCACAGCTAAGAAAGCTGCAGAGGGACTGGGGACAAGGAATGGAGGGACAGGAGGCAGGGAATGGCTTCCCAGTGGCAGAGGGCAGGGCTGGATGGGATCTTGGGAATGAGGAATTGTTCCCTGGGAGGGTGGGCAGGCCCTGGCCCAGGGTGCCCAGAGCAGCTGTGGCTGCCCCTGGATCCCTGGCAGTGTCCAAGGCCAGGCTGGACATTGGGGCTTGGAGCAGCCTGGGACAGTGGGAGGTGTCCCTGCCATGGCAGGGGTGGCACTGGATGAGCTTTGGGGTCCCTTTCAAGCCAAACCATTCCATGATTCCATGAATTTGTGTTAATCCCACGTTTAAAGCACCTTTTAGCTCAGCTCCTGCCCTTCCATCCTTGCCTGGCTCCTGTCCCTGCCTCTCCTGCTGACAGATCCCAAGGGAGGCTCTGCCGTAGTTAATTCCTGTGGTGTCTGCAGTGCCCTTGGTTTGCTGCTCATCCCCCTGCTTCCTCACCCTCCTTATGCTGCTCATTTGCATCTCAAATGCTTCTCTGAGAATTTTGAGTTTTCCCAATGGCCCTTCCCTTCTAAATTTCACTTCAGCCGTTTGACCATTTCTGTGTCAGGCTTCAACTCTGTTTTTTCCCTGCACCAAACCCTCTGTTCCCAACCTTCCAGGGTTTGTGGTTCCTCTGCCTCCAGCTGCCTTTGGAATGAATACTTAGGGGATGAGTTACTGTCCTGGCATCTGACGGGGAAGGTTTCAGCAGTGCCAACACACTTTGTGTGTGTTAAACATGTTCTTCTCACCCTGCCCAGGGTTTGGTGACAGGGCTAAACCCACCTTTGGGAGGACACCAAAATGCCCACAGCTCCTGTCAGTTCCAGCTGGATCCACACATGGGTTAACCCTGTGAGACTGTGGGGACCTAAATTATTCCCTGCCTTTCTACAAGCACTGCAAAGCAGAGGAGACTCCAACATCTGCTTTGGGTGATTTCCTGGGATTGTGAGCTCCCTGTTCCTCTCTGTCCCATGCTGCTGGGAGGGGGCCAGACAAAGCACCTGTTCTGTGAAAACCTCATGGAGTAAAGATTTCCAGATAAATCCTCTTTGCTGCGTTTTGAAAACCTTCATTTTTGGGTCAGGTGGTGAAAAATGTTCTGCCAGCCTTAATTTGCACCTCTCAGTGCAATTTCTTTATATTGCCATGGATGTGTCTCCTCTTCCTGGAGAGGTCAGTCCAAAGATGTATTTATTGGAAAACACTGAATTGTAAGAGCTGTATACTACTACTTCCTCTTCTTCTTCTTCCTCTTCTTCTTCTTCCTCTTCTTCTTCTTCTTCTTCTTCTTCTTCTTCTTCTTCTTCTTCTCCTTCTCCTTCTTCTTCTCCTTCTCCTTCTCCTTCTCCTTCTCCTCCTTCTCCTCCTCCTCCTTCTCCTCCTTCTCCTCCTTCTCCTCCTCCTTCATCTCTATCTCAAACATTTTTAATCTCCTACCATAGAGCTGCTGCACCACTGGTTTATGATTTATTTATTCCTGTAGTGCTCTGAACCTCTCATTTATTTTACAATTACCACACGTATTCATGGAAATACAAAAATCTGTAACAATTTTATGGAAAGAAATAACACAGTGTGATAGCATAATTAATGTTGGATAAAATGTGTTCAGTTTTTTTTCAAATTAACCTTTTTTCTTCTCCTCTGCTTCAACAGAAATTGCCCAAGTTATTGCCTCTTACACAGCAACAGGCCCAGAACAGCTGACTCTTGCTCCTGGCCAGTTGATTCTCATCAGAAAGAAGAACCCAGGTGGTTGGTGGGAAGGAGAGCTCCAAGTTAGTTCCCTTTTTTTCCTAGTAAAAGTCCATATTACAAAAAAAAGGTTATTTTTAGTAGTTGAAAATGCTGAATATGCTGATGGTAAATAAATTTGCCAACATTCTGCAATTAAAACACCTTTTGAGGTTACAGACACCTTGCCATCTCTGAGCCTGGGGTGAGCTGGGGGGCAGGAGAGCAGCAGGAGCCTGGCTGGACATCCCTTGGCTGTTTCCCTGCAGAGCCCTCAGGAAGGAGTGGATTTTTAGGGCTTGGTTTGGCTGCTTTGGATCCTCCCAGGACTCAATTTTTTTTTTAAGAGTAGAACTTGACAATTTGGTTCCACTGAATGAGGTTCTGTTTGGTTTGGGGTTTTTAGCAGAAAATAGGAGATAGAAAAATTCCATGGATTTATTTGTGCAGTGCAGATGCTTAGACTAATTCAGTTATTTTTAACACATTTTTACCTGCCCTTTTGCCTTTCCTGGTGATATTTTTTCATCTTTTGTGGAGAAATCCTCTTCCAGGATTCCTCTGGAAGCTTTAAAGAGTGTCCATTAAATGTTTCTAAAGACAGAAAACAAACTTCTGTGGGCAAGAGCGGCCACAGTTATCACTGAGCAGCTGCTGTGAGGCTCTAAAACAATTATATTTTGGTTGTATAAATACTCACATATAACTTTAGAACTTTGATGTGGTTTTACAATTGGGTTTTACTTCGTTAGCAATCCCCTGACTGTTCTTTTTATTCTCCTGTTCCACACTTGGGGGTCAGAGCAAGGGAAAATGAGACAAATATTTTCAGCATTACATTGCTGGTTTAGTGCAATATTAAAAATATCTTAAAATAAAGGATCTAAATACACTTCAGATCAAGTGCTTTCTTTTTTAGTGAAGACTTAGACAGGGAAGAAAGTAGCTTAAGAATAGTAAGTCCATTAGATGGCTTTTTTTTTCACCAAAGTTAACATTAATCTGTTTTTAAAAGGCAAAATTCTCCCTGCCCCAAATGCCAACCTTGTTCTAACACCACAAACAATAATAAACAGTTAAAACAATTCTTGATACAGATTTAGAAGCTGGGATTCAAAGTTTTGGAAGAGCCTTTCTTACAGTAAGTGTTGCTTTAGATTTCCTGGGATCTGCAGAAGCTGGCAGAGGAAGCAGGCAGGAGGACCCAAGATGGTGAAAAGAGAATCTTTATTTACAGAAACTTCTTTATATATCCATTAATAATCTAGCAACTATTGGTCAGGAGGGAATCCACCTCCTAAAACCATTGGTCACAGCTACACAACACCTAGTACCAAACACAGAGATTAAGAAAGTCCAAAAATGCAGCTTATCTCTATTCTCCCTGAGAAAGAAGAGAAAGATTTCTGAAACAGTGCAACTACAAGTAAGGGGGTTTTTATGGAGCTGATTTGCAATGGAGTTGGGGAAATAACAGGATGAGGTTTCCTGCTTTGGTGACACAAGGGATTGAAAAGCTTGGATACTATTTCTGTAAAAGAAAAGAGGTAATTTGGATTCTGAATCTCTGTTCAAATTGTCACAACCTGAGGATCTATTTCAACGTAATTCTTTACAAGATGAACAAGCATTTAATTAGAATCATTAATAAGATTATATGAAATATTACAAAATTCCGCTATTGCCCCAGAAGCGGCTGGCCTTGCCCTGCCAGCGCTGACATTGCTGTTTAGGCTAGGCTCAGCTGAGCTCGCGCTGCCTTGCCTGGGCAAGGCTCGGGCTCAGCGCCGCTGTCTCAGCTGAGCTCGCCCTGCCTTGCCTTGCCCAAGGCTCGGGCTCAGCGCTGCTGTCTCAGCTGAGCTCGCCCTGCCTTGCCCACCCAAGGCTCGGGCTCAGCGCCGCTGTCTCAGCTGAGCTCATGCTGCCTTGCCTTGCCCAAGGCTCGGGCTCAGCGCTGCTGTCTCAGCTGAGCTCGCCCTGCCTTGCCCACCCAAGGCTCAGGCTCAGCGCTGCTGTCTCAGCTGAGCTCGCCCTGCCTTGCCCAAGGCTAGGGCTCAGCGCCGCTGTCTCAGCTGAGCTCGCCCTGCCTTGCCTTGCCCAAGGCTCAGGCTCAGCGCTGCTGTCTCAGCTGAGCTCGCCCTGCCTTGCCCAAGGCTAGGGCTCAGCGCCGCTGTCTCAGCTGAGCTCATGCTGCCTTGCCTTGCCCAAGGCTCGGGCTCAGCGCTGCTGTCTCAGCTGAGCTCGCCCTGCCTTGCCCACCCAAGGCTCGGGCTCAGCGCTGCTGTCTCAGCTGAGCTCGCCCTGCCTTGCCCACCCAAGGCTCGGGCTCAGCGCCGCTGTCTCAGCTGAGCTCGCCCTGCCTTGCCCACCCAAGGCTCGGGCTCAGCGCCGCTGTCTCCGCAGGCCCGTGGCAAGAAGCGCCAGATCGGCTGGTTCCCTGCCAACTACGTGAAGCTGCTGAGCCCCGGCACCAGCAAGAGCACCCCCACCGAGCTGCCCAAGGCTGCAGCACCCTCAGGTGAGCCTGCCTGCCCCGGGACAGCTCCCTGTGGGCCTGTGGCCTGCGGGGGCTTGGGGGCTCTGGAGCCTCTGCCATATTCCACCATCCTGTCCCATCCCGTCCCGTCCTGTCCCATCCTGTCCTTTCCCATCCCATCCCATCCCATCCCATCCCATCCCATCCCATCCCATCCCATCCCATCCCATCCCATCCCATCCCATCCCATCCCATCCATCCCATCCCATCCCATGGATCCCATCCCATCCCATCCCATCCCATCCCATCCCATCCCATCCCATCCCATCCCATCCCATCCCATCCCATCCCATCCCATCCCATCCCATCCCATCCCATCCCATCCCATCCCATCCCATCTCATCCCATCCCATCCCATCCCATGGATCCCATCCCATCCCATCCCATCCCATCCCATCCCATCCCATCCCATCCCATCCCATCCCATCCCATCCCATCCCATCCCATCCCATCCCATCCCATGGATGCCATCCCATGGATCCCATCCCATGGATCCCATCCCATCCCATCCCATGGATCCCATCCCGTCCCATCCTAGCCCTGCAGTGACTGTGGGACAGGAGCTCTAGAGGGTCAGGGTGACCCAGGGCTGGGCAGCTGAGGATCCTCTCCTGCAGAACCTCCTCCTTGTCCTGATGTGGGACAAGCCCCCCATGGAGAGGGAGCTTCCCCCTGCATTTGAAGAGTTATGAAAGGACACAAGAGTGACAGAAGTGAACATTTTCGTAGAATCACAGCCTGGGTTGGGCTGGAAGGGCTTTCCAGATCACATTCTGTGATCCTGAGTTTGTGTAACTGGTGCTGACTGGCCCCTCTGATGTTGTTACAAAGACCCAGAAAATGTCTTGCTAAAGCCTTGTGAATTCAGGTTTAAAATGGTAACTCAGCAGTGAGACACAAAATTTTACAAGGAAATATGATGAGTTTTTTCATGTCTTTTTGAAATTATTTCAGTTTTGACAAACTGGGACTTTTCCCACGTGCTAAATTTTACAGAATAAACTTTTTAGCACTTTTCGCATTGCCTGCAGAACATCAAAATCTTAATTAAACCACAATTAAAAAAAAAAAAAGAGAAGCTGTTTGGCAAATTGAAGTAAGTTGCTGGCTCAGTACAAGGATGAAAATAAAAGCAAATTTTAGGATTAATCCACTGGAGAGAAGCTGCCAGCAAGGCTCATTAATAGAAGTCTGATGTCTGGTGGGAAAAACCAGAAGCCCTGTGGCTTGGCAAGGAGAAAACAGCAGAGAAATAGAGGGGATTATTTATTTAACTAAACAGTCCTGCTGCTTCAGAGAATTCAGGAAAGTGCTTTGTCAGAAGTGAGCAGAACCAGCTGTATTCTGAGCTCCAGTGAGACTGGATGAGTTCCACTGCAAGGAAGCAGAAAATCAGCTGCTGGAACCAGTCCTGGGGTGCCAGAAGGACAGCCTGGATGGCCTGGGATGCTTTTTGTTCAGTTCTGGACAAAAATTTTCTTTATTTTCTTAAAACCCTTGATTTTCTCTCAAGTTTTCCAAGATTTTTGTGTTCTGAAAACCTCAGTGGGACAACAAGGACATCATCATTGGCTTTCTTATGGATCATGCAGCTTCCAATAGTGGAAGTTCAAATGTGTCCCAGATTGTCCTGTCCATTGACCAGCTCTGGTGGGAGGTTCTAGGCCAGGTTGGAGCAGCCTGGGACAGTGGGAGGTGTCCCTGCCCATGGAACTGGATGGGCTTTAAGGTCCCTCCCAGCCCAAACCCTTCTGGGATTCCATGAAACTCTCGAGGTTGTTGAAATGCCTGGAGTCAGTCTGGGGGGGCTGAGCTGAGCCCCAGGACAGGCACAGGAGGGGCAGGGTGGGCTCAAGTCACTGCAGGATCCTGGAGCTGTCCCAGCTGTGGGCAGTGTCCATCGGTGGTCTCTGCATGTGGGCAGCTCAGGCTGCAGATCAGGGAAAGGTTCTTCCCCCAGAGGGTGCTGGGCACTGCCCAGGCTCCCCAGGGAATGGGCACGGCCCCGAGGCTGCCAGAGCTCCAGGAGCGTTTGGGCAGCGCTGCCAGGGATGCCCAGGCTGGCATTGCTGGGGGTCTGGGCAGGGCCAGGGTGGGATCAGCGGGTCCTGCCCAGCAGGGTGCCCGTGCTGGGGTGGCACAGCCCCAGGTGACCCCTGTCCCTTGCAGTGTGCCAGGTGATCGGCATGTACGACTACAGCGCCCAGAACGACGACGAGCTGGCCTTCAACAAGGGCCAGATCATCAACGTGCTCAACAGGGAGGACCCCGACTGGTGGAAGGGGGAGGTCAACGGCCACGTGGGGCTCTTCCCGTCCAACTACGTGAAGCTGACCACGGACACGGACCCGAGCCAGCAGTGTGAGTGTCCCGCGCCTCCGGTGCTCCTCCTCCTCACAGGTGAACATGCAGCATTGCCGGGCTCCCGGAGCCCCGGCTGCCCTCGGGGCTGCTCTCAGGTGAACATGCAGCATTGCCCCGGCTGCCCTCGGGGCTGCTCTCAGGTGAACATGCAGCATTGCTGGGCTCCCGGAGCCCCGGCTGCCCTCGGGGCTGCTCTCAGGGCTGCTCTCAGGTGAACATGCAGCATTGCTGGGCTCCCGGAGCCCCGGCTGCCCTCGGGGCTGCTCTCAGGTGAACATGCAGCATTGCCGGGCTCCCGGAGCCCCGGCTGCCCTCGGGGCTGCTCTCAGGTGAACATGCAGCATTGCCGGGCTCCCGGGGCCCCAGCTGCCCTCGGGGCTGCTCGCAGGGCTGCTCTCAGGTGAACATGCAGCATTGCTGGGCTCCCGGAGCCCAAGTGCCCTCGGGGCTGCTCTCAGGTGAACATGCAGCATTGCCGGGCTCCCGGAGCCCCGGCTGCCCTCGGGGCTGCTCGCAGGGCTGCTCTCAGGTGAACATGCAGCATTGCCGGGCTCCCGGAGCCCCGGCTGCCCTCGGGGCTGCTCTCAGGTGAACATGCAGCATTGCCGGGCTCCCGGAGCCCCGGCTGCCCTCGGGGCTGCTCTCAGGTGAACATGCAGCATTGCCGGGCTCCCGGAGCCCCGGCTGCCCTCGGGGCCCAGGCCCAGTCTCTTTGAAGACCTTCTGTCCCCCCCATTGTGTTTGGTTGGTTTCGTTCCCATCCCCGTAGCACGTCCCCCCCGATCATTTTGCTCCATGCCTTGCCATGCCTGCCTCATTTCCCTAGCTTGAATTTGCTCATTGTTTTGTTTTGCTTATGTGTTGTTTTCCTCCTTTTTCTAGGAATCATATGTTGTCCATCCCCCACTCAGGCTTGAAAGTCCTCAAAGAGACCCACTATCCCATAGCAGTGCCCAGAGGGATGATGGGAGATGCAGCCTTGATCATGTGGCTTCCAGCATGATCATCTACTGCCTTCTGAGTCAAGAACACACTGCACAGCAGTTTTACCTCATTTGACATTTAGTTGCATGGAATCGCAATGGTTGAGTTAATTACCGACAAAATTAAACTGATTCAAAAAACAAAGCAAAACAAAAACACACACACACAAAAGAATAAAAATCACAGGATAGTGGGTCCTTTTGTGGCTTTCAGAGTTACCAAACTAATTTTTCCACCTTTGCACAGGTGCTTTTGGTAGTTTCAAAAATTATTTTTTAAAGATATATTTTAGCCTTTTAAAGGAAAATATAAATTAAATTTCTTCATTGCAATTTTGTTTGTGCAAAAAGACCCACTATCAAGGAATGCTGCATGTGCTATTAAAATTGTTCCAAATGTCCATGAATTGGAGACTTTATGTATCTTTCTTTTTTATTGTTCACTTGTCCAGTGTTGTCAATATGTCTTTTTTTTATTATTTTAATTTTCTTTTTTTTTTTTTTAAATTACAAAAGAACAGAAGGAGTTAAAATCAGTTTAAGGAAGTTTAAATGTGCCCAATTCCAGGTATTTTGTTGTAGTTACTGTACTGTTTGTATCAGGTGTTGTTGTTGAGTGTGTAACCCATTGTGGAGAGCAGAAATGCCCTCCTTCGTGCCAGAGACAAACCTGGAGTGATGTTTTATCCAGCTCTGTTCATTTCATTTTGCACATGACTTGTAGCTGCAAACAGTTAGCCAACAGCCTGGTCTGTGTTGTGTCCCTTGGTTTGTCACATTCCCGGGTCAGAAATGGATGGAACGCTCACTCCTGGGGGATGGCAGAATTCCCTCGGGGTCCTCACCTCGGGGCCGGGCACTTGGAGTTCTCAGTTGTGCTTTCTGTGCAACAACACGTTCCGAACGAGTCATTTTCCTGACAAGAAAGAATGTATAGAACTATCTCCCTGCAATTAATTTCCAATGTTTACATTTTTTAAAACTAGACTGTGGAATTTCTACAAATTAATATGAAACGGAGCTTACGGTGGAGTCGTAGCTGTGCTGTAGCCAAGCCCTGTCTGTCCTTGCAGCGTTAGTCCCTGGCTCTTGCTGAAATGCCTGCTGCTGGCAGTGCCCTCCTCGCAGTGCTCGAGCACAACAGAGCCTCCTACTAACGATTTCCCCCTGAGTTCCGTCCTGGTTTCTGTGTCTCACTGCCCTCCCCTCCTGCTGGCAGCCTTAGCATCCCAGCCCAGCTCCCTGCTCCCGACCCGTCCTGCGGTGCAAGGGACAAGCGAAGCTCCTTATTCAATTGCACTTCAGTATTTCATCACTATGAATGTAAATTATATAAATATATAAAAACCTGCAGCTTTAACAACTGTAATACAGCCTTTCCGATTAGTTCCATGTATAGAGAATTAAATCCTTCGTACAAAAGAGGCCGACACGTGTTTGTTGTCTCGTTGCTGGGTCACACCGAGCTCGCCACGGGCCAGGAGAGCACCGAGGGATTTGTCACCAGCACAGCCTGGAGTCCTTTTCCCGTCACAGTGACACCTGCCTGGGTTCTTGGAGTGTTGTTTCAATGGAGTTACTCAGAGTGATCATTGTTATCTGCAGCCTTTTGCCCCTTTGGCTTCTGGGGGGATTGTTGGGTGTCCTTGGACTCCTGGTGGGTCCCATCCAGCTCAGGATATTCTGTGATTCTCTGATTCCCTAGCCACGGTTTCTACATGGTACAAATCAGTTGATTTAGATTTTTTTTTAATAGATAAATTAAATATTCTTTCTTGGTTTGCCATGGGTTTACCTGGACTTGGGATGTCTTTTATGACAGAAGCTTGAGTCTGCAAATATGCACAATTGCACAGATTTTCCTTCTTTTTAGGATAGTATTCAAATATTAATACATTTTTCATTTCTGCCATAAAAAAACAATTCTTCTTCATCATTGCCACTTGCTGACAACTACAGAAACGAACAGCATATCTCACGTGTGATTTTCAGTGCTCTGAGGGGATGGAGCCAGATGTGACTCCACTCTGTCAATATTTTGTGCATTAACTCACATGTGAATGAGAGGATCTCTCTTTTCCCATCCTGAGCTGCTGGGTTGAAAAATTAACTTGACTAAAAGCTTTTGTCCTTAGGGACATTTTGGGTTCTGTGACTTCAGGCCAGAGCTACATATTGAATATGTAGTGAAATATTTGCAATGCTTCAGCTGTAGAAGATTCAGGTGCTGCTTTTTCCTTTCTCCTTACATCAAGCGAGAAGAAAAATAAAGCTCCTCCAAAACCTGCAGGGTGCAGGTTCTCTAACTCGTGTCTTCCAAGTGCTGAGACTGAAGCCTTTCAAAATCACCAAGACTTAGAAGCTCCTGGGTCAGTTTTTCAGTGACTGGGGGGGACAGTCTGGAGCTGTCCCTCTGTAACTCGCAGGGAATGACAGAATCCCTGGGGCTGGAAAAGCCCTCCCAGCCCATGGAGCCCAAGCTGTGCCCCATGCCCACCTTGTCCCCAGCGCAGAGCACTGAGTGCCACGGCCAGGCCTTGCTGGGACACCTGCAGGGATGGGCACTGCAAAGCTCCCTGGGCAGCCCTGCCAAGGCCTGAGCGCCCTTTCCATGGAGAAATTGCTCCTGCTGTCCAAGCCCAGCCTCCCCTGGCCCAGCCTGAGGCCGTTCCCTCTCCTCCTGTCCCTGTTCCCTGCCAGCACAGCCCGACCCCCCCGGCTGTCCCCTCCTGGCAGGAGCTGTGCAGAGCCACAAGGTTCCCCTGAGCCTCCTTTGCTCCAGGCTCAGCCCTTTCCCAGCTCCCTCAGCCGCTCCTGGGGCTCAGCCCTTCCCAGCTCCGTTCCCTGCCCTGGACACCTCCAGCCCCTCCAGGGCTCTCCTGCAGGAGCACAACTGGAGCAGCCCTGGAGGGGCCTCAGCAGTGCTGAGTTATTTAAATCACAGCATTTCAACCTTCAACCTCCTTATCACCTGGTTTCAGATGCAAACACCAATTCCCCTTAAATCTTTTGGGATGGGCCCTCCACTGAGAGACCATTCCAGGCTTTTGCTGAGGACATTGTCTGGGATGAAACAGATCTCTCCATCTCAAGGATATGCAATGCCCAATCCCATTTCTCCGCTATTTTCAATTATTTCAGCATGTTTGGAATGTCTCAGCTAGAGCAGTGTGTCCATTTACTGCTAGAACAGAGCACCTCCCTCTGAGGTGCACGGAAGGACCCAGAAACAAGGCTGGGAAGTCCCACTTGCAAAACCTGAAGTATTATTTAGTGGTGGAATCATCCTCTCTGAAAGTGTTCTAAAAAGGTGTGGATGTGGCACTTGAGGATGTGGTGCACTGGTGGTGGTTCCAACCTCAACAATTCCATGAAAAGTCAATGATTCTACCAATTCCTTTCCAGAGGCTGCCTGGGGAGAATAAAATCCTACATGTGAGGGCATGAATGCAACTGAAACTGTAAATCAGCAGAGGTAACCAAGCCCTGGATTGGTTTGGAACACATGAGGAAATGAAATGCCACCTCTGAATGGTGAGGCAGGGCCTGGCTGAGCCCCTGAGTGCTCAGGGCACAGAGTCACGAGCAGAACCATGGTTCCATGGGGAAGAGCTGCACAGCCCCATTTTACAGAGCCTCACACAAAAATGAAGGTGCTGGGCAGGCACTTCCCTTGGAACCAGGAATGTGGGAACTAAAGGCAGCTTTCTAAATGCTCCAACCTTTTATCAAACAACATTTTATTATTTTTTGACTCATCTGGCAGAGGGGCAGCTCCGATCTCTGCTCGCAGGGAGCAGGGACAGGAGGAGAGGGAACGGCCTCAGGCTGGGCCAGGGGAGGCTGGGCTTGGACACCAGGAGCAATTTCTCCATGGAAAGGGCGCTCAGGCCTTGGCAGGGCTGCCCAGGGAGCTTTGCAGTGCCCATCCCTGCAGGTGTCCCAGCAAGGCCTGGCCGTGGCACTCAGTGCTCTGGGCTGGGGACAAGGTGGGCATGGGGCACAGCTTCGCCTCCATGGGCTGGGAGGGCTTTTCCGACCTCAGGGATTTTGGGATTCTGTGGTAATTTACCCAAGTGAAGGAGTGCTCTCCTGGTGCTCTGCTCCCTTCTCCTTAAGGATTTGGAGGAAAACTGACATCATTTTTGCCTGCTCCTGGTTCCCTCCAACAGGACAGATTCCTGTCTCCTGTGACCTTGTCACTACAGACTGGGCCAGCACGAGGCTTCCAGGGAAATCTGGGAGTTTACACTGCTTAGAAAACCTCTTCAGATGGAAAAGAATCAGCAGCTGTGCCCATGGACCTGGATCAGTGAGTTCCTCAGCAGAACCTCCCTTCCCAAAAAGCAGCATCTTTGTTCTTTTAGGCTTCATGTTTATCTTGGGAGACTCAGATCTTCAGGACTGACTTTGTAAGGAAGAGGAACAACATCTGTACTCCATACAATGAGATTTGAAATTATTTTTTTGCATATCTGGAGCCCTTTAATCTGCAGGGGCTGTGGTGATGGGAAGTCAAGGCACAGATTTATAGTTACACCATTTGTGTGTTGGTTCTCCAAGTCCAGCCAGAGGAGCAGAATTGATGGATTCACTCTCCTGAGAACAAACCAAGTTAATTATTGTCATTTCCCCATCTTTTCCTGACTTTTCTGAATTGAAGCAAAGAATTGTCCAGAGAAGCTGTGGCTGCCCCTGGATCCCTGGCAGTGTCCAAGGCCAGGCTGGACATTGGGGCTTGGAGCAGCCTGGGACAGTGGGAGGTGTCCCTGCCCACGGCAGGGGTGGCACTGCATGGGCTTTGAGGTCCCTCCAAATCAAACCAGTCCATGATTGCATGATCAGTGGAGTTCAGTTCACCAAAGTTCTTTGGTGTCCACGAAAAACGAGCCAGCCATTTCCACTTGGAAAGGAGCCAAGTTCTTCTTCAGTGTTTTTAATAAAAAGACAAAAAATATCTTTGCACTTGTGCACCTCACAAAGGAAATCCCTTATCAGAAAAGTCTCTCCTGAGTGTTCTGCTCATATTTGGGCTTTTTTCCCAAATATTTCATATCAAAACCCAGAGTGTTTGTCGCTGTTCCGAGCAGCCCATTCACACCCCGGCTGGCTGCCAAGTGAGCCTCGAAAATGGTTCATTATTCAAAATGTCAGTGCTTCCTCCAAAGGGTTGGTGGTTGGAAATCTTCTTCAAGCCAAGGTCATCGCATCTTTGAACAGCAGCTTCCCCAGGGAGAAGTAATTAAACAATGGTTCACTTCTGAAGAAGCGCTGGGAGAACTGGGTCTGTTTCTTGGACCTCTGGGGTACTTGGTGCCAAAGCAGCTGCTCTGGAATCAGACATTTATTCAACACAACTGGAACTTCTGGCTTTTGAAATGGGTCGAAAAGTCACTGTATTGGCATAAAGTTGGTATTTCTCCTATCTGCTTTTTATTTCAAGCCAAGTTCTAGTTGCACCTTGTAAAGGGCTGTGATATGCTGTTTATCAAGGGAGCCTTATCAAGGTGCCTCTGCCTCCAACTTGCTCCCTCCCAGCTTCAGAGGCAGAGAGGAAGCAACCCTGATTGCCTCTATCTCATTTGGGGTTTTAGTGGGGGTTTTTGTTTGGTTTTTTTTGTTTGTTTGTTTGCTTTTTTGTGGGGTTTTTTTGTTTTGTGGGTTTTTTTTGTTTTGTTTTTTTTGTTTGTTATGTTTGGGTTTTTTTGTTTTTTGTTTTTTTGGGGTTTTTTTTGTTTGTTTTGTTTTGTTTTGTTTTGTTTTGTTTTGTTTTGTTTTGTTTTGTTTTGTTTTGTTTTTTCTTAAAGTCAAATCCATCATCCCCCATTCAGGAGCACAGATTAGTTAAAGCAGCAGCTGATGGTCTTCCATGGAAATGATGCTCATACACCTGGACCTTTCCAGTGGCATTGTCTGAGCTCCTGAGCTACATTCAGGAAGCTAAAAATGCAGGAAATACTCCTTAAGTTTTAACTTTATATGCAAAGAACTGAAAGAGTTAGCTGGGGCCTGATGCTTCCATAAGGAAAGTTCATTTCCATGGGGAATGTACTGAATCTGCTGAGGGGTGAGGGAAAGAATTCAACTGGGGAATTTTGGGTAGTGAAAATAGTTTAAATAGATAATTTTTAGTGCCAAATGTTTTCCACCTGCTCGAAATCAACTTTGCTTTTTGAAATGTGTTGTATTTTATGCAGAAAAGTAGCAAAAACTGGAAGAAAACATTCTGTGTTCCCATCTCAGAAGAACTTAATTAGGCTCAGCTGAAAAATAATGGCCTACAGAAGAAAGAGTGGAATTAAATGTTCTGTCTAATTCAGAATAGAAAACGAAATCTGAGATGGTGGAATTTTTGTAAAAATATTCCCATCTACAGGGGATTAATGCAGGGGAGGTTTGCAACAATATAGGACAAAACTGATGGAAGATGAGCTCATAGAGACAACATTTTCCTGTACTTTTAAATGTAAAGGAGAAGCAAATCCACCCCTTTGGCTTGGCCTAGAAATCAGTGCAATGTGGGGATCTCTGACCTTTGCACGTCCTGGCTGGAGCCCTTCAAATATTTAGGAGCAGTTTATAATTGAAGTGTGAAGAAGTAAACAGCAGCACCTTCTTGAGAGGCATTTCTTTGACCAGAAGGATGAAGGTGAACCTTGAGTTTAGGGAATCCATCATCTGAGGGAATCATTCCAAAGTGCCCCTCGGAGCGCTAAGGTCACTGCAGCTCTTCCCTGATTCCCTTTGAGATGTCTCTGAATTTTCTTCACACCACATGAGGTCTTTTCCCCCCTTTCAGTCCCATCCATGTGGGGTTGGAGTGGCACAGCCCAGGGGCAGGGGACCAGGGTGAGGCTGGCAATGGGCAGGGACAGGTGAGGGGCGCTTTCAAGCCTGGCCTCCAGGGAAGAGGTCACACTTAGAGGTGGCCTTTGTATTAATAAATTAAAAAAGGTGTTAAATAGAACGTTTAGAGTCACTGAGAGATGAAGCAGGGCTGGGATGGTGCCATTCCGTGTGGCAGTGATGAAGTGATTGGAGCAGGAGGCGCTTGCTGTCCGTGGAGCGTTGCTGTCGCTGCTCGGGAGTGAGTCCCTCTGTGGTGGCCACGAGCAAACGCCAGGCTCTGCTGTGTGTTGCAGGGTGTGCTGACCTGCACCTGCTGGACATGCTGACCCCCACCGAGAGGAAGCGCCAGGGCTACATCCACGAGCTCATCGTCACTGAGGAGAACTACGTCAACGACCTGCAGCTGGTGACAGAGGTGAGCACACTGGTGAGACAGGTGAGGCACACTGGTGACAGGTGAGGCACACTGGTGACAGAGGTGAGGCACACTGGTGACACAGGTGAGGCACACTGGTGACACAGGTGAGGCACACTGGTGATGGGTGAGGCACACTGGTGACACAGGTGAGGCACGCTGGTGACACAGGTGAGGCACACTGGTGACACAGGTGAGGCACGCTGGTGACACAGGTGAGGCACGCTGGTGACACAGGTGAGGCACACTGGTGACACAGGTGAGGCACACTGGTGACAGGTGAGGCACACTGGTGACAGAGGTGAGGCACGCTGGTGACACAGGTGAGGCACACTGGTGACACAGGTGAGGCACACTGCAGGGCTGGGCCCTTCTTCTTCAGCCAAATCAGCCCTTCCGCCAGGCAGAGCTGTTGTGGTTCACTGCTGGGTCTGCCTCCCCCGGGGAATCGCTATCCTGTTCTCATTCATGTGTATTTGTACAGATAGAGCTAGAGACAGAGATAGAGATGGAGATAGAGATAGAGATAGAGATAGAGATAGAGATAGAGATAGAGATAGAGATAGACAGAGATAGAGACAGAGATAAAGAGATAGAGACACATAGAGAGAGAGAGAGATACAGAGAGAGAGATAGAGATAGAGACAGAGAGACAGAGAGAGAGACAGAGAGAGAGAGATAGAGATAGAGACAGAGACAGAGACAGAGACAGAGAGACAGAGAGAGAGATAGAGACAGAGATAGAGATAGAGATAGAGACAGAGACACAGAGAGATAGAGACAGAGATAGATTGGAGATGGAGATGGAGATGGAGATGGAGATGGAGATGGAGATGGAGATGGAGATGGAGATGGAGATGGAGAGAGACAGAGACAGAGATACAGATACACACAGATACAGATACAGATACAGATACAGATACAGATACAGATACAGATAGATACAGAGACAAAGCTAGAGATACAGACAGAGGTACAGATACAGATACAGACACAGATACCTGTGCGCAAATCCTGTCAGTCCTTTGTGTTACCATCACCAGAATGCTGCTGTTTGAAGTATCATTGCAGCAAACCCTTTTTGCTCCTGCCTCTCAGTGTTTATTTCTCATGTACAAGTTCCGAAAGTTAAACAGATGTTCTTAAATTGAGCATGTTTTCCACGCTCGCAGTGGGGCTCAGTTATCACTTCCTGTGATTGGCTTTAGATGGAGGAAGAAAAAAACAATTCGTACAGACAACTGCAGACAATTCTTTTGAGAGAGAAGCAAAAACCCTTTTTTGAAGAGTTCAAGATATGCAAACCTGAGATGCTCAGAGAAATCAGAACTTCCATGAAAGAATCCAAAATAAAGCCTATTTTCAGTTACATTATCAAAGGAATCCTGGTATCTTTTGCAGGAGATCTCTGGCTAAAATTCCCAGGTTTCAAACAGATTATCCAGAGCAGAATTAACACCACCACCCCTACAAATTCAGAGTATTCCCTGTTAAAGCCCCTCATGCCTGAGGGTCTCCTTGTCTCCCCCATTCCCATGTAACATGGAGCGTGCTGGAATTTCACCTGTACTGCCATGTACACTCTAAATGGCCTCATTTTCTGACCCCCCAGATCTTCCAGAAACCACTGATGGAATCTGAGCTGGTCACAGAAAAAGAAGTTGCCATGATTTTTGTGAATTGGAAGGAGCTGATTATGTGCAATATAAAGCTACTGAAGTAAGTTGGTTTTTTTCCTCCACACTTAGCAAAAACAGAACCCTGGGCCTCTCTCCCTGCTTCTTCTTTCAGTGAAAATGTTTGCCATTTATACAAATGACAACCAGAAGGGCCACGTGTTTCTCCTTGTGGGAAAAAGCAAACTGTGGGCAGTGTTTGCTGTGAGCTGTTGAGAAGATCCCAGCAGTTCTCTCTGTTTGCCCTCCCTTTGTTCCTGTGCTCCAGAAGGCGAATCCTCCTCTCCCCCGAGCAGCAGGGCTTGCCAAGGCTTCCCACAGGGCAGGACTTCCCTGCCTCTGTCCCAGCCCAGCCCCAGTCCCTGTGCTGTCACCTGGGAATGCAAACCAAGGCACAGGAGCCTCCTTATCCCATAATGAGCATGGGCTGAGGCTGACTGTGCTGAACAGAGCCTGAACAGCTTCCCCAAGGCTCCGTGCCCAGAGCCCCTTTCTCCCAACTCACTGCCATGGGAGTCACTGCCAGGGGAACTGGGTGAGGGTAGAGTTAAACCTTCACCAAAAGCATTAATAAAGCTCTTCTGTTTTCCCTACT
The DNA here is from genome assembly GCA_036630365.1 of Acanthiza pusilla. NCBI lineage: Eukaryota > Metazoa > Chordata > Aves > Passeriformes > Acanthizidae > Acanthiza > Acanthiza pusilla. The sequence continues at coordinate 6,343,301 of JAXCHO010000111.1, read as the reverse complement.
GAGCTGCTAATTTTCACTGAACCTACAGGGATCTTATAGCTTTGTAAAATCTCCTTTTCTTTTGTAAAATGTATTTGAAAATGGCCCACAAGTTGGAACGTTCTGGTGGTGACAGGACTGTTGCTCTGATTTTCTGATATTCGTGGAGATTCGCGGAAGCTCGCAGGGAAGTCAGGCAGGCAGCACACAAGATGGCGAAAAGAGGAACTTTATTTACAAAAACTTCTTTATATATTCATTAACGATCTAATAATTATTGGTCAACAGTTTTTCCACCCCTATAACGATTGGTTACAACTCTAGAGCATCCAGTACCAAAACACTCAGATTAGAAAGCACAAGAATGCAACTTATCTCTGTTCTCCATGAGAAAGAAGAGAAAGATTTTTAAAACAGTGCAACTACAACAGGACAGATGACAATAACCCTTTCCTTAGGAAACCAGGCTAAAAACTGGGAGCAGCTTTGAGGTCAGTGTGATGAGTTTTTCCCCTCCCTCACTCACACATCAGTAACTCTCTTTCTAAACTAACAGAAAAGGAAACTGATGCCTAAAAGAGAAGCCAAAACAAACTAGGAGTATAAAATGCAGACAAATTTATTCGAGGCCTTCAAGGTCCATTTGGGCAAACGAACGTCTCCCTCAGGGACTACACCCAAAATGGACACTGGGTCACGAGCTCTTCACCTTTTACAAGTTCTGTCCATTAGCACATTGGCCCTTAATTCTCCAAGTTCACCCTCTGGTGATGATGTTCACCACCTCAGGCCTGCCCCCCTCCATCTCACAGTTGTTTCCATATTTTCAGGCCCCAAGGCAGTGAATATGTCCTTGGATCTGTGTTCAGAGAGCCTTGTTTGGCCAAAGGTGCTGGGAACAGAGCATGTTAGCACTTTGTAAGAAACACTAAACTGCAGCAAGTTACAGGTGCATTAAGAGGAAAAATAACTAGAAATATTCAAAGGCATGGCATTAATATCAAGCCCAGCTGGGTGACCATGAGAGGGGACGGTGCTGGCTGAGGGCACAGCCTCGGCTATTGTGTCCTTGCAGTAAATCTTGTGGCTGATGTGTTCATTGTTCTCTGGGTTTCCATAATGAATAAGAACCCACCCCTTTATTCCATAACTGAGGAGTGGCTCTTTGTCCAACCCCCGTGCCCTGCTCCTGCTCAGGGCCCTGCGCGTGCGGAAGAAGATGTCCGGGGAGAAGATGCCGGTGAAGATGATCGGGGACATCCTGACGGCGCAGCTGCCCCACATGCAGCCCTACATCAGGTTCTGCAGCTGCCAGCTCAACGGGGCCGCCCTCATCCAGCAGAAGACGGATGAAGTGCCCGAGTTCAAGGAGTTTGTCAAGGTAAGGGAAGCAGCAGCCCCTGGGAATTCTGTGCATCTTTTCATTTCGCTGATCTGCTGAACAGATCAGGCCCCACCTCCAGGGCTGCTCCAGTTGTGCTCCTGCAGGAGAGCCCTGGAGGGGCTGGAGGTGTCCAGGGCAGGGAACGGAGCTGGGAAGGGCTGAGCCCCAGGAGCGGCTGAGGGAGCTGGGAAAGGGCTGAGCCTGGAGAAAAGGAGGCTCAGGGGAACCTTGTGGCTCTGCACAGCTCCTGCCAGGAGGGGACAGCCAGGGGGGTCAGGATCTGCTGCCATGTTCCAAGGGACAGGAGGAGAGGGAACATCCTCAGATTGCACCTGGGGTGGTTCAGGTTGGAGATTAGAAACAATTTTTCCCTGCCAGAGTGTTCAGGCACTGGAATGAGCTGCCCAGGGAGGTTTGCAGTCCCTGTCTCTGGGAGTGCTCAGGAGCAGTCTGGATGTGGCCCTTGGGGACAGGGTTTGGGGTGCTGCTGGGGTGGCACTGGGTGATCCTGGGGGGCTCTTCCAACCCTGATGATCCTGGGGTTCTTGTCCAGACAAGGCAGGTGAAGATGCACTGTGAAAATCACAAGGAATTCTCCTGCAGATGTTGTGATCTCAGAGCAGATTTAGCTGAGGATTGGCTCTTGTTTATTGCCTTCCCTTTTCCTTTCTTGGAGGAGCTCATTCTCAGGGTTTAAACCACCTGACTAACCAGATTTTACCTCTCTAATGTTTCAGAGGTTAGCAATGGATCCTCGCTGTAAAGGAATGCCACTATCAAGTTTTCTACTAAAGCCTATGCAACGGGTAACCAGATACCCACTAATCATTAAAAATGTACGTTCCTTTGCACACGGGATGGGTTTGGTGCTGCTTTGCTTATACCTTAATTGCAGGGTTGTTTCTTTATTTGTGTCAGGCTTTGTCACTGTGAGATTGCTGGTGTGCTGGGGAGTGGGGGGTGTCTTTTAATACTTGATTCCAGTGCAGAAAATGGGATAATTCCTTGGGCTTCGGCAAAGTCATTCAACATTTCCGTTCGAAATGGAGGTGAAACTTGCACCCAAAGAGCCAGAAGGCAGCGAGTGCTGAGTGACAACGCAGAATTCAGATAACAAGAGCAACAAGTCAGCCTCATGCTCATATCTGCCTTTCCCCACAGTGCCATTCCCTCCCCAGAGCTGGGAAGTGGCACTCAGCCTGGACTGCTGCAGGTTCCCCGTGCAGCTGAGAACTGACAGCCCTTTCCTCACTTCCCATTGTTGCTTAACGCTTCCCATCCCAAATAACGCCGTGGAGCTTGGCACAAGCATTTTGCAGGGAGTTATAAATTGGAGGTTGTAATTTAAGGATCCTCTCAGCAGTGGTGGCTGTGTTTCTGTGTTTGGCTGCAATGTGTGTGCCTGGCTCAGAGGCACAGCGCTGTCCTGGTGCAAAGGCTGTGCAGGCCTTCAGTCCGGCTCTTCCCACATAGTGTTTGTCTCCTGTTTTTCCTGTTTGTCAAGGAGGAAAATAAATGTGGGCCATAGTGCCTGGCTCAGCTGGAAATGAAAACCTAGCATGGAAGTGTGGGGCTGGCAGAGCGAATGCAGCTGAGCTGCAGTGACAGAGAAGCCTAATGGTGGATTTCTTGGTGTGCAGATCATCGAGAACACCCCTGAGAACCACCCTGACCACAGCCACCTGCGGCACGCCCTGGAGAAGGCGGAGGAGCTGTGCTCGCAGGTGAACGAGGGCGTGCGCGAGAAGGAGAACTCGGACAGGCTGGAGTGGATCCAGGCCCACGTGCAGTGCGAGGGTCTCTCCGAGGTACCACCACCCCATCAGCCTCGGCTGCTCGCGCTGCGGCTCGGGGCGCGGGGAGCGCTGATCCCCCAATCCCAGCCCTGTTCCCTCCTTTTCCCAGCTCCCTGCCCTCCTGCACGCGACCCTGCTCGTGTCCCTGTCCCTCGGGTCAGTCCTGCTTGGGTGCCTGGCTCCGCACCAGTGCAGGTTCAGTGCTGCAATTTCCCACCACAACTTTCCCAGTTCTCTGTGGGTCTCGGATTAGAGAAAATGTCCCTAGGTGGAAAGTGTTCTGAATAAAACACCTCCCCCACGGCAAAAACTTCCAGCACCCCTTCCCCCACAGCGAACAGAATATCTCAGCTGAAAGTGGGAAGAACTGTTTAATTAACAGACCACACAGTGGAAGGGGAAAGGGGAAAAGGGGTCATTAAACCTGAACAAACAGCTGATGAACTTCAGTGTCCTTTCCCTCAGGTGTAGCTTCCCTTTCCGGGGTCCCGGAGGGGTTGGGTGGAGTTCCTCCAGTGGCTCCCTGGACGATTCTCGTCCGCTGTCCTCCGGGGCTCCTCAGGTTCTCGGATGAGAAAGCAAGTCGAGGAAAAAGGTCCAAAAACAACGGAAAACAATCCCAGGAAAAAGCAAAAAAAACCAAGCAGCAGCCACACCGGTGGCAGCAGCAACCAGCAGCAGCAACTGACTGAAGAAAAAAAAAAAAAAACAGTGTCCCTTCCTTTTCACTCCCCCGTAGGAGAGCAGGGGGAAGAGTTTCAAACCATCCCGCGCTGGCAGAGCTTCTCTCGGCTGCAGGACGCAGTTAAAGCTACAGGACCATATTTCTGGTCAAACATACAAATGATAGGGAATACAAAATATCATTTACGCCACCCCAGGACATTGTGGTACACTGGGACTGCTGTATCCCATCCCAAAGCTGTACTTGACCGCTTTGGAGTGCTTTAAAAACCAAATGTTTAGAAATATTGTCTGTAATAAAGCTTTTTAAACCTTTGAAAATTCAAGAATACTGATCAAGTCTCTGGAGACATTACAGAGAGAATCCCTGCCTCCTATGCCATGTTATTTTTGAAGGTAACATGGTAAGTTTCTAGTGAAACTATAATGAAAATACTGTGTCTGTATGGACACAAAAGGAGGGAGGATATTCTGATGGCCATCCTGTTGTTGGTGGAGATAACAGAGGCAGACAGATCACAGCTTGATTTTCAAAGTATGCACCAAGTTTTCAGTTCTAGAAGGTAAACAAATCACAAGCACTGGTTGGTTCATAGAGACATTGCATTTCACCTCAGGAAGTCTGACTGTTCTGGGAGCAAGGTGTGTGTGACGGTGCCAGCAGGGTCAGAGCACGTTCAGCTGTCTGCCAGCCACTGCCTGAAGGAAAGTGGCTGCTTTTGTCTTCTGCAGATGGTGCCTGGCAAATCCTAGAGCAGCAAATCCATCCCCTGGAAGAGCCTGTGGTGCTTGCTGCCACCCTAGCAGCAGCAGCAGCCTCCAGCCCATGGCAGGGAATGATCTCTCGTGGCAGGGAATGATCTCTCGTGGCAGGGAATGATCTCTCGTGGCAGGGAATGATCTCTCGTGGCAGGGAATGATCTCTCGTGGCAGGGAATGATCTCTCGTGGCAGGGAATGATCTCTCGTGGCAGGGAATGATCTCTCGTGGCAGGGAACCAGCCTCTCCCTATGGCTTTAGATTTCCCGAGGACTGCAGGAGCTAGCAGAGAATTCAGGCAGACGAACCAAGATGGTGAAAGGAGAGCTTTATTTACAAGAAACCTCTTTATATATCCATTAATAACCTAGCAACTATTGGTCAGCAGAGAATCACCTCCTAAAACCATTGGTCACAGCCAAATAACACCGAATACCAAACACAGAGATTAAGAAAGTAAAAGAATGCAGCTTATCTCTATTCTTTCTGAGAAAGAACAGAAAGATTCTAAAACAATGCAACTACATCTCCCTGCTTCTGTCCGAGGGTTCCCAGCCTGCCAAAGGAGCCACTCCAATCCACTGCCCGGTGTGGGGAGAGCTGGTGAAAATAAACCTGAGAATGGCGCTTTAGGCAAAGGCATGACTCTGCTCATCCCTAACAAGCCCTGCTGAGGCTGGGATTGTGCCAGTCCCGGGGTCAGCAGCTCTGACTCGGGCTATCGTGGCTCTCTGGAGTGCTTTGGGTGTTTTCAGGGCTGAAATTCAGGCTCAATTCAGCATGCAGCCCTCAGGGAAGCTCAGCCTGTGGAGAGGCTGTTGGCAGAGCTGCTGCTCACCCAGCACAGCTCCCCGTGGCTCAGTCCCACTCCTGGAGGTGCATGTGCGTGGCAAGGGGGCACAGATGCTTTTGGCTCCTCCCTGCCTGCCCAGCCCGTGCCCGCTGTGACCCATGGGCTGCCCTCCCGTGGATTCACGGAGCCTTGTGTGCCTGGCACCGCTTGCCATGCTCGAGGCATCGCTCGTCACCCCCGCGGCACACGGCGGAACCAGGACTCAAAACTCTATTTGTCTCTTGCAGGGCAGCCCCGATTGTTTCACTTTATACAGTGCGTTGTTGTTCTTCTTCTACTTTTCGCAGCAACTCGTTTTTAATTCAGTTACAAACTGCTTGGGACCACGCAAGTTCCTGCACAGTGGGAAGCTCTATAAAGCCAAGAGTAACAAGGAGCTGTATGGTTTTCTCTTCAACGACTTCCTCCTCCTCACTCAGATCATAAAACCTCTTGGCTCTTCTGGCACAGACAAGGTCTTCAGCCCCAAGTCCAACCTGCAATACAAAATGTACAAAACTGTAAGTGCTGCTCTGACGTGGGCATGGGGAGAGGGCTCAGGAGCTCCATTTTGGGGGTGAATTATTAAAATGCAGATATAGGTCTAATATCGATTTCCACCTGAGACAGACAGAGACTCTCTAACTTGTTAAGGTTAGACAGTGTGTGTTTATTTGAGCTGCAGGGAGAGCTCCCAAAGGTACAGCTCCAGAGTGACAATGCAACACAGAACTTATTTATCTATCACAAAATGCATATTTAGCATAAGCACCTCCCATTCCCCGCTTTGTATGGCAATTAGCAAAAAGTCATTAAGCATGCACAGTTCCTGCAATGGAATTGGGTCGGTGATTGTTGATTGTGTCTGAGGGCTGCTTTGGATGAAGTAACATGAGTCTTCATCAGTGTGACCTTCTTACTTTGTTGGTTTTTGACAATTCATTTGACCCTGGAGAACTCCCAATGCTCTCTTCTATTGCTTCTGGGTAGGTTGCATCTGAGCAAAATTTGTAACTGTCTAGGCTCTCCTGTGAACCTCTTTTCTTGAGATTATTAATTGTCTATTCTAAGCACAGCTGAGTAAATATCAAATAATCAAAGGCTACTCTACATTTAATCATTAATTTCTTTCTAACCTAGTTCTATATCTTTTTCTATTCTAGTTGATTTTAACAGAACTAACTTTTATCTAAAATCTCTACATTTAAGTGTCTAAAAGAAAACCCTGTGTTTCAGGGGGTGGGCAAGAACCTTCCCAGAGAAGAGGTCTGAAAGCTTTGAGGTTCCAGGGACTGATGGCAGGAAAGGTGCCTGTGTGCTCCAGAGGGATAAGAAAAGATGCTTTGAAGTTTTGCTTGAACAAACTCCTCCATGAGGGCTCACTCATTTGAGAGAGCGGAGGGAGCACGGCGTCTGCTGCTCTCTGTGGGGAAGGAGAAGCTGCTGTGCTTGGCTCTCTCCAGGAGTGCTTCCAGGCTCTGCAGGCACCTCTGACTTTGTCAGTTTTTAAAATTTTCTTGCTGTCTGAAGAAGGATGGGAGGCAGAAGAGGGGAGATACTTGGGGCAGGCAATAAACGCGTGGGGAACTGATGTGTGCTGAATGCCCCTGTTCAGACTCTGCACTACAGCTCCAGCTTTGCTGATGTTTTACAGCCCATTTTCCTAAACGAGGTACTGGTAAAATTACCCACAGACCCTTCTGGAGATGAGCCCATCTTCCACATCTCCCACATTGACAGAGTCTACACACTCCGGGCTGAAAGCATTAATGAAAGGTAAGGGCCTTTGTGGGCCTTTGAGAAGTAGGATGGGAAGGGTTGTGATGGAAACCTTCCAAGCTGGTTATTTTACAAGGCTGGAAAACCACAGACAGCTTTGGGATAGCAGAGCCTGGGATGGGGGCAGAGCCTTGGCTGGGACAAAACTGTTAGTTTTGTCTGCTGTGATCCAGCAGGGAAAAATGGAAATGGCATTTTGCAACTTTTTTTTTCCTTTCCTCCTGAAGGACTGCCTGGGTTCAGAAGATCAAAGCTGCTTCCGAACTTTACATAGAGACTGAAAAAAAGAAGAGGGAAAAGGCCTACTTAGGTACAGCATAGGATGTGGGGGTCTCATTTCTGTGGAAAAGTCCCTGGGCAGGAAAATCCATTGGTGACATTTCTCTCTCCTCTCCTGTTCCACCACAGTTCGCTCTCAGAGAGCAACAGGCATCGGGAGGCTGATGGTGAACGTTGTTGAAGGCATCGAACTGAAGCCCTGCAGGTCCCATGGTGAGTGCCTTGGCTTGCCCTGCTCCATCAGCAAGACACTGCCATTTGCCAGCCTAGCTGCAGGAGGTTCTGTCCCAGTGATGATGGAGTTATGTGATGGAGTTACATGATGGAGTTAAGTGACGTGGGTTTAACGGAGGTAAAACAGGCAGAGGTGGATTTGTGCAGCTCTGCCGTGGTCCTGCAGGTGTCCTGCATTAGGCTTTTGTTTCAGACTGCCTGAGTTTCCACCACACAAGCCATGAAGTCCTGGAGGGAAGAGCAGAGGGTGCTCAGCACCCAGCAGAGCAGAGTATTCACTGTGATGTTAGTGTGGGCCATCACAAAGGCAGGGAAACAGGGCCTGGGATGGGGCCAGAGCCCTAGTGTGGCCAAGCTCTTCCCAGCTCAATTGGCTGTAGGAGTAGAAGGAAGCTCAGGGGCAGGACCACACAGCTAAAAAAGCCCCACTGGTTTCTGTCTGTTCCCCTCTGCCCAGGAAAGAGTAACCCCTACTGCGAGGTGACCATGGGCTCGCAGTGCCACATCACCAAGACCATCCAGGACACCCTCAACCCCAAGTGGAATTCCAACTGCCAGTTCTTCATCAAGGACCTGGAGCAGGACGTGCTGTGCATCACGGTGTTCGAGCGGGACCAGTTCTCCCCGGACGGTGCGTACGGGGCTGCCCCTGCCCAGGGCGTTGGCAAAGCTGGCTTTGGAGGAGGTGCATTCCTGCTGAGGGAAGTCAGAGGGAACGGGCTGGGTTGGAAGATGGTCTTTAAAGATACCCCAGGTTTGACCCCCTTTGTATATTTGGGAGTCAACCCACCCTTGCTCCACCCCAGCATCAGCACAAAATGAGTCCAGCTCCCTCTGGTTTTCTGAGAGTTTCTTCTCTTGTGCTATTGACAGCTACTGAATGTGGTTTGTAATTCTGCTAAGACTCCAGGAAGCTCTGGATGCTGCTTGCTCATGGATGGGTTCATGCAGGAGGAGGGGAAATGCCTTCGAGTTCCTGGGATGTGCAATAACAGTGGCAAAAATGAGCCCAGGATTCCAAACCCGATAGAGTTACAGAACGGTTTGGCTTGGAAGGGACCTCAAAGATCATCCTCTTCCAACCCCTTCCATGGGCAGGGACACCTTCCACTAGCCCTGGTTGCTCCAAGCCCCATCCAGTGTGGCCTTGGACAGTTCAGGAATGGGGAGTCCACAACCTCCCTCACTGTTATTTGATAACAATGGGATGTTTGATAAGCTGGGATGAACATGGGGAGCATCACAGGGTGCATTTTGGACTCATCATCTCTCAGACAGTGTTTGGATAGGACTGGTTCTGGCCCACTGACCTCCTTGCTGGGCTGATGTCCTGCTTGGCTCTGTCATCTCCAGAGGCTTCACACTCAGGTTGAACTGTTCAGCAACTTTTGGCCTTTTTCTAACACATCATCAAATCAAGAAGTCCCTGAAGCGAGGCAGCTGTGAATTCCATAGTGTGTTTTTCCTCTTATGGGCCTGTTCACTTTTAATGCTGCTGTTTAACGTGGTCTGGCCAGATCCCCTTCCATTCAGCTTGGCAGCCTTTGGCCCTCTGCACAAGTAGAGCTGGACTGAGGGCCTGTTTGCTCTTTTGTTGTGTGGGGTGGAAGTTCAGTTCCTTCTGCAGACGCTGGTTTTCCTTTCCTGAGCATGCTGTGCTTTTGCCTTCCAGACTTTTTGGGCAGGACAGAGATCCGTGTGGCAGACATCAAGAAGGATCAGGGCTCCAAGGGACCAGTCACAAAATGTCTCCTTCTGCACGAAGTCCCCACGGGAGAGATCGTGGTGCGCCTGGACCTGCAGTTGTTCGATGAGCCTTAGGAGAGAGGCGCCGATGTGGACGGAGCCGGAGTTCACTGCAGGAGGTGATGCAGCAGCTGTCACCGAGTCCTTGCTGGTGTGGCATCAAACTACTGCTCGCCCTTCACACGTCAGAGGGTTATCAAAGCAAACAGGAGCATCTTTGTGCCTTGATAATTCTCACTGAACACACGAATCCCAATTTAGTGAGGAGATCTCCCGCAATCTCTCTGTGTGGAACTTGGCGTTGGTTTCCTGGGCTGGTGGAACAACCCTGTTGCTCCTTGTGCTGCAGTCTGGCAAACCACACAGGTGGCCGTGCTTGCTCCAGGTGCCCTGGTCTTCAATTTCTGCAGAGAAGGTGGTGTGGGTGTGTTTTGGAGGCTTTCTGCAGGGTTTTCCCCTTCAGGAGTTCTGTGCCTATTGCTCAGCAGAGTGGTGTGTAAATGTGATGTGAATGGAAGGAGCAGTTTCGCAGCAAGAAGATCTCTGAAGATCTTCATGATGGTACTGAAAAGACTTAGAAAATAAATAGTCTATATCTATAAACAGAGAAGATTCTATTAACATACCACTTCATGACTCGTGTTGCCCCTGAAAATAAAAGGTGTCCAGGCCTTCTGCACAGAGATGAGTTGCACTCCAGAAGAGTCCACCCCTCGGTCCCTTTGGAAGTCGCTGTTGTCCACAGGACTGTCCGTGCTGAGACAGGAAGCCAAGGGTGAGCCCCAGAGCCCTGCTGGATGTCGTGTGTACCCCTCGGGTACTCCTTTGCTGCTGCTGCTCCCGGGGTGATCATCACCTGCGGTGGGGAGGAGGAAACAATCATGGCTCCCGCTCAGGAAGTGAGTTGGCAGCGCGCAGAGCCTGCTGTGCAAAGCAATCCACGGTGCCTGGGCACGGAGCCGTGCCCTGTGGGACGAGGAGCGCCAGGGTCTGGGACAGCCACGTCTGCAGCTCCCTCGGGGCGGGCGCTGGCTGTGACCCCAGAGCTCGTGGTGGTGCCGAGGGAACCCAAAGCCATCGGGGGAAGGCCAGGGCTCTCCATCCTTCCACTCCATGGACGCACACGTCCAGGCCCACGTCCCTGTTTGGCAAAGCTCCCAGCTCCGGCAGGCACTGCCCTCTGCTCTCCCTCAGCAGTGTCAGCGCTCGCCGAGTCTGGACTCGGGGGCCCGGAGACCCCCGAGAGTCAAATTCCTCTTCGTTGTGCTTGGAATCCTTCTGTTCATGCCCTGCCACGCATCCACTGGTATTTTTGTAAGGACTCCATTCCGGATGGGAGGTGCCAGCCCGTGTCATTCGCATGTGAACGTTCTCGTGGAGCTGTTGTTAGGTTTCGGTGTTCCTTGCATGTCCTTTCAGTACTGGTTCCCACCTCTCCTGTGTCGGCGGTGTTCTCTAGCACTCCAAGTCTTATTGGTTTCCATTAGGAAATTAGAATATATCCATTACAGGTAGGTAGGTCAGTATGGTAATAAGTGTAAACTGTGCTGGGAAGTGTCTGTGTATTATAATTTCCTAAAAGACCACTGTAATGTTTCAAGCAATGGGAAGGAAGAAAATGTATGTTGGAGGGACAACAAAGTTTACATTTCATACTTTTCAGAATCGCTTTATTATTTATTTATTGAAGATAGTGTAGAATTTTGTATCAGAAATGACAGACATACTTATGTATTTTTTGAAACAAAACAGAGATACACACTTTAGTTAGAAACTTTCAACTGACCACATTTTAGAGGGAGTGTGACTTCCTAGGCATGCATTTGTTTACCACTAACTGGCTGAAAACACGATTAAGAGAACTTTAAGTTTCTATTTTTCAATGTTGTTAAGAAAATTGTTTCAATTAAAATATGTAAATAGTACTAAACCCATGCTTTCCTAATTCCATATCAATACATTTTATGAAATATAATGTATATGAAAATACACATTGTTGTGGTAGGATAAAAAAAGTGATAAAATCTATTACTGGAGTACCATTAAATGTCATTGTCTAACCTTTTATTGCTGTCCTAATTTTACTCAGTAGCTGCCAACAGGGTGAACATTCCCAGTGTTTCACAAGTGGCATCACTTTCTTAATAGTACCATTTCAGCAGTGTCATTGACAGTGACACCTGAACTGGCCACCAGGACAGAAAAACCCCATGGCCGAAATCAGGAGCCTTGGGCAGGGTTTTGGAGGGAGCCCCCAGGAGCTGCACCTGCCTGAGGCTCAGCTGGTGCTGCAGGGGGGGACCCTTCACACAGGGACCCCTCTGGGATTGTGACCCTTGTCACAGACATCCCAAAATCCCACACTGGTTTGGGCTGGAGGGGACCTTAAATCCCACCCAGTGCCACCCCTGCCATGGCAGGGACACCTCCCACTGTCCCAGGCTGCTCCAAGCCCTGTCCAAGCTGGCCTGGGACACTGCCAGGGCAGTGTTGTAGCAGCCTACACCAGCAAATGCACTTTTTGGGGAATTGTGACAGAACGAGCACCTTCCCAGCCCCATGGCTTGGGGTTTCCCCCTTCCCCTCAGTGCCAGCACTGTGTCCCTCCTGTCAGTGCCTGTGGGAGTTACTCAAACGTTCATGAGGAAAGGCTGGAGTTTGGCTCACAGATATCCAATGAGCCCCTCACCATCAGTGCAGCCCTGGAGGGGAAGCTGATCTGTCCCTGTGCATCGGGGACAGGACGTGGCCCTGCCCTGGTGGCAGCATCGCTGTTTGCTCGCTCGCCCTTGGAGCTCCGTGGCACTGGCAGCTCCCCGGGTGGCACTGAGCCTCCTGAGCCACAGAATCCCAGGATCCTTGGGCTTGGACAAGCCCTCCCAGCCCACGGAGCCCAAGCTGTGCCTGTTGCTGGGAGCTCGCTGATAAATCCAAACAGGCGGCGCACCGACAGAAGTAGCAAGAGAGAGTTTATTAAAAATTCTTTTCTTGTATAGATATTAAAAGTCTAGGGGTGATTGGTTCATAGCCATCCACCCCCTGGGGCCATTGGCTGCACCTTTACAGCACCCAGTTCCAAAACAAAGATTGGAAAGAGCAAGAAGAATTCAGCTTCTCTTTGTTCCCCATCCGATTCATGAGAAAGAAGAGAGAAATCTTAGAATAGTGCATCCACATGTGCCCGATGGCCACCTTGTCCCCAGCCCAGAGCACTGAGTGCCACGGCCAGGCCTTGCTGGGACACCTGCAGGGATGGGCACTGCAGAGCTCCCTGGGCAGCTCTTTCCATTGCAAGATGCTTGAAGTGCTGTGGAAAAAAACCACCCCAGGCTGGCCTTGGCTCTGAAATGCTGAGAAGCTGCCTGGGGCAGAGCTGGGGAAGGCTGGGCTGGGAGGCTGGGAGAGGCTGCTCCGAGCTGCTGAGGGGACTTGGGCACCTGGGAGATGGAGCCTGGCTCGGAGCTGACACTGAGCCAAACAGCTGAGAAATTACAGCAGGTTTTTATAGATACACTTAATTATTCAGTATTTTTTCAATGTGAGTTTCTATGAGGGAACTTTTTCAATGCTCATTTTACAATTGTTTTACCCTTTGAAGAGTTCCGTCACTTTTTGTTAGGAGTGAGGAGGACTGGGGTGGAAAATGTGGGTAATGCAGTGTTTTCTTACATACATTCTCAAAACTGAGGTGTGACAATCCAGACTCTGACTGCAACAGCAGTGTCTGGTTCCAGGCTGCTCTGCTTGTCACAGAGAGATCTCAGCTCGTTCAAATCCAGCAGCCAAAGCCCGGGAAAGCTGGGAATGAGGAGAAATTGCTTTGAGGTGTGCTCTGTCCGTACCTTCCATGTCTACCCTGGCTTTGTTCAGCCTCTGCACTCCTGTCCTACGTGCACATTGCTGCATCCAGAGTTCAGTACATGCTTATATCTGTGATTATTGTACATACCACATAAAAACACAGCTCTGGTGTCCTTGTCAAATACCAAGCAAATCTCACTGAAAAGCGTTTAAAGGTGCACGGTTTTGTTTGTTGATTTTAATATTTGGAAAGAGTGTCCTCAGGAAATTATTTTTCTGTATGTAGGAGGATGTATTTAGGATCTCATTTGAAAAATAAAGACCTGCAGTGAGAGGCTGTTAAACTGCCCTAATTACTTGATAGAGCTGTCAAAGGCTCTGCTGTGACCGTGGAACTACAAAGGCATTACAAAAAAATGATCCACCCAGATGGGAGAAAGAACATGCAATTAATTTCAAGAAAATGCAATTTATTTGTATTGTTCATTTCCATCACATTTAACTATTCCTGAGTAAAATATCTGTACTGTGAAGATGGCTCCTTTTGGTTTTTAAATTTGTGATAGATATGCATAGGGCAGCACTGTTTCTCATAATGCAACTTTAACTTATTGTGGTTGCTGTGAATGTCTTGATTCCTCAGTCACTCCCGGTTAAACAATTATATTTACAGACAAGGTCTAACTAAAGAAAAGTCCTTAAGATGTGTCCCTGTGTGTGAGGCACAGTGCAGTTCCTCACTGCAGTGGCTCCAGCTGGGCTGGGGCGGTGCAGTGTCAGACACAGCTGAGCCTGGGCTTGTGCAAGTGAAACGATTCAAGAATCCATGCAGGGGTTTGAGAGTTTACCTGTGAGCTCTCACCTTCCTGAGAAGTGCTGGAGAAGAGGGAGATGGAGTCAGGAAATCTGCACATGAGTCCCTCCTTCCTCAAGCTCTGCTCTCTGCCCTGGGACAGGGACAGACCCAGGGATGGCTGGAGCTGGGCCAGGGCAGCTCAGGCTGCAGATCAGGGAAAGGTTCTTCCCCAGAGGGTGCTGGGCACTGCCCAGGCTCCCCAGGGAATGGGCACGGCCCCGAGGCTGCCAGAGCTCCAGGAGCCTTTGGACAGCGCTGCCAGGGATGCCCAGGCTGGCATTGCTGGGGGCTGGGCAGGGCCAGGGTGGGACTGGATGGTCCTGTGGGTCCCTTCCAGCTCAGGACATTCCATGATCCCATGATGATTTGTGCTGCCAGCACCTGCCTTGCTCCCGAGGTGGAGCAGGCCCAGACAAACACACCTGGGGAAAGCAGCATCTTTTCTGAACATGCTCTGATCAGCCACCCACAAGGGGAAGGAAGCACCCAAGAGTCATAAATGCTCAGGGGCAAAAGGAATGACAAAAGCCGGAGCGTCCAGAAAAAAAATCAGAACCTTTTGTTAAAGACTTGTAATTCTTTTTATTAATATCTTGTGTTCTGTCGGTTTTACTTATTACTGCACACGTGCTAGGTTAGTCACTGACCTGGAATAAAAGCACATGGCAGTGAGTCTGGGATAAAGGGAAGGGGAAAAGGGAAGAGAGAAAGGAAGGTGTGGAAGGTGGGAAGGAAGGGAGAGATAGAGAGAGAGAGAGAGAGAGAGAGAGAGAGAAAGAGAGAAAGAAAGAGGGAAAGAGGGAAAGAGGGAAAGAGGGAAAGAGGGAAAGAGGGAAAGAGAAAAAGAGAGAGGAGAGGAGAGGAGAGGAGAGGAGAGGAGAGGAGAGGAGAGGAGAGGAGAGGAGAGGAGAGGAGAGGAGAGGAGAGGAGAGGAGAGGAGAGGAGAGGAGAGGAGAGGAGAGGAGAGGAGAGGAGAGGAGAGGAGAGGAGAGGAGAGGAGAGGAGAGGGAAGAGAAGAGAAGAGAAGAGAAGAGAAGAGAAGAGAAGAGAAGAGAAGAGAAGAGAAGAGAAGAGAAGAGAAGAGAAGAGAAGAGAAGAGAAGAGAAGAGAAGAGAAGAGAGAAAAAAGAAAAAAGAAAAAAAGGAAAAAAGGAAAAAAGAAAAAAGAAAAAAGAAGAAAAAAGAAAGGAAAAGAGAGAGAAAAAGAGATCATCACTCCCAGCTCCAGCGTGGTTCCAGCTGAGGGGATGTCACTCCTGGATCCAGCGCAGTTCCAGCTCAGGGGATGTGACTCCTGGTTCCAGCTGAGGGGATGTCACTCCTGGTTCCAGCATGGTTCCAGCTCAAGGGATGTCACTCTGGTTCCTGCAACAACCCAGCTGCTGCAATGTCCAGGGTCAATCGCTTGGTGGGGGTACCCTTTGATGGAGTGGCTTCCCCACCCTGAAATGTGTTTCTCACCTCTGTCCAAATTGCTTCTCTTGCACAGTCCATTCTTTCAGACCCTTCTGGAGAAGGGTGGGCGCCTTTGGGGGTCTTTGGTGCTCTTGATCCCCCTACAGTCCATGGCCACTTCTTGGCCCGATGGCTGCACTTGCAATCTTTTACTTTCTTAATCTCTGTGTTTGGTATTAGGTGTTATTTGGCTGTGCCCAATGGTTTTAGGAGGTGAATTCTTTGCTGACCAATAGTGCTAGATTGTTAATGGATATATAAAGAGGCTTCTTGTAAATAAAGTTCCCTTTTCGCCATCTTGGTTCATCTGCCTGAATTCTCTCAGCCAGCCTCTGCAATCCTCGGGAAATTTAAAGCCATAGGCCCTCCTCATCAGCTCTTCATCCTCATCTTGTTCCCATTGGGAGAGCTCTTCATCCTCATGTTCTTCGCAATGATAGAGATCTTCATCCTCATCTTCTTCCCACTGGGAGAGTTCTTTGTCCTCATCTTCTTCCCACTGGGAGAGCTGTTTGTCCTTGTCTTCTCTGTTGGGCGAGCTGTTTCTGGTCATCTTCCCAAGGAGACATGTCTGGGACATGATAGTCTTCCCCAGAAGACAGCTCTGTGCCATGGTTGCTGTCTTTTGGGGAAAGCTTCTGATCCTCATTGTAATCCCCTTGGGACAGCTCTTTGTCACTGTCACTCTCCCCTTGGGGCAGCTCTTCTTTGTGGGTGTCTTCACCCTGGGACTTCTCCTTGTGTCCCTTGTGTAACTCTCCCTTGGGAGAGTTCAGGGTCATCTTCCACTGGGGACAGCTCCCTGTCACTTGTGCTCTCCTCTGGCATGACATCGATGGCCTCTTCAATTTGGGACAGCTCCTTGCCCTCATTCCATTGGAGCAGGTCTTTTTCAAGTGAAACTATTCTTCTAACTCTTATTCTTCTTCTTACTACTTGTCTTCTTTCCTTCTTCTACATATTCTTAAATTCATATTCTTATTCCTGCTACTCTTCTTCTACTATGTATTTTTAAATTCAAATTCTTATTCTTCTTACTCTTCTTCTACAAACTTTTCATTCTTACTCCTATTCTTATTCTTATAACTCGTCTTCTACTTATACCTATTTTTTAAATTCCTATACTAGTCTTCTTCTTCTACGTATTTTTAAATTATTCTTCTTCTTCTTTGTCTTGTTCTTCACCTTCTCCGTCTGCGCCGTTCTCTTCCTCTCCACCTTCGGTGTCTCCATCCTCATCTTCCCACTGCTGTTTGCTGACCCCAACTCCACTGGTGTGGCAGCCCCGTGTGTGCCGCAGCCCCGCAGGGAGGGAGGCTCAGGGAGCAATGGCTGCTGTCGGTGCCCTGCCTGTGCTACTCGTCCTGCGGCTGTGGCGCCAGGCAGGGACACCGGAACAGCCTGCGCAGCGCCCGCAGCGCCCGCCTGAAGCGGGAGGGACGTTTCTTGGAGCCCTGGCTCGCTGCCTCTGGCGCCTGATCTCGGGAGGCTGCAGCATGTGCTGCCTCTGCCTCCTCGGGAGCGAGAGGCTCAGGGGGCTCCTCCTCCTCAGCAGCTGTGGGGGCATCTGGCTTGGCCTCCATGTGAGTGCTTGGGCCAAGAAAAGTGTTGGGATAGGCCCAGCTGGTTCCCTCCAGGGGGTCTTCTTCATCCAGCCACTTCATTGGTGTGTTCCAGATGTCTTGGAGGAAATCTAGGGACAGCGCTTTGTCTCTGAAGCGCTTCTCTTTGGAAAGCACATTGTCCCTGACATTGAAACCGAGAGATGACCTGGAACTCACCAGGCCCTGCCATTGGGAAATGCTGGGATAGGCCCAGCTGGATCCCTCCAGGGGCTCTTCATCATCCCACAGCATCATGGCTGTGTACCAGATGTCACGGATGCAGTCTGGGGACAGCCCTCCATCTCTGAAGTGCTTCTCTTCAGCAAGCACATTGTCCCTATCATTGAAACCGAGAGATGACATGGAGCCCATCATGTCCTGCCATTGGGCCTTCACCTTCTCCTTGCACCAGTCCAGACAGGACAGCCCTAGAGAGCTGCCAGCTTCGTTGTATTCATCATCCCCAAAAATGTTGGGGAAGATCTCTTCCAGGAACTCCAGCACTTTCTGGTTCCTTGACACTTTCTCCAATTCTGGCAGTTCACCTGATGAGCTCTGAGCTCTGTCCATGCCCCCGAATATGGCCCTCCTCGTAAGCTCCTGGTGCTCATCTTCCCAATGGGAGAGCTCTTCCTCGTCATGTTCTTCCCAATGGGAGAGTTCTTCATCCTCACGTTCTTCCCATTGGGAGAGCTCTTTGTGTTCACATTCTTCCCATTGGGAGAGCTGTTCTTCTTCCCCTGGGGACGTGGCTTGGACATTGCAGTCTTCCCCAACAGACAGCTCTGTGCCATGTTTGGTGTCTTCTGGGGAAAGCTTCTGATTCTCATTTTCCCCTTGGGACAGCTCTCTGTCACTGACACTCTCCCCTTGGGTCAGCTCTTCTTTGTTGATGTCTTCACCCTGGGACAGCTCCTTGAAACTCTTCTGGTCCCCTTGGGAGAGTTCAGTGTCATCTTCCTTTATGCTTGTGCTGTCCCCTGGAATGACCTCAGGGGCATCTTCTACTTGGGACAGCTCCTCAACACTTGTGCTGTCCCCTGCAGAGAGCTCAATGGCCTCTTCGGCTGGGGACACCTCCCGGTCATTTGTGCTGCCCCTTGAAATGACGCTGATGGCCTCTTCCACTTCAGACAGCTCTGGGTCACTGGTGCTGTCCCCTGGAATGACCTCAATGGCCTCTTCCACTGGGGACAGCTCCTCCTCACTTGTGCTGTCCCCTGGAAGGGGCTCCCTGTCATCCGCCACATGGTCATTGCTCTTCTCCCCTTGGGACAGCTCATTGTCATTTTCCTGTTGGGACTCTGGTGCCATGCCTGTGAGACTGTGGTCCATGGCTCGAGCCCCAGAGGGGATGGGTGGCAGAGGTGTCAGCTGCCAGCTCGGGGACACATGGGCTGTGCCCTCCTGGGCCACCCTGAGTGGGGGCAAGAACACCCTGGGCAGGTGGGTGTGTGTCTGCCAAGGAGAGGGGCTGCAGGGCTCTGGCCCCTTCTCCCCTGCACTGCCCAGCTCTGTGCCCCGGCTCTGAGTGTCCCTGGGCCTCTCCAGGCAGGGCAGTGGTGGCAGCCGTGCCGGCCTTGCCAGCCGTGGCAGAGGTGACCTTGTTGACAGCCGTGCCGGCCTTGCCAGCCGTGGCAGAGGTGGCAGTGGTGGCAGCCGTGCCGGCCTTGCCAGCCGTGGCAGAGGTGGCAGTGGTGGCAGCCTGTCCCCACGGAGGGACAGGGCCTGGCTCCGGCTGCCCTGCGGCGCTGCCTGCGGCTCCCTGAGCTCTTCCTGTGGGACCTTGAGCTCTTTGATCTTTCTGGGGCCTACCTTTGGCTGCCCAAGCTGCACTGGTGGCAGCTTGACCTGCACCTGCGGGGAGCAGGAGGAGGAGGAGGAGGCGTGGGACAGAGACGGCTCCCTTGGCAGAGCGAAGATCCTGGCCCAGTCTGTCCCCTGGCCTCTCCTTCCTACCTCATCCCTCGCTCTTGGCGTCCTCCGCAGGCTCAGCAGGTGACCTTGGGCAGCCTGGGAGTTGGGGTTCATCTTCTCCTTTTCCATCTTCTCCTTCTCCATCTTCTTGTTCATCTTCTCGAAGATCTCCACTCGAGAATCTCCACTCGAGAATCGCCGAGCGCAGACGGGTCCCGGGAGCTGCTTCCTCCTCAGAGCGTGGCTCTCCTGGGACTGGGCACCCCAGGGCTCTGCACCCGTTGTCACCCTCAGCCAGGCTGGGGCTCTCTGATGTCACAAAGGTCTCCGGCCACCACCATGTCCCGCATCACAAAGGGCCCCGGCACAGAGCGCCTGTGTCACAAAGGGCCACACCCTGACCCTGAGCCACCGACTCTTCCAGGTCTCAAGAAGAGCCCTCCAAATCCCTCAAATTGTTGGAAAACATACCAGTTCAAAATTTTTTAATTTAAACGCGTTTTGTGCACCTTTGCCCTGGGAAAAATAGTTTTAAGTTTCTTTCCAGGACATTGTTCCACCAGGTGGTGTCTGAAGAGGTCAACATTTCAACAGACTGGGAGTAGCCCCAAAGAGATACCCAAAAGATGAAGATCATCAGCAGAACAGCAAAAGCCATCAGCAAACATCAGCGCAGATGCTGCTCCCTGGCAGGGTTGGAGACACCTGGTCCGGAAAAGGCTGATAAGGAATTCAAGGAGTGAGGACCTAATTAGCATCGCGAGCAAAGAAATCCAGATCCAATAAAAAGACAAATAGGAAAGACTAACAACTTTGGAGTAATGAACATTAACCCAATGAATTTCTATGGATTTTGATGGTATAAAGTCCCTCCAGCCTCTCCTCTGGGCTGGAGCCCTGCAGTGCAGCTCCACCAAGAACAACTGCTTCTCCCACTGTGGGAGTCTCCTTTGGTGTGAAAAATAAAAAAAGAGAAAAAGGAAAAAAAAAGAAAAAAGGAAGAAAGAAAGAAAGAAAAAAGGGAAAAAGGGGGGAAAAAAAGAAAAAAGAAAAAAAAGAGAGAAAGGAAAAAAAGAAAAAGAAAAGGGGAGGGAGGGAGGGAGGGAGGGAGGGAGGGAGGGAGGGAGGGAGGGAGGGAGGGAGGGAGGGAGGGAGGGAGGGAGGGAGGGAGGGAGGGAGGGAGGGAGGGAGGGAGGGAGAATTCCTGCCTTCCCCTCTCTCAGGGCTGCACAAACCCTCAAACTTCCCTCCAGGAGCTCCCACACAGAGGAACGCTGGCCCAGGGACTCTCTGCTGTTGGATATTGGGCAAGGGAGGAGGGAGACACTTGGCTGTCCCTGTAGGCAGAAGAAATGGGTGAACAGCCAGTCCCAACCACTCCTGTGCTTCATGGATTCATCAGGGCTGGAAGAGCCCCTCAGGATCACCCAGTGCCACCATCATCACCCCAAACACCACACCCACACTCCTCCTGAACCCCTCCAGACAGTGACCCCACCACCTCCCTGGGCAAATCCAGTGCCCGACCACTCTTCTGGAGAATGTTTTCCTAATCTCCCATCAACCTCCCCAGTGCAACTTCAGTCCATTTCCTGCCGTCCTTTCCCTTGGACAGGGCAGTACAGACTGACCCCCAGTTTTCCTGGGAGCCTGGCAGACCCCCACAGCACTGAGCCCATCCATCAGCTCCCTCAGTGCTCTCTCCATGTCCTTCCCTCACCCCAGCACTCAGGGTGAGCCACATTTTCAAGCCACGCCACGAATGTTCAGCCACAGCTTCAGCATCTTCCTCCCTCGGGGCTGTGCTTCCCCAGCCAAAACACTCGGCACCATCCACATGAGAAGGAAGAATTTTATTGTTGCCATGGGACAGCGTCCCCTGGGGATGACCAGGACAGCTCTCTAGGCAGCCTCCCTCATGATTTTGGTGAGTTTCTGGATCTTGGACCTTGTTGACATGTCCACGTACTTCTCGCCAATATTGACAATCATGCCACCAAGGATCGATGGGTCAGTCTAAGGAAGGAACATTGAACAGAAAATCGATTAGCACAAGTTTGTTACCACAGGGTACAAGTTTTACACTAGCAGAAAAAAAAGAATAAAGCCTTTCAAATGGCTTTTTTTGAGATATCTGTGTGGTCATGGCATTCCTAAGGGAACATTTTAGGAATTAAAGCATCATCATGCCTACAGCAAAGCACAGAACTATACAACAAAGCAAATGCATTCAATAAAATCTTTGGCTTTTATAAAAATCAGAGACACAGAAGCTCTTAACGTGAACTTAGTGAAATTTATTCGCAAGTCAAAAATGCAGACCTTGGTCTCCAGCTTCAAGACCTCTCCTTTAGCCAAGAACCCATTCAGAGCACTTTTCAGTTCAGTGAGGTTGGCCTCATCCAAGGGCTGAAAAAGAATAGAAGAGACAGAAAACAAAAGACTTAAAAATACTCAAATGATATAACAAGCACCAAAGATCTCCTCACATCCCTTGAAGACAAACTTCCACCAGGTAGTCAGCACTCTGGAACAGGAATAACCCAAGGACAGCACAGGAACAACAACCACTCTGTGCCCTCCTTATTTCATGAAACATTTTCCTGTTTGAAAGAACAGGGGCATCTCTACGTGCAGACCAGCCTGACTTGTCAGCCCCTGGGTTCACACACAGGAAGGAAAAACGTGACCCCTGGGGCTGCAATGGGATGGACAGGTTCCATTTTGGAGCAGGAACTGCTGGCTATCAGCCCCCTCTTTGCAGCAATTTGTTCAGCTTGGCAGAGGTGACACATCACTGTTCTCACAGCAAGTACTTCACTCACAGAGCGCAGCATTCACCGGGAGAGCTTTGTCTTTTCTCCCAATTCCTTTCTGTCCTGACCCAGAGCTTCCCAGCCCACCTGTGCTGTGGTGACCGTGCACACCACCTCTCCTCGGAAGGCGCTCATGATCTTCCCGAAGGCAGAGATGATGCCTGGGGTGTAACGCAGGCGGCCGTTCTCAGCCAGCAGATCTGCAAAACACCCAGGCATCGAGGGGTTAAAGCAGCACCAGAGGCACATTGGGGCAGGCAGCAGCAATTCCAATGGATGGCACTGCTGGGATGCTCTCCTGAAGCCCAGCGGTCACTCACTCATCAGGTTGACAGTGACTGGGGGACATCTTCTCTCTTGCCAGGGCGTCACTCACAGCTTTCTGTTTCACTGAGCCCTTGGTGTGAGGGTTCATCACCACACTGGACAGCTTGGGGTCCTTCAGGAGGCTCTGGGGGGATACACAAGGATGTGACAAAGGCCAGGAGTTTTGCAGGCATCACAAAGCCCACCTGGAGCAGCCAGGGCAGGCAACACTGAAATGAGAGCAAAGAGCTCTGGAGCTGATGGGAACTGAAATGGCAGCTCCAGCTATAGAATCAGAGAATGCTTTGGGTTGGAAGGACCTTGTTCCACACCCTGCCATGGGCAGGGACACCTCCCACTGTTCCCAGGCTGCTCCAAGCCCTGTCCAGCCTGGCCTTGAACACTTCCAGGGGTGGGGCAGCCACAGCTTCTCTGGGCACCCTGGGCCAAGGCCTCCCCACCCTCCCAGGGAACAATTCCTTCCCAATATCCCATTTAAACACGGGGGCCAGAGAGCAGAGGCAGTGCAGGTGCCAGTGGGCTGGGAGTCTCACAGGTCGCAGGAGCCCAGCCCACCTCCCTACTGCTGAGCAGCAGGGAAGCCCCCCTGCTCCCACCCCAGGAGCCCCGGCTGTGAACACCTTACCCACACGCGGCTCAGCTCCTTCTCCACCTGCTCCAGCTTCTTCTGCTTGCTGGCAGCCGAGAAGAGGGCGGTGGCATAGCGCCCTTCCAGCCCGTACACCTGGATGGGCGGCTGCGGAGCAAGGGCGGCTGCTGAGAGGGGAACCCGGGGAGAGACCCCCGCCCCTCGTCCTGGCCAGCCGGGACACAGCCCTGCGCCCTCCCCTCCCCGTGACCACCTCGGACACCCGCCGTGACCCCCTCTGCCCTGTCACCCTGACCAGCTCGGAGGGCCCCCTACTGCCTCACCAGGACAGAAAAACCCCATGGCTGAAGTCAGGAGCCTTGGGCAGGGTTTTGGAGGGAGCCCCCAGGAGCTGCACCTGCCTGAGGCTCAGCTGGTGCTGCAGGGGGACGGACCCTTCACACAGGGACCCCTCCTGGATTGTGACCCTTGTCACAGACATCCCAAAATCCCACACTGGTTTGGGCTGGAGGGGACATTAAAGCCCATCCAGTGCCACCCCTGCCATGGCAGGGACACCTCCCACTGTCCCAGGCTGCTGCAAGCCCTGTCCAAGCTGGCCTGGGACACTGCCAGGGCACTGTTGTAGCAGCCTACACCAGCAAATGCACTTTTTGGGGGAATTGTGACAGAACGAGCACCTTCCCAGCCCCATGGCTTGGGGTTTCCCCCTTCCCCTCAGTGCCAGCACTGTGTCCCTCCTGTCAGTGCCTGTGGGAGTTACTCAAACGTTCATGAGGAAAGGCTGGAGTTTGGCTCACAGATATCCAATGAGCCCCTCACCATCAGTGCAGCCCTGGAGGGGAAGCTGATCTGTCCCTGTGCATCGGGGACAGGACGTGGCCCTGCCCTGGTGGCAGCATCGCTGTTTGCTCGCTCGCCCTTGGAGCTCCGTGGCACTGGCAGCTCCCCGGGTGGCACTGAGCCTCCTGAGCCACAGAATCCCAGGATCCTTGGGCTTGGACAAGCCCTCCCAGCCCACGGAGCCCAAGCTGTGCCTGTTGCTGGGAGCTCGCTGATAGATCGAAACAGGCGGAGCACTGACAGAAGTAGCAAGAGAGAGTTTATTAAAAATTCTTTTCTTGTATAGATATTAAGAGTCTAGGGGTGATTGGTTCATAGCCATCCACCCCCTGGGGCCATTGGCTGAACCTTTACAGCACCCAGTTCCAAAACAGAGATTGGAAAGAGCAAGAAGAATTCAGCTTCTCTTTGTTCCCCATCCGATTCATGAGAAAGAAGAGAGAAATCTTAGAATAGTGCATCCACATGTGCCCGATGGCCACCTTGTCCCCAGCCCAGAGCACTGAGTGCCACGGCCAGGCCTTGCTGGGACACCTGCAGGGATGGGCACTGCAGAGCTCCCTGGGCAGCTCTTTCCATTGCAAGATGCTTGAAGTGCTGTGGAAAAAAACCACCCCAGGCTGGCCTTGGCTCTGAAATGCTGAGAAGCTGCCTGGGGCAGAGCTGGGGAAGGCTGGGCTGGGAGGCTGGCAGAGGCTGCTCCGAGCTGCTGAGGGGACTTGGGCACCTGGGAGATGGAGCCTGGCTCGGAGCTGACACTGAGCCAAACAGCTGAGGAATTACAGCAGGTTTTTATAGATACACTTAATTATTCAGTATTTTTGCAATGTGAGTTTCTATGAGGGAACTTTTTCAACGCTCATTTTACAATTGTTTTACCCTTTGAAGAGTTCCGTCACTTTTTGTTAGGAATGAGGAGGACTGGGGTGGGAAATGTGGGTAATGCAGTGTTTTCTTACATACATTCTCAAAACTGAGGTGTGACAATCCAGACTCTGACTGCAACAGCAGTGTCTGGATCCAGGCTGCTCTGCTTGTCACAGAGAGATCTCAGTTCGTTCAAATCCAGCAGTCAAAGCCCGGGAAAGCTGGGAATGAGGAGAAATTGCTTTGAGGTGTGCTCTGTCCGTACCTTCCATGTCTACCCTGGCTTTGTTCAGCCTCTGCTCTCCTGTCCTACGTGCACATTGCTGCATCCAGAGTTCAGTACATGCTTATATCTGTGATTATTGTACATACCACATAAAAACACAGCTCTGGTGTCCTTGTCAAATACCAAGTAAATCTCACAGAAAAGCGTTTAAAGGCGCACGGTTTTGTTTGTTTATTTTAATATTTGGAAAGAGTGTCCTCAGGAAATTATTTTTCTGTATGTAGGAGGATATATTTAGGATCTCATTTGAAAAATAAAGACCTGCAGTGAGAGGCTGTTAAACTGCCCTAATTACTTGATAGAGCTGTCAAAGGCTCTGCTGTGACCGTGGAACTACAAAGGCATTACAAAAAAAGGATCCAGCCAGGTGGGAGAAAGAAAATGCAATTAATTTCAAGAAAATGCAATTTATTTGTATTGTTCATTTCCATCACATTTAACTATTCCTGAGTAAAATATCTGTACTGTGAAGATGGCTCCTTTTGGTTTTTAAATTTGTGATAGATATGCATAGGGCAGCACTGTTTCTCATAATGCAACTTTAACTTATTCTGGTTGCTGTGAATGTCTTGATTCCTCAGTCAGCCCCGGTTAAACAATTATATTTACAGACAAGGTCTAACTAAAGAAAAGTCCTTAAGATGTGTCCCTGTGTGTGAGGCACAGTGCAGTTCCTCACTGCAGTGGCTCCAGCTGGGCTGGGGCGGTGCAGTGTCAGACACAGCTGAGCCTGGGCTTGTGCAAGTGAAACGATTCAAGAATCCATGCAGGGGTTTGAGAGTTTACCTGTGAGCTCTCACCTTCCTGAGAAGTGCTGGAGAAGAGGGAGATGGAGTCAGGAAATCTGCACATGAGTCGCTCTTTCCTCAAGCTCTGCTCTCTGCCCTGGGACAGGGACAGAGCCAGGGGTGGCTGGAGCTGGGCCAGGGCAGCTCAGGCTGCAGATCAGGGAAAGGTTCTTCCCCAGAGGGTGCTGGGCACTGCCCAGGCTCCCCAGGGAATGGGCACGGCCCCAAGGCTGCCAGAGCTCCAGGAGCCTTTGGACAGCGCTGCCAGGGATGCCCAGGCTGGCATTGCTGGGGGGCTGGGCAGGGCAGGGTGGGACTGGATGGTCCTGTGGGTCCTTCCAGCTCAGGACATTCCCTGATCCCATGATGATTTGTGCTGCCAGCACCTGCCTTGCTCCCGAGGTGGAGCAGGCCCAGACAAACACACCTGGGGAAAGCAGCATCTTTTCTGAACATGCTCTGATCAGCCACCCACAAGGGGAAGGAAGCACCCAAGAGTCATAAATGCTCAGGGACAAAAGGAATGAACAAAAGCCGGAGTGTCCAGAATAAAAATCAGAACCTTTTGTTATAGACTTGCTATTCTTTTTATTAATATCTGTATTCTGTCGGTTTTACTTATTACTGCACACGTGCTAGGTTAGTCGCTGACCTGGAATAAAAGCACATGGCAGTGAGTCTGGGATAAAGGGAAGGGAAAAGGGAAGAGAGAAAGGAAGGTGTGGAAGGTGGGAAGGAAGGGAGAGATAGAGATAGAGAAAGAGAGAAAGAGAGAAAGAAGAGAAAGAGGGAAAGAGGGAAGAGGGAAAGAGGGAAAGAGGGAAAGAGGGAAAAAGAAAAAGAGAGAAAAAGAGAGAAAAAGAGAGAAAAAGAGAGAAAAAGAGGAAAAAGAGAGAAAAAGAGAGAAAAAGAGAGAAAAAAGAGAGAAAAAGAGAGAAAAAAGAGAGAGGGAGAGGAGAGGAGAGGAGAGGGAGAGGAGAGGAGAGGAGAGGAGAGGAGAGGAGAGGAGAGGAGGAGAGGAGAGGAGAGGAGAGGAGAGGGAGAGGAGAGGAGAGGAGAGGAGAGGAGAGGAGAGGAGAGGAGAGGAGGAGGAGAGGAGAGGAGAGGAGAGGAGAGGAGAGGAGAGAGAGGAGAGGAGAGGAGAGGAGAGGAGAGGAGAGGAGAGGAAGAGGAGGGGAGAGGAGGAAGGGAAGGGAAGGGAAGAGATGAGAAGAGAAGAGAAGAGAAGAGAAGAGAAGAGAAGAGAAGAGAAGAGAAGAGAAGAGAAGAGAGAAAAAAGAAAAAAGAAAAAAAGGAAAAAGAAAAAAGAAAAAAGAAAAATGAAAAAAAGAAAAAAGAAAAAGAAAAAAGAAAGGAAAAAGAGAGAGAAAAAGAGATCATCACTCCCAGCTCCCAGCGTGGTTCCAGCTGAAGGGATGTCACTCCTGGTTCCAGCTGAAGGGATGTCACTCCTGGTTCCAGCTGAGGGGATGTCACTCTGGTTCCTGCAACAACCCAGCTGCTGCAATGTCCAGGGTCATGGGCTTGGTGGGGTCCACTTTGATGGAGTGCCTTCCCCACCCTGAAATGTGTTTCTCACCTCTGTCCAAATTGCTTCTCTTGCACAGTCTGTTCTTTCAGACCCTTCTGGAGAAGGGTGGGTGCCTTTGGGGTCTTGGTGCTCTTGATCCCCCTACAGTCCATGGCCATTTCTTGGCCCAATTGCTGCGCTTGCAATCTTTTACTTTCTTAATCTCTGTGTTTGGTATTAGGTGTTATTTGGCTGTGACCAATGGTTTTAGGAGGTGAATTCTTTGCTGACCAATAGTTGCTAGATTATTAATGGATATATAAAGAGGCTTCTTGTAAATAAAGTTCCCTCTTTGCCATCTTGGTTCATCTGCCTGAATTCTCTCAGCCAGCCTCTGCAATCCTCGGGAAATTTAAAGCCATAGGCCCCTCCCTCATCAGCTCTTCATCCTCATCTTGTTCCCAATGGGAGAGCTCTTCATCCTCATGTTCTTCCCAATATGAGAGCTGTTTGTCCTTGTCTTCTCCGTTGGGCGAGCTGTTTCTGGTCATCTTCCCAAGGAGAAATGCCTGGGACATGACAGTCTTCCCCCAAAAGACAGCTCTGTGCCACGGTTGCTGTCTTCTGGGGAAAGCTCCTTATCCTCACTGTTATCCCCTTAGGGACAGCTCTTCGTCACTGTCACTCTCCCCTCGGGGCAGCTCTTCTTTGTGGGTGTCTTCACCCTGGGACTTCTCCTTGTGTCCCTTGTGTAACTCTCCCCTTGGGAGAGTCAGTGTCATCTTCCACTGGGGACAGCTCCCTGTCACTTGTGCTCCTCTGGCATGACATCGATGGCCTCTTCAATTTGGGACAGCTCCTTTTCCTCATTCCATTGGAGCAGGTCTTTTTCAAGTGAAACTATTCTTCTAACTCTTATTCTTCTTCTTACTACTTTGTCTTCTTTCCTTCTTCTACATACTCTTAAATTCATATTCTTATTCCTACTACTCTTCTTCTACTATGTATTTTTAAATTCAAATTCTTATTCTTCTTACTCTTCTTCTACAAATTTTTCATTCTTACTCCTATTCTTATTCTTATATTCCTTGTCTTCTACTTATACCTATTTTTTAAATTCCTATACTAGTCTTCTTCTTCTTCTACATATTTTTAAGTTATTCTTCTTCATCTCTGTCTTGTTCTTCACCTTCTCCGTCTGCGCCGTTCTCCTTCCTCTCCACTTCGGTGTCTCCATCCTCATCTTCCCCACTGCGGTTTGCTGACCCCAACTCCACTGGTGTGGCAGCCCCGTGTGTGCCGCAGCCCCGCAGGGAGGAGGCTCAGGAGCAATGGCTGCTGTCGGTGCCCTGCCTGTGCTACTCGTCCTGCGGCTGTGGCGCCAGGCAGGGACACCGGAACAGCCTGCGCAGCGCCCGCAGCGCCCGCCTGAAGCGGGAGGGACGTTTCTTGGAGCCCTGGCTCGCTGCCTCTGGCGCCTGATCTCGGGAGGCTGCAGCATGTGCTGCCTCTGCCTCCTCGGGAGCGAGAGGCTCGGGGGCTCCTCCTCCTCAGCAGCTCTGGGGGGCATCTGGCTTGGCCTCCGT
Organism: Acanthiza pusilla; assembly: GCA_036630365.1. Taxonomy (NCBI): domain Eukaryota; kingdom Metazoa; phylum Chordata; class Aves; order Passeriformes; family Acanthizidae; genus Acanthiza; species Acanthiza pusilla. The sequence continues at coordinate 6,314,585 of JAXCHO010000111.1, read as the reverse complement.
GTGAGTGCTTGGGCCAAGAAAAGTGTTGGGATAGGCCCAGCTGGTTCCCTCCAGGGGGTCTTCTTCATCCTGCCACTTCATTGGTGTGTTCCAGATGTCATGGAGGAAATCTAGGGACAGCGCTTTGTCTCTGAAGCGCTTCTCTTTGGAAAGCACATTGTCCCTGACATGGAAACCGAGAGATGACCTGGAACTCACCAGGTCCTGCCATTGGGAAATGCTGGGATAGGCCCAGCTGGATCCCTCCAGGGGCTCTTCATCATCCCACAGCATCATGGCTGTGTACCAGATGTCACGGATGCAATCTGGGGACAGCCCTCCATCTCTGAAGTGCTTCTCTTCAGCAAGCACATTGTCCCTATCATTGAAACGAGAGATGACATGGAACCCTCAGGTCCTGCCATTGGGCCTTCACCTTCGCCTTGCACCAGTCCAGACAGGACAGCCCTAGAGAGCTGCCAGCTTCGTTGTATTCATCATCCCCAAAATGTTGGGGAAGATCTCTTCCAGGCACTCCAGCACTTTCTGGTTCCTTGACACTTTCTCCAATTCTGGCAGTTCACCTGATGAGCTCTGAGCTCTGTCCATGCCCCCAAATATGGCCCTCCTCGTAAGCTCCTGGTGCTCATCTTCCCAATGGGAGAGCTCTTCCTCGTCCTGTTCTTCCCAATGGGAGAGTTCTTCATCCTCACGTTCTTCCCATTGGGAGAGCTCTTTGTGCTCACATTCTTCCCATTGGGAGAGCTGTTCTTCTTCCCCTGGGGACGTGGCTTGGACTTGCAGTCTTCCCCAAGAGGCAGCTCTGTGCCATGTTTGGTGTCTTCTGGGGAAAGCTTCTGATTCTCATTTTCCCCCTTGGGACAGCTCTCTGTCACTGACACTCTCCCCTTGGGTCAGCTCTTCTTTGTTGATGTCTTCAACCCTGGGACTGCTCCTTGAAACTCTTCTGGTCCCCATCAGTGTCATCTTCCTTTACGCTTGTGCTGTCCCCTGGAATGACCTCAGGGGCATCTTCTACTTGGGCCAGCTCCTCAACACTTGTGCTGTCCTCTGCAGAGAGCTCAATGGCCTCTTCGGCTGGGGACACCTCCCGGTCATTTGTGCTGCTCCTTGAAATGATGCTGATGGCCTCTTCCACTTTGGACAGCTGTGGGTCACTGGTGCTGTCCCCTGGAATGACCTCAATGGCCTCTTCCACTGGGGACAGCTCCTCCTCACTTGTGCTGTCCCCTGGAAGGGGCTCCCTGTCATCCGCCACATGCTCATTGCTCTTTTGCCCTTGGGACAGCTCATTGTCATTTTCCTGTTGGGACTCTGGTGCCATGCCTGTGAGACTGTGGTCCATGGCTCGAGCCCCAGAGGGGATGGGTGGCAGAGGTGTCAGCTGCCAGCTCGGGGACACATGGGCTGTGCCCTCCTGGGCCACCCTGAGTGGGGGCAAGAACACCCTGGGCAGGTGGGTGTGTGGCTGCCAAGGAGAGGGGCTGCAGGGCTCTGGCCCCTTCTCCCCTGCACTGCCCAGCTCTGTGCCCCAGCTCTGAGTGTCCCTGGGCCTCTCCAGGCAGGGCAGTGGTGGCAGCCGTGCCGGCCTTGCCAGCTGTGGCAGAGGTGACAGTGGTGGCAGCCTGTCCCCACGGAGGGACAGGGCCTGGCTCCGGCTGCCCTGCGGCTCCCTGAGCTCCTCCTGTGGGACCTTGAGCTCTTTGATCTTTCTGGGGCCTACCTTTGGCTGCCCAAGCTGCACTGGTGGCAGCTTGACCTGCACCTGCGGGGAGCAGGAGGAGGAGGAGGAGGCGTGGGACAGAGACGGCTCCCTTGGCAGAGCGAAGATCCTGGCCCAGTCTGTCCCCTGGCCTCTCCTTCCTACCTCATCCGTTGCTCTTGGTGTCCTCCGCAGGCTCAGCAGGTGACCTTGGGCAGCCTGGGAGTTGGGGTTCATCTTTTCCATCTTCTTATCCATCTCCTCGAAAATCTCCACTCGAGAATCTCCACTGGAGAATCGCCGAGCGCAGACGGGTCCCGGGAGCTGCTTCCTCCTCAGAGCGTGGCTCTCCTGGGACTGGGCACCCCAGGGCTCTGCACCCGTTGTCACCCTCAGCCAGGCTGGGGCTCTCTGATGTCACAAAGGTCTCCGGCCACCACCATGTCCCGCATCACAAAGGGCCCCGGCACAGAGCGCCTGTGTCACAAAGGGCCACACCCTGAGCCTGAGCCACCGACTCTTCCAGGGCTCAAGAAGAGCCCTCCAAATCCCTCAAATTGTTGGAAAACATACCAGTTCAAAATTTTTTAATTTAAATGGGTTTTGTGCACCTTTGCCCTGGGAAGAATAGTTTTAAGTTTCTTTCCAGGACATTGTTCCACCAGGTGGTGTCTGAAGAGGTCAACATTTCAACAGACTGGGAGTAGCCCCAAAGAGATACCCAAAAGATGAAGATCATCAGCAGAACAGCAAAAGCCATCAGCAAACATCAGCGCAGATGCTGCTCCCTGGCAGGGTTGGAGACACCTGGTCCGGAAAAGGCTGATAAGGAATTCAAGGAGTGAGGACTTAATTAGCATCGAGAGCAAAGAAATCCAGATCCAATAAAAAGACAAATAGGAAAGACTAACAACTTTGGAGTAATGAACATTAACCCAATGAAATTCTATGGATTTTGATGGTACCAAGTCCCTCCAGCCTCTCCTCTGGGCTGGAGCCCTGCAGTGCAGCTCCACCAAGAACAACTGCTTCTCCCACTGTGGGAGTCTCCTTTGGTGTGAAAAATAAAAAAAGAGAAAAAGGGAAAAAAGAAAAAAGGAAAAAAGGAAAAAAGAAAAAAAGAAAAAAGGGAAAAAAAAAGAAAGAAAAAAAAAGAAAGGAAAAAAAGAAAAACAAAAAGGGGGAAGGAGGGAAGGAGGGAAGGAGGGAAGGAGGGAAGGAGGGAAGGAGGGAAGGAAGGAGGGAGGGAGGGAGGGAGGGAGGGAGGGAGGGAGGGAGGGAGGGAGGGAGGGAGGGAGGGAAGGAGGGAAGGAGGGAAGGAGGGAAGGAGGGAAGGAGGGAAGGAGGGAAGGAGGGAAGGAGGGAAGGAGGGAGAATTCCTGCCTTCCCCTCTCTCAGGGCTGCACAAACCCTCAAACTTCCCTCCAGGAGCTCCCACACAGAGGAACGCTGGCCCAGGGACTCTCTGCTGTTGGATATTGGGCAAGGGAGGAGGGAGACACTTGGCTGTCCCTGCAGGCAGAAGAAATGGGTGAACAGCCAGTCCCAACCACTCCTGTGCTTCATGGATTCATCAGGGCTGGAAGAGCCCCTCAGGATCACCCAGTGCCACCATCATCACCCCAAACACCACACCCACACTCCTCCTGAACCCCTCCAGACAGTGACCCCACCACCTCCCTGGGCAAATCCAGTGCCCGACCACTCTTCTGGAGAATGTTTTCCTAATCTCCCATCAACCTCCCCCAAGGAACTTCAGTCCATTTCCTGCCGTCCTTTCCCTTGGACAGGGCAGTACAGACTGACCCCCAGTTTTCCTGGGAGCCTGGCAGACCCCCACAGCACTGAGCCCATCCATCAGCTCCCTCAGTGCTCTCTCCATGTCCTTCCCTCACCCCAGCACTCAGGGTGAGCCACATTTTCAAGCCACGCCACGAATGTTCAGCCACAGCTTCAGCATCTTCCTCCCTCGCGGCTGTGCTTCCCCAGCCAAAACACTCGGCACCATCCACATGAGAAGGAAGAATTTTATTGTTGCCATGGGACAGCTTTCCCTGGGGATGACCAGGACAGCTCTCTAGGCAGCCTCCCTCATGATTTTGGTGAGTTTCTGGATCTTGGACCTTGTTGACATGTCCACGTACTTCTCGCGAATGTTGACAATCATGCCACCAAGGATCGATGGGTCAGTCTAAGGAAGGAACATTGAACAGAAAGTCAATTAGCACAAGTTTGTTACCACAGGGTGCAAGTTTTACACTAGCAATAAAAAGAATAAAGCTTTTCTAAGGGCGTTTTTTGAGACATCTTTGTGGTCATTGCATTCCTAAATGAAGATTTTAGGAATTAAAGCACCATCATGTCTACAACAAAGCACAGAACTATGTAACAAAGCAAAAGGATTCAATAAAATCTTTGGCTTTTATAAAAATCAGAGACACAGAAGCTCTTAACGTGAACTTAGTGAAATTTATTTGCAAGTCAAAAATGCAGACCTTGGTCTCCAGCTTCAAGACCTCTCCTTTAGCCAAGAACCCATTCAGAGCACTTTTCAGTTCAGTGAGGTTGGCCTCATCCAAGGGCTGAAAAAGAACAGAAGAGACAGAAAACAAAAGACTTAAAAATACTCAAATGATATAACAAGCACCAAAGATCTCCTCACATCCCTTGAAGACAAACTTCCACCAGGTAGTCAGCACTCTGGAACAGGAATAACCCAAGGGCAGCACAGGAACAACAACCACTCTGTGCCCTCCTTCCTTCATGAAACATTTTCCTGTTTGAAAGAACAGGGGCATCTCTACGTGCAGACCAGCCTGACTTGTCAGCCCCTGGGTTCACACACAGGAAGGAAAAACGTGACCCCTTGAGCTGCAATGGGATGGACAGGTTCCATTTTGGAGCAGGAACTGCTGGCTATCAGCCCCCTCTTTGCAGCAATTTGTTCAGCTTGGCAGAGGTGACACATCACTGTTCTCACAGCAAGTACTTCACCCACAGAGCGCAGCATTCACCGGGAGAGCTTTGTCTTTTCTCCCAATTCCTTTCTGTCCTGACCCAGAGCTTCCCAGCCCACCTGTGCTGTGGTGACCGTGCACACCACCTCTCCTCGGAAGGCGCTCATGATCTTCCCGAAGGCAGAGATGATGCCTGGGGTGTAACGCAGGCGGCCGTTCTCAGCCAGCAGATCTGCAAAACACCCAGGCATCGAGGGGTTAAAGCAGCACCAGAGGCACATTCGGGCAGGCAGCAGCAATTCCAATGGATGGCACTGCTGGGATGCTCTCCTGAAGCCCAGCGGTCACTCACTCATCAGGTTGACAGTGACTGGGGACATCTTCTCTCTTGCCAGGGCGTCACTCACGGCTTTCTGTTTCACTGAGCCCTTGGTGTGAGGGTTCATCACCACACTGGACAGCTTGGGGTCCTTCAGGAGGCTCTGGGGGGATACACAAGGATGTGACAAAGGCCAGGAGTTTTGCAGGCATCACAAAGCCCACCTGGAGCAGCCAGGGCAGGCAACACTGAAATGAGAGCAAAGAGCTCTGGAGCTGATGGGAACTGAAATGGCAGCTCCAGCTGTAGGATCAGAGAATGCTTTGGGTTGGAAGGACCTTGTTCCACACCCTGCCATAGCAGGGACAGCTCCCACTGTCCCAGGCTGCTCCAAGCCCTGTCCAAGCTGGCCTGGGACACTGCCAGGGCACTGTTGTAGCAGCCTACACCAACAAATGCACTTTTTGGGGAATTGTGACAGAACGAGCACCTTCCCAGCCCCATGGCTTGGGATTTCACCCTTCCCCTCACTGTGTCCCTCCTGTCAGTGCCTGTGGGAGTTACTCAAACGTTCATGAGGAAAGGCTGGAGTTTGGCTCACAGATATCCAATGAGCCCCTCATCATCAGTGCAGTCCTGGAGGGGAAGCTGATCTGTCCCTGTGCATCGGGGACAGGACGTGGCCCTGCCCTGGTGGCAGCATCGCTGTTTGCTCGCTCGCCCTTGGAGCTCCGTGGCACTGGCAGCTCCCCGGGTGGCACTGAGCCTCCTGAGCCACAGAATCCCAGGATCCTTGGGCTTGGACAAGCCCTCCCAGCCCACGGAGCCCAGGCTGTGCCTGTTGCTGGGAGCTCGCTGATAAATCGAAACAGGCGGCGCACCGACAGAAGTAGCAAGAGAGAGTTTATTAAAAATTCTTTTCTTGTATAGATATTAAGAGTCTAGGGGTGATTGGTTCATAGCCATCCACCCCCTGGGGCCATTGGCTGAACCTTTACAGCACCCAGTTCCAAAACAGAGATTGGAAAGAGCAAGAAGAATTCAGCTTCTCTTTGTTCCCCATACGATTCATGAGAAAGAGGAGAGAAATCTTAGAATAGTGCATCCACATGTGCCCGATGGCCACCTTGTCCCCAGCGCAGAGCACTGAGTGCCACGGCCAGGCCTTGCTGGGACACCTGCAGGGATGGGCACTGCAGAGCTCCCTGGGCAGCTCTTTCCATTGCAAGATGCTTGAAGTGCTGTGGAAAAAAACCACCCCAGGCTGGCCTTGGCTCTGAAATGCTGAGAAGCTGCCTGGGGCAGAGCTGGGGAAGGCTGGGCTGGGAGGCTGGCAGAGGCTGCTCCGAGCTGCTGAGGGGACTTGGGCACCTGGGAGATGGAGCCTGGCTCAGAGCTGACACTGAGCCAAACATCTGAGGAATTACAGCAGGTTTTTATAGATACACTTAATTATTCAGTATTTTTTCAACGTGAGTTTCTATGAGGGAACTTTTTCAATGCTCATTTTACAATTTTTTTACCCTTTGAAGAGTTCCGTCACTTTTTGTTAGGAGTGAGGAGGACTGGGGTGGAAAATGTGGGTACTGCAGTGTTTTCTTACATACATTCTCAAAACTGAGGTGTGACAATCCAGACTCTGACTGCAACAGCAGTGTCTGGTTCCAGACTGCTCTGCTTGTCACAGAGAGATCTCAGTTCGTTCAAATCCAGCAGTCAAAGCCCGGGAAAGCTGGGAATGAGGAGAAATTGCTTTGAGGTGTGCTCTGTCCGTACCTTCCATGTCTACCCTGGCTTTGTTCAGCCTCTGCTCTCCTGTCCTACGTGCACATTGCTGCATCCAGAGTTCAGCACATGCTTATATCTGTGATTATTGTACATACCACATGAAAACACAGCTCTGGTGTCCTTGTCAAATACCAAGTAAATCTCACAGAAAAGCGTTTAAAGGCGCATGGTTTTGTTTGTTTATTTTAATATTTGGAAAGAGTGTCCTCAGGAAATTATTTTTCTGTATGTAGGAGGATATATTTAGGATTTCATTTGAAAAATAAAGACCTGCAGTGAGAGGCTGTTAAACTGCCCTAATTACTTGATAGAGCTGTCAAAGGCTCTGCTGTGACCATGGAACTACAAAGGCATTACAAAAAAATGATCCAGCCAGGTGGGAGAAAGAAAATGCAATTAATTTCAAGAAAATGCAATTTATTTGTATTGTTCATTTCCATCACATTTAACTATTCCTGAGTAAAATATCTGTACTGTGAAGATGGCTCCTTTTGGTTTTTAAATTTGTGATAGATATGCATAGGGCAGCACTGTTCCTCATAATGCAACTTTAACTTATTCTGGTTGCTGTGAATGTCTTGATTCCTCAGTCACCCCCGGTTCAACAATTATATTTACAGACAAGGTCTAACTAAAGCAAAGTCCTTAAGATGTGTCCCTGTGTGTGAGGCACAGTGCAGCTCCTCACTGCAGTGGCTCCAGCTGGGCTGGGGCGGTGCAGTGTCAGACACAGCTGAGCCTGGGCTTGTGCAAGTGAAACGATTCAAGAATCCATGCAGGGGTTTGAGAGTTTACCTGTGAGCTCTCACCTTCCTGAGAAGTGCTGGAGAAGAGGGAGATGGAGTCAGGAAATCTGCACATGAGTCGCTCTTTCCTCAAGCTCTGCTCTCTGCCCTGGGACAGGGACAGAGCCAGGGGTGGCTGGAGCTGGGCCAGGGCAGCTCAGGCTGCAGATCAGGGAAAGGTTCTTCCCCCAGAGGGTGCTGGGCACTGCCCAGGCTCCCCAGGGAATGGGCACGGCCCCGAGGCTGCCAGAGCTCCAGGAGCGTTTGGACAGCGCTGCCAGGGATGCCCAGGCTGGCATTGCTGGGGGGCTGGGCAGGGCAGGGTGGGACTGGATGGTCCTGTGGGTCCTTCCAGCTCAGGACATTCCATGACCCCATGATGATTTGTGCTGCCAGCACCTGCCTTGCTCCCGAGGTGGAGCAGGCCCAGACAAACACACCTGGGGAAAGCAGCATCTTTTCTGAACATGCTCTGATCAGCCACCCACAAGGGGAAGGAAGCACCCAAGAGTCATAAATGCTCAGGGACAAAAGGAATGACAAAAGCCGGAGCGTCCAGAAAAAAAATCAGAACCTTTTGTTAAAGACTTGCTATTCTTTTTATTAATATCTTGTATTCTATTGGTTTTACTTATTACTGCACACGGGGTAGGTTAGTCACTGACCTGGAATAAAAGCACATGGCAGTGAGTCTGGGATAAAGGGAAGGGGAAAAGGGAAGAGAGAAAGGAAGGTGTGGAAGGTGGGAAGGAAGGGAGAGATAGAGATAGAGAGAGAGAGAGAGAGAAAGACAGAAAGAAAGAGAGAAAGAGGGAAAGAGGGAAAGAGGGAAAGAGGGAAAGAGGGAAAGAGGGAAAGAGGGAAAGAGGGAAAGAGGGAAAGAGGGAAAGAGAGAGAAAAAGAGAGAAAAAGAGAGAAAAAGAAAAAGAGAGAAAGAGAGAGAAAGAGAGAGAGGAGAGGAGAGGAGAGGAGAGGAGAGGAGAGGAGAAGAGAAGAGAAGAGAAGAGAAGAGAAGAGAAGAGAAGAGAAGAGAAGAGAAGAGAAGAGAAGAGAAGAGAAGAGAAGAGAAGAGAAGAGAAGAGAAGAGAAGAGAAGAGAAGAGAAGAGAAGAGAAGAGAAGAGAAGAGAAGAGAGAAGAGAAGAGAGAAAAAAGAAAAAAGAAAAAAAGGAAAAAAGGAAAAAAGAAAAGAAAAAAGAAGAAAAAAGAAAGGAAAAGAGAGAGAAAAAGAGATCATCACTCCCAGCTCCAGCGTGGTTCCAGCTGAGGGGATGTCACTCCAGGATCCAGTGCAGTTCCAGCTCAAGGGATGTCACTCCTGGTTCCAGCTCAGGGGATGTCACTCCTGGTTCCAGCTGAGGGGATGTCACTCCTGGTTCCAGCATGGTTCCAGCTCAGGGGATGTCACTCCTGGTTCCAGTGTGGTTCCAGCTCAGGGGATGTCACTCCTGGTTCCAGCATGGTTCCAGCTGATGGGATGTCACTCCTGGTTCCTGCAACAACCCAGCTGCTGCAATGTCCAGGGTCATGGGCTTGGTGGGGGTACCCTTTGATGGAGTGCCTTCCCCACCCTGAAATGTGTTTCTCACCTCTGTGCAAATTGCTTCTCTTGCACAGTCTGTTCTTTCAGACCCTTCTGGAGAAGGGTGGGTGCCTTTGGGGGTCTTTGGTGCTCTTGATCCCCCTACAGTCCATGGCCATTTCTTGGCCCGATGGCTGTGCTTGCAATCTTTTACTTTCTTAATCTCTGTGTTTGGTATTCGGTGTTATTTGGCTGTGCCCAATGGTTTTAGGAGGTGAATTCTTTGCTGACCAATAGTTGCTAGATTGTTAATGGATATATAAAGAGGCTTCTTGTAAATAAAGTTCCCTTTTCGCCATCTTGGTTCATCTGCCTGAATTCTCTCAGCCAGCCTCTGCAATCCTCGGGAAATTTAAAGCCATAGGCCCTGCTCATCAGCTCTTCATCCTCATCTTGTTCCCAATGGGAGAGCTCTTCATCCTCATGTTCTTCGCAATGATAGAGATCTTCATTCTCATCTTCTTCCCACTGGGAGAGTTCTTTGTCCTCATCTTCTTCCCAATATGAGAGCTGTTTGTCCTTGTCTTCTCTGTTGGGCGAGCTGTTTCTGGTCATCTTCCCAAGGAGAAATGTCTGGGACATGATAGTCTTCCCCAAAAGACAGCTCTGTGCCATGTTTGCTGTCTTTTGGGGAAAGCTTCTGATCCTCACTGTTATCTCCTTGGGACAGCTCTTCGTCACTGTCACTCTCCCCTTGGGGCAGCTCTTCTTTGTGGGTGTCTTCACCCTGGGACTTCTCCTTGTGTCCCTTGTGTAACTCTCCCTTGGGAGAGTTCAGTGTCCTCTTCCACTGGGGACAGCTCCCTGTCACTTGTGCTCTCCTCTGGCATGACATCGATGGCCTCTTCAGTTTGGGACAGCTCCTTGTCCTCATTCCATTGCAGCAGGTCTTTTTCAAGTGAAACTATTCTTCTAACTCTTATTCTTCTTCTTACTACTCGTCTTCTTTCCTTCTTCTACATATTCTTAAATTCATATGCTTATTCCTACTACTCTTCTTCTACTATGTATTTTTAAATTCAAATTCTTATTCTTCTTACTCTTCTTCTACAATTTTTTCATTCTTACTCCTATTCTTATTCCTATAACTCGTCTTCTACTGCTACCTATTTTTTAAATTCCTATACTACACTTCTTCTTCTTCTACGTATTTTTAAGTTATTCTTCTTCATCTTTGTCTTGTTCTTCACCTTCTCCGTCTGCGCCGTTCTCTTCCTCTCCACCTTCGGTGTCTCCATCCTCATCTTCTCGTTCCTGTTTGCTGACCCCAACTCCACTGGTGTGGCAGCCCCGTGTGTGCCGCAGCCCCGCAGGGAGGGAGGCTCAGGGAGCAATGGCTGCTGTCGGTGCCCTGCCTGTGCTACTCGTCCTGCGGCTGTGGCGCCAGGCAGGGACACCGGAACAGCCTGCGCAGCGCCCGCAGCGCCCGCCTGAAGCGGGAGGGACGTTTCTTGGAGCCCTGGCTCGCTGCCTCTGGCGCCTGATCTCGGGAGGCTGCAGCATGTGCTGCCTCTGCCTCCTCGGGAGCGAGAGGCTCAGGGGGCTCCTCCTCCTCAGCAGCTGTGGGGGCATCTGGCTTGGCCTCCATGTGAGTGCTTGGGCCAAGAAAAGTGTTGGGATAGGCCCAGCTGGTTCCCTCCAGGGGGTCTTCTTCATCCAGCCACTTCATTGGTGTGTTCCAGATGTCTTGGAGGAAATCTAGGGACAGCGCTTTGTCTCTGAAGCGCTTCTCTTTGGAAAGCACATTGTCCCTGACATTGAAACCGAGAGATGACCTGGAACTCACCAGGCCCTGCCATTGGGAAATGCTGGGATAGGCCCAGCTGGATCCCTCCAGGGGCTCTTCATCATCCCACAGCATCATGGCTGTGTACCAGATGTCATGGATGCAGTCTGGGGACAGCCCTCCATCTCTGAAGTGCTTCTCTTCAGCAAGCACATTGTCCCTATCATTGAAACCGAGAGATGACATGGAGCCCATCATGTCCTGCCATTGGGCCTTCACCTTCTCCTTGCACCAGTCCAGACAGGACAGCCCTAGAGAGCTGCCAGCTTCGTTGTATTCATCATCCCCAAAAATGTTGGGGAAGATCTCTTCCAGGAACTCCAGCACTTTCTGGTTCCTTGACACTTTCTCCAATTCTGGCAGTTCACCTGATGAGCTCTGAGCTCTGTCCATGCCCCCGAATATGGCCCTCCTCGTAAGCTCCTGGTGCTCATCTTCCCAATGGGAGAGCTCTTCCTCGTCATGTTCTTCCCAATGGGAGAGTTCTTCATCCTCACGTTCTTCCCATTGGGAGAGCTCTTTGTGTTCACATTCTTCCCATTGGGAGAGCTGTTCTTCTTCCCCTGGGGACGTGGCTTGGACATTGCAGTCTTCCCCAACAGACAGCTCTGTGCCATGTTTGGTGTCTTCTGGGGAAAGCTTCTGATTCTCATTTTCCCCTTGGGACAGCTCTCTGTCACTGACACTCTCCCCTTGGGTCAGCTCTTCTTTGTTGATGTCTTCACCCTGGGACAGCTCCTTGAAACTCTTCTGGTCCCCTTGGGAGAGTTCAGTGTCATCTTCCTTTATGCTTGTGCTGTCCCCTGGAATGACCTCAGGGGCATCTTCTACTTGGGACAGCTCCTCAACACTTGTGCTGTCCCCTGCAGAGAGCTCAATGGCCTCTTCGGCTGGGGACACCTCCCGGTCATTTGTGCTGTCCCTTGAAATGACGTCGATGGCCTCTTCCACTTCAGACAGCTCTGGGTCACTGGTGCTGTCCCCTGGAATGACCTCAATGGCCTCTTCCACTGGGGACAGCTCCTCCTCACTTGTGCTGTCCCCTGGAAGGGGCTCCCTGTCATCCGCCACATGGTCATTGCTCTTCTCCCCTTGGGACAGCTCATTGTCATTTTCCTGTTGGGACTCTGGTGCCATGCCTGTGAGACTGTGGTCCATGGCTCGAGCCCCAGAGGGGATGGGTGGCAGAGGTGTCAGCTGCCAGCTCGGGGACACATGGGCTGTGCCCTCCTGGGCCACCCTGAGTGGGGGCAAGAACACCCTGGGCAGGTGGGTGTGTGTCTGCCAAGGAGAGGGGCTGCAGGGCTCTGGCCCCTTCTCCCCTGCACTGCCCAGCTCTGTGCCCCGGCTCTGAGTGTCCCTGGGCCTCTCCAGGCAGGGCAGTGGTGGCAGCCGTGCCGGCCTTGCCAGCCGTGGCAGAGGTGACCTTGTTGACAGCCGTGCCGGCCTTGCCAGCCGTGGCAGAGGTGGCAGTGGTGGCAGCCTGTCCCCACGGAGGGACAGGGCCTGGCTCCGGCTGCCCTGTGGCGCTGCCTGTGGCTCCCTGAGCTCCTCCTGTGGGACCTTGAGCTCTTTGATCTTTCTGGGGCCTACCTTTGGCTGCCCAAGCTGCACTGGTGGCAGCTTGACCTGCACCTGCGGGGAGCAGGAGGAGGAGGAGGAGGCGTGGGACAGAGACGGCTCCCTTGGCAGAGCGAAGATCCTGGCCCAGTCTGTCCCCTGGCCTCTCCTTCCTACCTCATCCCTCGCTCTTGGCGTCCTCCGCAGGCTCAGCAGGTGACCTTGGGCAGCCTGGGAGTTGGGGTTCATCTTCTCCTTTTCCATCTTCTCCTTCTCCATCTTCTTGTTCATCTTCTCGAAGATCTCCACTCGAGAATCTCCACTCGAGAATCGCCGAGCGCAGACGGGTCCCGGGAGCTGCTTCCTCCTCAGAGCGTGGCTCTCCTGGGACTGGGCACCCCAGGGCTCTGCACCCGTTGTCACCCTCAGCCAGGCTGGGGCTCTCTGATGTCACAAAGGTCTCCGGCCACCACCATGTCCCGCATCACAAAGGGCCCCGGCACAGAGCGCCTGTGTCACAAAGGGCCACACCCTGACCCTGAGCCACCGACTCTTCCAGGTCTCAAGAAGAGCCCTCCAAATCCCTCAAATTGTTGGAAAACATACCAGTTCAAAATTTTTTAATTTAAACGCGTTTTGTGCACCTTTGCCCTGGGAAAAATAGTTTTAAGTTTCTTTCCAGGACATTGTTCCACCAGGTGGTGTCTGAAGAGGTCAACATTTCAACAGACTGGGAGTAGCCCCAAAGAGATACCCAAAAGATGAAGATCATCAGCAGAACAGCAAAAGCCATCAGCAAACATCAGCGCAGACGCTGCTCCCTGGCAGGGTTGGAGACACCTGGTCCGGAAAAGGCTGATAAGGAATTCAAGGAGTGAGGACCTAATTAGCATCGCGAGCAAAGAAATCCAGATCCAATAAAAAGACAAATAGGAAAGACTAACAACTTTGGAGTAATGAACATTAACCCAATGAATTTCTATGGATTTTGATGGTATAAAGTCCCTCCAGCCTCTCCTCTGGGCTGGAGCCCTGCAGTGCAGCTCCACCAAGAACAACTGCTTCTCCCACTGTGGGAGTCTCCTTTGGTGTGAAAAATAAAAAAAGAGAAAAAGGAAAAAAAAAGAAAAAAGGAAGAAAGAAAGAAAGAAAAAAGGGAAAAAGGGGGGAAAAAAAGAAAAAAGAAAAAAAAGAGAGAAAGGAAAAAAAGAAAAAGAAAAGGGGAGGGAGGGAGGGAGGGAGGGAGGGAGGGAGGGAGGGAGGGAGGGAGGGAGGGAGGGAGGGAGGGAGGGAGGGAGGGAGGGAGGGAGGGAGGGAGGGAGGGAGAATTCCTGCCTTCCCCTCTCTCAGGGCTGCACAAACCCTCAAACTTCCCTCCAGGAGCTCCCACACAGAGGAACGCTGGCCCAGGGACTCTCTGCTGTTGGATATTGGGCAAGGGAGGAGGGAGACACTTGGCTGTCCCTGTAGGCAGAAGAAATGGGTGAACAGCCAGTCCCAACCACTGCTGTGCTTCATGGATTCATCAGGGCTGGAAGAGCCCCTCAGGATCACCCAGTGCCACCATCATCACCCCAAACACCACACCCACACTCCTCCTGAACCCCTCCAGACAGTGACCCCACCACCTCCCTGGGCAAATCCAGTGCCCGACCACTCTTCTGGAGAATGTTTTCCTAATCTCCCATCAACCTCCCCAGTGCAACTTCAGTCCATTTCCTGCCGTCCTTTCCCTTGGACAGGGCAGTACAGACTGACCCCCAGTTTTCCTGGGAGCCTGGCAGACCCCCACAGCACTGAGCCCATCCATCAGCTCCCTCAGTGCTCTCTCCATGTCCTTCCCTCACCCCAGCACTCAGGGTGAGCCACATTTTCAAGCCACGCCACGAATGTTCAGCCACAGCTTCAGCATCTTCCTCCCTCGGGGCTGTGCTTCCCCAGCCAAAACACTCGGCACCATCCACATGAGAAGGAAGAATTTTATTGTTGCCATGGGACAGCGTCCCCTGGGGATGACCAGGACAGCTCTCTAGGCAGCCTCCCTCATGATTTTGGTGAGTTTCTGGATCTTGGACCTTGTTGACATGTCCACGTACTTCTCGCCAATATTGACAATCATGCCACCAAGGATCGATGGGTCAGTCTAAGGAAGGAACATTGAACAGAAAATCGATTAGCACAAGTTTGTTACCACAGGGTACAAGTTTTACACTAGCAGAAAAAAAAGAATAAAGCCTTTCAAATGGCTTTTTTTGAGATATCTGTGTGGTCATGGCATTCCTAAGGGAACATTTTAGGAATTAAAGCATCATCATGCCTACAGCAAAGCACAGAACTATACAACAAAGCAAATGCATTCAATAAAATCTTTGGCTTTTATAAAAATCAGAGACACAGAAGCTCTTAACGTGAACTTAGTGAAATTTATTCGCAAGTCAAAAATGCAGACCTTGGTCTCCAGCTTCAAGACCTCTCCTTTAGCCAAGAACCCATTCAGAGCACTTTTCAGTTCAGTGAGGTTGGCCTCATCCAAGGGCTGAAAAAGAATAGAAGAGACAGAAAACAAAAGACTTAAAAATACTCAAATGATATAACAAGCACCAAAGATCTCCTCACATCCCTTGAAGACAAACTTCCACCAGGTAGTCAGCACTCTGGAACAGGAATAACCCAAGGACAGCACAGGAACAACAACCACTCTGTGCCCTCCTTATTTCATGAAACATTTTCCTGTTTGAAAGAACAGGGGCATCTCTACGTGCAGACCAGCCTGACTTGTCAGCCCCTGGGTTCACACACAGGAAGGAAAAACGTGACCCCTGGGGCTGCAATGGGATGGACAGGTTCCATTTTGGAGCAGGAACTGCTGGCTATCAGCCCCCTCTTTGCAGCAATTTGTTCAGCTTGGCAGAGGTGACACATCACTGTTCTCACAGCAAGTACTTCACTCACAGAGCGCAGCATTCACCGGGAGAGCTTTGTCTTTTCTCCCAATTCCTTTCTGTCCTGACCCAGAGCTTCCCAGCCCACCTGTGCTGTGGTGACCGTGCACACCACCTCTCCTCGGAAGGCGCTCATGATCTTCCCGAAGGCAGAGATGATGCCTGGGGTGTAACGCAGGCGGCCGTTCTCAGCCAGCAGATCTGCAAAACACCCAGGCATCGAGGGGTTAAAGCAGCACCAGAGGCACATTGGGGCAGGCAGCAGCAATTCCAATGGATGGCACTGCTGGGATGCTCTCCTGAAGCCCAGCGGTCACTCACTCATCAGGTTGACAGTGACTGGGGACATCTTCTCTCTTGCCAGGGCGTCACTCACAGCTTTCTGTTTCACTGAGCCCTTGGTGTGAGGGTTCATCACCACACTGGACAGCTTGGGGTCCTTCAGGAGGCTCTGGGGGGATACACAAGGATGTGACAAAGGCCAGGAGTTTTGCAGGCATCACAAAGCCCACCTGGAGCAGCCAGGGCAGGCAACACTGAAATGAGAGCAAAGAGCTCTGGAGCTGATGGGAACTGAAATGGCAGCTCCAGCTATAGAATCAGAGAATGCTTTGGGTTGGAAGGACCTTGTTCCACACCCTGCCATGGGCAGGGACACCTCCCACTGTCCCAGGCTGCTCCAAGCCCTGTCCAGCCTGGCCTTGAACACTTCCAGGGGTGGGGCAGCCACAGCTTCTCTGGGCACCCTGGGCCAAGGCCTCCCCACCCTCCCAGGGAACAATTCCTTCCCAATATCCCATTTAAACACGGGGGCCAGAGAGCAGAGGCAGTGCAGGTGCCAGTGGGCTGGGAGTCTCACAGGTCGCAGGAGCCCAGCCCACCTCCCTACTGCTGAGCAGCAGGGAAGCCCCCCTGCTCCCACCCCAGGAGCCCCGGCTGTGAACACCTTACCCACACGCGGCTCAGCTCCTTCTCCACCTGCTCCAGCTTCTTCTGCTTGCTGGCAGCCGAGAAGAGGGCGGTGGCATAGCGCCCTTCCAGCCCGTACACCTGGATGGGCGGCTGCGGAGCAAGGGCGGCTGCTGAGAGGGGGAACCCGGGGAGAGACCCCCGCCCCTCGTCCTGGCCAGCCGGGACACAGCCCTGCGCCCTCCCCTCCCCGTGACCACCTCGGACACCCACCGTGACCCCCTCTGCCCTGTCACCCTGACCAGCTCGGAGGCCCCCCTACTGCCTCACCTTGGCCACCTTGGATGCCCCCCTACCCCTCACCTTGACCAGCTCGGATGCCCCCCTACCCCTCACCTTGACCAGCTCGGATGCCCCCCTACCCCTCACCCTGACCAGCCTGGAGGCCCCCCTACCCTCCTCACCTTGGCCAGTTTGGACAGCCCCAAGACGCCCCCTGACCCCTTATCTCCAGAAGCTTTGAGACCCTGCCTGCCCCTCACTTGGACAATCCCCTGCCCCCTCACCTTGACCAGCTTGGACACCGGTCTGGCTGCCGTCGTACTCAGCTGCCGCACCTGGGGGGATAAGGAGGAGAATGGCGGGGTCGGCGCAGCCCTCGAGGATGGGGGGGAAGGGGAAGGTTCAAGACCCCGCGCGGATCATGGGACACGGCGCTGTTCCCCCCCAGAGCCGCCCAGGCCCCGCCGCCCCCCAGGTTCACCTTCACGACGAGCCCGGCTGCCGCCGCCATCTTGCCCGGCCGCCCCTCAGGGTCACAGCGCACTGCGCAGGCGCCGCGGGCCACGCGCACACCCCCGCGGTGAGGGCCGTTCCTGCCGCGGGGCACGCTGGGAGCTGTAGTTCCGCGGGGCGGCGCCTGCCGCGGTGCCGCGCCCCCTGCCGGGCGAGGGGGGCAGCGCAGCCCCCGCGCCCCGTGGTGTCCCCGTGCCACCAGGGTCCCTCTGGTGTCCCCGTGGTGTCTCTGTGCCACCAGTGTCCCTGTGGTGTCCCCGTGGTGTCCCTGTGCCACCAGTGTTCCTGTGCCACCAGTGTCCCTGTGGTGTCCCCATGGTGTCCTTGTGCCACCAGTGTCCCTGTGCCACCAGTGTCCCTGTGGTGTCCCCGTGGTGTCCCTGTGCCACCAGTGTCCCTGTGCCACCAGTGTCCTTGTGGTGTCCCCGTGGTGTCCTTGTGCCATCAGTGTCCCTGTGCCACCAGTGTCCCTGTGGTGTCCCCGTGGTGTTCCCGTGGTGTCCTTGTGCCACCAGTGTCCCTGTGGTGTCCCCGTGGTGTTCCCGTGGTGTCCTTGTGCCACCAGTGTCCCTGTGGTGTCCCCGTGCCACCAGTGTTCCTGTGACACTAGTGGCCCCGTGGTGTCCCCGTGGTGTCCCTGTGCCACCAGTGCCCCTGTGGTGTCCCCATGGTGTCCCTGTGGTGTCCCTGTGGCGTCCCCGCGGTGTCCCCGTGGTGTCTCCGTGCCGCCAGTGCCCCTGTGGTGTCCCCTGGTGTCCCTGTGCTATCGCAGCGCTGTGCCACCAGTGTCCCCATGGTGTCGCTGTGGAGTCCCCATAGTGTCCCTGTACCCACAATGTCCCTGTGCCATCAGTGCCCCTGTGGTGTCCCCATGGTGTCCCTGTGCCCATAGTGTCTCTGTGCCCATAGTGTCCCTGTGTCCCCAGTGTTCCTGCGGTGTCCCTGTACCCATGGTGTCCCTGTGCCCACAGATCCCTGTGCCCACAATATCATTATCAGTGACCCTTTGCCCCGTATCCCTGTGCCCATGGTGTCCCTGTGCGCTCAGTGTCACTGTCAGTGTCTCTCTCCCTATCCCCGCAGTGTTCCTGTCCCCATGGTGTCCCTGTACCCTCAATGTCCCTGTGCCCTGGTGTCCTCCATGGACTTGTCCAGCATGGGTGCTTCTGATACCTTAGGGTCAGCGCTTCAGGATCAGGCTGCTCCTGTGTGGATCCCTTTATCCATGGGGTCAGTCCTGCAGGAACTGTCCCAGTGCTGATCCCTTTATCCATGGGGTCAGCCCTTCAGGATCTGCCCCAGAATGTGTCCCTTTATCCATGGGGTCAGTCCTTCAGGATCTGCCCCAGAATGTGTCCCTTTATCCATGGGGTCAGTCCTTCAGGATCTGCCCCAGAGTGTGTCCCTTTATCCATGGGGCCAGTCCTGCAGGAACAGCTCCAGCACAGATCCCTTTATCCATGGGGTCAGTCCTTCAGGAACTGTCCCAGTGCTGATCCCTTTTCCCATGGGGTCAGCCCTTCAGGAACTGCCCCTTCAGGATTCCCTTTCCCTGCAATCCCAAGCCCTCCCACCAAAGCTGCTCCAGGTGTGCTCCTCTCTCCACAGGGATCCCTGCCAGGAGCTGCTCCAGGGTGGAATTCCCATGGGATCACACCTTCTTTTAAGCATCCCCTGCTCCAGTGTGGGCTCCCCCAGGGTCTGCAGGTGGATCTCAGCTCTCCCATGGATTTCCAGGCTGCCCTGCCTCAGCCCCACCTGTCTCTCCCTTCAGGAGAACGAACGGAGCATCCCACGAGTCCTTCTGGACTCAGCATCAGCTGTGCTTCCTCACCGACCCCTCCGAAACGCAGGGGTCAGTCCTCCCCTCGGATAAACCACATCCCAGCACACCCAGAGGACCTTCCAGGTGAACAAGGCAGGCAGCCCTGTCCCTCTCTCTCGCAGCTCGCTCAGGTCCCGCCTATGCCGAATTATCTGGAATGGTTCAGCCCTTCCTTTCCCCAATTCTTCCGTGTTTTTCCATTCTCCACAGAGCTGGCACAGGCTGGAGTCATTATCTCCTGCCTGGTGTGGGGCTCGGGCGGTGGCTGCCATGGTGATGCGGAGCCTGGCACAGATGGAGGGATGGATGAATGGATGGATGATGGATGGATGATGGATGGATGATGGATGGATGATGGATGGATGGATGGATGGATGATGGATGGATGATGGATGGATGATGGATGGATGATGGATGATGGATGGATGATGGATGGATGATGGATGGATGATGGATGGATGGATGATGGATGATGGGTGGATGATGGACGGATGGATGGAGGGATGATGGATGGATGGATGGATGGATGGAGGGATGATGGATGGATGGATGGATGGATGATGGATGATGGATGGATGGATGGATGGATGGAGGGATGATGGATGGATGGATGATGGATGGATGGATGGATGGATGGATGATGGATGGATGGATGATGGATGGATGATGGATGGATGGATGGATGGATGGAGGGATGGATGGATGGAGGGATGGATGGATGATGGATGGATGGATGATGGATGGATGATGGATGGATGGATGATGGATGGATGATGGATGGATGGATGGATGGAGGGATGATGGATGGATGGATGATGGATGGATGGATGGATGGATGGATGATGGATGGATGGATGATGGATGGATGATGGATGGATGGATAATGGATGGAGGGATGGATGGATGGAGGGATGGATGGAGGGATGGATGGAGGGATGGATGGATGATGGATGATGGATGGATGATGGATGGATGATGGATGATGGATGGATGGATGGAGATGGATGGAGATGGACAGATGGATGAATGGATGGATGGATGGATGGCTGCGGGAATTCTGCAGGGCACGATTCGAGCAGTAGGGGCTGCTCTTGCCACGAGTTCCAATCGCTGGGATCGTGTCAGGACAGCAGAACAAGAGTGCGAGGGAGGCGCTTCAGGAAACGCAGCTCAGCGTCAAGCCAGGAGCAGGGCAGTGTCTCCAGCAGGATTTATTGTCACTGTTGGGATTTCGGGATTGAATCCCCTCCTCTCTCCCTGGCTGCCTCCGGGGTGACACTCAAAGGGACAAGGACAACCTTGAGCCTGACATAACTGAGACACAGCCTGACAGGCTGGGAGAGCTGGGGGTGTTCCCTGGAGAGGAGAAGGACACAGGGAGAGCTCCGAGCCCCTGGCAGGGCCTGAAGGGCTCCAGGAGAGCTGCAGAGGGACTGGGGACAAGGGCTGCAGGGACAGGAGGCAGGGAATGGTTGCCAGTGGCAGAGGGCAGGGCTGGATGGGATGTTGGGAATGAGGAATTGTTCCCTGGGAGGGTGGGCAGGCCCTGGCCCAGGGTGCCCAGAGCAGCTGTGGCTGCCCCTGGATCCCTGGCAGTGTCCAAGGCCAGGCTGGACATTGGGGCTTGGAGCAGCCTGGGACAGTGGCAGGTGTCCCTGCCATGGCAGGGGTGGCACTGGGTGGGCTTTGGGGTCCCTTCAACCCAAACCCTCCTGGGATTCTATCACTGTGCTTTTCAATAACTTTAATAACTACGCTACTGAGAAAAGGACCATCCAAAATGTAGAAAAATCTTTGCTTTTCTTTGGCAAAAATCAAGGGTTTTTTTGTTTTTGGTTTTGTGGGTTTTTGTTTTGTTTTGGGTTTTTTTGGTTTTTGGTGGGGTTTTTTTTTGGGGGGGGGTATTTTTTTTTGGTGATAAGATGCCTGCACCGAAGTTTTCAAATGGATTTATTGGAAGCGTGGAATTTATTGGAATTAATATCAAATTATTTCAGTGTAATTCCTGGACACTCTGTGACTTTGTAACATTTTAATACACAGAAAATCTGTTTTTTTGAGGCCACAGAAGTCACTGAGTGCTGAGGGCACTTCACTGAACTGGAGACTGGCTCAAAGCCTGATAATGCTTTCAAGAATTAATGGACAAATAAAATCCCTCAGGTGATAAACAATTTGTACCTTGATGCCTTACACTGGAAGGAAAATTTAAGCCTGGATAAAACCTATTCTTGTATTTGGATATCTATCACAACAATGGGGTCCTCCATTGTCATATATGGGAGCTTTTAGGAGTTCTTCTGCTCCTGCAAAGCAAATTAATTCCCCATATTGCCCATCACATCCTTTGACACTTCCCTGTGCCCCTGGTTTCAGTTTGGTCACTTCACGAGCACCTGAACATCTGGAAGGTCAGGAGAAACACCTGGAAGAGCATTCCCTTTAGTGGGTCTGCCCCATTAGTGCTTGTAGGGCTGTGACCTTAGAGTGCTCTCTGTAGTCATGTGGGGATAGAAAAAACACCGCTTTTCTTCTCCTGCTGAGTCACACCCCAACTGAAATTATTCAAAGTGTGTTGTGTTTTCCTCTCGCCCAGAAACCTCCAGAAAGAAGGTGACAATTCTCAGCCCTGGGAGGTGTTTCCGTTGGGGCCCAGCGTCAGGAGGTGCCCCAAAAAGCAGAGCAAGACTTACCCAACTCCCCAAACAACCTGATGGGATGAAAAGATGAGGTTTTTAACAACCCACGTGGGGTCCTCGCAGTGGGGACAGCGCCGCAGGTCAGTGCCACAAACCATGCCATGCCAGGTCTTTGAAAAGAAACCCCAAATCCACCCAAATCTAACAATGAAAGTCCCGAGCCCAGGTTTTTAGGCAGTGCTGGAAACACTGAGTGCTCCTCTCCCTCCCCTGCAGCTCCCCTGAGACCTGAGCTGCTGCTGTTCCTCACCTGGAATTCCATAATTGTACCTGGATGTCCCCTCTGCCTGAGATTGGGACAGGGCACCAGAGCCCCCCAGGAGCCTGGGTGCAGCTGGAAACAAATTCCTGAGGAGTTCCTCTGTGAAAACTTTGTTGTTTTCCTGCAGTGGAGGAGTTTTCCTGTCCTGGTGCTCCTGTTCACCCCTGAGAATTTGGCCCCAAGAGCCAGGACTGAGCCCACCCCATCACAGCCAAGTTCCTGCAGGTGCTGGAAGGTTTGGTGGGGATTTGTTGGGGTTTTTCTCTCCTTCCCAAGGGCTCCAGAGGCACAGTTGGTGCTGAATCCCATCCAGGTGGGTGTTTTTCCACACCTCTGCTCCACAAGCAGTTCCACTTGGGCAGCTAAGCCAAGCGCTCTGTGCCCACTCACTGAAATCTCCTGCCCAGGCACGACCTGACTCATTTTCCCATTAAAAAAGGGGTTTTTCACTCGGTGATAGGGACAGAAAATCTTTAATTTTCCCTCCAAACCGGAAAGAATGAGTGTAAAGCCCCAAAAACAGTTAGGGGAATTCCAAACAAGGGCACTGAGCTCTCTGCCCTCAGCATCACAGCACTCCCTGAAAGCTCTTCATGGGGATATTTGCAAAACCAAGCACCTAAACCTACATTTTCCTGCCCTCCAGGGGAGGTTTCAGTCTCGTGCTGTTATACAGGGAAAAGATTAATCATTTTTATTTTGTTGTGAGTGTGATGCTTCTGGGGAGCTCATGGTGGCTTTGTTTATTTTCCATGCAACCCTTGTAAAAGGGGGAGAAACCCATAGACTTTGCAAAATAATCCTAATTCTTTTAAGATGCTCCAGAACATCTGAAAAAATTAATTTAAGGGTGAGCTGATTGGGGAAAGAAACCCTGATCTGCAGTGTTTTATAATCAAAGAGGTGATGTGGGCTCACTTGGACTGTCCTAGAGAATATTTGATTTATTTATTTGTCTCAAGAGGTT
Source organism: Acanthiza pusilla (assembly GCA_036630365.1). Lineage (NCBI taxonomy): Eukaryota > Metazoa > Chordata > Aves > Passeriformes > Acanthizidae > Acanthiza > Acanthiza pusilla. The sequence continues at coordinate 6,291,709 of JAXCHO010000111.1, read as the reverse complement.
GGCCGTGAAATACCGAAGGTAAAAAGAACTGTTTTGGGGAACTCTGGGAATCACAGCCATGGGGCAGGGGGTCCCAAGGGCTGAGTGTCACCATCTCCCACCTTGGCAGGGGAGCAGGCAGAACGTGGCCCGGAGGCTCAGGAGATTTGGGATCTATTTTGGGCTCTGCTTTGGACCTGCTGATTGGCTTCTAATTATTCTGCACCTCAGTTCCCCCATCTGCAAAAAAAAAGCAAGATACCAACATCCTTTATAAATAGCTCTCCATTCTGTTGATGAAACACAGTTTATTAATAGCAGTGGTACCTCTCACACACGCTGCCATGAAAAAGATCATTGTGAATCCACAAATGTCACTCAAACTATGGAAATGTGCAAGTGGCTCTGGAGGAAATAAAGCAGAGGAGGAGCACCAGGCCTGGTTAGATATTAGGGCTACATTTTGTTCATTGCCACAAGAGGGAAGCCAACACTAATAAAGTAACTTTATTTGTGCATTAGCCATGGTTATTGTGGAGGTTTTCACCCATTCCAAGGCTGTTGTTTGTCCTCTTTCCTCGCAGCAAACTTGCACTGCTCATATGTCAAACCCCAGAGAACATTATTCCACATTCCCTTTGGTCAATGTGCTGTGAAATGAATTCCATGGATTTGCCTGTTTGAATGGCAAGTACATAAACCTGAAACAGAAAGGTGGGACGAAATGGAGCTGTTTGTTCTTGTAGTGAATTTAAATTAAATCATAAAAATAAGGGGAAGTTTGGTGGACGTGGGGTTTGAAAACATGAAGATGGTGTTTCCCCTCATTTGGGTGAGCATGACAAATCAAAGACTAACTGAGGACTCACAGACTATTTTAGGAGTTTTTACCCCCCAGAATGACAAATTAATTCAGGAGGTCTTCTGACTGCTGTTCACAAGGTGTGTGAGCCTTGGATTCATTTATTTTGGCGAAGCTGATCTCATGGGCTGTGCTGCAGAGCACAGGAACCACTGCTCTGCGGAGTTTCTGGAGCCATTTCCCCTGCACGGAGGTACCTGGGAAAGTCACCCTCACTCAGATCATGTGTTGAAGGCAAAACCCTGCTGGGCCAAGATTCACTGTCACATCTCCACTGTAACGTGCTCAGGCTTTTGGGAAAGGGTGGGAAAGGGCTGGAAGCACTTGGGGCAAACAGCGATTTTCAAAATAGCTCCTGTGAAACTGAACAAAAAAATCATCAACCAAATTCCTTTGGCGGATCTTTTCCTGGCTGTCTTCTGGATTGCTGCAAGGTACGAATATTTGAGGATCTCTGTTTAGATTTCTGTAGAGCATTGAAACATTTTTCTTCCTTGGAAGAGCGGTCAGGCACTGGAATGAGCTGCCCAGGGAGGTTTGCAGTCCCTGTCTCTGGGAGTGCTCAGGAGCAGTCTGGATGTGGCCCTTGGGGACAGGGTTTGGGTGCTGCTGGTGCTGCTGGGGTGGCACTGGGTGATCCTGAAGGGCTCTCCCAACCCTGATAATTCTGGGATTACTGGCTCAGGGCACTGGTCAGAGATCACAATTCCCGGTGTTTGGAAGTCAGGATTTTTGAGGAATGGCAGAGATGGGAAGCCAAAGCAGTGTATCAAACCAGCTCTGGTGAGGTTTGCTGTGAAGACCCCGAGGGTGTTCCCTGCAAATGCAGAGAGGGAATCAGGGCAAGGTTGGGAAAGTCACAGGCAGAGATTGCAGTCCCCAAAGGGCATTTGCATAACAAGCCGCTTTGTTCTTCTTTTTTTTTTTTTAAATATACTTTAGGAACACTTTGGGTGTTTTGTTCTCCTCCCCTTCACAGCAGGCAGACCTTAAACTGCTGCCCTAAAGATGCTGCTGGGCTCAGAGGAATTTTCAAGCTGAAAAGGAGGAACAGGCAGAAATATTCCCGTGGCCCAGGTGGGCAGACCCTCTGACACACTGCTCAGGTATTCCCACACTCCCACCCCTTCTCCTCTCCCTCCCGTGCTGCTCCAGGCCCCAGCCCTCGTGGATCTGGGCATGTGTTAGCTCTGAGGACATGAGCAGTCACACTGAGGATATTCACATGACTAAAATCATGCACTTGCATAGAGATTTCCTGAATGAAGGGCACAGAAGGAAATGGCCAGGTTAAAAATAATGCCTGGGTTTTGTGCCTGATGTAATGCCTGTGACACCAGTGGAATTGTACAGGGCTGAAAGGGATCCAGCTCCCTCACCTGCCACTTTCCATAGCCATGTTTATGGTGTGGTAAAAGTCAACCCTGTGCCCTGCTGGGGGCAATTCAGACACCCTTGGTGTCCTTCACGATGGGATTATGCCCATGGAGCTCCACCAGAGCTGTGTTCCCTGTGTCCCCATTGCCCAGACACTGCCACCGCGGTGGCTGCGGTGACAAACAGAGCAGCTCCTGCCTGTGCTGCCACTTCCCTGCTCCTGTGCAGTGCTGGGACACTTGGTGGCCTTGTGGTCCTAGGGCAGGAGCCTCTCTTATCTTGGCTGCTTCTCTGTGTGTCCTGCTCCTGCCCTGCTCTGCTCAGGGTGGGTATCAAACAGCTGGAGGTGAACACTGAAATAAAAATGTTGTAAGGCATTGAAGAAACTTCTCCTAAAAATGTGTCTCCCATTTCTCTGTGGCTGTTTTTGGGAGTCCCAAGACTGTGAAGGTCTGGCCCGGGAGCTGTGTGAGGCCAAACTCACAGGCACAGTCAGATTTCCGTGCAGGTCCCCCGTGCTGTCCTGCAGGTCCCCAGAGGGCTGTGCCACACCTGCTCCCGGGAATTCCTCCATTCGGGATGGACCCCAAATTTGGGGAGAGGGGCAGCGAGGGGAGCAGCCCCAGCCCGGAGCAGCAGGCTGGGTAAACAGCCAGGAGCGCCTGTGACGAGAGCTATCTTTAGTGGAAGGGTGACTCACATCGTTGTGATGTGACTTTACGGTTTGTTGGAGGTACGAGCCAGGCCATGCGATCGCAGCGAGAGCATCATGGGATGGAGCTGTAAAATTCCACTGCTCGCTGCTGCCGCGGCCAGCCCGGGAGGGCACCGGGGCCGCGTCCCACCCGCGGGGCACACCCGTGCGGCACCGGGCGGTGCCGGGGCCGGCCCGGAGCCGGGCACACCTGGCACACGGCGCTGTGTGCCCGCAGTCACGTCTGTGCCACCCCGGCAGCCACCACGGCGCGGCTTGTCGCCGATGCTGCCGCGTTGCTAAGCGACCCCGGCGGCGGCGATGCTCATCCCGCGCCGCGGGCTGCGCTCCAAAATACTCATTTTCTGCTCGCCCGTGGCGAGGGGCGAGGGGCGCTGCCTGCCCGGGTGGGATGGAGGCAGGAGCAGCCCCGGGGGTGGCACTGTGTGATTCTGGGGACACCTGCCGGGCCCAGGTGCAGCGCGGCAGAAACACCAATAAACACCGAGCAGGGAGGGCGGTGGGGTGGGCAGGATAATCGCTGTAATGAGAGCCCCTGCCATTTGTTCTGTCACACATCCATGGGATCACTGGGGCTGGAAAAGCCCTACAGGATCACAGAGCCCACCCTGTGCCCCATGCCCACCTTGTCCCCAGCCCAGAGCACTGAGTGCCACGGCCAGGCCTTGCTGGGACACCTGCAGGGATGGGCACTGCAAAGCTCCCTGGGCAGCCCTGCCAAATGAGATGCTGTTGTGAAACCCATGAGTTTCAAAAAAGAGGGACATTGGATATTCTGGGATGGTTTTGAGGCCTCTCAACGCCCCAGGATCATTGAATGATCCAATCACAAACCTGTGATGGATTTTTAGCCTCATGAGTGCAGCTTTGGCAGAGTCTTCCTGCTGAGCCCCTTCCTCGAAATGATCCCAGAACCAGCTGTTGCACACACACAGAAAAAAGAGAAACCAAATCCCATTCTGTAAGAAGCCAAGGGGTTGTTCTGGAAGGCAAACAGCAGCCAGCCTGGTCCCCAGAGCCACGGAGAAGGTGGCACCTGCAGGTGTCTTGTCCCAGGGCAGAAGACGCCTCTGCAAGGGCTCTGTGCAGGCCAAGGGGTGAGCACAACTGAGCTCCCCAGCGCTGAAATGTTCATTTTTTGGGCAGCTGATCAGTGGCAGCAGGTGGTGAGAGGGGAGGGATGCAGAGGAGCTGATAAGAGGCAGCTCCTGGCACGTGAGCGGGGCTGTGTTTTTCCGCTGCGCAGCACCGGGTGAGCTGAGCACGGGGGGAAGCGAGAGGGGAAAACCACACTGGAGAATCCACAACGGCCTGGGGGACCAACAGCTGCCCTGCCTTGGCTGCCACTTGAAGACAGCACCAGTCCAAACAGGGTTTTGCAGTGATAAATTATTGGAGAGCAGCGCTGTGGCTGCGGCTGAGCCCTGCATGCCCTCCTGCTCCGGGGTGGAACAGGCAGGTCAGGTACAATCCCACTGTGGTCCCCTAGATCAGCTGCAGATTGGCATAGAATAGATCAGAATAGATTCTGGAGGAGCTCAGCCGCTGCAGTTTGAGGCAGAAATCGCTCTCGTGGTGCTCAGTGGCACTGGGCCAAGAGCAGAACAAAGGCAGCCACAGAACTTCCATTTTTCACCAAATTGCAGCAGACTGAGGCAGATTCGGCGCTCGAGGCTCAGCCCCTCCCTCAGGCTCCTTGACTTTTGTTTGTACAAAAGGCAAATTTAATCGTAGGAGAAGATGCTCTGAATTTGCACTGAGTGTAGGAAATGCACTGAACACTTTGGAGGGAAACCCATGGCTACAGACACATAAAATTCATTCTTCAGGCACGAGGGCCAGCTACAAGTCCTGGGTTTGCAGCCTTTCTTGTCAGGTGAGATTAAAAAAACATTATCCGTATTTTCTTTTTTAAAAAATCCTTTAATTGGAATGATTGTCCAGATCGATTTTCAGCAAGATTATTTCTTCCACAAAACACTTCAACTAAAAGCAGTGACAAGTAAAACACAAGAGGTATGAAAAACGTGCACAAGTTTGCAGATCTTTCTGTCACTTTGTGAAGGATGGAGCTGTGAGGGTGGGGAGGCCCTGGAATTGATTATCCAGGGAGATTTTGGGTTCTCCATCCCAAGGCCAGGCTGGACACTGGGGCTTGGAGCAGCCTGGGACAGTGGCAGGTGTCCCTACCATGGCAGGGGTGGATTGAGATGAGCTTTAATGTCCCTCTCATCCCAAACCTCGTGCCATTCCGTGATTAATCCAACTGATGACTTATCCCAGCTCTTCCTGAGGGCTGAGAGTCACCACAACAAAACGGAGAGGATAAATTGCTCCCTGCCCTCGAACGGTGCCAAATGCAGCACAGAAAGGAGAACAGCGTTCTGCTGGGCAGAAGTAAAAAAAGAAACAAGATAGTCTCTAATGCGATTGGAAATAAAAAACAGCCCAAGGGTATTTTCTCTCTGAGTTTCATGGTAAATACCACTCAGTTTTCGGTGTCATTAATATCTGATTATTGTGGCTCCTATTTAGCAGTAGCCCCACCTACTTTTGTCTCTGTTTCACGGGCACGTCCCAGCAATTTGCCAGCTGGAGGTTGTGCTCAGAGCTGGAAATAACTGTATCATCATTTCATTAGCACCTGGCTGGGGGAGAGGAGCCATTAATCCGCTTTTGGAGGCACCTACTGTGAGAAATGAGGGAGGAGGCCACTACAAACTCCGCCGTAGTAAAAGGGAAACTGCAATTATTTCTTTAAATCTTTCTACTTCCTCAAACTGATCACTGCAGCTTCATTTTTTTTTTGTCCCCTCTCTCCTATTTATTTGCAAGAAATAGGGTTGGATAGTTTGGTTCGTGCTACAAGAGATGTCACAGCCTCCTTTTTGCTCCAAGTGACTCAGGGTCAATGCAATCTGAAAAACAACTCAAACAGAACAAACTTGTCACAGATAAATCCCCCGGGACTGAATCTGCTGCTGCTCTCCCTCAAAAACCCTTTGCATGTTTCCCTTTCCTTTGGATCCAGCCTGGGAGGAGAAGGAAAAAGTCAACTTGTCCTTTAGCTGAGGCCTGGCTGTGGGAGGTGTTCTTGGAGAAAGGAATACCTGTGCTGCTCGTGAAAGGAATTGATCACTCAAAGGCACCAAAAAGTCTTGTTAAACCCCTTAGGGCCCTCATGATCATCTCATCAGACTTCCTGCAAAATTCAGGCCCTTGAGCCTCAAATCCAGACCCAAATTCCTCCCCTCGCCCCCTGAGAACTCTTTGAGCTGTAAAATAGGCTGTGATCATCTCCTTTTTGTGCTCATTTTTAAGCTGTTCCTTGGATTTTGCCTTTGGGTTTGCTGGTGCAGAGTAGCCAGGCCAGGCTTGCTTACACAGATATCTGCAAAGATTTATTTTACACATAGCCAGAAGCAGGCTCACATTTGTTATTTTTATTAATAGATTTATTTAATGTATTCAGAATCACTTAATACATTTAGAATTACAGACTGGTTTGGGTTGTAAGGACCCTAAAGACCTTCTAATTCCAACCTCTGCCATGGGCAGGGATTCCCCTCACTGGATCAGGTTGCTCAGGGCTCCATTTACTGTTATTTAATTTTACTTTGAATTCTATCAAAACCTTTACTTATGCCTGTATTTCAAATTGAAGTGAATTAAAAAATGAATTAAACCAAAGAGTCCACTTTTGTGGTGTTTATTTCTTTGTTTGTTTATTCGAAGAAGCACTCCCCCTAAGCAGAGAAGAAAAAGAAATCAGGATTTAATTTTTTTTTTTTTTTAGTAGATGTAGTCATTTCAAGATGTTTTTCTACTTTCTAAATGAGGGGAGAATGAAAATAAAAATAGTATAACTCCTTCTTTTCTCCAGTCATTTTTAATAGCAGAGCCCTAAAATCTGGTTTGGAAGATGGAAGATGCATTACAGAAATATCTCAGCAGGCATTCTTTTGCCCTGCTCCTGGACCAGTGACAGTAACACCCTCCTGGATATTTTTCCAGCCCAGGGAAGGCTGTTGATGGTTGATTTAGAGATTTAGGCCAATTTTTGTCCATCCCTCGCAGTGGTGGCTGTGCTGGAGCCACGAGCAGCACCAAACCACGAGCGAAGAATGCGCTGGGAAATTCAGGGATGGAGAAACAGCCCCGGGAATCTCTCTGCTCCAGGCTTGTGATGGCAGCGCTGCCACAGGAGCCTCTGGCTGTCAATAAATCAATAAATCTGTTGTTCAGGCTGGGGGAGTAACAGGAGCCAGGTTCTGATATCCCCTCGTGGTGCTCAGGTGTAACCCGAAGCCAGGAGAGCGATGCCAGCGTGTCACTGTGTTCCTGGTGACACCTCAGCCTTGAAAATGTCCTGGAGTCGAGGCTTTTCCTCCTGCTTTGGTTTGGGAAAAGGCAGAGCTTGACCCTGAGCTCGTGGGGCTCCAGGGGCTGGGATGAGATCACAGGGAATTCAGGAATTCAGATCCATCGGAGTCATGCTGCTCCAAAATCAGAGAAGGGTTTCAAGAATTAATCCATGGCTTGATTGACTCAGGAGCTGTTCTGAAACTCCTCACTGGGTTGGTGTTGAGGGCAGAATTTCCAACTCCTTGCCCAGGCTCCTGTCACACAAACAAACTAAAATCTATTCTGACTTCTTGTCCCAGACTCCCCTGCATGACCTTTGGGGCCTCGCTCATGCCTTGAGAATCCTCTAAAATTCCTCTAAGTTCTGCCTGGGGCTGGAGGGACCCTGCTCATCATTGCCCTCACTCTCATGGAATTCTGGAATCCCTGGGGCTGGAAAAGCCCTCCCAGCCCATGGAGCCCAAGCTGTGCCCCATGCCCACCTTGTCCCCAGCGCAGAGCACTGAGTGCCACGGCCAGGCCTTGCTGGGACACCTGCAGGGATGGGCACTGCAAAGCTCCCTGGGCACCCTTTCCATGGAGAAATTGCTCCTGAGCTCCTTCCCCTCAGCTGTTTTCATCCTCTCCCACAGCCTCTGTTCGTACTTGATGAACCTTTTCAGAGGATTCTCGTTTGATTTATCTCTAAACCATCTTTCAAACCACCACAATGCTATGAACAACAAAGAAATAAAAAAAAAAATTAATATTTATGAGTTGCATCTTGTAATTCACTAAACAGTTCTGCAGAGCAAGTCACAGGAAACGGGGTTGGGAAAAATCTATTTGCTCATCAGCTCCTGTCAGTGCTGAGCTGCTTCTCCACGGGATATTGTCAAATGCTTTTTCCAGCTTTTCATGTTTCACTGGCCAGATTACACATTCCCATGTGGGTTCCCGTTGAGGGGGGGTGGACATTGCAAGAAATGTGGAGAATCCCCTCCTCACTGAGCTCTGCTGCCTGGTGGGAAGGTGCCAGCCAAGGAAAACCAACCCAGAGCACATAAAATCATAAAACCACTGGCCAGAGGTGTGGAAGAACAGCTGATGGGAAGCAGAAAGATAGAGACCCCATTTGTGGGTGAAATTTTTCCAGTCTTTAAATTTAAACGGGGTTAATTTAGAAAGTTCTAGAATGGCTATATCTGTTTCCAGGGAAAAGAAAAAAAAAAAAAAAGTCCTGGATTTCTCAATCAGCTCAAATGTCCCTGGCCATATGTATTGGCATTGGGACTTCTCTTTCCACACAAAACTAACCCCGGGATTAGGAACACCAGTAATTATTTGCTCAAAGTTAAGGCTAGAAATAAACCTCTTCAGGATCCAAATCTTGTTAAATATTTTGTGGTGCTGGACAGAAGGAAGACATTTCAGATTTGTAGTTATAATTAACTATTAGGAGGGAGAAAATATTCCCGAGTTTCCTTCTCTTTTTCTCCCATTGTTCAGAGACTTTGTGCAGGCAAATTCTACAGCTGGAGAGTTGGAGAAAATATTGGAGGAGTGATGAGGGCTAAGAACTGGAAATGTTCAACTGCTAATTAAATGTAAATTGTCCTATAGGAAAACAGGAAACAATGGGAGCTTACATAGGTCAAACCAAGGAAATCCAGATTTTTTAGATTTAGACAGGATTTTAAGAGAATCTGATTACTTGCAACAGAGTGAGAAGAGTTAAACTCAGTCACTGAAAGTTGTTTAATGCAGGCGAGTCCACTGGCACGGGAATGGAATCACCACGGTGGAATCTGCAGCTCCACTGGGAATTCTCAGGGGGTACAAAGGGGAAAACAGAGGTTGGAGTGAGCCAGGATGGCAGAGCTGCAGTGCCTATTTGTAGAGTCTGGGTTTTGGCACAATTTGATGTTGTTTGAGGTGGTTTTCTCTGGATTTTAAAGAGGATATCTATATAGATATAGATATAGATTAGATATAGATATAGATTAGATATAGATTATAGATATAGACATAGACATAGACATCGATATAGACATAGAAATAGATATAGATATAGATATAGATACAGATACAGATATAGATATAGATATAGATATAGATACAGATATAGATTAGATATAGATTATAGATATAGACATAGACATAGACATAGAAATAGATATAGATATAGATATAGATATAGATATAGATTAGATATAGATTATAGATATAGACATAGACATAGATATAGACATAGAAATAGATATAGATATAGATATAGATATAGATACAGATACAGATACAGATATAGATATAGATATAGATATAGATATAGATACAGATATAGATACAGATATAGATACAGATATAGATATAGATAGATGTAGATATAGATTAGATCTAGATTATAGATATAGATTAGATCTAGATTATAGATATAGATATAGACATAGACATAGATGTAGATATAGATATGGATATAGACATAGACATAGACATAGATACAGATATAGATACAGATATAGATATAGACAGATATAGATATAGATATAGACAGATATAGACATAGATATAGATATAGATACAGATATAGACATAGATATAGATATAGACATAGATATAGATATAGATATTGATGCCTAAAAGAGAAGCCAAAACAAATTAGGAGGATAAAATGCAGACAAATTTATTTGAGGCCTTCAAGGTACATTCAGGCAAACAAACGTCCCCTCAGGGATGACACCCAAAATGGACCCTGGGTCCCGAGCCCTTCACCTTTGATCAGTTCTGTCCATTAGCACATTGGCCCTTAATTCTCCAATCACCCTCAGGTGATGATGTTCACCACCCCAGCCCTGCTCCCCCAGCTCACAGCTGTTCACATATTTTCAGGCCCCAAGGCAATGAATATGTCCTTGAATCTGTGCTCAGAGAGCCTTGTTTGGCCAAAGGTGCTGGGAACAGAGCATTTCAGCACTTTGTGAGAAGCACAGAACTACAGCAAGTTACAGGTGCATTAAGAGAAAAAAATTAGAAATATTCAAAGGCATCAATATAGGTATAGATATAGATTATAGATTATAGATTATAGATATATAGACAGACATAGACATAGATACAGACATAGATATAGATATAGATATGGATACAGATACAGATATAGATATAGATATAGATATAGATCTAGATATAGATATAGATACAGATATAGATATAGCTATAGATATAGATACAGATATAGATACAGATATCCACAGCAGGGAGTGCCCTAAGCCGTGCCTAACTGGGGTCAATGGCTTTCCACTCTCTCCCGGGTCACCAGCTCCCCGCAGGTGCTCCCCAATCCCTGCAAAAGCCTTTCCACTCCCTCTGTTCCCTGGTTTCCTGGAAGATGATGGAACAGACCTTTGGAGCTGCAGAAAGGATGAGGCACTTTGAATCACACCGAAATCGACTCTGCAATTTCAGCCTTTACTCATGGCACGACTGCTTCACTCTCTTCCTTCCCTCCCTCTCCTCTGTTTTGTAACCTGCCTTTCACAAATGCCACGAGGAACAGGATGATCATTTTCGTTCCTCCTCCAAGGCCAGCAAATCGCAGCTGACTCAAACCTCTCTGGTCCTTATCCCCTCTGAGAGCAGCTCTGCTGGGGTGAGAATTGTTTGAATTACTCTGATTGTTCCTTGCCCGAGACAGTTCTGACATCAACGCTTTCTTTGGAGCTCTCAAACACTTCTTGGAGGAGGAGGTTGGAGAACCTGTTGGAATGAGCCAGAGGAGCTCTGGAGCCAGGCTGGGAGAGCTGGGGGTGTTCCCTGGAGAGGAGAAGGACACAGGGAGAGCTCAGAGCCCCTGGCAGGGCCTGAAGGGCTCCAGGAGAGCTGCAGAGGGACTGGGGACAAGGGCTGCAGGGCCAGGAGGCAGGGAATGGTTGCCAGTGGCAGAGGGCAGGGCTGGATGGGATCTTGGGAATGAGGAATTGTTCCCTGGGAGGGTGGGCAGGCCCTGGCCCAGGGTGCCCAGAGCAGCTGTGGCTGCCCCTGGATCCCTGGAAGAGAAGAGAAAAGTGCCCATTTCTGTAGTTCAACTCCAAAAGGGAAAGAGGAAATTAGTTAATCAGCATTCCTATTCCTGCTATTCCTGCTGGCTGTCCCCAGACAATGACAGGACTTCACTCTGCCTTCACTGGAAGCAGAAAAAGGCAACTTTCCCTCTCTGCTTCGTCTTTATCATTTCATTCCCTCACCGATACATTGATCAGTTTGTTGGTGAATTCCAGCACAGCTCATAGGCATTCACAGAGCTGTTTTCTGGAAATGAGTAAAATAAACATCAGGAAGAAAATTGGCCCAACATATTTTGGTGTTTTATTTTTTTTTTGTTTTAATCACAAAATCTTGCAGGGCACCGATCGATTCTTTTTTAAAACAAGAATTGCTCCAGATTAAACAAGAAAAGAGCCCAAAGCACCCAGGGTTTGCTTGTTTTGGACACTGCTCTCACAGAGGTGTAGCTGGTGAGCATCCTGCCAGTTTGATCAGCCGAACAGAGAAAACATATAGCGAGCTCACAATTTATTATGCCAGCTGCCCAGGCAATTATGTGAAGCTCCTTAGTTCACCTGACCTTTAAAACTCACTTTAACACACAATCACATCTGATCAAGCGCAGTGTTAAGGTCAGTTCTTTCTCCCAGGGCGAAGCAGAGCCAGCCTGTTGTGCAAGCAGGGCTGGACATTTAAAGGCTCTCATTGTTCTGCCATCGCCGCAGAAGATGACTTCAAAGAATGGCAGACTGAAGGTGATGTGGATTTAAATTGTGGTTTGCAGCCAAACACACTGAGCCAAACCAGGGCCAAAGAGAAAGTGCTGCCAGGGTCTGTTGATCTCGGCCCTGCTTGTTTTGTGCTTAAGTCCTGAGGAGAATTAAAAATAAAGAGAACCTGTGCAGAGTCCGGTGGGATATTCCATGTTCCCAGAGTGGAACGCTGCTGGAAAGAGCACATTTCAGCCCATGGACCACCTGAAGAGCTTTTCAGACATAACTGAAGTTAGGTCTACATGGCCAGGGGGGAAATGTTTCCCTTGCTCCACTCCCTGCTTCCCTCTCAGATTAAACTCCCACTGACTTCACTGACAGCTTGTCTTAATGGAATAATAATTGGATAAATTTCAAGGTCTGACTCAGACAATGGCCCTGTGATCCACCCAGCTACAGTGGCTCCTTAGGCTATTTAGGAACAGAAAGCTTGTTTGGGGTGATATTATCTTTGAGGAGAAAGACTTGGCCCTGTGGCAGCTCTTGCTCTGAGCATGTTCCACCCCTGTCCATGTTGGGATTGCAGCTCAGGAGCTCGGAATGCTCTTCCTTTGGAGATGTGGAAGCTCAAAGTGAGGAAAAGGACATGGATGTGCCTGGATCTTGGCTTTCAGTGGTCCAGTGGCAGCAGAGGTGTTGGTTCTGACCAGAATGGAAGACAAAAATCCGTTTCCTGTGAGCTCGGTGGATCCCAAAAGTTGGAGCGATTTTAGATTTCACCAATCAGCTTTATTCAGTCCACTGAGGGGAGAACAAGTTGTAGGGAGAAAATAAGAAACAAAACATTATCCATTTGTCTGCACTCCATGTCCCATGACATCAATTGCACCTTGGATTAAGTCTCCTCAGGGATGAGAGCTGGACCTGCCCCACCCCAGAACGCCCCCAGCCCTGGGCTGAGCCCCAGGAAAGGGATTGGGACTGGGACTGGGACTGGGATTGGGGTTGGGACTGGGATTGGGGTTGGGATTGGGGTTGGGATTGGGATTGGGATTGGGGTTGTGCCCCTGAGCTCAGGTGAGACCCCACCTGCAGAGCTGCCCCAGCCCTGGGCCCAGCACAGGGAGGAGCTGGAGCTGCTGGAGAGAGTCCATGGAGGCAGCAGGATGAGCAGAGGATGGAGAGCTGTGCTGGGAGGAAAGGCTGCGAGAGTTGGGATTGTTCAGCCTGGAGAGGAGAAGCTTTGGGCTGAGCTCAGGGTGGCCTTGCAGGGCCTGAAGGAGCCCCAGGAACCATGGAGAGAGACAATTTGCAAGGGCTGCAGGGACAGGAGGCAGGGAATGGTTGCCAGTGGCAGAGGGCAGGGCTGGATGGGATGTTGGGAATGAGGAATTGTTCCCTGGGAGGGTGGGCAGGCCCTGGCCCAGGGTGCCCAGAGCAGCTGTGGCTGCCCCTGGATCCCTGGCAGTGTCCAAGGCCAGGCTGGACATTGGGGCTTGGAGCAGCCTGGGACAGTGGGAGGTGTCCCTGCCATGGCAGGGGTGGCACTGAGTGGGATTTAGGGTCCCTCTCAAAACCACTCCATGATTTCTTGTTTCCCATGCCAATTCTCAGTACAGAGGTTCCTCTTTCTCCTCTTTCTCTCCTCTTTATGGACCTCGTGCAGTGTCCCCACAGCTGGCACCACTGCCACGTCCTCCAGAGCAGCAATGTCCCCATGCCCTGCTTCCAGCCTGGAGTTTTTGGGGTTCTGGGTTAGGTGCAGCACATCCTCGAGGTGCCACATCACAGTCAGGCTCTGAAAGTTCCTAATTCTCACTGTCACAGCACAGGAAATTCACTGACCTACTAACCCTCCTCTTCCCCCTTCAAATTGAGCACAAAATGCTCTACATTCTCCCTGCCTCCGTTTCTGAAGGAATATTTTATTCCTAGGTGCCTGTGACTCTTCTGCTGCAGCTTTGTGCTGCTCCTCAGCACTGCCCAGCTCCTCTTGCTCAGCTTTTCTTCCCAACTTTGGACAGGCTGGCAAAGCCTGGACCCCACCCAGCTGTCCGAGCTGTGTCCAGCTGTTTGTCCCTTCTTGTCACCTGGAAATGTCCCCATTCACCCCCACGTGGAGGCCTCCAGGTGAATCTCAGGATTTTGCTCCTTTTCCACGTCTCAGAGCATTTCCCAGTGGAAACCAGGAGAGATCTGCCTCACCCAGGCCTTGTCTGAGGGAATGAAGGTGGATTAAACCTGGGGTGACCTCAGGAGTTGGGGATCAGTGCCAGAAATCCATTTGGGGCCAGCGAGCAGTGACCACCCCGTGGGAAAAACCAAAACCAAAACCAAAACCAAAACCAAAACCAAAACCAAAACCAAAACCAAAACCAAAACCAAAACCAAAACCAAAACCAAAACCAAAACCAAAACCAAAACCAAAACCAAAACCAACCAACCAAACAAAAAAAAAACCCAGTGTCCCTTCCTTCTCACTCCCCCTAGAACGGTCCGGGGGAAGAGTTTTCAAACCATCCTGCGCTGGCAGAGCTTCTCTCAGCTGCAGGACGCAGTTAAAGCTACAGGACCATAATTCTGGTCAAACATACAAACGATAGGGAATACAAAATATCATTTATGCCACCCCAGGACAGTGAGCCCCAGGTCCAGCCCCGCTCAGGGCCGTGCTGCACACCCTGGCTGAGGGGCAGTGAGCTCTGGAGCACAGCAGGAGGGAGAGAGGGGCTGGCCAGGACCTCGAGCAGCTCAAATTGGGGAAAAAAAGGAGAAAAAGCAAAATTCTCATTCCTGTGCTGCTGGGGAATGTCTGTGTGGGAGCAGAGCAGCAGCTGGAGGTGCTGGGGGTGCCACAGTGACCTCAATCCAGCGGCAGGAGGGGCAGGGAGCCCTGGGCTGGGGCAGGACGGTGGCAGCAGGTGAGGGAGGGCATCCTCCCCTCCCCACGCCGTGCCCAGCCCCGAACTGCCCTGGGCAGAGAGCTGGAGTGGCACGGAGAGCGTGAGGGAGGGAAGGGCTCTCCTTGAGGAGGGCTGGGGCTGTGGGGAGGCTCCAGGATGTCACCTATGTCACCCATGCCATCCGTGTCACCCATGCCATCCATGCCACCCATGCCATCCATGTCACCTGTGCCATCCATATCATCCATGTCACCCCTGCCATCCATGTCACCGGTGCCATCCATGTCATCCATGTCATCCATGTCACCCATGTCACCCATGTCACCCATGTCACCCATGTCACCCATGTCACCCATGCCATCCATGCCATCCATGTCACCTGAGCCATCCACGTCACCCATGCCATCCATGTCACCCATGCCATCCATGTCACCCATATCATCCATGTCACCCATGCCATCCATGTCACCCATGCCATCCATGTCACCTGTGCCATCCATGTCACCCATGCCATCCATGTCACCCATATCATCCATGCCATCCATGCCATCCATGTCACCCATGTCACCCATGTCACCCATGCCATCCATGCCATCCATGTCACCCATGTCACCCATGCCACCCATGTCATCCATGTCATCCATGTCACCCATGCCATCCATGTCACCCATGCCATCCATGCCATCCGTGCCACCCGTGCCATCCATGCCATCCATGTCACCCATGCCATCCATGCCATTCATGTCACCCATGCCATCCATGTCACCCATGCCATTCTTGTCACCCATGCCATCCGTGCCATCCATGCATGTTGCTCTGATTTTCTGATATTCGTGGAGATTCGAGGAAGCTCGCAGGGAAGTCAGGCAGGCAGCTCACAAGATGGCGAGAGAGTTTATTTACAAAACTTTCTTTATATATTCATTAATAATCTAATAATTATTGGTTGACAGTTTTCCCACCCCCTATAACGATTGGTTACAACACTAGAGCATCCAGCACCAAAACAAAGAGATTAGAAAGCACAAGAATGCAACTTATCTCTGTTCTCCATGAGAAAGAAGAGAAAGATTTTAAAACAGTGCAACTACACGTGGACACTGCAGGGAGGGCAAAGGGACAGGGCCAAGCTCTGCCCAAGCCCCACTGCCAGGGCTGGGGGCACACATGGGGACACAGGAGCTTCCCTGGGACACCCAGGACAGTTTTCCACCAAGAGTGAAAGGCCCAGGCTGCCCAGAGAAGCTGCTGGGAACTTCCCATCCGTCAAAACCCTCCTGGCCACAGTCCTGGGCGAGCAGGGGGTCTGGGCCAGGTGCCCTCCCACCTCTGAGCCTGTGACAAACCAGCAGGAGTGATTTCTTCTGTGCTGCAATAAACGTGCCAGCCTTGCCAGCCAACGGAGAATTCCAGAGGCACACAGCAGTTCCTGACAACAAGCTGCCATTTCCCAAACTGCCCCCGGATAATGCCAGGGTTATCTGCCAGGGATAAATATTAACACACGTGTGCAGCGGGACAGGGCTGCAGGTACAATGGAACGTGAGGGAATTCATTTCTCCTCCTCCACGAGGAAGGATTACTCAATGAATTAATCTACAGTGAGTCACAAGGTAAATTTAAGTAATTGCTCAGTGTTTTGTGCCATAAAAGTGGCAAGCAGAGATTTATGGATAACTGAAGATCTGCTGGTTGATAGCAGGGAGCAATCGAGTGCCACCGTTTGTGTCCCCTGGGGAAGGTGGGCCCTTGCCAAGGTGTGGACAGGTGGCAGTGCCACGTGCCCAGGGCACAGAGGGCTCTGCTGGCAGGAGGGAGAGAAAGGCAGAGACCCCTGATCCCACCGTGAGAGCCAGAGGTTCCCTTCCCTTCCCTTCCCTTCCCTTCCCTTCCCTTCCCTTCCCTTCCCTTCCCTTCCCTTCCCTTCCCTTCCCTTCCCTTCCCTTCCCTTCCCTTCCCTTCCCTTCCCTTCCCTTCCCTTCCCTTCCCTTCCCTTCCCTTCCCTTCCCTTCCCTTCCCTTCCCTTCCCTTCCCTTCCCTTCCCTTCCCTTCCCTTCCCTTCCCTTCCCTTCCCTTCCCTTCCCTTCCCTTCCCTTCCCTTCCCTTCCCTTCCCTTCCCTTCCCTTCCCTTCCCTTCCCTTCCCTTCCCTTCCCTTCCCTTCCCTTCCCTTCCCTTCCCTTCCCTTCCCTTCCCTTCCCTTCCCAAACCTTCCCTTCCCACAGCTTTTTTTCCTTTGATTTCAGCTACAGGGGACACAGGGAAAGCGTTTTCAAAGATATCGAATTCCTGCCAGGGTCATGAAAATGACAAACTGGAGACAGTGAAGGTCAGCTCAGCTTCTTGCCTGGAGAGGAGAACCGTTCTAGGATGCCATGGACATCAGCCCCAAGGGCAGGCAGGCAGAATTCAGGGATTTGTTTGCTTGATAATGAGAATTTGGGACTGATTAACCCACAGGGACCCCTGGATGAGCTGCATCCCAGGCTGCTTCTTGCTTGATAGGAATCTCCTGGGGAAATGCTGGGAGTTGGTTTGGATAGAGCTGAAAGGGCACCAAACGGCAGAGCCCTTGGGTTATAGAATCACAGAAGGTTTGGGTTTGCAGGGACCTCAAAGCCCACCCAGTGCCACCTCTGCCATGGCAGGGACACCTGCCACTGTCCCAGGCTGCTCCAAGCCCCAGTGTCCAGCCTGGCCTTGGACACTTTAAAAAACCTGCCTTTATCCACCCCACAGCTGTACAATAACGTGTGGAGCTTTCCCCTGTGATGTTTTCCTTCTCCGTGTTTAATTTTTCTAAAACTGGGATTTAATTCAGGCCTTGCAGGAGCCAAACTTAAGGTCATACCCTGAATCTGTGTTCAGTGACTCCTGATATTTAAGGGAGTCTGGTAGAGGCACTTGTAACGAAAATTTGGAGCCTTTTGAGAAGTGCTGTGGAGACAGCTCCTTTTTTTCTCCCAACCTGGGCGTTCTCAGACCTGGAATCCTGGTTCTGACCTCACCGTCGCTGTCACTTTTTCCTACGGTGCCTATAGGGAATGTTTGCCTTCCAGGCTGGGTGTTGGGGCGTGATGGACACGCTGCCTCATCCGTTGTGGCAGAGCTGTGCCTCCGCCAGCATCTTCTCCCCGAAATATTCCACACATCCAACGTGCGCGCCACGCACCAGAGCTGCGTCAAAGAGGTGACGTAGGGAGACAAACACACAGTGCCCGTGGCTAAGGATGCCTTAATCACATCTTCAAAATGCACAGCTACGCACCCAGGAAATATTTTGAGGTCTATTATCTAAGCCTGCTATGAATAAAGATTTATTTTTTCGTGTTAAACATCCTTGTTCCCATTGGAGGACGGAGCACTGGGGCAGTGGAAATTTTTTTGTGGCGCAGTGGAAATTTTCTTTCCCTTTTTCTTAGACTGTTTCAAACAATTCTGCACTTTGGTCTTTCCAGACAGATTACTTCAGTAGTTGCCCTCAGGAAGATTCTTTAAGCAGAAACTTATGTAGGGCTCGTGGTTTTTGCTAATTCCAAGGATTTTTGCTGGTTTCCAGCAGGTCGAGGGAGATGATTCCAACCCTGTGCCCCTGAGCTCAGGTGAGACCCCACCTGCAGAGCTGCCCCAGCCCTGGGCCCAGCACAGGGAGGAGCTGGAGCTGCTGGAGAGAGTCCATGGAGGCAGCAGGATGAGCAGAGGATGGAGAGCTGTGCTGGGAGGAAAGGCTGCGAGAGTTGGGATTGTTCAGCCTGGAGAGGAGAAGCTTTGGGCTGAGCTCAGGGTGGCCTTGCAGGGCCTGAAGGAGCCCCAGGAACCATGGAGAGAGACAATTTGCAAGGGCTGCAGGGACAGGAGGCAGGGAATGGTTGCCAGTGGCAGAGGGCAGGGCTGGATGGGATGTTGGGAATGAGGAATTGTTCCCTGGGAGGGTGGGCAGGCCCTGGCCCAGGGTGCCCAGAGCAGCTGTGGCTGCCCCTGGATCCCTGGCAGTGTCCAAGGCCAGGCTGGACATTGGGGCTTGGAGCAGCCTGGGACAGTGGGAGGTGTCCCTGCCATGGCAGGGGTGGCACTGGGTGGGATTTGGGGTCCCTTCAACCCAAACCATTCTGTGATTCTGTGATTTTTCCCTGTCCTGGAGCAACTCTTTCTTTTCCCAAGTGCAGTTGGACCTTCCCAGTCAGGGGCTCCTTCGCAGGCTGCCCAAAGGGCTTTGCCTCCTGTTTCCTGCATCCCTCCTGAATGCCTCATTTTCTGGGTTATTGCACTAAAAATCCTGTTTTTAAGGTCCCTCCCAACCCAAACCATTCTGGGATTCCAGAATTCCCAACTAAAACTGAGGTCAGGATGGAACGACTGTTGTTGAAACTGCTCAGAGAGCACGAGGCGCTGTTTGGTCCCAGTCTGTGGAATTCCCTCACCTTAAGAGCTTTGATTTTTTAAGACTGATAATTAGCAGTGCTTGAATTAAAGTGCAGAACACCATAAAAACCACCTGGAGACTGAGAACTTCAGGTGCTTCACCCAGGGCAGACCCGCAGGAGCGAGGATCCAAAATCCCGAGGGAGAAGGTGGAGAAGGGAGGGGAGCCTGTGGGGTGGAGCTGCTGTCCTGTACCCCCGGGAAGGGAGGATTTATGGCTCTCACTAAGGACAGGTTGGGTTTGCCAGTTAATTTCTAACAGGAATGAATGAGTGGGTGAAAGAACAACAAACACAAACGTAAAGAAAGCAACATTAAAGAAATGAAATGTTCCACTTTGTGACTCCCCAAGAGAACCCGGGGGAACTGCAAAAGAGCAGGGCTGAAAGGGAATGGGAGTTTGTCGCTGAGTAAATACAAATTAACATTAAACTACAGTGAAATTCCCAAGGAATTACATTTTGCATCCACATGAAAACCGGGGTAATTCATCATGCTTAATGATGTTACAACGAATCCTGGCATGGCTTGAAATACTTCCCTGTTCTAAGAGTAGGAGAAGAATGTTTACCATGAACACTAAATATGGACATTAATCATTATGGCTTTAATGCCAGGGCAAAACTCTTTTCATGCTGCGACTATTCAGCTCATATTATAATATTTAGAGTGAATAGACTGACTGAGACAAGTCTAAAGTTCCTAAAGAGCTCATGCAGGGAATCTCAGAGCTCTTAAAATGTTTGGGTAGTTGCTGTTGCTGCTCATGTCTTACAAGTGAGAAAGTGGTTGGAGGAGCAAGAAATGGAACGTGAGGGGAGTTGAGAGTGATTTCCCAAAACCTTTTGTGGCTGAGACATGGAATGACATTCTCAGAGTCACATTTGCTCTGACTGGGAGGGACAACATGGGCTCTGGGTCCATGGGTGTGATCTCCACGGGAGAGCTGAGAGAGCTCCGAGCCCCTGGCAGGGCCTGAAGGGCTCCAGGAGAGCTGCAGA
Source organism: Acanthiza pusilla (assembly GCA_036630365.1). NCBI lineage: Eukaryota > Metazoa > Chordata > Aves > Passeriformes > Acanthizidae > Acanthiza > Acanthiza pusilla. The sequence goes on along the minus strand of JAXCHO010000111.1, from coordinate 6,271,351 downwards.
GGGACTGGGGACAAGGGCTGCAGGGACAGGAGGCAGGGAATGGTTGCCAGTGGCAGAGGGCAGGGCTGGATGGGATGTTGGGAATGAGGAATTGTTCCCTGGGAGGGTGGGCAGGCCCTGGCCCAGGGTGCCCAGAGCAGCTGTGGCTGCCCCTGGATCCCTGGCAGTGTCCAAGGCCAGGCTGGACATTGGGGCTTGGAGCAGCCTGGGACAGTGGGAGGTGTCCCTGATGATCTTTAGGGTCCCTCCCAAGCTGGGCCATTCCCTGCTCCTGTGACCCCTGAGTGCCACTGTCCCTGCTCAGATTCGGGTCCCTGTGTCCCATTCCCAGCACGTGGCAGGTCCTGTGCTGTCCCCAGAGCTCCCCTGCCCCAGGGGTGCTGGAGAGGCTCTTCCCCTGCTGGGGTGGTTTTATTTAGGGGAAATTGCCCTGCCAGGCACGTGCCCAGATCTGCCTGTTTACATTTTGGAGCTTCTGGGGCTGTGTCCAAAGTCCACTGCAATCATTGGGAGCCTTCCCATTTCTTCCAATGAGCTCTGGTCAGGCTGTGCACAACAAAAAATGAACCTGAGCCAGGCTCTGCCACCTCCCCACTCCTTCCTGCTCCTTCCCCTTGGGCTTCCCATCTCCCTCCTCCTCCTCTCCCCGTGACACCACCACCACATAAACCCGAAAGGCTTAACGAAGATTTGTGATATCAGTGACATTTAAAGCCTCCAGGAATCAGGAGCCTTCCCTAATCACAGGCTGTGTAATCCCCCTTTTTATCCAGGTAATGGGGGGCTGGAGCCAATGTTATCTCAGCCTGTTCAGAGTGGCAATCCAGGGACTAGAAAATTAATGATCCCAATTAAATCTGCACGTTTTCCCATCTGCCTGAGGTGCTGGAATATCCTGTGTTCTTCACTGGGTTTCTTTCATCAGGGCTTCTTCTGTTTTGTTTTGGTTTTGTTTTTTTTTTTAAGGTAAAATTGGCAACTTTTTGCACCATAATTGGCTGAAGTAAGAACTGCCAAGCAAATAAATAGAAGTCGGAAAAGGGCAGAGAGATGAAACTGCATTTCAGTGCTTTAATGTTTCAAATTCAATGCTCTGAGCTTAATCTATAGACTCAAGGAATGGTTTGGGTCAAAGAGGACTTTCAAGATCATGGGCAGGGTTCAGCCTGGAGAGGAGAAGCTTTGGGGTGACCAAAAGGAAATGTCTGAAGGGAACTGACAGGAAAGATCACAGATCCATGGAATGGTTTGGGTTGAAGGGACTCTAAAATCACCCAGTGCCACCCCTGCCATGGCAGGGACACCTCCCACTGTCCCAGGCTGCTCCAAGCCCCAATGTCCAGCCTGGCCTTGGACACTGCCAGGGATCCAGGGGCAGCCACAGCTGCTCTGGGAGATGTGGAGGTGATTCTGGAGCCATGGAGGGCTTGGAGAAGGGCCCAGTGAGGCTGACAGTGCTTCCCTTGCTTCAGCTTGGGGATTCCTTGGCTTTTTCAGCCCTGGGGACCCTTTGGCACTCCCATGTGTCCTGTCTGTCCTGGCTGCTGAGGGATGGGGATGTTCTGTGTCCCGAAACAGGAGTTCTGTCTGCCCCGAGGGGCTGCCTTCAGGCCAGAGCAGCAGAAGTGGCCCTGGCTTGGGGTGTGAGACATGAAAATGACTCGGAGACACCTCTGTCCCTCCCCTGGTGGCCCTGTGCAGTGCCCAGGAGTGGAGGATTTGGGATTTGGGATGGAAGCCATGCCTGGCCAAGAATCCCCAGAGAAAGAGGGACACTTGAGACAGTGACAATTTTGATCACTCTGCACACTTTTAACCAAATCCCCTTACAAGGACTTGCAGAGACCAATGGCCTGCGTGGTGTGATCTCGAGCAGAGGATTTTGTTTAACTTACGGGGGGTGCTCAGGGAGCAGAGCTTTGGGAATGGGATCCAGTTCAGCAGATTTCTGTTCACGTGTGTGTGTAAATCCTGAGTCTTGGGCTGAGCCAACCTGGGGCTGCAAAGGCCTCATCAGCTGTAGATTGTTCTGATCTCATCCCATCAGTTTTTATCCTAAGAATGGCTTATTTCTGAGCAATTTCTAAATATTATCTAGATTAGGTGATATTATTTTTATTCTATATATTATTTTATTATTGTATATATTATTGCATATATTATTCTGTATATATTATTGTATATATTATTGTGTATATTATTCTAGATATTATTCTAGATATTATTTTATTCTAGAATTATTCTAGAATTAGAATTATTAGATATCTAAATATTATTCTATATATGATTCTATATATTATTCTATATATTACTCTATATATTATTCTACATATTATTCTATATATTATTTTATTCCAGATTTATTCAATAATTATAATTATTAGATATCTAAATATTATCTAAACAATATCTAAATATTATTAAAATGTTGGTACATATCTATTCAAATGGTTTTACTGTTTACAATAATCTTCACCCCATGGTTTCAGTCCTGGCTTTCTGGATTTAGGAACCCGAGCCACGGGAGTGCTCCTGTTTCATCTTTTATTTGCTCTCATGAAGGTCAGCAGGTTTGCAGGAGTGGGCCTGGCAGGACCCATGGAAAGGGTTAATGAGATCCTCCCTATTGCCAGGACATCAAAACTTGATAAATCGGCTTGAGAACGAAAGAGGGAAGAGGTTTTCCTAATTTAAAGCAAGAACTTGTGACTTATCACAGCCCATTGCTCAAAAAAGCCTTGGGAAATGGCGTTTCACCGCTGGTGCTCCTCCCCAGCGCACAGCATCACCTCCAACCAGCATTTATGTTTTCCATAAGCAGCTCCCTTCAATTTTTAACCACCCCTTGGCAGCTGCTGTTATGTTCCCAAGCGTTTCATCAATGTTTCAGCACAGTGTCACATTTCCCCAGGCACAGCTCTTGCCGCACGTGTGGGAGCACCTCGGGATGCTCCAGCCTGGAGAGAAAGGATCCCACGGCTTTGGGATCGATGTGGGAGGGATGCAGGACTGGGGGAAAGCCACCCCTGACCCTGCTGCAGGGGGAGCTGAGATTTCCTTGCGGTGGGAGCTGAGATTTCCTTGCTGCAGGGGGAAAAGGCAGGAATTTGGGGGCAGAAGGTGAGCCCTGGAGGTGTTTGTAGGAGCAAACAGCCAGAGAAGCGCAGATGAGACAAGAGCAGCGACTCGAGGAGGAGGCTCTGGATGCGCTGGGAAGTGGAGGAGCTGCAGGGCTGTGGTGCAGACACAGAAGATCCCAAAAAAGCCCCAGGGAATGGGGGATCAGCGGTTCCTGCAGGGCCACGGGTGGCTGCGATGATGAGGTGGGAGTGAGTGATGAAGGATTGTGCTCAGCAGGAGGGAAGCAGTTTGGCTCCCTCATTGCTCATTCCCAAGCACTCTAATGTTTGGGTGGTATTTCGGTGGCAGGGTTTTTGTAAGGGAAGTGTGATGTTGTTTTATGGGGTGCCAGCCAGATCCCACTGAGCCACGCTCTCAATCTTCAGCCTTCTTAGTCACAGCTTTTTCAACAGGGAATTCATCTGCTCAGAAAGTTGCCAGTGTTTCAACATGATCGCTGCCGAGGACTGGCCTGCATTTCCATTTCTGTGCCAGAGGAGCTGTCTCAGTCAGGAGTGGGGGTTTTTATGGGCTGCTATTGTTGTAATAAAGGAACAGCCCTTTCTGCCGCCCCAAAGCTTTTGTCTTTTGCAAGCAGACGGAGATTTTCCGAGCACTCCGTGCATTTCATTCTCACTCATTGCTGAGAGCTTCAGGACATCCCAGCGAGGCAGGCAGAAAACTTCCCTTCAGCTGTGCAGAAACAGCAAAGAGCTGGATTTGAAAGCAGCACATTGTTTCCCCTGTCCCTGATATCCTCCCCAGCTCCAGATAGCAGGAGGCTGTCGAGCACCGTGTCAGCAAGGTCTGCTGCTTATTGCTTCCCCTGGAGAAAAAAGGAGTTCTGGACCCTCAGAAACAGCTCTTCCTTAATGGCCCAGCCTTTAATCTGTGATTTTGGGCTCCAGTGGTCGACAGGAGCCATAATAAACCACACTTGGAACAAGATTGCTCCAGTTGAAGGGACTGAAATGGAACTGTGTGATTTAAAGGCAAAATACCTGCTCAGGACAGAGGCTTTTAGAGCAGCAATAATGCACCTGTGAGAGGGGAAGGGCTGAGGACCAAGCAGTGCCATCCTCTGGGGCAGGGTTTTGGTTCATCCCCTGCTCAGAGGTTTCGGGATGTGCTCTGCATCCCAATCCCAGCTGAGGTGGTCACTCAGGAATGGTGTTTTCCCTGGGAACATTAGGCATTATTTTGCATTCCTTGCCCTTTCTGACTGCAGAAAAGGAGGGGTTGGATTTCAGACCTGATTCTGTCAGAGCAAACTTTGGGGCTGGGGAGCAATTGGAATGTGCAGCTCTCCTGTCTGGACACGGTGACCCTGCCCAGCTTCCCTTCAGCAGCCACGCTCAGATTCTGCCCTGGCAAGGTCCAGAAATAGGTCAGATTTCAAATCCTTAATTGTCATTAATTTTTCAAAGGGCCCCGTGTAGCAAGGGTCACATTCCCGAGGCTGCCAGAGCTCCAGGAGCGCTGGGACAGCGCTGCCAGGGGTGCCCAGGGTGGCATTGCTCGGGTCTGGGCAGGGCCAGGAATTTGATGATCCCTCCGGGTCCCTCCCAGATTTCATGGAATCTCAGGATGCTCTGAGATTCCATGAAAAGCCAAGTTCTGAGCCATCTGGGGATGAGTTTGGAAAACAGGGAAAGGACTTTTCAGCATTCTGGAGGCTCAGATCCCTCTGGTGTGCTCTGTAGGTAAATTTTAATCCCAAGAACTCAACACTTTCTCTGATTTTGGGCTAAATTGCAGTGGCTAAAGCGAACAGGGTGGCTGATTGTCAGATTAAAGTGGTTTTGTGCTCCCTCTCACTGTGCTCCTTGCCTGAAGAACAAACTCCTAATCCTGTTTATAAAACCATGAACAGCTTCCAACTCCCCTTTGGGAGAGGGGCAAGGCTGAGGTGGGATGGGGCAAGAAACCCAGGGAGCCACTGGCAGGAGGGAGGGAACCAGGGCCCCAAAATTTCCTGCTCACTTTAATTATTGGAACAAAATATAACAACAGCATGAAGCCCCAGTTCCCTGGGGGATGTGGTGAGCTGGAAACCTGGGCTGTGTACCCTGTAAAATTCTGGACCCGTGTTACACACTGAGAGAAAAGTGACTCAGTCCCAGAATTTATTTTAGAAATGCCATTAAAATGCTTTTTTAAAAGCAAAATAAAACCAAGAGACACATGATCAGCATGGAGCAATTATTAGGAAAACGACACCGATCCAGCATAAAATACTTTATTAAATACAAAGCAAATCAATCTTCATAGTGAGTAACAATTAAGTCACCAAATGAATTCCAGCCCCAAGCAAACCTGAGCTCAGCTCGAGAAGGCAGAATAGGAAGTTTTGCTCTAAATCTCACCTGCATTGTTGCACTGAGCATTTAAGAATTGGGAACTGCTGGGTGTTTAATACTTGGTTCAGAGTTTTATTTTGGGTACCACTTTGCTCTGATGAAGATTCTACTTTTAAAATCTGTTATGTTGTACAAAGGTCAAGCAAACAGCTCCAAAAAAATGAAAAATGCACCTGAAAAATGAAGAAAGAGTTTGGGTTGCCCACACAACTGGGCTAAACCAAAAAATCACAGAATTCCAGAATGGTCTGGGTTGGAAGGGACCTTAAAGCTCATCCAGTGCCACCCCTGCCATGGCAGGGACACCTCCCACTGTCCCAGGCTGCTCCAAGCCCCAATGTCCAGCCTGGCCTGGGACACTGCCAGGGATCCAGGGGCAGCCACAGCTCCCTGTGCCAGAGAGCAGCATTTCTGTGAGGAAGAAGCTTTGCTCCCTGTGGGGTTTTGCCCTCTCCTTCCCAAACCCTGTTCCCATTGGCAGGGCTGGCACTTGGCCCTGGATGCCCTTGAGGTGCTGAATTTTCCCTCTCCTCTCCCATGGCATCCCTGGGCCCTCTCCTCTCCTCTCCTCTCCTCTCCTCTCCTCTCCTCTCCTCTCCTCTCCTCTCCTCTCCTCTCCTCTCCTCTCCTCTCCTCTCCTCTCCTCTCCTCTCCTCTCCTCTCCTCTCCTCTCCTCTCCTCTCCTCTCCTCTCCTCTCCTCTCCTCTCCTCTCCTCTCCTCTCCTCTCCTCTCCTCTCCTCTCCTCTCCTCTCCTCTCCTCTCCTCTCCTCTCCTCTCCTCTCCTCTCCTCTCCTCTCCTCTCCTCTCCTCTCCTCTCCTCTCCTCTCCTCTCCTCTCCTCTCCTCTCCTCTCCTCTCCTCTCCTCTCCTCTCCTCTCCTCTCCTCTCCTCTCCTCTCCTCTCCTCTCCTCTCCTCTCCTCTCCTCTCCCCTGCCACAAGGAGGAGGCCACAGGAACCTCATCCCTCACCCTTTCCATCCTCCCTTGTAGTTGCACTGTTTTAGAAATCTTTCTCTTCTTTCTCAGGGAGAATAGAGATAAACTGCATTTTTGGACTTTCCTAATCTCTGTGTTTGGTACTAGGTGTTGTGTAGCTGTGACCAATGGTTTTAGGAGGTGATTCCCTGCTGACCAATAGTTGCCAGATTATTAATGGATATATAAAGAGGTTTTTGTAAATAAAGTTCTCCTTTCGCCATCTTGGGTCCTCCTGCCTGCTTCCTCTGCCAGCTTCTGTGAATCTCAGGAAATCTAAACCAACACTCCCTTCCTCACTCAGGTTCAGCAGAACCAGAGCACATCTTCGCCGTGTTTTTGTGGCAACAAATAACTGGGGACCACCAGAGCTCTGTGCTCCCAGGAGAGCAGAGCACGGCACAGACAAGTCAGCAAAAGGAAACAATTCAGTCCTCGGCGTGTTCCCCTGGGCTGGAGGTGCAGAGCAGATGTGCTGTGCTCCTGGCGCCTGGAGAAGGCAGGTGATGGATCAGTCAGCTCCTGAAGGAGCTGCAGGACGTGGCTGCTCTGAGCTGCTGCTCCCCAGCTCCCAGAAGAGCAGGATTCCCTCGGGATATTTGCTGACCCAAAAGACTTCTCTGCCTCACCCTTAAATCTGGGGGCTGCTTTGCTGTGTGTCCCTTGGGGCCAGGCATCTTTGCTTGAATTAGGTCACTCCGAACCAGTGTCAACTTGGAGGAGCCTTGCTGAAGCTGGCAGTCTGAAAAACCAAACAAAAAAAAAGAAAAAAAGAATATTTTCCATTATTTTCCATGCCACAGAGACTATTGGTCTGTGACCCACCAAAATATCCAAAATCCAGATGCATCAGACCAATTCTGATGAAGCTGGCATGGTCTTATCTGGGTCAATTGTCTTAACAAGACATTATGTCACCCGTTAGGGGAAAATACAATCTAACCCCCCTAAAAATAACTAATGGGAAAAACCTTGCACAACAAAGCCAGTGGCACATCAGGAAAATAAAAATAAATTCAGACTCATGATATATTTAATCATCTGTATTTATTCCTCTGCTAATCTAAAAACAGGCGAATGTTCTTTTTCTTCTTGGAAACCAGGCAATTCTGGAAAATTTCATATTTTAGGCAGCTCTTTGAACAGCTTTTCTCTTAAAACTTAAATTTTGTTATTTGTTAGGAGGGAAGCCATTGGAATGAAAGAAATTTGCATTGTATATAAGTTATTTTACCATACCAGCTCTGTCCTCTGGGCTCTCCGAGGAATGCAATTTTTGTGCTTTGCCACAGAAAGAGAACTTGGATTTTGTGGAGATTGGAGCTCCATCTCAAGGAGATGAGACTGAAGGAAGGCCCAGGAAGAAGGGAAAGGCAGAGCAATCTCCAGGTGTGTTATGCATGCAGAGCATCCTGCACAAGGAAATATTCTGCAGGGGTGATGGGTGAGACCTTCAAAATCACTGCTCCATTGGGACAGGAATGATCCAGACACCAACTTCAGGGGTTTGGAGTGAAAAATCCATGGATGGAAAAACCTGAGGAGGGAGAGCTCCAAAAGAGGATCCTGCAGGTTCTTCCTGAGGGACAGCTCTGAGCTCTGCTCTGGGACAGGGACAGAGCCAGGGATGGCTGGAGCTGAGCCAGGGCAGCTCAGGCTGCAGATCAGGGAAAGTTTCTTCCCCCAGAGGGTGCTGGGCACTGCCCAGGCTCCCCAGGGAATGGGCACGGCCCCGAGGCTGCCAGAGCTCCAGGAGCCTTTGGACAGCGCTGCCAGGGATGCCCAGGCTGGCATTGCTGGGGGGCTGGGCAGGGCAGGATGGGACTGGATGGTCCTGTGGGTTTATTCCACTCAGGATATTCTGTGATCCCATGAAATATGGTGCTGAATCCAACCATAGAGGGAGTTTTTGCAACCCAGCCCCAGTTTGAGAGGAAAAAGGCAACACCATGCGAGGGCTGCAAGGAGGGGCTCTGTGCCTGTGACACTGAAAACCAAAGAGATCCTGTGGTCCTTCACCCCAGCAGAACCCAGAAAACGCAGGAGTTTTTCATTGAGGGAATACCTTGGAGCACAGAGGTCATGGAATCATGGAATGGTTTTGGTTGGAGGGACCCCAAAGCCCATCCAGTGCCACCCCTGCCATGGCAGGGACACCTGCCACTGTCCCAGGCTGCTCCAAGCCCCAATGTCCAGCCTGGCCTTGGACACTGCCAGGGATCCAGGGGCAGCCACAGCTGCTCTGGGCACCCTGGGCCAGGGCCTGCCCACCCTCCCAGGGAACAATTCCTCATTCCCAAGATCCCATCTAAAGTTCCTCTCAGTTTCAGGGCATTCTCTCTGTCCTATTACTATGAGCTGTCCTCAAAGATAAAACACTGCAGTTGTCTTGGAGTTCTCCAGACTCTTGAAAATGGTTGTTTGAAGCTTTTTTCTTTTGCTAAATGGATTCGAGATTTACTTGGATTAGGGCCTTAATAAATACCTACAGTGTTTGTCTTTCATCTGGGAAATGTTTGCCTGCTTTTAAATAGGCTGTTCTTGTTTGCTCCAGTGTTGTCATGTTGATGGGAGCCTTTGGAAACAGGAATTCTGCCCTTAATTCAATAAAAGGACTTGGAAACCTGAGGCTCCAACTCGCCTCAAATGTAACTGGGATGAATCCAGAGTAGCAGGACTTGGTTTCATTGCTGGGGAAGCAGCAGGAGAGCAGCTCCTTGACAATTTTTGATGTCTGGACGACTTGTTTATGTGCCTCAGGATAGTTTGTGGTAGTGTAGCTATTATTTTTAAAGCCCAGCCCTGGCCAGAGGGCAGCTGTGCTGCTCCACGTGGTGGGAGAACCCAGCGGTGCTTCCCTGGGAGGAGATGATTCCTCCTCCTGCCTCTGCTCCAGCCTTGTGAGATCCACCTGGAGAGCAGCTGGGGTGGGATCCCAGCACAGGAGAGAGTCCAGAGGAGCCACGGAGCTGCTGCAGGGCTGGAGCCCCTCTGGAGCCAGGCTGGGAGAGCTGGGGTTGTTCCCTGGAGAGGAGAAGGACACAGGGAGAGCTCCGAGCCCCTGGCAGGGCCTGAAGGGCTCCAGAAGAGCTGCAGAGGGACTGGGGACAAGGGCTGGAGGGACAGGAGGCAGGGAATGGTTGCCAGTGGCAGAGGACAGGGCTGGATGGGATGTTGGGAATGAGGAATTGTTCCCTGGGAGGGTGGGCAGGCCCTGGCCCAGGGTGCCCAGAGCAGCTGTGGCTGCCCCTGGATCCCTGGCAGTGTCCAAGGCCAGGCTGGACATTGGGGCTTGGAGCAGCCTGGGACAGTGGGAGGTGTCCCTGCCATGGCAGGGGTGGCACTGGGTGGGCTTTAGGGTCCTTCCATGCCAATCCAACACATCCCATGTCCCCTCCCACGAGGGCACAGCCCAAGGGGTCGATGCCCTGGCACCATGGAGGGTTTCTCACCAGCGAGGCTGAGGTGGGAGATGCTGGTGGCTCTGGTGGCTCTGCTGGGCAGAATGTCAGCACCTGGGAATGATCACACAGCTCCTGGAGCTGGGGATTTTCCACCCTGTGCAGCTCCCAGGTGATGGCAGCAGGGACAGCAGGGACAGCAGGGACAGCGGGATGTGCTTCCTCTCCCCCTTGGAAAGCACTCCCAGAGCTGACTTGGCTCTGCTTCAGCTCAGGACTGTGACCTTTCTCCTCCAAGGGACATTTTGGCAGCTTTGAGTGTCCTCCAGGCTGGTGGTTTTGCTCCAAGGAGCTGTGAAGGTCACAGGGCTGCTCAGGTGCCACCACCCTCCCTTCAGCACTGCTGCCACTGTCACCTGATCCCTCGGGATCCTGGGATGGCACTGGGTTTCATCCTGCTGGTGACAACAGCTGGGAGGGAAGGGTTTGTTTCTGCTCGCAGAAAATCTCATCAAAGGACTGCACTGAGCTTTAAAAAAGACAATTTGAGGCTGTGACACAATTTTGACGCTGAACTTGGTGGCTACAGCAGTTCTGGAGAGGTCAGGGCTGGGAGTGAAGGTGAATTTTGGATCTGGAGTGTCCAAATCTCACAGGGTAATTAATAGAAATTAATAGGATTTATTGCTTGCATTTGAAATAAGCAATAAATCCTCTTTCTCTGGCCACAAATAACCAAAAAAGTCTCCTTTGCACAGCCCCTGCCTACTCATATGACCAAAAAACAGATGGAAACAGCAAAAAGAAAAGAGGGAAACAAAGGATGCGAAAGGATCCTGACCATCCAATAATCCCAGGTGCTGATGTGCTGTCCACCTGCTCCTTCTCAGGTGATTTATAGGCACAAACAGTTGTTCAGTGCCTGTTTTTCCACCAAAATCTCTTTGGAAACAGCCCTCAGTTGTCTTTTTTCCCTTCATTTTTCGTCCAGAGCAGGTCGGTATCAGACACACAAAGAAAGGACCAGAAGGTCCATGCCAGGGTGGGAAGCAAACAGGGAAGTGTTCAGTGGTCCTGAGAGCTGTCAGATGCCAGGCTGAGCACTCTGGGCAAACAGAGGTGTTATTCTCCCCCTCACTTTAATAGCTGGAGATTCAATCAGAAGGGAAAGGGGGCAGGCGAGAGGATTTTTTATGAAAAGTTGTGTGATCTCCTAGGACAGATCACACACCCAGGGCTAAACTTGTCACAACAGAATCAGGTTGAGGCCTGAATCACACATGAGGCTGTGTGCTGGGTGTAATTAGAGCTTATTTTAAAATGAAATTAAAAAAAAAAAAAAGAATGGGTTTAAGGCCGTGCCACACCAGAGCTCAATCCTGCCCAAATCAGGGAGGAGGAAGCTCAGCTGAAGGGCTGCAGAGCTCCTCGTGGCCAAACCAAGATTCCTCAGCATGCTCCAGGCAGAATGTTCTGGAAATGAGACACCCCCAGAGGAGCTCGGTGCTGCAGAGCCCCCGGAGCAGCCACCCCCAGTCCCACGGTGGCTCCTGAGTGTCCCCACACGGGGATTTTTGGGATCCCCAGAGCCAGGCAGGGCTGCAAGGGAGGCCTCTCCATCTGCCGCACAGCCCAGGGCAGGACGGAGCCAAGAGATGACCTAATGGCTGTGAAAATAGCCCGAGACTTTCCAGAGTGGCTGAGCATCCTCCTGGGACCAGGGCAGGGAGATGCAGAGCTCTGCCCCACGCTCGGGAGTGGGCAAGGGCTGCCAGCTCCTCACTGCTCCCTTTCCCACTCCTCAAAACTCAGCCATGGCTGAGAGGATTCAGAAAATCCTCTCTGAGGCAGGGAAATTCAGCCTGAGCAGGGATTGCTGCCACGTGCAGGGCTGGGGATCGTGGGTTCAGAAGCTCCTCCTGCAGCTGAAGTGGCACTGCTGCTGCCCCAGAGTTCGTGAGTTGTGATGCCTGAAACAGAGGCCAAGACAAATCAGGAGGATAAAATGCAGACAAATTTATTTGAGGCCTTCAAGGTACATTTGGGCAAGCGAACGTCCCCTCAGGGACTACACCCAAAATGGGCCCTGGGTCCCAAGCCCTTCAGCTTTGATCAGTTCTGTCCATTAGCACATTGGCCCCTAATTCTCCAATCTCACCCTCAGGTGATGATGTTCACCACCCAAGGCCTGCTCCCCCAGCTCACAGTTGTTCACATATTTTCAGGCCCCAAGGCAATGAATCTGTCCTTGGATCTGTGTTCAGAGAGCCTTGTTTGGCCAAAGGTGCTGGGACAGAGGATTTGAGCACTTTGTGAGAAGCACAGAGCTGCAGCAAGTCACAGATACATGAGGAGTAAAAAACTAGAAATATTCAAAGGCATCAGTTGGGATCAGGAGAGGGCTGGCAGTGCCTCTGTCCATCCCCACACCTGCAGCCTTTCTGGGTGTGGAATTCCTGAGAAACAGCACAAGTTCAGCCTCTCCACACTGCTGCATCCAATTATTCGTGCTCTCTCTCCTGTCCTTGCTGAGTGCTGGTTATCGATAAGGCTCATCCTGCGAGGGAGGATTCCTCTCCAGCTGGGTGCCTCCTGCCTGCAGAGCTTCTGCTGCCCCCAGCCCTGTCTGGGGACAGGGACACAGCCAGCCCGGGCTGCCAGGAGAGCTGGCAAACATCCTGAGCCTTTTCCACGCCTGGGACAGCCTGGCCGTGCCTCCCTGGGGGCACCAGTGAGCGTCTGGAGCTCTGTCAGCTAAAAATGTGCAGATCAGAGGCGATTTCTGTCCCCACAACACCCCAGGATCCCTGGAGCTGGAAAAGCCCTCTCAGCCCATGGAGCCCAAGCTGTGCCCCATGCCCACCTTGTCCCCAGCGCAGAGCACTGAGTGCCACGGCCAGGCCTTGCTGGGACACCTGCAGGGATGGGCACTGCAAAGCTCCCTGGGCAGCCCTGCCAAGGCCTGAGCGCCCTTTCCATGCAGAAATTGCTCCTGGTGAAGAAATTCTTCCACACGAGTGAATTGCACCATTAAGCATCAAAGAGCTTTTGGCACCATTTTCTTCCGACAGAGAACCTCCTCCAAAAGTGTCTTTTTCCAATTATTCCATCATTTCTCCCCATCTTCCCCTTCTACAGAGATTGGCTCTTGCCTGACATGTTTGCCTTTGCTGCTGTCACTGTCACAGCCCTGCCTGGGGCACAGAGGAGGCTCAGGGGGGCCCTCATTGCTCTGCACAGCTCTGACAGGAGGGGACAGGGACAGTAGGAGAGGAAATGGCCTCAGATTGCTCCAGGGGAGGCTCAGGTTGGAGATTGGGAAAGAAAATGTCCCTGTCAGAGTGGTCAGGCACTGGGATGAGCTGCCCAGGGAGGTTTGCAGTCCCTGTCTCTGGAGTGCTCAGGAGCAGTGTGGATGTGGCCCTTGGGGACAGCGTTTGGGGTGGCACTGGGTGATCCTGAAGGGCTCTCCCACCTGGATTCTGTGATTCTGGAATTCTGTGATTCTGGGAAGATCCAGCACTTCTCTAACTCCACCTTTAGGGCTGGGTAAGTCCAAGCTCTCGCGATGCTGCTCTGGGACAGAGTTTGGCTGATCTCAGTCCAACAAACTCCTTCCTCCATCACCATTCCCTGCCCGTGTCCTGCTCTGCCTGGATGTCCTCGTGGCCACACGGGCACTGGAGTGACCGCCAGGACGTCCAGCTGGAGGGGAACATCAATGGGAATGTGTGGGGGGAAGGAGGAGGAGTCAGGAATGTGCCCCAGGGGGAAAAGCTCATGGGGTGGGGATCACAGAGCTCCTCACACACAGCTGGTGGGGGAATCCCAAAATCCAAGGAACCTCTGCCTCGTGCCATGTCATGGCTTGGGAGGTGCAGTAGAGATCTCCTGGAGGTTCAGTGTCAGGGACAAGACACTTGGGAGTGTGACAGGGATTTGAGTGGGGGACAGAGCAGCTGTGCTGGGAGGAAAGGCTGCGAGAGTTGGGATTGTTCAGCCTGGAGAGGAGAAGCTCCGGGCTGAGCTCAGGGTGGCCTTGCAGGGCCTGAAGGAGCCCCAGGAACCATGGAGAGAGACAATTTGCAAGGGCTGCAGGGCCAGGAGGCAGGGAATGGTTGCCAGTGGCAGAGGGCAGGGCTGGATGGGATGTTGGGAATGAGGAATTGTTCCCTGGGAGGGTGGGCAGGCCCTGGGCCAGGGTGCCCAGAGCAGCTGTGGCTGCCCCTGGATCCCTGGCAGTGTCCAAGGTCAGGCTGGACATTGGGGCTTGGAGCAGCCTGGGACAGTGGGAGGTGTCCCTGCCATGGCAGGGGTGGCACTGGGTGATTTTAAGGTCGATCCCAGCCCAGGCCTGCTGTGATTCCAGGATTCCTCGGGGTGTCTGGGGGTGTTCTCAGTCCCTGTTCACCCCATAAATGCAGCTCTGGACTGATCCCCAGCTGTCTCTCCCTGCTCTTTGGAATATCGATGTTTATGCACCACAAGAAACACAGAACTGAATCCTTCTTTCTCCTCAGCATTGATCCTTAAATAGGAAAAGCACAAACCATAGAGCAGAAACTCCATATCCATGGAAACATGGTGCTCCAGCTCCTACGAGTCAACAAACACACCAGGAATTATTCTGCTGTCATTCTTACAACTTCATCACTTAATGGTGTTAAGAGACCCTTGGCTCCTCTGGTTGATTGTTATCTGTCATTTCTGCTTAAATAATACTGTCAGAAGGATATCAGTGCCTGAAATTTCATGTTCTCATTTCCAAAGTAACACCTACCACACGCTGCTGGATTAAGTGTTATTTGAGGTTTAAAATTAGATGGATAGACGGATAAATAGATGGATATTTGGTCTCTTTGTTCCCTCTCAGATATTTTGTCTCTTTTTTTCCCCCTCTCAGGCATTTTTTAACTGGAGATACAAACGAGTTCTGTGGTTTTATTGTAACCCTGATAAAGCTTTTTTTTTTTTTTTTTTGTGTCAGGTTGGTCTTTCCCTCAGAGGTGAAAGAAGCTTTTTGGAAATAAGAAACAAAACCAGTGTTTCAAAACTGAAAAGGCAACAAGAACCTGGGTCTGGCTGGGCTGATTTATGCACAAAGATGCTTTTTTTTTTTTTTTACTGGTGGAACTGGTTTGAACAGAGAGCGGAACTGCTCCTGGGAATGGTGGCTTTTTGGCTAATCTCAGACCTTTGGGGGACAAATTTGGAGAGGGACTTTGGACAAGGGCATGGGATAGGATCAGAGGAACGGTTTTAAGGTGAAGGAGGGCAGGGCTGGATGGGATCTTGGGAATTCGGAATTGTTCCCTGGGAGGGTGGGCAGGCCCTGGCACAGATGTGTTGTGCTTTTGGTTTTGCTCTCTCGTGAGCAGAAGTCAAGTGGCATCAGTTACACATGGAACTCAAATGTCTTTGTTTCTTAGCAGTGTTGGTGGAACAAAATAATTGGGCTGTCACAGAGGTGTCAAGGAGGTGATTTTTATTTGTGTTCAGTCAGGGTGCTTCCCTCACCCCACCTGAACAGGGTAAATCTATAACCAAAGCACAGGTTCTGTTGTGGAATTGGGACATTTTATGGGAGGAATCCTTCCCTGGGAGGGTGGGCAGGCCCTGGCCCAGGGTGTCCAGAGCAGCTGTGGCTGCCCCTGGATCCCTGGCAGTGTCCAAGGCCAGGCTGGACATTGGGGCTTGGAGCAGCCTGGGACAGTGGCAGGTGTCCCTGCCATGGCTGGGGTGGCTCTGGATGATTTTAAGATCCCTCCAACCCCAACCCTTTTGGGTTTCCCTGTATGGAACAAACTCGGTTTATCCATCAGTTGAAGGCAGCCAAAGACAGTGTTGGCAAAGCCATCCCAAACCCTGGGGAGAAGGAATGAGGAGCTCTGATTTCCTTAGCAGAGCCTGCAGGAGTTTCCTGAGTGCACCAAGTGGTCCCACAAGTGCCACACAAAGGGCTCATAAACAAGGGAACCTTTATTGCAGAAAACTTTCCACTGCAGCGGCTCCTCCAATGGTCCATAAAAGGGCATAAATTGGCTCTTTCATTCCAGAAAAATAAAATGCCTTCCCACTTGATAGCACGGAGGGCAGGAGCCAGCTGTGCTTTAAGGTGTTTACAGGATCAGGCACTCGGGGAGGGAAGGAGGAGGAGGAGGAGGACGAGCCCAGGCTGCCCTGGATGCTGGCTCACCTGTCTGGCCCCAGATGGTTCATTGTTTCTGTTTCAAAAAACCCAAACAAAGCCACCTTCGTGCTTTAAAAACCTCTGGCAAAAGAGCCACGCTGAGAAATGTGCTGGGTTTGTTGCAGCCTGACAGGAGGAGAGAAGGTCCTTAATTTTAAGAGTTCCAAGGCTTTTTTTTTTTTTTTTTTCTTTCCCCTTCTTCTTCTTTTTGGTTTTTCGCATGAGAAAATAACTCGGCATTCCAACGGCACCGCTTGGCAGAGGGGCCATCCAATCGGAGGGTCAATAAATCAGGACAGGAATTGGCTCTGTCACTCCATAAACTCTTGGGCATTTGCTCTCGCAAATCTCGCTGCCCTGGTGGAAGCGCTGGCTGCTCTCTCAGGCGCGGTGACGCAGCCACGGTGCCATCGCGACACGCTCCGATGGAGGGAAAAGCAGAGCACGCTCGGGTGGCACGGACACAATCGGATTTTTCACGGCTTTTGTCGCAGCCTGATGGAAACGGAAGGGTTGGCTTCCCATTTCCAGGATTCCCTCGCTTTCCTTTCGCTTGGGTTTTGGGCGATTTGGAAAAATCCGGAGGCAATCCGACACCTCGCAGCAGGCGCTGCTGCGAACATGATCCTCCTGCGCTGGTGTGTGGAAAGAATGCACAACAAAGGAGCTACAAAAGCTTTGTCAATACACATTGCCTGCCCTGGCAGAGAATATTCTGTCTGATTAGCTCCCTGCTCCTGCTGTAAATGATATTCTCCTTGTACTCAACGGTTCAAGCCCTCCTGAACCCAACTAAAAGCTTCTCAGGTGTGCCCATTTGGATGCTGCTGTGCCTGTGCATGGGTGCATCAGGAATTTCTGCCATCGGAGCTCTCAAACCTGAGCAGAATTTTGTGCCCTGTGTGTTTTTCCAGCCTCAGAGGCTCTCGCTATATGAAAGCATCATTGTTTCTCCAAATGTTACGGCGAAAGCATGACTGGAATTGCAGCATTTCTAAATATTTTGCCTAATTAGTCTGTTGGGAAGAATTTGAACTCCTCTTGTCCTGGATGTGAGTGTGAGGGTTGACTAAACCCCAGAGTTGTGTGCTGCCCGGCAGGGTCGGTGCCCCGGGCAGCTGCACATCCCTAGGGATGTGTTCACGGCTCCTTCCTCCCCATCCTGGTGGAGTTTTCGGGCTCTGAACCAGAGGTGACTCGAATTCCAAGCCCAGGTCTTCCTCCCCTGGCTTAGAAACAAAACTGAGGGCATTTCCATAGATAACAACCCAGGAAGGATTATATCCCTAAAATCCAGCTGGGGCTGGCAGAGGAGCATCCTCTGAGGAGTCACTCTTCACCTTATTCCAACCAAAATTTACTCTCTGTGGTAGAAAAAGCTGCTGCTTTCCCACGGGAGAGAAGGGCTGGGGCAAGGGCTCTGCCTGCCATTCCAAAGGAATTCCTGGAGACCACGGAGCGAGGGAGACCCAAGGGTTTTAATGCTGTGATGGTCTCTAAGATCCCCTCCAGCCCGAGCCATCTCCTGCTTCCCAGAATTGTCCTGCTCAGCTGAGAGAGGAGCTCCTGCTCTGTGAGACTCAGAGACCTCTGGGCACCAAAACCTGCTCCAAAGTGTCACCTCAGGGTGACACTTCGGTGCCTGTCACACGACACCTGACCGTGGTCACCTGGAGGGGAATCTCTCAGCTCAGGCAGCTGATCCAGGCCCTGGTCCTCTCCAGAGCAAGAAAGGCCCAGAACTTGTCCCACAATTTCCTTTCCATGGCTTAAACTCCTGTGCAAGCCCAAATTCCAGTGCTGAGGTGTGTGGGTGTGCCTGCAGTGAGCATGGGATCGTGGAATATGGGATGGTTCGGGTGGGATCGACCCTAAATCCCACCCAGTGCCACCCCTGCCATGGCAGGGACACCTGCCACTGTCCCAGGCTGCTCCAAGCCCCAATGTCCAGCCTGGCCTGGGACACTGCCAGGGATCCAGGGGCAGCCACAGCTGCTCTGGGCACCCTGGGCCAGGGCCTGCCCACCCTCCCAGGGAACAATTCCTCATTCCCAACATCCCATCCAGCCCTGCCCTCTGCCACTGGCAACCATTCCCTGCCTCCTCTCCCTCCCTGCCCAAACCCCTGGGCTGAGCTGCTGTCCCCAGTGAATGAATTAACAATTTCCTAATGAATTCTGCTCCCATTCAGTTCCCTCCTGCCCCCACTGCTGCTCTCCCCTCCCCGTGCTCCAGCCAGCCCTTTCTCCAGCTGGGGAACAGAAATTCCCATCCTCACACCTCCTGATTCCCGATTTCCCCTCGTCCCTCCCCACGAGGGTCCCTCTCTCCGGGGCAGGACCTGCTGCTGGCTGTGTCCCCATGGCAAGCTGGAGCAGGGCAGTGTGATCTCACTGATGCAGGGGACAAGGTCACCTGGAACCTCAGCTCAGTGGGCAGAGGAAGCTGAAGGACCTTACTGGGCCCACGGGAAGTAATTCATCTCCAGGGTTATTTTCTGCTCCCATTTTCACACCAGGACAGGGATGGACTGGCAGGGCAGTGGTGATTCTTCCAGGTCACCTTTTTATGAGTCTCTGGAAGCACATGGGGTGAGGTCTTGGACTCCTGGCATCGAGGGGGCACCTTAGAGAGCAAACAGTGACTTCCCAGGGATGCTCTGGAATTCCCTTGTTCACAGAATCCCAGGATGGGGGAGGTGGGGAGGGACCACAGTGGGGTCACCTGATGCCACCTCAGGGCCACCCCAGAGCACAGGAGTGTGTCCATGTGGCTCTGGGATGTCCCCAGGGAGGAGACTCCAGCCCTCTCTGGGCTCTGCTCCAGCTCGGGCCCTGCCCAGGGAAGAAGTTCAGCCTCCTGAGCAGGGGGAGCTCCCTGGGCTCAGTCCCTGCCGTTCCTCTGTGCCATTGCTGGGCCCTGCTCTGACCCTCCCTGCACCCAGGGACACCCAGGGACACCCAGGGACACACGGGGACACACAGGGACACACAGGGACACTCAGGGACACACAGGGACACACAGGGGCACATAGGGACACCTATGGACACCCACGGACACCCAGGGACACACAGGGACAGCCAGGGACACCCAGGGACACCCAGGGAGACCCAGGGACAGGCAGGGACACCTAGGAACACCCAGGGACACCCAAGGACACCCAGGGACACCCAGGGACACCCAGGGCTGAGGGCCCTCTCAGCTGGGGCTCCTCTGGAGGCTGAGCAGCCCCAGCTCCCTCAGCCTTCCCTGGGCACTCCAAGAGCCAAACTCCTGTAATGCACGCTGGGGGTGTTGAGAATCCTGTACGCTGTGACGATGGATTGGTCACACACAAATAAATAAATACCTCGGGAATGAGCACGCGGAAAATCCAGAGAAATGAGCGCAAGGCATCAAAATTAGCGAGGAGCTAAAACTGGGGAAAAATCCTCCTTAAAGGGGAAAACCAGCCAAGAAATCCTGCATTAGTGTAGCTTGTTAAATCAGCAACCTGTTGTGTCTGATCTTGTAAGGCTGGGAGCAGCTTTCCCACTTCCCTGGCTCCCTTGGGCTTGTTAACACAAGCCCTGCCTTTCCTTTTCCAAGGAATTTTAATGTGCGAATTTCTGCTCTATTTTACTGGGCGAAATCTCCGAAAAGAGAGTTCTGCAGGTGAAGCATCTTTAGCCCCAGCCATGAGGTAATTTTATCCATAAAACATCCCTGGTTTTTTATGCTTGGAGCAGGAAATAATCAGGAGATCTCCGGGAGGAGCTGCCTAACAAATGCAGGAGAATTTCTGCCTTGGAAAAGCTCTTCTCGCTGAGTCAATAAAGCCCTGACCTGCCTCATTTCTGCACATAGCTCATGTTTGTGCTCAATTATTCTCTGCTTATGTTCTCGTGCGCCCCGAGGCTCCTGCCCAGGAGCTGCACTGTGCTCTTTTATTTCAGGAAGTTGTCCAGAGAGGGCTGCAGCAAATGGCCCATGGCAGCCCCTCCTGCTGACCTTTCACACGCTCCACAACCTTGGGGTAAAGGGAGGACAAATCCCTTCCTTGATATTGATAAGTTCCTCCTTTCCCTTCCCCAAATTTTATTCACAAAACCCAGAATTTGGCCATTCTGCACAGATTTTTTACAACTGCTGGTGACCTTGCTGTGGTCTGTGTGTCTCATCCTTCAAGGCAGGACTCACCACTTTCTGCTCCTCGTGTTCCTCGGGATTCCCAAGCTTTGGATTGTCTCTCCAAGAGCGAGCTGGGGCTCAGGAGGCCTCATTGCTGAGAGGTCATGTTCAGAGGATGGGATGGGATGGGATGGGATTGATGGGATGGGATGGGATGGGATGGGATGGGATGGGATGGGATGGGATGGGATGGGATGGGATGGGATGGGATTGATGGGATGGGATGGGATGGGATGGGATGGGATGGGATGGGATGGGATGGGATGGGATGGGATGGGATGGGATGGGATGGGATGGGATCCATGGGATGGGATGGATGGAGGATGGAAAATGGACAATATGATGGGAACAATTCACCCAGCGATTCCCAGACAGCTCAAACTCCATCACAGATCGTGGAGGGACAGGAGGCAGGGAATGGTTGCCAGTGGCAGAGGGCAGGGCTGGATGGGATGTTGGGAATGAGGAATTGTTCCCTGGGGGGGTGGGCAGGCCCTGGCCCAGGGTGCCCAGAGCAGCTGTGGCTGCCCCTGGATCCCTGGCAGTGTCCAAGGCCAGGCTGGACATTGGGGCTTGGAGCAGCCTGGGACAGTGGGAGGTGTCCCTGCCATGACAGGGGTGGCACTGGATGGGCTTTGAGGTCCCTCCATCCCAAACCATTCTGTGATTCTGTGAGATATTTGGGATTTTAACCTTGGACCAGAGGAGCCCTCAGAGTGTCACCTGCCCAGCAGAGTGACCCTGCCTGAAGGGCTGCAGAGCAGGTGCTGCTCCTCAAACTTCTCCCTTTTCTTCCAGGAAATCGCTGCAAATACTGACACCCCTCACCAGGGAGGTGGCCCTTGGGGACGAGGCTCAGGGCTGATGGTGGTGGGACTGGATGACCCTGAAGATCTCACCGTGGTGGTTCTGAGGTGGGGTCAGATCACTTGGCTGATTGTGGTTTTAGTCTCTTGGGCTGTTTCTGTCTGATAGGCAAAGTGACTGAAAGTGTCAAACCTCAGCAAATTTAAATGAGCACAAAGTGCGTTTTTTGACCTGGTTCCAGCCTGGCTGGGAGTTCCAAGGGGCTCTTCCAACTCCTGGGATGTGCCCCTGAGTTGTGGAGCACCTGCCCACAAGGAGGGAATAGGAAACACAAATGGACAGTGAGGGGAGGCATGGATTCATCCTCATTTGCAAAACTGAGGCTTTAACGAGTCTTTGATAGCAGTGATTCCTGGGACTGAGTCCATCTGGGATGACGAACTCATAAATAACATTTGGGGTCTAAATTAAGAGCTGGATTGTGGCGTTGGCTGCCCCCTGAGCAAGAGGGCAGAGCAGCACAGATGGTGGAGATGCTGAGTGAGAAGTGGTGACCCTTCCTGCAGCCCCAGGGCCCGGCCAGAGCCTCTGCTCCTCCCTGCAGGATCCTGCTGGGAGCAGACTGTGCTCTTGGCACCTCAGACAGAGCCAGGGGGCATTGGGGGTGTGGGATGTGTGTCCTGAGCAGGGCAGGGATTGTCCCTCTGTGCTGGCACTGAGAGCCCCTCCAGGGCTGCTCCAGTTGTGCTCCTGCAGGAGAGCCCTGGAGGGGCTGGAGGTGTCCAGGGCAGGGAACGGAGCTGGGAAGGGCTGAGCCCCAGGAGCGGCTGAGGGAGCTGGGAAAGGGCTGAGCCTGGAGCAAAGGAGGCTCAGGGGAACCTTGTGGCTCTGCACAGCTCCTGCCAGGAGGGGACAGCCGGGGGGGTCGGGCTGTGCTGGCAGGGAACAGGGACAGGAGGAGAGGGAACGGCCTCAGGCTGGGCCAGGGGAGGCTGGGCTTGGACAGCAGGAGCAATTTCTCCATGGAAAGGGCGCTCAGGCCTTGGCAGGGCTGCCCAGGGAGCTTTGCAGTGCCCATCCCTGCAGGGACAGCGCAGCTGAGTGTCCTCGCAGGGCAGGTCCTGCCCAAATTGGGATGAGCACAAGGGAAGGGCTCTGTGACCTTCCAGCCCAGAGCTCCTGTGCCACGTGGCTCGTGGGAGGCTTCAGCGAGACTCTGCTGTTCAGGCTGTGGGTGTCCTCAGGAACGCTGGGGACAGAAGCCAGAGGGCCAGACAGGCACCAAAATCCACATTAATGCTGCTCCAGCAGCAGGAAAATCCGGGAAGCGATGGCTTTGCAGAAGATGTGTGTGGAAGTGGAGGGATTTGGGGTCACAGTGCCAAACCCAGGGCAGGGAGGGGCAGAGTCTGTGCACAGGGCAGCCCTGGGAGCGCTTGAGCTCGGCTCAACATCAAACAACAAATTCTCTCCCTTCTTCTTGTGGGATCAGGAGGAGCTCAGCACAGCCTCAGTGTGGCCTGAGAGGATTCCTCCCACCCTGTCCCAGCCATCCCTGCCCCCCTGGCAACTCCCTGGTTTGGGAGCACAGGGACAGCCGGGCAGGGTTTGCTGTGTCCCCTCCGTGGGGGCTCCAGCTGCACCCCAGGACAGCTCAGGGGGCTCATGTTCCTCGTGCTGGGGAAGAGAAGGATGGATTTACGCACTGAAACCTTGATCCAGGCTTGGAATCCTGGAATCTCCTGAGCTGGAAGGACCCACAGGATCATTGATCAACCCCAGCCCTGCACAGACACCCAACAATGCCACCCTGGGCAGCCCTGGCAGCGCTGTCCAAACCAAACCCTCCTCAATCCTCGTGTCCCTCCCTTGGGCACTCTCCAAGAGCGTCAGGCCTCTCTCACTTCGTGGTGCCCAAAACTCCAGATGGTTTTGGGCACCGAACCCAGCTGGAATCTCTCTGGGGGTGTCACAGCCCGAGCGTTCCAAGCCTGGAGATGGCAAATCCAGGGTGGAAAATGCGTGTGATGCTCACTCAGCACAGCCCCAGCCTCCCTCCCCTCTCCCCGTGCCCCCATTCTTTTCCAGACGAGCTGGTGGAGAGGAGAAAAAATAAATATTTTGGGCTAAGGCTGCTGAGTCATTAACCATGTGATGGAAACAATTCCTGCAGTTCTCACCCGCCAGCTCCACCTCCAGCCTCGCAGGAGCTGGGGGCTGCTCGCTGCTGTCCCTCCTCCTCCTCCTCTTTTGTGCTCCCAGTGCTCTGTCCACAGGCAGGAATGGGATCTGCTCCGTGACTCAGGCACTCTGAGAACGCTCCCTGCGCAGACCTTCCACATCCAGCACACATGGGAGAGTCTCAAAGGAGGATTTTGGGCAGGGGAGAGAGATTATCTCTCAATGGCTTCTCTTTTATACATTTAAATCTATAGAAATATAAACTGTAAAATATATATTTAAATGAGGGGCTGAAAACTAACTTTAAAAGGGCCTCTACAATCGCAAATCTGAGTTTTCCATCTCTCCCTGCCCTTGCACCATCCTGGATAGAGGTGTGGACATCCTGCAGGGGTGCTTTGCATAGAGAAAAGCTGTTTGTGCACCTCAGGAGGTGCAGGAAGAGCTTTTGTGCATGCAAACCACCAGCTCCATTTGGCAAATGTGTCATTAAGTGGTGGTTTGTCACAGCTTTTGTGCCTTCCTCCCTTCCCGTGCCTGTGTACACAGCATTGAGATGCTCTGTGAGCCGCTGGGTGGAACAGGATTTTCGGATTCCTCAGTAATTTATATTTACTTCCACCTAACAATGAAAACTGCTTACGGTGCACAACTTCCAGCCTACTATGGATTAAAATGCATTTTGGAAATGTCCCCAGATTCGTGGCACATTTATTACGACAACTCCAAAGTACAGAGCGTTTGGGATCTTTAATCTTCCCATTCCTGTAATAAGAAAAGTTGTATAATCCATCACTGAAGGACAAATCCTTGTGAAAGTACAGCAAGTGCATCCTGCGAGCAGGATTGCTCCCTTTGAAATCTCTCATCCATATTCAGCGAGGAAAAGCCTCTCATTTTCTCCCATTATCACATTGGCTTGTTTGTTGAGGAGCACTCAAGGAACTCGGCAGCCTCCTCCAGGTCCATTTTCCCTTCCCACAGCTCTTCCTCCTGGCAGCTGCTCCTGGGTGGGCAGAGGTGGCACAGAGTGGTGCCCACTGGAACGAGGAGCTGTGGCTGCCCCTGGATCCCTGGCAGTGTCCAAGGTCAGGCTGGACATTGGGGCTTGGAGCAGCCTGGGACAGTGGCAGGTGTCCCTGCCATGGCAGGGGTGGCACTGGATGGGATTTAGGGTCCCTCCCAACCCAAACCATTCCAGGATTCCATGGCCTGGGAGAGGAGGAGAGCTGAAGCGCAGGGATGGACAAGCAGGTGGAAAAGCAGAGTTAAGGAATGGAGCTTCCTGCTCTTCCCTGATTGCTGAGCTCATGGGAAGGAGGAACCTTTCTCTGGCAGAGGCCTTGGGGCTCATTCCCATCCTAAACTTCCAAAGTGCTGAAGTTTAATGGCATTTTCATAGAATCCCAGAATGGTTTGGGTTGGAAAGGACCTCAAAGCCCATGCAGTGCCACCCCAGCCATGGCAGGGACACCTCCCACTGTCCCAGGCTGCTCCAAGCCCCAATGTCCAGCCTGGCCTTGGGCACTGCCAGGGATCCAGGGGCAGCCACAGCTGCTCTGGGCACCCTGGGCCAGGGCCTGCCCACCCTCCCAGGGAACAATTCCTCATTCCCAACATCCCATCCAGCCCTGCCCTCTGCCACTGGCAACCATTCCCTGCCTCCTGGCCCTGCAGCCCTTGTCCCCAGTCCCTCTGCAGCTCTCCTGGAGCCCTTCAGGCCCTGCCAGGGGCTCGGAGCTCTCCCTGTGTCCTTCTCCTCTCCAGGGAACACCCCCAGCTCTCCCAGCCTGGCTCCAGAGGGGCTCCAGCCCTGCAGCAGCTCCGTGGCTCCTCTGGACTCTCTCCAGCAGCTCCATGATTTTCCTGTGCTGGACCCTGGGGCTGGAGGCTCTGCAGGTTGTCTCTCCCAGGGCAGAATCTCCTCCCTGATCCTGCCCAGGATTCCTTTGCCCTGCAGGGCTGTGAGATTTTATTGCCTCTTTTCCCAGCTCCCCTCCAAGAACTTGGCCCCTGCAGATCCAATGGAGGATTTCCTCCAATGCATGGAGGAAAATTCCACTGAACAAAAGGTTTTTCGCTTTCTCTTCGCTCCCAAACACCGCTCTCAGAGCAGCTGGTGCCAAGCTACATAATTACAGATATTGGTCCTCCTTCTCCCATTGCTGGGTCCTGCACAAAAGGGATTTGTGGTGTGTAAGGGCAGCTGGAGAGCAAGGAACTCGTGGATCATTCTCCAAGGGGGAGAACAGCTGAGCTGGGCTGGGGACAAAGAGGAAAAAAGGATTTTCTGGAAAGATGAGTTGTTCCAGGATCATCTACAGAGGGATATTTGGATTGGAGATAACATAAAAATGTCCAGCTTGGATTGCTCCAGGCTTAAGCCATTGTGTGTTGCCCCTGGATTCGAGAAACCAAAGGGAATCTGTTGAATCTGGAACAGTTTCCCCTGGGTGAGGTGACATTATGGAAAAAACTGGGATTGAACCTCTCAGGACTTCAAAACTTGGAGTGCCCTTTGCTGTGTGACATTTGTGTTTACAATTTTATCTCGAGATAGAGCCAGAGCTGTTTCTATCCCTGCCAAAGGAAACGATAGATATAAATCATCGACCAAAAAGTGAGGCCTGGGGCCGTTGTTTATGTGATATGGAACAATTTCATTACTGTTAATTATTTATATTGGTAGGACTACAAAGTGGTAAAAGCCTTTTTAATTTTTTTTTTTTTTTAAGAAAGCAAGGACAGAGAGCAAACTTAAAGCATTCCAGTTTCTTTGGCATTTTCACACAGATAATGGGCTCAGTCAGTGTTCAGATTTCATGTGAAGAGCCCAGGAATGGAAGCTTAAAAAGGCAAATTTTGCCTTACCGCTCTGCATTTTATTTGCATTTGTTGCTTCCTGAGTATTTCTAAGGGCAACACTAATTCTAAGGACAATTTTCCTGCTCTTTCCCCTGTGACTGTCCTCACCACGACCAGGCAGGGCAGAGCTGCTGGGTTTTACAGGAGATGGAGCTGTGCTTTGTGCTCTGTGGTGCTGTGGCACTGTGTGCTCATCCCCAGCCCACCCTGCCCTGCCGTGTCCTGCGCACAGCCCGGCAGGTGGAACACAGCCCAAGCCACCAACCCCAAAATTCCTGCGGTGCTGGGGCTGCCGTCCCATGGGTGCCACTGATGGTGCCACTGATGGTGCCACTGATGGTGCCACTGATGGTGCCACTGAGGGTGCCACCAAAGACACTGATGGTGCCACTGATGGTGCCACTGATGGTGACGCTGATGGTGCCACTGATGGTGCCACTGATGGTGCCACCAAAGACACTGATGGTGCCACCAAAGACACTGATGGTGCCACTGATGGTGCCACCAAAGACACTGATGGTGGATCCTGCTCTGTGCTGCTCCTCCTTCACGCCCTGCTCATTCTGCTCATCTCTGCTTGTGTTGATTGGTCCTGAAAATCAGATAAGGCCCAGAGCTCCTCCATGAGCACAGATCACAGAATATCCTGAATGGAAGGGACCATGGAATCCAAGCCCTGGCCCTGCCCAGACCCCAACAGTGCCAGCCTGGGCATCCCTGGCAGCGCTGTCCAAAGGCTCCTGGAGCTCTGGCAGCCTCGGGGCCGTGCCCATTCCCTGGGGAGCCTGGGCAGTGCCCAGCACCCTCTGGGGAAGAACCTTTCCCTGATCTGCAGCCTGAGCTGCCCTGGCCCAGCTCCAGCTCCTGCAGCCCAGGGGAGCTCTGTCTCCTCCACTCCAAGTGGACATCCCCAGTGCCCTCAGCTGCTCTGTGTCTGGCCATTCCAGGCCCTTCCCCATCTTTGCAGCTTCCCAAGAGCTCTCCCTGCCCCTGAAGGGCACACATGTGCCCACACCTGCCTGGGAATGGCCCAGGTGGCACCCCGG
The DNA here is from genome assembly GCA_036630365.1 of Acanthiza pusilla. Lineage (NCBI taxonomy): Eukaryota > Metazoa > Chordata > Aves > Passeriformes > Acanthizidae > Acanthiza > Acanthiza pusilla. The sequence continues at coordinate 6,244,236 of JAXCHO010000111.1, read as the reverse complement.
GCTGCAGCCCCAGCAATGGCCCAGGTGACACTCTGGGCTGCAGCCCCAGCAATGGCCCAGGTGACACTCTGGGCTGCAGCCCCAGGAATGGCCCAGGTGACACTCCAGGCTGCAGCCCCAGGAATGGCCCAGGTGACACTCCAGGCTGCAGCCCCAGGAATGGCCCAGGTGACACTCCAGGCTGCAGCCCCAGCAATGGCCCAGGTGGCACTCTGGGCTGCAGCCCCAGGAATGGCCCAGGTGACACTCTGGGCTGCAGCCCCAGCCATCCATGGCAGATCGGCTGTGCTCTGTGTCGTCTCCCCTTCCCCGAGCCTGGCACACACAGAGCTCCAGACAAACAGCAGCATTGCCATGGAAATGCTGCAGCCAGCGCCGAGCAGAGCATCGCTGCCACCACATCCCTGATGGCTCCTCGTGCCGGGACCTGGGGACATGCCAGTGTGTCACACCCACGTGTGAGCACAGCCACCACGGCAGGGCTTGGGCTGGGGCTTCGTGCAGAACAGCCAGCCTGGGGGAGGGCTGTGCCCCAACCCCATCAGTGGCACTGTGGGGACATTGTGTCTGTGGCACTGTGTGCCCATCCCCGGCCCTGTGCCCTGGGGCACAGCATGGGAGGGGTTTGGTGTGGGTTTGGTGTTGGTTTGGTGTGGGTTTGGTGTGGGTTTGGTGTGGGTTTGGTGTGGGTTTGGTGTGGGTTTGGTGTGGGTTTGGTGTGGGGTTTGGTGCAGGGGTTGGTGCAGGGTTTGGTTTGGGTTTGGTGTGGCAGCTGCTCCTGACCCTAAAGAGGAGAGCGAACCAAGGTGAGCACGGTGTGGTGTCACCCTAAAGGGGTGAGGGGACCCAGGCGGGCACAGTGTGGGGTCACCCCAAAGGGGTGAGGGGACCCAGGCGGGCACGGTGTGGTGTCACCCCAAAGGGGTGAGGGGACCCAGGCGGGCACGGTGGTGTCTCTGGGCTGGTTTCACTGGGGCCGCTGGCACGGCTGGGTGTGCCGGGTTGGTGGCACCAAGGGGAAGGTGCCACCACTGTCATCTGCTGCCTCCCGGGGCTGAGGGCACAGCTCAGGTGCAGTTCTGGGCTCTGCTGCCCCCCGAACGGGAGGGAGGGGCTGGGCACCTTCCATCTTCTCTGGGATTGCCACGAGAATTTGGGAATGGGGCACGGTCGGGAGGCATCAGCCGAAGAGGTGACCCTGGGAATTGCTGATTGAATGGGAGCCCCGATTTTGGAGGAGCAGGGACTGTGCAGATTCCCCCGCCCCAAACCCAGTGAGGAGGTCCAGTTTGTCCCTGAGCACGAGCTGTGCTGCCTGGCAGCCTCGGAGCACCTCATTAACAACACAGAGGGTTCCACATCCCATAAAGCAACGCCACAGTTCACTGTTTCACTTTTTGTATCTCATTTCAGCATGGGAATTGTTAGAATATTCTCATTTTTGGTGTGTCAGCACTCACAGCTTCTCTGCAAGGGGCTCTTTGACATCCCACTTCCCTGCAACCATTGCTGTATTTTCCACAGGTTGTTTTCCATGAGAATTTGCTGCGGGAATTGTTCTGTGTGTTACCTAATCTAAAATTTGGGACATAAATCCCCCATTTTGCTGATACAACACACAAAGTTCTGTTCTGATTCACCTCAATTTGGTAGCATCGAGATCACAATTGCCCTGCACTCATGGCAATTCCCAGTGTCAGGTGGATCACCGAAAAAAGGTTGGATGTGTGGATGTCTGGATGTTTCCCAGACATGGCAGCTGCTGAAACAAGTCAGAAAATCTGTATTTTAACAGGATGTCCTGCCGAGGATCATTGGGGTACCTCACAAAGAGTCTTGGGAGCACAGATCCCACAAGGATCATCCAGTCCAAGCCCTGGCCCTGCACTGACACCCCAAGGATCCCTCCCTGTGCCAGCTGGGGGATTGTCCCCCTCCATTGTCCCTTGGAGTGGCAGCGTTCGGTCCCAGGGACACCCAGGGCACGCCTGGCAGAGCTGGGCTCGGCTCAGCTCAGGAGCTGAGCTCCGACAGCCCCTGCTCCTGCTGGGCTGGAAATTGGGGGGAAATGGCACAGCAGAGCTGGCAGGGCTGCAGATGGAGAGGGAATCCTGATTTTCTTGGGAGTTAAAGAGTGAGAGGCTCTGGACATGGATTGGTGTCGATAGGAAATGATGCTGGAAATTGTTTTCATGTCGGAATTGTAGAATCCCAGAATGGTTTGGGTTGGAAGGACCCCAAAGCCCACCCAGTGCCACCCCTGCCATGGCAGGGACACCTCCCACTGTCCCAGGCTGCTCCAAGCCCCAATGTCCAGCCTGGCCTTGGACACTGCCAGGGATCCAGGGGCAGCCACAGCTGCTCTGGGCACCCTGGCCCAGGGCCTGCCCACCCTGCCAGGGAACAATTCCTCATTCCCAACATCCCATCCAGCCCTGCCCTCTGCCACTGCCAACCATTCCCTGCCTCCTGTCCCTCCAGCCCTTGTCCCCAGTCCCTCTGCAGCTCTCCTGGAGCCCTCCCCCTCTGGAGGAGCTGCAGCCCCTGCTGAGCTCTGCTCTCAATCCTAAACCTCAAAACCCCAAATCCTCCACATCTGGGGGAGTTCAGCCAATCCCTCCAGCTTTTACTTTCACTTTGGAAGCCTGGCTGGGTGGGGGGGTTGAGGCACTCTCAAAAAGACATTTCACTACTGAATTCCCATCCAGGCATACCAGAAATTTCAGAATAGTTTAAGGAAAAATGTGATTAAATTCCCAAAGCCTCCAGAATTCCCAGGTGATTTAATTCCCAAGGCTGATGAGATCAGAAGCATCCAACACCTGAAAGCTCCTGATCTTTGTAAAGCAGAGTAACTGTGCACAAATGTTAATTGGAGGAATTAACACCTTCATTAATCAGCTGCACAAACTGAACTTGAGGCTTCTGATTATGTTTTATGATGTCTGCTGCAGGTTGCACATGCAGGAATATCTGGATTCCCCAAAAGATTTGAAATTATTTGCATTGCATTGAACAATTTCCTTTATATATATATATACATATATATATATATATAAAACCATAAATATAAATATAAATATAAATATAATATTTAATATATAATATATAGTATATAATGTATATTATCTATTATCTATTATATATTATATTATAGATATTAGATATTATATATTAGATATTATATAATTATATAATTATATACTACATACTATATACTATATTTTGTATACTATATACTATAATATATATATGTGTGTGTGTGTGAAAATAAATATATATATGTGTGTGTGTATATATATTTACAAGGACTAAATTCCTTTGGAGTGTGACTCCACTGAGGTCTGCCCACTGATATTGGGAAAAACACAGGATCCTGTTTGTCACTTGAAATTTTTAATTATTAATTTGAAATTCTCACGGTGTAATAAAGAAACCAAGACTAAGAGCAAGGCCTTTTCCTGCTCCCAGGATGATTTTTCTCTGCCTGCCAGCCTGAGAGGGAATCAAAGAAGGTGCCTGAGGAATCCTCTTTATGTCACACCACGAGAGAATTCCCAAATCTTGTGCAAGGAATGATGTGGGATCTGCAGCTCTTCTCCAAGGGGGTGCTGCTGGGCCAACTGGATGATCCTGAAGGTCTCTTCCAACTCTGTGTTTCCATGATTTGTCTTTTATTGAGTATTCCTAACATCTCCACAGTGACCTAGAGAGGATTTTTGGTTTTTTACTGAGGATTTCTTGGACAAAACCAGCCGTGCATGTTCTGGATCGGGGAATCTTTAGATGGGCTCTGCAAGGTGGTGGAGTTGGTCTCCAAGTGGAAATCCAAACATTTCCTGTTCCATCAGAATTCCTGCACAGGGAATGAACCCTTGGAAGCACCAGGAGCACAGAGGGACCTGCAGGTGGGCAACAGCTCCATGAGAGTTGGATCAAAGTCACAATTCCAGCTGGGTTTTCCGAGACATGAAAATGCTGAAAAAATGCCTGAAATCTGCGTTTTCTGCCCAGACACACTTTTTGTATAGAAAAAGGATTTTTGAATGGGGGGAAAAAAAAAAAAAAAAGATTTCCAGCAAAACCTGATGCAGAAATTGTTGTGTCTGTAAGAAAGGGAGAGACAGAGCCTGGCTGAACATTCTCCACTTTAATAAACTGGAATTTGGGAAGAGCCACCACCATCAGGGAAGCAGGAGACAGGTGGGCTCCACTGGAACAGGGAGAAACGCATTTGCTTGATTATTTTTCTGCTTTTCTCATATATTTACCAGATTGTGAGCATTTCTGCACTGTACCAGCACTATGAACAGCAACATGGCTTTGGCATGTGTGATTTCTAAGGGTGAAGGGATCAAACCTCATCACTTCTCTAAACCGATCTGCGTTAGAGATTCCTCAGAGAAAATGTAGTTTTAAACTTGATTAAAGCGGATCAGTTGGCTCACGATATTATATTTACACAACACAATTTATTAGGAGCAAATTCCTGCCCAGAGAAGAGGATAAACAGCTGGAAAAGCAGGGAGAGGCTTGGTGGGGGAGGCGTCATTTTAATTGCACAGAATTGCATTATCACTTCCCCAGCACGGGGAGGATTGCTCAGCACAATCACCGAGCCCTCTGGAAGGAGCTGAAGTGGCAAATCAGCCAATTTCCCAGAACTGGAGAATCCTGGAATCCCTGGGGCTGGAAAAGCCCTCCCAGCCCATGGAGCCCAAGCCGTGCCCCATGCCCACCTTGTCCCCCGCCCAGAGCACTGAGTGCCACGGCCAGGCCTTGCTGGGACACCTGCAGGGATGGGCACTGCAAAGCTCCCTGGGCAGCCCTGCCAAGGCCTGAGCGCCCTTTCCATGGAGAAATTGCTCCTGGTGTCCAAGCCCAGCCTCCCCTGGCCCAGCCTGAGGCCGTTCCCTCTCCTCCTGTCCCTGTTCCCTGCCAGCACAGCCCGACCCCCCCGGCTGTCCCCTCCTGGCAGGAGCTGTGCAGAGCCACAAGGTTCCCCTGAGCCTCCTTTGCTCCAGGCTCAGCCCTTTCCCAGCTCCCTCAGCCTCTCCTGGGGCTCAGCCCTTCCCAGCTCTCTGCACCTCTGCTGCTTCTCATTTTCCTGCCCTGGCTCTGGGACAAGGCCAAGGGCTGCTGCCACCCCAATGTTTGCAGAGCAATCCACCAAGCCCATCCTTCAGGCTCCTGACAAAACCTTTCATTCCTCTGACAAAGGAGCGATGCCAGTCCTTGGTTGTCTCCCAGGTGATGAGATTTCAGGCTCCTCTTGCCAGAAATGCACAGGATGCAGCCTGACTTGATTTATTAATTTATTTTTCTGTTTTATTTATTTATTTTGCATAAGATACTAACAAAGCTTAACATCCTTTTTTTCACCTGCGACAGGAAAGCGCTGAAGCAGAAATTCAGCCATTCTGGCACAGTCTGTGCCTCTTTACAATTGCTGAAGGCACAAAGAGACCTCAAGAAATTATCTGGGGCTCAGAAACCTTTCAATGAGCAGATTTTTCTTTTTTCCCTGCTCTGAGGTTGTGCGAAGAACTTCCTGTGAGCTGAGAGATGCTTCACCCATGAACAGCACCCTCATGGTGTCTCCTGCTCCAGATGTTACCCGAGCCTTTCAAATCTATTTCTGCAACATTTTAGGTCCATTTGCCTCACAAAATGCCTCCCTTGGTGCTTCCCCAACACACCAACAATAAATGATGCCTTTTCCAGCAGCATTTAACCCCTCAATGCCCTCCACTGGCCCCAGGGCTTCCTCAGCTTCCCAACTAGGAAGTTTTCCTTGTATCCAGCAGAAACTAATTGTGGATATTGCTTAGCTCTCTGCTCCCCTCTAAGCACTGAGAGTTTCCTGCTGCCTTCCACCTGTTACATATTTGAAGACTCTCATCATGTTTCTTCTCTGTCCTATTTTCTCTAGATTAAAAACACCAAACTCAGTTCTTTGAGATTTCCCTCCAGGGTCAGCTTTTTAAAGACTTTTAGCACCTACTTGTGCTCTCAGGACTTTCCCTAATTGGCCTCGTGAGGAAGTTGGAGACCACGATGGGGTTTCTTGAGTTCAGAGACCAAAGGGAATCATTCATTTTGCACTTTCAGACCTCCCCAGGGCTGAGTGGGAGGGCAGAAATTATTCCATGCATCCCAACCAGCCCATTTAGACATTTCAGGACAATCCTTGCTTTCCCACACCGCTGTTAGCTCTCAGGGATCCTAAGTTCTTCCAAAATCCCCATGGATTTTTGTCCAGATTTTTTGCCTTGGAGGCTCCTTTCACTGGGGGGTTTATTCTTATCAAAAACTGAATTTACACCTGCACTGAATCTGGCTGTTTTCACACCATTTCCTCAATGGATCAAGATGTTAATCCTGGTAGAACTTTCCCACTCCATCCACCATCCTCCAAAACACAAGGAGAGCAGGGAACAGCACAAACCGCGGGCAGGGCATCTGCAAAAGCGCTTCCCATAATTCTGCCACGCCAACAACAATCCCTCTTGAAGAATTTTTGATGTTTCAAACAGCTGAGTGCACCTCACAATGGTTTCATTTCAGTTCCCTCGCAGGAGGCTGTGCTGAAAGCCTCGCTCCAGTCAAGATATGCAGTATCTATTGTCCATAAGAGCTGCTACTTGTCAGGGGAGGAAATGAGCCTGGCTCGGCAGGATTTGTTCCTGGCAAATCATTCTTGGCCTCCACTTATCATTTCATTATTTCTCATGCACAAAAGAAAACTTTGTTTCATTATTTGTTTCCATAAATTTCCAGGAATCCAAGTTGGGCTGTTTTCTCCTCTGCCATTCCCCAAGCTGCTTTGTTTTCTCGATTTTCAAGCAGGTGCTGCAATCACCTATCCCTGCTCTTCCCTTGCCCAGGTGTGGGAAAGGATTCCTTGTGGATTGCTCTGGGATTGCTCCAGGCAGTTCCCCACGCGCCCTGCGCTGGTTTCTGTCAGCTCTGGCTGACTGGAAAAACCCCAACCCACGGAAATGTTCTGCTCTGCTCTCTGTGCTTTAGCCCTTGGTGGTTACTCAATGGACCATTGTTCATTCTCCTCGCTGAGGAGTGAGGGGGAAAAGCCATCCATCGTTTTGGCATTCCCTGGGCTACCTCTTCCCATCCTGCCATCCTCGGGGAGGAGCAGATCAGTTTTTCACTGCTGTCTTGCTCTAATACTAAAGGACAAAAACACCTTCCTGGCACTTTCTCTTTCCTTTGCCAATTATATTGATTTTATTTGTTTTCACCCTTACAGGTTTCTGCTTTTATTCCCATCCCCAGTTTGCTGGAGTGTCTGGTCACACTGGAGGGTTAATGAGCCACTCCTTGGGATTTACTGAAGATGGGACACAGGAACTGACCTTGTGCCCGTGGTGGCTCTGCAGCTTCTGCATTTGAAATTGTTTCCTCACCATGGAACAGTGGAATGGTTTGGGTTGGAGGGATCTTAAAGCTCATCCAGTCCTGCAGTTGCACTGTTTTAGAAATCTTTCTCTTCTTTCTCAGGGAGAATAGAGATAAGCTGCATTTTTGTACTTTCCTAATCTCTGTGTTTGTAGGTGTTGTGTAGCTGTGACCAATGGGTTTAGGAGGTGATTCCCTGCTGACCAACAGTTGCTAGATTATTAATGGATATATAAAGAAGTTTCTGTAAATAAAGATTCTCTTTTCACCATCTTGGGTCCTCCTGCCTGCTTCCTCTGCCAGCTCCTGCGAATCTCAGGAAATCTAAACCAACACAGTCCCTGCCCCTGTCACGGGGGGAACCTTCCACGAGGTTCCACATCCAGCCTGGCCTTGGACACTGCCAGGGGTCCAGGGGCACCACAGCTTCTCTGGGCACCCTGTGCCTCCCCATCCTCCCAGGGAACAACTCCTCCCCAATATCCCATCTAATCTCACTTTGTATCTCTCTAATCTTATCTTGTACTCCCCATAAGATACAATTTGTTACAATTGCTTTTGGACTCTCTCACTGCTCTGCCTCTCTCCTACTTCAAAGCTTTTCTAAGTTGGGACCTCTTTTTTCCTGAGCTCCCGCTGGCACTCAGAATTTCGGGATAACCCAGCTGAGCCCTCCTGGTGAGTGCACCTCCCAAACCACACCTTAACTCCACTGTGCCAGAGCTTCATCTGGGAGGACTGGGCCTCATCAGAGCCCCGGATCCCTCCACGGTCATTCCCATTCCTGGCCAGATTTCCCAGAATCCCAGGATCCCTGGGGCTGGAAAAGCCCTCCCAGCCCAGGGAGCCCAAGCTGTGCCCCATGCCCACCTTGTCCCCAGCGCAGAGCACTGAGTGCCACGGCCAGGCCTTGCTGGGTGGGACACCTGCAGGGATGGGCACTGCAAAGCTCCCTGGGCAGCCCTGCCAAGGCCTGAGCGCCCTTTCCATGGAGAAATTGCTCCTGCTGTCCAAGCCCAGCCTCCCCTGGCCCAGCCTGAGGCCGTTCCCTCTCCTCCTGTCCCTGTTCCCTCCCAGCTGTCCCCTCCTGGCAGGAGCTGTGCAGACTCCTGGTCCTCCCTGGCAGAACTATTAACACTCAGTGTCTCTGTGAAAGGGCCAGGGGAGTCACAACAACTTTCCTGACCACCGTGGGTTTAGGTTTTCGGAGGGCAGGACACTTTTGGGATATCAGGATAAACAGCAGGAAGATGCCCCTTCCTCCCCTTTCCACAGAAAAGAACAATCAGCCCTAAACACATCGTGCTTCCTCTGGGGTGTGATGGGTTTGGGATGGGCTGGAATTACCTGCAGTTGAAGGTTCTTTAGATTCTGGTGCCTCAGTTTGAGACAGTCAAGAGTTCAAGTGAATATTTCAAGAAGTTGCTGTGTTCCCCATTCAGAGCACTTCACATGTGTAGCACCAATTGAATTCAATCCATCTGGGATCATTCAGCACTTCTGCAAATGAGACCACAAAATGTCAATTGAGACACTCAGAAACTGAGAGAGTGAAATTCACGGCCACCTGCAAGAAGTGTGGTTTAACTGACTTAGCCAGCCTCACCCAAGCAGGCAAGGAGGATTCAATCCCTTCCTAAGGCACATCCCAGCTGGTTTCAACCCAAGAGCTCATCCTTTTCCACATGATCCTGTGCAAATTTACTGCTCATCTTCCGTCTGCTGAAACAAATGTGGAAAAACTTCTGGAGACAGCAGCCTCCTCCACTATGTCATCCTGACACAGCTCCAGAGTGGCTCCACCCTGAAAAATAAATGTGGCACAGAGCCCATGGAAAAGAAAAGTAGGCAATTATCTACTTTGCATATGCAGATGCAAAGGAGAGGAAGGAGAAATAACGCTCCTCATTATGTGGTATTGATTTTGCAACCTAGTCCTCATGTAAAGCAGATTGGATGTGTGCAATTATGCAGCTTTTTAAAAAGTAAACAGTGAAAAGAATCCCAACTCCTTCCATCGTGCAGCGTCACATTGTGGCAGATGGACATGGAGCCGCTGCAGCAATTCCAGAGGAGGGACCAGGATGAGCAGAGGGATGGAGAGCTGTGCTGGGAGGAAAGGCTGCGAGAGTTGGGATTGTTCAGCCTGGAGAGGAGAAGCTTTGGGGTGACCTAAAGGAAATGCCTGAAGGGAACTGACAGGAAAGATCACAGATCCATGGAATGGTTTGGGTTGAAGGGACCCTAAAGCCCACCCAGTGCCACCCCTGCCCTGGGCAGGGACACCTCCCACTGCCCCAGGCTGCTCCAGCCCCAGTGTCCAGCCTGGCCTTGGACACTGCCAGGGATCCAGGGGCAGCCACAGCTGCTCTGGGCACCCTGGGCCAGGGCCTGAGGAGCCTCACAGCCAGGAATTCCTTCCCAAAATCCCATCCAGCCCTGCCTTCCGGCAGTGTGCAGCCTTCCCCCTTGTCCTGTCCCTCCATGCCTTGTCCAAACTCTCTCTCCATGTTTCCTGGGGCTCCTTCAGGCCCTGCAAGGCCAAAATGTCCCCAAAGCTTCTCCTCTCCAGGCTGAACAATCCCAACTCTCGCAGCCTTTCCTCCCAGCACAGCTCTCCATCCCTCTGCTCACGCTGCTGCCTTCTCCAGACACACAAATCCATGATTTTTCTTGTTCTCTTTTAGCTCATTCATCTTCCTACTACCCCATCTTTCCCTATCCTAATCTTCAAACCTACCCTTTCTTCATCCCAGTCTTTTTCCATCTATTCTCCTCCCTTTCCTTTTCCCTCTCTTTTACATGCTCTCACTAGATCCTAGTCCTAAATCCCAAACCCACCTGAAATGTGTGGTGTTCAGGGACAAACTTCCTGGAGAAGGTGAGGAAATAAAAGGGAGAGCAGGCCTGGACCTGCACTGCACCCCTGCCCCTACCCAGACAAACAAAGCCTCAGCTGGCAGGGCAATTCCTCTTTCCACAGGCAATCCCTCTTTTCTACCAACACCTCTCAAAATCTCTCCTGATCTGGAGCTGGAGCTAACCAACATCCCAGTTCTAAACCTGTGATGAATTTTATTTTGATATTGAACAACGTGTCATAGGTAGAAATTAAAGTGTTTAATAAAAGGAGAGAATTGGCTCTTCTAGTGCACAGAAGACCTGGTGCAAAAGAAGGTTTAGTCCAGCCTAACCAAGAGATTACTAAAACCCAAAATAACTGTGGTTAGAGAGCCCCAGAATAGTGATTCTGAGCTTCTGAAAGTGCAATTTTTTTTTCTTTCATTTTCTCTCTTAACCCTGCCATGCTGGACCAGCTTCTTTGTCAGGAGTCTGAGATATTGCAGGATGTTTTTTCATAGAATCCCAGAACTGCTGAGGTTGGAAAAGCCCTCCCAGATCATCCAGTCCAACCTGTGACCCCCTTCCAAGTCCTGAGCGCCCTTTCCATAAGGAAATTCCTCCTGATGTCCAACCTGAGCCTCCCCTGGCCCAGCCTGAGGCCGTTCCCTCTCCTCCTGTCCTGTCCCTCTTCCCTGGGAGCAGAGCCTGACCCCCACTTTCCTACAACCCTAAAACATTCTCAACCCTAAAACATCCCAAAACATTCCCAACCCTAAAACATTCCCAACATCTTTTCCAAAGAAAACCTGTATTTCCATAAGTAAATAGAATGCACGAGGACATACTTTTATCTTGTGCTTTATTACAAAGGGTGATTTATTAAGGGTGAAATTATTCATCCATGCTCTCTGTGCTGCTCTCTGGGATAGGATGGATGGGAAAGACACCAGGATGCAGAGAGGATGGTTTGCCCAAATTCCAGCATGAAAAGGTCAGGATATTTTGCATGACATTTATTACTTAAATAAAGTAAATCAAATCTGTATTAGGGAGTTTATGTTTCCTTACTGAGTATTCAGGGCATGGCCCCCACTTGTTCAGATTTTCTCTAACCTTGTGCTTTGAAATATTAACTATTGAATATCATCCTACAGTCCTTGGGTGCTTTTGGACATACAAGGTAGGGTGGACTTACTTCAGTGGTGAAAGATTTGGGGATCATCCAGAGCTTCCCCAAACAGATGGACAGGGCAGGAGTGGGCAGGGCTGGAGGTGTCCAGGGCAGGGAAGGGAGCTGGGAAGGGCTGAGCCCCAGGAGCGGCTGAGGGAGCTGGGAAAGGGCTGAGCCTGGAGCAAAGGAGGCTCAGGGGAACCTTGTGGCTCTGCACAGCTCCTGCCAGGAGGGGACAGCCGGGGGGGTCAGGCTCTGCTGCCGTGTCCCAAGGGACAGAACAAGAGGAAATGGCCTCAAATTGCACCAGGAGAGGTTCAGGTTAGAGATTGGAAAATATTTTTTGGAATGAGTTGCCGAGGGAGGGTAGGAGTCCCTGTCTGTGGAAGTATCCCAGAGGAGTCTGGATGTGGCCCTTGGAGACAGGGTTTGGGGTGCTGCTGGTGCTGCTGGGGTGGCAGTGCATGGTCCTGAAGGGCTCTCCCAGCCCTGATGACTCTGGGATGCTCCATGAGATGTGTGACACTCCCACAGGCACAGTCACTACCTGTGCTGCTCATGTGCACAGGAGAGCCTCAGGCACACACATCTCACTCCAGGGCTATCAAACACCCACCTGGGAATGGCTTTATGAGGTCTCAGCATCAAGAATTTCTGCTGGCAGCAAATTCCATCATGGACAAAAGCAGACTCAGGCTCAGGCTGATGTTTGGGGGGTCTTGAGACAGCTTTAAATAGAGCTGTGGGTGGGATTAACAAATAGGGGCAGAGTTGGCCACATGCAGATGTGTATTTTTATGGAATTTCCATGTGGAATGGAGTCAGAAGTGAGTATGAACAGTGACTGTAAATTTACATCCAACCGGCAATCCAATATTGGCATTTGAAAGCAGCACTGGGAAGACAACAGGGACAGGGATCAAATGTTTCCCTTTCTTCTGCCAGAGGAGTGTTTGAAGGAGGTAGAGCACTGGAAGAGCTGGGAATTAGAGCTCTCCCCACTCCTTTCTGCCCCTGGCCAAAATCTGACAGGTCCAAATGTGACAAAGAGAACATGATAGGTCACCTGTGGCGGTGCAAGGAGCACCTGGAGGGTGGGAATGGCTGATGTGGGCACGGCAGGGATACCTGGGCATTCCCACCTCACCTGGACTCCCTTCAGAACTCGGCAGGTGCATGTTCAGAATAAGGAAGAAGCTCAGGCCAGACAACACTGTATTAAAAAAAAAAAAAAAAACAAAACAGGGAAGCAAAGTAAAAGGAAGCAAACCCAGGGAGAGTTTGCATTGTGAGCACCAACAGGCAGTAAATTATCCCTGTCAGCTGCCTGGCAATTACTGCCTGAGCACGGAGGGGTGGGAGCTTGGGAATACCTGTAAACACTTCTGCACAGGCAATTTGTCTTGTAGCACTACCCAAAACAGCTCCCAGGACTCCCCCAGCCCTCGTGCCTGGAGGGCACAGGATGTGTTGCGAACCACGGGGAGCTCACACCTGCCTGAGGTGAGGAAAGGCCCGCAGCAGTACCAGGGCTGGCTGAGCTGAAAGTCCTGCTGGAAAGTGCTGGGAGAAGTTTTCCATTCCCACGCCTGCCCTCAGGATCCATGGCAGCCTCCCCGTGCAGGCAGAGCAAAAGCAAATGACCCCAGCTATGGAAAGGGCATGACTGGGCTGCCAGGGGAGGTGTTGAGACCTTCCTGGGTGGGCTGGGATTCCAGAGATATTTCATTGAAGTTTTTGATCTCGAGATCTGCTGCCTACTCTGCTTCCCCTTGAGCCTGGGGCATGGCGGGGCTGCTCTCTCATCCTTCTTTCCTCAGGACAGGACTGAGCAACGATGGCTCCAACAGCCTGGACAGAAACTTGTCTCTCCTCAAAGCCAGACTGTTTGGCACGGGTGTGAGGGAAAGGGACAGCCCTGGAGGGACAAATCTGCTGTGGATGAGACACAGAGTGTTCAAACAAACCCCCAGGTCCCCAGACGTCTCCTTTAGTGGGAGCAAAGCGGTTCAGCTTCCAGCCCAGCCCCAGCTGGACACCGGCGGTGTCGGATGTGCTGCAGCCGGAGGTATCTGTGTCACTGACCTTGGTGGCTGCACGTGAGCACAACGCCAGGGGTGCGTGCCAGGCTGGGAAATGTGAATCCAGAACCTCCCTGCCTGGGAGGATGCAGACACCAAGGCCAGACACACGGCTTTACATCAATCCTGCTGCTCCTCGGGCCCCCAGAGCTGGGCACATCCACCCCAGAGCCACCCCACGGGTGTGCCTTGAGGAGCTCTGAGGATGGGGAATGCCTTGAGTGTGTATTGGGGAGCTCTGAGGATGGGGAAGTTCTGGGGGTGCAGAGATTGGGGAAGGTCCTGGGCCTGCGGTGGGGTGCTCTGAGGATGGGGAAGTTCTGGGGGTGCTCTGGGGATGGGGAATGTCCTGGGTGTCCATTGGGGAGCTCTGGGGATGGGGAATGTCCTGGGTGTCCATTGGGGAGCTCTGGGGATGGGGAATGTCCTGGGTGTCCATTGGGGAGCTCTGGGGATGGAGAAGCTCTGGGGGTGCTCTGGGGATGGGGAATGTCCCGGGTGTCCATTGGGGTGCTCTGAGGATGGGGAATGCCCAGGGTGTCCATTGGGGTGCTCTGAGGATGGGGCATGTCCCGGGTGTCCATTGGGGAGTTCTGGGGATGGGGAATGTCCCGGGTGTCCATTGGGGTGCTCTGAGGATGGAGAAGTTCTGGGGGTGTTCTGAGGATGGGGAGTACCCCGGGTGTCCATTGGGGAGTTCTGGGGATGGAGAAGCTCTGGGGGTGCTCTGAGGATGGGGAATGTCCCGGGTGTCCATTGGGGAGCTCTGGGGATGGAGAAGTTCTGGGGGTGTTCTGAGGATGGGGAGTACCCCGGGTGTCCATTGGGGAGTTCTGGGGATGGAGAGGTTCCGGGGGTGCACTGAAGGACGCCGAAGATGGGGAAGGTGCTGGGTGCGCCCTGAGGAGCTCCGAGAAGGGGCAAGTCTGGGGGTGCACGGCGGTGTCCCGACGCTGCGGAAGGTTCTGGAAGGGGCCGGTGGGGCCGCTGAGGGCCGATGCTGAGGGCCGATGCTGAGGGCCGATGCCGAGCCCCGCTCCCCGGCCCGCCGTGCCCTCAGCGCGGCCCGCGCCGCCCCCGCCCCGCGCGGGGCACACGCGCGCACCCGCGAGCAGCCCCCCCCGCTCGGCCGGCTCGGCGCGCGGCCCCGACGGCCCGTGAGCGCGCGGGGGGAGCGGGGGGCGGCGCAGTGGAAATTTCCACTCCCTGCAGCAGCGGCGGCGGCGGCGGCTCGGGCGGCTCGGCGGGGCCGGGGGCGGCGCCGGCCGCGGGGGCAGCGCGGGGTGGGCAGGGCTCGGCGCGGCCGTGCCCGCGCGGGGGTCCCGGCCCTCAGGCCGCGGCGCGGGGCGGCCCCGGCCCGGCCCGGCGGGGGCGGCGCCTGGCGCGGGCAGGGCCGGCCGGTCGAGCGTGCGCAGCTCCGGCGCCCTTTAAGCCGCGCCGCCCCTGCCCGCTCGGGCGTCTGAGCCGCGGGAGCCGCGCGGGAAGGAGCCGCCACAGCGCCGGGACGCGCGTTCCTCCTTCTCCTCCTGTCCCCCTGCTCCTCCTCTCCGGCCTCGCCGCAGCCCCCTCCTCCCCGCCCCGTGCCCCGCTCCTCCCGCCACTGCCAGCTCTAAGATGCCCCGCTATGAACTGGCTTTGATCGTGAAAGCTATGCAGAGGGTGAGTGCGGGAGAGGAGACGGGAGGAGGGGAGGGAGGCAGGTGGGACTCGCAGACCCCCCCTCGCCCCGTGGTGTCGCCGCGGTGTCCGCTCGGTGCCCGCCCGGTGCCCGCTGTCCTCGCCGCACCGCGTGGCCCGGCCGGCCCTGTCGCCCGCAGTGTCGCAGCGTGTCCCCGGCTCCGCGGGGCTCCCTCCGCGCTCCGGCCCCGTGCCCATCGCCCCTTCCCTGCCCGCGCCCTTGGAGCCTTGGCTGAGTCGCTCCCCCCCCGAGCCGCAGTCCCCTCTCCCCCTCCCCTCTGGTCCGCAGGTAAGCAGATCCCACGCTTTCCGAGCGAAAGAGATGCGGCTTTCCCTGCCCATCCCCTCCCTCGGTGCCGGGAGCAGGTGAGCCCGGCCCTTTCCGTGCCCCTGCCAGCGCATCCCCTCTCCCTCTGCAGCACCAGCGCTCTCCATCCCCCTCCCCGCACCTGCGCTGCCACCACCGGGCACCTCCTCGGCTCCGGCGAGCCTTAGGGCGAGGGAAAGCGGCTGCTCCAGGCAGCTCCCCCCGTGTGCCAGGGCAGTGCCAAGGATGGGCTTTTTCCCGCACCAGTTGAGCGGGGCCGATAGGCTGGGCCCTATCGCCCCCGGGAAGGGGCGCCGGGGGTGGCAGGAGCCGTTGCCGCTGTTTTTTGGCAGCGCGGTGATAACAGAGCTCGGTTAAATGATGCTCTTCCCATTCGGCAGGAGCTGAGTCAATACGTGGGGGGGGAGGGAAATGGGGGATGTGTGTGCGTGTGCGTAAAAATAATAAAATAGGGACATCTCCGTGTGGATGGAAGGTTTATTTGGTAAATAACAGCTGAAACTGGCCCTTCTCTAGTACCTTCTATAGCCTTTGTTTATCTGCTACTTTCCAGCTTAATATGCAGTGCTGGTGTTGGAATGTAGCAGCACTTGTGCTGGGCTGGAGCCCTCTGATCCAGCCCGGCGTGGATACTCTGGGATTTACCCTTCCTTCCAACCAGCACCGTTTCCCACCGAGCAGCAGGAGCTCAGCAGCGTGGCCGTGGTTTTTTGGGAATTACGGGAGCACGTCTGGTGTGCCGCATGCACTAGTACATTTCCATTCATTTTACATGGACCATCCACATGTCGGGGCTGGCTTTTTTTTTTTTTTTCTTTTTTTTTTTTTTCCAATGTATTTTTCCCCGTGTTTTAGCTGCAGAAGCTGTAGTAGAGACATCTCACCTGGGTCCTCTAGTGGAGAAATACAGCAGCAGGGAGAAAGCCCGGTGACATTGCTGCACCAGCTCACCCAGGCAAAAATCGCTGCTTTTCCACCTGCTTGTCAACGTGAAATTTTTTTCCGATTTTTTTTTTTTTTTTTTTCCCCCCCTTTCCACACTCCTCCCCACGGGTGGATGAGGCAGAAATGCTTTTTGCAGCCGTGCTGTTGATGTGGAGATGCTTTAAGCTGGGCAGGCACTGGGAATGCAGGGCAGGACAGAAAGCGTAGCGAATCTGCCATAATACTGAGGCAGGAATAAACTGACTTCTCTGAAAGGATGCCATGGAGTGCTCTCTGCTGGAAAGGCTTTCTGGTTTCTAGGATCTGAGCACGGAGATGCAGGGATAAGCTTTTAGCTGTAAGATGCTTCTAATGAGCATCAGTGCACTCGGGATTTAACATCTGCAACCTTTGCCTCTTTGAAGTTGGACTCTCCAGCATGTTCTTTCCAGATGGATGTACCTTTAAGGGGTTTTTTGAGCTCTGTGATTATGTCCAAACATTTCAGTTTGTGCTGGTGTTTTTAACCCACCCTTGTTGTAACTCCAAAATTTGCAGTCTGTCTGTAGGTGCTGCTATTTTTGTGCTGTTTTCAGTACACCAGGTCTGGGTGCTTTTTGGTGTCCCAATATTGTGCTGCTCCTGCCTTTCTTGTGCCATGAGAACACTTGGAAGTGTTTTCTCTAGTGGTTTGTGCTCCGTGGTGCTGCTGGATCCTGGCAGGGGGGTTGCTCTAATGACCCCTGTAAGCTGTGCATAATCCTGGCTGTAATACTGAGTTAAGTGAGGCAAAATCTGGGGCTAATAAGCCAGTCTGAAATAGTGGAATGATTCCAGAACTCCTTCCTATAGAAGCTGGGGAGATCACACACAGGAGAGGAATAAATGAAAGCACCTGGGCAGGTGTTCCCTGTCCTGCCCTGTCGGTCCCTCTGTGGTGGCTGCATGTCCTGGTACTGTCTGAGCAAGTGCTGACTCTTCTCTTGGTGTCTGTGATGTCCTTCCTCACCTGTGGCAGCTCCTCTGCATTCCAAAAAAATGCAAACCCTTGTCACTTGGCTTCCCTGTGCTTTAGGGCTTGTCCTGAACTTCTCGGCGCTCTCTGGCAGCTTGGTGCAAACCTCAGCCTGGAAGACTTTCCTACCTCTCTCAGAGGGAAACTTGGTGCTTCTGTGGGGTTTTCCCCACCCACAACTGTTCTTTTAATAGTTCCCTTGGCATTCTCAGAGGTCCAGGCAGAATAAGTCCCTCCAGTTCGTTCTTGTTCCTTTGAGCCCTGTTGCTCCCTAGTCCTGCTCGTGTCCAAGTCGGGGATCCTTTCCTGTTCTTTCCCTGTGTGTGGCTTCTCTTTGGAGTCTGTTGGGAGGGTCTGGGGCCAGCACATCCCATCCATCCTGCCTGATGCTCTCCTCAGGCTTGGCAGACTCCAGAGCCTCTTCAGCTCTCCTTTTGTGCCTTAAAAATGCAACCCCAAGAGCTTTGGGAATGGTGAGGGCATGAGGGGAAACTTTCGCTTTGCACTGGTTTCACTTTCCAGCCTTTGTCACTGACTGTCTGCATGCACTTTCCACAAAAGGTCACGATTTTATTCTGAAGTTAAAGCTGAGCAGCCCTTCCCTGTCCTGATTTGTGAGAGGTAATGGACTTGGACTAAAACACTGTATTTTTATATATTAAAACACAGGATATTTTATATACTATATGTATATACACAGTCTTTCATTGGCTGAGACCCTAGTTAGTGACTCTTAGGAAAACAATAATAAAAGCACCCCCAAAATAAATAACCCCCACTACTCTGTGGTGTATTTGGAGGGTGAGGGCTTGTGTTGCTGTGTGTGAGTTGCTGGAGGAGATGCTTTGCCCAAAGAGAGGCGTGAGCTCAGTGAAGTGAAATGATGCATTTTGCCCACATGTGTTGTTTTCCACACTGCAGCATGGAAAGAACAAATCCTGAGGGGAGCTGGGGGAGTTTGGTGGCAGATTTCTTATCAGCAGTGTCCAGGTGTTTGCAGACAGAATGTTAGCTGTCCTCAGCAGCCCCAGCCAAGCCCTGTAGCTGTGCTGGAGGTAAAGGTGCAAAATGAAGGCACAGCTGCCCATGGCCTGAATTGCCTGTTGGTAACAAAAGCTGAGTTTCTATTGATTCCTGATTTTGTCCCAGGAGAGTCCTCTTTGGCTCTGATGGGGGAAGATTGTGGCAGGGCAGCACCTTCAGCAGGAAAGGGCAGTGGATCCACAGGAGTGAATCCACAGAGTTCTTGCTGGCTGGGAGAGGGGAGCTCTGCAGGGAGGCTTCCCCTGCCCGCTGGAACTCCCTGGGAGCCCAGGGAAAGGGAAGGAAGAAGAGCTGGAAATGGCTTCCTGCTGCTCCGAGGACACTGTGCAGAGTGACCATGGGGTGGCAATGCCAGACCTCCGAGGGCACTGGGCACAGTGTGGGAATCCCGCAGTCCTTGAGCTTGGAAAAGACCTCCAGGATTGAGTCCAACCTTTGACTGATCCCCACCTTGTCCCCACGCAGGGTCACCTGTCCTCAATGGCACCACTTTGTGACTGCAGCTGAATGGGCACTTTGCAAGTACCTCAGAGTATTTCACTAAAAATGAGGAAGTTTATCAATATTTTATTAGCAGTGTCCTCATCTCCCTCACTTCACCTGTAACAAAGGTCAAATGCACTGTCATAATCTAAAACCTAATTACCTTTTTTTCAGCAAATACCTGGACCAGGAGACCAATCCATCCATTCCTGTAGATAAGGAAGGGGCCTTAAAAATCCCCTTCTTCCACCCCTTACCGTGGGCAGGGACACCTTCCACCACCCCAGGCTGCTCCAAGCCTGGCCTTGGACACCTCCAAATAATAATAATAATCATCCTGCAGTGAATGTGGGCTCTCATTTCTACAGCCATGTTCTCACAACACAACTTGCCTTCAGCAGCTGTTTGTTGCTTTTGGAGTGGGTTGCCGTGTTTCCAAAATTCCCTACCTGCTGTGTGGAGATTGTTGGCTATTTTGGGAAAGCCAAAGTAAATGGGCAGTAGTGTTGCTTGACATCTTGACTATTCCACTTAATTGCTGTGTAGGCAGCTGCAGCAACTGGGCTTTTGATGGCTCAGTTGCCAGGAAGGAGGGGGGAGAAGGAAGCAGGAAGATACTGGGTTTATTTTATTTTCTTTTCTTTCCTTTCTGGTGAACCACCTGTTCTTCCAGTGGAACTGTGCATCTTCCCCACCTCTCTTCCCAACGGAGCTGGTTAAAATTACACAAAAGTTTTTTCCTCTGCTCCCACTGGCACTTTTAGGAGGCTGTAGCAGGGAGGGATCCTGGAGTCGGGGGTGGTGCTGGAAACGAGACCAAAGCCTTGGAACTAAAAGACACGATCAGAAAACAACAACATCCAGTGGTGACTCTCCTGAAGGAGTCACCTTTTGTTTTCTGCCTTGAGCATTCCATAAGAACTGGATTTTGATGCCTGTGGTGCAGGCAGCGTTTGGGAATGATGCCCTCTTCCCTGATATTTGCCGTTCTCCGTCTTGGAAGAGCCTGAATTTTTGCCAAGTGTGGGATATGTGCCAGGGGCTGAGGGGACATAGAGGATTATTCTCTTCTACAAAATAATTTCAGTTTATTGCAGGCCTCTGGTGGGATTTCAGTGCGATTTGGCCAGTCTCTCTTCAGGGGCAGCAGTGGGGGTTAACCTTTGAGATACAACTTCTCTGGGCTGTCCCCTGTATCTCCTCAGCAATGAGCTCTTTGCTCCTGGTTGGGTTTTGTTCCTGTGTGTGAGCAGGGAGCTGTGGATAAACTTCAGCATGGAGCAGGTTCTGTCCCTTAACTCTTGGAAGAGAAGGCAGGAGAACCTGTTGTGCTAAAAGAGCATTATTGCTCTCCATTGTTGGAAACCCCTCAGACGTGACTGACTCCTGGGAAAGCTTTCCATTCTAGCTGTGAGAAAAAGCTGCTCGTTCAGCTCACGTGTGTTTGTGTTTTCTGTCTCTAATATTCATACATTCCATACTTTGTAATGATGGAAGTCCTGGTTTTCTCTGGGTGTTCTTTCAGGAGCTGATTTCTCCAGTTCCCTTGTCCCAGAACCATAATTGCCACACTAAAATGACTTTGGTAGTTGTTAAGTTTCTGCTCAAGTAATTTATCTTTGCTTTTTTTTTTTGTCTTTGCCCAGAGAAGCTGTGCCTTCCCCATCCCTGGAAGTGTCCACAGTCAGGTTGGAGCAGCCTGGGACAGTGGGAGGTGTCCCTGCCATGGCAGGGGTGGCACTGGATGGGATTTAAGGTCCCTTCAACCCAAACCATTCCATGATTCTGTGATTTGCCAGGCTCCATCCATGGCAGGCTGATAGTTCCTGGAGCCACAGGCACCCACTTCTCCCCAGGTGCAAATCTGGGATGATGGGAGAGCTGTTTGTGTGGAAGTAGTTGCTTGATGGAGCTTCAAATCCCACCCTCAGTGTCCCTTACCTGATGGCAGCAGGAACCTCTGGGCACCAGGTTATTCCACAGAAAAAATCCTGCCCAGTGGAGCAGCAGGAATATCCTCAGTGGAGCTGATAAAAAGGTGAAAGTAGGAAAAAATAAAACCACAGAGAGAGAGATGCAAAATAAAACTGATTATGGAGAAGTGGAACAGGAAAGATGGGAAGTAAATATGTGGGAGTACAGCAAGATGTGAGGGACCTGTCCTGTGGCAGCACTGGTGCAATATTGGTGTTAAAAATGAGATTCTACAGAAAATTCAGCACCCTGGTGAGAAGAGCAGGAAGGAAGTGGATGGTGTAAAAGGAGGGTCATGAACCCGAGAAATAGGATTGAGGAACTGCATTAGAACTGCTCTGCTATTTTTCAATCCTGGTTTGTCCACCTGCAAGCCAATCCTTGTATTCAGTTCTGCAGATAGCTAAGGAATAATGAAAAGCCAGGTCCATGCAGAGCATGGATGCAGGGAGGGAAGTTGTTCAGTGGAGTTGGTGTTTTAGAAAAATAAATCAATATTTCGTGGCTTTTAATACAGATAATTACAAAGCTTGATGTAGAATATAACTAATTGTTTTATAACCAACAGAACTTTCTTTAACCCTTGTTTTGGTGCCTTGAAATCTCCAAGAAGGATCAGAAGTCTTGCAACAGCACCCAGCTGACTGGGCAGCTTGGAGGCCCTCAAATTCTTGGATTATCTTTGATCCTGAATTTCTGTCTACCTTTCAATAATCCTTGTGATGCTTTATATTCTTCCAAAGATGGTGGCTAGCCATAAATGTGATGGGAATTTGGGGAAGTTCTAAAGAAGCTTAATGAGTCTGGTTTTATTTTTTCTTTTAGTTCTTCCTAGAAATTTGCAGAAGCATTTCCTCCTGGTATTTTGCCCAGTTTCATGGGGACTGACACTGCCACTGCTTCTTTCTCATTTCCCAAGTAACTTCTGCACCCTCCCAGCCAAAATCCTCCTCGAATGGGATGAACCAGCACATTTTTTAGGCTGGGATTGTCCAGTTCCTGCTGCCTGGTGATAACCACCAGCTGGAACACATCTTCGAACCTCCAGCTGAGCTAAAGGGGCATCTTCAGCAGTGGCAGAGATTTCGGAGCACTTCCAATGTTTGCTTCTCATAAGGTGACAACTTTGTCCACAGAACCGAAGTGGTCCCAAATGCACTCCTGAAATCAAATTCTTGGCTGTTTAGGTTTGTGTGACCCATTCTCTTGCTGCTCTGGTGACCAAGTGCTCCATCTCCTTCACTGCTGCCAGTGGCAACGAAATGTTTGTGCTTCTGGGTTTTGGGTTGCCAAAAGAAGGGATCTGAGGCCTGGGGCTCCGTGTCCCTCTGTACCTTTCAGGGCAGTGTGACCTGCTTGGGAAATCCTGCCTGGTGCTGTGTGATGCCAGAACCTTCCAGTTCCTGCCAGCCCCTTCCCACTTCCCTGAAAATGCCTGGCTTTGGCTGTTTGCCCTCTGGTGCCCTTGGTTCTGCTGCTGACCACATGGCTGCCAGGCTGGCTGTGCCCCTTTTGCTTTCAGTTCCTGTGGAAAAGAACTGTGTCCTCTGGGGGGGGAACGTCACCTCTCTGTGGTTTCCTGGCTGGGGCTGGCGTTTGTGGTGACAAACGGAGCTCTGAGGGCCCTGCTGGAGCCACAGCACAGGCATGGAGGGTTCTGCTGATTGCCCAGGGAAGAGTGGCTGAGTTCCTCAGCAGTTTGTGCTCCTTTCACAGAATTCCACACTCACTGAGGCTGGAAAAGCCCTCCCAGCCCATGGAGGCCAAGCTGTGCCCCATGCCCACCTTGTCCCCAGCCCAGAGCACTGAGTGCCACGGCCAGGCCTTCCTTGGGCACTCCAAAGCTCCCTGGGCAGCCCTGCCAGTTCCTTTCCAGGGAGAAATTCCTGCAGATAACATTTGTCACCCATGGAAACATAAACCAGTTCTTTGGGCTGACAGGGGGAAAAGGAAGTTATTAACTCCTTATTTTCTTTAAATTTGTAAGTGATGGAGTAATGTCAAGACCTGGGTGAGATGCTACATCATGTCTAGGTAGGCCTGGAGAAGATAGAAATTCTAACTGGTATCTCTGTATTTTAACAGATGAAAAGGGACTTTGTATCTCCTTCCCTCTGTCCCCAGCTTACCCCCCTGCCCTTCCCCTGTAGGTGTTTGGAGTTTTGGGAAGAAGCAAATCAGTTCCTTGTTCCTGGCAGAGTGCTGGGGACTGGCTCTTGGCAAAGGGAACCAGCCAAGTGTGAATGTCACAGGCAGTGGCATGAAGTGGCTCGGGGAGGGTGATGCAGATTCAGAAAAAATCCATCTTTTCTTTCTTTGCGAGGCTGGAGCTTCTCTTGTGCTCACAGAGTGCTGGAGTGTCCTTGCTCTGCCTTCTCCCCCTCCTTCATTAGTGACTTGGTGGGACACAGGAATAGGTGTGTTTGCTTGGGGTGAGGGGGGAAAATGGTTAAAAACCCCCAAAAATGACAGCTAAATGATCTCCTGTTCTAAGAGTGTCAATCCCGGTGCCCCTGAGCTCCAGTTGGCCTCGCATCACTCCAGTTCCTGCTCTGTGATTGTCCACTGTGCATCCCATTTCTGACTGGCAAATGCAGTGAGTTCTTGATTTTTTTGCTCTGGGGTCACTTATTTCTCTCATGTCTCCCTCAGCAGTTGTGTAGAAAAGAGTCAAGAAGAATTTCTGGTGGAACAAGCTGCTTTTTTCTGATGCTGCAGTAAAATGAAGACCAGAACTGGAGTGATTCCTGACCAAAAGAAAAGTTCATTACGTGTCCATAACAGCTTCTTTGAGTGACTCGATCCTTGCACCTCTAACTGGATTTTCATGGTGGTGATGATTTATGGAGTTGGCTCCTGTGCTCTCCAGGCCAGCAGGAGGTTGATGTGACCACAGAGGGTGTGAGGTTCACTCAGGTTGGCTCAGGTGACTCGGAAATGTGGCCCTGTCCTGCTGCAGCCTCAGAGTTCAGCTCTGCCTGGCGTCCCCAGCAGCCCAAGCAATTTATTGGATGCTCCAGTCAGCCTCTGCCTCTCCTGTCTGTCCCAGGGGGTTCCTGGCATGTTCCTCTGCCCCAGCTCCTGGTTTCAGGGAAAAGCCTGGAACTGCTGCCCTGGATGCTGAGGGCTCTGTTGAGCAGCTGCCAAGGATAGCCAAGGATAGCCCCTGCTTCCTCAAGGGCATGTGCTACATAATTTATGTATCACTTACTCCATGAAGAGCTTCAGTGCTCCTTTTTTGTGTTCTGGAGTGCCACAGTAAATGGAATGAAGCTTTTCCTCTTTTTTTTTTTTTTTTTCCTCTGAGATATTTTTTTTCCTGAGGCTGCCCTGTGTTTATTGTGGAGCAGTGGACAGGTAGGAGCTCACTGCAGGAGTGTGAGGAGTCTGAAAAACACACTGAAGGGGCTGGGTACTATACAGACCCTGCTCAAGGCACGAGACTTCTGTTGTTTTTTAATTTTCCCGTGTCACAGAGTTAATATTTGCCATGATCCTGGCAGTCTGGACAGATTTCTTCCACACAGCAGAGTTGTTCAGTAGGTAAATGCTACAGGTCTGAGTTAAAATACAGCTTGAAGGTGGAGAGGGAAAATGTTTCCAAGAAAGACTCTCAAAGCTACTTGGAAATCTGTGAACACAGTACTTAATTTGCTAACAGTGGTAGCAGTGGGTACTGCTGTGGGATGGGGGGGCATCTGCATCCCCAAATTAACCCTTAAAACACTGGGATTGGTGAGGAGAAAAGGGAAGCCAACTCAGAAACTTCCATCTGCCGAAAAGCCGACGGAGCTGAGAACAATTAGTGGCTCTAGGGCTGGAGCAGTTGGGTTCTGGCATGTTTTAAACACCCACTTTATTAGAAAAGCACTGTGGAGAAAGTTTTCCTTTGGAACAATCGTACAAATTTCTCCTCAAAATCCCACCCTGGGTCTGCTTCACATTATGAAATCTCTCTTCAGGGACTTGCTTGGGTGTTTTTTTTTCCCCTTAAGGAGCAGGCTGGGTGTTGGAGAGACATATGCATTGTTTCACCAGAGCTGCAGCCTCTATCTCCAGACAAGAGGGGAGCACATTGTTTTGTGTCTTTGATATGATCCAGCCAGAAAACAGCCTCAGGGAAGAAAATTCCCAGTCCTTGGCAGCAGCACTGTCTTTCTGTCTTTTTTTTCCCCCCCGTCAGTGCCATAATGTTCACTGTTCTAATAACTCAGGATTAAACTCACATGGGGCATCTGAAAAGTCCTTTGTAAGACTTGAGGTCAGAACTTGCTGAAAGTTCAGAGGGACGAGTCTCATTTTCCTAATGAAGTAAAGTTCCAGGGTTATTTTGGAATTAGGTCTAAGAAACTGGTACAAGAAGCTACTTCAACACTGTAATTTAGTGACAGTGCAGCAAATTTGTGGTGGCTGCTGAAAACTTTCCACCTTCCAGCTCAGGCAAAGTGAGCCCTGCAAACCTCAGGTGTTGGTGACAAAGGGCAGGGTTCAGCTCTCTGGAATTCGATTATTTCAGGTGCATGGTCTGGCTGTGTCTTCCTATGGAAAACGCTCCAGGAACTTCACATGTTGTTTATTTTGGTTGGAATGAGCCCCTCGGAGCTGGAGTGACTTAACTGAGGAATGTCACAATTTATTTGAGGGCAGCTGCATCTAATAGTGACCCACTTATGAGAGGGTTTGGATGCTGGAATTACAGAAGGTTTGGATTCCCAGGGACCTTAAGCCCATCCAGTCCCACCCCCAGGGCAGGGACACCTTCTGTTATCCCAGGCTGCTCCAAGCCCTGCCCAGGGCTCCAGGGGCAGCCACAGCTTCCCTGTTCACATCCTGTCTATAGAGCTGAATGCTTCTGCTATCAAACATGATTACCAAACATATTTTTGTGGTTTCTCCATATTTCTCCATAGGATACTTTTGAAAGGTCAGTGATGAACCTGTTACAGGGAAGATGGTGGGGGTGAGCTGAAGTGGAAATCAAACATTTTTCAGTAATGAGAAGGACAGCAGAGAAGGAAAATATCAATTATTACAATTTCTTTGTGTTCTTCTGGTTTTCTGTGTAGTAGTTTTTCTTCTTTTTATCATGTCTGAGTAAAATCTCTTCTTCCCTTTCCCTTCAAATATTTAGAGTTTTGGTATAAACATAACGTAGTTGAAAATTTAGCTGAATATAGCAAAAGACACAACACTATTAAAGTGTTGCTCCGAAGTGCTTAAAACTAAGAATAGTCCATTAAACTTGGCTCTGATTGCGTCATCTGATGTGAAGTGTTTATAATTTTGGGTTGGATTAAGCTATTAGACCATTTAACTACTCCTGTATTTGCGGGTGGGGAGAAATGTGAATTCTTCTGTGGAAGAATTGAAAATACATCTGTGGTTTGAGGCTTCTGAGGAATGATAAATTTAGCCCAGTGCTGTAATCAGTCCGTTTTGTGCCTTGTCTCCTTAGCCTCTCATTATTGGCTGTAATTCCAGCAGGAGGAATATCTCTATTCTCAAGTGGGTTTGTGGTGCTGGGGGGAACCCTTATTATTTTTATTTTTATTATTCTCCTGAAAAACAGCTGGATCATACAAATGACATGATGGTGGATTTCTCCTTAAGGTTGAAATTGTGGTTTGCTGGGGGCTATTTTTAAAATCTATGAGGAGTTGCACGTTTTTACCTCAGCACCATTGCTGCCTTCAACATAACATGTGCATTTGCAGCCTTAACTCTCTTGGAATTTGAATTGGTTTTATTGACCCTTTAAACAAACCCAATATATGACAGGGATGCTAAATAAGAAACCAACCAAATATTAGAATATGTTATCAGGGTGTTTGTATTAATCATTAATTAATGGGGAAATGGGAGCTTCAGCCTCGTACCAGAGAGTGAAGTGGAAGGGGATGCCTGGAGCTGATGCTTGTAGGATTTGTGAGACTTTCTGGTCAGAACAAAGACCCAGTGCTGGTTTTTTGTGCCTTTACCAGTGAGTGGAAAAGGGGAGTGGAGTCAGACCCTGTTCCTCCCCTCCTGCAATAATCTCGTTATTACCACTGAAGATAGTAATCTCATTATTACTACTGCTGATGTTTTGACTAAACCTGTTCTTTGTTTTGGTCTTCCCTTCCCATGGCCACTGGGTGTAGAAAATCCTGTGACAAGAATCCTGTGTCAGCTGTCTCTAAACCCCTGAAAAGCTTTTGGGTTCATTGAGGTAAATAGAGGGCCCAGGGTGCCCAGAGCAGCTATGGCTGCCCCTGGATCCCTGGCAGTGTCCAAGGCCAGGCTGGACATTGGGGCTTGGAGCAGCCTGGGACAGTGGGAGGTGTCCCTGCCATGGCAGGGGTGGCACTGGATGGGCTTTGGGGTCCCTCCATCCCAAACCATTCCATGATTTTGTGATACCTCCCGAGGCATGAAAAGGAGATAGGAGCACATCTCAAATCCGTGAGGGAGGTGGGAGCCCTGTGCAGCTCCTCAGTGCCCCTTCCTCTGCCAGCTCTCTGCCACCAAGCCTTCATTGTCCCCTTCCCTCCAGGGCTTCAGTCCTCCTTGCCAAAATGAGTTTTGTTTCCTGACATGCTTTGGGAGACTGTCAGGTGGGATTGGGAATTCGGGAAGAGATTGGCAGGGGATGCTTTGCCTTCCACCTCTCCGTGCTGGGATGGGAATGGATGCTGGGAATGCCCTTCCTTGCGTCCTCCCAACTGTGACTGCTGCCAGAATCCACCCAGCGTTCCTTCCTGTGTCTCTGGTGCTCCCACAAAATCCCAGGCGTGGGTTTTCAGAGGCACTGGCCCTAAAATGGGATGTCAGGTGGTGTTTTGTTTCTGTCACTTGCTTGAATGGATGTTTTCTCCCCTTGGATCACCTGGGATGTGTATGGAGAGCTTTCCAAGTGAAAAATAACGCTGTGGTTATCTGTACCCCCGACAGGAGCAAACTCACCTCAAAACCTGTGAATAACCTTGATTCTCCAGCTGATTTGAAATGGATGTTGTTTTTTGACAGCGCTGTGATCTCACTTTGATTTTTTTTGTTTTTAGCAGCCAGCTGCTGTCTCAAGTGCATTCCTGTGGTGCCAGGATCTCCCAGGATTTGGGGGGTGCAGTGCAGGAAATGCTGAGCCAGGTTTGGGCTCCGTAGCTGTTGTTATTTGAGTTACTTTAATTTTATTTTCCTAAGATTGCTTGAAAAGAGGAAGACCTGGTTAGCGGTTTGAGAAGGAGACTTGTGAGACACCGGAGTAAAAAAAAAAAAAGAAAAAGGAAATATATTTTTGTTGCTTGCCTTGTTCTGGGGAATTTGGGTCACTCAATCCTCCCGAATTGCTGCGTCTCTGAAGGTACCTGTAACCATTGAAGTTGACTTGTAAAAGGCATTTACCGCTTAGCCCTACAAATATTTAATGATGTCTGTTATGGATTGCAGGAAATATAAAGGGGGAAAAATCTGTGGTGTTCAGTGATTTGTTTTACTACACTTCAAATTTTTTCTCATTACTTCATGAAATTCCTCTCTAATTCAATCTTTGTCTTTTGTCTTTGCTGCCTTGCAGGGTTGGTACAGTAGGCCTCACTAAACTTAGCTGCAACTAAGAATTTCTCCTACATCAACTGAGTTAAGGCTGATGCTCTTGTGGAATGTGGATTAAAAGTGCGTGCTAAGTTCCCAAATTTGAGAAGCGGAGAAAAGTAAATGTACCACTGCCACCAGCATCAGGACAGCAAACCAAGGGACAAAGAATTTGACCCGCTGTGTTGATTTTGGTTAAAACTGGTTCACGTGGTGCTTAAGAGACGTTGGCTGGGGGGCGAGAAGTGGACGTCAGCGAAGGCTTTTTGGTTACAAAATGAGGGCTTCTTTGGAGCCAGCAGACATTGCCATTGTGGCCCTGTACTTCGTGCTTGTAATGTGCATAGGTTTCTTTGCCATGTGGAAAAGCAATCGGAGCACCGTGAGTGGCTACTTTTTGGCAGGGCGTTCTATGACCTGGGTAGCTATCGGGGCCTCGTTGTTTGTGAGCAATATTGGAAGTGAACATTTCATTGGGCTCGCAGGATCTGGAGCAGCGAGCGGATTCGCCGTAGGTGCGTGGGAGTTCAACGCCTTAATGCTTTTGCAGCTTTTGGGATGGGTCTTCGTGCCAGTCTACATCCGGTCGCGAGTGTACACCATGCCCGAATACTTGTCCAAGCGGTTCGGAGGGCATAGGATTCAAGTCTATTTTGCAGCGTTGTCTCTAATTCTTTATATCTTCACCAAACTCTCGGTTGACTTGTATTCAGGGGCACTTTTTATCCAAGAGTCCCTAGGGTGGAACCTCTACCTGTCGGTGATCCTGCTGATCGGAATGACGGCGCTGCTGACTGTCACCGGAGGGCTGGTGGCCGTCATCTACACGGACACCCTCCAAGCGCTGCTTATGATCATCGGGGCCCTCTCACTCATGGTCATAAGCCTCATGAAGGTCGGTGGCTTTGAAGAAGTGAAAAGGAGGTACATGTTGGCCACACCAAATATCACCTCCATCCTCCTAACCCACAACATCTCCAACACCAACTCCTGCAACGTCAACCCAAAGCCTGACTCTCTTAAAATGTTGCGCGAGCCGACGGACGAAGACATTCCCTGGCCCGGCTTTCTGCTGGGACAGACCCCGGCCTCGGTGTGGTACTGGTGCGCCGACCAAGTCATAGTGCAGAGAGTTCTGGCCGCCAAAAACATCGTCCACGCCAAAGGCTCCACCCTCATGGCCGGCTTCTTGAAGCTGCTGCCCATGTTCATCATCGTGGTGCCGGGGATGATCTCCCGCATCCTGTTCGTGGATGACATCGCCTGCATCAACCCCGAGCACTGCTTCCAGGTGTGCGGGAGCAGGGCCGGCTGCTCCAACATCGCCTACCCGCGCCTGGTGATGAGGCTGGTGCCCGTGGGGCTGCGCGGGCTCATGATGGCCGTCATGATCGCCGCCCTCATGAGCGACCTGGACTCCATCTTCAACAGCGCCAGCACCATCTTCACGCTCGACATCTACAAACTCGTCCGCAAGAGCGCGACCTCCCGCGAGCTCATGGTCGTGGGCAGGGTCTTCGTGGCCTTCATGGTGGTGATCAGCATCGCGTGGGTGCCCATCATCGTGGAGATGCAGGGCGGGCAGATGTACCTCTACATCCAGGAGGTCGCGGACTACCTGACCCCGCCGGTGGCCGCCCTGTTCCTCATGGCCATCTTTTGGAAGCGTTGCAACGAGCAGGGGGCCTTCTACGGCGGCATGGCCGGGTTTGTCCTGGGCTCCCTCCGCCTCATCCTGGCCTTCTTCTACCGCGCTCCCGAGTGCGACAAGCCGGACACCAGGCCCGGCTTCATCAAGGACATCCACTACATGTACGTGGCCACGGCGCTGTTCTGGATCACCGGGATCGTGACGGTCGTGGTGAGCCTGCTCACGCCCCCACCTGCCAAGGAGCAGGTGAGGACCACCACCTTCTGGGCCCTGATGAAGCGGAGGGTGCCGGAGAGCGCCGCCAAGGAGGAGCTGTACCAGGAGCAGGAGAAGAGCGTCCTCAAGTGCAACGAGAACGCCAACCACGTCATTCCCAACGGGAAGTCGGAGGAGAGCGTTAAAAACGTGAAGCCGGAGGACATCAACCTCCTGGTGACGTCCAGGGATGACAGCAACCCGGTGATCTCGGTGAGCCACTCCGAGGTGGAGACGCCCGTGGATTGTTATTCCAATGGACAGGCGGCCCTGATGGGGGAGAAAAAGCAGGAGGAGGAGGAGGAGGAGGAGACTGAGGACAGGGAGAGACATTTGAAATTCATAGATTGGTTCTGTGGCTTGAAAAGTAAAAACATAAACAAGAGAGTGGTTCGGGAGGTCGAGGAGGAGACTGTTTGTTTACAAATGCTGGAAGAGACTCCAAAAGTTAAACTATTACTAAATGCTGGACTGATCTGTGTCTGTTCGCTTGGAATCTTCATGTTTGTCTACTTCTCTTTGTGAGTGAATAGTGAACTTTTAAGGGTATGGCTTAAACATACAGAAGTTGATACAGGTCTCTGGAGATTTTTGGTTTTTCTTTTTTTCTTTTCAAACAACATAACCACAACCCTGGCATTGTTTACGCTATAATTGTAAGATCAACTCAGCTTTAGCCTATTTCGAGACCATTTGAGATGTGTTGTCCTCCCTCTGCTGAAAGCAGAACCTGTCCTGTGGTGGCTTTTTTATTTTTTTCCCTTTTGTGTTGTTGGTTTTTTTTTTTCCCATTTGCAGCACTAACCTTTTGTTTTTCTGTGTATAAATATACCAAAGGCAGGCAGGTGGCTGTGTTTGAAGTCAGGCAGTTACAGCTCAGTCAGCATTAAGTGAAGATAACAGGTAATCAGTTACCAGTGTGTAAAATCCGAGTGATTAAAGCTGGGCCAAAAGATTTTTAAATGCAGAGCTGTGATGCACATTTATAAAATAACTGTATTACCTTAGCCAACTTAGCACTTTTTAATTGCACTCACTGCTTTTTTTTTTCTTTTCAGTTTCTCATTTCTCTTCTGGCAACAACAGGAAGCTGTTTTGTCTCATTTTATAGCACTTAAAACATGATAGCACTTAGCAGCTTTCTGCGTTTTTTAATTCTTTGTAAGGAAATTTTTATCTTTTGATTTTTATCCACTGTAAATTACATGACCGAAAAGTTGCTGTATTAAAAAAAAAAAAAAGAGAAAAAACCAAAACTACAGCAAAAAAAAGCCTGGAGATGACAAACTGTCAGTGGAGGAGGAGGAAAAAGAAATACTCTTTCTGTAGGGTTTGTAGTATGTTGAAAATGAAGAATCCCAGAATTTTTAGGGTGGGTTTGGGATATCTCTGGAAAGTGAGACTCCAGCCCTTCCCTGGGTGGCTGTTCCAGGGCTCTGCCACCTCCTTGGGAAGAAATCTTTTCCTCGGGTTTGGGTGGAACTTCTCGAGTTTCATTAAATGGCCAAAAAGATTCATTCAGCCTCTCCAGCCTCCAAACCCTTAGGACACAGTTAGGAGTAGCCTCTTTTTAGGGAAAAACCTTCTTTGTAGGTTCTAGCACACAGGAAAAAGAGAACTGTGAGGCTTTGCATGTCCTGAAAATCTTTCTCACCCTGCAGAGGGTTTTCCTCTGTGTGTCTGGGAGGAATCTCTGCAGTTCTGATGCTGCAGGGGGAGAACAGCTGGGGAGGCAAGGAAGGGGAGATGGGGGAGAGAGGTGAAAGTGCTCCTTGTTTGCCAGAGCCCTTTTGCCTCCTGTCTTCTCCCGCTTCCCCTTTCACCTTGTCAAACCTTCTTTTTGTTTT
This sequence comes from Acanthiza pusilla, assembly GCA_036630365.1. Classification (NCBI taxonomy): domain Eukaryota; kingdom Metazoa; phylum Chordata; class Aves; order Passeriformes; family Acanthizidae; genus Acanthiza; species Acanthiza pusilla. The sequence continues at coordinate 6,211,957 of JAXCHO010000111.1, read as the reverse complement.
TTTTGAGGAATCCCAGAATCCCTGAGCTTGGAAAAGCCCTCCCAGGTCACTGAGCTCAGCCTGTGCCCAATGCCCACCCTGTCACCAGCCCAGAGTGCCACATCCCTTGGCCACCCCAGGGATGGATGGGCACCTCCCTGTGCGACCCTTCCCACGAGTGACCATTCCGTGCAGAAATCCCCTCCCTCCTCAGCGACCCCGCGGGATTCAGCGGCAGGAGACGGAGCGCGTGCAGCCACAATCTGTGTCGCCAATTGAGGTCTGTCCTGGCCTCGGGATTTTTCCAAAACAGCTAATTCCTCCCAGGCACTCACAGCTATTTGTAGGTCTCCAGGTGCTGAGGAGCTTTTCTCCTGAGGGATGATGCCCAGGCAGGGATGAGCCATTCCCAGGTGTGCAGGAGGTGCGGGCAGGAGGTTGGTGCTCTCATCCTGCCCAAGTCCTGCTGGTTTTGGGAGCAGAGCCCAGCGTGGCTGCACTTCCAGAATTCTAATTCTTCCAGAATTAACTCCTTCCCTCTCCAGGACAGAGCTGTCATATCCAGGCTTTCCACAGAAATAATTCATAATTCCTCCGCTTGTCTTTGCTCCTGAGCTCATCTGAGCAGAGCAGGAACCGGCTGGGCCAAAATCGGGCTGAGGGACCATTGTGAGTGTTCACCAGAACCACTTCAGGGGTCCAGCCACACTCCTTGGCATAAAACACAAACCAATTCCTGTGGGTAAAACCATTTTTTAGGGGTGAAATTTGGGTCAATCCTGCCTTTAACTGCTGGGGAAAGTTTGCTTTTCCAGTGGTGCCATCCACGTGGCTTTTAGTAGATAATTCACACTTTCAGATAAAAGGATTCACTTCTATTTTTGGGGTGTTTTTTCTTGTTTTGGTCGTGTTTTTATATCCAATGGAATCTCATTCATTCCACAACTTTGACCAGAGGCTGAGCTGCCCCACTTTTCTCCACTTGGTTTAGTTGTTGCTGCTGGGAAGTAGAACTACTCCCAAGTGGAAAACTTGGAGTGTTGTTGCAGTATTTGTAGAAGAGGAGTCACCAAACGTGGTGTTGGTGTTGCTACCAATGTGACAGGACACATTTTCTTATGATTTGTGTGGCCAGCTGGGTTTGGAAAAATATTTTAAATCCTGTGTGAAATAATGGCATTTCAATTATTTCATTAGTGGGCTGAGCTGTGAAGGATGGTTTGGTGTAAAACGTAGGGAATCGTTTCCCTACGGGATAAAATAATTGAGGGCAACATTTGAACGTAGTGGGATGAAAAATAACAACTTGTGGAGGGTAAAGAGAAGTCTCAGTCCACCAATGCCTTCTTCAGGAGGCTGGGATGTGGCTCACACGCCTGATTTGGCCCAGGGAAGGGGACCAGCGTCCCTTCGGAACACGGCACGATTTGGGAGCAGCGGCTGGCACTGGGACTCTCCAGGCTGCTCCTCCTTGCCCTCGATGTCAGCGCTTTGCCACCACCTGGGACGCCAGGTCAGCTCAGGGACCCTTTGGCTTGGCGCCATCGCCCCCGCCCTGCGCTGTCCCCAGGGTGCCTTACGCGGGCGGGTGGGCAGCTGAAGGCACGGCTGGCGGAGGCGCTCGGCGCTCCCGCGGCTCTCCCTGTCGCATCCCTCTGCCCCAAAGACAGGACACTGGGAAGGGTTCACGGACAGGACTGCGGTGTCCTGCTCGCTCACATCCGTGGGGAAATGGCCTTGGCTGTGGGAGGGACTCGAGTCCTTCACAAATGCACTGTGGAGCCCCAGAGGCTCCATCTCCCACTTTGTTTATTCTCCTTTTGCTACACTAACGAGCTGCCACATTAATCACCCTGCTGATTGGCAGGCAGGACCATCACTAATTATTAATCTGCCTCCCCAGCCCATCTTCAGACCTGGTGTTGTGAAGCTTTCAAGCCAATTCTTTCTGCAGTGCTTTTTCTCTTCAGGTGTTTCCGAGGTATTTTCAGCACCATTCTGTCCTAGAGGTCCTGGAAGTTGCTGATGTTCTTTGCTGCATAAAACCACTTAAAAAAAAGGCCTTTATTATTCCATAGAGATATTCCTAAGGTTCCAAGCAAGAAGGACCTTGTGTAGGAGAAGGAATTTTTTATAGCGTAAACAAGCCTTTGCTGAGGGGGGAAGAGGTTGATGAATTTGGGGTTAAACTCCCATTTTTTGGTCCAGCAGAACCACAGAGTGTTTCCCAGGATGGACAATAAACTCCATGAATTTTGTTGCCTGGCCTCCTCCCCCTGGGCGGGGCTGGTTGTGCTTCTGTCTTGCAGCAATGGGTTTATTTATTATTGCCTTGAGCTTAGGATGACAAGTCTTGGAAAACTGAATTTGGAATGAGAGCTTTTTTTTTTTTTTTTCCCTTCTTGTTATTTCCCGTAACTTATTTTTCTGGTAAGGTATTTGAATTTTGCTCCTGGAAATGGTAGAAGCCTTTTATTTAAAAAAGAAAAAAAAGGAGAGAAAAAAAAAGAAAAAAAAATTAAAAAATAAAAAAGAAGAGGCTTCTTGAGAGTTTAATACATTTTGGGAGACTGTTCTTATTTAAGTTTTTTTATGACTGATTTGATGCTATTCTCTGCCAAAGTTTAAAGGTTTTTTGTTGTTTGGTTTTTTTTTTAATAATTTTTCCTATTTAGCTTTTAGGGAAAGGAAACGGTGCGAGATTGTAAGAAATAAAAATGGCCTTCCTTATATTCCGTATATTGTGTATTTTTTATTTCTCCACTTGTGTGTTCCCTGATCCCAGAAGGGCCAGGATGAGACTTCTGATGAGAGTCATGAGCCCTGTAACCGAGCAGAGAAAAGGATTTCTTTCCACGAGGTTACAGTGGAGGGGGCAGAGCCACCCAGGGAGCTCTGCCAGCACTTAGAAGATGCTTACAACTTTAAAACAGCTTTATTTTTTTTATATATCTATTTTTTTAAATCCTGAGATAGAGGAGGTGTTGGGAATTGCTCCCTTTCAGAGAACAGGAGACATGGAAGAAGCTGGAGTTGCCAAACTCCAGCTTTCTCGAGGAAATCTTTGGATTTAGCATGTACAGAGAAGCAAAATTACTCATCTGTTAATTTGGTATTCTGTATGTTCTGTGCCCTTAAATGTAATTGTTTTGAAAATAAAACTAACCTTGTTATGTGATGTTAAAAGCAGACTTCTGTGCAATGTTTTAATTTTTCTTTTTGGTTTTTTAAAGAAAATGTTTGTATATAATTAAATGGTTTAATGTGCTTTAATTGGCCTAAGGTAAAGAGTAGTCCTAGAATGTAAAACATATATAATTAGAATTTCTGATTTCACTGTGAGATCTCTGAACTCTCGGTTTGTTTGTTTTTGGGGTTTTTTTTTGTTTGCTTTTTTTTCTGCAAAGTGGTTTTGTTTTGTTTACAAAACACTTTCTCTTTGATTTCTTTCCTGGTGTTGGTTTCAAGGCATTTGCTTCACTTCTGTTCCAATCTTGAACTCATGGTATAGTGACATCTGGTGACACTTGGCATTCTCAGTTCCACTGTGTAAAGTCAGACACTTTGAGCAAAACTGGCGGTGAAATGACAATTCTGTGTCTAGGAATACACGTTTTTAAAATGAGGTGGTTATAAAAATAGTTGCTGTGCAAAATGTTAGTAGTCTTCTTCAAGAAGAAAGCAAAATTTTCTAATCTCACTCGAGCAGTCTCTTCATTCATCATCTTCTTTTTTAAAGCACAGTGTCAAAGTGATGCTGCTTTACCTTGTATCTCTGAGAAAAAAATGTTTTTTTAGATATCTGTGAAGTATTTTTGGGTTTTGTTGCTGTTGTATTTTTCTGCAGATTTTATATAAAATACCAGTTAACGAACTGCCTTTTTTTGTTGGTTTTTTTTAACTCTCTAAAAATACATTTCAGACCAAAACCAAATGATATCATATAGCATTTGAAACCTGCCTTTTTCCTTGTCCCTTGGTTGTTTTTTTGGAAATAAGCCAAATGGGCATGTAGATAAGATCACTATAATGGATCCAGGTCTCTTTTGGTAAAGTGTTATTTAAAGGTCTGTTAAGATCTTATAAGACAATATACTGAAAAAAAAAAAACAACTTTACTGTAGTAGGAATATAGATTTAGAAGTGTTAATGAGATTAATACAGCTTAATTATATTGTAAGTTGCTACTGTCCTTAATGACAAGCTTTTTGTCATAGAAACGATGTATGATAAATTAATTTTGGTCTAGTGTATAGAATTATCATATTGCTATCAATCTTTGAAGTAAATCTGATGCAAAATTTTCATAGTTAGCATTGCTGGCCCTGTGTATACTGTTCTTTGTATACTGTATGCATATTATTTTGCCTCCTGCATTAGTCTTCAAACTAAAACTCTTATTAGAGAGTATTTGGATACTTCAGACTGTGTTTCTTGCAGTTTACATTCCTTTACCATGGCATTTTGTCCTGTCTCAAAGTATTGTATGGAAATGTTTCAAACTTCTGTACAAAGTTTCAATAAAAATAGAGAAAAAAAAAAAAAGACCAAACTGACCAACCCACCAGAACAGAGATTTGTGGAGCTATTTTGGAGTATTTTACTTTCAGTAAGCCCTGCGTCCCTGTAGGTAAAGATAATTCCCGGTTTTCCTGGTTGTTCCGAGGCAAAACCAAACTTGGGTTCTTTAAAACTTCAGGAAGAGCTTCAGGATCCTAAATCCTGAGTTTGGCCACTGCTGTTGTGGGGAGGTGGGGCTGGGCTGGGCTGGGCTGGGCTCAGGGCACAAAAAAGAGTGAGCCCCCCTTCAGCCGAGGAATCTGCTTGGATATTGTGCAAAATATATAAATTTTTTAAATTTTTTTAATCTTTAGATGTCCTGTTCAGCTGCTGCTCCAGCAGTTCTTGAGTGAGAGCAGCACCTTCTTGCTGATGGTGGAGTTAAAACATCAGCACAGTTGTGAGAGCAGTGCCCAAGCCTGGATCTCCCACTTCCCTCTCACCCCTGAGCCCCCTAGGGATGTGATGAACTTGGGAATTGAGTGGGAATCACGATTTCTTTGTCCCACCGGGGCAGGCCTGGTGCTAAATGAGGGATTCACGTTCTTCTGGAGATGGGATGTTGGCAAGAACTGTGGCAAGGCTGCTAAACCCACATTTTCAGCTGCAGAGTAAATGAATCTATCAAAATTTTTCCTTTATTCTCTTCTTTTGCTGCTGTGATGTGAAAGAGAAATGGAGGTTTTGCTGTTCTCTGCTTCAAGGGGTGGTTAAGAAACATTTTTGGAGAGGAGGCTTTTTTGGCTTTGGGATAAAAAATAAGCATTTTCCGGCCTGCGAACTTGGTTTGGATTTGTGATTTCCAGGAGGGAGCGTTTTCATGAGTTAACTATTAATTAACTGGTTCCCTAATTAGTTTATTAGGTGTTTATTCAGCGAGCAGCTTTCCAGGTCAGTGATTTTCAAAGAGGTTCAAGCAGCCTCTTTGTCGCCAGCTGGTTCTGTTTGGGTTGGCAAAGTCTCCCTCCCCAATTTCCCGACGGCTGAGATTGAAATTTCTCTGGGTGTGGGGTCCTGGCCCAGGTGGGTCTGGGCAGGTTCAGTCAGTGCTGCAGCAACATTGATTTGTCTGGAAAATCCCACGGAGAGGGTGGCAATGAGTCCTTTTCCTGCAGGGAATTTCCTTTCTGGGATGAGGCTGTCCCAGTTTCCCTGCGGATGTTCTGGTGCTGGGGAAGGGAACAAGGCAGGAGGTTTCACCTCTGGGCCTTGTGTCTTTGCTTTAATCAGGTTGTACTCAGGGATTTGCTTTTTGGGTGCTTTGGGCTTTATTTTTGGGGTGCTTTGGGCTTTTATTTTGGTGGAGTGAGGGAGGAAGTGGTAATTCAACTTCGTGATTTTATAATATTTTAATTTGTCAGCAGTGATTTTTAGTATTTCCCTGAGCCCTGACCCCTGTTTGTGAGGTAGCTTTGTGTATCCCAGGATTTACCTGGCAGAATTTGAGCAAGGAATTGCCCAGGTTCCCTCTTGGTAAAAACCCTGTGACTTCCACCTTAAACCTTCTTCTGCTCCAGAGCTGAGGAAAGTTGTGTTCTGCAAAAGTGGGAGGGTTGAAAAATGATGGTTGTGGTGCTCACAATGTGCTGTGGAAAGGTTTTATTACCGTGTTCAGCTTGGCTTTGTGGTGACTCGATGTCCTTGGGCAGCAGAGAAGCTGTGCAGGAGAGCTGTAAGAACTCTGTGTCCAGAGCCAGATCTGATCCACAAATATTCCTCTCCTGGAAGGGAGAGATGGCTTAGAGCAGTGTGGATGGGACAGGAGGCCAATGGCCCCGGGCTGGATGGGGAATTGTGTGTCCTGAGCAGGGCAGGGATTGTCCCTCTGTGCTGGCACTGAGAGCCCCTCCAGGGCTGCTCCAGTTGTGCTCCTGCAGGAGAGCCCTGGAGGGGCTGGAGGTGTCCAGGGAAGGGAACGGAGCTGGGAAGGGCTGAGCCCCAGGAGCGGCTGAGGGAGCTGGGAAAGGGCTGAGCCTGGAGCAAAGGAGGCTCAGGGGAACCTTGTGGCTCTGCACAGCTCCTGCCAGGAGGGGACAGCCGGGGGGGTCGGGCTGTGCTGGCAGGGAACAGGGACAGGAGGAGAGGGAACGGCCTCAGGCTGGGCCAGGGGAGGCTGGGCTTGGACAGCAGGAGCAATTTCTCCATGGAAAGGGCGCTCAGGCCTTGGCAGGGCTGCCCAGGGAGCTTTGCAGTGCCCATCCCTGCAGGTGTCCCAGCAAGGCCTGGCCGTGGCACTCAGTGCTCTGCGCTGGGGACAAGGTGGGCATGGGGCACAGCTTGGGCTCCATGGGCTGGGAGGCTTTTCCAGCCCCAGGGATCCTGGGATTCTGAGATTCTGGGAGATTGGCTGAGCTGCCCCTCCAGCTCCTTCCAGAGCTGGGACACTCTGGCTAAGCTCGGGGACATCCTAGCCCCTGGGGCGGTGTTGTGCTCAGTCTGTAAAACTGGGGAAGGAGGAAGAGGAGGGAGGGGATGTTCCCTCCATGTCTCTTTTTTTGGGATTTCATTTTTTTTTCCTTTCCACTCTTGATTATTTAGGTTTAATGAACATGCAAAATAAACTTGATGAAATATATTCACATCAAAAAATCATGGGAGGAACACAACTTGGAGTTCCTGGGGAGCTCCTTCTCACCAGGTTTCTGATAAAGAGAATTCTGTAGTGTTACATTGAAGTGCTTATTAGAATTTATTGTGGTTGGAAGAAGAGTGGGAGTTTCTTATTGGCATTTCAAGGAAGGTGCTTAATTAATTCTGAGCTTGAATTGATTCTGAATTGATTCTACGTGGAATGTTGAGGACTTCCCATCCCTGAAAATATCCAAGGCCAGGTTGGACAGGGCTTGGAGCCACCTGGGATAGTGGGAGGTGTCCCTGGCAGGGAGTGGGACTGGACAATCCTTAAAATTCCTTCTAACCCAAACCCTGCTTTGAAGTTGTGTCCATTTGTTACTTTAACTATTTCTGGTAAAAAACCATTGCAATCACCCTAAAATCATGGAGGAGTTGGTTGCTATTAATTTCAGTTTTAAAAGACACTTTTTAGAATTCTTTTTAAAAACTCTGAAGACTCTTAGCTCTCTAAAATGACTGAAATTCAGTGTTGGGACTGGCGTGTTTGTTTCACTGTGACTTGGTACTTACAGAGTACTTGTATTCCTTGGATTTTAGTTTAATTTCTTCTATAATTTGCTTTGATCTTAAACGTTGACTTAAAAATAAAAAAGATCCATCATAGAATTTAGATTCTTTGAAGAAGAAAGGTGGATTTTGGAGCAGAAGAGTTCAGGCATCACCTTGAGTTTAAAAGTTGCTGCTTCCTGTGCACCCAGGGCCCTGGGCTTCGTATTCCTCTGCTTCTTTGGCTTACACACCATTTAAATGTGAATTAAAGGTCTGTTTTGAGGATGCAGTGTTAATTTTAATTCAGAGGCAATTTTGATCACCTCCCCCCACGTTATTTTTGGTGACGTGCCTGCTGTAATTTTCTGTTTGCCAAATCCATTTCTGGAATAGTCTCTCCTGCCTTGTGTTCCCTTAGTGTTGGATGGAAACGAGGAAAGGAAGTCACGGTCAGGAGCACGTGGAGTTCTCCCATTTGTCCTTTATTATTCTGTCTTGGGAAAATCATCCTGCTGTGGTTAGAGAAACCTCTGTCCCTTCATCCATCTTCCCCTAAACTGCTCCAGGTCTGGGGCTCCAACACAGGAGAGACCTGGAGCTGCTGGAGAGAGCCCAGAGGAGCCACGGAGCTGCTGCAGGGCTGGAGCCCCTCTGGAGCCAGGCTGGGAGAGCTGGGGGTGTTCCTGGAGAGGAGAAGGACACAGGGAGAGCTCCGAGCCCCTGGCAGGGCCTGAAGGGCTCCAGGAGAGCTGCAGAGGGACTGGGGACAAGGGCTGCAGGGACAGGAGGCAGGGAATGGTTGGCAGTGGCAGAGGGCAGGGCTGGATGGGATGTTGGGAATGAGGAATTGTTCCCTGGGAGGGTGGGCAGGCCCTGGCCCAGGGTGCCCAGAGCAGCTGTGGCTGCCCCTGGATCCCTGGCAGTGTCCAAGGCCAGGCTGGACATTGGGGCTTGGAGCAGCCTGGGACAGTGGGAGGTGTCCCTGCCATGGCAGGGGTGCAATCAGAAGATCTTTAAGGTCCCTCCCAACTCAAACCATTCTGGGATCTTTTCCCACCCCTGAACATCCAGGCAGGTGCTGAGAATCCTCCCATTTCCATTGCTCCATGTTCAGCCCTCCTGGTCCAGCACAGCCCATGTTCCCCGGAGGTTCCACACACTTCCCACATTTTGTTTCCTTGGAATGCTGCATTTATCTGTATTTGGATCTTTCCTCAGTGGCTGTACCCGACCTGGGGCTGCTGCTCTGGGCTCTTGATGCTTTCACAGTAATTGCAGAGTTTTTAATCATTTTCACTGTTAATTTCTAATATTCTATTAAGCAGTAAATGACAGTAAGGAGTTGGGTTCTCCCCTTAGTTTTGCTTCTTGGAAATGCAGCTTCCTTCTAAACATAGATTTTGCTGTCTTTGATTTGCACCTCAGTAAATAATCCCAGACCAACCTTTTGTAACTGCTGACCAACCAAAAAAAGACATAATTTTATCCTGCTGTTACTACATTGAGGGGATAATCAAGAAATTAGGATGGATTTATTCCTATTTATAATTTGGGATGTGCCCACTGACTTTAAATGTTTCCTGTTGGACTGAGCAAGTGGCCAAAAGAACTTGAGTCCTGTCCTAGCCCTAAAACAGTGGAATATTTGGTGTCTGCTTTCTTTCCTGTCTCCAAAGGCTCTTTTGGAGGAGTTTTTGGTGGTTGAGAAAGCCTTTTTTGTAGCCAAAGCTGTATTTTCTATCCCCTGGACTTCTCTTGAGGCAGGGAGATGGACATGGCAGCAGTGGTGATCCTTTCCCATGCTCTGGTTCCAAGTGGGTGGCTCTTGGTTTTCAGGAGGCATCAGCATTCCAAAAGCTTTATTTCCACGTTAGCTTTGTCTCCAAGCTGCTCGTGGCTGATGAGCTCATGCCTGAAGGCACTTTGCCACCAGAGAATTCCCATTTCTTCCCAGTCCCATGTCTTTATGCTCTTCCTGGTTGTCAGGTGAGTTCTGTGGGACTGATGAAACCCTTGGTATCATTTTTGTTCCCTCTGATACACTGCATTCCTCAGGACGAGGTGCTTGGTGCTGTTTTGATGGTTCTTACAGCATTTGGGGAATGGCTGGGGCACCCCAGGTGTGCATGGAACAGCTTCCTGCTCTCCTGGGTGGGACTGTGCTGAGCTGATGGACTGGTGAGAGAAAGGGAGAGGCCAAAATCACAGAATCACTGAATTCCTGAGGTTGGAGAAGACCTTTAGGATGATCCAGTCCCACAGTGCCAGTGCCACCTTTAGTCCATGTCCTCGGGGTCACAGCCACACATTGCTGGGACACCTGCAGGGATGGGCACTGCAAAGCTCCCTGGGCAGCCCTGCCAAGGCCTGAGCGCCCTTTCCATGGAGAAATTGCTCCTGGTGCCCAAGCCCAGCCTCCCCTGGCCCAGCCTGAGGCCGTTCCCTCTCCTCCTGTCCCTGTTCCCTGCCAGCACAGCCCGACCCCCCCGGCTGTCCCCTCCTGGCAGGAGCTGTGCAGAGCCACAAGGTTCCCCTGAGCCTCCTTTGCTCCAGGCTCAGCCCTTTCCCAGCTCCCTCAGCCGCTCCTGGGGCTCAGCCCTTCCCAGCTCCGTTCCCTGCCCTGGACACCTCCAGCCCCTCCAGGGCTCTCTGGCCATGGGGGCTCAGAACTGCACTCAGGGTTCAAGGTGGGGCCAAGCAGAGGTAGGGACAAAGTGCTCAGGTGTCCCCTCACCTGTGCCTGGGGTGGCCTCTGGGGCTACACTTAGTGGGAATTGTGGAGTTGAGAGGTTTCTTCTGGGCAGCTCTAAGTTTAGAGTAGGGGGTGGAGGATTGGGGAATTTGGATCTGTAGACTGAAGTGCTTTGGTTCTCTCTCCCAGGGCCCTCAGCCCTGTGTGTCCCTGGCTGTCCCTGTGTGTCCCTGGGTGTCCCTGGGTATCCCTGGGTGTCCCTGGGTGTCTGTGTGTGTCTGTGTGTGTCCCTGTGTGTCCATAGGTGTCCCTGTATGTCCCTGGGTGTCCCTGGGTGTCCCTGTGTGTCCATAGGTGTCCCTGTGTGTCCCTGGGTGTCCCTGGGTGTCCTTGGGTATCCCTGGGTGTTCTCGTGTGTCCCTGGGTGTCCCTGGCTGTCCCTGGCTGTCCCTGGGTGTCCCTGGCTGTCCCTGGGTGCAGGGAGGGTCAGAGCAGGGCCCAGCAATGGCACAGAGGAACGGCAGGGACTGAGCCCAGGGAGCTCCCCCTGCTCAGGAGGCTGAACTTCTTCCCTGGGCAGGGCCCGAGCTGGAGCAGAGCCCAGAGAGGGCTGGAGTCTCCTCCCTGGGGACATCCCAGAGCCACATGGACACACTCCTGTGCTCTGGGGTGGCCCTGAGGTGGCACCAGGTGACCCCACTGTGGTTCCTCCAGCCTGACCCACCCCAGCACTCTGTACCTTTCTAGAACAAGGTAACAAATTGTGGCTGGCAGGGCTCAGGACACCAGTGGAGTTCAGCAGGGGTGAAAGCCTTTGGGAATGGCTCTGGTCTGACACTGGGGCAGGAGCAGTGCCCAGAGCCAGACCTTGTGTGCTCTTGTGAGCTCTCCCTTCTCCCCTCCGGAGCACTCCCATTGTCTCCTTCTCCCTCCCCACGTCTGTGGCACTGGAATTAGAGCTGGTCTGCGGCACTGGAATTAGTGCTGGCTGTTCAGGAAAAAATGTTGTGGCTCCTGCGCTGGGAGCCAGGCAGGCCCATTTCCCCTGTCCCCAAGCGGGCTGGCTCGGAGGCAGACCGAGGAACCTGTGTCTGTGGATCTCTTGGTTAGCAGAGTTCAGCCTATTTTTAGTTTGGGTGATGGCTTTAGGCAAGCCAGGGTAAACCATGGCATTTCTGGGAGAGGGAGAATGACAGGGATTACAGTGACAAGCTTTCCAACCCAACAATTAGTTGATGTTTTCAGACTACGGCCACAAGCGGGGAAGGTTGCAAATTTTACAATCCTGAATGTAGAAATCTGTGGCTTTCTTTTCTTGTTCTTTCTCTCTGGTTTTGTTTTTAAATACATGGGGCTCGAGTCTTTGGCTTCGTTGTGTTCAGAAACTGAGCCTCACGTTGGCCTCGCAGCCACTCGGGGAATGTGCTGATCCCTGGGCACGAGGAAAATGTGCAAAAGAGACAAAAAGCTTCTGTGTCATCCGGGGGTGAGGGATGGAGGGCAGTGAGTTTACCCAACAAGATTGAATTTAATTTAATTTTGATCTGCGTGGAGCTTAAGAAGGGCTTGTCAGGGCTCTCCACAATTCCTGAAGTGAGGCTGTGGAATGGGCACGGCCCCAGGGATGCCCAGGGGGATTGCTGGGGGTCTGGGCAGGGCCAGGAGCTGATCCATGATCCTGTGGGTCCCTTCCAGCCCAGGATATTCCATCATTCTCCAAGTGTTCCACACGAGCAGTGGAAATAACAGCACTAATGAACGTGCTGCTAATTGCTGTCCCCATAACGAGCCATGGATTTGTGTTCTCCCCACACCACTGACTTTAAATATTGATGAACAACAATGCTCCAAGGACCCCAAAACTGTCACCAATCCATCATTTTCCTGTGCTAGGATTTATTCACTTGCGCAAGGCTCAGACCGAGGGATTCCAGGTGAGTCGAATCTGTGAACCATTTTCTTTTTGCTGGGGCCTGACTTGGAAATGGCAGGCAGTTTTGTTGAGGAATTGCCTCTTCCTAAAAATCCTCTTCTTAACGCTTCCACTTTGTGTCCTTGGGTTGCAGCACCGCCTGCCTCTCCAAGTGCTGAGCACTGGTGGCCCTTTTACCCCATAAAATCACCAGATTTCTTCACATTTCTCACTTTTCTTTCTTTCTTTTCAAGCCTGAGACAGCTGCCGTGCTCAAACGCACCGTGGAGGCTCTCATGGAGAGAGGAGCCGTCGTGAGGAACCTGGAGAACCTGGGGGAGAGAGCTCTGCCTTACAAAATCTCCAAGCACAAGGAGCGCCACAAGAGAGGAGGGTACGTGCTGATGCCTTTCCTTAAATCCTTTCGGTGCTGCTCCTGGAAAAGGAACATCTGGAACAACCATTGGGTCTTCCCTGTGCTTTTTGGGGGTGCAGGTGGAGCCTGGGAGGGCTCAGCAAGGTGTGGCGTGGCTGTTGTGTGTTTTGTTCTGGGTGCTGGCGGTGTTTGTTGGTTTTCAGTCGTGTTTCTGGAGCCCCAGGCCTGCAGAACTGCTTTCCCCAGCGTAAACAATATTATTATTTTTAAAATAACTATTTTTAGGCTGTTTACTGATAAAAGCTGAAGTTTGATTTGCTGCTTGGCAGGATGGCTTCTTTTCCTTCAATGTTAATTCTCGTCTGTGGGTGCCCTGTAGGACTTGGTTGTGTTTCTGATACAGATTTGGGTTTGATGAAGTCCACAATCATGGAATCATGGAATGGTTTGGGTTGGGAGGGATTGTAAAGATCATCCATGCCACCCCTGCCATGGCAGGGACACCTCCCACTGTCCCAGGCTGCTCCAAGCCCCAATGTCCAGCCTGGCCTTGGACACTGCCAGGGATCCAGGGGCAGCCACAGCTGCTCTGGGCACCCTGGACCAGGGCCTGCCCACCCTCCCAGGGAACAATTCCTCATTCCCAACATCCCATCCAGCCCTGCCCTCTGCCACTGCCAACCATTCCCTGCCTCCTGGCCCTGCAGCCCTTGTCCCCAGTCCCTCTGCAGCTCTCCTGGAGCCCTTCAGGCCCTGCCAGGGGCTCGGAGCTCTCCCTGTGTCCTTCTCCTCTCCAGGGAACACCCCCAGCTCTCCCAGCCTCTCACTTCAGGGTGTTTAAGGCAATCCTGTGCTTTGTGGAACTCCAAGGAATGGGAGTTAGCCCTGGGCTGCCCCGGGGTGCAGGAGGGAGGTGCTGTGGGTCCCAATCCCTGCCCAGGGTGGTTCTGCTCCTCCAGGCCATCTCTGAGATGGAGTCTGCCTCTCCCAGGCCTGGGAAATGTTGCTAAGCAACTCCCACGGCTGGGGCTGCCTAATCCAAATTACAATTAACGGAGCTGCTCCCGACCCTGCCGGGGTGCAGCATCCTCCTCTGTGTGTGTGTGACAGCAGCTGGGCCAGCCCTGCTCCTCCCTCAGGGCGAGCTGGGGCACCCCAGGGGTGCAGAGTCCTTCTGGGATCAGCTCTGCAGGTCTGCTCGCTCTTCTGAGCTCCTCAGGGTGCTCCTGCAAGGTGGGGATGGTGAGAGCTGCCGGGTGGAGGAGACTGACAGAAGGGATGGGGACATCTCCATCACACTCCTGTTCCACCAGCATGGGGGAGGGAAACTTCAGGGAGACCTCAGAGTACTTTCCAGCACCTTAAGGGGCCTTATAAAAAGGAGAAAGAGAACAAAAGCATATTCTGACAGACATGGGGAATGGGTTCCCACTGCCAGAGGGTAGGGCTGGATGGGATATTGGGAAGGAATTCCTGCTTGTGAAGGTGGGGAGGTCCAGGCACGGAGCCCCTGGAGAAATGGCTTCTCTTTACTCTAGTTGCACTGTTTTAGAAATCTTTCTCCTCTTTCTCAGGGAGAATAGAGCTAAGCTGCATTTTTGGACTTTCTTAATCTCTGTGTTTGGTACTAGGTGTTGTGTAGCTGTGACCAATGGGTTTAGGAGGTGATTCCCTGCTGAAGAATAGTTGCCAGATTATTAATGGATATATAAAGAAGTTTCTGTAAAGAAAGTCTCTCTTTTCGCCATCTTGGGTCCTTCTGCCTGCTTCCTCTGCCAGCTCCTGCAAATCTCAGGAAATCTAAACCAACACTTCACCTCTGCTCCGTAGTTCTGGAGGTGCTGCTTCCTCTCTTCTCTGCCTGTTGAAGAACCCCAAAATGGGACCTTCGGAAGCTCTGCCACCCAAGCCAAAAACTGTCATCCAACCTCTCAGCTTCAGCACCCAAAATCAGCAGAATTTCACCTCTCTGCCTTAGCTCCCCACTGGTACAAGGAGAGTAACACCAGCTCCTTGTTCTGCCCTTGGAAAAGACTTCCATGTTTGTGAAATGCTTCTACTCCAACAGCAGGATGAGGTAATTACTAATTCTGTCTCCAGACAAGAATTTCTCAGCTCCCAGGGGTATGCAACAGGATTTCATCCTGCATTGCAAAACTGGCAGGGTCAGGCCATGGTCTGAAAAACAAAACATGGAGCAGGAGAGCAAAACAGGCCTGGGCACAATGGCAGTGCCTGAGGTAGAGTCATGGACTGGTTTGGGTTGGAGGGACATTAAAATCACCCAGTGCCACCCCTGCCATGGCAGGGACACCTGCCACTGTCCCAGGCTGCTCCAAGCCCCAATGTCCAGCCTGGCCTTGGACACTGCCAGGGATCCAGGGGCAGCCACAGCTGCTCTGGGCACCCTGGGCCAGGGCCTGCCCACCCTCCCAGGGAACAATTCCTCATTCCCAACATCCCATCCAGCCCTGCCCTCTGCCACTGGCAACCATTCCCTGCCTCCTGTCCCTGCAGCCCTTGCAAATTGTCTCTCTCCATGGTTCCTGGGGCTCCTTCAGGCCCTGCAAGGCCACCCTGAGCTCAGCCCAAAGCTTCTCCTCTCCAGGCTGAACAATCCCAACTCTCACAGCCTTTCCTCCCAGCACAGCTCTCCATCCTCTGCTCATCCTGCTGCCTCCATGGACTCTCTCCAGCAGCTCCAGCTCCTCCCTGTGCTGGGCCCAGGGCTGGGGCAGCTCTGCAGGTGGGGTCTCACCTGAGCTCAGGGGCACAATCCCAGTCCCTTTCCTGCTGTCCAGGCTGGGGCTCAGCACAGAGCTCAGGGCACAATCCCAATCCCAATCCCAATCCTTTCCTGGGATCAGCACAGGGCTCAGGGGGCTCTGGGCAGGTTCAGCTCTCCCCCCCAGCCCCAAACCCTGGCAGGGTCAGGGAGCAAACCCCTCCTGTGCAGAGCCCTCGGAGCAGGTGATTGTGCTCTCGGTGCAGCAAGGTTTCAGTGACAATTCAATGTTCCTGCAGGAAGCCATCAGATGAAAGTCACCTCCTCTGCTCCTCCTCCTCCTCCCAGGTCAAGTGTCCCCAGCTATTCCTCAGTCCCTCTGCCTGTGGATGCTCTCGGATGTGACAGGAGCCTCCCCCAGATTTCCTGGCTGGCGGAAAGGAGAAGGGACTGAGGAGGTTCTGCAGGAAATGCTCTGTGTGCTTTGGTTGGAGATCTCAGGTTCCAGAGCCCTGGGATCCTGCAGGGGAAGCAGCTGCCAGTGCCAGCACCTGGGAATTCCTGAGGATTGTATTCCTGGAGGTTTTCCTGGGCAATGTGCAGCTCCATGGGCAGGTGGGGTGGGTTCCTGCTGCACCATCCACTATTTTATACTGAATAAAATACTCAGGATATCAAACATTATCCATCCATAGGAAGTGAAAAGTCAGCTCTTGATCCACCTTATAAAATCTGTCAGCTCTACGTTATAGCAGCTGTAAAAAAGAGTATTTTTTTTTCAATAGGACAAAGTTAAAAAGAAAATAAACAACTTTTCAAGATACCTCCCTGAGCTCCTGGACTTACCATGAAGTCCTGGAGTCTTTTCTCCCTCACAGCCAATTTCTAATTCTCCTACATCCCTTTTATGGCAGGTTGGTGTGGAGTGGGGCATTGGATAATCCAGAATATTTCACCTTTCCTTACTCTGAGTTTATTCTGAATTAATTTAAGGGGCTTCTGTGAGAATTGAAATGTGTGTCTGGGCTGAAGAGTTTTGAATCTTCCAAAGCTTTTAATTTTTTGCTTGTTTGGAATTTTTTTTTGAGGTTTTAACATTTTTTTAATTTTTAGTTTTTAAATTTTTCTGACTCTTAGAGCTTTAATTAGTGTATTTTCCTGCAGTGTGTAGATAGGTGGAGATTTGGGATGGACACTCAATCCATTATGTCCTTGGACCTCCTGGCTGGTGAATTATATGAAAATTAATCGAATACTCTTATATAAAATTAACAAAATGGGGCTTGGAGCAGCCTGGTGCAGTGGAAACTTCCCTGCCCATGGAATGATCTTTAACTTCCCTCCCAACCCAAACCATTCCCTGATTTTCTGGGCAGAGCTTGTGCAGGTTTTGGTGGTGTCTTTAATGATCACCGAAGAGTTAAACTGCAAAATACAAACTCAGAAATCAACAGGAGGGATGGTTTGTCCCTAAAAAATGCTTTTTTCCCTGGATCCTGTAGTGCTCCAGCACCCTTTGTCTGGGGAGCTGTGGATATAGAAGATAAAGTGTGTTACAGACACCTTACAAACTTAACAATGCCCCAGAGACCTCACAGAGAAAGGGAATTTTCTGGCAATTGCTGTGTAAAGCTGAGATTTTTGCAAGCCTGCCAGAGGGGATTGTGGCCCTCAGCTGTCACTGGCAGGAGCAGTTTTACCTCAGATCCTACAAACAATGGCATTATTCCTTCTCAGGAAATTCTGCTCAATGAAGGAGGTGTTAAAATTTAGGTTTTTCTCTTAAATCCGTCTCTTTGGGCATCCTCCTCCTTTTGGTTTTTTTTTGGGGGTTTTTTTTTTGGGGGGGGGATTTTTTTTGTTTGTATGTTTGTTTGTTTGTTTGCTTGTTTTTGGGGTTTTTTGAGACCTAATATTGACAGTTTTTGCCTTCAGGTCATTATGAAAACAGAGTTTTGGGAATGGTGTGGATACATCTAAAGAATCCAACTTTCCAATCACTGATTTACTGATCTTTAAACTGCAGCTGAATTAGCCACTCAATCACATTTATCTGATTCACAGCAGAACACGAATATTTTGGTTTTCAAGTATTTCAGAGCATGATTTGAGTAGCAAAATGGTAACTTTCCACCTTCTAGGTGAATAAAATGGGCCAAGGACCACGCTCCAGGTATGGAAATCCAGGTGAGACATTGAGCCTGACTTGCCCATGGCTGTGAAAAAGCAGGGCAAGAATGCATTTAAATCAATCTTCCCAACCTTTCCCTCCTGCTGGGCACCAGATTGGTGCCAAATATTTCCTTTACTCGCCGCTGCTTGTTATTAATGAGCTGCATTTCACTTGCTTTGAAGCTTCCTTGTGTATTTTCGGTCCCAGAGGTGTTTGTGCCTGGCACAGCCAGGAGGGAGCTGCTTCCAGCAAGGTGTGTCCCAGCCTTTGAAGCGAAGGAATGCTCAGCCCTGCCTCTCTTTGCTCTCTGAGATGCTCCAGAGCTCTGAGATTCAGAGCTGTGATTCCCTCTCCAGCCCGGGGCTGGCTGAGGACAGCCCAGCAGATTCCAACTGGTTGTAAAGCCATAGTAGCGCTCTGGGGGTTGCACTTTGTGGTTCCCTGTTTGCTTTGGCCCTGCCTCCAGCCCAGCCTTGTGCCTCTCCCTGGCTCAGGGCCGTGGGCAGGGGGTGCTTGGGGCCAGCCTGGTGTGGGACATGATCCCAAAGCAGCTCCAAAACAGAGCTGGGGAAAAAAAAAAATAATAGGATTTACACATTCCTTGGGGAAGGTGATGGCTCCAAGGGTTTGCAGAGCAGGAGTGTGGGACTGCAGGAGCTGGGATGGGGCTCTGGAGAAGAATTGGAATACCTGGGGTTGGAATTGGAGAGGTTTCAGGGATTTAGAAGAACTTGGAATACCTGGGGTTGGAATTGGAGAGGTTTCAGGGATTTTTAGAGATTTTTAGCCCCCCTACAATGCTGTTTCTGAAACTTCAGGGGCTGGGACAGCAGTTCTGGGGAAGAATTGGAATACCTGGGGTTGGAATTGGAGAGGTTTTAGGGATTTTTAGGGATTTTTAGCCCCCCTGCAGTGTTGTTTCTGAAACTGCAGGAGCTGGGACAGCAGCTCTGAGCAAGAATTGGAATACCTGGGGTTGGAATTGGAGAGGTTTTAGGGATTTAGAAGAACTTGGAATACCTGGGGTTGGAATTGGAGAGGTTTTAGGGATTTAGAAGAACTTGGAATACCTGGGGTTGGAATTGGAGAGGTTTCAGGGATTTTTAGGGATTTTTAGCCCCCTTGCAATGCTGTTTCTGAAACTTCAGGGGCTGGGACAGCAGTTCTGGGGAAGAATTGGAATACCAGGGGTTGGAATTGGAGAGGTTTCAGGGATTTAGAAGAACTTGGAATACCTGGGGTTGGAATTGGAGAGGTTTCAGGGATTTTTAGAGATTTTTAGCCCCCCTACGATGTTGTTTCTGAAACTGCAGGAGCTGGGACAGCGGCTCTGAGCAAGAATTGGAATACTGGGGTTGGAATTGGAGAGGTTTTAGGGATTTTTAGGGATTTTTAGCTCCCCTGCAGTGTTGTTTCCATCCTCAGGTTTGGTCTCTATTGCAGCAAAGCTGAAGTAGCTCAGCCTGGGCAGGTTTGGGAATTGATGGAGCACCAGAGCCTTTCTTTTTCCTTGGTTTTGGGATGTGTGGGATTCCCCTGTTAAATCTACCCGTAATACAGCAATGTTTTACACCTTTCTCCCCGCATTTGTATCATTTCATTTACTTTATTTTACTGAGTTGCATATTTATTTCTATGGAAATGTCCCAGGCCAGGCTGGACAGGGCTTGGAGCAGCCTGGGGTGGTGAAGGTGTCCCTGCCATGGCAGGGATGGAATGAAATGAGATTTAGGGTCCCTTCCAACCCAAACTACTCCACGATTTATGAATTCTCCAGCTAAACTCTGATTATTCATAACAATTTCCATGTTCTATTTGCCAGTTTTTCATTGCCTTGTTTTTTTTTTTTTCTTTCCCCTTTCAAATTCGATTTTGAAAAGATGGCAATTTTCCTTTGTTATTTGCTTGCTTTGCCTCTTCATCTTTTTGTTTTGCTCTTCACTCCCAGTTGTCTCCTCAGCCCCCGTGCTCTCTGAAATAGCAAACTCAGGGCTTGCTTTTGTTCTTGCCCAATTGCATTTCGGGAGTTTGTCAGGAATTCTCATCCAGGAATTGCATTTCGGGAGTTTGTCAGGAATTCTCATCCAGGAATTGCATTTTGGGAATTTGTCAGGAATTCTCATCCAGGAATTGCATTTTGGGAGTTTGTCAGGAATTATCATTCAGGAATTGCATTTCGGGAGTTTGTCAGGAATTCTCATCCAGGAATTGCATTTCGGGAGTTTGTCAGGAATTATCATTTGTCAGGAATTGCATTTCGGGAGTTTGTCAGGAATTCTCATCCAGGAATTGCATTTCGGGAGTTTGTCAGGAATTCTCATCCAGGAATTGCATTTTGGGAATTTGTCAGGAATTATCATTTGTCAGGAATTGCATTTTGGGAGTTTGTCAGGAATTATCATCCAGGAATGGCATTTTGGGAATTTGTCAGGAATTATCATCCAGGAATTGCATTTTGGGAGTTTGTCAGGAATTATCATTTGTCAGGAATTGCATTTTGGGAATTTATCTTCACTCATGCCTGGGGGATTTTCTGCAGGAGGTGAATTCTGGGGTCCCTGAGGAACAAGGGACCTACAACAGCACCCAAGGGGGTCAGGAGGCAGAAATTCCAGGTTATTTTGCCCAAGCAGCTGCCCAGGAAAGGCTCTTGTTTCCTGGGCCTGATACTGCAGGAAGGGATGGTTCTTGAGAGGAATAATTCAATAACTGAGCCTGGAGTCATGGAATGGGTTGGATTGAAGGGATCTTGAAGATAATTTCGTTCCAACCTGGCCTGGGACACTTCACGGCTGAGCAATCCACAGCTGAAGACATTTTTCTCCTGTGGGAACATTTCCATGTCAATTCTGTTCCATGTTCACACTTTGCCTCTTCCCCCAAAGCAGCCGAGCTTGCGCATTTGCACAATTCCTTTTCGAACCTTTCTGCTCGTGGCAGGATGAAATTTTCCACGTGGCCAGCAGAGGTTGAAGTGCCCTCTGATCATCCCCACTGCCTGGATACCGTCTGATTGCCTTGATTTGTAGGGCTGGAATAATGGTTACCTGTCAGAATTGTTCCCTGGAGTGTTTACAGGTTTGAACAGCCCTTCTCCCCACCCTTTATTGAATAGAAATTATTGCAGAGCTAAAGGACTTTATTCTCCAGACGCGTTCGGCCTCGTTCGAGTTGAGCCTCCTGATGATTTTCACGGCTCTTGAAGACCAAAGAGGGGGGAAACAAAAACAGATGAAAGGAGCTGCAGTTTTTCCTTTCTTAATGCCCCCAAAAGAAATTAAAAGTGAATGCCCAACCCAGGTTCTTGTCGCTGTTTGGATTTTAGAACATCTCGAGCTGTTTGGACGAAAAGGTGTCCTGGCTCTGCAGTGCCCTTGGATGAGAACAAAAACAGATTAAATATTTGTGGATTTATGCACATTTGAAGTGTTTTCTGCTCCGTCGATTGTCTCCTTCCACTAGGTGGGGCTTTCTTCATTGATGACTCCAACCATTGCTTTGCCTTCGAATTCCTTTCCCCACGTGAGTGTGGATGTGTCTCAAGGAGCAAAGCCCTGAAACGTTTGGGATTTTTTTTTTCCCTTTCCACCTTCCCTGTGGAAGTGCACATTGGGATTCTGGTGCTTCTCAGAGGTGCTGAGCAAAGCTGGCGATGTGGAGGCACCAGAATCCACCAAGTGGAGCGTGGTGGCCACTGGGAACCAGCCACCATCAATTTTCATTTCAACCTTTTCTTTCTTAATGATTTTAAATTTAATTTAATTTTTTTATTTATTTGGGTTTTAGCGCCATGCAGAGCCGTGGCACAGTTTAGTGACTCAAGTCCAGCTTTTGGGTCTGCTCTGGTCCTTCCCACGTTTTCAAGGGACTTCCATTGCCGGATTTTTAAAAGCTAAAGGCAATATTTGTCCTGGTCCTTCCGATAACCCCGAGAACAAATCTGCCCTGCCGAGGAGGGGAGCTGCCACAGGAGGTGGCAAGAGCAGGAAACGCCCCCATTTCTGTGCACCCAGAGATAAAATGAACATTCAGGTAGCAAAAAAAATTTAATTTTTTATGGATTTACCTTAATGAGGACAAGGTGGAGCTGCTCCAGCACCTGCTGTGGTTTCCTCCAGGTTTTCTTCACCTCTGCCCATTCCTCACAACATTTCCTTTCCCATGGATCGTCCACGTCCGCAGGGAGATATTTTTGGGCCAAAACCAGGGACCCCACAGCCTCTTCGGAGCCCAGCAGATCTTCACTGCTCCCCTTGGCTCAGAGCTGTATTCCAGGATTTCCAAGGGAATTTTCATCCAGGTTCCTTGAAGTCCCACCCTGAAAGCAACAGATTTGAGCATCCTTAGGACTCAATGTTCAAACAATTTCTGATTCAAATATGGTAAACTTGATCAATGAAACCTGGCTTTTTCCTTCCCATCTTTTTTATTTCCCTCATATGCAAAGGCACGTCCTCCTTTATTTGAGGCCATCTCATATTGAAATTTTTTTGGAGTTAATGCATTGTTTTAATGTGTTCCAGTCTGCTCTCCTGCATTTAAATCATCCTTGTGTTTGCAGTCAAGCAGGAAGACAAAAATAACTGTGGGCTCATCGTGAATCAGTGGAATTTTCCTGCATTTCTCCCCTGGTGACTCCTAGAGAGCACAAATGCTTTTTGCATTTCTGTTTGCAGGAATGAGGTGGTTTCCCTGCTGCATTCCTGTATTTTTCCCTGTCTTTGTCTCGCTGGGATTTGGGGTTGTTTACGGCACAAACAGCAGTTTGGGGTCACAGATCAGCGCCTGCCATGGAGGTTTGTGGGTTTAGAGAGCGCCGTGGCCTCCTGAGCTCAGCCAAATGTGTCCATTGCAGGGGAGGGGGTTCAGTTCTCCTCGGGGATTTCATTGTCCATTGTGTTGCTCATTGTTTTTCCAGCCCTTCTTTCTTTCCTGAAGAAATCCAATTTTTTTTTTTTTATTTTTTTTTTTTTTTAAACGCCGGTTCTTTTTCCCTTCTCTCTTTTTATTTTTTTTTAAATTTTTTTTTTTTGTGTGGCAGAGGGAAGCAATCGTGGCTCGCTCACGTTGGAGAGAGGTGGTTGTTTTTTAAACCCCACGTCGTTCCCAGTGCCTGCAGTTCTGTGAGCTCTGATAAAATACCTTTCCTGCGAGGAGTCATAAAGATCTGCTGGAACAGCTCATCCTCCCTTCCCCCCCTTCTCCTTGGCTTATCAACAGTGCGTCAGTGGAAATTTCCACCCTTTGCTAATGGCAGAGAAAGCACGAAGTTGCAAAGCAGCCTTCGGAGGGGAGGGAAAAAAACCAACAAAAAACAAGCCTCTCGCCGTTTCAGGAGCACAATGAGGAGCAGCAGAGGAGAGGCAGGCAGGGATGGAGTGAATCGTGCAGGGAAGAGCGGCGGCAGTGGATCAGATGGCACTGGGGTCAGCCGAGGGAAGGGGGCAGGAATGGCCAGCTGGAATTGCTGCCCCCATCCTCCTCGCTGCTAGCTGAGAGCCTTTGGAAGGTTCTTTCCCGAGGAGGAGAGCTCGAGTGGCATCTGCTAAATTCACCAGTGGCTTTTGATGGCTTTAGCAGAGACTCCGACGCTCCCGGGGCCACGGGGAGCATCCTTGGGATGACAGATTGGCCAGGCTGGACACGGTGCCTGTCCCTCAGCTCCTGGAGCCCATCAGCCCCTGGGCAGAGCTTTCCAAAACCCAGGTGTTGTTCCTGTGGGGATTTGTGAGGAGGACCGAGCCCAGCAGAGCCCCTCGGGACAAAAGATTCCCATTCCCTGGAGCGCAGGGCTGGCACTGCTCCCTGGGACCCAGGGACACCCAGGGACACCCAGGGACACCCAGGGACACCCAGGGACACCCAGGGACACCCAGGCACCTCTCCTGCGGGACTCTGCCACAGGATGGGCTCCAGTGAGGGGGGTTTGCCATCCTACCTGTCCCATAAGGAACTGTGGATTTTCTGGAAAGGGCCTGGGGATGAATCAGAGCTGCTGTGTGGATGCTGCTGTGAGATCAGCGTGGTGGCTGAGGAGCTCTGTTGTTCCATGTTTTCCAGGGGTGGATTCTGCAATCCAGCAGTGCTGCCTGAGTCATCCCTGGCTCCGTGGGGCTCTTGGGGTGCAATATTTGGGATGTGACATGAACCCAGTGAGGCCTGAAGGACACGAGCGGGGCTTGTTCACAGCCCCACCTCCTGTATTTCCTGTTCACATTCCCAGTTCCCTTCTGCCCGTGGGGACTTTCCCTCCAGGATCACCTCCAGGAACATGGGCTGGGATGCTCCTGCTGTAGTTCACTTGGGAAGAATCCAAACTTCCTGCAGATCAAAGCCCTCTCTGTTAGGGGCAGTTTTGAAATGGACTTGGGCTGTTTGATCCTGTGGGGACAAAGTGCCTTCGTTTAAGGACATCACCTTGGGGTTCTGTGGTGCTCCATGGGGACGTGGCTTAGAGAGTCACAGAATCCTGGAATGGTTTGGGTTGGAAGGAACCTTGGAGCTCATCCAGAGCCACCCCTGCCGTGGCAGGGACACCTCCCACTGTCCCAGGGGTGAACCCCAGGAGAGCTGCAGAGGGACTGGGGACAAGGGCTGCAGGGCCAGGAGGCAGGGAGTGGTTGGCAGTGGCAGAGGGCAGGGCTGGATGGGATGTTGGGAATGAGGAATTGTTCCCTGGGAGGGTGGGCAGGCCCTGGCCCAGGGTGCCCAGAGCAGCTGTGGCTGCCCCTGGATCCCTGGCAGTGTCCAAGGCCAGGCTGGACATTGGGGCTTGGAGCAGCCTGGGACAGTGGGAGGTGTCCCTGCCATGGCAGGGGTGGCACTGGATGGGCTTTGAGGTCCCTCCAATCCCAGCCATTCGAGGATTCTGATTTTTGGCATTCTGTAGGATTGGCTACTGGGTCACTCTTTACTTGGAGGAGCAGTAGAAATGATCTTGGAAATGAACTTCAGTTCCATCTCACGTGAAGAGACAGGACCTGAACGTGCCCATCTGAGGTGGCACAGGGTGTGTCCTGTCCCCTGGCTGGGGCAGGGTGGGAAGTACAGGACATCCCTTTGCTCCCTCAGGTGTGCTGGAGTTGGAAGAGCCTCCTGGGCAGCTCCAGCTGAGCTCCTGGAGGAGGTGCAGTTCTTCAGCAAAGGAATTTATTGCAGAAATAACTTTGCCTGTTGAGGTATTGGGGGAGCCACGTTCTGCTTCCTGCAGGGTGGGGGTGGCAGGAGAGCCCTGGGGACACCGAGGGCTCCCCTGGGGACCTGAGCCCTGGGGCAGGGACAGAGCCAGAGGTGGCTGGAGCTGGGCCAGGGCAGCTCAGGCTGCAGATCAGGGAAAGGTTCTTCCCCCAGAGGGTGCTGGGCACTGCCCAGGCTCCCCAGGGAATGGGCACGGCCCCGAGGCTGCCAGAGCTCCAGGAGCCTTTGGACAGCGCTGCCAGGGATGCCCAGGCTGGCACTGTTGGGGGGCTGAGCAGGGACAGGGTGGCACTGGATGGTCCTGTGGGTCCCTCCAGCTCAGGACACTCCATGGTTCAGTCCCACCAAGGTCAGCACTGCTGGATGCTCTTCAGCCCCCACAGATAAAAGATTTAAGCCATGTTCACATCCAAGACGTGCCTGGTTTGGGATAAATCCATCTCTACTTTTTTATTTAGTTTTTTTTTTTCACATTTCCATTCAAGGCAGAGCTTTGCGGGAAGGAATCTCTGTGTGTGTGAATGAGCTGGAGATGTTTCCCTCTGGCATCTGTTCCCCAAAAACTCGTCAGGAATTTGGGGAAGGAGCTGCTCCTGCCATCCTACCTTGTCTTAAAAGGCGTTCGAGCCAAGATGTAGCAATGGATGGAAGAGGAACAAGGAAAGTCTGGAGCCTCCTTGGGTCAGCAGTGCTGGACAGAGCTCCAGGAGAGCTGGACAGCATTCCCAGGGGCAGGCTGGGATTTCTGGGGGTCTGTGCAGGGCCTGGAGCTGCACTGGGTGATCCTGTGGAGCCCTTCCAGCTCAGGGTATTCCATGACTCCAACAGAATTCACCTTTTCATAGTTGAAATCAAGCTAATTCTGAGCTTTTTTTTTTTTTTTTTCCCAAACAATTCTGGTAGCAAAATGCAAGAAAAAACTTAGAAACTCTCATTAAAAAATCCCCACAGGAGCATAAAAAACGTAGGAATTCTCACTGAAGAAACTCCTCCGTTGACCTGCAGCTGTCCCAGGCCAGGAGTTTGGGTTTATTGTGTGTGTTTCTCTTTGCAGATATTTCCTGATCGATCTGGAGGCTCCTCCTTCCATCGTGTCCCCCATGATGGACCACCTGGGCCGGGACATCGATGTCATCAGAAGAGCTTTCATCAAACACCCCCTGGCCAAGGCCGAGGAGTGCAGGGGTGTCATCCCAGCCAGCCCTGAAGAGAAACTCACTGCCAGGAGAAACTGAGAATCCCAAATATTTGAAACCTCTTTTAACCCATTTTTATTGCTGCTCTGGAAAAGAATTGTGATGACTCCTGTCCATAAAAAAAAAAAGAAAAGAAAAACCCAAAAAACCACTTTTGGCCGTGGGATGTGTGTGGTCTACTGAAAATTCCCAATGTCTGAAACCTCTTTTAACCCATTTTTTATTGCTGCTCTGGAAAAGAATTGTGATAACTCCTGTCCATCAAAAAAAAAAAACAAACACTTTTGGCCATGGGATGTGTGTGGTCTATCACAGTATCTCCATTATTGTAACCATTGAGGCTTCTTTTTGTTGAGAATAATGGGCAGAGTTTTAATCTGGGTGCTTATCTTGCTATTTGACAACTCTGCAAATTGATTTGCTTTTCTCTCCGAGCATTACATTGATTAATGAAGATTTCTCCGGCAGCAGGATGCTATAAATAGCATCTTTGCCAGAGATTACTCCGGAATATGGATATTTACAGAAGAGATTAAGAAGTCTGCAGTGTAAATATAGAAATATAGGATGTGATTCGCTGGGGGCTTCTTTTGGGGGGGCAAAAGGCAATAAAAGTGTGGTTAAAAATAAAACCTGACTTTCTTTTTTTTTTTGAGTATGAGAAAAAACAACTTTCACTGCAACAGTCACCTCATGGTCCTGTGAGGTAAATAATGTTCAAAGCACAGGTAAAAAGTCCTCTTCAGGGGAGGCCACGAACTTTCAGGTGGGAATTAGAGATCCCCAAGCTTTTGTAGGAGCAGGGAATAAAAAATGCTTTGTTTTGCCATCGAGGGGACATTTCAAACTGGGGAAAACATCAGGACAGAAGTTTCCATGTGTCTTTTTTGTCTTTCTTTTGCTCAAAGTAGGAGGCAAATCAGTGATGATGTTGTTTTTTATATATATAAAAACCTCCTCATCTGATGAAAATCCAGTAGTTGGATCATTCCTGGGGGGGTTGTGCTCCTTTTTTTTCTTTGGATGTGGAATTTTGGGGAGGAAAAGAAATCATTTCTTTTGAATATCTTGTTTGTTTTGTTTTTTTTTTAAATGCACCAGAAAAAAAGAGTAACTTCTTCTTTCTTTACATCTTTAAGAGACATGAATGTCTGGATTTGTGGGATTTGTTGGGTTTTTTTTTCATGTTTTTTAGGTTTTTTAAAATTTAAATTTGATTTTCTTTTTTTTTAAAAGTATTTTTTTCCTGGAGAAATCAGAGGGGATGCACTGCACACTCCCTGGAGGTGAATGTGTGTCAGAGGTGCTTTTATTGCTGCAGTTGCTGCCTGTTTGGGGCAGAGCTTTCCTTTTCCAGGATTTTTCCTGCTGCTGAAAATTCCCATTCTTGGAGCAGGGAGTGCCAACTGCAGCAACGTGTTTTACTCAAAGCTTTCTCCAAAGGTTTTCCTAAACCCAGCTCTTCGTATCCCATCAGCTTATTATGGGATATGTGCCATGATTTTGTGTAAATTAGGATCATTCATGTCCCTCTTTCCCATTTTTCCTTTTTCCCAAGTTTGGGGATGTCAGGAGCCCAGCAGCCCCAGCACTGGAGCTGTCTGAACAGCAGGGTTTATTTAGAAATAAATAAAATTATTAATTAATTAAATAGTAATCATTAATCAATGAAATAATAAAATTCCCTCTCCATGGCTGGCTCTCAACTACAGGTACTGCTTTTCTCATAATTGATCGTTTCTAATATGAGCATTTGAAAGTTTTTGTTGGTTGAAGAGGAGGGGGAGCGGGGGCTGCAATTTGGTGCAATTTGGATATTTTGGGAAGTTAATAACAGCAAACATGGGAATGGCAGCGAGGGAACCAAACTGGAGCAGTCCTGGGCCTGAGCAAACACTCGTGGCAGGGAAAAAAAGGGAGATTTGTGCCCTGAGGGATCAGAAATCCCTGGGGAGGAAGGGAAACCTTGGGATGTTGTGGCTTTAGAGTTTCCGAGGGTCGCAGAGGCTGGCTGAGAGAATTCAGGCAGACAAACCAAGATGGTGAAAAGAGGAACTTTATTTACAAAAAAC
Organism: Acanthiza pusilla; assembly: GCA_036630365.1. Classification (NCBI taxonomy): domain Eukaryota; kingdom Metazoa; phylum Chordata; class Aves; order Passeriformes; family Acanthizidae; genus Acanthiza; species Acanthiza pusilla. The sequence continues at coordinate 6,183,952 of JAXCHO010000111.1, read as the reverse complement.
CTCTTTATATATCCATTAATAACCTAGCAACTATTGGTCAGCAGAGAATCACCTCCTAAAACCATTGGTCACAGCCAAATAACACCTAATGCCAAACACAGAGATTGAGAAAGTAAAAGAATGCAGCTTATCTCTATTCTCTCTGAGAAAGAACAGAAAGATTCTAAAACAGTGCAACCGCAGGATGTCTCCCAGCCTTTTTGATTGTCCACAGCCTCTTTGTCCCATGGGCTCCCAGAGGTTCTGGATCTCCAAGAGTCAAATTTCCGGACACTGGAGATCCAGAGGAGTCTGTGCAGCCAAACCATGCCCAAAATGTGCCATTCCGTGGGCATTCCCAAAGGCCTGGGCAGTTGGAATGCCAGGACTTGGATTTGTTTCCCAAAGAATCCGACGGGGAAGCTCCTCAGCCCTTCCTGATGTTTCTGAGGGTGTAAAATGAGATTTCTGCTCCTAAATCCTCATTTGTGGATTGTGGGGAAGGATTAAAACAACAACTGGCAGCTCTGGCTTGGAACTGGGGAAGGTTTTGGGAATGTCCTCACTCCCTCCTTTTCCCTGGTCTTTTCCATGGCTGAATGTTGCACTCCAAAGGTTTCTCCATCAGACTGAGGGCACCGCTCCATCAATAATTCCACTGCTCTTATCCCAGGAGGTTTGTGCACTCAGGGATTTGCTGCCTGAATCCAAACTGCACCCAAATCCCCTCTGGTGGTGGTGTGAGCATAAAGAATTTCAGGATCTTCTGTTTTGGAGTCACTCTGGGAATCCTCTCCTGCCCGGGAGGAGCAGGGATCCCACAGGGATCCCACAGGCACCCAGGGATGTGCTGCCTGGGCATTTTGCCATTCCATTTTGCCACGTTTGCCATTCCAAACCCATCCAGGGAGGGTTTGGGATGGCAGAAGCCAGCCTGGCTCATGGCTCCCGAGCTGGATGTGAGCTCTGATCCCTGGAACTCAGCCCTGGCCTGGGGGATCAGCTCTGTTCGCTGAGCTGTGGCTGAGGAAGGCTTTGGAATAGCAACCAGGGCTGTTGGAGTCAGGAATTTCTCTGAAGATGTGACTGTTGTTTTTGCTCAGAGAGTCTCCCAGGATCTGTCCAGCACTGCCAGGAGCTCCAGCAGAAATGTTAATCATGGAATCATGGAATCATGGAGTGGTTTGGGTGGGGAGGGATTTTTAGGATCATCCCATTCCCATGGGCAGGGACACTGTAGTTGCACTGTTTTAAGATCTTTCTCTTCTTTCTCATGGAGAATAGAGATAAGTTGCATTCTTGTGCTTTCTAATCTCTGTGTTTTGGTGCTGGATGCTCTAGAGCTGTAACCAATCGTTATAGGGGTGGAAAAACTGTCGACCAATAATTATTAGATCATTAATGAATATATAAAGAAGTTTTTGTGAATAAAGTTCCTCTTTTCGCCATCTTGTGTGCTGCCTGCCTGACCTCCCTGTGAGCTTCTGCAAATCTCCACGAATATCAGAAAATCAGAGCAACAGGACACCTGCCACTGTCCCAGGCTGCTCCAAGCCCCAATGTCCAGCCTGGCCTTGGACACTGCCAGGGATCCAGGGGCAGCCACAGCTGCTCTGGGCACCCTGGGCCAGGGCCTGCCCACCCTCCCAGGGAACAATTCCTCATTCCCAACATCCCATCTAAGCCTCCTCCCTGTCGGTGTAAATCCATTCCCCTATAAAAGGTCCCTCTCCACCTTCCAGGCTCCGTTCAGCTTCTGGAAAGCTGCAATTACAAGATAAAGCCCACAAATATTTTCAACTCACGGCCTGTAAGCACAGGCTTAAAACCCATCAGCATTGTTTAGAGCCAGAGGGGTTTGAATTGGCCTTGGAGGTTTTGTGATTCACTTCTCCCCACCTTTGGAGCTGGCAGGCTTTTCCTGTGCCATCCCACTGAGGAGCCCTTGGAAAAACAGCAACTCCAGCAAACGAGCTGCTCCATAAAGAGGGGGATTTTGGCACGGACAGATCCAGTCCTGAGGTATCCCGGGTTGTTTTCCTCGAGGATGTTTCACTGGGAAGGGATGGCTGCTGTGAGCCAGGAGGGGTTTAATCCCTGCCGGGGTTGGGCTGTGCTTGGGCTGCCAAGTCAGGCGTGTGGGGAGGGTGCTGCTGGCACGGAGGGAATCTGGCTCAGGAGAATCCCGAGGGGAGTTGGGTGGGATGGTGAGATTCCACTGAATCGGGAAGAGGCCCCTGGCTGAGTTTTGTGGGAAAGGAGGAGTTGTGGATGCCCAGGGAAGCTGTGGATGCTGCCTGGAGGTGTCAAAGGCTGGGCTGGACGGTGCTTGGAGCAGCCTGGGATAGGGTAGGGTGTCAGGGATGGGATGGGATGGGATGGGATGGGATGGGATGGGATGGGATGGGATGGGATCCATGGGATGGGATGGGATGGGATGGGATGGGATGGGATGGGATGGGATGGGATGGGATGGGATGGGATGGGATGGGACGGGACGGGACGGGACGGGACGGGACGGGACGGGACGGGATGGGATGGGATGGGATGGGATGGGATGGGATGGGATGGGATGGGATGGGATGGGATGGGATGGGATGGGATGGGATGGGATGGATGGGATGGGATGGGATGGGATGGGATGGGATGGGATGGGATGGGATGGGATGGGATGGGATGGATGGGATCCATGGGGTGGGATGGATGGGATGGGATGGGATGGGATGGATGGGATGGGATGGGATGGGATGGATGGGATGGGATGGGATGGGATCCATGGGGTGGGATGGGATGGGATGGGATGGGATGGATGGGATGGGATGGATGGGATCCATGGGGTGGGATGGGATGGGATGGGATGGGATGGGATGGGATGGGATGGGATGGGATGGGATGGATGGGATCCATGGGGTGGGATGGGATGGGATGGGATGGGATGGGATGGGATGGGATGGGATGGGATGGGATGGGATCCATGGGATGGGATGGATGGGATCCATGGGGTGGGATGGGATGATTGAAGTTCCCTCCAACACCACCCGTTCCATAATTCCGTGTATCCTGACAGGGCAATGCGCTTCCTCCCAAGGGGAATCTCAGCCACCTCAGCAGGGATTCCGAGCTGGGAATTCTCTTGGTGAAGACTCACACGAAGCTTCTCTGCAGGATCTGCTGGAGACACGTCCAGCATTCCCTGGGGAATGTCCAACCGTGCAGGGCTCTCCAGAGCTGCTGGCTGTGCTGAGGAGCTGAGCTCAGCGCAGTTCTGTGCTTGGGGCTGATGTGAAGGTCCAATCCCATTGGATTTTCCCCCTGGAAGCAGCAGAGAAGGCTCGTGGCACCCTCGGTGTCCTCGCAGCCTGGCTGTCCCCTGGGTTTGGGTGACAAGCAGGATGCCAATGGCTCAGAATCTGCTCCAGCTGTGGCCATTGGCACCTGGGAGAGGCAGGGGGGAGCCAGGAGCAGGATGCTCGTTATCCTAATGAGGCACAGGCAGCATTCCCACTCCTGCTCAGGGAATGTCAGGAATGAAATACCCTCGTTCCTTGAGGATGAGGGGACCTTAAGAGTGCTCCTCGATCCACCAAGCTGCTCACCCCGAGGCAGGGTAGGACATTCCCAGCTGTCCCAGCCCCCAGGAAGAGCAGAGGCTTTGCTGTGGTAATCCCTGGAATCCCCTGTGAATAATTCCCTCCCCTCTGCTGAGGAAAATCAACCCCAGAGGAGTTGCACCCAGCCCAGAGGGGAAGAGAAATGAAACCCAGAGTGACCTGGAGCCCCTGGTGCTGCTCCGATTCCTCCCAGCTGCTTCAGGAGAGTTGGGGTTAGTGCCAGGGGAGGCAGGACCAGCAGCAGGAAGGCAAAGCTGCAGAATCCTGGGCTGGAAAAGGAGGTTTTGGGGAACTCCAGAGGCCAAGGCTCTGTTTGGTGCTCAGGGCTGGGAGGTGGCAGTTGTGTGTGTTGGGTCACAATCGGCTCCTCATCCCTGGCAGTGTCCAAGGCCAGGCTGGACATTGGGGCTTGGAGCAGCCTGGGACAGTGGGAGGTGTCCCTGCCATGGCAGGGGTGGGATGGGATGAGTTTAAGGTCCCTTCAACCCAAACCATTCCACGATTCCATGATTTTCCCTTCTTTTTCTGCCCCATTAAACTTCCTTCACCTCAGCCCACAAGTTTTCTCTTTGTTCTGGTTCTCTCCCCATGGCCTGGGATGGAACAAGGGAGTCCCCATGGGTCTGGGTGGTCTTCATCTGCTGCCAGGTTCAACCACGAGCTCCTTTGGCACCCAGTGCAGTGTTCCAAGGGTTCAGATCACAGAATCCCAGAATTATCAGGATTGGAAGGGACCTCTGGAGCTCATCCAGTCCAATGCCCTGCCCAGGCAGGGTCCCTGGAGCAGTGACACAGGAACATGTCCAGGTGGGTTGGGGATGTCTCCAGAGAGGGACAGTCCCTGGGCAGCTGTTCAGGGCTCTCTGGAGCAAAAATCTTCCTCACATTGGGTAGACCTTGTTGTGTTTTAGTTCACAGCCATTACTCCTCGTCCTGGCACTGGAACCACTGGAAATATAACAAAAGCCTGGCTCGAGAGTGTTCAATCTGATTTGTTAGGAGCATTTTTTGGATCAGTTCCTTTTCTCTGCTCACAACGTTGATTTCTTTGCTCTCGGAGCTATGGTGTTCATTGGCTCTTGTTGGTTTGATTTCTTTGCTCTCTGAGCTGTGCTGTTCATTGTCAGTTTGATTTTTTGCTCTCTGAGCTGTGGCGTTCATTGGTTTTTGGTTTGATTTCTTTAGTTTCGGAGCTGTGGTGTTCATTGGTTGTTGGTTTAATTTTTTGCTCTCTGAACTGTGGTGTTCATTGTCAGTTTGATTTCTTTGCTGTCGGATCTGTGGTGTTCATTGGCTGTTTTTTTTCTTTGCCCTCAGAGCTGTGACGTTCATTTGCTGTTGTTGGTTTGATTTCTTTGCTGTCAGAGCAGTGGTGTTCATTGGTTATTGGTTTGATTTCTTTGCTGTCAGAGCTGTGGTGTTCATTGGTTTTTGGTTTGATTTCTTTGCTCTCAGAGCTGTGGTGTTCATTGGGTTTTGGTTTGATGTCTTTGCTCTCAGAGCTGTGACGCTCCCAGAGCTGCTCCAGGTGACACCTCCCTGGCCGTGGCTGTTCCGTTTGTCCCCTCCGAGGGCTGGCCGGAGGCTGTCCCTTCCCTGGGCTGTGTGACGCTGCTTTGTGCTGGGATGGAGTTCCTGGGGTGGCACTGATCCAGATCTGAGCTCTGCTCTGATCTCTGTGCGTTTGGAACCATCCCCTGGAATGATGGAGCCATGGAATTGCAGAAAGATTTGGGATGGAAGGGACCTTAATGCCCATCCAGTGCCACCCCTGCCATGGCAGGGACACCTGCCACTGTCCCAGGCTGCTCCAAGCCCCAATGTCCAGCCTGGCCTTGGACACTGCCAGGGATCCAGGGGCAGCCACAGCTGCTCTGGGCACCCTGGGCCAGGGCCTGCCCACCCTCCCAGGGAACAATTCCTCATTCCCAACATCCCATCCAGCCCTGCCCTCTTCCATCTTAAGCCATTCCCTGTGTCCTGTCCTTCCATCCCTTGTCCCCAGTCCCTCTCCAGCTCTCCTGGAGCCCTTTAGGTGCTGATTTCCCTGATTTTTCTGTTCTGAATCACTGCTGAGAAATACAACATTTCTCCCCATGTAGGTTTTTCTGACTCGGAGTAATCAGTGATGGGAGAGGTTGTAAATCCCAGCATCCCAATCCCTGCTGCCCAGGACATTCCTGCTGACCTCGGGGAGCTCTAAAAACAGCTGTGGTCTGAAACCCTTCCCTAATTGCACTGTGAGGAGCACGAGCCCCCTCCCAGGGTTATTCTGGTGGGAATTGCACAGTCCCTAAATGCTGGCATTTAGGAAAGGACAATAGTGGTGTTCCTCATGTGAGAATCCACAGAAATGTTTTGGGTTCTTTCGATGGGAAGTGTGGCCAAACCACACGGAGCAGCTGGAGTCCCACGGCGGAGGGTTTGACCAAAAGTATTTGCTGAGGGATTTTTGGGAGGATGAAATCAAGTCCAGGGGTTCACCAAGGTGCCTCGCTCTGGCACACACGTGCACAGGCTTTGTTTTACAGAATCCCAGAATCCCTGAATTCCAGAATCCCAGAATCCCAGGATCCCTGGGGCTGGAAAAGCCCTCCCAGCCCATGCAGCCCAAGCTGTGCCCCATGCCCACCTTGTCCCCAGCGCAGAGCACTGAGTGCCACGGCCAGGCCTTGCTGGGACACCTGCAGGGATGGGCACTGCAAAGCTCCCTGGGCAGCCCTGCCAAGGCCTGAGCGCCCTTTCCATGGAGAAATTGCTCCTGCTGTCCAAGCCCAGCCTCCCCTGGCCCAGCCTGAGGCCGTTCCCTCTCCTCCTGTCCCTGTTCCCTGCCAGCACAGCCCGACCCCCCCGGCTGTCCCCTCCTGGCAGGAGCTGTGCAGAGCCACAAGGTTCCCCTGAGCCTCCTTTTCTCCAGGCTCAGCCCTTCCCCAGCTCCCTCAGCCGCTCCTGGGGCTCAGCCCTTCCCAGCTCCGTTCCCTGCCCTGGACACCTCCAGCCCCTCCAGGGCTCTGCTGCAGGAGCACAACTGGACCCTCCTGTCAGGAGCTGAGGTTTCATCTCCATCGTTGATTTTTCCTTGGATCAGGAGCACACCCTGTGCTCACTTTGCTTTTCCTGTTGATTTCATTCCAACTCAACAACTCAATTCCATGCAGCTCCAAAAATCAGAGCTTTCTGCAGAGCTCTCCTGGAAGATTCCTAACAAACATTCCTTGGAAAATAATGAAAAAGCAATGTTTGGCAGAGAGAAGACTTTCCAGGTGGCCAATTAGCTTTAATGAGTTTTCTGCTCTTTTTGTGTGCCTTGTTTGAAAATACCTCGTGGGGGTTGGTTGGGAGCCTTCTGGAGTTTTGGGAAGGCTGCTGGAGTGGTTTAGGCAAGCTTAGGGAAAGATGAAGACTTTCTTTGACTTCAGATAAACAGATGCCATTTGTTTGGGACATCTTTCAAAGTGCTGGCCCTTCCTGGGAGCTCAGACAGGACTGAAATGGAAATGCTTGGATCCTCTTTTGTCGCTTGGCCTGTTCTTTGTAGTTTTTCTTTTTTTTTTTCTACAAAGAAGTTCAATTTTAGTTTTTAATTTGAGCCTCATTGTCAGGAACCAAAGCATTTCCAGCAGGAGTTGTCAATCCTCTTCCTACGACAGGAACTGCGCTTTGGGGGGCCTTGCATTAATTTGTTTCAAGCTGCATCAGGTGTCTCCTATAATTAAATTAATTTCCACCTATTCTTCTCCACTTCTCTCATCTCTTCTTCAGTGCATTCCTGAAGCAATTGCAGCTCTTTGGAATTCTTCTAACTGAGCGGTTCTGTCTCCGGCAATGGCCAGGGAGCTGCTTGAGGAATGTTCTGCTCCTGGATTTCTGTGTGAGCCCAGGGGTGCTCAGGTGGCCACGAAGGCCAAGAACATCCTGGGCTGGGTCAGGAATTGTGTGTCCTCAGCAGGGCAGGGATTGTCCCTCTGTGCTGGCACTGAGAGCCCCTCCAGGGCTGCTCCAGTTGTGCTCCTGCAGGAGAGCCCTGGAGGGGCTGGAGGTGTCCAGGGCAGGGAACGGAGCTGGGAAGGGCTGAGCCCCAGGAGCGGCTGAGGGAGCTGGGAAAGGGCTGAGCCTGGAGCAAAGGAGGCTCAGGGGAACCTTGTGGCTCTGCACAGCTCCTGCCAGGAGGGGACAGCCGGGGGGGGTCGGGCTGTGCTGCCCTGTCCCAAGGGAAAGGAGGAGAGAAAATGACCCTAAATTACACGAGAGGAAGTTCAGGTTAGGGATTAAAACAAATTTTCCCTGTCAGAGTGGTCAGGCACTGGAATGAGCTGCCCAGGGAGGTTTGCAGTCCCTGTCTCTGGAGTGCCCAGGAGCAGTCTGGATGTGGCCCTTGGGGACAGGGTTTGGGGTGATTATGGGGTGGCGCTGGGTGATCCTGAAGGGCTCTTCCCACCTCAGTAATTCTGGGATTCTGGGATATTCCCTGCAGAGATTATGGAGCAGATCAGGTACCTCTCAGTTCCCAGTAACCACCGTCTTTATTGGGATGTTTTCCAGTGACAGCAGGGCAATATTCAGACACAAATCCAGCATCCTGCAGCTTCCAATGTTCGTTTCCCTCCTGGGAATTGTGGGGTTCTGTTGTCACTGTCTCCAACCTCATCCTGCTCTGGAGTCTGGAGCAGGTTCTCCAAACCCAATCCAAATCTCCAAATCCAATCCAAATCTCCAAATCCAGCCTTGAGCTCGGAGCTGCTCCTGAGGATGGGGCTGCTTTCTCTTCTCTTCTCTTCTCTTCTCTTCTCTTCTCTTCTCTTCTCTTCTCTTCTCTTCTCTTCTCTTCTCTTCTCTTCTCTTCTCTTCTCTTCTCTTCTCTTCTCTTCTCTTCTCTTCTCTTCTCTTCTCTTCTCTTCTCTTCTCTTCTCTTCTCTTCTCTTCTCTTCTCTTCTCTTCTCTTCTCTTCTCTTCTCTTCTCTTCTCTTCTCTTCTCTTCTCTTCTCTTCTCTTCTCTTCTCTTCTCTTCTCTTCTCTTCTCTTCTCTTCTCTTCTCTTCTCTCCTCTCCTCTCCTCTCCTCTCCTCTCCTCTCCTCTCCTCTCCTCTCCTCTCCTCTCCTCTCCTCTCCTCTCCTCTCCTCTCCTCTCCTCTCCTCTCCTCTCCTCTCCTCTCCTCTCCTCTCCTCTCCTCTCCTCTCCTCTCCGAGAATTCCTTCAATTTCTGCAAAGCTTTCTTACAAAACCCTTTCACTTCCTGGCGGGAAAAATGGGAACCATGGATTGCTTTGGGTTGGAAGGGACCCTAAAACTCATCTCATTCCACCCCCTTGCCATGGGCAGGGACACCTTCCTATATCCCTGATTTATTTATTATTTTTAATGTGACCTCTTTTATTCTCTTTTAGTTGCTCAGGACATCAGTTTGGAAAATCCTGGTGGATCCTGAAAATGTGATGGTGGCCTCACCTCATTTCCCACATTCTAAAGGAAATTCCAAAAGCTGTACCCTTACTTTATTTCATTCATTTTGTAAAGCTTAGCTAAAATTCAAAGAGCTCCAGGAGCGTTTGGACAGTGCCCAGGGTGGGATTTTGGGATGTTCTGTGTGGGGCCTGGAGTTGGATTGGGTGATCCTTTCCATTTGGGATATTCTGGGATTCCATGGAAGCTTTTCCCTACAAATGAGGAGTTCCAGAGAGGCTTCATATCAATTCCAATTCTTTTGGAATTTTAAATTATCCCAGAGCCTCCCAGGTCACACAAAGTTTATTGGAGAAAGCTCGGAGATAAGGAGCGATTGTTCCTCAGGAGCGACACCCAAGTGTTGGAGAAATGAGGAAAATTTGGAATTGTGGATTTATTTATCACTTCCTCCTCTTTGAGGGACACAATTCCCGAGCCAATTCCCTTTTTATTGCTGTTCTCCCGGAGGTGGCTTCAAAGGGAAAGGATTTTATCACTGCCGCGGAGGTTTGGGATCAAAAATCACCGCGGAATCAAACGGATTGCGGCTCTGTTCCTGACGCAAGTTTTGTGTGGGAAACAACCTCATTTTACACAATTCAACTGGTTTTTTCATTTAAAAATATTTTTTATTCTGGTTTATTTTGTATTTTCGATAGTTTTCAACTATTTCTATGAATTGTTTGGGAAATAACCTCATTTTATATAATTGTAGTTGGATTTTTAATTCCATTTTTTAAAAATTATTTTTTATTTTATCTTTTTCATGGGTTTTGGCTTTTTCTAGGAATTGTTTGGGAAATAACCTCATTTTATATAACTGTAGTCGGATTTTTGATTTAATTTTATTAAAATTCTCTTTTATTTTATCTTTTTCATGGTTTTCGGCTCTTTCTAGGAATTGTTTGGGAAATAACCTCATTTTATATAATTCTAGTCCGATTTTTAATTTAATTTTTAAAATTCTCTTTTATTTTACCTTTTCATGATTTTCAGCTCTTTCTATGAATTGTTTAGAAAATAACCTCATTTTATATAATTATAGTGGGATTTTTAATTTAATTTTTTTAAAATTCTCTTTTATTTTATCTTTTTCATGGTTTTCAGCTCTTTCTAGGAATTGTTTGCTAATAACCTCATTTTATATAATTGTAGTGGTTTTTTCATTTAAACTTTTAAAAATTCTCTTTTATTTTAGATTTTTCATGGTTTTCAGCTCTTTCTAGGAATTGTTTGGGAAATAACTTCATTTTATATAATTGTAGTGGGTTTTGAATTTTAAAATATTTTTTATTCTCTTTTATTTTAGATTTTCCATGGTTTTCAGCTCTTTCTAGGAATTGTTTAGGAAAAAACCTCATTTTATATAAATGTACTGGGTTTTTAATTTAAAAATATTTTGTATTCTCTTTTATTTTATATTTTTCATGGCTTTCAACACTTTCTAGGAATTGTTTGGGAAATAACCTCATTTTATATAAATGTAGTGGGTTTTTAATGAAAAAATATTTTTATTCTCTTTTATTTTAGATTTTTCATGGTTTTCAACTCTTTCTAGGAATTGTTTGGGAAATAACTTCATTTTATATAATTGTAGTGGGTTGTGAATTTAAAAATATTTTTATTCTCTTTTATTTTATATTTTTCATGGCTTTCAACTCTTTCTAGGAATTGTTTGGGTAATAACCTCATTTTATATAATTGTAGTGGTTTTTTTCATCTAAAAGATTTTTTCATTCTCTTTTATTTTATCTTTTTTTGTGGTTTCTGGGTATTGTGTGTGGTGTTGCACACACAGAGTGACACTCAGTTCAAACATCCCCTCACTTCCATGTGATTTTTTCATTTGAGTCTCAATATAATTTAGAGTAACTTCTGCTGAGATCTGACTGAAATATTTCATCTTCCTTTCTTCTCTGTGTCAAAGCACCAAACTATCCTGTGAGGGGGAAAAAAAAGCTGTTTTGATCAGTGCCAGGCAGCAACTGCCCTTAATGGTGTTAAAAATAGCATTTTTGGGGAGGATAGGTGGATGTTGAAATGATGCTGTGTCATATTGTGACACGCTGGGATTAGTCAGTGCATAATTCCATTGATTAGTCATGAAATAACAGGAAAATAAGAGAACTTCCATAAAACACGGTCTAGTTTCAATCTTCCCTCCCAGCCCGAACGATTTTTGTGGCTTTAGATTTCCCGAGGATTGCAGGAGCTGGCAGAGAAAACAGGCAGGTGGACCCAAGATGGCAAAAAGAGAAACTTTATTTACAGAAACTTCTTTATATATCCATTAATAATCTAGCAACTATTGGTCAGCAGGGAATCACCTCCTAAAGCCATTGGCCACAGCTACACAACACCTAGTACCAAACACAGAGATTGGGAAAGTCCAAAAATGCAGCTTAGCTCTATTCTCCCTGAGAAAGAAGAGAAAGATTTCTAAAACAGTGCAACTACATATTTTGGGATTCTCCTCTGCACTGGAATTCTCACGGAATCGATGTCACTGCGGCTGTGCCACATGGGTCATCTGAGAGTCAATGAACTGGGGAAACTCTCTTTGCTTCTGAGTTACAGAAACAATTATGGCTGGGTTGGGTTGAGCTGGGATGGGATGGGATGGGATCCATGGGATGGGATGGGTTGGTTTGGGTTGGGATGGGATGGGATGGATGGGATGGGATCCATGGGATGGGATGGGTTGGTTTGGGTTGGGATGCATTGGGATGGGATGGGATGGGATGGGATGGGATGGGATGGGATGGGATGGGATGGGATGGGATGGGATGGGATGGGATGGGATGGGATGGGATGGGATGGGTTGGTTTGGGTTGGGATGCATTGGGATGGGATGGGATGGGATGGTTGGGTTGGGTTGGGTTGGGCTCGGCTTGGCTTGGCTTGGCTTAGCTTGGCTTGGCTTGGCTTGGCTTGGCTTGGCTTGGCTTGGCTGCGTTGGGCTGGAGGGACCTCAAAGCCCACCCAGTGCCAGCCCTGCCATGGCAGGGACACCTCCCACTGTCCCAGGCTGCTCCAAGCCCCAATGTCCAGCCTGGCCTTGGACACTGCCAGGGATCCAGGGGCAGCCACAGCTGCTCTGGGAATTCCATCCCAGCCCCTCTGCACCCTCACAGGGAAGGATTTTTGCAGGACAGAAACTCCATTTGAGTGAAGTTCTAGGAACATCTTGTTCTCTTTTTTTAAACTAGTTTAACTACAAGGTCTGGTGGTGTTTGACTTGGTTCAGCTTCCTGAAAAGAATCCAGAGCTGTGCAGCCTCCCAGGCATTGAAACAGGGCCTGGGTTGGATGAATTTATTTATTTCTGCATGGACCTGAGGTGATCTCACCCACACTCAGAAAGCTAAACCTCTGACGTGGTTTAGACTCAGTGCTGGGCTGGAGCCTCAGCCACGCCGCTGGCACAGAATCCCAGGATGGCTGAGGCTGGAAGGGCCAGCAGTGCTCACCTGGGTCACCCCAGAGCACAGGAGTGTGTCCATGTGGCTCTGGGATGTCCCCAGGGAGGAGACTCCAGCCCTCTCTGGGCTCTGCTCCAGCTCGGGCCCTGCCCAGGGAAGAAGTTCAGCCTCCTGAGCAGGGGGAGCTCCCTGGGCTCAGTCCCTGCCGTTCCTCTGTGCCATTGCTGGGCCCTGCTCTGACCCTCCCTGCACACAGGGACACCCAGGGACACCTAGAGACACCTATGGACACCCAGGGACAGCGAGGGACAGCCAGGGACAGCCAGGGACACACAGGGATCCAGCCTGGGAAGGATTCCCATCGCTGCTCCAAGCCAGGAGCAGAGCACACCAAGCAAAGATGAAGAGCTTTGCTCCAAGCCCTTCTCCTGACCTGAACCGAGGCACAAATGGAGACAAATCCTGAACAGACTTCGAGCTGATTTGTTTGAATACTTTGGGCTGTTTATTTTTCAAGCTCCAGTTTGGCTCTTCTGATTGCCCTCTTCTCTTTTGCTCACAGTCATTTATCATTCCCTTCATTAGGAGTTTTCCAAACACGCCGCAGCCGAAATAACCTCCTGGAGTTTCCCATGGAGCCATATGTTCTTTCCTCAGGCCTTTTATTAATGAACTCCCCTCGGTGCTGACTCGGGGTGGCCCCAGGTGCCGTTTCTGTTCCCTAATTTCCCTGATTTGTGAGTCTGAACACAGAGTCCCTGCGCAGCTCCCCTCCCTCGCCCGGAACAATTGGCCATCTCTGGCTGTCTTTGTCAGAGCTGATTATTTCAGGCTTTACAACAATCTCGCTCCACAAGTGTCATTTCTGCTCTATTGTTCCCCGATCCTTGTTCTCCCTGGCTGGGAAGCAAAGGCAGGACAGGCAATTGCTGTCAGCTCCTTCCTGCCTGGAACGAGGGCACGGAAGGGGCGCCTCGAGTGCTCCCGGGGATGGAGCAGGGCTGGACACTTCACCTCGAGGGAGAGCCTCCCCAGGTTCAGATCTGCTCTCAGTGTAGGGTGAGTGCAGGGAGAAAGGCACCGCAGAGGGAATCACAGAATCCCAGAATGGTTTGGGCTGGAGGGACCTCAAAGCCCACCCAGTGCCACCCCTGCCATGGCAGGGACACCTCCCACTGTCCCAGGCTGCTCCAAGCCCCAATGTCCAGCCTGGCCTTGGGAATGAGAACTCATCCAAGTGCCTTTAATTTCCCCTCTGAGGCTGTAGGAGACCCTTGGGACTCACCCTCCTTGGCCACCCCTCAGCTCAGAGCTTTCTGAGTTCCCTCTCCAGAGGGCACAGATTCCTCTGGAGGTGGATTTGGAACATCCCAGCCTGGCGTCCGCACTGCACAGTTCCGTGGAGCAGTTCCCTGAGTCGTGGCCTCGCTGGTGCTCAGCGTTGGGAAGCTGCAGGAAGGAGTCCTGGGAAGGACTGCATTCCTTATAGGAAAGGTCTGGTAGTTCTGGCATGTTCTGCCCACTCTTTGCAGCCACAAATCCTGAATGTGGCAGGTGAATAAAGCTACATTTGAACTCCCAAATTTTACTGTCAAATCAAAACTGCCTGATTTTCCCCATACCAGGAAAGATGTGGAGCTGTTGGAATGAGTCCAGAGGAGGCACGGAGCTGCTGCAGGGCTGGAGCCCCTCTGGAGCCAGGCTGGGAGAGCTGGGGGTGTTCCCTGGAGAGGAGAAGGACACAGGGAGAGCTCCGAGCCCCTGGCAGGGCCTGAAGGGCTCCAGGAGAGCTGCAGAGGGACTGGGGACAAGGGCTGCAGGGCCAGGAGGCAGGGAATGGTTGGCAGTGGCAGAGGGCAGGGCTGGATGGGATGTTGGGAATGAGGAATTGTTCCCTGGGAGGGTGGGCAGGCCCTGGCCCAGGGTGCCCAGAGCAGCTGTGGCTGCCCCTGGATCCCTGGCAATGTCCAAGGCCAGGCTGGACATTGGGGCTTGGAGCAGCCTGGGACAGTGGGAGGTGTCCCTGCCATGGCAGGGGTGGCACTGGGTGGGCTTTGAGGTCCCTCCCAACCCAAACCATTCCATGATTTTATAATTTTAGGGTTGCCTACTACCATGGCTTAACTAAAGACCTGCTGTGCTCCTGAGAACATCGCTGGGAACACCTGAGGTTTCGGTTCCATGGCTGGAGGGCTCCAAAAAACACATTCTGTGGAATTCCGGCTTTTGCCTGACTCAGCAAATTTGTACTTCCATTAAAAACCCACCTCTTTTATGGAAACAATGGAACAAAAAAGTTTGGGCAATTCCTGGTCCTGGTGAGTGTGCCTGGGGGGTGGTGTCTCCAGGAGGAGGCAATTCCTCAGGTGTTCCCATGTTCCCCATGTTTTCCATGTTCCCCATGTTTTCCATGTTTTCCATGTTTCCCATGTTCCCCATGTTTCCCATGTTTTCCATGTTTCCCATGTTTCCCATGTTTCCCATGTTTTCCATGTTTCCCATGTTTCCCATGTTTTCCATGTTTCCCATGTTTCCCATGTTTCCCATGTTTCCCACGTTTTCCATGTTTCCCATGTTTTCCATGTTTCCCATGTTTTCCATGTTTTCCATGTTTCCCATGTTTCCCATGTTTCCCACATTTTCCATGTTTCCCATGTTTTCCATGTTTCCCATGTTTTCCATGTTTTCCATGTTTCCCATGTTTTCCATGTTCCCCATGTTTTCCATGTTTCCCATGTTTCCCATGTTTTCCATGTTTTCCACGTTTTCCCTGACTGCAGGGTGAAGGATTTCCGGAGCTCTGGGGCAGAGGGCAGCCCTGCCCCTGGGGGGTTATTTGGGGATCCCAGCGGGGCAAGGTGGGGATTTTGGCTCCTGCTCTTCCTGCTTGGGCCTCTGTAGGTGCCAGAGTGTGTTTGGTCCAATTGCTGGGAATGCTGGCTGGGATAATCCATCCCAGTTTCCCTGAATTGGCTCTAGCGAAGGCTGGGCAGGCAGAGGTGGAGCACACAAGGCAGGACCCTGATTCCTTACCCAGCTGGGCGTTCCCAAGGGAATTGTGCTGCTCCTCCTCTGATCCCAGGCATTCCCCATCTCCATCTTGGCTGGATTTTCCTTGTTGTTCAGTAGGAAAACTGTAACAAGCTCAGGGTTCCCTTCCAGCTGAGCCTTTAGAGAGGCAAAATTGAATTATTGTGTTCATTGCTCCTTTATGGGCTGATAAAGAGCTGTCACAGCACATGGATTAGGCCTTGTAATGCTGGATTTTCTCCCTTTTTTTTTTATTTCCTGAGGAATCTCAAGCCTCACATCCCCTCTTGGGTTGTTTTTTTTTTCCTAAATGAATGAGGTATCACTTGAGGCTGAAACCTAAACTGCTGCTCCCCTCCCTTAGCCCCGAGGAGGGGTTGGATTCAGCTCCTCCTCTGCACTCCAAACCTCAGCGCTTTGGATTTTCAGTGACATTCCAGCCGGGACCACACCAGGAGCTCAGTGCTGGGCATCTCCATTCCAGCACAAGCCTCTCCTCCCTCCAGCCCCTCCTGTCATGTGGGCTCCGCGGTGCTGCAGGGCAATGTGTGACCTACAAAATGAAGGAATTATTTTCAGATGTCCCCGAGAGTGGCACTTCCAGCCCTGGCGAGGTGGTGGCATCTCAAAACAATTGATTGGAAGGAGCGGTGGCAGCTTTCCCAGAAACTGCACGCCCTGGCATGGAGCTGGGGAGGTTTCCTTGATGAGGAGGAGACTCCATGTGGGAACTACCAGGGGACAGCGGGCGAGTGGCGTTTGGAGAGATTTCAAGCCCCTGATCCCAGGAAATGAGCTGGGAACTCTCTGCCTCTGGCTCGGGAGGAGGACTGGGAGCTTCCTGTGGCTCCATGGTTTGGGTTTTAAGTCCTTCTGAGCTCTCCTCGCCCTGTGCTCGGTCAGCCAGGGGTTCTCCTTATCCGAGTGCCTTTTATTTCCTTTTTAAGGTGGTGGAAGAGATCTGGGACTGGCCCTCCTTGGCTGCTCCTCAGCTCAGGCCTCTCCAAGTTCCTTTTCCTGAGGCATTTGGAGGTGGATTTGCATATTCCAATTTGACCGTGATTATCTGGGAATAGTTATCATTATTATCGTCATTATTATCATATTATCATCATTATTATCACTATTATTATCATTATTATTATTATTGTTGTTATTGATACTGTTATTGTTGTTATTACTATCATTAACAAGTCAATAATAACTCAATAACAAGTCAATAATAACTCAATAATAACTCGATAATAACTCAATAATAACTCGATAATAACTCAATCATAACTTGATAATAACTCGATAATAACTCAATAATAACTCAATAATAACTCGATCATAACTTGATAATAACTCGATAATAACTCAATCATAACTTGATAATAACTCAATACTAGTAATAATAATAATAATGATAATAATAATAATAAGAGTAAGCCCCTCCAGGGCTCTCCTGCAGGAGCAGAACTGGACACAGTGGGAATTCCTGCCGTGGATCTGCTGGGCAGGGGGGTGTCCACACCCAGGACAGGGTCTGTGATCTTATTTTAAGATTTGTTCTGCCAAACATTGAAATTCTGTGATTGGGTCAGTGAGGAAAACAGAAGCTTCATCTCCAGGGAGGTGCAGCATTTCCCACCTTCTCTGGTGCCTTTCTGGTTCCTGTGCTGCCTCTTGCCTTGTCTGAGCCCAAAATGCCTCCCTGGGAGAGAAGGTGGAGCTGCCAGCGCAGGGGATGGGAGCCAGGGTGGGAAAGGCACGGAATGAGCCTCGTGCTGCTGGGGAAGGGCTGGAAATCTCCCTGTGGTGGGACAGAAATCCTGCCTGGGGTGGGGATGGAGCCCCCAGGGCAGCACAACTTTGTCCCTCCCTGGCACTCACGCCTGGACTGACCCAGGTCAGGAAAAGCAGGATGGGAGGGAAGGTCTCCAGGCTGGGAATGCTGGGGTTTGCAGGGCTTGGGAGTGACCTTCAGGAAGTTTGGCTGTGCCCTCACGTGTGGGAAACCTCCAAATCTCCACCCTCAGAGGGAATTCTGGTGGCTTTTGTCCCCCACAGAGTGGCGATGGGGAGGGACGAGCTGTGGGGCTGACTCCCCATCCCACCTGGACCTGCCCTGGAGCTCGGGGAAGGCAAATCTCCGGGGTGCAGACACAGAGGGTGTTCCTGGAATTGTTTTGGGTTGAATGAGTGCAAACGGCCAAGCGCTGGACCCTGCCCTGGGTCAGAGCAAGGCCATGGGGCTCAGGCTGGGCAGAGGAGCTGCAGAGCTGGGACAGCCCTGGGGGTGCTGGGGACAGCGCTGGACACGAGCCCAGGGTGCCCAGGGGGACAAGAGGCCAATGGCCCTGGGCTGGAGCAGCAATTGTGTGTCCAGCAGGAGCAGGGCAGGGACTGTCCCTCTGTGCTGGCACTGAGAGCCCCTCCAGGGCTGCTCCAGTTGTGCTCCTGCAGGAGAGCCCTGGAGGGGCTGGAGGTGTCCAGGGCAGGGAACGGAGCTGGGAAGGGCTGAGCCCCAGGAGCGGCTGAGGGAGCTGGGAAAGGGCTGAGCCTGGAGCAAAGGAGGCTCAGGGGAACCTTGTGGCTCTGCACAGCTCCTGCCAGGAGGGGACAGCCGGGGGGGTCGGGCTGTGCTGGCAGGGAACAGGGACAGGAGGAGAGGGAACGGCCTCAGGCTGGGCCAGGGGAGGCTGGGCTTGGACAGCAGGAGCAATTTCTGCATGGAAAGGGTGCTCAGGCCTTGGCAGGGCTGCCCAGGGAGCTTTGCAGTGCCCAACCCTGCAGGTGCCCCAGCAAGGCCTGGCCGTGGCACTTAGTGCTCTGTGCTGGGGACAAGGTGGGCATGGGGCACAGCTTGGGCTCCATGGGCTGGGAGGGCTTTTCCAGCCCCAGGGATCCTGGGATTCTGGGAAATTTCTCATTTTCAGCCTCTCTGTGTGGGCAGGGAAGGGCACTGGGCTCAGCCCCATCCCTCTGTCCCTCTTTGCTATCAGCTCTTCGCTCTTCGCTATCAGCTCATTATCAATGTTATTGCTGATAACAATTCCTGCCACCAGCATTGGCTCTCTGGGCTTTGGGCTGCTCCAGAAATCCCCTTTTACAGCAGTTTTTCACATGCCATTAGAGCCCAAGAGGGCACCGAGTTCCTAAGCAAGCTCATCCCACAAGATTTAGCATTTCCATGAACTCTCCTCCGACGCTTCTGGGATTTGCAGTCCCTGAACTCCATAAACATTTTACTTCTGGTTCACGCTTGACCTCAGTCTTCTCCGGAGGCTGAATCCTGCCCTGGGCTGACTCTGCCA
This sequence comes from Acanthiza pusilla, assembly GCA_036630365.1. Classification (NCBI taxonomy): domain Eukaryota; kingdom Metazoa; phylum Chordata; class Aves; order Passeriformes; family Acanthizidae; genus Acanthiza; species Acanthiza pusilla. The sequence continues at coordinate 6,165,170 of JAXCHO010000111.1, read as the reverse complement.
GGCTCAGTGGAAATTTTAAAGTAGGTTATTGGAGATGTGCATTTAGACCTCACCAAGCAGAGCCCAGTGCTGGATTTTTCCTCTTCTCATGGAAGGCCCCAACAGGACTGGGGAAAAAATGTGTGTGTTTCCCCTTCCTTTATCTCCAGGAATGCCCAGAAAATGATCCTGATTTTTACAAAATATGGTTGTGCCCTTTGTCCCAATGGGTTTCTGTGGCAGAAAATTCCCCAGGCTGGCTCTGGACCTCTTTGGGAAATATTTCCTTTCACCAGTCCCAAATGGATGGAGCTGGAATCTCCTCCAGGCTCAGCCTGTGGCTCCTGTGTGGTTCCAGGGGCTGCAGGACTGTGGGTATTTATTAATGTGAATATTACCATCTCTTGAGCAGCAGCAAAGCACAAATCTGGTGAGGAACGAGTGATTTTCTCCAACTGAAAGGAGTTTTTCAATCTTGCTCTAATCCTGCTCTTAAATCTCATCAGCCAGGATGACTTTTTAATACCATTTGTGTCCAGAAAATTGAAATCTAGAAAATAGCAGGGTTTTGGTTTTTTTTTTTTTTCTGGGGGAGAGGAATGAGTTAGAGAAATGCCATTAGTCTGCGCCCTGAATTGTGCCCCTCTCATCCCACACGCTTGTGCACAGTCATGCTGCAGCTGGAAACCCAAATATCAGCCTGGGAGGCCTTCATTAAATCGCTCGTGAGGTTTAAACTTGGAATTAAATCCATTTCTGGCCAATCTGTGACAGTGTGACACCATGGGAACTTCATGGGGCAGGACCAGCTGAGCTTCAAGGGCAAATCTCAATTTTTGCTGCATTTGGCCACAAAGTTTGGTGCAGTTCAGGCCTCGTTCCAGTGCCAGCTGGATGGCACAGGGGTCTTGTTCTTCTCCCTTTGTGTCCCAGATTTGTTTGCTCAGATGGGAAAGAGCTCTGTTGGCATCCAGGTCAGCTGTGCACAGATTCGCTGCGGCTGTGAGCAAATTCCAGGGAATTTCAGTGGAGGGGAAATGTCAGCTTGGGAGAATCACAGAATGGAGTCATGGAATGGCTTGGGTTGGAGGGACCTCAAAGCTCATCCAGTGCCACCCCTGCCATGGCAGGGACACCTGCCACTGCCCCAGGCTGCTCCAAGCCCCAATGTCCAGCCTGGCCTTGGACACTGCCAGGGATCCAGGGGCAGCCACAGCTGCTCTGGGCACCCTGGGCCAGGGCCTGCCCACCCTCCCAGGGAACAATTCCTCATTCCCAACATCCCATCCAGCCCTGCCCTCTGCCACTGCCAACCATTCCCTGCCTCCTGGCCCTGCAGCCCTTGCAAATTGTCTCTCTCCATGGTTCCTGGGGCTCCTTCAGGCCCTGCAAGGCCACCCTGAGCTCAGCCCAAAGCTTCTCCTCTCCAGGCTGAACAATCCCAACTCTCGCAGCCTTTCCTCCCAGCACAGCTCTCCATCCCTCTGCTCATCCTGCTGCCTCCATGGACTCTCTCCAGCAGCTCCAGCTCCTCCCTGTGCTGGGCCCAGGGCTGGGGCAGCTCTGCAGGTGGGGTCTCAGCTGAGCTCAGGGGTGTAGGATTTGGATCTCCAGGATTGCCGTCTGAGGTGTAGGTGTGGTTTGCTTCAGACAGCCAGGACGGAGATGAGAGGCTTCTGGATTTTGGTCTTAGAGCATGTGGTTTATTGTAAAAAGAGCGTGGGGGTAAGAGACCTGCCAGGAGCTGCAAGATGCAGCTCAAAGCAGGTCAGAGAGGTGAGAGAGAGAGAGAAGTATAGGATGCAAGATACGGAATACAGAATACAGAAAGAAAGTACTGTGGTTCTTGCTTGCAGTACAATAAATCATGTTCTGTGCTGAATATTCTAATTTTCACTAACCAATCTAGGACAAGATACAAATTCTATAGCATTTACGTACAGCCTATGAGCGTCATTGTATTACCATACGGCGTTACATTTTAAACTCTAAAAACTGCTTTTTTGGACCTTATGCTAAGTTGGTAGGGTCTGCTCTGACCCTTGGACCTGCCTGCAAGCAGAGGGGATTGTTTAATCAAGGAGGGGTATTGTTCAGTCAGGGAGGGTGGTGAGCCTTCAGTGGCCATGCCATTGTTTTCCAGTTATTTAGTAACTGAGGTTTGGTATCTCAAAACTTGTCTTCATTTCAATTTTGCTTACAGTTTCTATATTCTCAGCATCTTTTGCCAGGTAATAATGTTTATCAGACTTTCCTATTTCATCCTCCCCAGCACAGGGGCACAACCCCAATCCTTTCCTGCTGCCCAGGCTGGGGCTCAGCACAGGGCTCAGGGGGTTCTGGGCTGGGGCAGGTCCAGCTCTCCCAGGGCTGCTCCATCTGCTCATCCTCAGCCTGGATTGGTCCCGGGGCTGTCCCACTCCGGGTGCAGCACTTGGCCTCTCCGGAAGGATTTTCAGGGCCAAGTCCTCTCGTGGGACTCAGGGGAGCTGCTGCCCCTGAAGTGCCCCCAAGGGCCATCCCTGCCCCTGTCCAGCTGGGCACCTCTCTGCCCTCCTCCATCACCTGCACCTCCATCGCTCCAATTTCCTAACGCGGGAACAACATTGTCTGCCCTGCCCTGCGGGAAGCGATGTGAAAATAAAGGAGTGGGAGTTGTGAGAATAAAGGAATTGCAGTTGTGCAAGCGCAGAGAAGCAGCTTTTCCAAGGTGTTTATTCAAATACAGACAAATATGTAGGGCAGTGGAAGCAAACACTCCCAGCAATGCTGGGCCTCAGTATTCCAAACTCCATTAAAACCTCAGGCTGCATTTCTGTGCTCCTGAAGAAATCACCGAGTCTTTAGGCCTTGGAAAAGCCTCGGAATGACACACAAAGAGAAATCAGTAAGGAAGTGAATAAGTGTATATTTAAGGATATAAGGAAGTTTACTGTGGGAGATAAGGACTTTCTTTGGAGGCAATCGGAATTGTGGGCTGTAAATAATGTTTGCTAACTCCGGATGGCTGTGGGAAAACAAACGGTGGAAAAGCTGTTGGAAGAGCATGGTCTGTGCCACGTGTGGAGGGAGCATGGGCTGGAGGAAAATCACCATGGGGCTGTGGCATTAAAAGTTCTTATCTCAGGGTGGTGATATGAGAGGGACATGAGGCTCTGCAAGCCCCTGCAGGTTTGGAAGGAATCCTTCCCTGGAAAATTGGGAAAGGGATGGTGTGCCAAGGTGGAGCCAGGGGAGGCTGGGCTTGGACAGCAGGAGCAATTTCTCCATGGAAAGGGCGCTCAGGCCTTGGCAGGGCTGCCCAGGGAGCTTTGCAGTGCCCATCCCTGCAGGTGTCCCAGCAAGGCCTGGCCGTGGCACTCAGTGCTCTGCGCTGGGGACAAGGTGGGCATGGGGCACAGCTTGGGCTGCATGGGCTGGGAGGGCTTTTCCAGCCCCAGGGATCCTGGGATTCCATGAACACTTTGCTGCTGGATTTGGGGAAGTCTCTCCTAAAAATGTGTGCTTTCCCTAAGGTTTATGCTTTAATTCACTCGGACCTTGATGGCAGAAGGTAAAACCACGACACAGATAAACTGAATTTCAGGCTTCTGCTGAATTTTAACATCTTGGGAATAGCAAAGCTCTCCAGAGGGGAATTCCTTCCTGTGGTGGGATGATTTACAAACTCCAACTCTCATCATGGGAGGCAGCACAATGAAATTGGCTGAACCTTTTGTTACAAACAAGAGACAGAATTTTACCTGAGTTTGGTGCCTGTCACACCAAATTTCACCCCAAATCGTTGAAGTCTGTGGAGGTGACAGACCCAGAAAATCACATTGTGCTGTGTCACTCCTTGGCAGCTCCTCCCAGTCCCGGCTGGACTCGGTGGATGTTGTTTCATTTTCCAGCTTCCCCCTCTGCAGAGCCCTTGGGATTTGAGACACTTTTCAGAATTTAGCCTTCCAAACTCACGGCACTCAGTGGGCCTGGCTGCCTCCCAGGCCGTGTGGGTGAGAATTGTTTTTTTATTCCCGTTTGGAATGGGGTCAATTTATAAGATCTCCCCACACCCTTTCTCTGCAGGAGTCACTTCATTTCTTTGTGAGCTTTGCTGTTAAACTGTGCATAATTTGGGGTTTTCATTGTTCTCCCCTGCTTTTGAGGCCGCTTTGTGAGTTTTGAAAAGATGTTAATTTTCCTTTTGTTGCTTTCTGTTGACCACTTAATCCTTCCCCATTCCAATTGTTTTTCTTATTGCTCCCCTCCAACTTCTCTGTTGTTTGAAATGTCTGTCATCCCAAACTCGCCTTTGTTCTCCCAACAATGATTTTGGGAGCCTCCCTGCCGAGGCACATTCCAGATGTGTGTGTGGCTGTGCAGGGGGGAATTTTGGCTGTCCCTGCTCTTTGACGCCTCTCTTTCCTTCCTCTGAGCTATCAGCGGATCCAAGCAGCTCCACTTCTTCCCTTGGAATATCATTCCCAGACAGCCAAGGATCTCAGTGTCCCTCAGGCTCCACCAGGGTGAGTTTATTTGATCTGTTTTGGGCTGACCAGGACTCCACCTTAGCTCAGAAAATGAGTTGAGGTCTCCCAAGCCTCCCAGTGTTGGAAAATATACCAGTTTAATTTTTTTTTTTGTATAACTTTTAACTCTTTATTTTTGTCTCTCTAGTTAGGCTTGACTTGACTTTGCTTTAGGGAGGGGAATTTTCTTTAGTTTATTTAGGAAATACAGCATCACTCTAAGGAGATGGGCTCAGCACAGGGACAGACTGGGAGTAGCACAAAGATCCCCAGAGAGATAAAAATCATCAATGGAACACTAATGGAACATCAGTGGCCACCTACAAACATTTACCCCAGAGCACCTCTGACAGAGCTGAAGACATCTCGCCCGGAAAGGACTGATAAGAAAATTAAACAACAAAGATCTAATTTACATTGGAAGCGAGGGGATTCGGATCCAATAGAAAACTGAATATTGAGGGTTACTCAACTCTGGACCAATGAACTTTGAAGCAATACATCCCTATAGATTTTAACTGTATAAAAACTGGAGAAAAATCCTGTAAAAGCCTGTGCTTTTGGAATACTTTCCTTGGCACATCCTGGCCAGTAAATAAAGTAATGCCTGATTCTCTATCACTTCAAATATAGTGCTAGAGGGTTTTTTATTTCTCCCGATTTTCGGCGACACCAGCAGCTCAGCACACATTCAGGAGCTGTGTCCTTATCCTTCCTCCAAAGTGGAAGCCATCCAAAATCGTGACTCATTCCCTCAAAAAGAATGGAGAATAGGCTGAAATCCCTGGGGATGTTTTCTGATCAGAGGGGAAGTCCAGATATTTATCAGGTACTAAAATATTTTCGTTTCACTTCAAAGAATTTCGCCTCAAAAGACCTTGGTCCCTCATAACCGTCTCCAGAAGGGTGGGAATCACAGATGGGAGGAACTCTGAAAATTTTGGGGTGGCAAGGGCCAGATTTTAAAGATACTTGGGCAGCCAGGGTTAGATAACAGCAATATTATCTCCCTAAGCCTGAAGTGGAGATCCTTAACTCATCTCCACCCCAGGGCCCACAGGAATTCAGTAACTAAAGAGCCACGGGATGGAAATGGGACAGGGATGCTCCATTGGTGTCTCCAGGTGCCAAAGAGGAGAGGATTTAGGACTTCTGCAGGCAGAGAGAAGCTCGTTGCTGCCTCGGTCAAGAGCCAGGTTTCTTGGGGTGGGTGGGATTTAAGGAACCTGCTGGGAAGTCCTTGCAACCTTCTGGGAAACTTCCTGCTGTTGGATTTGTTTCCATGGATATCGAAGAAGGAGGATTTGAAAGTCTCAGTACCAGACCGAAATTGCAGCTTCAGTTCACTGATTCAACAGCTCAGCATTTCCAGGGGTGTTTTATCCTGGGTGGAAGTGGCTTGGGAATGGGAATCCCTGAGATGCTCCAAAAAATGGGCTCCTTTAGGAGAATTTGCCATTCCCACCCCAAATGGTTTCATTCCTGTGAAAGCAAATTTGGGATTGACCATGAGGCTTTTGAATGCGTGACCTTCGACCAAACCACCCTGGACAAGAATTCCTCAGGGAGTTCTGCAGAACATTCCATCCAGGATCCATCTCTGGGTGACTGGAACTCGATTACAGAGGACAGGCGCTCCCCCTCACCAAAGGGAACTGGAAATCCTGGGAGAAATCCAGTGTTTTCCAGGGTGATTAAGTCAAGAGTTGGGCTTGGAGCAACTGAAGTTGTGTAGTTGTAGTGATGCCGGTGATTTTTGTATTTTCTTTTTACATCCTTTTTATATATTTTATACCCTTTCCCTTCCCTGTTCCCCTCTACACACACTCCTTGTACCCTGCACAGACACTCCTTGTACTTTAGCCCCACATGTTCACAACCCTTGCACTCTGAGATTCAGCTCAGTTTGGGGTCCTGCACAGCGAGGAAGACCAAACATTCATATTCTCTCAGAACCAGAGGCTCCAAGCTGTTCTCTCTTGGAACATGTTTTTGTAAACTCGGCTGTAGTCTCATTTGGGGGGGTTCATTAGAATAGGGGGCAATTATTCATTTATTCAGTTTCTTATTGGGGGATTTAGAGTAGATATGCTAATTTTGGGAAGTCCATAACAATCCTGTACACGTTGTTCGGGGGTCCCAACTCGTCGTTCGCTCCATGGCGTTTTCCACCTTTGCTGGGTTTGGGCACCTAGGATCCTATTGAACCGAGGGAAATTCCCTTTTCCCTGTCCTGCTGTGTCTGCTCCCATATTTTCACCAGCCTGGTTAAGCCATCAGTAGTCACATCTCCTCAGTGGCTGCAGGGTCACAGAATCATGGAACGGTTTGGAAGGACCTGAAGGATCACCCATGGCAGGGACACCTGCCACTGTCCCAGGCTGCTCCAAGCCCCAGTGTCCAGCCTGGCCTGGGACACTTCTCCCACCCCACCCAGCCCTCTCTGCAGCTGGAGACCTCCCACCTCCAGGGAAAATCCTCTTCCCTGAAATTGTACCAATTCCCTAAGGACCCTCCCAGCCCCAATTTGGGCTGTGAATCCCTGGTGAGGAGCTACCACTTTCCCTGGGTGAAACTTTTAAACCTGGTGGTGACAAACTGAGCTTTTAGGAGAACTAAGCTGCAGTTTCTCTGGGATTCTGGCTCCATGGGAGGGGATTTTCCAGGACACAAGGTCGGGAATCACACCCTGCTGCAGCTCAGGAGTTGTCCCGCGGCAGATATGATCTTCCCCCAGTAAATTCATTAAGTGCACAAACACAAAGACTCCCTTTGGACAATTAGGACCACGAGGGAGGGGTTGGGAAGATGATTGCTCCCTCCTGGGAAGAGATGAAAGACTCCAGTGGGAAAGAGAAGAGATTTTTCCTGATAGATCTTCAGATTAAACCCGAGGGGCTGCTTGAGCTGGAAGTCTGCCTTCTGTTTTGTATCAATAACTGGATTTCAAATGCTTGGCTCCCACTCCTGTTTGTAGGTAATGGTTCTCTGCTGAGCTCTCCCTGCTTTCTTGGAGGTGGATTAGGACATAATTAAATATGAGGAACTCTAACGAAAACCATGGGTCTATCAAAGCAAATTAATTGTGGGTCTGGTTTGGAACTTGGAACAATCACTGCAAACAATGGATTTGTTACATCTTCCCTGAGTACTTCACTCCTGCCCTGGCTGTTTTTGGCAAAATCCTTGGGATTTGCTGCAAGCAAACAGAAAATCATAATTTTCTTGTGCGAGCACACAGGACAGGGAGCTCCTCACGTTCATTAATGCTGCTGTGGCAACTGCTTGGTGTGAGCTCTACTTCAGCCCCTCTTTCACGACTAGAGATGGAAAAAGGAGCCTTCTTGGAAATGAAAACCAGGGAATTTCCCTTCTGTTGCAGCTGCAAGCAGAGTTTGTTAAATGGCAGAGAACTCGTGCCTGGCTGGTGGGGCTTCACTGAAGATTCACTGGGCTCATGCAGAGACAGAAATTGAGGAGGAATCGGAGCCAGAGGTGTGTTTGGCCCATGGCTCCATGGGCAGGTCCAGCTGCTGGAGCCTTCCCAAGGAATGGCAGAGCAGGGGCAGTGCCTGGGGCTGGGCAGGGAGAAGTTTCTGCCAAAGATAAACATTTAAATGTAGGAAAAACTGAGAATTTAACCAATGTTGGGAGAAGTCTTCATGTTTTGAGATGAATTTGAAGGTGGATGAGCCTCCATCTGTGCCATCTTTCCCTGTCCTCAGCCTCAGCCCATCCTTTTGGGATTGCTACACCCGGAGAGGCTGAAGAGCAGCTGGAGCAGAGACAAGGGAGGGTTTGGCTGCCCCAAAATCCAATTCTCCTCAGTTCCTGTGGCTGCTGGAGTTCAGGATGTGCTTCTGGATGAGTTTTCCCTCGGAGGTGTTTGCATTTCTGGAGGGCTTTGGAGCTGCTTCCATTCCCTTTTGGCTGTTTTGTTACTGGGAAGGAGAGGAAAATGTTTTTCCCAACCCCACAAGCCCTGGGCAGAGCTGTTGTGTCCTGTGGTGCGAGGGAGGAGGAGCAGGGGAGCATCCACCTGGAATTCTGCTGCTCTTGGGCAGCTCTGGGCAGGCCTGGCTTTCCCGGAGGAGCAGCAGCCCAAATTTCCACACTGAAGTTATATCACCATAGATTTGAGGAAATCTCCCATCCCTGGGAGGGACAGCACAGAGGGAGAAGCAGCAGTGAAGCTTTCGCCATCCAGCTGGAAATCCTCTGGGAATTCTCTGGCCTCTCCACGTGGAAAGGAAAGCAAACAAGGCACTCCAGTCCTGAATGAGGTTTTCCTTCCCTCAGTTTGTTTGCTGAGTTCACTTCCCCGGCTCAAAATTATTAAGAGAATTATGAACAGAAACCTCCCTGAGCCCTCCAGGTTTGCTCTCACTTCCTGCAAACAGGGAGAGAATAACCACGGAATTTTGTGAGAGCACAATCCGCCTTGAACACTGAATTATCAGCAACTTATAGACCAATTCCATTGATTATTTCCTTTTGGCACAGCCATGCTTTGTGCTGAAAGAGCTCCCAGTTTAACCCAGTTCCCAGAGCTGGGATGTGACCTCCAGCATGGAAAGCCTGGCTGATGGTGAATCACTGAATATTCCAGGAGAATATTCCTCCTTGTGAGGGTGGGGAGGCCCTGGGATGGAATTCCCAGAGAAGCTGTGGCTGCCCCTGGATCTCTGGCAGTGTCCAAGGCCAGGCTGGACATTGGGGCTTGGAGCAGCCTGGGACAGTGGGAGGTGTCCCTGCCCATGATTTGGGTGGAATGGGATGATCCTTAAAATCTCTTCCATCCCAAACCCTAAGGAGACCCTCCCTGGAGCCTTCTCTTCCCCAGGAGAACACAATAAGAATGATCCAAAATGTGCATTTTTATGGAAGGCTCATAATTCGTGGAATTTGAAAGTTGAAGCGGCTTTTAAATGAAGTCCTTGAATTTCCTTGGTAAAAATGTCAGGCTTTGATTCCATTTTCATGTCTTCCATCAGGAAAACAGAGCTAAAATGTCTTGACTGTGCCTGGCAGCCTAAATGTAATCAAAGCGTTTGTTATAAAACTCACCATCATCTGAACTTTTGGGATTTTTTTTTGTTTGGTTTTTTTTGTTTGTTTGTTTGTTTGTTTGTTTGGTTTTTTTTTCGTTATTGCAGAAAAACTAGAAAAGAAAACCCCCTCTGTGGAGGGCTTTGAAAAAATCAGTGGAAAATGAAAATTAATTAAGTTAAATTTAAATAAATTCAAATATTTGCGTTTAGGAAATATGGCTTTTTTTAAACATAAAACCAACCTGGAATTCCAAGTGTGTCCTGAAAAGAATCCCTGGCTTAGTTCTACTGGAACACATTAGCTCAGACTAATTTTAGGCTGGCTCCTGGGCTGGCTCTGGGATCCAGAGTGAAAACCTGCTGCCCAGCACGATCCTGGCCACAGCACTCAGCTCCTGCTCCCAACTTCCTTTGGGAGGAGCCTCTCCCTGCCCCTTGCCCATCTGCTGTGCCCAGGGAGAAAACTTGGATGCTTTCAGACATCCTGTGCTGGTTTCACTGCCTGAGAAAGATGGGATGAGGTAAGGAGTACAATGAAGATATTTTCTGGTGATGCCGGTGATTTTTGTATATTCTTTTTACACCCTTTTTATATATTTTTATGCCCTTTCCCTTCCCTGTTCCCCTCTACACACACTCCTTGTGCCCTGCACAGACACTCCTTGTACTCTAGCCCCACATGTTCACAACCCTTGCACTCTGAGATTCAGCTCAGTTTGGGGTCCTGCACAGCGAGGAAGACCAAACATTCATATTCTCTCAGAACTAGAGGCTCCAAGCTGTTCTCTCTTGGAACATGTTTTTGTAAACTAGGCTGTAGTCTCATTTGGGGGGGGTCATTAGAATAGGGGGCAATTATTCATTTATTCAGTTTCTTATTGGGGGATTTAGAGTAGATATGCTAATTTTGGGAAGTCCATAACAATCCTGTACACGTTGTTCGGGGGTCCCAACTCGTCGTTCGCTCCATGGCGTTTTCCACCTTTGCTGGGTCTGGGCACCTAGGATCCTATTGAGCCGAGGGAAATTCCCTTTTCCCTGTCCTGCTGTGTCTGCTTCATATTTTTACCAGCCTGGTTAAGGCATCACTGGGACCACTGGGATGTGGGAATCGCTGCAGATATTTACTAATTTAAGCAGGTTGGATAAAATTGTTCTGTGTGTTTTTCACTGTGTGAGAGAAACAAAGGTTGTGTGAAAAGCTGATCTTCCCAAAGCATTCCCTGCCCAGGATTCTGTGGAGGGAGCATGGGCTGGAGGAAAAACACCGTGGGGCTGTGGCATTAAAAGTTCTTATCTCAGGGTGGTGATATGAGAGGGACATGAGCCTTCTGCAAGTGCCCTGCAGGTTTGGAGGGAATCCTTCCCTGGAAAAATGGGAAAGGGATGGTGTGCCAAGGTGGAGCCAGGGGAGGCTGGGCTTGGACAGCAGGAGCAATTTCTCCATGGAAAGGGCGCTCAGGCCTTGGCAGGGCTGCCCAGGGAGCTTTGCAGTGCCCATCCCTGCAGGTGTCCCAGCAAGGCCTGGCTGAAGTGTGCTGTCTTTCCATGGAATTCTCTGTCGTTTCTGACATTCGCCTTACATTGCTCTCTCCCAGCATCATTCCCTCCTTACGTTGGATGTTGGGAAGGAATTCCACCCTGGGAAGGTGGGGATGGAATTGGGGGATGGGGAAGGGCTGGGATGGAATTCCCAGAGCAGCTGTGGCTGCCCCTGGATCCCTGGCAGTGTCCAAGGCCAGGCTGGACATTGGGGCTTGGAGCAGCCTGGGACAGTGGGAGGTGTCCCTGCCATGGCTGGGGTGGGGTGGGATGATCCTTAAAATCCCTTCCACCCCAAAACATTCCATGGTTCTGAAACACAGGGTTTTCTTTTAGACACTTAAATGTAGAGATTTTAGATAAAATTTAGTTCTGTTAAAATCAACTAGAATAGAAAAAGACACAGAACTCAGCTAGAAAGAAATTAATGATTAAGTGCAGAGTAGCCTTTGATTATTTGATATTGACTCAGCTGTGCTTAGAATAGACAATTAATAATCTCAAGAAAAGAGGTTCACAGGAGAGCCTAGACAGTTACAAATTTTGCTCAGATGCAACCTACCCAGAAGCAATAGAAGAGAGCATTGGGAGTTTTCCAGGGTCAGATGTATTGTCAAAAATCAGCGAAGTAAGAAGGTCACACTGATGAAGACTCATATTACTTCATCCAAAGCAGCCCTCAGACTCAATTAAGGACCACTGACCCAATTCCATTGCAGGAACTGCTCATGCTTAATGACTTCTCGCTAATTTCCATCCAAAGCAGGGAATGGGAGGTGCGTATGCTATGAATATGTGTCTGTATTTTAAATATGCATTATTGTTACAGATAAATAAGTTCTGTGTTGCATTGTTACTCTGGAGCTGTACCTTTGGGAGCTCTCTCTGCAGCTCAAATAAACACACACTGTCTAACCTTAACAAGTTAGAGTCTCTGTCTGTCTCAGGTGGATATCGATATTCGATCTATATCTGCATTTTCATAATTCGATTCCATGGCCAAACAACACCTTGTGCCACAGCATCCCTGGATCCGCCACATCTGTTCCCATTTTTAAGGCTGGAATTGCATTCATTTGGCCCAATTTGTTCTTGCCAATTCCAGTAAAACTGCTCAGGATCATCTTCTAGGAACTGGGAAAATGGTGGGTTTATGTAATATGAATTTCTGCTCCCTGTCTTGCTGACAGCTCTGTAATTCCTCATCATTTTCCCAGGGAATTGCTGTGCTCTCTATTTCCCAGCCATCCAGGGGATCACTCCAGGCCCTTTGGAATCTTGGGGCTTTCCAGTGCATTTTCAACAGAATCTCCTTCTCTGCCTCACAGCTATTCCCAATTATCTTCCCAGAAACCTCCCCAGGCACCTCCAGCTGCCGGGGTCTGATCTCCTGAGATCCATTCTTCCTTTGCTGCTGTCCCAGTTCCTGTCCCTGGAATGCTGAGCTCTGTCCCCCCATCCCAGTTATCTCCCAGTTTGTCACTTGTCACTCGGGACTGGGCAAAGGCCACACCGAAATTCCCCACCTCCCACCCAAAACTGCGCTCCCTTGTCCCAGGCACTTTGCCCACTGAACTCCTTATCCCATCAGACATTCTTGGGAAAACTCCTGTGTCCCTCTCTGCTTTTTTTAAAGTGTTTTTAAGGTGCTTTTAAAAGTGAGATTGGTGCCATTTTTCCATCTCTGTTTTTAACCTGATGTGCAGCAACCTCTTCCCTTTTTTTTTTTGGACTCATGGATCTCTCTGCTGGATGAACCTCCGTGGTCACTCCTGCCTTTCCTTCCTGTAGTGCTGCTCTAAATTTGTCCTCCCAATGATTTTTTTTTTACCACTTTGGGCCTTTAAAGAGTGGTCACTCCACTGGATAATCCAAATCCTGCTCTCCACTGTGTCCCTGAGCTCCCCACAGCTACAGAAACCCAGCAGAACCTGATGTTTGGAGAAATTAATCCCTAAAACTTATTTTCTATTTTTTGAGGGGGTTTGTTTTGGTTTTGTTGTTGTTTGCTTCATAACCACCAACAACACAAAAAGAAATATGGATTATCCCACTGAACTTCCTGCAATTAAAACCCTCTGATCCCAGCCCTTTGCTCCTTTTAGTTGGCAAGTTCTTAATTTAGGGGGAAACAGCTTCTTTTGCTCCTGCTTAAATTCTTGGAGGTTTCAGAAAGAAATCTCATTCCTCCCTGGAATGATTTCCTGCCACTGTGGATTTTCCAGCTGGATTTTGCAGAGCTGCACGTGGGGCAGGGGAACATCCCTGAAATCCTTCATTTCAGGAAAATAATCCTGCAAATGAGGATCACAGGCCTCAGAAAAGGCAAAGGGAGATCAGTTTCACCAGGAATTTCCTGCTGCTCAAGGTTATGGTTTTGGCCAAGCCAAATCTCTATTTCCAGATTAAGAAATGGGGTGATTTTTCCAGATTTTTCTCTGTTAAACAGAATTGGAACAAGAATTTCCCCCCAGAGCATGTCTGGGTGTCCCTTTGCCACCTCTCTCTGCCTGTGGGATTATTTTTGATCTCTTTTCTATTCCTGCACTGCTCACAACCAATGCTTTAAAATCTTTAAAGTATATATTCATTGTGCCAGCTCTGGAGAACATTAATGGGGTTCAGGAATTCCTTCACTCCTTTTTTCACCCTCTTTATTTGTTTCCCATTTCCATATTCTTGGGGTCAGGGTGAGAGAAGAGAGAATCATAGAAAGGTTTGGGTTGGAAGGGATATTAAAGTTCATCCCCTTCCAACCCCCAAATACAACCTTCAGCTCTGAATCGGGGCTGAATTTAATTCCTGCCCTTCACAATTACCTCCAAAACACTTCAAGCAAAGCATTCCTCATTTTGGGATTACCCATGGACCTCAATCCTATAGAAATGTAAAATATTGCAAGGAATTTTAGGGAAAGATGGACACAGGGTTCTTAACGGGGCCTGTAGGACATGGGGTGAGGGCTTTAAACTAAAACCAAACTCAGATCAGATGTGAGGAAGAATTTCTTTACACTGAGGGTGGAAAAACTCTGGGAGAGGTTGGCCAGAGAGGTTGTGGATGTCTCACCTCCATGGATGGAGCTTTGGGATCAGGAAGATGTCCTTGTTTATTCCAGAGGGAGGCTTGGGTCAGCGGAAAATCCCTCGCAAACCGAACCGAACCGAACCGAACCGAACCGAACCAAGCCAAGCCAAGCCAAACCAAACCAAACCAAACCAAACCAAACCAAACCAAACCAAACCAAACCAAACCAAACCAAACCAAACCAAACCAAACCAAACCAAACCAAACCAAACCAACCAAACCAAACCAAACCACACCAAACCAAACCACACCAAACCACACCGAACCGAACCGAACCGAACCGAACCGAACCAAGCCAAGCCAAACCAAACCGAACCGAACCGAACCGAACCGAACCGAAACCAAACCAAACCAAACCAAACCAAACCAACCCAACCCAACCCAAACCAAACCAACCCAACCCAAACCAAACCAAACCAAACCAAACCAACCCAACCCAACCCAACCCAACCCAACCCAAACCAAACCAAACCAAACCAAACCAAACCAAACCAAACCAAACCAAACCAAACCAAACCAAACCAAACCAACCCAACCCAACCCAAACCAAACCAACCCAACCCAAACCAAACCAAACCAAACCAAACCAACCCAACCCAACCCAACCCAACCCAACCCAAACCAAACCAAACCAAACCAAACCAAACCAAACCAAACCAAACCAAACCAAACCAAACCAAACCAAACCAAACCATTCCCTGATTTAAGGAAACTCCAGACCCTGCATGCCTTTCTCTCGGTGAGGGATGTGGAGAGGCATTCCCAGGTGTGTGAAATGAGGAGTGAGGGTGGATCCAGCTGGGAAAAGGAGAGAAAATGGGGAAATGGCAGCAATTCCCTGCTGCAGCAGCCAGGCCTGGGCTGAGGGCAGGGAAAGGAACCTCGTGGCTGTGGGTGAGCCCTGTGGGATCTGGGATGGGAGAAAAACTGGGGGTGAGGGTGAGAGCTCAGACCGAGCTCTGTGTCCTGCCCAGGAGCTCCCAAGCTCATCCCAGTCCTTCTGCTGCTCCCAGGCAGTGCCTGGTGTGTCCTGGCTGGGAATTCCCAGTCTCAGCATGGAAATGCAGGGGAATTACCCCTCTGGGCCCCCTGGGTGCAGCTCTGGGCACGGGGGTGATCCTTTTGGGGGTCTGTGCTGTGCCAGGGAGCTGGGCAGACCCTTGGGAATGTTCCTGGATGGAGGAGCCCACGGTGAGCGTAAGGCTGGGGGGACAGCAGGGCTGTCCCAGCTCAGGGTGGTGGCACTGGTGGGGACAGGGATGTTCTCTGTGCTCCAGGATTTGGGGTGTTCCTGCTCTGGGAGCAGCACCAGGAGAATTTCTGCTTCCCCATTGTCCTGCGTGCTCAGCTTCGAGAGAATCCTGGAATGTCCTGAGTGGGAAGGACCCACAGCATCATGGAATCCAAGCCCTGTCCCTGCCCAGCCCCCAACAATGCCAGCCTGGGCATCCCTGGCAGCGCTGTCCAAAGGCTCCTGGAGCTCTGGCAGCCTCGGGGCCGTGCCCATTCCCTGGGGAGCCTGGGCAGTGCCCAGCACCCTCTGGGGGAAGAACCTTTCCCTGATCTGCAGCCTGAGCCTGCCCTGGCCCAGCTCCAGCCATCCCTGGCTCTGTCCCTGTCCCAGAGCAGTTCCATGTTCGATCAGCCTGTGTGACACTTGGGGAGTTCCCAAGGAGCTGAGAACTCCCCAGGATACAAACACTCCACGGAATTCCTTGCTGGAGAACTTCTCCTGCAGTGTCCTGGGGTCTCCCTGTGTGCTCAGACATCCCAAACTCTGGGAATGTTTTTACAATCGCCAGCAGTCCTGCTGGATGTTAAAATGTTATTTTTATGCTGACAGCCAGAAGGTTCCTTTCCTTGGAGGAGAGTGGATCTCGGGAACGATTCTGCCCTGGGCTACAAACCATCAAAGTCAATCTTGTTCCTGCTTCTCTCCCACAAACCAACAGCTCTGAGATGGAGTCCCTGGATGCAGAGCTGCCTGCAGGGCAGCACAAGCTCGTTATAACAGGCTAGAACAAAATAAATATTATTGGATTGGAAAATCCATTCACTTATCCCAGCTTAATGTAAAAATGGAACAAATTAAGGGTCAACCCCCAATGTTCTAAGAACCACTTGTTTCAAAGAACAAACCCCTCCAGCTTGTTCACCTTTAATCCTCTTTGGATCAGTCCCTGTCTGCTCTGGAGCTGAGACTTCAAATTCAGCAATTTCCCTCTGGTTTCACTGGACTGGAGCTGGGATATTCTCTGAGCTGCTGGAGAGAGTCCATGGAGGCTCCAGGATGAGCAGAGGATGGAGAGCTGTGCTGGGAGGAAAGGCTGCGAGAGTTGGGATTGTTCAGCCTGGAGAGGAGAAGCTTTGGGCTGAGCTCAGGGTGGCCTTGCAGGGCCTGAAGGAGCCCCAGGAACCATGGAGAGAGACAATTTGCAAGGGCTGCAGGGCCAGGAGGCAGGGAATGGTTGCCAGTGGCAGAGGACAGGGCTGGATGGGATGTTGGGAATGAGGAATTGTTCCCTGGGAGGGTGGGCAGGCCCTGGCCCAGGGTGCCCAGAGCAGCTGTGGCTGCCCCTGGATCCCTGGCAGTGTCCAAGGCCAGGCTGGACATTGGGGCTTGGAGCAGCCTGGGACAGTGGGAGGTGTCCCTGCCATGGCAGGGGTGGCACTGGGTGGGATTTGAGGTCCCTTGTAACCCAAACCATCCTGTGATTCCATGATATAGGAAGGAAAACCAGCCCTGAGCCAGGGGTCAGAGAGTGCCTGGAAGCACAAATTTCCCTCACTCATCAGATACTTTTAATTTTCAAATTCCTGGGCACCATCAGGGCTTACCTCATTCCATGGGAATGACCTTGGCAGTGCAATATTCCCTGAGCAGAGGCCACCAGAGAAGATGGCACACTTCTGTCTGTTGGATCCTTCTGGAAGGAGGATGGAGCATTATTTGGATTGACTTGAGCAATCCTGCCCTGCTCTGCCCCTCCTGAATGCAGCTTTGATTCCTGTCTGAGCCTGTCTTAACCAAGCTGGGCTCAGCGTGGGCTCGAGACCTGTGGGAGGCACAGCAGGAAGGCTGGGTGAGTTTTTGCACCCCAGCACCATATTTTGATTTTTCTTTTATTCTTACCTCAGTACTGAAAAGAAAATCCCGCCGAATATCACAGAAACATCTGGAAAAGGCTCCTCCATAAGAAAGGAGCCACATCCACAACAACACTGCATTTTACTGGCACCCAGCTCGGCACTCCAGACTGATGAGCCAGTGGTGTTTTCCAGAGGGCTCCATGTATTTGGAATTCTCCCTGGGGTTTTCCAAACTGTAGCACTGGTGGCCACCTCCCGCAAGGCTTGTCCCAATATTTTTGGGCTCCTGCTGCCAGAGCAGTGCCAGAGCCCCACTGCTGCCGCCTCACCCAGAGACGGTGACAGTTCTTCCAGAGGCAGATTTGGGCTGGAATTGCACCTTTTCTGTGCTCACACGAGGCTGTTTTCCTGGCAAGCCCTCGGAGCAGGGATGGCTCCGTGGAGCTCCTCCCTCTGCGCCTGCGAGCATCTCCCAGAGGCTGAGCGCTGGACAAATTTAGCAGCGCACATGGGATGTCCATCCCAGCACGTAGACAGAGTTTTCCTGCAGGAATGGGGGGGCTGGGATTGTCCTGGACAGAGGAGGATCCACTTGGTGCTGTGCTGTGAGAACCATTCCTCGCGTGACCTCCGGAGTGGCGGTGACATCCAGGCAGGAGCAAACTGCGGCTAAATTTGGCTGCTTGAATTCCTTCGAAACGTTTCCCATTTTGTTTGACAGATGTCCACGAGATGGGAAAGAACTTTCCCCGCCTCTTGGGGGACTTCAGCCCATGGAAACGCTGCCAGGTGGTTTTTCCAGCAATTTCTCGCGAGCAGCGCATCCACATCTCCCTCATCCGCCGTTGTATTTTTAATCAGCGCGTCCTCGGGATCTCATCTGGAGATCCTATCGCAACAACCGACCCCGGTGGTTGCTTTGAAGTCGCACCTGGCGCTTCTGAGTCATCCCAGAAGGCAAGGCAGGAGTTGGGAAAGAGCTGGAATGTGCAGCTCATTAGTGGAACGGAGATGTTTCTGGGGTGGTGGGAGGGAGGAGGAGACGGCAGGGCAATGGCTGAAGTGAAGGAAGTGCATGACATGGGGGGGACTTTGCTCTTCCATCTCACTGGTGGCATCTGAAGTGCCCTTTTCCACTCCATTTCCATTTTCCAGGGAGGCAGGATGTGCCTGGCACAATGGATGGTGTTTGAGGTCCATTCCAGCACCATTCCGTGATCCCGCGGGTCTGTGCGCCTGGCGTTGTGTGCATCCACATCTTGGGGTCCAACGGGACCTGCAGGGATGGCCAGGGTGTTCCTGTCCGTGAGACCATGACAGTGACCCTGTCGGTCACAGACATCCTGAGAGGTTTCCGGGCTCATTCCATGGTTGCTCCACCACAACAGGGATATCTCCCATTCCTCCCACTGACCTGCTCGTCAGCATGGAACACCGAGGAGTTGTTCCTGGAGAAAATCTGCTCCAGAAGAGCAGCAATGTGAAAATTCTGCTGAAAACACTTGTTTTCCCACCACCACCACCACCTCTGGAGATTCCCTCAGGATGCCTGCAAGGTTCCCGGGGCTCTGCCCTGCCCTGCTCTCCCTGAAATCCACACCTTTGGGGTGTCCAACACACCGCAGCATTCCTGGGCTCCTGCAGGATGAAAGGCCCTCCCCGTGGGTGAGTTATCATGATTTGTTATTATCCTCTGCCTGATCCACTTGGGAAGACAGATGTGCATTCCTTCCCCCCCTCCCTTCCCCGAGAACTGACGAAACATGAAAATCACTTCTTAGGGAAGAAAAAAAAAACCCCAACCACAAAGTCACCACAATTCATTGGGAGCTCGTTGGTTCCTAATCTCTGAAAACGAGCCAGGTCAAACAGCCACAGCTCCTCTGATAAATTGTTATTCTTAGGGATTTCATCCTTCCATGGAAAAGTACTGGGCTGGCTCTGGGAGCTCCTCTCGCCCTGGCAGCAGCATCCAGCAGTGGAAAATTGGAGAGATCCAGCTGCATGGAGAGTGTTCAGGGCAGTATTTTTAGATGCTTCGGTGCTTTCTGACTCCACACACACTTCCCTGTGGAAAACAGGGCTAGCTATCCCAGGGACTTCCTGTGCTGAGCACGGAGGAGCTGCTCCTAGGAAATAAGATGCTGAATGGAATAAACAGGAGGAAATGGAGAGCTCTGGATTGGTAGAGTGCACAGCTGGAGGGACGAGGGAAGTCCTGGGAATTCTCCTTTCAGCAGAGCTTTGGGTTAGGGGTGTAGCTCCAGGGGAATTCCCGCTCCTTTGAGGTGTTTATTCCCTCATTCCCTCTCCTTTGGGTGTTTATTCCCTCATTCCCTCTCCTTTGGGTGTTTATTCCCTCATTCCCGCTCCTTTGGGTGTTTATTCCCTCATTCCTGCTCCTTTGGGTGTTTATTCCCTCATTCCCGCTCCTTTGGGTGTTTATTCCCTCATTCCCGCTCCTTTGGGTGTTTATTCCCTCATTCCTGCTCCTTTGAGGTGTTTATTCCCTCATTCCTGCTCCTTTGGGTGTTTATTCCCTCATTTCTGCTCCTTTGAGGTGTTTATTCCCTCATTCCTGCTCCTTTGGGTGTTTATTCCCTCATTCCTGCTCCTTTGGGTGTTTATTCCCTCATTCCCTCTCCTTTGAGGTGTTTATTCCCTCATTCCCTCTCCTTTGAGGTGTTTATTCCCTCATTCCCTCTCCTTTGAGGTGTTTATTCCCTCATTCCTGCTCCTTTGGGTGTTTATTCCCTCATTCCCGCTCCTTTGAGGTGTTTATTCCCTCATTCCTGCTCCTTTGGGTGTTTGTTCCCTCATTCCCTCTCCTTTGAGGTGTTTATTCCCTCATTCCTGCTCCTTTGGGTGTTTATTCCCTCATTCCCTCTCCTTTGGGTGTTTATTCCCTCATTCCTGCTCCTTTGGGTGTTTATTCCCTCATTCCCTCTCCTTTGGGTGTTTATTCCCTCATTCCTGCTCCTTTGGGTGTTTATTCCCTCATTCCTGCTCCTTTGGGTGTTTATTCCCTCATTCCTGCTCCCTGTGGTGACATTTAACAAGTCCTGGAGCCCGTGCCAGCTTTCCTCGGAACAGCAGCCCTGGCACAGCAGGGCTCAGGAAGGGAGGAATTCCCAGCTGGAATTTCTGAGAGCTGTGACAGCAACAAAGTGCACCGTGGCTCTGGAGCAGGTGTGGAGTGTTCCAGTGCTCCATGGAGTCTCCAGAGGGTGATTCCCAGTGAAACTGGGGCTGGGAAAAGCTCTGTCTTCTCCTTTTGGCTCTGTGAGGTCTCATCTGAGCGGCAGGATCAGTGAATTCCACAGTGATTTGGGTTGGAGGGACATTAAATGTCACCCAGTGCCACCCCTGCCATGGCAGGGACACCTCCCACTGTCCCAGTTTGCTCCAAGCCCCAATGTCCAGCCTGGCCTTGGACACTGCCAGGGATCCAGGGGCAGCCACAGCTTCTCTGGGAATTCCATCCCAGGGCCTGCCCACCCTCCCAGGGAGGAATTCCTAATTCCCAAAGAACGCTCTCAGCGTGCCAGGCCTGTCTGTTTTCCCAGACTTCCTCCCGAGTTTTTGGGGTGCCTCAGCTGCCCTGGCTCTGCTGGCATTGGCAGCATCCCTCCCTGTGCTGCCTTGGGAGCATCCCCAGAGCCATGGGGCTGAGAGCTGGCCGTGCTCCAAGCTGTCCCCAGGACACTGCTGGGATGCCAGGAGAGCTCGGGAAGGATCCCAGGGGTGCCAGAGCAGGAATGCTGCCTGTTCTGGCTCTGCTTCTCTCTCGTGACAGGCTCGGGGATGTGCATGGACAGGCAGAGCTCAGGAAACTCTCCTGCATCTCCCACGTTTTTAACTCAGCTTTGCAAATCTCGGATCATCTCAGGATTTTTGGGTCAAGCAGCCACCTCAGAGTGATGTTTTTGGGGAAGACTTGCCGGGATGACTTCAGTCATTCCCGAGAATAAAAATATTGATGTTGATTTCTCCGTGCTGCATGAAAAACAGAAATATTCCAGAGGTTCTGCTGAGGAGCTCTGGTGTTTCCATGCTGGGATTTCGCAATGGGATGCCACAGTGTCAGGGCCATGCCTTCTGCTATTTTTCCAAGATAAATTGCCTCTGTTTGTCTCGCTCCCAAAATGTGACAGATGTGTGGAGCCAGCGCAGAGACTCAGAAACCTTGGCCCTGAGGAATGCTCAGGCCACGGCCTGGGGAGCTCAGCAGAAGTTTGGAGGTGGCTTTGCCCTCCATGGGACCCAGCCAAGTCCTGGCCATCATTCTGAGTTTGAAGAGGACAAAATCCCCTGGGTTTGTGGAGTGCACAGCTGGAGAGACGAGGGAAGTCCTGGGAATTCTCCTTCTCCTCGGGGGAGAATACTCAAAACCCCTTTTTTTTTATTCCTGTAGCCGTTGTGTCCCTGTCCTGTTATCCCAGATAACCGTGTTTTGACTAACTGGGAGGGCAGCAGAACTCTCCACCTCAAAACAGAGCTCAGAAATTCCAACGCAGAGCAAATCAGCGCAGCAGATTGGTTTGGGTTTTGATCTTGTGGTGGCCAGTGGAACTCAATTTTTTTCCTTTTTTATTGAACAATATTTTTCCTTTTTTATCTCCATGATAAACTTTGGAAGCTGACTGGATACCTGGAAGCTGTATTGTTTTTTAAGTGCCCCAGAGCCTTCTGTTTGTTATTTCTGGCCTTGCCAGGAGCAGGGGCAGAGGAGAGGCTGAGAACCACCAGGGAGCTCTGCACACCTCAAGGTCATTCCCATTTGTTACATTCCCTGGTTTTTCCAGGGGAAAAATCCAGGAGAAAAATCAGTCCTGGGGACTGATAGCCCTTCCCTCGCTGGTTCTTTTTCACTCCTTCATCCTTTATTGTGTTTGTGTCATTATTTACAGCCCCAGTGTCTGCTCAGGGTGCCCACGGTTTGATCTATGCCTCCAATTAATGCAAATTTACCTCCAATTAATGCAAATTTACCTCCAATTAATGCAAGTTTACCCCCAATCTTATTTAATCTCCTCCTGCCAGCCTCACCCACCTGCCTGCATGGTCCCAGAGCAGATTTCTTGCTGGTTGATCCCAAAACTCTCCCTATTCCACACCTCTTAAGGATTGGTAAATGCTGATTTGTAAATGCTGAGAATTGGTAAATTCTCCCCAGAGCAGAATTTAGGGATTAATTTTCTTTATAATTCCTGGGTTTTTTTGCATATGAGCTCTCAAATAATGTCTTTGCTAATCAGCAGAGGTAAAAATATGATTTATCCTACTCTGAGGAGCCATTAAACATGGAAAAACTAAATTGCTGCATTTTCACAGGAGATAATAAAACTTGGGAGCTCTAAATTCTCTTTGCCTTCAGCTGCCATTGCAGGAGTTCCATCCCATTTCCCAGCTGGGAAAAGCAAGCAGAAAACCCACCTTTTATTGGGAATTGCCTCTGCAGGTCCTCGCCATTGGGGACATGCCCCAGCAGAGGCTGGAGAACCTCTCGGGAACCACACTGGGAATTGCTTCACGCCCATTTGGAAAGCACTTGGATGTTTTTCAGGCCAAGGCACGAGGGGTGAGTTGGGTTATTCCAAAAATATGGAAAACTGCTGCTCCTGGCAGTGCATCCTGCCTGGGCCGGGCCTCCCAAGGCAGACAGGGAATGTCAGGCACTTCCAGGCTGGAGCAAGGAGCACTCAGAGGTTTGGGAAGCACTCAGGTTTCCAAAGCGTTCTCAATTTCCAAACTGGCTGTGCACATCTGGGGGTCTCCACATCCCAATGATTTATACTTCCAGTTAATATAAACTCACATCCCAAATTTTGTTCAGTTCCTCCTTCCAGGCTCACTGTTGACTGCAGATCCCTCTGGATCTTGGCTTGCTCTGGGATCTGTGTGCCCTCACCCTGCAGAGCTGCCCCGGAGGGAATCCATGGACTGCAGTTGCACTGTTTTAGAAATCTTTCTCTTCTTTCTCAGGGAGAATAGAGATAAGCTGCATTTCTGTACTTTCCTAATCTCTGTGTTTGGTACTAGGTGGTGTGTAGCTGTGACCAATGGTTTTAGGAGGTGATTCCCTGCTGACCAATAGTTGCTAGATTATTAATGGATATATAAAGAAGTTTCTGTAAATAAAGTTTCTCTTTTCGCCATCTTGGGTCCTTCTGCCTGCTTCCTCTGCCAGCTCCTGCGAATCCCAGGAAATCTAACCCAACAATGGCCATTTCTCTTCCCTGTATCCCTTCCATTCCTTGGAAAAGGCTGTCCCATCCCAAGGAAGGGCTGGTGACAAGTGGCCTCCCCTGGGCACAGGGAAACCTCCCCAAAACCAGGCTGGGAGCAGAGCTGAGCCCTCGGGTCCTCTCATTTTTGGGCTGTTGGGATCCACTCCAGGCTGGCTTTTCCTGGCTAAACAGAATTTGGGAGCAGCATTCCCACCCTCTGGCTGTGTGACATTCCCAGGAGCTCAAACACCAGCAGGGGCTGAGCTCTGCCACCCACTTGGGTGAGTCCTGGCCAGGGAATTCATTGCACACAACAAAACTCCTCCCAGAGGGGAGGGGGATGCTGTCCAGCAGAATTCCAGCTGATCTCTGTCCCTGCAGGTGTCCCAGCAAGGCCTGGCCGTGGCACTCAGTGCTCTGGGCTGGGGACAAGGTGGGCATGGGGCACAGCTTGGGCTCCATGGGCTGGGAGGGCTTTTCCAGCCTAAATCCTGGGAAAATTCCCCTTTTCCTGACCCTGTGCAACACTTTCCACTCTAAGGAAGCTTTCACATCCATGGGATCACCCATGGGATCATCCATGGGATCATCCATGGGATCACTCAAGGGCTGATCTGTCTGGAAAATGAACCTGGAGAAGGGACCAGGGACAGATCTGAGCTCAGACAGCTCCCTGAACTCTGATCGACTGTGGAGCTGACAAAGAGAAATTGAGATTCCAGAGGGAAAAGAGAAGATGGGATCGAGATCATCCTGAATCTGTAGTGGCTCATAAGGCCAGGTTTTAATCTGGCCAGGTTTTAATCCAATTTTAATCTGGACAGGTTTTAATCCGATTTTAATCTGGCCAGGTTTTAACCCGATTTTAATCTGGACAGGTTTTAATCCGATTTTAATCTGGCCAGGTTTTAATCCAATTTTAATCTGGACAGGTTTTAATCCGATTTTAATCTGGCCAGGTTTTAATCCAATTTTAATCTGGACAGGTTTTAATCCGATTTTAATCTGGCCAGGTTTTAACCCGATTTTAATCTGGCCAGGTTTTAAACTTTAAGAGTTCGAATGTCATGCTCAAGTTTTCCTTCATGGAAGCTGAACAGGAGTATCGAAACAAGAATCTAAACTGAGCAAACTGGTGCTTGGTGCTGCCACATTAAACTGAAATGAAGTAACATTTTAAAAAATGGAAAGTGGCATTTAAAAAATGAAAAGTAACATAAAGAAAAGAGAAGTGACAGTAAAAAAATGAAATGGCTCACAGCCAAGCAATATCTGTTATGACACTGAACTGCTGATTTTTGCTAAAAGCAAAGGGGTAAGTTTGGGTTTTTTAAAAAAATATGGCCCATAATATAAAAATTAAGAAAAAAAAAGGGATTTATATGTATGTGCATGTATAAATATGTATGTAATATATAAATGGAAAAGGGACCTGGCTGTACAGAGGTGTGTCACCTGTAAAGGAGCTTTCCCCTTTATTTATGGTGATAATTTCCCACAGGCTGGCAGCTTTTACTGATGGTAGGAGACAAATTAAAGACACAATTGTTTAGAAAATAATATCCCTGCATTCTGCATCCCTGGCAGTGTCCAAGGCCAGGCTGGACATTGGGGCTTGGAGCAGCCTGGGACAGTGGGAGGTGTCCCTGCCATGGCAGGGGTGGCACTGGGTGATTTTAATGTCCCTCCCAGCCCAGCCCAGTCCGGAATTCCATGACATTTTGAGTCCCAAGAGAAGCACCAGGGTCAGAGCTGGGCTTTTTCTGGAGAGCTTCAGCCACGTCAGATGAGGAGCCCATGGGTTGGTTCCAGGCTCCTGGGGGAGAATCTGCCGAAAACAAGAGCCCAGCTGTGTGCTCCTGTCCCTGGCGTGTGACCAGGAGCCATTCCCAGTGGGATCAGGTGGCATTCCCAGTAGGATCAGGTGCCATTCCCAGTGGGACCAGGTGGCATTCCCAGTGGGATCAGGTGCCATTCCCAATAGGATCAGGTGCCATTCCCAGTGGGATCAGGTGCCATTCCCAGTGGGATCAGGTGCCATTCCCAGTGGGATCAGGTGCCATTCCCAGTGGGATCAGGTGCCATTCCCAGTGGGATCAGGAGCCATTCCCAGTGGGATCGGGTGCCATTCCCAGCGGGATCAGGAGCCATTCCCAGTGGGATCGGGTGCCATTCCCAGTAGGATCAGGTGGCATTCCCAGTGGTGCAGGTGACATTCCCAGTGGGATCAGGTGCCATTCCCAGTGGGATCAGGTGCCATTCCCAGTAGGATCAGGTGGCATTCCCAGTGGTGCAGGTGGCATTCCCAGTGGGATCAGGCGCCATTCCCAGTGGGATCAGGTGCCATTCCCAGTGGTGCAGGTGACATTCCCAGTGGGATCAGGTGCCATTCCCAGTGGTGCAGGTGACATTCCCAGTGGGATCAGGTGCCATTCCCAGTAGGATCAGGTGCCATTCCCAGTGGGATCAGGGGCCATTCCCAATAGGATCAGGTGCCATTCCCAGTGGGATCAGGAGCCATTCCCAGTGGGATCAGGGGCCATTCCCAATAGGATCAGGTGCCATTCCCAGTGGTGCAGGTGACATTCCCAGTGGGATCAGGTGCCATTCCCAGTGGGATCAGGGGCCATTCCCAATAGGATCAGGTGCCATTCCCAGTGGGATCAGGTGCCATTCCCAGTGGTGCACGTGCCATTCCCAGTGGGATCAGGTGCCATTCCCAGTAGGATCAGGTGACATTCCCAGTGGGATCAGGTGCCATTCCCAGTGGGATCAGGTGCCATTCCCAGTGGTACACGTGCCATTCCCAGTGGGATCAGGTGCCATTCCCAGTGGTACACGTGCCATTCCCAGTGGGATCAGGTGCCATTCCCAGCGGGATCAGGAGTGATTCCCAGCGGTGCAGGTGCCATTCCCAGCGGTGCAGGTGCCATTCCCAGTGGCATCAGGAGTGATTCCCAATGGGATCAGGTGCCATTCCCAGCGGGATCAGGTGCCATTCCCAATCGGATCAGGTGCCATTCCCAATGGGATCAGGTGGCATTCCCAATGGGATCAGGTGACATTCCCAGTGGGATCAGGTGCCATTCCCAATAGGATCAGGTGCCATTCCCAGTGGGATCAGGTGCCATTCCCAGTGGTGCACGTGCCATTCCCAGTGGGATCAGGAGCCATTCCCAGTGGAATCAGGTGCCATTCCCAGTGGGATCAGGTGCCGTTCCCAGTGGGATCAGGAGTGATTCCCAGTGGGATCAGGTGGCATTCCCAGTGGGATCAGGAGTGATTCCCAGTGGGATCAGGTGGCATTCCCAGGGGGATCAGGAGTGATTCCTACACAGAAATCAGATCCCAGCGGATCCCATGGACAAGGCCTGCCGTGGAGGGATGGCTTTTCCCTCAGCAGGAGGAGGAAGCTGCTCTGGCTGGGGACATTTCCGATGGTCCCAGGTGGAATTCTGGAATTTTCCAACTTCTGCCATGAGCAGGACTGCAGCAGTCCATGTTTCTCTGGTAGCCTGAAGTGTGACTTTTGATCTATTCCTTTAGAACCATGGAATATCCTGATTTGGAAGGACCCACAAGGACCATCCAGTCCTGCACAGACACCCCAACAATCCCACCCTGTCCTTCAGAGCATTGTCCAAATATCTGTCTTTTTTTCCCCTTTTTTCCCCTGTTTCACTTTTTTTGGAGCAGGGGTGAATTTTGCTTACGAAACAAACACAGCTCTTCAAACTAACCCCCAAAAATGTCTTTTGCAAACTAAAGATTTCTGAGGGATACTCTCATGCTCGACAACAATGAACTAAGAAGATTTGAAGAGGTTGGGAAATGAACATTTTCTCTGCTTTCCTATTCTTTTGGACGAAGCCAATTGTAAAAAAAATTGTTACAAAAAGAGTAGTTTTTGGGTTATGAATGGTAAATTATTCATGACTTTTTGGAAGAAGAAATAACAATGTGCCTTCTGTGAATACGAAGTCCAAGTAACCTTAGGGGGATGGGTTGGGCAGCGTGAGTCACACGCAGGTTTTGAATTATTGATGTTCTCCAAGTGCCAGAGCTTCGCCCCGAGTGTCCCAGGCCCTCCCAGGCAGGTGGAATGAGTCCCTGCAGATCCATGGGAGTTTGCACAATGGATCCTACGGCAGCACACGCAGGAATTTGGGGCTGTGCTGCGTTTTGAACAACCAAAGTCTTTTCAGCCTTGCTTGTCCTGGGGGCTGTGTGCTCAGCAGTGCTGTGAGGATGGAAATATTTCCACGTGTCCCATCTGGAATGGTCCAGGATTGCTCCAGGATGTGCTGCCCAGAGCGGGGGGAAGGTGGGGACAGTGGGGGACAAGTCCTGCCCTGCAGCGTGAGGGCACCTTCAGACTGGGAATGGGAAATGGGGAAGATTGGGATGGAAAGAAGAGGAATTAGAGAGGTTGTGTGTTGTCTATCTGTGTTATGATCCAATTATTAAGGTTCTCAGAAATACCTCTGCTCGAATTAAGGTGCAAACGAGACCATATGCCAGTCATTAGAATGGATTTTATTTTATAATAAATATGAGAGAGAGAGGAAAAGAGAGAAAGGGAGAGGTAGGAAAAGAGGTGGGGGGCACAGAAAGAGAGGGACAGAGACAGAATAAAGCAAATATCACTGTCTGTGGATCCCAGCAATGTTGCATTGATCCTCTCCACCTTGGTCTTCTTGGTGGTGATGGTCCCCATGGAAAGCACAGAATCCCATGGGTTAATATTCGCCCAGGCCAGGTGGCAGTGTCCAGGCATGTCCCCAGGGCAGGGGACAGTCTCTTACAGCACACTCTGGATCTCTTGCATCACACACAGTCCTGGGGTGCAAGGCTTCTGGGGAGCACTTTGGGGGTCTGTGATGGATCAGGACACCCCCTCAGCTGTCTCTCACGTGAATGTCCCGTGGATGTGGCCTGTGGGCTCGGGGGCTCCACAGCTGGGCCAGTTTAAACCTGGCTGCTGCACGCTCTGGTTTCCCCCACTCCAATACTCAGCCAAAGATGCTGCTCAGCACAGCTGATGGCTTTGGCCTTTGTGGATGCATTCCTTGCCTTCAGCCTGAGGTGACTGAGCAATAGGTTTCCCTTTATCTAATCTCAGCACTCTGACTTTCCCCACTCAGGTATCTTCACCGAGGCTGCTTTGGTTGTAGTTTCTTTATACAGTTTTTGTTAAAATGGGCAATACTTTGTATCAATGTCTGAGGCATGAACTATTTCAGTCTCTGACCCTATCCCACTGTGGTTTCTGTGCTGTCCATCCCACTGTGGTTTGTGATGTCCATCCCACTGTGGTTTCTGTGCTGTCCATCCCACTGTGGTTTCTGTGCTGTCCATCCCACTGTGGTTTCTGTGCTGTCCATCCCACTGTGGTTTCTGTGCTGTCCATCCCACTGTGGTTTCTGTGCTGTCCATCCCACTGTGGTTTGTGCTGTCCATCCCACTGTGGTTTCTGTGCTGTCCATCCCACTGTGGTTTCCAGGCACACCATGTCCCTGTTTTCTGTGATTCCATGTCCCTGAACGTGGCTGGAGCCCATGGCCTGGGCAGCTCTGCATTGCTCTGGGCCATTCCCTGCAGGCAGAGGGTGGCCCTAGGTCTCCATTGCTCCAAACCATCCAAACCCTGCAGAGATTCCTCCCCCTTGGATTTCCTCAGCTCCACTTTGGTGTAATTTCTGCCGCTCTGGAGAAGGGAAGAGCTGAGATAAACCCCACCCGTCTGGAAAAGCTCCTGCTCTGGGGAAAGCTCTCCCTGGGAGCTCTCCAGAGGGAAATCCAGTGGTCAGCTGCCCCAGGAGTACCGGGGAGCTCCATCCTTGTGTTTTGCGGAGCGTAGAGGAGCTTTGACAAACCTTCTGCCCAGAGCAGCTGTGGCTGCCCCTGGACCCCTGGCAGTGTCCCAGGCCAGGCTGGACATTGGGGTTGGAGCAGCCTGGGACAGTGGGAGGTGGCACGAGATGATCTTTAAGGTCCCCTCCCACCCAAACCATTCTGTGATTCCATAATTCAGTCATTCTATCACCAGGAGAATCAGCAGGATGACTCTACCAGGGTGACAGGGGAGGTTGTGCTGGATTTTTCTTTTTTAAAAGGAAATCTGGGAATCATCTCCAGATTGGGGAATTTCGGGTGTCACCACCAAGCTCGGCATGGACCTGCTCCTATTTCCTTGTCCCTGTGCCTGTGTGGGGAGGTTTTGCCTGGCCCAGTTTTTGCAGTGAGCAGGGTGGGGTACAAAGATGGCTCCTGCATGCCCTGTGTGAAGATTCTGGAAATTTCTCCACCATGTCCAGCACAGCCAATCCCTGATGGCTCTGAAGATGATGGACATGCTGCTGGCCAAGCCTGGGCCAATTAGAGATGTTAGTTACGCCTCTGTTACCCCAACAGTGAGTAAATCATGGAAATGGGAAGAGCCTCTGTCCCTGCCATTCCTGTGGGAAGCTGTGGGAAAAAGGGATGGGAAGAAAGCTGTGGGAAACTGCAGGATTCAGGATTTAGCATTTACCTTATTTATAACAGGTGAAGTTCACATGATCGTATTTAGGCTATTTCATGTTAATGATTCAAATTCATTTGAATTGTTGCCATCTGTTCTGGCAAAAGAGGATTTTTGTCACCGCTGTGGGAAGGATGGGGCTGAGCTGGTGACACTCCATGGCAGTGACTCTGCTGGCCTGGATCCCAGTGAATTATGAAAATGCAGATATAGATCTAATATCAATATCCACCTGAGACAGACAGAGACTCTAACTTGTTAAGGTTAGACAGTGTGTGTTGATTTGAGCTGCAGGGAGAGCTCCCAAATGTACAGCTCCAGAGTGACAATGCAACACAGAACTCATTTATCTATAACAATAATGCATATTTAAAGTACAGATACACATTCATAGCATAAGCACCTCCCATTCCCTACTTCGGATGGAAATTAGCAAAAAGTCATTAAGCATGCACGATTCCTGCAATGGAATTGGGTCAGTGGTCATTAATTGAGTCTGAGGGCTGCTTTGGATGAAGTAACATGAGTCTTCATCACTGTGACCTTCTTACTTTGCTGATTTTTGACAATACATTTGACCCTGGAAAACTCCCAATGCTCTCTTCTATTGCTTCTAGGTAGGTTGCATCTGAGCAAAATGTGTAACTGTCTAGGCTCTCCTCTGAACCTCTTTTCTTAAGATTATTAATTGTCTATTCTAAGCACAGCTGAGTAAATATCAAATAACCAAAGGCTACTCTGCACTTAATCATTAATTTCTTTCTGAGTTCTGTGTCTTTTCCTATTCTAGTTCATTTTAACAGAACTTTTATCTAAAATCTCTACATTTAAGTATCTAAAAGAAAATCCTATGTTTCATTAGCAGATCACAGAATCCCAGGATCACCAGGGTGGGAGAGTCCTTCAGGATCACCCAGTGCCACCCCAGGATCACTCAGTGCCACCCAAACCCTGTCCCCAAGGGCCACATCCAGACTGCTCCTGAACACTCCCAGGGACTCCAAACCTCCCTGGGTGGCTCATCCCAAGGTCTGAACTCTTTTCCAGGGAAATTTTTCCCTCCCATCTCATCTGAACCCCCTGTTCCCACTCCCTCCCTCCTGCCAGGCGGATGGGGAAACAGGAGCAGGGATTTTCCAGGGAAGGCTCCACTCCAAGAGCCTTGGGACACAACCTGGGGCTGGCCTGGGCTCAGCATTCCTTGGCAGCTCCCGAGTCTGCATGTCAGACTTGGATATTCTGCTCAAAACAGAATTTGGGCCAGTCCTGCAGCCTCTTGTCCCTGATGGAGCAAACGTTTCCCTGCAAATAGACCCAGAAGGCTCCGGAAGAAGCTTTTCAAGCACTAAACACTGGAAATATCAGCTGAAAAACGCACAATTTGATTTTTCTAGCTCCACAAATGATCCACCCTGGCTGTGACCATTCCCCACAGCAGAGCCTGCCCTCATTTGCGCTCCTTTTGCTCCCACCCCAAGCTTTTTTTATGGGCTGAGATCTCCCTGCTGTGCTCATAAAACCCCACGGATGCCCTGGGAGTCGTTTGAACAATAACAGGGACTAAATAGGAATAATTTGGGCTAAAATGCTGCAAAATATTTCCTTCAGAGTCCTCTAAGGTGCTCGGTTGAATATTATTTAATTTGGGAGCGCAGCTTTGTGTGGTGTGAGGTGACAAAGGTGAGCTCTCGAGCTGAGTTCATCCAGGTGAGGATATTTCCATCCTTACTGAGCCCTGAAGGGTAATTTTTCCAAAATATTCATGCTATAAGCCTGGAATTTGCAATAAAAATACAAAAATGAAAGTCCAGATGAAAGGATCTCTTTTTTTGCTGAGGTAAAAGACAATTGTGGGGGGCTGGTTCAGCTGGAAAGTGTCTGGAGATGGGAACCTCCAAAGTCTGGGGGGAGATGTGTCCTCCAGGAGAGGCAGCTCAGCCAAATTTCAACAAAATCTTGAAATTTAAACTTCAATTTCAACTTTCATGCCCAAATTTCAATACAATTTTTCAATAAATTCAACCTAAACTTTCTTGCCCAAATTTCAATACAATTTTTCAATAAATTCAACCTAAACTTTCTTGCCCAAATTTCAATGTGATTTTTCATTAAATTAAATCGAAACTTTCTTGCCCAAATTTCAGTACAATTTCCCAATAAATTAGATTTCAATTTTCTTGCCCAAATTTCAATACAATTTTTCAATAAATTAAACTTTTTTTGCCCAAATTTCAAGACAGTTTTTCAATAAATGAAATCTAAACTTTCTTGCCAAAATTTCAAGATAATTGTTCAAGAAATTAAAATTTCAATTTTCATGCCCAATTTTTAATATGATTTTTCAATAAATTAAACCTAAACTTTCTTGCCCAAATTTCA
Source organism: Acanthiza pusilla (assembly GCA_036630365.1). Lineage (NCBI taxonomy): Eukaryota > Metazoa > Chordata > Aves > Passeriformes > Acanthizidae > Acanthiza > Acanthiza pusilla. Next base: position 6,132,779 of record JAXCHO010000111.1, on the reverse strand, counting down.
AGACAATTTTTCAATAAATTAAATCTAAACTTTCTTGCCCAAATTTCAAGACAATTTTTCAATAAATTGAATTTCAATTTTCTTGCCCAAATTTCAAGGCAATTTTCCCATAAATTAAAATTTCAATTTTCTTGCCCAAATTTTAGCACAATTTGTCAATAAATTAAATCTAAACTTTCTTACCCAAATTTCAATACAATTTTCCAATAAATTAAATTTCAATTTACTTGCCCAAATTTCAATACAACTTTTCAATAAATGAAATCTAAACTTTCTTGCCCAAATTTCAACACAATTTTCCAATCAATTAAATTTCAATTTTCGTGCCCAAATTTCAATATGATTTTTAGGTAAATCCAATCTAAATTTTCTTGCCCAAATTTCAAGACAATTTTTCCATAACTTGAAATTTCCATTTTCTTGGAAATTTCAATACAATTTTTCAATAAATTAAGCTTTCTTGCCCAAATTTCAAGACAGCTTTTCTCATAAATTAAAATTTCAATTTTCTTGCCCAAATTTCAATGCGATTTTTTTCCCATAAATTAGAATTTCAACTTTCTTACCCGAATTTCAAGACAATTTTTCTATAAATTAAAATTTCAATTTTCATGCCCAAATTTCAATACAATTTTTCAATAAATTAAACTGTCTTGCCCAAATTTCAAGACAGCTTTTCTCATCAATTAAAATTTCAATTTTCTTGCCCAAATTTCAATGCGATTTTTTCCCAATAAATTAATTTTCAATTTTCTTGCCCAAATTTCAAGACAATTTTTTCAATCAATTAAAATTTCAATTTTCTTGCCCAATTTCAATACAATTTTTCAATAAATTAAACTTTTTCCATAAATTAAAATTTCCATTTTCTTGCCCAAATTTCAATACGATTTTTCAAAAAATTAAACTTTCTTGCCCAAATTTCAAGACAGCTTTTCTCATCAATTAAAATTTCAATTTTCTTGCCCAAATTTCAACATTATTTTTTTCCAATAAATTAAAATTTCAACTTTCTGGCCCAAACTGAAACACCTCTTGGGTTTTTTTTTCCCCCTCTTTTCTGGAGTTGGTGTTCCAGAAGTGACCACGGGGAGAACCGTGCAAGGCAAATCTGATTTTCCATGCTGAAGGAAGAGCTGAATTTGAGGGAAATTGAGCTGTTCAGAGCAAGGTGTTCCTAATTCCCTCGAGGCAAAAACTTTCCTCTGGAGGAAATTTCATGGGAAGGAAAAAATAGATGAGTGGAGTGACTCCACTCCTCCGAAGTGCAGGAAAAAAAGCAAGAAATGCCCAGAAATAGTTAAATGTGTCCTGAAAAAAAGCAGGGCTGACAGGAGGAGAGCTGTGAGCAGGAAAGTGTTGTGCTGTCTTTGGTTTTTGTTTGTTTTTCCTGGGAAATAGGACTTTGTAAATCAGATCTCACCAAGGAATTTGTCTGACGGTGTCGTGAGTTTTTTTTGTAAACAAGCCCCAAAAGCAACTGAGTCTAAGAGGGAGAGAGAATTTGCTCCTCAGGAAAAAAAAAAAAAAGAGTTGTTTGAAGAGAAAAACCTCAAAAATATGATTTGTGGGCCGGTTTTTATTTAGATAAGGGTGCAGGATGAGAAATCTCTATATTTGGCTTCAATTTTTGATAGGAGAAGTGAAAACAAAATCAACCCCCCCAAAAACCCCCTCAAAAAACCCCAGAAAAACACCACCATCACCACCACCACCAAAAACAAAAAAAAAACCCCAAAACAAAAAAAAGCCCAAAAATCCCAGAAAAACACAAACACCACCACCACCACCACAAACAAAAAAACCCCAAAACCAAAAAAAAAACCAAAAAACCCAACCCCAAAAAACCCCAGAAAAACACAACCATCACCACCACCACCAAAAAACAAAAAAAAAACCCAAAACAAAAAAAAAACACCCAAAAAACCCCAGAAAAACACAAACACCACCACCACCACCATAAACAAAAAACCCCCAAAACAAAAAAAAAAACCCAAAAAAACCAACCCCAAAAAACCCCAGAAAAACACAACCATCACCACCACCACCAAAAAACAAAAAAAACCCCAAAACAAAAAAAAAAAACACCCAAAAAACCCCAGAAAAACACAAACACCACCACCACCACCACAAACAAAAAACCCCCAAAACAAAAAAAAAACCCCAAAAAACCCAACCCCAAAAAACCCCAGAAAAACACAACCACCACCACCACCACCAAAAACAAAAAAAAACCCCAAAACAAACCAAAAAAAACCCCCAAAAAAACCAACCTCAAAAAACCCCAAAAAACCCCAGAAAAACACAACCACCACCACCACCACCAAAAACAAAAAAAAACCCAAAACAAACCAAACCCCCCCCCAAAAAAACAATCTCAAAAAACCCCAAAAAACCCCAGAAAAACACAACCACCACCACCACCACCACCAAAAACCGAAAAAACCCCCAAAACAAACAAAAAAAAAACCCCAAAAAACCAATCCCAAAAAACCCCAGAAAAACACAACCACCACCACCACCACTAAAAACAACAACAAAAAAACCCCAAAACAAACAAACAAACAAACAAAAAAAAAAAAAACAATCTCAAAAAACCCCAAAAAACCCCAGAAAAACACAACCACCACCACCACAAACAAAAAAAAAACCCCAAAAACAAACAAACAAAGAAAACAAAAAAAAAATACCCCAAACAAACAAATGAAAAAAAAAAAAAACCCAAATGGACAAATGGGGCCCCAACAGAAGTGAGGAGCTGAGAAAAATTCAGGTTCCAGGCACATCATCCAGAGGAGAGGAGACTTTCCAAGATAAAAACAAACAAACAAACAAAACAAAAAAAACCCAAACAAACAAATGAAAAAAACCCAAAAAAACCCAAATGGACAAATGGGGCCCCAACAGAAGTGAGGAGCTGAGAAAAATTCAGGTTCCAGGCACATCATCCAGAGGAGAGGAGACTTTCCAAGATAAATGAAGCCATTTTTGGAGGGCGAGCTGGGCTCAGATTTACGGCCCCAGCTGTGGCAGGAGGCTCAGAACGCTTCCCGCAGCTGTGGAATTTGCCAGGGAGACTGAAGCTCCCTTTGGAGCAGCTCCCCGGGAAGGGAAGCAGAGCAAAAAAAAGGTGGAATTTAATTGCTGGGAGCTCTGTTAGTCCAGACTTGCTCCTGGGAGGCATCAAAGGCAAAAAGCACTCGGAGCTTGGTCTGGGAGATGTTTTCTCCTGGAGATTTTATTACATTTGCCTCGGAGAACAAGAGGATGATGCAGGAATCCAGGCAGGCTGTGCAGCTAATTGCTGGGGTGGGAATGAAGAAAAATTGGTCAGAAGAGGCTTGTTAGAACTTCCAGGCTGGCCAAGGGAGGGAACCACAGCTCCTGAGGGAAAATTCCCTGGAATCCAGGCCACTGAAGTGAGGTTTGGGTGTCCAAAGGTGCATCTGGGAGCTCTTCTTGGAGCTGTGAAAATCCACAGGAGCCAAGCTTGGAGGTCTTGAGTTCCTCCTGCATCTTGGGCAGCAAGAGGCAGCTCAGTCCATGGGGAGGAGAGGGAAGGGTGGGAATAATTCCCAAAAAAAGTCCTAGGCTTGAAGAGCTTAGAGGATCATGGAATTGTTTGGACTGGGAGGGATTTTAAAGATTATCTCAGTCCGTGGGGAAGAGAGGGAAGGGTGGTAATAATTCCCAAAAAAGTTCTAGGCTTGAAGAGCTTAGAGGATCATGGAATTGTTTGGATTTGGAGGGATTTTAAATATTGTCTCAGTCCATGGGGAACAGAGGGAAGGGTGGTTTAAATCCCAAAAAAAATTCTAGGCTTGAAGAGCTTAGGGAATCATGGAATGGTTGGGACTGGAGGGGTTTTAAAGATTATCTCAGTCCGTGGGGAAGAGAGGAAAGGGTGGTTTAAATTCCCAGAAGAAGTCCTAGGCTTGAAGAGCTTAGAAGAATCATGGAATAGTTTGGATTTGGAGGGATTTTAAAGATTATCTCAGTCCATGGGGAACAGAGGGAAGGGTGGTTTAAATCCCAAAAAAGTTCTAGGCTTGAAGAGCTTAGGGAATCATGGAATGGTTGGGACTGGAGGGATTTTAAAGATTATCTCAGTCCATGGGGAACAGATGAAAGGATGGTTTAAATTCCCAGAAAAAGTCCTAGGCTTGAAGAGCTTAGAGGATCATGGAATTGTTTGGATTTGGAGGGATTTTAAAGGTTATCTCATTCCATGGGCAGGGACATTTTCTACTCTCCCAGGTTTCTCCAAGCCCCTTCAAACCCAGCCTTGGGCACTTCCAGGGATGGGAATGTTCCCTGTTCTTCCCATGCCTTGTTTTCCTGGCAGGGAGATGGAACCCCTGAGGTGTGGAGGGTGGAGGAGTTCTGAGAGCTCTGGTTTTTCCCAGGATTTGCAGTTTATTCCTGCCCAGAACTGGGAATCAGCCCTGCCATGGCTCCATCTGCCAGCCCCTCACAGAGCAACCATGAGGACACTACTTCCTTCCGTGGCTGAACCTCCTGAAGGTCACCAGAGCTGAGACTGGAACCAGGAATGCTCCAGGGAAGCAACCCCAGCACCACATGAGGGATGAATTTAAGGAAAATTTTGGAAATTTTGCAGTTCCCGGAGGGGGAGCTGCGGTTATTTTCTCCCATCCGTAAATCCTGATGTAAGCAAATGTTCTGGAGGGAGTGGGAGGGCTGGACAAGGGCAGGAGTTGAGGTTCTCCTATTTGGGGAGCACCTGAAGGAAGGACTGGTGGAGGAATTTGTTTGGACAATTCCTAAAATAAAGGGAACCTGGGCTGTGGTGTTGAGGGAACAGAAATAACAACAGCAGGAATCCTTCCCTTCCCAGAGGGGCTCTCCATGGGCTGGATGTGAAAGACGGGTGGATGATGGATGGATGATGGATGGATGATGGATGGATGGATGATGGATGGATGGATGGATGATGGATGGATGGATGGATGGATGATGGATGATGGATGGATGGATGGATGGATGGATGGATGGATGGATGGATGGAGGGATGGATGATGGATGGATGGATGGATGATGGATGGATGATGGATGGATGATGGATGATGGATGGATGATGGATGGATGGATGGATGATGGATGGATGATGGATGATGGATGGATGATGGATGGATGGATGGATGGATGATGGATGGATGATGGATGGATGATGGATGGATGGGTGGATGATGGATGGATGGATGGATGGATGATGGATGGATGATGGATGGATGATGGATGGATGGGTGGATGGATGAATGGATGGATGATGGATGGATGGATGGATGGATGATGGATGGATGGATGGATGGAGGGATGGATGATGGATGGATGGATGGATGGATGATGGATGGATGGATGGATGGATGGATGGATGGATGGATGGGTGGATGGATGGATGATGGATGGATGGGTGGATGATGGATGGATGGATGGATGGAGGGATGGAGGGATGGAGGGATGATGGATGGATGGATGGATGGATGATGGATGGATGATGGACGGATGATGGATGGATGGATGGATGGATGGATGGATGGATGGATGATGGATGGATGATGGACGGATGATGGATGGATGGATGGATGGATGATGGATGGATGATGGATGGATGATGGATGGATGGATGATGGACGGATGGACACCTTCCCCTATCCCAGGCTGCTCCAATCCTTGTCCAAGCTGCCCTTGGACACTTCCAGGGATGAGGTAGCTGCAAATTTTCTGTGCCAGGGCCTCCCCACCCTCACAGGGCGGAATTCCTTTGGAATATTCTGGTTCCTTCTGGAATACCCAAGTTCCGATCTCCTCCCCTGGTGTCCCAGCTCCTGGGTCACGGCTCACCTTGTCCCAGACCCCCGGTGCCATTTTTGGGACTCAGGTGTTGGGAAGGTCAGGGATCCCTTCAGCTGCTCTTCCCAAATTCCTGCTGGTTTATCCTGCACTTTGTTCAGCTCTGACTCCACAAAAGGCTGGATTTGATCCCTGTACTCAAGAGTTGCTCTCAATGATCCCCTGGGTCCCTTCCAGCTCAGAATATTCTGTGCTCTCCTTCTTTTCTCAGTTTTTCCCTGATTGTCCTGGCCCTGAACTGGGTAATTAACATCTTTATTAAAACATTCAGAACGTGAGGCAGCACCAGAGCCACTCTGGCAACCCAAACAAGTGAAAACCCCGGGAAGATTTAATGCCCTTGTTCCTTCTCCCGTGGTAAAATGTCAGGATTTGAGGAGAGAAAATGTTTTCAGCTGTGCACAGAAGGGGTTTGATTTAAGTGACCACAATTCCAGATTCTCAATTGTGTTCTCATTCCCCCTCTCTCTTTCTTTACCAACAGCCTGGTATCATTTATTTCAAATTCTCCCTGTTTTCGTTGGAATGCAGTTAATTGGCTTGGAAGGAGGATAATCTCTTGAAGAAAAACATGCTTAGCATGGAAAGAACTCCTTTAAATGTTTGTTAAAAAAAAAAAAAAAAAAGCAGATTATGGCCAAATTCTTCGAATTCTCCATTGTGCCAAACCCTGTTGGAATTGGTCAAGTCCTGCCATCAAAGGGTGATGTTTTTATGATTATTTTTGGTGATTATTAATTAATGTATAGCTGTGAGAGTGTGATTGCCCCTGCTCTTGTACAGCCAGAGAATGTTCACAGCAACGGCACAAACCACACACCATTGGCTGCGCTGCACTTGGAGCAGGCAAGGAGAAATTCCTGGGTTTCAGGCAAAACTCCTTGGCCCACGAACCTTTCATCAAATCTGCAGGAATAACTCGGTGGGTTTGGGTTCCCCCTCCCCATATCCCACAAATCCCACCCTGGATTACGGAGAGACTGAAATTAGGGCTTGGGTTTCTTATGGAACTTCAGATCAGGGCTGGAAATGAGGGATGGGATGGATTTCCATGTTCCTGTTGACCACCGGCGTTGGCTTGGAGGATGGATGGGCACAGAAATGTATCTCACTCAGAATCCCAGAATCCCAGGAGCACTGGGGTTGGGATCATGGAAGGGTTTGGGGTGGAAGGGATTTTAAGGATCACCCAGTGCCACCCCAGCCATGGCAGGGACACCTCCCACTGTCCCAGGCTGCTCCAAGCCCCAATGTCCAGCCTGGCCTTGGACACTGCCAGGGATCCAGGGGCAGCCACAGCTGCTCTGGGCACCCTGGGCCAGGGCCTGCCCACCCTCCCAGGGAACAATTCCTCATTCCCAACATCCCATCCAGCCCTGCCCTCTGCCACTGGCAACCATTCCCTGCCTCCTGGCCCTGCAGCCCTTCCAAAAATCTCCTCCCAACCTGTTTGGGAACATGGAAGAAACAGAAAGATCTTGGGATGCAGAAGGGAAGTTGGATCAGAGAATCCCAGAATGGTTTCAGGTGGAAAGAACCTTAAAAATCATCCAGAGCCACCCCAGCCTGGCCCCACAGCTGGAGCTGGGTATGGAAACAGTGCCCAGATCCTGCTGAGAAGGGCAGGGATGGGGGAAGGGGGACAGGGATTTGGGGGTTTATTATGGGAAGAGAAGAGGGACAGGGATTTTGGAAGAGGGACAGGGATTTTGGAAGAGGGACAGGGATTTTGGAAGAGGGACAGGGATTTTGGAAGAGGGACAGGGATTTTGGGGTTTATTATGGGAAGAGAAGAGGAACAGGGATTTTGGGGTTTATTATGGGAAGAGAAGAGGGGGCAGGGATTTGGGGGTTTATTACGGGAAGAGGGACAGGGATTTTGGGGTTTATTACAAGAAGAGGGACAGGGATTTCAGGGTTTATTAGGGGAAGAGAAGAGGGACAGGGATTTTGGGGTTTACTATGGAAAGAGATGAGGGACAGGGATTTTGGGGTTTATTACAAAAAGAGGGACAGGGATTTCGGGGTTTATTATGGGAAGAGGGACAGGGATTTGGGGGTTTATTCCAGAGCACTGCAGGCGGCACTGGGAAGGAGGGCAGGCAGAGCTGAGCCCGCCAGGTTCTTGCAGGGCCTGTGGGGTTGCTGTGCAGGGAGAGCTTGGGAGAAGTCCCAGGAGCTGGCTTGGAGCTCAGGATTATTTATTCGGAGTGTTCCAGGATGGAATCAGAACTCCACTGCTGCCTTTCCCTTGCAGAGCTCACAAATCACTGCTGTGCCTCTGTCCCTTCCAGAGCCTCCAAAGTCGCAGTGAATCATCCCTAAGGAAACCAGGATTTTATTATTAAGCCTTTGGAAGCAGCAAACTGAAAATAAACCCCAGCGACGTCTTGATTTAGCTTTTTTAAAATGAACTACTGGGAATGTGAATGATGTTCGCTCTCCACGTCCAGCAAAGAGCTGGGAGGCTGCACTGCCTGATCTGCTGAATCATTCCTGGGCTTGGAACGCTGGCTTGGGCCCTTGGGGAGGAAGAGGAGGTCACTCAGGAGGAAGGGGATGGTGGGGAAGGGAATTCCAGCAGGGTGAATTATTAAAATGCAGATATAGATCTAATATCGATATCCACCTGAGACAGACAGAGACTCTAACTTGTTAAGGTTAGACAGTGTGTGTTGATTTGAGCTGCAGGGAGAGCTCCCAAATGTACAGCTCCAGAGTGACAATGTAACAAAGAACTTATTTATCTATCACAAAATACATATTTAGCATAAGCACCTCCCATTCCTTGCTTCGGATGGAAATTAGCAAAAAGTCATTAAGCATGCGCAGTTCCTGCAATGGAATTGGGTCAGTGGTCATTAATTGAGTCTGAGGACTGCTTTGGATGAAGTAATATGGATCTTCCTCACTGTGACCTTCTTACTTTGTTGGTTTTTGAAAATACATTTGACCCTGGAAAACTCCCAATGCTCTCTGCTATTGCTTCTGGGTAGGTTGCATCTGAGCAAAATTTGTAACAGTCTAGGCTCTCCTGTGAACCTCTTTTCTTAAGATTATTAATTCTCTATTCGAAGCACAGCTGAGTAAATATCAAATAATCAAAGGCTACTCTGCACTTAATCATTAATTTCTTTCTAGCTGAGTTCTGCATCTTTTTCTATTCTAGTTGATTTTAACAGAACTAACTTTTATCTAAAATCTCTACATTCAAGTGTCTAAAAGAAAACCCTATGTTTCAAGGGAATGGTGTTGAGATGGGCTCAGCTCCATCCTTTGGGCTCTGCTGAGCAGTTCCAGGGTTTCTTTGCTGCTGGGGTGTGAGGGAACCATCCCAGCCCTGGTTTGGAGCTCCCTGCACATTCCAGAGCTTTCCGCTCGCTCCATCTGCTGCTGCCCTTCCCTGGGAGTCATTGTGTCCTGCTGCTGGAGAGGGAGGGAAAGGGGTGACCTGAAGTGAGTGTGACAGGTCTGGGAAGAGGAAATCCAGGATTTTTCCATGTCCAAGGTGAGGAAAAACGTCAGGGCTGCTAAAACCCCTCCCAGCTGCTTCCCTTGGTGACATTCACAACCTTCCACGTTCCTTTTTTGTGGCAATCCTGGGGAAACTCTGTTTTTTGGGAGGGCTTGTCCCAGATTCACGGAGTGGTTTGGGCTGGAAAAGACCTTCAAAAATCCTTTTATTCCACCCCTGCCATGGCAGGGACACCTGCCACTGTCCCAGGCTGCTCCAAGCCCCAATGTCCAGCCTGGCCTTGGACACTGCCAGGGATCCAGGGGCAGCCACCTTTGAGCTGTGCCAGTGTCTCTCATTCTCATCCCAAAATACCTCACTCGTGCCCAACTTAAATCTACTTTATTTCATCTTAAAACCGTTGTCCTGTTATTCCAGACCTTGGGAAAAAGTGTCTCTCCATCTTTTTCATAAACCTCCTTCACATATTGAAAGTGCAGAAGGTCTCCCTGGAGCCTTTTCTTTTCCAACCCCAACTCTCCTATTTTTTTCTTTATTAGAGGTGCTCCATCCTTCCCAATTTCCCAGTGGGATCCCCAATTTTGTGGCCTCCTCTGGACCATCCAGTGGTTTGGCTTCCCTCAAAAAAAAAAAAAAAAAAAAAAAAAAAAAAAAAAAAAAAAATACTGTCCCCAAATGATGATTTATAATCAACAAAATTTATTTCAATTCTTCTGGAAATTGATAGCAAATCCGAGGAGGGTTGTAGTAAAAACCAAACATTTTCCCGAAAAAATCATGTGGACATCATTAGGATAATTGCAACATAATTTGCTCCATCAATCACAGAGTGGTGTGGGTTTTTTCCTTAAAAAAAAAGGAAAAAGGGATAAATGGTTCGAAAGCCACGCAAAACCAACACAAACCAACCAAACAACGGCAAAAAACCCTCGTGGTTTTTTAGCCAAATGTTTGGCTGTTGTTAATTAGGAGAATCTGGATTTTCTGGCTGACTTCTGGCTGAATTCCCACAGGGAATGAGGAGCCATATGCCCTGAACTAGGACTAACCTGCCAAAGTCTGGCCTGTGCTGCTCAAGGCAATCTGGGGGGTTTAACACTGGAAAAAGGGAAAAATAGGGAGAAAAACACCCAAACCCCAATTTCACTCCTGGTTTTTTTCTTGGAGTAGCCCAGGGAAGCAGCACAATTGTTAAAAACTGGGATGGAAGGGATGGAAGTCTGGTAAGGTGATTTTTGTCAGCTAAATGTGCTAATTGTGAGCCTTTAAATGAAATAAAAACTCTAGAATTCATTTTAGTCTTTTTTTCCAGCCTGATTTTGTGCTCTGACAAAATTCTAGAAAATCCAATACATTTATGCACAACCCAACATAATTTGTGAACAAAACTCAATATTTTTATCTCAAATTTTGTTATTTGACCAATCCAACTGCCTTGTATAAAACCCTGGGCTTGACTTGTCCTCTGGAGCACAGTTCCTGCATGGAATTGTCCTGTCCCGCTAGGAAATGATTGATATAATTGGTAACTGTAACGATTTTAAGAAAATTAAATGATATTTTATAAATTAGGGTGATAGGAGGCTTTGGAAATTTAAAATGTATCTTGAATTTCCTCCCCTAAGGAAAATAAAAGTGTAGCCTAAGAAATCAGCACAATCAGGAAATTTGGAAAATGGAAAAGTCTTTGCAAAATGGATTTTTTTGAGGAGTATTATTTATAGTTTCTATGTTTTATAGTTTTTATTTTTCACATAAAATAATGACATTTTAAAACATTTTGGTTGCAGGAGAGGAGCAGGGTTAAGAATGGGATTTTTTATTGATTTATTTTAATTAATCCTCATCAGAGATAAGAAATAACAGCTTTATTTGGCATTGTAGACAGCAAATAATTCTCCTAAACAGCAGCTCAGCAGGACAGAACCATAGGACAATTTCCTGAAAAATCAGCTCCTTTATATTTTATTTTTAAACAGGATCTCCAAAATTATAAAACTTTCACAGTGAAACCACCCAAAAGTGATGGGACTGTGATATCCCTTATTGCAGCCATGGGATAAAAGGATTTAGGTAATTAACGGGGTAATTAAGCAATGGGGAATTTTGGCCAAGCGGAATTTCCTCATTTTTGATGTTGTACCGCTCCGGAGTTTTGGAGCTCTCCAGGATGGAGATAGGACCTGTATTCTAAAATGGGATTGTGGCCCCTGGGGATGTTCAGCCTGGAGAAAAGAGAGATCCAGGGAGAGCTCCGAGCCCCTGGCAGGGCCTGAAGGGCTCCAGGAGAGCTGCAGAGGGACTGGGGACAAGGGCTGCAGGGACAGGAGGCAGGGAATGGTTGCCAGTGGCAGAGGGCAGGGCTGGATGGGATGTTGGGAATGAGGAATTGTTCCCTGGGAGGGTGGGCAGGCCCTGGCCCAGGGTGCCCAGAGCAGCTGTGGCTGCCCCTGGATCCCTGGCAGTGTCCAAGGCCAGGCTGGACACTGGGGCTTGGAGCAGCCTGGGACAGTGGCAGGTGTCCCTGCCATGGCAGGGGTGGCACTGGATGGGCTTTGGTCCCTCCACCCCAAACCATTCCATGATTCCATGAAAATCTGGTTTGCAGAATCTCTTCCCGAGGGTCAGAAAAGTCCTTGGAGGAGCAGAAAGGTGTCTGGAGCAAACCCCAGGAGGAAACAAAAGACGATCCTTCATTTTCCCCCAAAATAACGCACTCGGTTTAACCCATCCTTGCAAGCACAGCTTTCACTGTGCCTTGAGCATGAACTGCAAACAAAACCTCATTAACACCCAAATTAATGAACCCCGGGAAGGCTCTGAGGGATTCCAGCTGCACTCGGAAAGACACAGATCCTGCACCTCACTGATCTGAGCCACACCACCGCTGATGCTCGGGGACAAACCAAGGGACACGAGGAACACCCGCGGCTCCTCCTCCGCCTGGACCTGGGCTGCGGCTCCAAGGACAGCGATTTCGGGGATCTTTTGCACTGATTTTCAGGCTGTGCTTTTCTAATCCCATGAGTTTTATCACAGAAACACTTCTGGCAAAGGAGGGAAAAGCCCCAGCACCTGGAGCTGAGAGCTCTTGAAAAAGATTGATTGGAATTTGTCGAGTGTTCCATCACCTCTGATGGAGCTGAGGCCTCGCAGGAGGAAAGAGCTGAAAAAATGCTGGAAAGCAAAGGTGGATCTGTTTAAATTGGGTTTTGGGAGAACTGAGAGGTTTCCCTGAGAAGCTGTGGCTGCCCCTGGATCCCTGGTAGTGTCCAAGGTTGGACACTGGGCTTGGAGCAGCCTGGGACAGTGGGAGGTGTCACCATGGCAGGGGGGGAATGGGCCAATCCTTAAGGTCCCTCCCCACCCAACCCGTTCAGTGATTCCACGATTTAATGATGATGAAATCCCCAAATCCTGGTGTGAGTGTGTGTGTTTGGGTGGTTTTTTTAATCACAGAGGACAAACAATCTCCCATCCTGAGGAAAATCCTCAAAAAGAACAAAGATTTTCCACTCTCTGGAATAAACAGACAGAGGAGTTCCTTCAGGAATGACACAGATGGGCAGAATTCAAGCTGAAAATAAAGAAGTTCCTTTGTGTGTCACGATGTTTCTCCAGCTGCAGCATCCCAGGAGATCTTCCTTGCCCTAAAGAGGACAAGGAATTCAGGACACAAACCTGGGTCCAGGGAAGAGCTGGGGAGAAGTGGAGCTCATTTAGACTTCTCCTGCTTCTTGTGGCAACTCCCGGAGGGAAAATCCCCAGGGACCGTCCCTGACGGAGTGGGGACACCACTGCAGGACCTGCTGGGGTGGCATTGACACCAGGAGAACCTCCTGGAGATGGGATTTGTTCACAGGTGGCCACAGCTTCCTACAGAATTCCTGACTGGTTCTGACAGGAAAAATCAGGTTCACAGAACAGCTCCAAACAAACCCTAAGGAGATAAAAACAGAGCTCTTGTGCTCTTTGGCTCCTTTCCCTTCCTTCCTCTGCCTCTTTTCCCAGCTCTCGGATGTTTCTGGGCATTGTCCAGCAATTCATTCCTCACATCTGTTCATTGTCCATCCATGCTCCTTCCTTTTCCTCCTGCACTCCTTTCCCTTTTTATATTTTGCTCCATTTCCCCCCTCAGTTCCTGATTTTATTTCCGACTGATTCCCTCTTTTCCTCTGTATTGATTATTTTTCCCCTTGGCTTGATCTCTCCATAATTTCCTTAACTGAAGGCAGAGATTTGATATCAGTTTCCATGGAATTCCTTCCTCCTCTGGAATTCTTTGCTCCTTCTTCCCCAGAAGTCAGCATTTCAAATTCCATACTTTTTTCCCCATACATTTTCAAATTCCATACTTTTTTTTCCCCATACATTTTCAAATTCCATACTTCTTTTCCCCATACATTTTCAAATTCCATACTTTTTCCCCCATACGTTTTCAAATTCCATACTTTTTTCCCCATACATTTTCAAATTCCATACTTTTTTTTCCTTATATTTTCAAATTCCATACATTCCCCACTTTTTCCCCAGCAAAACACCAAGGAATTCTCATTCCCTGAGAATTGTCCATCCACCCCAGGAAAATGTGATCTGCTGCTTCCTACCCTGGGTTCCAGGGAAAGAAAATCCAGCAGGGAACAGTTTGCTCCTGGTTTTATTCTGGTTGGGATCAGCAGGAGGAATCTTGATAAATTCAAGGTTTTCCTCGCACATTTTGCTTCGGAAAACTCCAAGATTGTTTAAAAATGAAATTTTAAAAGGCTTAGAGATCCAGCAGGGTAGTGTGTGGATGTGTTTCTTCTTATTCAACTTTCCTCATAATTTTTAAAAATATGATTTACCAAATTTTTAGAATAGATTTATATATTTTATAATATATTTGTAATATTTTATAGGATTTATAATAGTCTATATAGATTTTTATTATTATAAAAGATAAATATAAACCAATAATATATTAATATTATTTATATGTTATTTTGTAATTATTACTATTAATATAATTAATATAATAGAAATCTATTTTATAATAAACTAGAATTGTAATATAAATAATAATATTCATATTAATGTTTTTATATAAAATATAAAAATATAAACATATAAAATGTATAAAATATATAAAATATTTTTTAAAATAAATAAAATAAAGTAAATAAATAAATAAAATAAATTAACATATATTAAAAAATAAAGTAAATAAAATAAATAAAAATAAAAAATATAGAATATATAAAATATATAAAGTAATATTTTTATATATAATCATATAAATGTAAAATATATATTTATATTATTTTTATCATATTCTTTCTAGATTTTCCCCTCACTGGCTTTCCATTCCTCCCCACTTTTTTTCCAGCAAAACACAAATTTAATGACAAGTTCATCCATTTCATCCCTTGGTTCCAAGGCTCTGGGAGAAGGAAAGTGAATTTATTCCTTCAGTCAGGGGTGAGTTTTAGGAATAATTATGTGCTGGAAATGGGGAGATGCTTAAAAATATTCCCAAAGCTGGGAAGTCTGGGTTATTTCCTGCTGCCTATCAATCTTCCCTGTCACTCCAAAGTTCTTTGCCAACCCCTGGATCGTTCTCAGGCTCTCTTTTTCCTTCTGTTTTCCTTCCCACAGCCTTCATGAAGTGTCGTGTCAAACTCACCCAATTCCTTCAGCCAAAAACACAAACAAACCCCAAATAGGATTAAAAAAAGAAAGAAAAAAAGGGATATTTTGATTGTCCTAAAGTGAAACATTCCCATTTTTGCAATTCCCAGCAACAAACAGCTCGGAGTGGGCCTGGGTTTTATTTGAAATAAAATGGAGTTGTTTCCCTTTGGATCAAACCCAACATCTCCCTCCAGGCTTTTCCAGCCTCAGTGTTTGGGTTTGCAGCAAATAAATAAAGGAAAAGGTTCCTATTTCAGCTGGGTTGGAAGGGATGAGAGGATTTGATAGGAGTGCAGGATAACTGGAGTGTCAGGAATATTCTGCAATTCCTGCTTCTTGTCCAGAGGATGAGGTACTGCAGAGTGCTGAAGAATAAAGTGAAAATTAAGGAAAAATCCCCTTTATTCCAGCCTAATATTCCCAGCCCTCCCAACATTCTCTCTTTAAATTCACAGGGGGTACATTTTATTTTCCATGTCGTTGTCAAATGATGGTTTTTCATTATTTTGTCCATCTCAATTAGGTAAAAACCAAAGAACCATTCTGACAACTATTTAGTAATAACTCTTAATATTTTGTAATAATTTAGCAACAACTCCACATCCTAAAAATTAATTAAAGGAATGCTTTCAAATTTCCACATGATTTCAAAAGCCACTCACATGTTTGGGTACTTCCTTTATTTTTAGAAACGCCCATAAATCAAATTATTAATAGAGAGAGGGGAGACAAACACAGCTTCTTTATTATTACTATTTTTAAAAAATTATTATTATTTTATCCCAGCTGGAATCAAAGTTTTCCTCCTGAAATTCATGATTTAAGGGATGCCCTGCCCTGATCCTGATCTTTGAGGATGCCCATTCCAGGTTGTTCCTCATGCTGCAATTCCCAGAGGGTTGTTTTATCTGTTTTCAAATCTTTTATTAGTGAGAATAAAACTATTAAACATTAATAATATTATTAAATCAGAATTTTATTGCTCTTGCAGGTGTCTCTGGACCTTCATTTGCATCCTCAGGAAGAGGAAAAGTTCCCAGAAGATAATAGTAATAGTAATAGTGATAGTAATAGGAGTAATAGGAGTAATAGGAATAATAGGAATAACAATAATAATAATAATAATAATAATAATAATAATAATAATAATAATAGTAATAAGTAGTAGTAGTAGTAGTAGTAGTAGTACTAGTCATAGTAGTAAATAAATAAAATAATAATTATGTACAATTTATATGTTATAATTAAAAATATAATAATAATATAATACATTATTATAATGATATTTTAAAGCCTCTAAGAGTAGCTGCAGTTCCTTCATTCCTTAATTCCAGTGTTTTGCTGTGCTCTGGGTGGATTTGTGGCTGGGAATTTGAGGAAGGCGAAGGAAGTGGGAGGGAAGCAATCCCAGCCTGAATTCTGAATTTGTGACTTGCTCATTCCAGATTAAAAACTGTGGGGAATGATGCAAAAATTCCAGGAGTTACTGGAATGGAGAGGGTGAGAGGATGCACAGCTCCCTCCTCCATTCCTGCTCCCAAACCTCAGCTCCAGACAATCAAATCCCAACACAGAGCAAGATATTCCTGGGAATTCTCCTCTGGAATTGCATCCTATCACTTCGAGGGGCAGGGGCCAGCCTTGGGAAGGGGGAATTTCTGGGATCATTGCTCATTTTTGCTCGTTTTATTCTCACAGCCCCCCCCAGTCAGAGGTCATTCTGTGGGGGATTTTAGCAGGAGGCAGGAGCAGCCCAGTGAGGTTTTCCCAGAGGGATTGGGGATTCCCTGTCCCTGGAAGGGTCAGAGCCAGATGCAGAAAAACCAGAAAATAAATGACTTTACCCATGGAGCAACTGCTCCAGGATTGTCCAGGGGCACTTTGGGATAAGCAGGGGCCAGGAAATTCTGGGCAGTTTGTGAACCTTTCAGCAAAGAGGATTGCCCACAATCTTAGGAGAGCAAGAGATCTTTCCCAAAGTGGAGAGGTGACTCTGGAGGTGACTCTGGAGGTGACTCTGGGCTGGGATGATCCCATGGAAATCATGTCCAACCTCCAGGGTGCCCTTCCCCATTTCCCAAACTGCCCCAAGGGGCTCCAGGAGAGGAAGGGTTGAAACCAAAAAAGGTCAGATTGTCTTGGCAGAGGTGTAACTGCCTCTCCCACATCCCAGAAAGGTCTGAAACCCCAAGGACTTCCCCTCAAAGGAGGTATTGATTGGGTCTCTGTCCCAGGTTACATGGAAGGTGTAACCAAAAGTGTGTATTCTATTCCCATCTCCATAAGCTGTTAAACAGGTGGGGCAGTGCTCTTTGTGTTCAGCATGACCCAGCCCTGCTAACACCATCGGGGCTATCTCTGCTCATGGCCATCAATGTCCCCAGGAGTGACCCAGCCCTGCTAACACCATCAGGGCTGTCTCTGCTCATGGCCATCAGTGTCCCCAGAGTGACCCAGCCCTGCTAACACCATCGGGGCTGTCTCTGCTCATGGCCATCAATGTCCCCAGGAGTGACCCAGCCCTGCTAACACCATCGGGGCTATCTCTGCCCATGGCCATCGAGGGCTCCGGGAGTGACTCAAGATTCTATCAGCCATTGGGAGATGCCCTGCCCAGAGGGGAGGAACTGAACATTCCTACCTGCACATAAACTGAGACCCTGGAACACCAGGGCACCTTTCCCACTGATTCCCAGAGGAGAAGAGCTCAGGAGCCACCCCTGGATCTCCAGAGAGCGACGAGACCTTTCCACAAGATCACCACTCCAACAAGAGCACATCCATCACTCCAACGGGACTGCAGCACCATTGAACTGCACTGCAGCACCGCCCGGACAGGGTGCAGGTTGTGTTCTGACTTTGTCTGTCTAAACCGTTGTTTCTGTATTATTGCCTTGCTCTAAATATTGGTAAAAAACTGTTATTCCTTTTCCCATATCTTTGTCTGAAAGCCCTTGATTCCAAAGTTATAATAATGTGGAGGGAGCAGGGGGGTCACATTCTCTATCCCAAGGAAGGTTCCCACCTTCCTTAGCAGACACCTGTCTTTCAAACCAAGACAGTTTCCTGGGTTGTAGGTGGGATTGGGACCCAGCTGGATGTTCTGGAAATCAGCAGGGAATAACGGAGTGGTGACAAATTCCCTTAAAGCAGCAAGGATTTGTCCCTCTCTCCTACTCTGCCATAGTGCAGATGGTGACAAGCACTGGGATACACATCCTAGAGTTCATCCCTAGGGAATCATCCTGCTGGAAAACCTCTCCCAGGGAAGAAATGGCTGCTCTCATCTTTGCTGTGGAACAGTGAAGAGCTGAGCTCTTTATTCCTCCGCTGGAATTCCTGGGCTTATTTTGGGCCTTTGTTAATGAGCTGCATCCTGAGAATTCCAGGGATGTTAAAATGCTCAGCTGCCACTGGCTGGGATGGAACTTGGGGCTCTCCTGCTTTTAAAATTCATCAAAGGCATAAAAATGGGGAAAAACAAAGGAAAATTGGCTGCAGTTCTGCTCTCAGGAGCTCTGATAACACTGGACTCTCCAAAATCATTGGGAGCTGGGAATTTCGTGCAGAGATGAGCTGGGTGACTTTCCTAATCCCTCCTATTTCAAGGCTGGGTGCACTGGACCGTTGAGGTGACAGATTTGTGAGTCACTCTGAGCAATTCCTCAGCCAGAAGGACAAAGGGACTCGGGATGGAGCCTTTTCAGCCATGAGTCACTCCACAGCGTGGATTTGCTGTTCCTTCTGGAAAACTCAGGCATGGAAACCATCCATCCACCTCTGGAAGAAGGAATTTTTGCCAATTCCAAGGGCTGTGCTTGTCCAGCACCACATGCTCCAATATTACTGGAATTATCCCAGTGTGTTTTCAATCAATTGAAGTAGCTTTTATATTACGGGAATTCCAGGAGCTGGGCACCCAACTTTAATTAAAAAGTGAAGCAAAAAAGCTTTGGTTCCACCTGGGTGTTCCAAATCAATGCAATGGAAATGGAACATGTTGTAAGACAAGAAAATTCCATAATATTTCCCCTGTCAGGCAGGAAAAAGCACCTGTGATCCACGTGATGAAGGGAGAGCTCTTAAAAAAAAAATCAAGTTTTTAGAGTCAGGGATCCTGAAATTAAATACCAGTTTGATTCCTGTGACAGGGATTATATCTAGATTGGAAGAAAATCAGTGAGGATCCAGCTGGGAAGAGCTCCTGATCCCTGAGATCATCCAGAGCCCAGGACAACTTTCAGGAAGAGAAGCCCCATCAGCTGCAGGTGGAACCTACAGTCATTTACAAGGAAAGGAGGAATGGTTTTAAATGGAAAAAATAGGGTTAGGTGGGATATTGGGAAGGAATTGTTCCCTGGGAGGGTGGGGAGGGTTGGGATGGAATTCCCAGAGCAGCTGTGGCTGCCCCTGGGTCCCTGGCAGTGCCCAAGGCCAGGCTGGACATTGGGGTTGGAGCAGCCTGGGACAGTGGGAGGTGTCCCTGCCATGGAACAGGATGAGCTTTAAGGTCCTTCCAACCCAAACCATTCCATGATTCCACAATTCCATAGATGAGTCCGAACAAAGCTAATTTGTGATGAAATTCACTCATATGAGCTGTGTGTCCTAAGGATAAAATGTGTGTGGGCAGATCCTGAAGTCCTCTCGGTCTGGTTTTGTCCAGGCCAACCCAGCTGAAGCCAAGCCAATTTCCTTCCCTCATGGCAAATGGCATCCATGGCAGGATCTGGGAAAATAATGCGAATTCCCTGCGTTTTCCCAGCTCTTTTGATATGATGAGCTCAGTGTATTTAAAAGATGATGATCAACCATCAGTACCTGTGGATTAAATTCTGCAAGCTGAGCTCTGCATCCGTGGGCTTATCCTGACAATATTCCAGTCATTTTTCCAAAGGTTGGTCTATCAACTCTCCCCAACATTGGGAAGCCAAGGAAGAAAAGAGGAGGAGTAGTTTATATATTTTATAAATGTATTTATAGTTCATAATCTAATTTCTATTTGTTAATATATCATAATTTAAATAACTAAAGGATATATATTTATGTATAAATAAAATGGTGGCTGAGCACATCGAAGTGCAGGGTTTGGGATGAAAATGCGACGATTCAAAAGCCAATTTTAACTTGGCTAAAAGCAGCAAGATGCTGCCCCTGCCCTTCATGAAATTCCACAGCCATCCAAGAGGGCACAACCAAGGGCGTGTGCTTCCCAAAAGAAAGAACATGAGAACAGCGAGTGGATTTTCCCTTTTTTTTTTTTTGTTCATTGCTTTCCAAGGGGCTTTGCATGTAAAGGGGGAATTGCTGGTTCTGCTGTCCAGGTGAAACACAGGGTTTTCTTTTAGACACTTAAATGTAGAGATTTTAGATAAAAGTTAGCTCTGTTAAAATCAACTAGAATAGAAAAAGATATAGAACTCAGTTAGAAACAAATTAATGATTAAGTGCAGAGTAGCCTTTGATTATTTGATATTTACTCAGCTGTGCTTAGAATAGACAATTAATAATCTTAAGAAAAGAGGTTCAAAGGAGAGTCTAGACAGTTACAAATTTTGCTCAGATGCAACCTACCTAGAAGCAATAGCAGAGAGCATTGGGAGTTCTCCAGGGTCAAATGTATTGTCAAAAATCAGCAAAGTAAGAAGGTCACACTGAGGAAGACTCATGTTACTTCATCCAAAGCAGCCCTCAGACTCAATTAATGACCACTGACCCAATTCCATTGCAGGAATCGTGCATGCTTAATGACTTTTTGCTAATTTCCATACAAAGCAGGGGATGGGAGGTGCTTATGCTAAATATGTATTTTGTGATAGATAAATGAGTTCTGTGTTGCATTGTCACTCTGGAGCTGTACCTTTGGGAGCTCTCCCTGCAGCTCAAATCAACACACACTGTCTAACCTTAACAAGTTAGAGTCTCTGTCTGTCTCAGGTGGATATCGATATTCGATCTAGATCTGCATTTTCATAATTCACAGGGTATGCTTCTCACCCTCAAACCCAGGGAATTCGAGGTGATTCCATCTCCAAACCTTTCCTGGGCTGCCAGAGCCACTGTGGGGCTGCAGAATTCCAGCCCTGGCAGAAAGTTTGCGGAATTCAGCGCTGTCGTTTTGAAATCCCAGAGGAATTGCGAAAGGAATTGGCAGCTCCTTGGGAACTGAGACTGCCCCGGGCTCTGGCTTTGCCTTTTGTGCAATTTAGAGAATCACCCCGGAGTGAAGGAGAACTGGGAAATGCAGAAGTGGCCACGGAATCCACGGACAACAGATCCTCGATTTGCCGATCCCCACAAACTCTTTGTCCTCATGGGGAGGGAGACTTGTCCAAAAAAAAGGTTTCCAAGGAAAGCTGCTCCAGCCCAGATGGAGGAGTTAAGGATGAAATAAAGATGGTCTTTACCTCTTTAGATCATCCAAGGGCAGCAAAAACCACTTGGAAAATGGTTGGAGAGACCTCTCTTCCCAATTCACATCCGGGCAGAATAAAGGAATCTCCAGAGGGCTGGGAAGTGCTGCTGATACCTCTATTTATTGCTAAAATCATGTGGGATAAGACACCTTCCCTATTTAAAAAAAAAAAAAAAAATCATCTGGAGTGAATGCCTTCACATGAATATTTTTCCGAAGGATTTTCTCACTCTAAAAATCAAATGGATTTAAAATAAAAATTGGGAATCATTGGTTCCTCCTTCAGATTTTTTGCTGCGGCCATGAAAAAAAGGAACTTGAAATGAAATTTTAAATATCATTTTCCTGATATAAAAATCCACGTGAACAGGAGATACACCAGACAGAAGATGCTGGATACAGAATTATGGAATATCCTGGGTTGGAAGGACCCCCAAGGATCATCCAGTCCCACTGCACCCCAAAACCCCACCCTGTGCCTGAAGGTTTTATCCAGGTTTTGTCAGCAGGAACAGGGGCTTGGCAGAATATTGGTGCAGGAATTTTATGGATAAATGTGTAGGATGTGGAGACTTTGGTCACCTGGTGTTTCTTGTTGAAGAAATACCTGGATAAATTGTTCATTAATTCATTAATTGGTCCTTGCAATCCCAAAGGTTCATTCAGGGTGTTTTGACTCCAAGAAAAGTTCAGGAACCCATTGGATTTTTAAGCAAAACTCTTTTTGTCCATGGCTTTCCCAGAAATTCCACTCATCCAGCCCTGGGTGGCTCTTTTGGTCAGTGATCTCTTCACATCCACCAGCTCAGCTGATTTATGGCCACATAAAACCTTTTTTTTTAGGAATTTCTGGCTCGGCTCCACCGAAGTTCTAAATCCATCCCCGAGGTTTTGATTCCCTCTCCTTCTCCTCCAGGGAAGGGAAGCTTCCATAAATGTGGCTATTCTGGGAAAGCCTCTGGTTTGAATTCCTCTCCCAAGGGGGTGGAGATGCCTCCCAAAGCTAGGATTGAAAAATGAGCCCAAGGATACCTCAGGAAAGAAGATACAGCCTGGGAGCCTGGTCTCCATTTTTCCTCTCCCAGGTTTTTCTGAGGAGATGGGGAGCTGGGAATACCTGGAATGCTTTCACCTGGACACTTCCTTCCCGTTGCAGGGAATTTTCTTGCAAGTGAAATAGCAGCAGCCAGTGAAATCTTCCCAGTGTCCCCACACTGAGGAGGGATGTGAAAGTTCTGTGGATTATCTGGAAGCTGTTCTGGATGCTCCTTGCTTTCCTGAGAGGAGGAAGGAGTTAAAAATGTTTGATCCTTTTTTTTTTCTTCCCATTAATTGTCTTTAATAAGATTGATCAGCTCTTTCTGTCCAAGAATTGTCCTGACAAGTATTCCCAACCAGTTGTGTTGGGAGGACAAGCTGGGAATTGTCAGCAGGCAGGACAGAAAAACCTTCTGGAGCTCTCAGTTTCAGGCTCTTTTCCCACTGCTCTGGTTTTCCCAACAAAACCTCTTGTGCATCTCACACGCCAGGGACACGAGCACACAGCTGGGCTCTTGTTTTCGGCAGATTCTCCCCCAGGAGCCTGGAACCAACCCATGGGCTCCTCATCTGACGTGGCTGAAGCTCTCCAGAAAAAGCCCAGCTCTGACCCTGGTGCTTCTCTTGGGACCATTGCTCCCAATGCTTTGAAATGGAACTCAAAATGTCATGGAATTCCAGACAGGGCTGGGCTGGGAGGGACCTTAAAATCACCCAGTGCCACCCCAGCCATGGCAGGGACACCTCCCACTGTCCCAGGCTGCTCCAAGCCCCAATGTCCAGCCTGGCCTTGGACACTGCCAGGGATCCAGGGGCAGCCACAGCTGCTCTGGGCACCCTGGGCCAGGGCCTGCCCACCCTCCCAGGGAACAATTCCTCATTCCCAACATCCCATCCAGCCCTGCCCTCTGCCACTGGCAACCATTCCCTGCCTCCTGGCCCTGCAGCCCTTGCAAATTGTCTCTCTCCATGGTTCCTGGGGCTCCTTCAGGCCCTGCAAGGCCACCCTGAGCTCAGCCCAGAGCTTCTCCTCTCCAGGCTGAACAATCCCAACTCTCGCAGCCTTTCCTCCCAGCACAGCTCTCCATCCCTCTGCTCATCCTGCTGCCTCCATGGACTCTCTCCAGCAGCTCCAGCTCCTCCCTGAGCTGGGCCCAGGGCTGGGGCAGCTCTGCAGGTGGGGGCTCACCTGAGCTCAGGGGCACAATCCCAATCCTTTCCTGCTGCCCAGGGCACAGGGGCACAATCCCAATCCCTTTCCCTGGACTCAGCACAGAATAATTCTGATCTTCTGTTCCATTTTGGGAATCCAGCGCTCTGACCTTCTCCAGTGCGTGACTCATGTGCTGCCAGGAAGGTGAAGCTCCAAGGATTCATGAGTGGCCTCATTGTCCGCAGCCCTCCAAGCCAGGCCCTGCAATCAGCCCAGCTGAAGCCCTTGGAGCCATTCCCAACACTTGATCCTAATCACAGCTCTGCACCTGGCCTGGCTTTCTGCTGGGAACAAATTTATCGGTGCACTTTTGTTTTCTCTCTTTCAAGTTACTTCTCCTTCCCCCCCGAGTTCAGTGGACACTTCTTAGGATGAGACCCGAGCACCATCAGTGGTGGATTGTGCAGAGAGCCCCAGGCAGAGAGCACAGCTTCCAGCTGGATCCTGCTCTCCTGCTTTGATGGCTTTGGCCAGGAGAGCATTTGTGATTCAGACCACCCACGGGCCAGGCCCTGCTCCTTCCTGGGAGAAGAATCGTGAATCCAGCACGGAACACCTGGATGGGAATTCTGTGTCCTTCCCTGGGACAGGGACAGAGCCAGGGGTGGCTGGAGTTGGGCCAGGGCAGCTCAGGCTGCAGATCAGGGAAAGGTTCTTCCCCCAGAGGGTGCTGGGCACTGCCCAGGCTCCCCAGGGAATGGGCACGGCCCCGAGGCTGCCAGAGCTCCAGGAGCCTTTGGACAGCGCTGCCAGGGATGCCCAGGCTGGCATTGCTGGGGTCTGGGCAGTCCTGGATGGTCCTTGAGGATCCCTTCCCACTCAGGATATTCCACGAGTCCATGGCAGCCCTGGGGGTGAATCCAGGCAGGACTTCCACTCCCTGCTCACTCCATTGGGGTTTTCCACGTTGTGCTTTAAACTCCCCTTGGTTTTGTGATTTTATTTTTCAGTCTTGCTTTTTTTTATCAAGTGGGAAAAGCATCAGGAGTCCTGGGGATGCTCAGAAAGCACTTGGAGGGTGATGCTTATCCTTTATTCTTCACCCTTTTAGTAACATGGACTTCGATTTCCACGTTTAACATCCACATTTCCACATTTAACATCCCTGTCATTCCAAGTGAGGTGAATGACAGAAAAAAACTGCTCCAAAAAAACTGTGGGCATGAAGAAAACCCCGAGTCAAAGGCAGCTTATCAGGCCCAGCTGCTGCTTATCACCAATGTTCCATCTGCTCCATCTGTTTAGCGTAAATAATTCCCTGATTTTTTTTTTTTACTGGTGTCCTATGGTCCGTCCAAACAATGAGCAGAGGGAAAAAGAGAAACTGTAAATAAATTTTACAGTGTCACTAAGACCATTCACATTAAGGGGAACTATTTTGAGGCGATGCCAGTTCTTAATAAATTGCTTTTATTCGGGTGTTTTTATAAGGAGAATAGAAGAAAAAAGCAGGAACAATGGAAGAATGGAAACTGCTCCATCACTCCTTTTAATAATAAATATTCCCAGGCTGTTCTCCTCGCAAAGGAGCGGCCAAAGTTTTTATTTTTGCTTTTTTTGTGTGTTTGTCTCTCTGAAAGGCAGGGGCATAAAAAGGACCCTGAGTCAGCTGGCTGAGCTCCCTTCCCTCAGTTTTCCCTGGATTTCTGGGCCACGGTGAGCCCAAAGTTCAGCCCCGGGGGACTCCAGACCCAAAGCTCAGCCCTTGGAAGGAGGAAAGTCCTTCCTGGCTGCTGACTCCCTCCAAGGAACATCGCTGCTCCTGGTTTTCCTCAGGATTCCCATGGCCCTAATTCCCACTTAGGGCACCTGGTTTGCTTTCATTTCTTGGACATGGAATCCCACAGTTCATTTCACCAAGAATTCAGATCCACCATCCCAATCTTCCCCTGGAGGTCAAGCTCATCCTTCCTGAAGCAGCACCTCCTGGGGCTCCTGATTTAACTCTCCAGGACCACAGGGATTTTGCAAGGAAATCTCTGAATAGCAATGAGATTTCATGGAAAACCCTAATTTTGGGCCGCACATAACACAGAGAGGGTCTTTTCCCACAGAGTTCCTGTCAATGGATACGGGAAGGGGGGTTCACATTCCAGGGGGCCCAGCAAAGTTCCTTTTCTTACCTCTTTTTCCAAGTTTTTTGGGGTTTTTAAGGGATGAGATACTTGATCTGTGTCTATTTTACAGCCCCTATGTGTTTAATTCTGGCCTGCAGGGATTCTGGGAAGCTTTGCCTGACATCTCCAAAAGTCATCGTGGTACCCCAGGAGTGGGGTATGGAAGGTGTGGCTGAGCTGGAAATGTGACATTAGGAATACGAATACCCCATCAGGCTTGGAAAATCCAAACCTAGGCTGACCTTGACAGGTCCTGGACCCCCAGGAAGGAGCAGGGAAAAAATGCCAGAGGATTCAGCTTTCAAAAGGAAGAACAGAATCACAGAATCCCGGAATGGTTTGGGTTGGAAGGGACCTTAAATCCCACCCAGTGCCACCCCTGCCATGGCAGGGACACCTCCCACTGTCCCAGGCTGCTCCAAGCCCCAATGTCCAGCCTGGCCTTGGACACTGCCAGGGATCCAGGGGCAGCCACAGCTGCTCTGGGCACCCTGGGCCAGGGCCTGCCCACCCTCCCAGGGAACAATTCCTCATTCCCAAGATCCCATCCCGCCCTGCCCTGGGAGCTTGGGACAGTCCATGGAGAATGTTGTCACCTCTCTCTGTCTGATGTGACCTCTGGAGCTGCACCCAGGGAGCCTGGGATCTGCAGGAAAGGTGATTTTCCAACAGGGAAAGGGCAAATCCTCCAGGAGTGGAGCAGAGGAGCTGAGGGCAGAGCTCCCTGGGGGCTGCAGCTCCTCCCGAGGGACAGCTCCGAGCTCTGCTCTGGGACAGGGACAGAGCCAGGGATGGCTGGAGCCAGGCCAGGGCAGCTCAGGCTGCAGATCAGGGAAAGGTTCTTCCCCCAGAGGGTGCTGGGCACTGCCCAGGCTCCCCAGGGAATGGGCACAGCCCCGAGGCTGCCAGAGCTCCAGGAGCCTTTGGACAGCACTGCCAGGGATGCCCAGGCTGGCATTGCTGGGGGGCTGGGCAGGGACAGGGTGGGACTGGATGGTCCTGTGGGTTTATTCCACTCAGGACATTCCCTGATCCTGTCATGTCCCACTGAGCAATGCCCCACAGGTCCTGGGCCTGAACAAACTCTTTGCCTTTTGCACAGCCCAGAAGAGCTTTTAACATGAGATAAGAGCCCAGGGATCCAAAGGGAATCAGAGCCCTTGGATGTGCTCCCGTGTTTGCTCGGTGGGGCAATTTTAATGAGTAATTGATTGCTAATTACATGTGCTGAAACATCCTGGTCCTTCCATACCGACCGAGAACTGAGAGTTTCTCTTGGGCTTGGTTTTTATCCAAACCTTGGGCCTGCTGATCCGGACGGGGCATTCTGTGTCTGATTAATTGACTGCATTGTCATGGGTGAGTGCTGATTAATTGCTGAATTCCAGATCCATTTTAATGAAGCTCCCAGGGCTGCTTTAGGGCCCTGTTATTCCTTTGGCTCCGTGGGGCAGTGTTTTGTTAGGCCTCAATAGGAAAACTCCTGGCACAGCTTCCACTTCCCTACCAGCGAGGACACAACAGCAGAGCTCAAAGAAATCAACAAACTTCATTAAACTCACATGGACATCCATAAAAAAGAGAAATATTGGAGCAAGCTGCTCACACTCCTGGGCCAAGAGCAACAAAAACTCTGTTCATTAGGAGCTCCCAGTCCAGGTGCACTCAGGGAAAAAGGAATGGCAGCTGGTGCCAGGCAGTAAAATAAAATAAAAGGGAAAATAAACTGCAGGTCTTGAGGAGAAATGGCCCAGAAAGCAACCCTGGGCAGCAGGAAAGGATTGGGATTGTGCCCCTGAGCTCAGGTGAGACCTCACCTGCAGAGCTGCCCCAGCCCTGGGCCCAGCACAGGGAGGAGCTGGAGCTGCTGGAGAGAGTCCATGGAGGCAGCAGGATGAGCAGAGGATGGAGAGCTGTGCTGGGAGGAAAGGCTGCGAGAGTTGGGATTGTTCAGCCTGGAGAGGAGAAGCTTTGGGCTGAGCTCAGGGTGGCCTTGCAGGGCCTGAAGGAGCCCCAGGAACCATGGAGAGAGACAATTTGCAAGGGCTGCAGGGCCAGGAGGCAGGGAATGGTTGGCAGTGGCAGAGGGCAGGGCTGGATGGGATGTTGGGAATGAGGAATTGTTCCCTGGGAGGGTGGGCAGGCCCTGGCCCAGGGTGCCCAGAGCAGCTGTGGCTGCCCCTGGATCCCTGGCAGTGTCCAAGGCCAGGCTGGACATTGGGGCTTGGAGCAGCCTGGGACAGTGGCAGCTGTCCCTGCCATGGCAGGGTCAGAGTTGGAGGATCATTAAAATCCTTTCCATCCCAAACCATTTCATAGTTGTGGATCTGCCCTGCTCTTCACCACCATGGTTTCTCTCCACCCTTTCCCTTTTCCCACCGCTGGGGCAGGACAATCCCATCACAAAATCCTTCCAGGAGGTGAAAGGGGTTCAGAGTGCTGGGAAACATCTCATGGAGCTTCCCATTCCCAGGGCACAGAGCTGGGACGCTGCTGGAATTGCAGTGTGCTGCAGGGGCTCTGGGTCTCCCCAGCTGGGAAGAGGCACCGTGGAGGTGCTCAGACCCCCAGGGCTCCCAGCAGAATTCCCACCAGGACTACCTGTGCCCACACAGCTGCAATTCCAGGGGCTTTTCCCTCTCTCCTGCAGGATCTGGCTGTGCCCCTGGATCATGTTTGGAAGAACATCCAGCAGGAGTTCCCCAGGACACACCGAGGGCAAGATTTGCTTCCAGCTCCACACGAAGCTCCGAGCAGCTCCAGCTCGCAGGGAGCGTGGGATGAGGAGCAGGAGATGCTGGAATGGTGCTGCAGGACTTTGCCACCCTCCGGGGTTGGCTGCCCTGAGCAGGGAGGAGCTGCTGGGGCTGGAGAGCTCCGAGCGCTGCTCCCACCTGGGGAAATGGGATTTGGCTTTTCCAGGGAAGGGAGGTGGGTGGTGCTGGCCGGAGTGGGAGCAGCAGCCCTGAGCCCAACTTGTCTGCCTGCTTTAATTGGATTTTGTGATGCAAACAGTCCCAACTGCTCCATGTCCTGTGCACAAGGAGGGGAAAACATGAATGATGTTACCTGATGGGGGAAAAAAGACATTTTGCTTTTCTTCTGTAACAAAACCCCAATTGGCACTTCCAGGGTCAGCAGTCCCATGGAATTTTCTGCAGGATCAGCTTCCGGAGGGTGAGGTTTCTTTTCCAGAGGGATTTAACAGCAGGATGAGACCAAAGGATGCCCGGCAGGGCTGGGAGGTCCTTCCTCTCCAGAGCAGCCACCAAGCCAAGGGTGGCTTCCTGCACCAGGGGACCACGGCCAGGTCCTGTTGCAAGTGAACTTCCCAAAGTCCCCATTCCATGGTTTAAAACCCAGCCAGAAAATGGGAATCCAGGCAGGATTCACAACTCACAACTGCCATCTCAATGATACCCTTGAGATGCCCAAGCTTTTTTTTTTTTTAAATACAATTTTTAAAAATTACAATCTTGTGGGATGTGAACGGAATTGGGGCACGGAGGGGACATTCCAGCCATTCCTGAAGCAGCAGCTCTGACTCCTTTTAAATGTGGAGTTTCCTTAACTGAATTTGTAGGATAATAAGAAGAATCTAATCTTTTCAAAGCCCAGTTTGTGCTGCCACCAGCGTCACAAACACCCCCCTGGCCCCAAGCCTGGAGATACAGCATCGGAAATGTTGCAGATGAGGCACTAAAAAAACCATTTGGTTATTTCATGGACTCAGGGCATCCTGAATGAAAGGGATAGAAATGAACTTTTAACAGCAGGATAATTTGCCCGTTGGATATTTACAAACTATAGGATAAATCCATAGGGTATTTTTTTAAGAGTATTTTAAGTGTTTTGTAATAATGTGCTGCTCTGGGCACCCTGGGCCAGGGCCTGCCCACCCTCCCAGGGAACAATTCCTCATTCCCAACATCCCATCCAGCCCTGCCCTCTGCCACTGGCAACCATTCCCTGCCTCCTGTCCCTCCATCCCTTGTCCAAATTCCCTCTGCAGCTCTCCTGGAGCCCCTGGAGCAGCTCTGCTGAAGCTGAAGTTGCTCCCCAGGAGTCTCAGCTCCCCTGCTCTGAAGGGCTGCCGCACATCTGTTATTTTGGTTATTTATCTGTCATCCCACTGTCCCCTGGGAATGGCCCTTTCCCACCTGGAAACGGTGACTTGGCAGCTCCCAAGCTTTCCGGAGAGCTCCCAGCTGCCTGGACGTCAGCCTGGCCAGCCAGAAGGTGCTGCTGCAGTTTGGTCAGGGAGCAGAGCAGCACAAAAGGTCCTCGTTGAGCTCCGGGGTGTGTTTTGCTTTTCCCTGGAAGCTGTGCCATGGATCGTGTCTGGTGCAAGGGATGGATTTGGTGCTCAGTGTTGGGTGTAAGTGATAAGCTCAGCGTTCCCTGCTGGCAGGAAGGATGAGGAGGCATCTCCAGAGCGATTTTGGGAGCTCCAGGGCTGGTCAGGGGCTGCGGGGACAGTTCAAGCCCAAAGCAGGACAGACATCCCAGGTGGGAGCACATCCTTCATGTCCTGCTGGGCTCCTCTGAGTGCCAGGCTGTTTGTTTTCAGGGACAAATCCCAGACATCCCAGTGTCCCTCTGCAGGAGGGGTGTGCCCATGTGTGTGCCCCTGTCCCAGCAGGAGGGACCTCACAACTGCTGGATGTGACCAGAGCTTTGCCATGGGAGCCACACAGGGCCCTGGAAATCCCTAGGGATGGAGCAGGGCCATTTCCCCAGCTCAGCTTCCCCAAAATCCCTAGGGATGGAGCAGGGCCATTTCCCCAGCTCAGCTTCCCCAAAATCCCTAGGGATGGAGCAAGGCCATTTCCCCAGCTCAGCTTCCCCACATCCCTAGGGATGGAGCAGGGCCATTTCCCTGCCTGGCTTCCCCAAAATCCCTAGGGATGGAGCAGGGCCATTTCCCCAGCTCAGCTTCCCCAAAATCCCTAGGGATGGAGCAGGGCCATTCCCCCAGCTCAGCTTCCCCACAATCCCTAGGGATGGAGCAGGAGCATTTCCCCAGCTCAGCTTCCCACATCCCTGGGGATGGAGCAGGGCCATTTCCCCAGGTCAGCTTCCCCACAGTCCCCAGGGATGGAGCAGGGCCATTTCCCCCCCTGGCTTCCCCACAATCCCCAGGGATGGAGCAGGAGCATTTCCCCACCTGGCTTCCCCACAATCCCCAGGGATGGAGCAGGAGCATTTCCCCACCTGGCTTCCCCACAATCCCCAGGGATGGAGCAGGGCCATTTCCCCCCCTGGCTTCCCTACAATCCCCAGGGATGGAGCAGGGCCATTCCCCCAGCTCAGCTTCCCCACAATCCCCAGGGATGGAGCAGGGCCATTTCCCCAGCTCAGCTTTCCCCTTTCCCCACAATCCCCAGGGATGGAGCAGGGCCATTTCCCCCCCTGGCTTCCCTACAATCCCCAGGGATGGAGCAGGGCCATTCCCCCAGCTCAGCTTCCCCACAATCCCCAGGGATGGAGCAGGGCCATTTCCCCCCCTGGCTTCTCCCTCTCCCCACCCTGCAGTGCCCATTTCTCTCGGAGGCTGCAGCTCCAGAGGTTCCCACCAGTGACCTGTGTGGTCAAAGCCATTCCAAGAGCCTGGCTCTGCTCAACCACGGGAATTCCGAGGTTATTCCTCCTCCCTCTGGCAGTACAGGGTGTGCCACAGATAAATCCAGGGAACAGAAAGAATCTCCTTTCACCCATGCTGGACTCGTTGTCTCTTCCTCTTTCAATCTGCGCTTGCCCACAGTGCCCTCCTTGCCCTCCCTTCCATGAGCTGGAATTTTCCTTTTTGTCACCCTTCAGGAGCCACAAAAAGCCTCTCAGCAGTGCCCCAGCACTGCAGGAACCTCAGTGTGGCCTTGCAGGGCCTGAAGGAGCCCCAGGAACCATGGAGAGAGACAATTTGCAAGGGCTGCAGGGCCAGGAGGCAGGGAATGGTTGCCAGTGGCAGAGGGCAGGGCTGGATGGGATGTTGGGAATGAGGAATTGTTCCCTGGCAGGGTGGGCAGGCCCTGGCCCAGGGTGCCCAGAGCAGCTGTGGCTGCCCCTGGATCCCTGGCAGTGTCCCAGGCCAGGCTGGACATTGGGGCTTGGAGCAGCCTGGGACAGTGGCAGGTGTCCCTGCCCGAGGTGGATGATCTCTAAGATCCTTTCCATCCCAAACCATTCCATGATTCCATGACTGACAAAAGGAATTTTCACCCCTGTTTGTCCATGCATGGTGAGTATGGAACTGAACTGGGGTGGATTAACCCCTTCTTATCTTCGTTCTCATCCACATCCCTTCCCCAATTCCCACAGAAATTCCTCTTTGCTGGCACCCTTCTCCCAGGAATCTCTGCCGAGTGGACACTGCAGTCCCCTGAGGAAGGCAGGAGTGTGCAGGGAATGTGTCCGTGCACAGCCAGGGCTTCTCCCAAAGAGGTTTTCACTTCATCTCTGTTTTTCTCAGTCAGAGAAAAGTGCAGAGACACCTGCAGAGAAAGGTCAGAGAAAGGGTCAGATGAAGGTGCAGGGAAAACGAAAGGCATGGAAAAGGCAGAGTGGATTTGTGCTGCGCTGATCTCCTGTGCGTTCCTTGTTATGGAAAACCCATCAGAAAGAGGGGGAATAAACAGGAATTTTGGGCCCCAACACTGCAAATAAAAGCTTTGTTAGCTGGGATCGGTGTTTGGGTTTCTCCCTTCCTTTGTGGGACGCTGGAGAGGAAGCAGATTAGGGACTGCCAACTCTGGCAAAATCGACTGGTGGCATCATAATGACCTCATTATGGGCTGCAAATGAGCTCAGAGCCTAATTATGTGCGCAGGGAAAAAACACCTCAGGAGTGCCCACAGGTGTGGGGTTAACCCTTCCCTCGCCGGGACCCAGCTCCAGCCACAGCTCGGAGCTCTGGGAGCAGGGAAAGGTTTGGATCCAACAGCTGTGGGGGCTGAGAGCAGCTGGATTTCCTCCTGTCCATCTGCAATGCAAACAAAAATCCCTGGTTGTTTGTTTGCCTGGCTGCTGGTGACTGGGAATCACGGAATCCCACAATCCCCGAGGCTGGGAAAACATTCCTGTCCCCTCATCCCTGCCTCCATCACTTTTTGCCTCTCCTTTTCTCTTCCTTAAGTCTCAACATCACTTTTTGCATTTGGATTATGAAAAGATCTTCCAGAATGGCCTTGTTAGCCATAGAAAGCTGTTCCATGTTTTCTCCTGTTTTCTGGACGTGACAATATGGACATTTGGAAGGAGAATATGGAAGCACAGAATACACAGGACACTCTGCAAAGCCAACGTTTCCCAAATATTTTTATTATGTGGGAAGAGCAGGAATGAAGCACTTGTTGAGGCATCTCTGCTATGAGTCAGAACTCTGAGGTTCCTCTGCCAGGAAAGGTCCTGGACAACGTGAGATCCCAGTCAGGCACAGTTTTGTGGAAGTGTTGATACAGTGGGAGCACCTGGGGCGGACAAAAGCCTGGCCAGGTCTCCCTGTATCTACCAGAAATCCAAACAAACATAGACAGCCCTGAAATTATCCTAAATATCTGAAAAATATCTTAAAACCAGGCAGAATTTTGAGGCAGAAGAAGAGCTTGGGGTCCACAAAATCTGAGCACATGGGAACAAAGTCAGCTTTAATACAAAGACATTGCTGTTCTGTGGATATTGGAGCTTATGGATCCTCTTTTCTCATGGAATTGTATCTGGATTTTGGTATTTAGTGTCAGGACAAGGGGGAATGGTTGGCAGTGGCAGAGGGCAGGGCTGGATGGGATGTTGAGAATGAGGAATTGTTCCCTGGGAGGGTGGGCAGGCCCTGGCCCAGGGTGCCCAGAGCAGCTGTGGCTGCCCCTGGATCCCTGGCAGTGTCCAAGGCCAGGCTGGACATTGGGGCTTGGAGCAGCCTGGGACAGTGGCAGGTGTCCCTAGGATGGCACTGGATGAGCATTAAGGTCCCTCCCAACCCAAACCAGTCTGGGATTATTTGTTTTCAGACTCCTCTTTTCTTGTTCCCCCCCCATGAGCTCTGACTGCTGCCAGCCCTGCTCTGCAGCATTTTCTCCTGAAGTCCTGCCATCCCTGCTCTGCATCCATTTATTGTCTCCCATCACTGTCCATAAAATCTCTGGAGCAGAGCTGAGTTTTTTGCTGTTCCCACCACAACGAGACACAAACCTGGAGCCAGAGTTTCTCAGGCAACAGGGTTTGACAGGAAGTAATGACATCCCATGGGTGACAGTAATGACAAATCCAGGCAATTCCCAGCGGGAATGATGCAGCATGAGGATGTAGGATGAGATTCTCATTATCCTGCAAGGTCAAGAGGACCAGGAGACTGTGGAATCACAGAAGGAATTGGGTTGGAGGGACCTTAAAGCCCATCCAGTGCCACCCCTGCCATGGCAGGGACACCTGCCACTGTCCCAGGCTGCTCCAAGCCCCAATGTCCAGCCTGGCCTGGGACACCTCCAGGGGTGGAACACCCTGGGACAATGGATGGTGTCCCAGCCCTTGGAAGGGGTGGAGTGAGATGATCTCTGGTCCAACCCCAAAAAATTCTGGGGTTCCATGATCCACTCCCCCTTATTCTGTTGTCCCTTTGGCTCATTCTGTGGGCGAGGGGCATTAAGGAACAGCCTCATCCCAAGCCTCTGGCCATCCCTTCCAGGCTGGAACAGCTCCTGGAGGAGCTGCAGTGCAGAGCCAGCTTGTCCTGCTTGAAAAACAGACTGAGCCGAAATCTCTGCAGCACTGCTTCAATCTCTGACCTGTCAAAGCCATGACAAATGTCCCTCTGCAGTGACAAATTCCAGGAGAGGCTGGAGCGGGATCAATGCTGATTTATCCCACTCCACGCTGTCCTTGCCAGCAGGGATGACTGTGTGCAGATGGAGAGGGAAGAAAAGCTGTCTGGGATGGCTCCTGAGCCGTATCCAAGGAGGAAAAGGAGCCATTGTTCGGTGCAGCTGCGTCACCGCCGCCTCGGGGGCTCTGGAAGGAGTGGGCAGTGGCCTTTGGCAAGGCCAGGAGTGGCTTGGCTGCTCCGTGAGTGGTGGGAAATAGGGACAGAGCTCTGGGATTGAGGGGAAATGGAAGGGATGAGGATGAGGGGGTGCTCTCCACAGCTCCTGCTCCTCCGAGTCTGCAGGGAAGGAGAGCAAGGGGTTTTATAATACAGTGGGAGCATCTGGGATGGACAAAAGCATGGCCAGGTCTGCCTATATCTACCACAAAAATAAAATAAAAACAAACAAACAAACAAACATAGAAAGTCCTGGAATTAACCTAAATATCTGAAAAATATCCTAAAACCAAGCAGAATTTTGAGGCAGAAGAAGAGCTTGGGGTCAACAAAATCTGAGCACATGGGAACAAAATCACCCTTAACATAAAGACATTGCTGTTCTGTGGATTTCTGAGGTTATGGATCCTTTTCTCTCATGGAATTGTATCTGGATTTTGGCATTTAGTGCCAGGACAAGAGGGAATGGCTTCCCAGTGGCAGAGGGCAGGGCTGGATGGGATGTTGGGAATGAGGAATTGTTCCCTGGGAGGGTAGGGAGGCCCTGGCACAGGTTTTGGAGCTGGCAGGGGGTGCTTTAGATGGGGTTCTGCTCAAACATTTATTCCTTTCAAGCCATTTTGCTTCCTTAAAAGTGGTTTTTAACGTGTGTTTTGAGCAGTTTTTTGTGAGAAGCAGAGAAGTCTGCACAGGGACCCCTCAGGAACATCAAGGTCATCTGAGAAGGGTTGTGGATTTTCCCTGGAGGCACCTGGAGGATCTTCTGTAGGAACTCTGTTTATTCAAACAAACAAGGTGTCTAAGAATCATGGGATGGTTTGGATTGGAAGGGATTTTAAAAATAATCCCATTCCAACCCCCTGCCATGGCAGGGACACCTCCACTGCCCCAGGCTGCTCCAACCCCAATGTCCAGCCTGGCCTTGGCCACTGCCAGGGATCCAGGGGCAGCCACAGCTGCTCTGGGCAAAGAGCAATTTTCTGCTGCCCCTGAAGTGTTCCAGGATTTTCAGATCCATTCAGGCACTGGACAGCCCTAAATCACCTGGAAAACAGTGACCTATGTACAGTTATTCACCAAAATGACCTGGAGCACCTCTGGACTTAGGAATTCCACAACCAGACCCTCGGTGGGCTACACTGGTTCCACTGGAGCAGCTCAGATTCACACAGGGTGGAGAAGTGGCTGTGAAGATCCTAGGATTTTGTAATTTTTCCCATTTAGGGCCAGGTTTCCAAGGAGCTGCTGCTCATCCTCTGTTCCCAGTTCCTGACTAAAACCTGCTTCTGCTGCAGCCTTAGCTATTTTCCTTCTTTTCTGATCTTTTTCTCTGGAAGCCAGAGGGAAAAAATGCAGCACACAGAGCAGGAGCTTCCTGCTGCAACGCCATGAATGTTTCATGGAGATGAGCCAGCTTTGTTCCCTGTGGATGCAGAACATTCCTGTAGGGACAACGAACATTTCACCTGGAAGAGAGCAGGTTGGGGCCCCTCAGGGCCAGAAGTGAAGTGTGGCATCCATAAAATCCTCCATTCATGGCAGCAAAGAGCTGCATTGCCATGGCCCAGCTCTGCTCCGAAGGTAAATCCTGCCACCGGCACGGGGAATGAATCCAGGAGTGAAAGTCTGGTAGGAAAACAATGGGAGGAACTGGAAACTTCCCAAAAACAATGAGTGGGCTTTAAGGAAGGGGTATTGGAGGGTGAAAATTCCTGGGAATGTGCAGCTCTCCCTGGGAGGATCCAACACCTAGCAGAAATATGCAGGAATAAGTGGGAACAAGACCGTTCTTGTAGGGAAAACAAAATTATCATGTCCCAAGCTGTAATGAAATGCCATTAACCTTGGAGGTGATGCAAAAACTTCCACTGATTTTGTTTTTGGATGGGACCTACAGCAAGTGAACATTACAGTTCAGATCATTACAATTCAGATCCAAGCAGTGAGATCATCGCTGTGGTCAAGAAAGTGGTTGGGAAATGGTTTCACTTTGGGAAGGCTCTCCAAGGAAAAGATTTCATCCTTTTTGGACTTGTGGGAACCATAATTCCTACAGACAGGACCCCAGACACAATTCCCTGCTTCCCCTGGGATGGGAAAACCACAGGATCACCAAGGTGGGAGAAGATCTTCAAGATCATCAGGCAATGAAGTGACCTGGATTAACACCGGGGTGGGAAGAGGGAAAGTGAGGAAGGTGAAGGAGACCCAGAGTGTGGGAGGGGATACAGGGACGGGTGGTGAGCCAAGGAAGTGAAGATCCCAGGGGAAAACAGCAGAGGACTGAGGGGACAGCTGGTAAGGGGCACTTGGAAATGATTCTGAGGGGAAAGAGAAACTGAAACATGGGAGAATGTGGGGAATCTGGGACAGCTTCCTTTGATTATCCTCTAAAGAAGGCAGAGCACTGCTGGGTTTCTGTGCTTCACACCTAGAGGAGAGTCTGAATTCATTCCTCAGCATTGCCCCACCCCCTCAGGCTGGAATCCCTCTGTAAGGCACCCCCGAAGCACCACTGTAGGGAAAACAAAGATTGAGGGATTATCGTTGGTTCATACTGAGGTGCTTTTTCTACCTGCATTCCTACCTGCACAGAAACTGAGACCCTGGAACACCAGGGCACCTTTCCCACTGATTCCCAGAGGAGAAGAGCTCAGGAGCCACCACTGGACCTCCAGAGACCGAGGAGACCTTTCCACAAGATCACCACTCCAACAAGAGCACATCCATCACTCCAACGGGACTGCAGCACCATTGAACTGCACTGCAGCACCACCCGGACAGGGTGCAGGGTGTGTTCTTGATGCCTAAAAGAGAAACCAAAACAAATCAGGAGTATAAAATGCGGACAAATTTATTCGAGGCCTTCAAGGTACACTCCAGGCAGACGAACGTCCCCCCCAGGGACCACACCCAAAATGGACGCTGGGTCATGAGCTCTTCACATTTTATAAGTTCTGTCCATTAGCACATTGGCCCTTAATTCTCCAATCACCCTCAGGTGACAATGTTCACCACCCCAGGCCTGCCCCCCTTCATCTTACAGTTGTTTACAGATTTTCAGGCCCCAAGGCAATGAATATGTCCTTGAATCTGTGTTCAGAGAGCCTTGTTTTGGTTAAAGGTGCTGGGAACAGAGCATTTCAGCACTTAGTAAGAAGCACCAAACCGCAGCAAGTTACAGGTGCATTAAGAGGAAAAACTAGAAATATTCAAAGGCATCATTCTGACTCCGTCTTATCCATTATCCTTATCCATTCTCAGGAAGGCTCCCACCTTCCTTAGCAAGACACCTGTCTTTCAAACCAAGACACCCAGCTGGGCTGGAGCCTGTGCCCAGGGTTTATCGGTGATGCCGGTGATTTTTGTATTTTCTTCTATACCCTTTTTATATATTTTTATACCCTTTCCCTTCCCTGTTCCCCTCTACACACACTCCTTGTGCCCTGCACAGACACTCCTTGTACTTTAGCCCCACATGTTCACAACCCTTGCAGTCTGAGATTTAGCTCAGTTTGGGGTCCTGCACAGCGAGGAAGACCAAACATTCATATTCTCTCAGAACCAGAGGCTCCAACCTGTTCTCTCTTGGAACATGTTTTTGTAAACTCGGCTGTAGTCTCATTTGGGGGGGGTTCATTAGAATAGGGGGCAATTATTCATTTATTAAGTTTCTAATTGGGGGATTTAGAGTAGATATGCTAATTTTGGGAAGTCCATAACAATCCAGTACACGTTGTTCGGGGGTCCCAACTCGTCGTTCACTCCATGGCGTTTTCCACCTTTGCTGGGTCTGGGCACCTAGGATCCTATTGAACCGAGGGAAATTCCCTTTTCCCTGTGCTGCTGTGTCTGCTTCATATTTTTACCAGCCTGGTTAAGGTATCATCAGCTCCAGACAAACCTGTCCTACCTGGATTTGTCCAAACTGTCTCCCAATGGATTGAAACCTTCGGCGTCCACAATGTGTTGGGATCAAGGCTTTCACAACTTAATTACACCTGGAATTAAAAAGTTCTTCCTTTGGTCTGTGTTAAAGCCTCTGCTGGATACTTCTGTTAGAGCTTCTCCTTCTTTCTTGTATTACCAGGAATGATGAGTAATCCTTGCCTGTTCCTCATTCCTCGGGATTTTATGGATCTATATTCCCATCCATCTCTTTTCCAATCTATTAATCCCTTCTATATTTCTCATCAGTTTTACTTCCCTCCCTTCTCTTTTCTTGTAGTTGCACATAATGGATTTGAAGAGAGGCAAAATCCATTTTTTTGGGGGGTTGAGTTCCTTTCTAATCATTGTTCTCTGGCTTTTTCCTTTTTCCACCAAAATTGAACACTGAGCTGCTTTTCAGGGAATTACACAGCAACTCCCAGACCAATTTTCTAAATAGCAGCAGCTCAGTCAGAATCACCAAACCCTGGAATGGTTTTGGTTGGAGGGAGCTTAAATCCCATCCTGTGCCACCCCTGCCATGGCAGGGACACCTCCCACTGTCCCAGGCTGCTCCAAGCCCCAATGTCCAGCCTGGCCTTGGACACTGCCAGGGATCCAGGGGCAGCCACAGCTGCTCTGGGCACCCTGGGCCAGGGCCTGCCCACCCTCCCAGGGAAGGATTCCTGTCTGGGACAGTGGAAGGTATCCCTGCCCATGGCAGGGGTGGCACTGGATGAGTTCTAAGGTCCCTCCCAACCCAAACCATTCCATATTTCTGGGATTCAGGTTTTCCCCTGTAAAGAGATCCTTCTCTATGGGAACTTCTGTGTGATCCAAATGGAAAACCCTGACACAATCAAGGTCAGTGCTGCAGTTGTTCCAAAGCCCCTCTGCCCCTTTTTTCAGATATTTGTTTGTACCCAGATCCCTCCTCTTGCCTCTGGAATTGTAACAGCGACAGTGAAAGGATTTCTGTCTCCGCAGCCTCATTCCCAAACCAGACAGGCCTGGCCTCCTCTGGCCCTGCATTTACAGACAATCGCTGTGCAATCCCTCTCTCTTTCCCTGGCTTTTCCTCAAATGAACAGCCAGAAATTCATTCAAACCCTCCACTTCTGTTATTATCTAGCAGCTCCTTTTTTTGGGAATCTTGGAAGAGCTTCCCAAGCCTTTGCCATGAGGAAACAGTTCCCCCCTACCTTTTGGCCAAACAGCTGCTGCAGTTGGATTCCTGCTCTTTTCCTTTTGCTCCCCATTCTCCTGGAGAATTGCTGGCTGTCGCTGACATTTGTATTGTGCCTGGCTTTATTAATTCATCAAATGCCAAGGATCTGGTTCCTCATTCTGGTGGAGCAGCTGGTTCCCATCAGCTGTTGTTACAATTGGCTTGAAAAACCTCCCAGGAGAAGCCCAATAACTCAGATTTGTCAGATCTGCAGTAATTCATGCAAGATGGGGCCGATGTGGAAATCCACATTTCTTAACTGCGAGGATCAAGATACCAATCCTATTGTTGAGACCAAGAAGGGACTTCCAGTAGAACCCACTTGTCACTGACAATTCCCAATTCCCACCCCTTCCTATTGCACAGCCTGAAGTCTTCTGGCTTTGCTCTCAGGCCAGAGTTTCATGTGTTTCCTTTAAAGAGAGGAGAAAATCTGTTCAGATTAGAACAGAACAACCCAAACAATTCAGAAAATCACTGCAATGCTCCTCATAGTTGGACAACTACAGGAACGTTTCCTTTAAATTCTCACATTTGGCATCTGCCAGAGAGGAATGTGTGGTTTGCCTCGATTGGAGAAATCTGGAAATGAACATTCAAACATTTTCTGCTTTGTAATTTGTAATTGTCCAGGCTGGTTTAGCAAGAAGTGTGTGAGTACAATGTTCAGGGAGTTTTTACTTGTGGTTCTTTGACTCAGCACAGAGCTTTTGTTATCTTTTTTGACTCAGGAATTACATCAGGTGTCATTTGGAACCCACTGGGCCCTGCACGATGGCAAACACACAGACCCTGAGGAGAAACTCAACATTTCCTTCGCAAAAACTCTGCCTCGATGCTCTTTGTTTCCTCAGCACCTCCTCAGCTGCACAATAATTGTATATAAACCAATTCAAGCTCTTGGACAGAAACAGGACAAGGGGGAATGGCTTCCAAGCGGAACAGGGCAGGGCGAGATGAGATATTGGGGAGGAATCCTTTTCTGGGAGGCCCAGGTTGCTCAGACAGGTTATGGCAAGTGTTTAATGCCAGGCTGGAGCAGCCTGGCACGGGGGAAGGTGTCCCTGCCCAAGGATGAACTTTGAGCTCCCTCCCAACCCCAGTGAGTTAAAGATCCCATGGCTCCATGATCACGGATCAGAGGATTTCATTGAGGAAATTGAAGATCTTGTCCCACCTCTCTGGACCTACAGCAGCTCTTCCAGCCTGCCTTTCCCCAGCTTTTCTCCTGGGCAGTGTCCTTGGGCTCCGGTGTGCCATCCTGGCTGTCCTGAGGGGACCCAGGGTGTCCCCACCACGCCAGGCTCAGGGGACAAGGACCATCTCTGACTCCGTTCTGGCCGTGGCCGCAGCGAGGGCCTGGCTGGAGCTTCCTGGTGGGAGCGAGGGCTGGCAGGGAGAGCAGAGGCAGCCTGTGGTTGAAGCCTGGGCTCTGGGCTCTATTCCTGGAGCTGCAGCACATTTCCTGTGTGGCTTTGCACGAGGCACGGCAGCCAAAGCTCTCGGTGCTGGGGCTGAGCCACTGCTGCTCAGCAGCCCCAAAATCAGCTCTGTGTGTGCTTGGTGGGTTGGTTGTTTGGCCAAGCATGGATTTAGGAGTCTGATTTTGACATCCATGGTCTATATGCCCTGTGAATTCCCGGAGTTCCCTGGACATCATATGTGGATTTAGGTGTGTTTAGTTCCCAAGGCTGCTCTGGTGGGGATTCATCTCCCCAAGCCAATCGCTTCCCCCTGTGGATGAAGAAGATCCAGGAGCACAATTCCATCTCTTCAGCCATTCCAGAGGCTCAGAATGTTAAGGGTGGAAAGGCTCTAATCACAGAGAAATGCAATAATAATAAAAATTTCTCCTTCTGAATATTGCTGTTGCATCCTCAGTGGGAAAACACTCCAGACTTGCTGGGCAGTTGTTCTCATCCTGAAGATCTTTTTGTTCCTAAGAAAGAATCCTAGCATTTGCCTGCTAAGTTTTTAATTCCCTCTCCAACATACAGGATTTTTGTCAGGGTCCAATCACCAGAAAATATCACGGAAGATCTTTATAAACAGAGAAATGCGAGGTGGGAGCCCACAGCCACTCATTATTTTCATTCCTTGTCCTAAATAACCTGTCCAAACAAACAAATACCTCCTAGGCTGAGACTTCCTCTGACAATTTTTAGTCCAGGCTGGATTTTAACAGCCAACTTAGAACAACAATCCCCCATTATTGGTAGTGGCGTGTGTGCTACCAGGGTAAAAATATTCCCAATGTGCACACACTGGATGGGATTTAAATAGAAATCTCCTTGTGATTTTGGCTGACAGAGTCCTCGGGCAAAGCTGGCTCAGTGCAGAGGCAGAACTTTTCTTAGCACAGCCAGGGGCCAGCAGGGTTTGTGTCCAACGCTCGGCTCCGCTCGGGAGGGGACAGCAGGGACAGGGAATGGGGACTGAGCTTGGTGCCAGCCTGGGCCTGCCAGGGGG
Organism: Acanthiza pusilla; assembly: GCA_036630365.1. Taxonomy (NCBI): domain Eukaryota; kingdom Metazoa; phylum Chordata; class Aves; order Passeriformes; family Acanthizidae; genus Acanthiza; species Acanthiza pusilla. The sequence goes on along the minus strand of JAXCHO010000111.1, from coordinate 6,090,319 downwards.
ACCCAACAGGAGACACCAGGGGTGTGTTTCACGCCCCAGCAGATGGAAATTGGGGTTTTTTCCAATATCCCAGAATCCCTGGGGCTGGAAAAGCCCTCCCAGCCCATGGAGGCCAAGCTGTGCCCCATGCCCACCTTGTCCCCAGCGCAGAGCACTGAGTGCCACGGCCAGGCCTTGCTGGGACACCTGCAGGGATGGGCACTGCAAAGCTCCCTGGGCAGCCCTGCCAAGGCCTGAGCGCCCTTTCCATGGAGAAATTGCTCCTGCTGTCCAAGCCCAGCCTCCCCTGGCCCAGCCTGAGGCCGTTCCCTCTCCTCCTGTCCCTGTTCCCTGCCAGCACAGCCCGACCCCCCCGGCTGTCCCCTCCTGGCAGGAGCTGTGCAGAGCCACAAGGTTCCCCTGAGCCTCCTTTGCTCCAGGCTCAGCCCTTTCCCAGCTCCCTCAGCCGCTCCTGGGGCTCAGCCCTTCCCAGCTCCGTTCCCTTCCCTGGACACCTCCAGCCCCTCCAGGGCTCTCCTGCAGGAGCACAACTGGAGCAGCCCTGGAGGGGCTCTCAGTGCCAGCACAGAGGGACAATCCCTGCCCTGCTCAGGACACACACTTCGGCCCCAATGTGCAGCAAACCCCTCAGAGATATGACAAGCAGGAGCCCCAAAAGCAGGTGAAGGCTCTGAAAATCCTGGTGGCCTGTGAGATTCCATAGCAAAGTGGATTAAAAATCCAAGGGAATCTTTAAACCAAATATTGGCTTTTGCAGAACAACAAAACCAGGGTGGTGTTTGCACTCAGCCATAAAAGTTGCTGTGGTTGTGTAATCATGTGGAGTTGTGGCCTTAGGAGGAGTTATAAAGCAGCTGCAGCAAATTAACTTTTCAAAAGTTATTATGGATTGGGTGGAATCTAGAAAATTCCCCAATGTTATTTTTTTTTTTCTTTAATAGAATTGGAAAAAGCACAACTGGGGGTGAGGTTTCCTCTCCAGCCTCTCCCTCTGGGCAGGCACAAACCTGAAGCCTTTGAGGGGAAATGCAAAAGCAGGAGCTTCCCTCAAAGCAGACAACCCCTCCCAATTCAGGGACATCTTTTTTTCCTCTTTTAAGGACCTGATCCATATCCCACGGAGGTCACGCACAGGAATCCCAGCGCAGGGAGCTGGTGGAGCCTCAACAAGGTGTGAATTTATGGGGTGATCCCAAAAGAGTGACTTCCTGTAAAACAGTCATGCCAGAGCAAGGGATGGGCAAGGAAATCCATGGAGGTGGCACGGGGGAAATTCTGGGCTCTGCAGGATGCTGGAGATGGGAAGGCACTGATGGAAAGGCAGCACTTGATCTCCTGGGCTCCAGCAAAGCCAACCAGAGCAGCCTGTGCCCTCCCCGTGGATATTCCGTGGTTCCCCCAGCTGGAGTCGCTTGGTGTGCAGAGTTTCCAGAACTCCCCCATGCCACTGCTCCCTAAAGGAATGTCAGTGAGAACTTCTCCTCTGGCTTCACTGGGAACAGCTTCAGGCTCCTCCTGGAAGAAGGAGGATAGAAGGCAGGGATAGATGGGATTTTGGGAAGAAATTCCTTCCTGGGAGGGTGGGCAGGGGCTGGGATGGAATTCCCAGAGCAGCTGTGGCTGCCCCTGGATCCCTGGCAGTGTCCCAGGCCAGGCTGGACATTGGGGCTTGGAGCAGCCTGGGACAGTGGGAGGTGTCCCTGCCATGGCAGGGGTGGGATGAGATGATCCTTAAGCTCCTTCCAATCCAAACCATTGTGGAATTTTAGAGTTCCATGGTTTGACTAATAAAATTAGGGAATTCCTTCAAATGGGTGCTTTTCCATGGAACACAAAGGTTTTGCACAAATTACCTTTTTGGAGAAGTGTGGTTTATATTTTTCACTGGATTTCATGAGGATTTCATCCTTTTAACGTCCCTGGAAAAACCTTTCCTCACCAAATGGAATTGACCCACTGGGATCTGTTTTCTGGGATTTGGTCATGGCGTTGTCAAATTCCCAGTGTAGATTTATGGAGGATATCAAACATGAGTTAACCCTGGAGCCTGACCTCAGTTAACAACAAACACTCCACTGAAATATCCACAAGATTTTTTTTTCAACAGGAAAAATCCCAATAAATTTTCACCTGGTCAAAATATGTAAAAAAATGCTGCATCAAGGTATTGTTTCAAACCCTAAATATTCATTTTTCATGGAGAAAGTCAATCAAGGATTTTCCAGGGGGAACTCTGCTAAGCTGCATGGCTGCTTTACTATGAAATAGTCAAATATTCCAGGCCTTGAGCCTTTTCTAAAGTTATTTAAACAGATTAAAGTCAGATAAGGGAAGCTATTAATTTTTCAATCATATGATCTTATATTTATTCTCGTAATCAAATCCCATTCCCACCCCCTCAGTTCCACGAAATAAATGTGGAGCTCAAACTCTGCCTCCAGTTCAAAAAAGAAATTAAATTACAATGAGTTTGCTTTATATGGAATTGCTTCATCAGAAGGCAGAGTTCCTCTAATCATATTTAAATATAGGCACTGGAAGCCAAACATTGACCTGGGGTTAAAGGAATATTATGGGTGATTTAATGGAAACCCATTTATAGAGCACAAAGAGAATTTTAAATCACGTCGGGGTAAATCGAGATGATCCCAAATGCAGCGATGAACTTCCACAGCCACTGCCGTGCCTTGGAAATGGGATTATTTAAAAAATTATTATTGGGCCAGCTGAGAAAGTGTAAAAAACAATGGGGAGAAAGGAGTGGGAAAATTGTGTGGCCTCAGGCTGGGCCAGGGGAGGTTTAGATTGGATATTAGGAAAAAATTCTCCATGGAAAGGGCGCTCAGGCCTTGGCAGGGCTGCCCAGGGAGCTTTGGAGTGCCCATCCCTGCAGGTGTGTTGGTTTAGATTTTCTGGGATCCGCAGAAGCTGGCAGAGGAAGCAGGCAGGAGAACCCAAGATGGCGAAAAGAGAAATTTTCTTTACAGAAACTTCTTTATATATCCATTAATAATCTGGCAACTATTGGTCAGCAGGGAATCACCTCCTAAACCCATTGGTCACAGCTACACAACACCTAGTACCAAACACAGAGATTAAGAAAGTCCAAAAATGCAGCTTATCTCTATTCTCCCTGAGAAAGAAGAGAAAGATTCCTAAAACAGTGCAACTACACAGGTGTCCCAGCAAGGCCTGGCCGTGGCACTCAGTGCTCTGGGCTGGGGACAAGGTGGGCATGGGGCACAGCTTGGCCTCCATGGGCTGGGAGGGCTTTTCCAACCTAAATCCTGGGATTCTGATGTGGAACAGCACTTTTGTCATTGCCCATGGATCTCTGGAGCCTTTCTCCAGCCTCCCTGTGCCCCTCAGTGTAGGAGTGACGGGGAAGGACAAACCAAGAAACTGCAGCCTTTCAAAAAAGCCAAAATCAAGCAAAGAGGGAACAAGGAGAGAGTGCAGGAAAGGTGGAATGGGAAGCTCCTCAACCTCACTCCTCCTCAACCAACAGCTTTTTTTGGAGGTGCCATCTCCATGAGTCTCCTCAGGGACCTCAACTCAGAGGTCCTGGGGTCTTTCTCAAACCTCTCAGCGTGGCCTCAGCAGGGTCATTCCACCTCACCCTGGCACTCCCAGCACTCCCTGTGGAATATCTCGAGGCTACACAACCACAAATCCTAGAGAAACAATATTTAAGTTTTCGAAGACAATTGCCCTGTTTTTAAAGCCAACCGCTCGCTTGGCCCAGGGTATGGATTTTGTGCCTGGCAATCTCCAATTTGCACCAGATGTGAAGGGAAAAATATTCCCTGCACATCCCCCAAAGTGAACAAATTCCTTCTCCTTTGTGCTCGCTTAACCTCAGCTTCCATCCCACATACCTCCCCTCACCTCAACTATGTTCTGAGGAATAACATTGAATTTTGGTCAGCTCATTGTTGGCTGGGTTTGCCCTCGGTGTGCTCCAGCCTCGGCTGGGAATGTTCTGGAGGAGGAATCCAAGATGGGAATCCAATCCTTCGCCTATTCCTGCAGGAATAGTTTCCATTCTGGCCCCTATTTTTCACACTCTCCTAACTTTCCAAAACACTCACCTTTGGACACGGAGTTTTCCATGGGTGGTGTTTGCCTGGAGGTGAAATTTGCCTGGGTGAGTGAAAGTTGGAGCAAAGACGTCGCTTTTGCTTTATGGGAGAGTGGAAAAACCCCACATTTTTTCCAGGTTGGGGAGAAAACTGTGCAAGCACATTTCTAAGAAGGGCAAATCTGCTGAGGGCTGGGATTTGACAGCACAGCCAGAGCTGTTGGACTCATCCCTGTGTCTGCAGGGGACAATTCGTGTCCAGCAGCCCAACCAAGCAGTCACCCCAACCCATTCCTGGCCCTTTTTCCCCGTGTAAGCTCAATCCCAGGAGCTGGGTTATCCCCAAGGGTTTGGAAATGCTGAAGTGAAATTTCTGATCATTTACTGGAATGTTTCATGAGTTTGTGTGTTGGGGAGCTGTTTGTCCAGTTAAACTAGGAGAACCAAGTGGGATTAAAAGTGCTGGAATCTTCCCTGTGCCATTGCTTTTCTTTATCCCACTTAAAACACCCACCTGATGTCTGGAGGGCTTGGAGCTGGAACTGCAGCTGAGGAATCCTACATGGAGCCAGGCTGATAGGGATAATTATTGTGGGACACCATCCTGCTGTGGAATCGAGGAATTCCAGACTGGTTTGGGGTGGAAGAGACCCTAAAGCTCATCCCAATCCATGGCAGGGACACCTCCCACTGTCCCAGGCTGCTCCAAGCCCCAGTGTCCAGCCTGGCCTGGGACACTGCCATGGCTGCACTGCTGAGAAGACACTTTTAGGTCACCTTCATCAATGAACACTAATTAGCAACTCATCAGGGATGAATAGCAGGGGAAGGGGTGAGGAGCTGTAGCTCCACAGGAAGTTGTCCCTCCACAGGTGGCACTGGGCAGAGGAGGAGCCCCATGGCTGCAGTTGCACTGTTTCAGAAATCTTTCTCTTCTTTCTCAGGGAGAATAGAGATAAGCTGCATTTCTGTACTTTCCTAATCTCTGTGTTTGGTGCTAGGTGTTGTGTAGCTGTGACCAATGGCTTTAGGAGGTGATTCCCTGCTGACCAATAGTTGCCAGATTATTAATGGATATATAAAGAGGTTTCTGTAAATAAAGTTTCTCTTTTCGCCATCTTGGGTTCTCCTGCCTGCTTCCTCTGCCAGCTTCTGCGAATCTCAGGAAATCTGAACCAACACCTGGTCACTGTCCTCAGCGAGGCTGGGTCATTCCAGTGGAATTCCAGAGCAGGAACAGCGGATAACAGACCCAGGGATCCCTGGCTGTGTGTGCAACCCTCAGAGCTGCTCTGGAGAGAGGAGCAGAGCATCCCATCCGTCTCCCTGGAGGAAATTCCGAAGGTTTGGCTGTTCTCCCACAAATCCCAGCAGTGTTTCAGGGCAGCTCAAGCCTTTCCCTCGGTCTGGATGGCTCTGCAGCTCGAGGCCACACCAGACAGCTCCTGGGGGCACCCCCAGCCCGGCGTGTCCCCTGACCCCACACCACATTCCGGGGCAGCTGCTGGGTGGCTTTGCCATGTGTCCCCGGTGGCAGTGTCACCAGGGAGCTTGGCAGGGCCGTGCACAGCATGGATTATTCCCTGCTCCCACTGCCCAGGATGTAGGACAGCATCTCCTCCTTTTTGGATGAGCGTTGCCCTGTGGTGCTCCCCAAATCCACCACACACAAAGGTTTGGTGGCACCGGGGCCTCTTGGATCCCCTCAATCCCTGTCCCTCTGGAAGGTCCCCAGCTGCCCCTCGTCCCAGGGGTTTGCTGTCCTGCTGCTGCCATGGGATATCAGCCCCACACTAGGATTATCTCCACTTCCATTGGGATCAGCCCTGGGGAGCACCCGAGTGCCCATGGGGAGCTCAGCCCCACCCTGAGCTCCTGTCGAGTGTGTCCTGAGTGTCTGGGAGAGATCAGAGAATCATGGAATATCCTGAGCTGGAAGGACCCACAGGACCATCCAGTCCCACCCTGGCCCTGCCCAGACCCCCAGCAATGCCAGCCTGGGCATCCCTGGCAGCGCTGTCCAAAGGCTCCTGGAGCTCTGGCAGCCTCGGGGCCGTGCCCATTTTCTCAATCTCTTCTACCACCTGTCCTTGGCCATGCCTGTTCCCAATGAAGCCAAAGGTTCCCTGAATAATCCCAGGCTGCTGAGTGTCCCCCTGAAGGTCACTTTGCTCAGGGTTTGCTGAGCCTGGGCAGCTCTGAGGGGTCCAGGACACACAGGGTGGCAATGATTAAACAGGAGGGGCAGACAAATGTTGTGGGCAGGAAAGGTGGAAACCTTCATCTTAGGCTGGAATGGGGATTAATACTGATAAAATGCTCCTGATCTCAAAGAATTGTGGAATTCCTGAGTGGGAAGGGATCCATAGGGATCACTGATCCCATCCTGCCCTGCCCAGCCCCCCAGCAATGCCAGCCTGGGCATCCCTGGCAGCGCTGTCCAAAGGCTCCTGGAGCTCTGGCAGCCTCGGGGCTGTGCCCATTCCCTGGGGAGCCTGGGCAGTGCCCAGCACCCTCTGGGGAAGAACCTTTCCCTGATCTGCAGCCTGAGCTGCCCTGGCCCAGCTCCAGCCACCCCTGGCTCTGTCCCTGTCCCAGAGCAGAGCTCAGAGCTGTCCCTCCTTTTCCCCTCACGTGGAAGTTGTACCTGCAGTGAGTCTCCCCTCAGTCTCCTCTCCTCCAGTGGGGCATTTCCTCAGCCCCTGCCCCAGGAGGGACAGCGCTGGGACAGAGGCAATGCTGTGCCCATGGGGTGGCACCCAAGGGACAGAGGTGAGGACTGTCCTGCAGGTCAGCGAGTGCAGAGGCACCTGTGGTCAGAAAATCCTCTGCACTGACAAGTGCAATGCTGTGGGCAAGGAGCAGCGACCAGCACGGCCTCACACAGAGGAGCTTCTGGTGAGGAATCATTCCTGAAATCAGCTCCCACCTCACTGCACATCTGGAACCACTGGCGGTGTGCAATTCCAGAGGTCACTCCCATTCCCCGTGCCCAGGGAGATGGGTCACGGCCCTGGGAGGAAGCTGGGGAGTTATCACATGCTGGCCTGACCTTTTCCTTCTCCAGGCTGCAAGGCACAGCTCAGATCCCTTTGCCAGCTGCTCATGGCAGTGGCTCTAGGATAACGGAGATTTGCTCTTCTGCTTCCCAAACTCCTTGGTGACAGAGGCTGGAAAAAAGGGGGTTCACTGAATTTCTCCCCAAAGTTGACAAAAATCCAGAGGATCAAAAAAAGTGGAGCTGAAACAGAGCCTCAGGGTCCTCAGTGCTCTGCTGGCCCCATGGGAAGGAGCTCCCTGACCCTGAGGGTGCCATTGCAGCTCCTCAGAGGGACAGCACAGGGACAGCTCTGATCTCTGCTCTGGGACAGGGACAGAGCCAGGGATGGCTGGAGCTGTGCCAGGGCAGGTCAGGCTGCAGATCAGGGAAAGGTTCTTCCCCAGAGGGTGCTGGGCACTGCCCAGGCTCCCCAGGGAATGGGCACGGCCCCGAGGCTGCCAGAGCTCCAGGAGCCTTTGGACAGCGCTGCCAGGGATGCCCAGGCTGGCATTGCTGGGGCTGGCATTGCCCTGATCAAAGCAGGAACAGGCAGATCTGTGGGGGACTGGGGTGACCTGAAAGAAAAATTCCCATTGGATTTGTTAGCTGGAGCTCACTCCTGGCCTTCTACCAGGAGGGATCTCAGTGCTGCTGCTCAGCACCCAGCAGTGACATCTGTGTGACATCTGTGTGACATCTGTGCCCCAGCTCTGGCTGCTCCTTGTCACTGCTGGAGGTGCCCCTGACCTCAGCAATGCTGGCCTGACCTCATTTACCCCATGGCCTCCCTAACACAAATCCCAGGATCCCTGAGGCTGGAAAAGCCCTCCCAGCCCATGGAGCCCAAGCTGTGCCCCATGCCCACCTTGTCCCCAGCCCAGAGCACTGAGTGCCACGGCCAGGCCTTGCTGGGACACCTGCAGGGATGGGCACTGCAAAGCTCCCTGGGCAGCCCTGCCAAGGCCTGAGCGCCCTTTCCATGGAGAAATTGCTCCTGCTGTCCAAGCCCAGCCTCCCCTGGCCCAGCCTGAGGCCGTTCCCTCTCCTCCTGTCCCTGTTCCCTGCCAGCACAGCCCGACCCCCCCGGCTGTCCCCTCCTGGCAGGAGCTGTGCAGAGCCACAAGGTTCCCCTGAGCCTCCTTTTCTCCAGGCTCAGCCCTTCCCCAGCTCCCTCCAGGAGCGTTTTCCTGTCTCTGGGTTTCCTGAAAGTCTCCATAGCTGAGGCAGAACTCTCTCTCCACATCTCACACGGCTGCTCTTCCTCTTGATCTTGAAGGAATCCTTTAATATTTTCCCCTTTGCCCTCCAGGTTACCTTTCCCCATCTTGGCCAGTGACCTCTCTGTGTCCCACAGCTGCTGCAGCTCTGCTCCATGAAATGTCCCTGCAGGCAGCATCTCCAGGGATCCAGGGGCAGCCACAGCTGCTCTGGGCACCCTGGGCCAGGGCCTGCCCACCCTCCCAGGAACAATTTCCCCCTAATATCCCATGTAACCCTACTCTGTGCCAGCCCCTACTTTTGGGACGTGTCAGGGCTCAGCATGAAACTCATTATGCAAATGAGGCAGGCTCCCGGTGTTATTCCTCACTAATGAGCAGCAGACCTTGAATGGCGACCTTTCCCTGGGGTTGGCTTTTCTCTGCTGGGCACTTTAGGGGTTTTTTCCGACTCCATCCTCAGCTCACCAGGCGCGACCCGGGCGGGTTGGTCGCCCTGAAGGTCAGGATGGTTTTGGGGCCAACTGTACATGGAGCCAGGCTGGAGAGAGCTGCAGGGCAGGGTATTTCTGGCCATGCAGCCCAGCCCAGGGCTGGACGCGTTCCTGCTGGAGGAGAAGGATGCAGGGATGCAGGGATGCAGGGATGGAGCACAGCGCTCTGGGGACACGCTGTGGTGGCTCCCGAAATCGCCAGCCGGGCTGGAGCAGCCCCGCGCTGCTTTTCTGAGAAACAGAGTCAATAGGTAACTCGAGTTAGCTACTGAGAGACAGAATATGAGAATTCTAATTCAAGAAAAACAGGATTTCCTTACTCCTGTCAAGATAAGAGGGACAAGAATCTGTTTGAGGCCAGCACAGAAACCCTGAATCACCCACCAAGGGCTGCCCATGCTCCAGAGAGAAAGGTGAAAGTGCACTGTGATGAAGACTACAGATCTTCATCACGAGAAGACCCCAAAGACCACCAGGACACACAGCACATGCTAATGATATTAATGATTACTCGGAAATAATTTGTATAACCACTCCTATCCTGGGGAATGTGATGAATATTCATGAGTGCCACCCATAATATTGTGTGTTGGCAGTGCTGGGGTGTGTATTTGGAGGAGTGAATCCCCCACATAAAATAAATAAAGCAAATCCCCACTGCTCTGACTGTCTCTGAAGTGTCTCTGGGCCTGCTTGGGACGAATCTTTTCCTTGGGCAGGGAGCAGGGGCAGGTGAGCAACACAAAAGGGCACCCGGGGACAGGGTTTGGGTGGCCAAATAACAGCGCAGGCCAGGCCAAAAAGAGGAAAATGCTGATTCCAGTTCCTGCAGTTGGACTCCTGGTAAAGGGCGAGTGCATCCCAGCTGGAGGAGATCAGGAGCCAGCCCAGCTCTGGGATTGCCTCTGGAGGAGCCCTGGGGTGTGTGAGGACCCTCTGGGAGATATTCCCACACCCTGCAGTGCTCCCAGCAGCCTTGTCCAGCCCCAGCTGCCCTTCCAGGGGACATTTCTGACTCCTTCAGAAGGAGGCTCAGGGGAACCTTGTGGCTCTGCACAGCTCCTGCCAGGAGGGGACAGCCGGGGGGGTCGGGCTGTGCTGGCAGGGAACAGGGACAGGAGGAGAGGGAACGGCCTCAGGCTGGGCCAGGGGAGGCTGGGCTTGGACAGCAGGAGCAATTTCTCCATGGAAAGGGCGCTCAGGCCTTGACAGGGCTGCCCAGGGAGCTTTGCAGTGCCCATCCCTGCAGGTGTCCCAGCAAGGCCTGGCCGTGGCACTCAGTGCTCTGGGCTGGGGACAAGGTGGGCATGGGGCACAGCTTGGGCTCCATGGGCTGGGAGGGCTTTTCCAGCCCCAGGGACCCTGGGATTCTCACAGGACCCCCCAGCCCCTTCCCCTTCCCCAGCTCCATTGCACATTGTGGGAGTTGCAGTCCCAGGGGACAATCCACCCAAATTCTCAAAGCTGTTTTGGTTCCTCACTCCCACTGATTTAAATATGGATAAGACACCTTGAAGATTTCCTTTGTTTTCCCGAAAGAGAGTCAACAAATCCATGTTTTCCTTTGAACTGATGGAATCTGTGGTGATCCTGTCACCAGGGAAGCTGGCCTGGGACACTGCCAGGGATCCAGGGGCAGCCACAGCTGCTCTGGGCACCCTGGGCCAGGGCCTGCCCACCCTCCCAGGGAACAATTCCTCATTCCCAACATCCCATCCAGCCCTGCCCTGGTTCAGCTCAAAATCATTGTCCCTTAGCCAGTCAAAGGACAGATTAAAGCACCTGGGTCCACCTTAGAGAATTCCAGACAGGAAAGTGTCCATCAGTCCAGTCAGGTAAGCAAAATATCTGGAATTTATGCAGTCAGAGCATCACTTCTTCCTATTTGGCTACTTTTTCTTGACCTTTTTGTTCTCTAGTTTATTGTTTATAGTTTTTTGGTTTATAGTTTTATATTTTTTCAGCTACAGGTGGAAATAAAACAGGAGGGTCCCATTTTGGGTCACCATGGAGTGTTGGTCTGGACTTTTTTTACTGGAATTATATCCAGAGGGGAAAAAACAAACATTTTGGTTTTTAATTGTCCCTGCAAATAGGAAATGGGATTTAGAGCCACGATTCCAACTGGAGCTGGGATCTGCATCCTCTGGGGTGCTCCGAGAGAAAAACCAAGGGACGTCCCGCTGTCCTGATTTATGGAAAAATGTGTCTGTGGATGAGATTAAATCCTCTCCTGCTTCCCTGGCAGGAGTGCCCCAGATATTTTTATACCTAATCAGGCTCCCTCTCGTTTATCAGGATGTTTAGGCAGAGCTGGAGGTCAAACAAACTGTGCTCTGTGCTGGGCCAGGCACAGGCTGAGACAGAGCCTTTGGAATAAGGAATGGGAGCAAATCTCCTCCCCAGCGGTTGGGGCTCCTGAAAAGTGGGGACACAAGTGACACATCACCTCCAACCCATCTTGGCCACTTGTGGTTTTAATTCTGGTGTTCTCAGCCATAAGGGGAATATTTATCAAAATTAAAACCCGGATAAAGCACAAAAAATGAGGTTTTTGGGGTCAGTTTTAAGAGAAAGTCTGTGTTTAATGAGAGCTTTGAGACTTCCCTTCTGGGATTAAATTACTGCAGGTGAGCCCTGAGCTGTGGGAACTGTTTGTGTTTTAATGATGCAGAATTTGATCATTCTCACTGTGGGTTGGCAAAATCAACCCCCAGAGATGGGGATCCCTCCAGCTCAAGGCTCTTTGTCTCCAGCCAACACATCCCAGTCATTCCCTGGATTGGAATTTGGATGTTTGGGGCAACACATCCCAATGATTCCATGAACTGGAATTTGGTTGTTTGGGGCTGTTCCGGAGGAGGAGCAGTTTGCCAGGAGGATCCTCTCCATTTGGGATCAGCACTCGTGGCACAGCCCTGGAATCCCAGCTCAGATGGGAGTGGATAAACGTGAGGAATACCCAGAGCTGAAGCTCAGCTCCGTACACAGATGAACGAATCAAACGCAGTGTCCAAATCCAGGTCTGGATTCATTTCTGTGGCCAGAAAGGTCAGCTCTGCATCCCTGTCACACACAGCTCCTGAATTACGTCAGTGAGGAGGGCAGTGCTGGCTTTTCCCTCGGGATATCTTTGGGAATAACTCCGGTGCAGACACACGTGCAAAATCAGGAGTCTGTCCCACGGAATCCACTGAGTCCCCAAGGACGGCGAGCTGAAGGTCACTGGGGCAGACAAACAGATAAACACCCACTTGTCTCCAGACTTTTGGATGTCTGTGGGACCAAACTCCTGACTTTTAGCTGGAATCTGGGTTATTATAACTAATTTGCATTAGGAACCTTGTCCTGGTTTTTCCTGCCGCTACAACAGCAGCAAATTCCTGAAAATGAAGCTCCAGGATCACCTCCCCCACGAGTCAGACACTGCACACAATCCCAGGCTTACACACACCCCGAGGTCTGCAGACATTCCGTGAAAATTGGATTTATTTTTAAAATGAACACGAAATTTGATGAAAATGGCAATTCCTTCTCTTTCTTCCGTCCTCAGGTCAGCGAAAGGCAGCACCGGAAACACTCAACTCATGGTTTTTAAATGTGACACTGGAACAAAGAAAAGCAGGATCAAAATGCACTTCCATGGGATAAATGCATAAGCCATGCTTTTCTGGCCACCAGACTCTCAGGAGTGTTGAAATTCTAGGGTGAATCAACACTTCCTGGCTTTTTTCCTGGAGCTGTTTCTGGAGCCTTCCACGGACACGCCAGGATGTGTTTCTAGAGAGCTGGACATGAGCAGCTCCAGCAGGGTAATTATCCGGAGGGAATCCAATTAAAAGATTACTGTTCTGCAGCCAGGGTGTTCTAGAGACGCACAGAATTATCTGCTGAAATCCCTCAGGCAGCTTACCCGGAATAACCTCCTCCTGGATGCGCTCCAGCTCCCAGGGGAGGCTCCGGCTCAGGAAATCATCTCTGTGCAGAGCAGGGTTCAGCTCCAGCTCCAAGTCAGGCAGGGATGGAAGAGGAAATTCCCAGCAGGATGAGGGAATTGCTCCCTGCCTGCCTCCCTGAGTGCAGATGAAAGGCAGTGGGAGGAATCCAGTGGATTTTGGAAAGCTGGGAGGAGGCTGCTGACATCTCCATGGATTTGCCGGAATGGTTTGGGTTAGGAGGGATCTGGAAGATCATCCATGGGCAGGGACACCTCCCACTGTCCCAGGCTGCTCCAAGCCCCAATGTCCAGCCTGGCCTTGGACACTGCCAGGGATCCAGGGGCAGCCACAGCTTCTCTGGGAATTCTATCCTAGGGCCTGCCCACCCTCCCAGGAACAATTCCTCATTCCCAAGATCCCACCCAGCCCTGCCGTTCTTCACTGGTGCCATCACTCCATGCCCTCCCTGGCCATGGGAATACAGAGAGCTCTGGGGTGCAGATTATCTCCCAAATCCCCCATTCCCTCATCCTGGGAGCCATCCTGGGGAGGAAGATGATCGTGTGTGTCCCCAGCAGATCAGCCTGAGGAGCCTTCCCTGGCTTCCAGCACCTTCCCGAGGGAGCTGGTGCTGGACAGGGGACCCTGGGGAGCCAGCCTGGCTCAGAGCAGGATCCAGAGCATCCCAGGGGTGCCAGCAGCCCCTGACCCCAGAGCCCAGGGCAGGGCTGGCCTCTGCCTGCCCCTCCAGCGGCGAGGATTTGCTGCTGGAAGCAGGAGCTGGGTTGCGAGACCCGTTTGCGCAACGGGATCAGAAATGGGCCTGAGGTCAAGGCAGGGGGAGGAAACGAAATGAGGAATGTTCCTGTGCTCATGCAACTCACCCCAGGTTGCACGAGCAGGGATTTCTCAACTCCTGCGCTGGCACCCTTGTTTGCCTTCCTCGGGTTGGAAATGATGGCTTGGCCTTGCTTTTAGCCATGTGGGAAGCCCCACGTAACCCCAAATCTCTGGGTTTTGTGCGGCCTCAGGATAAGTTTTGGCCTCCGTGACCTCCCTGGATGGTTGTGTGTCAAACAGAGATTTTTCCTGCCAAAACAAACAGCAGTGGAAATGGAACTTTCTCCGACAGTCGGGCTCGGAAGATGCCACTGCATGAGGTCGTGTGGGGTGGCTGCTCTGGTTTTCTGTCATCCCGATGTCCTGAGCTGGCCTTTGCTTCCCCTCGCACTGGGCACATAATCCCAGGACTCCACTGAAGTGCCAGGAATGGGAATGAGCCTCTCTGGGCTGTATCACGTGAAAAAAAAGCAGCACTTCTTTAATGGTCAGCTGTGGGGTGCAGCAAATCCCAAATATGCAGCAGTTCCGGACCTGATTTGGTGTTCCTGGCAGACTCTGAGCTCGGCACGGGCTGTACCCAGTGGCCAGGTGCTCACCCCATAATTCTGGCAGGATTTGTCCCTCCTGTTCCTGCCTGTGGCTCCATCCCAGAATCCCAGAATTATCAGGGCTGGAGATCACCCAGTCCAACCCTCCCGCCCAGGCCACCTGGGACAGGTGACATAGGGACACATCCAGGTGGGTTTGGGATGTCTCCAGAGGGGGAGAATCCATCCCCTCCCTGGGCAGCTGTTCCAGGGCTCCATGGAAAGACATTTTTCCTTGCGTTGAGGTGGAACTCCAGCCCATTTCTGCTCCCTGACTCTTTAGTAATAAAAATCAAATAATCATTAAAACCAGGAGGGATTAAGATACACAAACCTGAGTGTTCCTAAGCCTGCCCTAGTGGGATGTTCCCTTCCGATGGCAGTGGGAACAAAATGATAACGCCAGGAAATGCTTCCAACAGAACGAGGCTCAGGAGTGTCCTGGATTTCTTCAGAGCCAGGAGGGCTGGAACTGAATCCTGACTTCAGCCTCGGTTCAAAATGTGGCTGGAAGCACATCCTTGCCAAGGAGTCAGGGAAGTGGTGGAGCTCTGCCCGTGGGGATCAGGCCACTTGTCTTCATGAGGAATTTTGGAAAAAAAGATGATTCCCTCCTCCATCCACTTCCCAGGAATAATTCTGAAATTCCATGGACACGTGGGTCACAAACACCCCGCTCTCAGAAATTGGGCATTGACAGGAACTTAGCTCCAGTTCAGCCTCTCCAGGTGCTGTTCTCCATGGAATTCCATGGACTTGACTCGAGCAGGGAGAGCAGAACCAGTTTGGCTTTGACCTGTGCCAGAGGCCTGGGACCAAAGCTGGAGGAGATATCTCTGCACCTCCACCCTGATCTGCCTCCCAGCTGCCATCAAACCCACTCTGAACATCTGTGGGATACACCAACGTCCAGGGAATGCACCAACACCTGTGGAATAAACCAAAATCCATGGAATACACCAACATCCACAGAATGCACCAATAGCCATGGAATGCACCAACAGCCGTGGAACAAACCAACATCCATAGGATACACCAGCAGCTGTGGAATAAACCAAAATCCATGGAATGCACCAACAGCCGTGGAATATACCGATATCCATGGGATACACCGACATCCATGGAATACACCAACATCCATGGGATACACAAACAGCCATGGAATGCATCAACAGCCGTGGAATAAATCAACATCAATGGAATACACCAATACCCATGGAATACACCAATATCCGTGGAATAAACCAACATCCACAAAATGCACCAACATCCAGGGAATACACCAGCATCCGTGGAATGCACCAAAATCCATGGGCTACACCAACATCCATGGGATATACCAACATCTGTGAAATGCACCAACAGCCATGGAATACTCCAACAGCCACGGAATACTCCAACAGCCACGGAATACTCCAACATCCATGGAATGCACCAACATCCGTGGAATACTCCAACATCCATGGAATACTCCAACAGCCATGGAATACTCCAACAGCCATGGAATACTCCAACATCAATGGAATGTACCAACATCCATGGACTGCACCAACATCCATGGAATACTCCAACAGCCATGGAATACTCCAACAGCCACCCAATACTCCAACAGCCACGGAATACTCCAACAGCCATGGAATACTCCAACAGCCATGGAATACTCCAACATCCATGGACTGCACCAACATCCATGGAATACTCCAACAGCCATGGAATACTCCAACATCCATGGAATGTACCAACATCCAGGGAATACACCAACATCCATGGAATGCACCAATATTCATGGAATACTCCAACATCCATGGACTGCACCAACATGAGGATGTCCATCCTGGCTCAGCCAGGAGTCCAAGAGGGACAGCCTGGCACACAAAGCACCCTGAGGGGGGCAGGTTGTGATTTCTCTTCTGAGCCACAAGGAACCTTCTAGAAAGGCTCTGGTTGCTCCCTGCCCTGCCCTTTTCACTCCCCTTGTCCTATCTGAAACTCCATGAAGTCCCACCCCTCTGTCCCCGGGGGGAAGGTCTGACAGGAGTACCCAGGTGACCTTTGTGTCCTTCCTTGCTCTCCTCTGCTGCCCATGGACAGATTGATTCCCACATGCATTTTTTCCTTTTCCCACCCTCCTCTTTGCTGCCTCTCCCTCCCCTTTCCCAGACAGGGTGGGGAGGTTTTAGGTGAAGAAATCCATCGAGGGGATGGACCAACCTGAGGGATTAAGGAAGGACACACAGGTGGGGCAGGCATGTGGTCACACGTCCCCAGACTAATCCTCTGAGGCTGCCGGGCCTGGACACAATGTCCTTTTACTCAGACACTCTGGGTGCATTTCCCCTCTGTGAATCAACCTCAGCTGGAATGTTTGCACCTCCGGTGTCCTGTGGCACGAAGGTCCAAGGCTGAGCAGTGTGAAGGGAGAGGGGGACGAGGTGAATCAGGAGATTCAGGATTCGGTTCCTGCTTCCAGGCCACTGTGGTGAGGAGATGAAAGGAGAAGGAATGAGACTGGAAAGGAGGAGCGCTGCTGTGGGAATTCAGCCCTGTCAGACGCTGTGAGCTGTCCCTGCCCATGGGAGCTGTTGCAATCTGTGACCTCTGGCAGGGCCCTGCTCTCCTGCCAAACCCACGCCTGGTGCTGCAACTGCTGCTCTGCCTCCCGCTGCGCTGGGAGGACACGGCTTGGCAGGAAAATGCGGATTCAGCACGGCTGCCTCTCCCAGTTTCCATTCCCTGGGACCCCCTGGGTGCTGGCAGCTCCCTCACAAGGAGATCCCAGGCTCTGGAGGGGTTGGCTGTTAGAAGGGGCAGGTGGGACAGGATGCCTGTGGCCATTGCACACCTGAGGTGCAGGTTCTGGGAACTGCAATTCCAAATAAAACCTCCAGGTGCAGGTTCTGGGAACTGCTTCCCACTGCAATCCCAAATAAAACCTCAGGTCTGCTTGAGGCCAAACCTTGGACCTTTGGCCCTCTGGTATCGCCTGCAGCCTCGCTCACCTGTCTCTGGAGTCTTGTGTGGAAGTGGAGAGAACCTGGAATGACAGAATGGTTTCGGCTGGAAAAGGTCTGTGAGATCATGGAGTGCAACCTTGAATGGAGCACTGCCAAGTCCACCCCAAAACCACCTTCAAACAATCACATGGCTTTAAATGCCTGCAGGGGTGGGCACTGCAAAGCTCCCTGGGCAGCCCTGCCAAGGCCTGAGCGCCCTTTCCATGGAGAAATTGCTCCTGGTGTCCAAGCCCAGCCTCCCCTGGCCCAGCCTGAGGCCGTTCCCTCTGCTCCTGTCCCTGTTCCCTGCCAGCACAGCCCGACCCCCCCGGCTGTCCCCTCCTGGCAGGAGCTGTGCAGAGCCACAAGGTTCCCCTGAGCCTCCTTTTCTCCAGGCTCAGCCCTTTCCCAGCTCCCTCAGCCGCTCCTGGGGCTCAGCCCTGCCCAGCTCCGTTCCCTGCCCTGGACACCTCCAGCCCCTCCAGGGCTCTCCTGTTGGGAGTGCCCAACGTGACTCCTCAGTGAGGCTCAGGTTGTGTTTACCACAGCAAAGGGAAAGACAGCAAAACCCCATCTGAACGTGATGGATCAAGACCCAGATTATTTCTAGGACTCAGAGTGTGGCTGTCAAAGATCAGAGCAGAGGGCTCAGCTCCCAGGCTGGGACACAAGGGACATTGGGACATTGAGCCCCCACACCACTGCTGCTGCTTCCATCCACCCATGGCACAGCAGCTGCAGGTTCAGGTTTTTCACTCCATGGGAGCAGAGAGGAGGTGGGGACAGACAGCTCCCAGCTGTGTGACTGTCCTGGGTGACATTTGTACTTCTTGTGTACCTCAGAGCCCCTGCCAGTGCCTGCTGCAAGGCTGGAGAGGGACTGGGGACAAGGAATGGAGGGACAGGACAAGGGTCAGTGGATTCAAACTGAGGGATGGCAGGTTTAGGGAAGAGGTTAGGAAAAAATCCTTCCTTGTGAGGGTGGGCAGGCCCTGGCCCAGGGTGCCCAGAGCAGCTGTGGCTGCCCCTGGATCCCTGGCAGTGTCCAAGGCCAGGCTGGACATTGGGGCTTGGAGCAGCCTGGGACAGTGGCAGGTGTCCCTGCCCATGATCTTCAAGATCCCTCCCAACCCAAACCGTCAACGAAACCCCAACCAACAGACTAAACAAACAAGAAAACCCCAAAACCCAAAGCATTGCTGCTATCAGTCATTAACTTTGCCTTTCACCCATTTTTTGAGCAGACCTTGCCTTCAGGTGCTGCAGGCTGTGCTCTGCAGTTCAGCTGCAGCACCAATATTTTCATTGCAGCCGAAAGAATGGGGAAACCCCAGGCAATATCTCAAAGGGATCAGCGTGGGCACCTCAGGTTTCTCTTCCCCTGTGAGGGACACGCACCCCTGAGCATTTCAGGTGTCACATCTGCTCTTCCCATCCACAAACATCCGTGTTTGCTTTCTCATTTCAATTCTCTGTGCAGCCAACACCCTCATTTATCCCCTGAAGCTTTTGCAACTGCACCACAGAAAACCATAGCAACAAAGATGGGCACTGCAGCCTCTGATTTCTCCAGCCCTGCAGCCTGGGCTGAGCGAGCAGAGCTTTTCTTGGCATGACCTCCTTGCTCTCCACCACTCCCTCTGCGGCCAGGTGTGTTCTGCAGGGACAGGAGGAGAGGAAATGCCTCAAATTGCACCTGGGGAGGCTCAGGTTGGGGATTAGAAATCATTTTCCCATCACAGAGTGGTCAGGTGTGGCTTTAGAGACCCCGAGGATTGCAGGAGCTGGCTGAGAGAATTCAAGCAGACGAACTAAGATGGCAAAAAAGGAACTTTATTTACAAAAAGTCTCTTTATATATCCATTAATAACCTAGCAACTATTGGTCAGCAGAGAATCCACCTCCTAAAACCATTGGTCACAGCCAAATAACACCTAATACCAAACACAGAGATTAAAAAAGTACAAAAATGCAGCTTATCTCTATTCTCCCTGAGAAAGAACAGAAAGATTCTAAAACAGTGCAACTGCAGTCAGGCACTGGAATGAGCTGCCCAGGGAGGTTTGGAGCCCAAGGGTTCCAGAGGTGTGTGGATGTGACCCTTGGGGTGTGGTTTGGGGTGAGGATGGCCCTGGCTGATCCTGAGGGTCTCTTCCCACCTGGGTCACTCTGGGATTGTTCTTTAGCCACAAAGGACATCCCAGGTGCTCCTCTCTGCAAGGAGTTAAGGACAGCGAATCCTAACGTGGCTCTCTGACCTTCAGCTGTGGAGTGATTGGAATATTTCGAGACAGGTTTTTACCAGTTTGGGGTTTTGGGGGTTTTTTTGGTTTTTAGTTTTTTGGGTGGTTTTGTTTTTCGTTTTTTTGTTTTTTGGGGGTTTTTTTGTTTTTGTTTTTGGTTTGGTTTTTTTTTTTTGGTCTTTGTTTTTTGTTTTTTGGTTTTTTTGTTTTTTTTTTTTTTTTTTTTTTTTGTTTTTTGGTGGGTTTTTTGTTTTTTGTTTGGTTGGTTTTTTGGTGTTTTCTTTTTTGGGGGGGGTTTGGTTTTTTTTAATTTATTTTGGTTTTTTTTTTGTTTTGTTTTGTGGGTTTTTTTTGTTCTGGGTTTTTTGGGGTTTTTTGTTTGTTTTGGTTATTTTTTTTGTTTGGTTTTTTTTGTTTGGTTTTGTTTTTGTTTTGGTTTTGCTTTTTGGTTTTTATTAAATTAACATTTTGGGGACAGCCTGTGGAGACCCCCCCGGAGAGCAGCCAACATTGCCAACATTGCAGCAGATCAGCTGCTCCTGTGGCACCCAGGCCCTGTGGGATGAGGCTCAATACTTTCCTGAAAAAACCCAAAGTGTTAGAACAGGAGATCAAACTCTGCCACACACAATGAACACTCAGGATCTCTCCCAAAAACAAAATACCTCAATGGTTGGACCATTCCGCAGTCAAAGACCCCAAAAGATGAAAGAAGGTTCCATAAGACAGAAACAATTCCAAAGGGTTTTCTCATTTAAAAAGAAAACCCAACCTGGACAGGGCAAGGCATCAAAACCTCCAGTTGTGCTTCAGAACATCCCCTGGGGAGGAAATGAGGTACAGAGCCCAAATCCCTCACCTGGGAAAGAAAATAATCCCATCCTGCATGGGGGAGTGCAAAAAGAAAATGAATCCATGAGGATTTGATGGAGGGAAGGAAAACAGAGGGAGAAGAGTTAAGTGGTGGAAAGGTGGGAAAAAGCTTAATCTTATTCTGATCCAATGCAAGGAGCAGGTAAGAGACAGAAGCATAGCTGCAAACAAAAAATAAAGAGGCAGAATCGTTAATTATCAAAAAAGGAGCAGGGAAATGCCCCAAGATGGAGTAAAAATTGGATTATAAAGGAAAGTCAACATAAAGAAACAGTTTTAAATTAATTAATTGATGTGGTTTCGAGTAATCTTAAAATTAATGGTCTCAGCATGCACAGATGAAGCCAAACCATAAAACCCTGCTGGCCTTGGTAGGATTTTTTGGTTTAGAGAGTGATCAAGCGACAGAAAACTCAACCCAGGGACAGAACAGACCCAATCACTGATGGTCTTGTAAGGCTGAGTGAGGTCTGAGTATCCCAAGGTTTGAGCGGGGAAGGCCCAGGGAATGGTGTGATATTGGGATTTAAGCAGAACAGAAGGAATTGCACAGGTAAATTCCACAGGGACATGTGAGAGGATGCTCACACCTCTCCACAGCCACACTGAGCAGCTCCAGCCTCCTGTTTCCAAGAGTTCACCCTATGAAATTCATGATCCTAAGGGATGAACCCCATAAATCAGGAATTACTTAGGGTTAATTCCTCTACTTTAGAGAAAAGGAAGGGAAAATACAGCAAAAGTTGTGAATGCTTGTGGGTTTAGACTTCTCGAGATTCGCAGAGGCTGGCAGAGGAAGCAGGCAGACGAAACCAAGATGGCGAAAGGAGAACTTTTTTTACAAAAACCTCTTTATATATCCATTAATAATCTGGCAACTATTGGTCAGCAGAGAATCCACCTCCTAAAACCATTGGTCACAGCTACACAACACCTAGCACCAAACACAGAGATTAGGAAAGTCCAAAAATGCAGCTTATCTCTATTCTCCCTGAGAAAGAAGAGAAAGATTTCTAAAACAGTGCAACTACACATGCTGATTGAAGACAAAGTGCAAGGTTTGTCCATTGCAGATGATGTGGGGAAACAATGGAGGACTGGGGAAAAAATTGAAAATTCCTATGAAGGGAAATATCTGAGGGAGGAAGATCATTACTAATAACAATCTGCTATTCAAAAAATCACAGAATCATTTAGGTGAGAAAAGACCTCCAAACCATCACCCTCGGCTCTCTGTGACCTGACAGCACCCAGGGATGGCTGGAGCTGGGCCAGGTCAGCTCAGGCTGCAGATCAGGGAAAGGTTCTTCCCCCAGAGGGTGCTGGGCACTGCCCAGGCTCCCCAGGGAATGGGCACGGCCCCGAGGCTGCCAGAGCTCCAGGAGCCTTTGGACAGCGCTGCCAGGGATGCCCAGGCTGGCATTGCTGGGGGATCTGTTGGATTCTGTGATCCCTATGGATCCCTTCCCACTCAGGAATTCCACAATTCTTTGAGATCAGGAGCATTTTATCAGTATTAATCCCCATTCCAGCCTAAGATGAAGGTTTCCACCTTTCCTGCCCACAACATTTGTCTGCCCCTCCTGTTTAATCATTGCCACCCTGTGTGTCCTGGACCCCTCAGTGCTGCCCAGGCTCAGCAAACCCTGAGCAAAGTGACCTTCAGGGGGACACCCAGCAGCCTGGGATTATTCAGGGAACCTCTGGTGTAGTTGCACCATTTTAGAATCTTTCTGATCTTTCTCAGAGAGAATAAGCTGCATTCTTTTACTTTCTTATTCTCTGTGTTTGGTATTCGGTGTCATTTGGTTGTGACCAATGGTTTTAGGAGGTGGATTCCCTGCTGACCAATAGTTGCTAGGTTATTAATGGATATATATAGAGGCTTCTTGTAAATAAAGTTCCCTTTTTGCCATCTTGGTTCGTCTGCCTGAATTCTCTCTGCCAGCCTCTGCAATCTTCTAGAAAGCTAAAGCCGTAGACAGGTGGTAGAAGAGATTGAGGGAGGGATAAATCTCACCATGTTCTCATCAGTTATTCCCGAACTTGGGGAATTCCAGGCTCCTCTCTCATTTCCACAGGCAGGTGACAGAGCTGCAGGTGACTTTATCCAGCCAGGGAATGGCTGCACAGTGCAGGGAGCTCCCTCTGGGGTGTTCCTTACAGCAGGCAGAAGCTGTGCCAGAGCCCTGGGCTTCAGGGGCAAAAGGGAACCTGCAGGGAAAAGTGTGGGATCAGGAGGAAACACTGGATTTTGGGGACAAAGCCGAGGGAAACTGCCAGGAGAAGTGTGGGATCAGGAGGAAACGCTGGATTTTGGGGACAAAGCCGAGGGAAGATGAAGGGAAAAGTGTGGGATCAGGAGGAAACACTGCACTTCAGGGGCAATTGGAACCTGCAGGGAAAAGTGCAGGATCAGGAGGAAACACTGGATTTTGGGGACAAAGCTGAGGGAAACTGCCAGGAAAAAGTGTGGGATCAGGAGGAAACGCTGGATTTTAGGGACAAAAGGGAAGCTGCCAGGAAAAGTGTGGGATCAGGAGGAAAAGCTGCACTTCAGGGGCGAAAAATAGAAGGAAAATTCAATGCCAATGAAGAAGTGCAGATATCTGTCACAAGTTCAATGTTCTGTAGCCATAAAGCCTTGCCAGTAAAGGAGATCTCCAGGCTGGGGAACTGCTCAGGTCTGGACAAACCAGGGATGTATAAATTTGGTCATTATTGTCACCAAAGCTCTGGCCTTCACAAAGAACTTAATTTCCTTTTTGAATTGCCAGGGAAAGTGTGGGATCAGGAGGAAATGCTGGATTTTAGGGGCAAAAGGGAAGCTGCCAGGAAAAGTGTGGGATCAGGAGGGAACACTGGATTTTAGGAGCAAAAGGGAAGCTGCAGGGAAAGTGTGGGATCAGGAGGAAATGCTGCACTTCAGGGGCAAAAAGGAACCTGCAGGGAAAAGTGTGGGATCAGGAGGAAACTCTGGGCTTCAGGGGCAAAAGGGAACCTGCCAGGATAAGTGTGGGATCAGGAGGAAACGCTGCACTTCAGGGGCAAAAAGGAACCTGCAGGGAAAAGTGTGAGATCAGGAGGAAACGCCGGATTTTAGGAGCAAAAGGGAAGCTGCAGGAAAAGTGTGGGATCAGGAGGAAACGCTGGATTTTAGGAGCAAAAGGGAAGCTGCAGGAAAATTGTGGGATCAGGAGGAAACGCTGGATTTTAGGAGCAAAAGGAATGCTGCCAGGAAAAGTGTGGGATCAGGAGGAAACGCTGGATTTTAGGAGCAAAAGGGAAGCTGCAGGAAAAGTGTGGGATCAGGAAACGCTGCCAGCAGCTCCTGCCTGCGCTGAGAGGTTTCGTGCTCAGAACAGCTCCCGGAGCAGGGACAGCAGTGACCATGACAGTGGCAGCAGCAGCAGCAGCAGCAGCAAGGTTTCCTCAGGGATCAGCTTTTTTCCCCACCAGGAGCACACCTCCCTCCTCTGGGGTGTGCTGTGGATTTGGGGCCGCTCCACGCTGGCTTCACGTCCCTCGAAGATCACATTTCTCAGGCAGGATTGGCTGTAAAATCAAAATGTGATTTTTTCAGGGCTTGGGGAGCACCTCAGCCCCACTGTGATCCTCTCCCTGGGTGTCCCCACCAGAGCAGGAACCACTGCTGATGCTCCCGACGTGAGAGAGCAAATTTCTGCTCTCACTGAGGTGTCAGAAATAAAGTCAACATTCATTAATCCTGCTTTTTTCTTTTTTTTTTTAATTTGGGGGGGGGGGGTGTTTGTTTGTTTGTCTGTTTTGTTTTGGGGGTTTTTTGTGTTTT
Source organism: Acanthiza pusilla (assembly GCA_036630365.1). Classification (NCBI taxonomy): domain Eukaryota; kingdom Metazoa; phylum Chordata; class Aves; order Passeriformes; family Acanthizidae; genus Acanthiza; species Acanthiza pusilla. Next base: position 6,066,199 of record JAXCHO010000111.1, on the reverse strand, counting down.
GTTTGTTTGGTTTTAGTTTGTTTTGGGTTTTGTGTGTGTGTTTGTTTGTTTGTTTGTTTGTTTTGGGGTTTTTCTATATTTTTGGTGGTTTTTTTTTTGTTTGGTTTTGGTTTTTGGGGGGTGTTTGTTTTTGGGGTTCTCTGTTTTTTGTTTGGTTTCTTTTCTGCTTTTTTTTTTGTTTTGGTTTTTTGTTTGTTTTGGTTTGTTTCTTTTGGAGGGTTTTCTATATTTTTGGTGGGGTTTTTTTTGTTTGGTTTGTTTTTTGGGGGGCTGTTTGTTTTTGGGGTTTTCTCGGGGGTTTTTTTGTGGGGTTTTTGTTGTTTTTGGGTTTTTGTTTGTTTTGGTTTGTTTGTTTTGGGGGTTTTCTATATTTTTGGTGGGGTTTTTTTTGTTTGGTTTTGGTTTTTGGGGGGGTGTTTGTTTTTGGGGTTCTCTGTTTTTTGGTTGGTTTCTTTTCTGCTTTTTTTGTTTTTGGATTTTTGTTTTGGTTTGTTTCTTTTGGAGGGTTTTCTATATTTTTGGTGGGGTTTTTTTTGTTTGGTTTGTTTTTTGGGGGGCTGTTTGTTTTTGGGGTTTTCTCGGGGGTTTTTTTGTGGGTTTTTTGTTGTTTTGGGGTTTTTGTTTGTTTTGGTTTCTTTGTTTTGGGGGTTTTCTCTATTTTTTGGTGGGTTTTTTTTGTTTGGTTTTGATTTTTGGGGTGGTGTTTGTTTTTGGGGTTTTCTCGGGTTTTTTTTTGTTGGCTTTTTTGTTTTTTGCGGGTTTTTTGTTGTTTTTGTTTTTTGTTTGTTTTGGTTTGTTTGTTTGGGGGGTTTTCTCGGGTTTTTTGTTTGTTTGGTTTTTTTGTTTTTTGCAGGTTTTTTGTTGGTTTTGTTTTTTGTTTGTTTTTGTTTGTTTTGGGGGTTGTCTCGGTTTTTTGTTTGGGGTTTTTTGCGGGTTTTTTGTTGTTTTCGTTTTTTTCTTTGTTTTGTTTGTTTGTTTGGGTTTTTTTTTTGTTTGTTTGTTTTTTTAGTAAGTTTTGTCTTTTTTTGCTGTAGCTCCCTGGCTGCCCGTGAGGCTTGGCTTCTCCCAGCAAGGCCATGGAAGTGCTGCTCACTGGATCCTGATCCTTAGGGGGAGAAAAGCAAAGTCAGACTCTGTTCTTCGAGCAGCCTCGTGCCCAGACCAACAAAGGAAATGATTGTTATGATCACTGCTGCTGATACTGTTTTATTCATTGAAACATGGAATGGTTTGGGGTGCAAAGGACCTTAAAGCTCATCCCAAACCATGGCAAGGACACCTCCCACTGTCCCAGGCTGCTCCAACCCCAATGTCCAGCCTGGCCTTGGACACTGCCAGGGATCCAGGGGCAGCCACAGCTTCCCTGGGAATTCTATCCCAGCCCCTCCCCACCCTCCCAGGGAAAAATTCTTTAATAATTCTTAATATTATTATTTGTCAGAGCTCATCTTTATTCTTCTGGCTCACCAAAAACGGAGCTGCCCCCCCGTGTAGCCCCAGAAAATCTCTTCTAAAATATACAGAATTGCAGCAATCAGCACAAAGGCTCGCTCCCAGATCCGACAGGATGACTGATGCAAGCTGTCAGCCAATATTTGACTTTCCAGGTGAGATTAGATTGTGCTTTTAATTTCATATAAACCTAAAGTGTGCAGTGCAAAGCACTTACTTCGCAGGCAGCTGCTCCCAGCCCCGTGCAGGCTGGAGGCTTCTTAAAGACATCCCTGCTCTTTTTGGGAGTTCCATCCATTATCCTGTGGAGTTTGAAAATCCTGAGCGTTCTGAGTCTCCTTAGACAAGGACACAGCAAAGGTAAGGTGCTGTTAGCAATTCTTTATTTCAGTTAGAAAAAGAATCACCGTTTTTGTTGTAAAGCAAAGAAAAAGCAGATTTTACAGATGGTAAAGGCAGTTTATGTTTAGATTTTCTCATTTAGTTTCATTAATTACCTTTATCCCCTATATCTGAGCATGTGTGAGGGCATAACTGCAGAGGAATCCACCTGCACATGTACCTGAATCCTTCTGTGTGCACACAGAGCTGAATTCCCCAATTCCTCAACTGAAAGGCATCCCAAATTTCTTATCAGCAATGAAAACTCACTGTCTTGCTCTTGGAATGCCTCAGTTTTGGGATTGCACTGGGATCCTGTGGCTTTTTTTGGCAGTTTTCCATAGGTTTTAAGAGCCTGGGTGGGAATGGGATTGGGTGGGAATGGGATTGGGTGGGAATGGGATTTAGGTGGGAAAGGGATGTAGGTGGGAATGGAATTTAGGTGGGAATGGGATTGGGTGGGAATGGGATTGGGTGGAAATGGGATTTAGGTGGGAATGGGATTTGGGTGGAAATGGGATTAGGGTGGAAATAGGATTTAGGTGGGAATGGGATTAGGGTGGGAATGGGATTAGGGTGGAAATGGGATTGGGTGGGAATGGGATTTAGGTGGGAATGGGATTTGGGTGGGAATGGGATTAGGGTGGAAATGGGCTCTGGTGGGAATGAGACTAGGGCGGAAATGGAATTTAGGTGGGAATGGGCTCTGGTGGGAATGGGATTTGGGTAGGAAAAGGATTTGGGTGGGAAAAGGATTTTGGTGGGAATGGGATTTAGGTGGGAATGGGATTAGGGTGGAAATGGGATTTGGGTGGGAATGGGATTGGGTGGGAAAAGGATTTGGGTGGGAAAAGGATTTAGGTGGAAATGAGCTCTGGTGGGAATGGGCTCCGGTGGGAATGGGATTAGGGTGGGAATGGGATTAGGGTGAGAATGCGCTCTGGTTGGAATGGGGTCCGGTGGGAATGGACTCTGGTGGGAGGGAGTGGTGGAGGCGATTCTCCTGTGGGGCACACACCTGGTTCATGGTTCTCTGAGCAGCACTGGGCTCTGAATTTTGGGCTATATGGGAGAGGGGTGTGACAAATGTGGCTCTGCAGCACTTTGTGTGCCCCTTTGGGGACTGTCCCAAATGGTCACTGAGGCCACTCCAGGGACAGGGCTCAGCCTCCATGTCCCTCCTGTGTCTTTGTCTTCTCCTCAAACCCCTGGAGTTCCACCTCTGTAGGGAAGGGACGGTGCCTTGTCCCCTGGGACAGGGCCATGGGGCCTTCAGCAAAGCTGCCCCCAGAGCAAAGGGACCTGAGCAGGCAGCAGGATGAGCAGAGGGATGGAGAGCTGTGCTGGGAGGAAAGGCTGCGAGAGTTGGGATTGTTCAGCCTGGAGAGGAGAAGCTTTGGGCTGAGCTCAGGGTGGCCTTGCAGGGCCTGAAGGAGCCCCAGGAAGCATGGAGAGAGACAATTTGCAAGGGCTGCAGGGCCAGGAGGCAGGGAATGGTTGGCAGTGGCAGAGGGCAGGGCTGGATGGGATGTTGGGAATGAGGAATTGTTCCCTGGGAGGGTGGGCAGGCCCTGGCCCAGGGTGCCCAGAGCAGCTGTGGCTGCCCCTGGATCCCTGGCAGTGTCCCAGGCCAGGCTGGACATTGGGGCTTGGAGCAGCCTGGGACAGTGGGAGGTGTCCCTGCCATGGCAGGGGTGGCACTGGATGATTTTAAGGTCCCTCCATCCCAAACCATTGCATGATTCCATGTTTCTGAGTAAAACCTCCTTGGGTCTCTGAGCCACTCAGAGAAGAGGATTCTCAGCTGACCTAAACTTACAATTTCAAGTGGCATAGGGCGACAGTTACTGGAAAATTGTCATAATAGTGACAAAATACTCCAAAATAACTATTTTGATACAGACATCTGATTAAAAAGAGCATTTTATTGTCTTTAGCAGCTATAACTTGCAAGCATGGCCAAGATGCAAAACTTCACTTGGGCAGTGGAAGATATTTTCAAGGAAACCTTCCTCAATTACATGAATGGCTGGAGGAGAAACATGACAGAAGCAGCGAATAAACTGCAGGCTGAGGTGGCTGCTGAAAACTTTGACTACGTTATCCTTTATCTGATGGTGATGATTGGGATGTTCTCCTTCATCATCGTGGCCATCCTGGTGAGCACTGTGAAATCCAAGAGGAGAGAGCATTCCAATGATCCCTACCACCAGTACATCGTGGAGGACTGGGGAGAGAAGTACAAAAACCAGGTCCTCAATCCAGAAGATCTCAAGTGTGTGATCCATGAAAACTTGGGGGCAAGGGATAAAGCAAGCCCGGAGTCACCGTGACTTTCTGGAACATCAGCGACGAGGGAATTGCAGAGTCACACAGAGGGAACTCAGCGGAATTCCAAAGAGCTGTGGAAGTGTTGATTGGATTAAAACACATGTCAATGGATAAAGGAGTCCTGAGGAAATCGATGTTATGGTTCCTGTGAGGATCTTGGCAAACGCCAAGAAAAATCTATGATTGTGCTTCCCTTTGATATTTCCTTTCGGAAAATAAAACCAAGAGAATGCTAACTTGCTTATTTGAGCATTTTTTAAATCCAGAAGAATTTCCCACCTCAGAATACTGTGAATTAGTGGTCAAAGGTGTTGATTTAGGTCCAAACTGTGAGACTTAAATCCACGTGAAAAACAACTTGGCATCGTGCAGTAAAATCTCCAATCTCCATGGATTGACTGAACAGTGTGCTAAGGAATGAATCCCAGGAGGGACCTGGTACCTGCACACATTCACTCCAAACTCCTTTTTAATGATCTGACTCCCATTGTCATTCACGTAAAAAAATAAATGACAAAGGGCTTCTTTTCTTTGGGAACCTTTGCCTTGGAGACTGGTCCTAAGGTTTGGCACAGCTGATGCCATCACACTGCAGATGTGCTGGAGGTGCAGAAGAGGCACAGCCAGCAGGCTGAGGGAAGGGATTCTCCTCTGCTCTTGAGAGACCCTACCTGCAGAGCTGCCTCTGGATCAACACCAGAAAAAGGTGGAGCTGCTGGAGAGAGTCCAGAGGAGGCCAAGGAGCTGCTTGAGGGCTGGAGCCCCTCTGGAGCCAGGCTGGGAGAGCTGTGGGTGTTCCCTGGAGAGGAGAAGGACACAGGGAGAGCTCCGAGCCCCTGGCAGGGCCTGAAGGGCTCCAGGAGAGCTGCAGAGGGACTGGGGACAAGGGAATGTAGTGATGGGACACGGGGGAATGGCCTTAAGCTGAAGGTTTCTATCAGATGTTAGGAAGAAATTCTTTAGCAGGAGGGCGGTGAGGCCCTGGCACAGTTACCCAGGCAGGTTGTGGACTCCCCACTGTCCCAGGCTGCTCCAAGCCCCAATGTCCAGCCTGGCCTTGGACACTGCCAGGGATCCAGGGGCAGCCACAGCTGCTCTGGGCACCCTGGGCCAGGGCCTGCCCACCCTCCCAGGGAACAATTCCTCATTCCCAACATCCCATCCAGCCCTGCCCTCTGCCACTGGCAACCATTCCCTGCCTCCTGGCCCTGCAGCCCTTGCAAATTGTCTCTCTCCATGGTTCCTGGGGCTCCTTCAGGCCCTGCAAGGCCACCCTGAGCTCAGCCCAAAGCTTCTCCTCTCCAGGCTGAACAATCCCAACTCTCACAGCCTTTCCTCCCAGCACAGCTCTCCATCCTCTGCTCATCCTGCTGCCTCCATGGACTCTCTCCTGCAGCTCCAGCTCCTCCCTGTGCTGGGCGCAGGGCTGGGGCAGCTCTGCAGGTGGGGTCTCACCTGAGCTCAGGGGCACAATCCCAATCCCTTTCCCGGGGTTCGGTGGGCTCTGCTCCCTCCCCGCTGTCCCTGCGGGAGCTGCTTTACCGCAGCACTGTTAATTTTGGGGAAAACAAGCGCGGCACTCCCAGCCGCAGCCCAGCGGGCGGAGCGGCCCTGCCAGCCCAGCGCTGCCGGGAGCTGCAGTGCGGAGCACCGCCCCCGCCATGGCCGCGCCCTGAGGTAGGACCGGGCCCGGGGCTCCTTTCCTTCCCTCTCGGGCCCGCGGGGCTCGGGGGGACCGCGGCCCGCATCGCCCCGGCCCCGGGCGCTCCGCTGCCGCAGCCTCGGCTGCTCTGCCGCTGGGCCTCCGCTCTGCCGTGCTGGGCCTGCCCCGCTGCCTTCCCTGTACAGCCTCCTGCCTGTTCTCCCCGGCCTCCTGCTTTCCCTGCCCCGCTGCCTTCCCTTGCCTGCTCCGCTTCCTGCTCTGCCCTTCCCTGCCCCGGTGCCCTCCCTGCCCTACCCTCCCTCCTGCCTTCCCTGCCCTGCCGAGCCTCCCCTCCCGTTCCTGCCCCACCATCCTGCCTCTGTCCCTTCTCCGCCCCCCACTCCTTGCTCTCCAGGCCTCATCCTTGCTCTCCAGCCCCCGTTCTGTCTCCTTCACCCCCCTTTCCTTGCCCTCCAGTCCCTTCCGTGTTCTTTGCCCGCTTTCCTCGATCTCCACTCCCCTTCTTTGCTCTCCACCCCCTTGTTCTCCAGTGTCCCCCCCCGTTCTCCGGCCTCTTCCTTGCTCTCCAGCCCCCGTCCTTGATATCCGCCTCTCCCTTCTTGTTCACCAGCCCCCTCTCCTTGTTCTCCATCCTCTTCCTTCTTCTCCAGTCCCCCATTCTTGTTCCCCACTCCTCTCTCTCCAGGCCCCCTCCTTATTTTTGAGACATCCCCCCTTGTTCTCCATCCCCCATTTCTTGTTCTCCAGCCCCCATTCCTTGTTCTCCAGCCCCCATTCCTTGTTCTCCAGACCCATTCCTTGTTCTCCAGACCCATTTCTTGTTCTCCAGACCCATTTCTTGTTCTCCAGACCCATTTCTTGTTCTCCATCCCCCATTCGTTGTTCTCCAGCCCCCCTTCCTTTTTCTCCCAAACCCCCTCCTTGCTCTCCATCCCCTTTCCTTCCTTTCCACCCCACATTTTTCTTGCTTTCTGCCCTCCCTCCTTGTTCCCCAGCCACCCTTCCTCGTTCTCCAGCCCAGGGCAGAGCTGGGTGGAATGAGGGCAGCCACAGCTTCTCTGGGCACCCTGTGCCAGGGCTTGCCCACCCTCCCAGGGAACAATTCCTTCCCAATATCCCATCTAACCCTGCCCTCTGGCAGTTTAAAACCTTGTCCTGTGCATTTAAAAAAGTCCCTCTCCCTCATTTTTTAGCCCCTTTAGGCACTGGAAGGGGCTTTAAAGTGTCCCTGGAGTTGTCCCTTCTCCAGGCTGGACAATCCCAGTTCTCCCAGCCTGGCTTCAGAGCAGAGGGGCTCCGGCCTGGGGATCCCCTTTGTGATCCCTGGTGGTGCCCAGGGATCCACAGTGGAACAGTCTGACGTGCCCCTGGTATTTCTGGGTTTGGTTTGATTATAATCCAGCCAATGTGATTGAAACATCCCATTTGTACTTTTCCTATTTTCCAGAGTCTGGAGCATGTAAGAAGCTGCCAGAGGAACCACTCATATTTTAATTTCTGCTTTGTCAGGTATGAAGATCTTGATGTGTTTTTAATTAGTTTTGATGTTGCTTGAGTTGAAACCGTGAGTTGATCCAAAATCAGAATCACAGAAGGTTTGGGTTGGAAAGGACCTTAAAGATCATCTCATTCCAAGCCCTGCCATGGGCTGGGACACCTTCCAGGTTACTCAGAGCCCCATCCAGCCTGGTCTTGGTGAGTGAAACCCCTTCTCTAGCTCAGAAATGTCCCATTTAAGTGCACTCAGATAACTCAGTAGCTCAGTGCTTCCCGAGGCTGGAGTGGTTCAGCAGTCCCCAAAGGAACATCTCCAGCCCCATTTTGTGGCAATGATGGAGTTGTTGGCAGGCAGGCTGGGATGTCCAGCCAGGCCAGCTCCAGAGGGTTCTGGTCTGTGGATGTCCTGCGGTGCCTCAGGGCTCTCCGTGCTCTGCAGACAATGCCTGAGAGCTGGGCTGTGGTTCCTGCCGAGGGCTGGGAGCCCTGGATTCAATTCCCTGCTCCACCACAGGCCTCCCACGTGCCTGGGGCCGGGCCGTGGGGGCTGTGTTGCACAAGGCAGAGCTGGGCAGAGATCCTGGGGCTGGAATCAGGGCTAATCCCAAACTCTGGGCTGTGGTGCAGCTCTCCCTGAGGGACACAGCCCTGTGGAATGAGTTGTGAGCTCTGTGAGATCCTGCTCTGCACGCAGAGGGTCCCAGAGCCTTTGGAGCTCATGGGGAATTGCTGACACAGCACCAAGGTGGGATGTGGACAGACCCTCTCCCCTTTCCCACCTGCAGCAATCTGATCTGCTTCACCAGACAGAATTCCCTGGGACAATGCTGCACACACAGCATGAAATCCCAGAATCACAGAATGGTTTGGATTGGGACAGACCTTAGAGCCCACCCAGTGCCACCCCTGCCATGGTGACACCTCCCATTGTCCCAGGGTGCTCCAAGCCCTGTCCAGGCTGGCTTTGGACACTGCCAGGGCTGGAGCAGCCACAAGGGAAGGGTGTCCTCATGACCACAGCAGCCTTGCAGGGCAGCCACCTCCCGTTTGTTTGGGAATAAAACCTCGGAGGGGACCTGGCAGTGACCAGGTGGTGCCTGGGAGCTGCAATCCCAGGGAATCGTGTGAGGCTGGTCCCATTTATCCCGTGGGGAATTAGCTGGTGGAGCAAATACCAGGGAATATCTGGCAGAGCTCCATGCAGAGCCTGGTGCTCCTGGCCCTCCTCACGTGGCTGCACACGAGAGAGAGCTCCTGCCATGGCAGTGAGGGGAGCAGTGCCCTTCAGTGGGGCCCAGGCTGTGTGCCTGTGTTTGCCAAGGGAGCCTGCATGTTGCTGGGGAAGGAACAATGCCTGCCTGTGGATGTGTGCCCCGCTCCTATCTGTGCCTTATCTCCTGGGGAAAGGCAAACACCCAATTCCAGCTGTTTATTTGCCTGTGGGCTTTTAAGATATCCCAACCTTGAAAGCAGTGTCGGAGCTTTTTGCTCTTGCACTGATGACCTCAGTGCTCATAAATGGCGTTTTTTAAATGTGAAGTGAATCCTGAAATCCTGGAATGGTTTGGGGTGGAAGGGATCTTAAAGCCCATCCAGTGCCACCCCTGCCATGGCAGGGACACCTCTCACTGTCCCAGGCTGCTCCAAGCCCCAGTGTCCAGCCTGGGTCTGGACATTTCCAGGGATCCAGGGGCAGCCACAGCTTCTCTGGGAAAAATCCTCTGCTCTTCCCAATTTCTCTCCCTGCCCTGTGCTCCAGTCTTACCTGCTGTTTTCAATCCTGAGGTTTCAGCTGGATTTAATGAGGGCTGGGATCAGATGGAGACTGGAAAAGCCAGAGATGAAATGGGGAGAAGTGTTTGGCCACCGGAGGCTGCTGGGATGTGGAGACGCAGCCTGGAGGGAGCAGTGCCATTCCCACTCAGTTCCAGGTGCACAAGCACTGTGGGGACAGAGCATCACAAGTGCCAGTTTTCCAAGGAAACATTTTAGGATTGCAAGAAACATGGAGAGAGACATTGGACAAGGGTGTGGAGTGACAGGACAAGGGAGGGTGGCCTGAAGCTGCCAGAGGGCAGGGCTGGATGGGATGTTGGGAATGAGGAATTGTTCCCTGGGAGGGTGGGCAGGCCCTGGCCCAGGGTGCCCAGAGCAGCTGTGGCTGCCCCTGGATCCCTGGCAGTGTCCAAGGCCAGGCTGGACATTGGGGCTTGGAGCAGCCTGGGACAGTGGCAGGTGTCCCTGCCATGGCAGGGGTGGGATGATCTCTAAGGTCTTTTCCAACCCAAGCCATTCTGAGATTCCGTGACTCTATGAAGTGAAAATATCCTTTTTTTGGAGGTGTAACACGTCTGAGTCATTAGTTCACAACCACCCTGACATTTTCCCAGCAGGATAAGGAGCTGCACAATCAGGATCAACACAGAAGCAGTGACTGACAAACACGAATTTTGTGGTGGTGACCACTCCAGGACTTTGGTATAGTTGGATCTTGGTCACAGTGATCTCTGGAGGTGTGGGAATGTTTCCAGAGGGGGTCTCAGCAGGGTGAGGGTTTGGCAGGTGGGGGAAAAGGAAATTTCCCTGGCTGGAGAAATTAGAACATCTCCCCAGAAGCTGCCTGAGCAGGGCAGGAGCTGCAAGATTTCCTTGGCTCCTTGGAGAAAGCTCAGCGTGGTGGTGATTTTTTCAGCCCCACTCTGCACTGTGCTGCAGTATTCCCTCCTGCTTTTCCACTCTTTTTCCACGTTCAGGAAAGGTCTCCAGGGGTTAATTTGGATTCCAGCAGTTGAAGAGGTGTGAGCTGCAGCCTTGAGCATCCGCTCAGGCTTTTCATCCCAGGAATTCAGCTCTGGAATGGTTGGTGACCACTCAGGGCTCCAGGGAGTGCTTGGATTGGTGGTGTTACTGTGGGCTAATGTATATTTATATACTGTTAGGATGGAGAATCGAATTAATCAATCACTGAGAACTGATAAATTAGAGGATTAATGAGGCTTTCAGGCTCCAAGCAAAGCAGGTGGGCTTGGAACCCCCCAAAGAACCTCAGGGCAGCTCCTGGGGGGCTGTGTGCCCCTCAGAGCCCAGCTCAGGCAGGCAGGGGAGCACAGCCAGCTCCAGCTCCCAAAGGCCTCGTGTTTTCCGTGTGGGATCCCAGCCCCAGCACCTGCCCTGGGGCTGTCAAAGCCCTGCTCCTGTCCTGCTCCTGTCACTCAGCCCCAAAAGGTCCCTGGAGGTCACTGAGGAAACACTGCCAGGCACAGGAGCCCATCAGAGGGGCAGGGTGCACTAATCAGCAACTTGCCGAATTCTAATTTCCATTTCTTCAGGAGTTCTTTCTGCTTTATTTTCCATTTCTTCAGGAGTTCATCCTGCCTTAATCTCCATTTCTTCAGGAGTTCATTCTGCTTTATTTTCTATTCTTCAGGAGTTCATTCTGCTTTATTTTCTATTCTTCAGGAGTTCATTCTGCTTTATTTTCCATTTCTTCAGGAGTTCGTTCTGCTTTAATCTCCATTTCTTGAGGAGTTCATTCTGCTTTATTTTCCATTTCTTCAGGAGTTCATTCTGCTTTATTTTCTGTTTCTCCAAGATGCTCCTGCCCTGCCCTGTGCCTCTGGGAGTGTGACCCCCCTGGTCCTGGGGCACCCCACAGCCGAGATGGTGGCCTTTAACTGGAAGGTGAGGCTGCTGCACGTTCCCAGAGCAGGGATTGCTGCTCTTTCCATGGGGGATGTGTTGGGTGGGTGCTGTGCTGAAGGATTTGCCAGGGGAGGGTTGTTTACCCACCCCACTCTCAGGGACAGGGGATCTGTGGTTGTTGCCCTTCCTTGCCCCAGGATTTGCTGCTGGGGCCTCACAATTTAGACCTGAGCTCAAATCTCCTGCTCCTCCTACCTTTCCTCTTTCCCGGCTTTCCTCTGGCTGCTCTTCCCTCAGCTCATTTTGTCACTGGGGGAGGGTTTCTCCAGTGTGGTTTTTGGTGTTTTGGGGCCATAAAAGCTGTGCAGGCTCACATGTGAGGCACCACAGTGTTGGAGCTCCTGCATGGAGCTGCTGGAGAGAGTCCATGGAGGCAGCAGGATGAGCAGAGGATGGAGAGCTGTGCTGGGAGGAAAGGCTGCGAGAGTTGGGATTGTTCAGCCTGGAGAGGAGAAGCTTTGGGCTGAGCTCAGGGTGGCCTTGCAGGGCCTGAAGGAGCCCCAGGAACCATGGAGAGAGACAATTTGCAAGGGCTGCAGGGCCAGGAGGCAGGGAATGGTTGGCAGTGGCAGAGGGCAGGGCTGGATGGGATGTTGGGAATGAGGAATTGTTCCCTGGGAGGGTGGGCAGGCCCTGGCCCAGGGTGCCCAGAGCAGCTGTGGCTGCCCCTGGATCCCTGGCAGTGTCCAAGGCCAGGCTGGACATTGGGGCTTGGAGCAGCCTGGGACAGTGGCAGGTGTCCCTGCCATGGCAGGGGTGGCACTGGATGATTTTAAGGTCCCTTCCAACCCAAACCAGTCCGTGATTCCATGTTCTGAGTAAGACCTCCTCCCCTCAGAGAAGAGGATTCTCAGCTGACCTAAAATTCCAATTTCAAGTGTCATAGGGCTACTGTTACTAGATAATTGTTGTAACAGTGACCAAATTCTGCCAAATAACTCTTTTGATACAGGCATCTGATTAAAAAGAGTATTTTTTTGTCTTTAGCAGCTGTAACTTGCAAGGATGGTGTCCCTGCCATGGCAGGGGGTGGCGGCTTGGATGAACCTTAAAATCCTTTCCAATCCAAACCATTCCATGATTGTTTAATGACCAATTTTAACAAATTCAGTCACTCTGTTGCCCAGCCCTGCCCTCCCTCCCCTGCTGGTGCAGAGCTGTTCATTCAGAGCTCTTGTCCCTGGGACTGTGCAGAGATTGACAGAGCCTGGTGCTGTTTTCCCAAACTCCCTGCTGGGGTGTGGACACAAGGCTTGGCCTCAGTTCAGAGCTTTGATGGTGTCCTGACAGCTTTGGGAGGTGCTGGGAGGCTGAGGGGACGAGGAATATTCCAAATCCACAGTATTCTCATGGAATCATGGAATATCCTGATTGGGGAAGGAACCACAAGAGTCGTCCAGGCCTTGCTGATCCCCACAGATCATCACTGTTGAGGATTGTTCAGCAGCATTTCCACTTCCACAATTTCCCTAAAATACTCAGTTTTCCCTTTTCTCAGCTTCAGATGGTGCAAATATTACAGTAAAACAAGCAAAAGGGGCTTCAGAACCTGAGGGAAGGGGATTTTCCTTTGGCTTCCTTGCTCTGCCTGGTTTAATTCCCACAGAAATAAAAACCACGGAGAGAGATGAATGTTCCCATTGAAATGGAAGTTGCAGCCCATCCCTATAAAATCCCTATAAATTAATTTTGAATTGTCCAAGCATTCCAGAAGTGCCTAAATAGATTCTTCTGCATTCCAGGCTCTGGAGAACTTCCCACTGTTGATGTACATTTTGGCAGCTAAAACATTGATCCTTTGCTTGGCCTTTGCTGGAGTCAAAATGTACCAGAGCAAGAAAATTGAGGAGAAACTGAAGAGGCAACGTGAGGAGAGACTGAAAGCAGAAGCAGAGAAGAAGGATGAGTGAAGTGTCCCTCAGGTATGGAGCTGATCCCCCATCCTGGCCTTTGGGAATGACATTATTAATCCCACTGGGATTGATTTGGAGTGTGCAATTAGCAGAGGGGCTGAGCTTTTGGAATATTTGGGATGTTTCAGGGGATTTGCACACTCATTCTTTGTGGGAGTTGCATTAACCACTGGAAAACTTGGCAGAAACTCGTGTTTAAGGATATTTTAGCACATTATTCCCTCTCTCTTCTTTGTCTCCCAGGATTCTTATCCCTGATGCACAAAGAGAGGGTTAAATTGGGAATAACTGCAGGAAAGCAGCCAGGCAGGATGCTGCAATCACAACTCTGGGCTTTAAGTCACATCATTAAGGTAGAAAATAATCAGCCTTTCTAGAGTAGTGAAATCTTGACAGGTTGGGGGTGGTTTAGCTGGAAAGGCCAAATTCCACACCATGGAATTCCCAAAGTGGCAGGTTATGCCATGGAACATCCACCATGTATAATTCCCTAAGAAAAATACACATTTTCCTGCTTGAAAGAGCAAAATAAACGTTAGAAAATTCCTTAAATTTGGATTTTTTATTCTGAAATTCCTGAATTCCTCCCCTCTGTTTCCAAAGTTTAAGCAATCAAAGTTTAAGCTTTCTTGGACCAAATCCACGAGCAGAATGAGTCCTGCCTGGTACTAGGATTCTATTCCCTGCCTTGCTTGTCATTTTTGTTGCACTTTCCTTCCCATCTCCCTGTGCTGCAGCAAAATGGGAATTCTATTCCTGCCTGCCCTTTGGAAGCTCAGTGGGAGTTTGATGTAATGTTGCTCTTTATTCAAATCAAAAATTGATTTTCCCTTCTGAGGTCATCCCCTCCCATCTAAAGACACTTTCAGTTCTTAAAGTCTTCACTAGATTTTATTTCAAACCTGTCCCTCTTTTATTCCCTGCAACAAAAATTGGGAATTGTGCCTAGAAATGAGGCTCTGGGAATAACCATGGGAACGAATTCTTTTCTATTTCCACAGAAAAAAAAACCCAACAAAACCAAAGGGGTTTTTTCAGTCTCCTGTTTCCAGCAGACTCCAGGCAGTTTTGAGCCACTTCCCTGGAAAAGGGAAAGTTGGACAAGGGTTTGGAGCAGCCTGGGACAGTGGAAGGTGTCTCTGCCCATGGCAGGGGTGGGATGGGATGAGCTTTAGGATCCCTCCTTGATGCCTACAGTCAAACCTTTCTAATTGAAAGGTTCCGGGTTCGTGTTCTGGCGGAGTCGCCAAAAACTGTTGCCTAAAAGACAGAGGCCAAGACAAATCAGGAGTATAAAAAGCAGATAATTTATTCAAGGCCTGTAAAAGCCTTGGAGGTCCATTCAGGCAAGCAAAGGCCCCTCAGGGACGACACCCAAAATGGACTCTGGGTCTCGAGCCCTTCACCTTTGATCAGTTCTGTCCATTAGGACATTGGCCCTTCATTCTCCAATCACCCTCAGGTGATGATGTTCATCACCCCAGCCCTGCTCCCCCAGCTCACAGCTGTTTACATATTTTTGGGCCCTAAGGCAATGAATCTGTCCTTGGATCTGTGTTCAGAGAGCCTTGTTTGGCCAGAGGTGCTGGGACAGAGGATTTGAGCACTTTGTGAGCAGCACAGAGCTGCAGCAAGTTACAGATACATGAAGAGTAAAAACTAGAGATACTTGAAGGCATCATCCTAACCCAAACCAGTGTGGGATTCTGGGATTCTGTGCAGTGCTGTCCCAGGGAATTCTGTTTGCTCCAGGGATTTCTGCACCAGGAGCTCAGCACACAAAACCTCTGTGCCAGGAGGTGACATCACCCTTGGTGAAGGACTGGCATTAAACCTCTGAGATTCCACAGAAATTTCCCTGCCATTCCTGAATTCCCCAGCCCTGCCTTTCCACCCTGGGGATGAGAGGAGGGGGAATTCCCCCAGGGATCAGCTCCAAAGGTGCCTGTGGCCCCTGTGCTGCCAGCCCCTGGTGCCTGCTGTTCTCACTGCTGTCTCCCCACCCTGCAGACTCCTGACACTTGGCAGCTGCCATTGGATTCCTTTCCCAGGGGGATGAAGCCTTCCTGGAAAAGAAGGATGTGTAACTTCAGAGTAGCACTTAAATTATCTCCATTTTATATGTACAGCGACGTGTCTGAGCCTCTACTGATGCAATAAAAAAGACTTTGTTAAAAAAATAAACTCGGCTGCTGCTTCCTGAAAGGATCGGAGCTGCAGGGGAGGCACTTGGGAAAGATCAGCTGCAAGGAGGTGGCTGGGATGGAAAACACTCTGGAGGGAAAATCTGAAGAGAAAAATGCTCTGGATCCAACCTGGGGTGGTCCAAAATTCGTGGAGAGACGGAAGGAAGTGGAGAGGGCTGAGTGCAGCTTGTGCAGGGCAGCTGCTTCCTGCAGGGATCAGTCTGTGGGGCCTCCGTGGAATCCAAGCCTGGGAGAGGAGCTTCTCCAGGTGCTTTGTGCAGCCAGGACTTGCTAGGATCCATGGAAATCACAGTGTCACCTTCAGGGAAGTGCCATGGAAGGTTTATCCTGAGAGCTCTCTGGTTCCCCGTTTTCTGCTCAGCCTGGGGGTGCCTGATCCTGTGCAGTGACACCAAATCCTGGAGCAAAACTTGGTCATGGAATCCTGGGATGGTTTGGGGTGGAAGAGACCTAAAGTCACCTTGTTCCACCCCTGCCATGGCAGGGACACCTCCCACTGTCCCAGGCTGCTCCAAGCCCCAATGTCCAGCCTGGCCTTGGACACTGCCAGGGATCCAGGGGCAGCCACAGCTGCTCTGGGCACCCTGGGCCAGGGCCTGCCCACCCTGCCAGGGAACAATTCCTCATTCCCAACATCCCATCCAGCCCTGCCCTCTGCCACTGCCAACCATTCCCTGCCTCCTGGCCCTGCAGCCCTTGTCCCCAGTCCCTCTGCAGCTCTCCTGGCGCCCTTCAGGCCCTGCCAGGGGCTCGGAGCTCTCCCTGGAGCCTTCTCCTCTCCAGCCTGGACATTCCCAGCTCTCCCAGCCTGGACATTCCCAGCTCTCCCAGCCTGGCTCCAGAGCAGATTTGGGTTCATGAACAGAGAAATACAGAAATGCAGCAATAAAGGCTCAGGTGTGGCAGTGCCTCAGGTACCTTTGCCTTCACATTCCCATTCACATTTCCATTCCAAAGCACCTCCCAGACCCTTCTGGAAGTTAAGGAGAAGCAGGAATCTGCCAGTGGAGTGGGGAAAGGAGGGAAGAGGAGGGTGGGGAGCCCTTGGAGGAGCCCTGGGAGTGCCCTGGGCCCCCAGCCCTTGCCTGAGTGGGGAGTGCAGGGGATGCTCAGGGAGCTCTGCCTCTGCTGGAATCAATCACTCCCTGGAGCTGCAGTTGAAAATGTCACTTTTCCTCCTGTCTCCTTGGAGACTGGAGAACAAAAGCAGTGCAGAAAGCCATTCCCAGCACAGAGAATGATCCTGCTGTGCAATGTCCTGCTGTACCCTAGAGAAATATCCCTGCTGTGGCAGGCTCAGGAGTTCCCAGAATCCCAGGTAATCCTGCAGTCCTCTATCCCCACCTGAGCATTCCAAGGTGAATTGGGTGGGAATTGAGTTCAGTGCCTGTGGTGTCAGGGAGAACAGCCTGGGACCCTTCAGGGCTGCTGAGGGCAAGGCAGGAATTTTGGTGGAGCCACACCCCCAGACCTGCCCAGGGCTGTGCAGGGTCCCCCAGCTCCAAAAGCCACCAGTGTGCAGCCTCTGATCATATATTAGCCCAAATCTGGAGGTTTTAGGCTCTCAAGAGTAGATTTTTCCAGACAAATAATAACAATAATGAGCTTTATTTTTCATTTTTTAAACTACTTCAATACAGTTGCTCTGTGAGCAGAACCAAGGGGACACAATCTCCCTTTAAAGCAAATAATTTACCACCAAACCCACTGGGTACCATTCAGCACCTAAATAATCAAGCCTGGCTTCAAGTTTTGGTGCCCTCCCTGCCAAAGATGGACAAAAAGGGAATTAATGTTCTGTTTTTTGCCTCTGGTTTGGATAGAGAGGAGAAAGAACTGTGAGGAGTCTCCTCAGAAATCCTCCAAATTATCACCTTTTTGCCTCTGCAGCCAAATCAGAAAATCTTTGTAGGTGAAAGATTTGGTCCAAACTGATTTTTAGAATGCTGGAATGGTTTGGGATGGGAGGGATTTTAAAGCCCATCCAGTGCCACCCCTGCCATGGCAGGGACACCTCCCACTGTCCCAGGCTGCTCCAAGCCCCAATGTCCAGCCTGGCCTTGGACACTGCCAGGGATCCAGGGGCAGCCACAGCTGCTCTGGGCACCCTGGGCCAGGGCCTGCCCACCCTCACAGGGAACAATTCCTCATTCCCAACATCCCATCCAGCCCTGCCCTCCTCCTGTTTGAGGTCATTCCTAAAATTAGGAGTAGCATCAGAGCTCAGAGATGCCCAGAGCATGGAATGAGGATTATCCTATAATTTCCAGTGTAAGAATAGCTTCTATCCAGTCTTACCTCTTCCCAAATGGAAGCAATCCCTGTTCCCTGACATTCCAGGGAAGGGCTTGACCTGTGCTGTCACAGCTTCCAGGTGATTTTCCCTTTGGGAATCCTGTGTGCCACAGCCTGAATAGGAAAAAATGCTGACACTGGGGGGAGACAGCAGCTCAGCTTTGCTTCAGTTGCTCCTTCAGGAACCGAGTGGCGACCTCGAATTCTGAAAGAATCCCTCAATCCCAGGATCCCTGGGGCTGGAAAAGCCCTCCCAGCCCATGGAGCCCAAGCTGTGCCCCATGCCCACCTTGTCCCCAGCCCAGAGCACTGAGTGCCATGTCCTTGGACAAAGAAAGGTTTAGGATTAAAAACACATTTTAAAGGGGAATGGAGAATTCAATTTAGTTTATTGAGCAAGGATGGAGAGCCTTGGAATGCTCAGTGAATCCCGGAATCACCATGGTGGGAAGAGCCTTTCAGGACCTTCCAGTCCCACTGTCACCCCAAACCATGTCCCCAAGGGCCACACCAACAGTTCCAATAGCAGGGGATCTACACAGGAACCTCTTGTGGATATTCCCATCCCAAAAAACAAGCCAGGTCACACTCTGGTGCCCACAGAACTGCAGGGTCTCTCCTTCTCCCCTATTGCATAAAATTCTCTTTTCCAAAGCGGCGTTCAGGCTGTAAATCCCTTGCACAGGTCTCTCAGTGCTTCTGATATTGTTGTTGTCACCAGACAGAAAATAAAAGGATTTCTGGCTTTTGAACTTCCAGCCTGTGCTCCTTTAGGGTTCCTTTTACTCACAGGAAGCCTGGGTGGTTTTGAACAAAAGGTGAAACCCTCGTGGGGTGATCAGGACAGGAGCTGTTGGGATTTTAAGGGAAACAAATGAAACTCTGCCAAGTTCTGAGGTGGCTCAGGTGCCTGCTGGAATGGGGAGCTCAGGGCTGAGGGGTGTCTGTGCTCCTTCAAGTGAAAAATCAGCCTTTTCCAGGACAGTCTGGGCATTAGACCTTGGTGGAGATGAGCTCAGCTTAGTTTTAGTGCCACGGAAAGCTTTTAGTCTGAGGCTCCTGCCAGGGTCGGCCCAGAGTGGGGCTGGAGGGAGGAGGAGCTCCCTGAGCAGCACCCAAGGGCCTCAAACACAAACAATTCCAGAGTTTCCTTCTCCCCTTTTCCTCTTGGGAATCAACAATTCCACCTGCTTTGTCCTGCTCTGTTGCTGAGAGCTCGTAGGTAAATCGAAACAGACGGAGCACTGACGGAAGTAGCAAGAGAGGTTTTATTGAATTTTCTTTTCTTATATAAATATTAAGAGTCTAGGGGTGATTGGTTCATAGCCATCCACCCCCTGGAGCCATTGGCTGAACACTTGCAGTCCCCAGTTCCAAAATAAAAATTAGAAAGAGCAAGAAGAATTCAGCTTATCTTTGTTCCCCATACGATTCATGAGAAAGAAGAGAGAAACCTTAGAATAGTGCATCCACACTGCTCTGCTCAGGAAAAGTCCTGCAAATGTTTTGTGTGGGGAGAATCCTTCACAATTCCCTGAGATCTCAGCTCCAGAATTGCACATTTTCTTCCAAGGATGCACTAACTTGTCGCATTCACTGATTACAGCATATATGAAATAGTTCATATTTATTAATTATGTATTAACCTCAGCCTTTGAGGTTAGTGGGGAGCTGATGGACCTCCCATGAGGGAGTTGGAATATCCTGAGCTGGGATCATCCAGCCCAAGTCCCTGAGGGGTCTCCCCTCAGCCTCCTGCAGTTGGATATTCCAGGTGCCCTCAGCCTCTCCTCCCGTGGCCCCTCCATGTAGTTGCACTGTTTTAGAAATCTTTCTGTTCTTTCTCAGGGAGAATAGAGCTAAGCTGCATTTCTGTACTTTCTTAATCTCTGTGTTTGGTACTAGGTGTTGTATAGCTGTGACCAATGGTTTTAGGAGGTGGATTCCCTGCTGACCAATAGTTGCCAGATTGTTAATGGATATATAAAGAGGTTTTTGTAAATAAAGTTCTCCTTTTGCCATCTTGGTTTTGTCTGCCTGTTTTCTCTGCCAGCTTCTGCGAACCTCGGGAAATCTAAACCCACACCTCCAGACCCTTCCCCATCCTTGGGACACTCCAAGAGCTTTGAATCTCTTTGACATTGCAGCACCA
Source organism: Acanthiza pusilla (assembly GCA_036630365.1). Lineage (NCBI taxonomy): Eukaryota > Metazoa > Chordata > Aves > Passeriformes > Acanthizidae > Acanthiza > Acanthiza pusilla. Next base: position 6,046,606 of record JAXCHO010000111.1, on the reverse strand, counting down.
CGTGGAAAACATCTCAATGTCCACCCCACGAGTGTAGTTGCACTGTTTTAAAATCTTTCTCTTCTTTCTCATGGAGAACAGAGATAAGTTGCATTCTTGTGCTTCCTAATCTCTTTGTTTTGGTGCTGGATGCTCTAGGGCTCCAGCCAATCATTATAGGTGTGGAAAAACTGTTGACCAATAATTATTAGATTACTAATGAATATATAAAGAAGTTTTTGTAAATAAAGCTCCTCTTTTCGCCATCTTGTGAGCTGCCTGCCTGACCTCCCTGTGAGCTTCCGCGAATCTCCATGAATATCAGAAAATCAGAGCAGCACATGAGTGTGCGGGGACTGCTGAGGTAAAACTTCCCAAAGCGGAGTTGTTTTCCCCGAGAGCCATTTTTGGCCGGGAGTGCCACCAGGGAGGTGGCAGAGGTCACAGCAGAGCCCAGTTTGGCTCTGGAGCTGCTTTGGAGCCATTCCAATGTGTCTGGGCTCGGCTGGAGCTGAGCACACGTGCGGAGCAGTTTGGGATAATCACAGCAGCAGTGATAACAGCAGTTCCTGGCAGCAAGGAGCTCCTCCTGCACTGGGAAAGTTAGTTTGGGCACCACCGAGTGGTTAGGCGTTTATCCATGTGTACTTCCACCTGGATCGGAGGAGGCTTTGCATCAGAGAGAGCTCCTGGAAGTGTCTGTGTGTGCAGCGTTGTAGTTGCACTGTTTTAGAAATCTTTCTCTTCTTTCTCAGGGAGAATAGAGATAAGCTGCATTTTTGGACTTTCTTAATCTCTGTGTTTGGTACTAGGTGTTGTGTAGCTGTGACCAATGGCTTTAGGAGGTGATTCCCTGCTGACCAATAGTTGCCAGATTATTAATGGATATATAAAGAAGTTTCTGTAAATGAAGTTTCTCTTTTCGCCATCTTGGGTTCTCCTGCCTGCTTCCTCTGCCAGCTTCTGCGGATCCCAGAAAATCTAAACCAACATTCCCCAAGGGTCATTTTTGGCCGGGAGTGGCACCAGGGAGGTGGCAGAGGTCACAGCAGAGCCCAGTTTGGCTCTGGAGCTGCTTTGGAGCCATTCCAGTGTGTCTGGACTCAGCTGGAGCTGAGCACACGTGCGGAGCAGTTTGGGATAATCACAGCAGCAGTGATAACAGCAGTTCCTGGCAGCAGGGAGCTCCTCCTGCACTGGGAAAGTTTGGTTAGGCTTTTATCCATGTGTACTTCCTCCTGGATCGGAGGAGGCTTTGGATCAGAGAGAGCTCCTGGAAGTGTCTGTGTGTACAGCGTCCCTGCACGGCTGTTCCCACTCTGTCCCAGGCCAGGATGTGGCTCCTTCCTTTTGAAGTCACACACATGGGTGACTCTCCTTTTTGATTATGGCTTTTTGATTATCCTTTTTAAAAATACTTTTTGATTATCCTTTTTTTAAATCCATTTTGATTATCCTTTTTTTTTTCCCTGGACTTCCTCCTGCTGCTTGGCTTTGCTCCCCAGTGCCTGAGCTCCCCATGGCGTGGCCCTTTCGCAGTCCCCAGCTCCTTTGATCTGCCCTGACTCATTTCTCTGACCTAAACTTGGCCTCCTTTCCCAGCCTGGTGCTCCTCAGGGAGGTGAGGAGGCTCCGAGCCAAGCAGCACCAAATGGCAGCTCCTGGAGTTGGAGTTGCAGAAATGAGGCTGGGCCTCGTGTTTGTGCTCCAAATTGGGTTTATTATTTTGCTTTTCTCACTCAGTGTAGGATTTGCCGTCTGAGGTGTTGGTGTGATTTGCTTCAGATGGTTGGGATGGAGACAAGAGACCTCTGGGGTTTGGTCTGAGAGCGTGAGGTTTATTGTGAAAGGTGTGGGGGTAAGAGACCTGCCAGGAGCTGCCAGACACAGCTCAGAGCAGGGCAGAGAGGGGAGAGAGAGAGAAGTACAGAATATGGAATGCGGAACAGAAGAAAGAAAGAAAGTCCCGTGGCTGCAGTTTACAATACAATAAATCATGTTCTGTGCTGAATATTCTAATTTTCACTAACCAATCTAGAACAAAATACAAATTCTATAGCATTTACATACAGCCTGTGAGAGTCACTGCATTACCACACGGTGTTATATTTTAAACTCTAAAAACTGCTTTTTGGACCCTCTGCTGAGTTGGCAGGGTCTGCTCTGACCCTTGGACCTGTCTGCAAGCAGAGGGGATTGTTTAATCCAAAGGGGAATTGTTTAATCCAAAGGGGAATTGTTTAATCAAGAGGGGATTACCTTCAGTGGCCATACCATTGTTTTCCAGTTGTTCAGTCACTGGGGTTTGGTATCTCAGAGCTTCTCTTCATTTCAATCTCGCTTATAGTTTCCATGTTCTCAGCATCTTTTGCCAGGTAATCATATTTAAAATGCTTTCCTATTTCATCGTCCCCAACAACTCAGCCCATCATTTGTGTGTTCCCTCTTCTTCCCAAGCCTTCTCCTCTCCCACGTGGGCCCTACAGGAGGAAATCCCAAGGAATAAGTTCATGGGGACGGAGGATGAGCTTTGAGTGATGTCTCCTTGGCTTTCCATTCCTGGCCACCTTTCTCCCTCTCCTCCGTGGGCTCCACTTTGCCTGCTCGCTCACAAAAGCTCTCATCCCAGTGTGGCTTTAGGGTCCCCGAGGGTTGCAGAGGCTGAGCTGAGAGAATTCAGGCAGACGAACCAAGATGGCGAAAAGGAAAAGCTTTATTTACAAGAAAGGTCTTTTATATCTATTAATAATCTAGCAACTATTGGTCAGCAGAGAATCCACCTCCTAAAACCATTGCTCACAGCCAAATAACACCGAATACCAAACACAGAGAATAAGAAAGTAAAAGAATGTAGCTTATCTCTATTCTCTCTGAGAAAGAACAGAAAGATTCTAAAACAGTGCAACTACATCCCAGAAACCCAAATCATCCAGCTTGGGAGAGACCTCCAGGACCACCCAGCCCCACCATAATCACCCCTAAATTATGGCCCCAAGTGCTTTTGGGTTGCAGAAAGCTGTCGGGACTGAGGAGGAGGACTTGAAAATGGGGAAGAATGTGCTGGGCCACCCATTACAGACCTGCTGCAAGAGCTGGAGGGAAAAGAAATGCTTGTGAGATATTTTCCATGAAGATGAGGCTTGGAAAAGCATTTAGAAGGCATTAGTCAATGAGACATGATGGAAATTCAGGTGATTTGCATTCCAGCTCAGCAGAGGGACATCTGTGACAGCTTCTCCCCCAACATTTGCATCTGATCTGCCTCTTGTCCCTGTGCAAAGATCCTTTCATCATTTCTTTCCACATTTTAGAGAAAATCTCCGCACACACAGAGATTCCTGAGTGGGAGCAGAGCTTTGCTTCGCTTCCCTGCAGTGCTCAAGTGCCCTGAGCCTCACTCCAAGAGCTCCTGCTGGCAAACCTAATCAAATAATTGGGATTTCAACCCTGCTGAGGAGCTGTGGTGTTGTTTCAAGGGCTCTTGACTAAGGTGCTGCTGTTGGGTAACATCCTCCCATTAACTTGAGTCAGATGTCCAAGGAATTGCTTGTCATCCCAAATTACCAGTTGAGTCACAACTGGATGAGCCACAATATTTTCCTTCCCCACGAAGGGTTACGGGGTTTTGTGGAAAACATGGGCTGTAATTATCCTATCCAGCAGCAAAAGGGGGAGTGGAGGGAAGGCAAGGACTCGTCTTGGAGGGGTTCCTGTAAAATCCCAAAGTTCCTTGGGTTTCAGACTCAGCTCTTTTTCCTGCCCACACGTTTCCATCCTCATTAAATGGGATTGGGGAGAAAAGTTTTGCCAGGCCTCAGCCTCCCGGAGGGAAGGGGTTTCACAAAGCTTCCCCAGCCCTTTCCAGGAAAAGGAGATTGTTCTGTTTTTCCCTTGTTTTCTGGGAAACTGGCAGCAAAAACTTCCTCTTTCCATGAAATCCTTCATGGGGGCTTCATCCTCACTTTCCCAAAGAATACAAACCTGGAAAGACAATTCCTGTGACACAAATTGCTTCCTTTGGATACTTCCTTGGTGCTAAAATGGTGGAAAGCAAGTGATTGGAGTTGTCCAGCCTGGAGAAGAGAAGGTTCTGGGGAGATCTTGGAGCCTTTCCAGTGCCTGAAGGGCTCCAGGAGAGCTGGAGAGGGACTTGGGACAAGGGATAGAGGGACAGGACACAGGGAATGGCCTGAAGCTGGAGGAGGGCAGGGCTGGATGGGATATTGGGAATTAGGAATTGTTCCCTGGGAGGGTGGGCAGGCCCTGGGATGGAATTCCCAGAGCAGCTGTGGCTGCCCCTGGATCCCTGGCAGTGTCCAAGGATTGGAGCAGCCTGGAATGGTGGGAGGGGGATGGAACAAGATGAGTTTTAGGTCCTTCCCACCCGAACCATTCCGTGATTTTGTAGTTGTGATCCAATTCCTGGAGCCACGGGCTGTGCTGTGTCAGGGATGGCAGGACATGGACTTGTTCCGTCCATGGAGCAAGGGTGGAAACACTGCCCAGAGCCACAGCTCCGAGCCCTGGCCCCAAATCCCAGCCAGGACTCTGATCCCTGCAGCTCTGGGCTGCTGCTCCTTCCTGGGAGTGCCGAGCACAGCACAGAGTGCTGAGATCAGTGCTGCTCTGCCTGGAGCTGCTCGTGTGCCCAGGGGAGCGAAGGGAAGGTTTGGGAAGGTTTGAGAAGGGAAGGTTTGGGAAGGTTTGGGAAGGGAAGGTTTGGGAAGGGAAGGGAAGGTTTGGGAAGGGAAGGTTTGGGAAGGTTTGGGAAGGGAAGGGAAGGAAAAGGCAAGGCAGGGAAGAGAAGGGCAAGGCAGGGCAGGGCAGGGACAGAGCAGGGTAGAGCAGGGCAGGGCTGCAGGCACTGGGCCATGGGGCAGCAGCAGCTGTGGCCCAAGAAAAGCCGAGGGCAGTGCCATCCCTGCCTTCCCCCGGGGCACGGAGGCACCACAGCGATTCCTTTCCTCATTCTCATTTCACACCACTCCAAATCCATCACCACTCCAAATCCATCGCACATCCTGGGAGGGGCAGCTGAGGGAGCTGGGGGGGCTCAGGGTGAGCAGAGGAGGCTCAGGGGGACCCTCATTGCTCTGCACAGCTCTGACAGGAGGGGACAGGGACAGGAGGAGAGGAAATGGCCTCAGATTGCTCCAGGGGAGGCTCAGGTTGGGGATTAGAAATAATTTTTCTCTCACAGAGTGGTCAGGCATTGGAATGAGCTGCCCAGGGAGGTTTGGAGCCCAAGGGTTCCAGAGGTGTGTGGATGTGACCCTTGGGGTGTGGTTTGGGGTGAGGATGGCCCTGGCTGATCCTGAGGGTCTCTTCCCACCTGGGTCACTCTGGGATTGTTCTTTAGCCACAAAGGACATCCCAGGTGTTCCTCTCTGCAAGGAGTTAAGGGCAGTGCATCCTAACGTGGCTCTCTGGCCTTGGAGTGATTGGAATATTTCGAGACAGGTTTTTACCAGCTGTGAATGTTTTGGGGACAGCCTGTCAGCATCCCTGTGGAGAGCAGCCAACGTTGCAGCAGATCAGCTGCTCCTGTGGCACCCAGGTCCTCAGCGGGCAGGATGTGACCTTGGGGACAGCGTTTGGGGTGATGCTGGTGATGCCTTAACCAGGCTGGTAAAAATATGAAGCAGACACAGCAGGACAGGGAAAAGGGAATTTCCCTCGGTTCAATAGGATCCTAGGTGCCCAGACCCAGCAAAGGTGGAAAACGCCATGGAGTGAACGACGAGTTGGGACCCCCGAACAACGTGTACAGGATTGTTATGGACTGCACAAAATTAGCATATCTACTCTAAATCCCCCAATTAGAAACTTAATAAATGAATAATTGCCCCCTATTCTAATGAACCCCCCCCAAATGAGACTACAGCCTAGTTTACAAAAACATGTTCCAAGAGAGAACAGGTTGGAGCCTCTGGTTCTGAGAGAATATGAATGTTTGGTCTTCCTCGCTGTGCAGGACCCCAAACTGAGCTGAATCTCAGAGTGCAAGGGTTGTGAACATGTGGGGCTAAAGTACAAGGAGTGTCTGTGCAGGGCACAAGGAGTGTGTGTAGAGGGGAGCAGGGTAGGGAAAGGGTATAAAAATATATAAAAAGGGTATAAAAGAAAATACAAAAATCACCGGCATCACTGGTGCTGCTGGGGTGGCACGGGATGGTCCCAAAGGGCTCTTCCCCCCTGGATTATTCTGGGATATTTACTGGAGCAACTGCTGCCCCAAGACAATGGGAAATGATGGTCAGGGTTAGGATACCAGGACAGAAAAATCTGTCCTCTCTCTCCCCTCTCTCCCTTTCCCTTCTCTCCATTTCCCGTTCCCTGCTGCCTCCCTGATGTAAAACATGAGATGTTTTTGCTGAGCAATCTGAAGCTGAGAAAAACTGATTATTTTTCTTTTCCCATTCACATCTCGGCTCCGGAGAATTAAATTTGTGGATTCTTCTGAAGGGAGACGAGACTCCCTTGGTGCAGATCTCTCTCTGCCACAAAAATTCCCATTTCAGTGATTTCCACACACAGGAGAAACACAGCACAGGTTTCTCTCTTTAGTGAATCATAACTTCTTTATGGTTTTAATTCTTTTAGAAATCCACAAGAAACACAGGAATGAGCACCACAATGTAAAGTGGGAGCCACTTCCAAAAAAAAAAAGAAAAAAAGAAAGAAAATGTTCAACGAACTTGGAGAAACTCTGTTGAAAAATACCACTTTGAATCCTTCAGCATCTTTGGAACTCAATTCCGTGAGAAATCCCTGGATTTCACTATTTGCTGACATGGGGAAGGAAAATCTGCCACGATGAAGTGCCAGATTTTAGCCTTAGAGATTGAATCCATGCCTTAAAGCCTGAACCAACCACTGATTGCTGGGAACTTCCCTTTCAGGGAGATTTCTCTCATCTACCCCTGAGAAATTCCTTGCAGACTGGTGGAAGTGAAGGGCTTGGTGTTGGGAAGCACAGAGCTGGCAATGGATTTTAGGAGGAAAATTTGAATTTCCCATTTTCACCAGCTTTTGATGCGTCTGCAGTGGAAAAGTCACTTGGAATTCTTCAGCCTTACTCAATTCCCTGCTCAGGAGCAGATCCCCCTCAGGGTCAAAGGCTTGACCTGTGGAATTCATTTTCCAGCCCTGTCTTTGTCAAAATGGAGGGAATTTACATACAAGGCATGCTCACAGGGCTCCCCTGGCAGGAATTTGCCACAAGGGTGGTGAAACTGGATTTTTGGCCCATTTTTGTGTACATTAACTGTCCTTTCCTGGCTCAGTCACAGCACAGATGCACCTGGTCATGGGATCCACCTGGAATGAAACACTTGGATTGCAAATTCTCCCCTTTATTAGTGTTCTTTTAGTGTGTTTTTGTCCTTAAATTCATGTCAGGAGCAGAACCCAACAAGGATAATCCTGCTGGAATTACTGATTTTGCAAAATGCACATTTAAAGGCCTGACTGGGGCCTGAGGTTCCCCCAAAAACTCATTCATGGATCTGACTGTTAAAGAATGGGATGGAAAGTGTGAACAGAACTTCCTGGAGGGAATTATTCCATAATTATTATTCCCTAATTCTCTTGGTCCCCACTGGAAGTGCCAATCCTATTCTCTGGAATAGACAGATGTGATTTTCCTCTGCCCCAGTCCTACAGAAACGACATCAACCACCACATTTCCCACTCAGCCCTGAACAAAGTCCCTATTAATGGAGCAATTAGGGTGGCAATTATCACTTACACCCCAATTACCCCGTGCAGGGTCATTATGTCATTAGCTTACAGTCACCGCATTGGAGATTCGAGCTAAAAATGATCACAAACCCTTTATTTTAAAATGCCAAATAAAAACATCATGAAATACAGAACATCATGAAATACACAGCAACAGTAGGATTTTTTTGCTGCTGTATTGTATTACAGCTGAAATTAAGTTTGAAATCCAGTATTTTATTTTTATCTAAATTAAATGTTTTGTAGATTTATTTTTTTTTTCCAAAACCAATGCTCTGCAGGGAATTTGGTTCTCTCCCAGTCTTACACAAAGTGACAAAGATTAGGATTATTTTTCTAACCAATGCCATCCCCAATTTAAATGATCTCTTCTCCCTCCTGCTGGCTGACGAATTCCTGAGCATGAGCTAAAATCCCAAGCCAAAGTTGTATTTCTGGTGTCAAAATTCCTTTCCAAAAGTATAATTTTAGCTCTGCTGGAACCAATAGAGAAAAACTTCCCCAAATTACAAGTGGCCTCAGGATGGAAACAGAAAGAAGTGGAAAATTTAGAAAATAAATTAGGACAATAATTAAATTAAAAGCTTTAAACTCCTCAGGACAGAATCAGTACAAGAGCTGGTGGTTTCCTGCTAAACCAGGGAGAGACTTTGTGCAAACTGCTGGGATTTGGGGTTCAGATCCATCAGCTGAGTGCTCAGGATTTGATTTTCCTTTTCCTCTTGGAATGCAGAGCCCCCAGGGCAGAGGGAAGGACTCACCTTGCCTCACCTCACCTGCAGGAGCTGGTGGAGGTGTGAGCAGGAGTGGGCTCATTCCCAAGGGAATGGCAGAGTTCTGGCATCCACCAGCAGGGAATTTGCTTTGGGAAGCTCAGTTTGCCCTTCCCTGTGCAATTCTGCTTCCAGCAGGAGGTGAAATCCCTGCCCAGAACCTGGAGTGGGTGATGGATGCCTGAAACCTGGATCTCCTCATGGAATGAGGAATCTCTGAAACCTGGATCTCCAATGGAATGGGGCACCACCAAAACCTGGATCTCTGATGGAATGGGGCACCTCTGAAACCTGGACCTCCTCATGGAATGAGGCACCACCAAAACCTGGATCTCCCCATGGAATGAGGAATCTGAAACCTGGATCTCCCCATGGGATGGGGCACCTCTAAAACCTGGATCTCCTCACAGAATGAGGCACCTGAGACCTGGATCTCCTCATGGAATGGGGCACCACCAAAACCTGGATCTCCTCACAGAATGAGGCACCTGAGACCTGGATCTCCTCATGGAATGGGGCACCACCAAAACCTGGATCTCCTCATGGAATGGGGCACCTCTGGAACCTGGATCTCCCCATGGAATGAGGAATCTGAAACCTGGATCTCCCATGGGATGAGGAATCTGAAACCTGGATCTCCCATGGGATGAGGAATCTCTCAAACCTGGATCTCCCCATGGAATGGGGCACCTCAGACTCTGTTGCATGGAAAAATGGAGAAATTGGGTGTGCAAAGCAGGAATTGTCAGAGCTGCTGGAAGTCAGGCTGGAATCTCCTCTGGGTGCTGGCACAGCAGGAACTGGATCCAAATTTGGATGGTGCCACCTGTCCCCTTGTGGAAAACAGCCACGCTGGGCAGAAGGGACAAACCTGGAAGCTGCAAGTGGTTCTACCTTGCAACACCTCCCATTTTCCAGCTGAGCAGCAGCGATGGGAACGTGGCTGCCGGGAGCAGGAATTGCAATCCTGGCTCTGACAGAGCCGACACAGCCAAAGGAAACCAAAGGAACAGCATCCAAAACCAACTCCAGCCCCTAATTGGCCTCTGCTGGAGCCTGTGGCTGGAGAATATTCACCTGTCCAAAAAAGGAGAGGTCTCTGCGGGAAAGCTGAAACTCTGGGATTCCAAGGACAAGGGTGGAAAGCCAAGAGAGCAGTTTGGATTTCATCTTGGATATCAGCTGGAAGTAGCAGCCTTGGAAGAGTTCTGAGGAGATCAGGCTTTGGAAACTCCCTATGAGGATGTGGCCCACATGGAATAAATCAATTCCAGGCAGTTGGATTGGCCCAAACAGTGGCAAAACCCCATAATAACAACCACATATCATGGCAGGAAAGGGTACAGGAAAAACTGGAAGAGAAAAACATCACAGTAGCAAAACGTGAAGTTCCAGACAGCGTAAAAACCTGTGGAATGAGAATTGGGAAATAATGCTTCATATAAAATAGTTGGGAATTTTTTTCCTATCAGTAACAATGAGCAAACACACAAAGGAACACAGAGGAGGCTGAGTGGAACCCCCAGCATTCACCCCCAGACTCACAGTTTTATAGGATTTTATAGGATTTTTACTCCTATAACCAAATGCCTCAAAGTTCTCACAGTATCTGCCCCACTGGTCTCCAACCATTCGGTTTTGCAGACTCCAGAGCTTTTCCCAATGAATTCTTGGACCAAGTGTAGCAAGTTGGAACCCTCCAGCAGCATTTGCCTCTCCACATTTCCCATCGGGGATTCCAGGGCTCTGCAGGGCATGGATTGAGCACTCCTGAGCCCTGTGGGGACCTGCAGAAAATACTCCAAAATGGCACTGCCCCCCCTTTGTCCCTGTAACCTCCTGGGGAAGCAGCAGCAGCTCCACAGGATTGATTCCATGAGGACAGGGTTGGCACTAAACACTGCAGGAATTGTTTGGGATTGTTGGCACAACCCCCAAGGGCTGCAGCTGAGAACTGTCAGCCCTGAGGCTGCCCAGGTGGGCTCTGGGGAGGACATCAGGAGCATGGGATGGGTTGGGTTGGAAGGACCTTAAATCCCACCCAGTGCCACCCCTGCCATGGCAGGGACACCTGCCACTGTCCCAGGCTGCTCCAAGCCCCAATGTCCAGCCTGGCCTTGGACACTGCCAGGGATCCAGGGGCAGCCACAGCTGCTCTGGGCACCCTGGGCCAGGGCCTGCCCACCCTCCCAGGGAACAATTCCTCATTCCCAAGATCCCATCCAGCCCTGCTCTGGCAGCTTCAGGCCATCCTTGTCCTGACTCCAAGCCCTTGGGAATGGATGTCCTGGCCCTCCTCATTTTCCTCATTTTGGGCTGCCACATGTGGAAGAGGTGCTGAGAAATGCATGACCATTGTCCAAAACCTGCTGCAGGCCAAGCAAGTCCAAGTCCAATATGTGCCTCCAAATCCTTGAAATAACCTTCATTCCTTCTGGAATGGACACGGATCATCATCCCTTTCCCATCAGCTGAGGCTGGGCACAGATGCCATGGCTGTTTCTGCCAGGGCTCGCTGGCACCCAAATCAGTTAGGGAATAAAGAATATCAGGAACAGAGACATTGTCCCAGCTGGACATGTCCTGGCCCTGCTGGAAGCAGCAGCAAAGGAAGGGTGATCCCTTCTCCTGAGAGCCAAGCCATGAAAACATGATAGGAGCAGCAGCCCAGCAGGGAATTCATCTCCAACCTCTCATCCAAGGCCTGGAGCTGGAACAACACAGCTTCCACTCCAGTGCCTTCCCAGCTGCACGTGGGGAGCTCCCACAAGAGCTGTGTCTGTCCTGGCACAGCTCCCCGGGGAGGAAAACAATCCCTGGCTAGGCTGAACAGAAGGAAAACGACCCCAAACCATTTTCACACATCCCCGAGGGCCGAGTTCACGCTCAGCCCCTCGCTCCCGGGGGTGGCTTTGCCCTCGTGCCTGTGCAGCTCCAGGAAGGCAGAGCTGTTGATGATCACAAAGGTGTCCCTGCTGTCCTTTCCTGGTGGCTCAGCCTGGCTCCGGGCAGGGCTCAGCTTCCCCGAGTACAGATAATCCATGTAGTTCTCAGGCTTGCTGGACACGATGTTGCTGAGCATCATCACGAAGAGGAGGAAGCCGAAGAAGCCGACGATGATGAGGATGTAGAAGGAGGCCATGATCTCCTCCTGCAGCTCCAGGGCGGGGTTGCTGTAGTTGTTGAACCTCAGGGCCTTTTTCTGTTCCACGAAGGTGTGCAGCACACCGGGCAGCGCCGAGCTGCTGTTGGTGTGGTTGCTCAGAGCCATCGCAGCTTCCATGCCAGGAGCCAAATCTGACCAAAACAAAGCCAAAAAGAATGGGTGAGCTGAGCCCAGGGCCTTCACACCATTCCCTCTGCTCTGCCCTGGGCATTCCTGCTCTTGGAATGTGGAGGGGAGAGCTCATCTGAGCTGCAGCTCCGATCTCTGGGGCAGGGACAGAGCCAGGGGTGGCTGGAGCTGGGCCAGGGCAGCTCAGGCTGCAGATCAGGGAAAGGTTCTTCCCCAGAGGGTGCTGGGCACTGCCCAGGCTCCCCAGGGAATGGGCACAGCCCCGAGGCTGCCAGAGCTCCAGGGCTGCCAGGGCACTGCCAGGGATGCCCAGGCTGGCATTGTTGGGGGGCTGGGCAGGGACAGGGTGGGACTGGATGGTCCTGTGGGTTTATTCCAACTCGGGATATTCCCTGATTCCATCCTCCATCTGCACACCTGACAGGCAGAGAGCCACAGTGGATTCCAGTGGCAAGTTAGGGCAGGAATTCAGGGAATCCAAAGCTGTGCTGTCTGCATGGAAAACGGGCACAGAAAATTGGCATTTCTGTGCCTGGGCACACAGAACTCCTCTGGGCTGGGTTTGTTCTGCTGGTGATGCAGTACCAAAGTCAGAACACAAAATAACACTGCCAATTCCAGGGATTATCTCAATGGAAATGCGATGGAAAGTAACACCACCAAGAGGAGAGAAAATCAATACTGAGATTGTCACAGAATCATGGAATGGTTTGGGTTTGAAGGGATCCCCAAGCCCACCCAGTGCCACCTCTGCCATGGCAGGGACACCTCCCACTGTCCCAGGCTGCTCCAAGCCCCAATGTCCAGCCTGGCCTTGGACACTGCCAGGGATCCAGGGGCAGCCACAGCTGCTCTGGGCAAACCATTGCCTCTAAGCAAACCACAAAATCCTGCCATTCTGAAAAACCTAAAGATGAAAAGATTTTTACTCCGTCTCCCAATCCCACACCCAAAAATAAGCTTTTGGCAGCAATAGTGTTCCAGTTTTGGTAGAAATCCATGCATCATTTTTAGATCTCTGGAATGCCTTCTTTGAGAAGAATGTGATCATCTTAGAAAAGCTTTGTGTCAATCTGCCCATGAGGTCTGGAAATGGAAGCCAAGAGTTTCATCCCAAATGTGCACTTTCCTAATTTAGTCATTCCCTTTCCTGGTGCTGAGGCCCTGGCCCAGGGTGCCCAGAGCAGCTGTGGCTGCCCCTGGATCCCTGGCAGTGTCCAAGGCCAGGCTGGACATTGGGGCTTGGAGCAGCCTGGGACAGTGGCAGGTGTCCCTGCCATGGCAGGGGTGGCACTGGGTGGGCTTTAAGGTGTGTTCCATCCAAACTACTCCATGATTCCTTGCTTCAGTTTTCCTTGATTTTCAGCCACTGTTGTTTAACATCTGTTCCAAAAGGTCTTTAAAAATGAGAAAATAACCTCACCTACTGCAGCCAGAGCTCAGGTGCTTTTCAACACCTCAGGGGTCAGCTCTGCCTTCAATCTCCCACAAGAACCCATTTAAAAAGTGAGTTTAAAAAATTTTTCAAGTAGGTTTAAAAAGGTGGGTTTACAATGAAAATGTTAAATTAATGTGAGTAACAGAAGAAAATAAAAAAACCTGGAAAAATATGGAGACCAAAGAGCAGAACTTCCTGCCAATCTGCCCTGAGATATTTGGAGAGTTATCCTTGGAAAAGAGAGCACCTGACCCCAGGTGAGGCCAGCTGGCATCCCTGCCTGGCAGCTCCTTCCCTTTCCCATCCTGCTGGCAGGAATTATTTCTCCTGGCTCCCGGTGCCTGGCAGGGGCAAGTTCAGCACTCCTGACTCAGGGATGGAGGGATGGAGGCATTTCCTCCCTGCTGCCGCCGGGATGAGCATCCCCAGCCCTGCCGTGCCCCCCGGGTGCCTGTGACTGTCCGAACATCCTGGGTGAGTAAGGATGGCCATTCCTGGAGAGGTTTCCTCCTTCCCCAGCCATTCCCTGCTAATGGCTGTGTTTATCCTGCCGGGCTCTGACTGCTGCGCCTGGAATCTCCCCATGCCCCACGGACAGAACCACACTGGGACCCAGTGGGGAGTCTGGGGATCCAGGGGCCGAGGATTTAGGGATTTGCAGGCAAAACACAGGAACTGGGGATGTTCCAGGGGAATCCAAGGAATTCCAGCAGCTGGGGGAGTGTGGGATCACATGGCTCAGGTAGGGCTTTGAGCTGAATGGAATTTTTTTTGGTCTATATAGGAAAAACAGAAAGGCAAAATCGTTTCCAGATTCCAAGCAAACTGCCCATGGATTATAAAACTCTTCCCTCTGCCTCAGCCCAATGTGGCTACATAAAAACATTGAATAATTTGGGGTGGAAGGGACTTTAAAGATCATTTCATTCCACCTTCCACTGTCCCAGGCTGCTCCAAGCCCCAATGTCCAGCCTGGCCTTGGACACTGCCAGGGATCCAGGGGCAGCCACAGCTGCTCTGGGAATTCTATCCCAGAGCCTCCCCACCCTCCCAGGGAACAATTCCTCCCAAAATCCCATCCATCCCTGCCCTCTGGCACTTTGAGCCATCCCCCCATCCTGTCCCCACATGCTCCTGTAAATATTCTCTCCACAGGGATTTGTCTGCTCTGGAATCCCTGAGGGGCACAGCACAAGAAATGGGATTTATTCCTCGCCTGAACTCCAGGTGAAGGTTTAATGGTGGAAAAGATGGACTGAAAATCCACTGTTTTTCTGTAGGATTTTCTCAGTTGTTGTCCCAAACCCACATTTCCTTTCTCTGCCCCTCCAGACTGTCCTGCTCCACGAGAAGCACAGAGGACCAAAGTTCATGGATAAGCCTCTGCTCCTTCCTCTTGACAGATGGAATTCCAAACTTCCTGCAATCCTACCCCAAAAAAACCCCACACAGCCCATCCCCAAACCACCCTGTACCCCAAATTCTCTTTATTTGCTGTCACAGAAAGCTGAGACTGAGCTTGGGTGCTCCTATCCATGTTTTTTATGGACACTGCCCACCACTGCCTGCAGCCTGGGAGGGTGGAAGGTGTCCCTGCCCATGGTGGGATGGGATGATCCTAAAGGTTCCTCCCAAACCTTCTGGGATTCTCTGGGCTCCTCAACTCCTGCCACCATTCCAGTGGTCCTGGAATGAGGGGTTTGACAAATTCCTGGGGGTTTCAAATTGAAGAGAAAAGCCCATTTTTTTACTTTCAGCTCCTCAGACTTTGCTTTCCAAGGAAAACAATGTTTTCTGCTCAGTGAGATGTTGGACAGGCACTTCAAATATATATATATATATATATATAAAATTCCTATATATATTTAAAAATCCCTATATATATAAAAATATATATCTATATCCCTATATAGATAAAACTCCTATCTATATTAAAAATCCCTATATATATAAAAATCCCTATATATATACAAAAATTTACATTTACATCATATTTACATATCCCTATATATACATATATAAAAAATCCCAATATATCTATAAATCCCTATCATATATATAAAAAATTCCTATATATATTAAAAATATAGATATATCCCTATATATACATATATAAAAATCCCCATATATATCCCTATATATAAAAAATCCCTATATATCCCTATATATGCATATATAAAAAATCCCAATATATATAGATCCCTATTATATATATAAAAATCCCTATTTATATATATATATATATTAAAAAACCCAATATATATACAAAAAATCCATATCTATATCCCTATATATATATATTAAAAATCCCTATATATAAAAATCCCTATATATATTTTTAAAATCCATAAATAAATATATATAAAATCCCTATATATTAAAAAATCCCTATATATATATAAATCCCACGATATATATATTTAAAAATCCATACATATATATCCCTATATATACATACATAAAAAATCCCTATATATATAGATCCCTATTATATATATAAAAAATCCCTATATATATTTTTTAAAAACCCAATATATATACAAAAAAATCCATATATACATATCCCTATATATACATATATAAAAAATCCCAATATATATAAAATCCCAGTATATATATATTAAAAAAAACATACATATATATCCCTATATGTATATATTAAAAATCCCTATATATATAGATCCCTATTATATATAAAAAATCCCTATATATATTTTAAAAAGATATATCCCTATATATATATTAAAAATCCCCATATATATCCCTATATATATAGAAAAAATCCCTCTATATATCCCTATATATACATATATAAACAATCCCAATATATATAAATCCCTATTATATATATATTAAAAAATCCCTATATATATCTATTAAAAAATCCCAATATATATAGGAAAAAATCCCTATATATATCCCTATAGATACATACAAAAAAATCCCAATATACATATAAATTCATATATATATATATAATGCCTATATTTATATTAAAAAATCCATATATATCCCTATATATACATATATAAAAAATGCCAATACATATATACAAAAAAAAATCCATATTTATATATCCCTATATATACATATATAAAAAATCCCAATACATATATACAAAAAAAATCCATATTTATATATCCCTATATATATATACATATGTTAAAAAACCCAATATACATAAAAATCCCTATGTGTGTGTATATATATATATATTAAAATAGCTATTATATTTTTATATATATTTTTATATTTTCATATATATATATATATATATATATAAACCTCTTAATATAACAACAAAAACATCTCAATGTGACCAAAAAACCTCTGCAAGTGTGGCCATTACTGAGCCATGTCCCACCTGACTCCATCAACCTTCCATCCACACAGAAACAATTTGGGAGGGGAAAATCCATTCCACCTTCCCTCACAGTCTTCCCTCCCATGGAAAACACCACAGGAGAACAACAGGAGAGGCACCAATTCCCAAAAAATAATGAGAGACCTGCGGCAATGACCCAAAGGGCAAGGTCCCCTTTAACGGGGACAATTCTCAGCCACTCCTGGGACGCCACGGAATGGCAGAACCTGAGTTTTCACCCCAAAATGAGGGGGAAAAATAAGTTTAGTGTAGGATCTGCCTTAACAGACAATTAAGGAAGGATTAGTGGCTGCTCTTGGGCAACTGCAGGTGTCCAGGAAAGAGCAAACAGGTTTTGTATCAAGAAATTGGGTGTTAATTGTCCCTGTGTGATTCAGAGACGGCGCTGGGAAGAGCTCAGAATCATCGAAATCACATTGGGAAAAATCTCCAGGATCACCAGGTCCGACCTTTGAGCCACCCCAGCTTGTCCATGGGAGGGACTGGGGTGGATTTTAGGTCAATATGAAGATTCTGGGATGTCCCACCAGCTCTGTGCTGCTCCAGTGTTGTGTTAAACAGGTCCAAAACCAGGGGGCTTTTTGGATTTTTTTGGGTTTTCTGTTCTGTTTTTTTGTTTGTTTGTTTTGTTCTGTTGGGGTTTTTTTCTTTTGGTTTTTTTTGGTTTTTTTTTCCCCAAAGTGGGACTCAGCCCTTTCCCCACAGCTTTCCCGCAGCCTGAGGATTGCTGTGACCTTTTTTCTGTGTGTGCAAAGGTGTGGCACACACAAACCCAGACCGAACTGAGGGGGAGCAGGGGTTAGAGAAGATGTTGTGAGAAATCCTTCCCGGGGAGGCCCTGGAATGGATTTCCCACAGAAGCTGTGGCTGCTCAATCCCTGGAAATGTCCAAGGCTGGACAGGACAGGGCTTGGAACCACCTGGGATAGAGGATGAGCTTTAATGTCCTTTCCAACTCAGCCCATTCCTGCCTCAAAAACAGGAACGAATCTTTGAATATAGAGAAATTTGCATCAATTTCTCCTCCCCCTGCACACACAGACACACATCAAAACACAAAACCAGAGCCACGAGCCTAATGCCACATTTTTAAAAACACCCCTAACAATTAGAGAGCTCATTTCCAAGGAGAAAAACCCCAACAAATGCACCCAAACCGCTGATAAACTGAGAGAAACAATTAAAGCAGCGCTTACATATCATTAGCAGAGGAAATTGCAGACGCTGCGACAGCATCCCTGGATGGATTTGGCTCCCGGTGCTCCCTCACCTGCAGAGCCGGAGCTGCGCCTCTCCTCGCCTCTCCCCTGTGGCAGGGGAGAAAATAAATCCCCGGGGATTGATTTAACTATTTAAGGAGCGGAGGGGAGGAGTGGCCTCCCCTCCCGCCCGGGGATAATCACAGGCGCGGGGCGGAGGGAGTGTCCGGGCAGGAGCGAACAGGACAGCCCAGCCCGGGAGCCTCCTGCTCCGGGAGAAGGCAAAAGGTGGCCCTGGGCAGCCGGGGGGAGGAGAATGAGGGCTCGGGTGGGTCCACAGTGGGGGAAATAAGGCAGGGAAGCTGTTTGGGGAGGGGGTGTGTTGGTGGGTGGGAGAGGAGAGGGTGGGCCTGGGGGGTTTGTGGTTGTTGGTCATCAGTCCCCGTAAATTGGGGTTATTTTTAAACTGGGGATGGCCATAAATACTTGGTGGCCCCTCGATGTGTTTGGATGGAGCTCCAGTTCCACCAGAGGAATCACAGAATAACCTGAGCTGGGGAGGACCCATCAGGATCATGGAATAATCTGAGTTGGGGAGGACCTGTCAGGATCATGGAATAACCTGAACTAGGCTCAGGATCATGGAATAATCAGAGCTGGGGAGGACCTGTCAGGATCGTGGAATAATTTGAGTTGGGCTCAGGATCATGGAATAACCTGAGCTAGGCTCAGGATTATGGAATAGCCTGAGCTGGGGGGACCCATCAGGATTATGGAATAACCTGAACTGGGCTCACAATCATGGAATAATCTGAGCTGGAAAGGACCCATCAGGATCGTGGAATAGCCTGAGCTAGGCTCAGGATCATGGAATAACCTGAGCTGGGAGGGACCTGTGAGGATCATGGAATAACCTGAACTAGGCTCAGGATCATGGAATAATCAGAGCTGGGGAGGACCCCTCAGGATCGTGGAATAGCCTGAGTTGGGGAGGACCTGTCAGAATCATGGAATAATCTGAGTTATTAATAATGGAATCATGAAATAATCTGGGTTAAGGACCCATCAGGATCATGGAATAACCTGAGTTATTAATAATGGAATCATGGAATAATCTGGGTTAAGGACCCATCAGGATCATGGAATAACCTGAGTTGGGGACGACCTGTCAGGATCATGGAATGATCTGGGTTAAGGACCCCTCAGGATGGTGGATTCCGACTCCCTGCCCTGCCAGCCCCCAGGAATGCCCCCCAGGCCCGGGAGGGAAGAGGCTGTCCCTGCCCAGGGCACACCCCCACCCTTCTGGAGAAAGGATGGGCAAGGAAAGTAGCCAGGAATAGGGAAGAGGATGCTAGATGAAGCAACCTCCCTATCTGAGCTGCCATCTTCGTGCCCCAGCCCCTTCCAGCCTGTTCTGCCAGCTGGGCAGGGGTGTTTTATCCCATTCATTCCCGGCAAAACAGGAGTTCCGCCCCTTCCCGGCCAAATCCCCTTCAGGAGCAACACCAAACAGCAGCCAGCCCTTGCAACATCCCGGATTTAAATGGGATTTGGAGCACAGACAGCTCTGGCTGAGGCTCCTCTCTGCAGCCAGCACAGCCGAGGGAGGGTGGGAGCTCAGCTGACTTTTCCTGGGAAGCTGGAGGGAGAGCTGGGAGCCTTTGGAAATTGTGGTCAGACACGTTCCTAATCTGCCCGTGGCACTCAGCTCCTTTTTTCCCAATCTCTGGAGAGCATGCAGAGCGTTTAAAGGCTCAGCAGCTTGTGAGTGAGTGAGCTCCACCTTTGGCTAACAAATGCAGAAATGTGGAGAAAATCAGAAGCAGGGAGCTACTGCTTGGGGGGAAGGAGAGGCCTGGGAAACTCCAGGTTCCTGTGTAACCCCAGTGCTGCCAGGCTGAGGGAGCTGTTCGCAGCCAGACCGCAGATTTTGGGGCAAAATGTGGTGCGGAGGGGTTTAAAGCCACCATTGCCAAGAGCCAAACGCCTCCGGTGTGCAGAGCTGCAGTGTGGAGGTGGAAACTGAGCTGGATTCACAGGATCTCAGATCACTGGGGGGGAAGGGACCTTCAGGACCACCCAGTGCCACCCCAGCAGCACCCAAACGCTGTCCCCAAGGGCCACATCCACACTGCTCCTGAGCACTCCAGAGACAGGCACTGCAAACCTCCCTGGGCAGCTCATCCCAGTGCCTGACCACTCTGACAGGGACATTTTCTTTCCCAATCTCCAACCTGAGCCTCCCCTGGAGCAATCTGAGGCCATTTCCTCTCCTCCTGTCCCTGTCCCCTCCTGTCAGAGCTGTGCAGAGCAATGAGGGCCCCCCTGAGCCTCCTCTGCTCACACTGAGCCCCCCCAGCTCCCTCAGCTCCCCTCCCAGGATGTGTTTCCCAGCCCTTCCCAGCTCCGTTCCCTTCCCTGGACTCGCTCCAGCCCCTCAAAGTCCTCTCTGAAGTGACAGTTTCAGACTCTTCCCTGGATTTGATGGTTCTTTGGTAATCAATTCCAGTGGAAATGTGGAAGGACAAATGTGGATAGCAATCCCTGGGGAGCGATGGCCCTTGGATCACATGGGGGGATGAGTGATTTTGGGGAATCTGTTTCATTGCCGCAACTCCGGGGGAGCTTTCCTGATTCTTGGGGCCCATGAGTCCAAGCTGCCCTGGAGAGGAGCTGAATTGCTAATTAATGACCCTGATTAGTGCCAGCTTTTGGTGCCAGGACAAGTGCTGGGGGATGGACTCCCCAGGAAAAAGGTGTAGGATTCCTTCTTGTCCTCAGCAGGGCAGTGCAGTGGGGATCCCTCACCCTCCAGAGGAGCATCAGCTGCCATTCCCGGGGTGGGAATGAAGGGGCTGGGGTAGGGGGGTCCAGAGCAGGGTTTGTTTTCTTTTTTCTGATCGTTAATTTTTTAAATTGGTTAGAAACAGAAGTGCTGAGGTACCAACAGGCTGACTCCTGTTCTTACCTCTGCCCTCAAAATGGTTCCAGAGAGTGTTTATCAATATGGTGATAGGCGCTTTATATATATATATAAAAAATATATATATATAAATAATATAAATAAATATATATATATATTATATATATAAAAAAATATATAAATACATATATATATATAAAAATATCCCAGGTGGGGATCCTGGGAATGGATGGAGAGGGACACACAGACACAGCCATGTCCCCTGAGCAATTCCAAGTGACACCTGCCCCGAGCTGTCACCCTCTGTCCTCCAGCTGCAGCCTTGGAGTCTGGCTTTGCCAAAGAAGGATAAAGGAGTGGGTTTGGAGCAGGAAATCAACCTGACAGTCTTGCAACAATGGGAAATAAACTGGGAAATTTCCATCCATTTTATAGCATTTTTATCCATTTATCCATTTTATAGCATTTTTATCCATTTATCCATTTTATAGCACACAGGCCAGGGCACAGCTGAGGATTTGGTTCCCTTGTTCCTGAAATCCCATTTTTTAAAAAGACAAGGGAAGGAAACAATCAAGCAAGGTTATTTTGGTAATATTTTTGCCCAAATATTGGATTTTAGGCCATCGAAAGCCTGGCTGGGGTTTAGGAGCTGGTGGGGATGGACCTGTTCTCTGTTGATGCCTTGAACAGGCTGGTAAAAATATGAAGCAGACACAGCAGGACAGGGAAAAGGGAATTTCCCTCGGCTCAATAGGATCCGAGGTGCCCAGACCCAGCAAAGGTGGAAAACGCCATGGAGCGAACGACGAGTTGGGACCCCCGAACAACGTGTACAGGATTGTTATGGACTTCACAAAATTAGCATATCTACTCTAAATCCCCCAATAAGAAACTTAATAAATGAATAATTGCCCCCTATTCTGATGAACCCCCCCAAATGAGACTACAGCCTAGTTTACAAAAACATGTTCCAAGAGAGAACAGGTTGGAGCCTCTGGCTCTGAGAGAATATGAATGTTTGGTCTTCCTCGCTGTGCAGGACCCCAAACTGAGCTAAATCTCAGAGTGCAAGGGTTGTGAACATGTGGGGCTAAAGTACAAGGAGTGTCTGTGCAGGGCACAAGGAGTGTGTGTAGAGGGGAACAGGGAAGGGAAAGGGCATAAAAATATATAAAAAGGGTATAAAAGAAAATACAAAAATCACGGGCATCCAGTGAGGATCCCTGGAAGCACAGGCAGGACATGACCAAGGCTCTCAGCCATGCTTTAAACCCCACGTGCCGGAATGAGGCAGCAGTGGAGGATTCACAGAGCCACGGAGGCGCCGGGACGAGCCCGGATGAGCCCCAGCCCCGAGCATTTCCCAGCCCCACTTTCCTCCCAGCTTGTTTTCCATGCTCAGCCCCGGGACATACAAGGCGGATCGTGTCTCCGAGTGCCATTTCCTGTTGGGCCAGGGCTGCTGGCCCGGGGAGGTGACACTCAGGAATGTCTGGATGTGCCAAGCTCACGTGAGGACTGCAAACAGCCCTCAGCGGGCAGCGGTCACCAGGGCCAGCAGTGATCCTGTGCTTTATCCCTGTGACTGCCTCCCAAAACATCTGGGTCATGTCCTGGCAGGTGGTGGCTGCAGGAATGAGCCATTCCCCAGGCAGGGGTGTGAGGGGTGCTGTGGTTGCACTGTTTTAAAATCTTTCTGTTCTTTCTCAGAGAGAATAGAGATAAGCTGCATTCTTTTACTTTCTTAATCTCTGTGTTTGGTATTAGGTGTCATTTGGCTGTGACCAATGGTTTTAGGAGGTGGATTCTCTGCTGACCAACAGTTGCTAGATTGTTAATGGATATATAAAGAGACTTCTTGTAAATAAAGTTCTCTTTTTGCCATCTTGGTTCATCTGCCTGAATTCTCTCAGCCAGCCTCTGCGACCCTCGGGGACTCTAAAGCCACAGGGTGCCCCTTCCCCAGCATTCCTCTGTTGGCTCTGATTTTCTGATATTCGTGGAGATTTGCAGAAGCTCACAGGGAAGTCAGGCAGGCAGCACACAAGATGGCAAAAAGAGAAACTTTATTTACAAAACTTTCTTTATATATTCATTAATAATCTAATAATTATTGGTCAATAGTTTTTCCACCCCTATAACGATTGGTTACAGCTCTAGAGCATCCAGTACCGAAACAAAGAGATCAGAAAGCACAAGAATGCAACTTATCTCTATTCTCCATGAGAAAGAAGAGAAAGATTTCTAAAACAGTGCAACTACATTCCTCCTCTTGCCTGGAGGGCCCTGAAGTGCCTTGGAGGCCGAGGCCCTAAGGATTGTCCCTCTCCCATGGGCTGGGACACCTTTCCCTGTCCCAGGGTGCTCCAAGCCCTGGCCAGCCTGGCCTTGGGCAGTTTCTGGGTGATATTTTGAGGCTGCGGAGATTTAGGCAAGAGCTGAGGAGATTTGTTAGAGCCCAGAGATATTTTGCATGGAAAATCCCTTCCCAGGAGCCTGCCCAGGCAGGGGCAGGGTCTGCTCTGTCCTTGTCCAGGTCTCAGTGGTGGCTGAGCCACCTTGGCTGCCCAGGAGAAGCTGGGAAGGGACACTGCCCGTGGGGCTGCAGGGATGACAAAAAGGGTGGAGAAGGACTAGGGACAAGGGCTGCAGGGCCAGGAGGCAGGGAATGGTTGCCAGTGGCAGAGGGCAGGGCTGGATGGGATGTTGGGAATGAGGAATTGTTCCCTGGGAGGGTGGGCAGGCCCTGGCCCAGGGTGCCCAGAGCAGCTGTGGCTGCCCCTGGATCCCTGGCAGTGTCCAAGGCCAGGCTGGACATTGGGGCTTGGAGCAGCCTGGGACAGTGGCAGGTGTCCCTGCCATGGCAGGGGTGGCATTGGGTGATCTTTAATGTCCTTTCCAACCCAAACATCCCAGGATTCTGTGAATGGTCCCAGTTTGGGTCAGACCAACTCATGGATCCCATTCCCAGGTGTCTGCTCCCAGTCCTGGCTCTCTGTGATCTCTTTGTCTCTCCCCCCTCAGTGTAGGTGTGAGGAAAAGCTCCTCTGAGTCCTCCAGGATTTGCACAAACCTTCCCTCAGCCTGGTCCTGCTCCAGGGCTCCATGGGAACAGCTTGGTGCTGGCACAGCTCAGGGCTCTCTGCACTCCTGAGATGGTTTTTCCTGCAAGAGCCTCAGATATTCCCAATATTCCTCCTCAGCAAGAGGAGAACTCTGGAAAACTCTGTGCAGGAGCACATCCCATGAAAGAAAAGAGCTTGTGTGAGCCAGAGGGGAAAAGAGATGTTATTGAACATTGTTTAATGAGGGATTCTGATGATAAAATCTCAGGCAGCTCAGTTTAAGCTCTTTCTTTTTTTCTTTGTTTTCTCCCAGCTTTCCCAGCATTTTTTCCCAGCATGATTGGCTCTGAACACATTCAGCTTTCTCCCCACTCCACTGAGAGACCTCCACAGCTTCTGCTGCTCTCTGCCATTCTCAGCCTCTGCCTTTGCCACTGAATTGCATGTTTTAATGCTGCTGGGAGCCCAGGTCACCAGGAGGCTGCCAGGAGCTGTCCTGTCCCCCAGAATGTGTCTCATCCCTCGATCCCCATGCAGGATCCGCGCAGCCGCGGCCGCGCCAGGGCCTGGCTCAGAGCCACATCCACCTTCTGCCACCGTGACTCAGCCCTGGCAGTAAAACTCTGCATATCACCCTTTAATTGTGCCTGGGGAGCAAACAGAAAAAACAAATCCCCGTTTGTGTGGCCCGTGTTCACGTTTTGGGCTCGGCTCCAGGCACACGAGCGAGCGCGGCAGTGTCACCTCCAGGCCAGCGGCGAAGGCGGCGGCCACTCCCATCCTGTGCTTCACATCCTGTTTCCACCACAGGCTGCACATTACGGAGCCCTGGGCCAGCACAACATCACGTTGGGAGCAGCCAGGTCGGCAGTGGTGGCTGCTGGTGACACCAGGGGACGAGTGGTGGCTGCTGCTGGCACCGGAGGAGCGGTGCCATCCCCGCAGGGAGACGAGAGCTGGGCGGGAAAAATGAGCATGAAAGTCTGGCCCATCCTGAGAAATGCTCAAAGGATCCATGGAACCTCTCAAAGACCTTTTTCCCTCTTGTTTTTCACTCCTGGTCACGGTCAGGGATCAGGGGAGGGCACAGGGTTGGGAACGGTGTGATTGCTGCTGTGTCACCGCCGCTGGGACAGAGGTGCAGCTGTGCTGTCACCATGGCCCTTTAGGGCATCATTTCTGCCCCACTGCTGGGATGGACTCCAAAAACATCAACCCTGAGTTCCCAAAATCACCACAGAACCCCTGGAAGGGACCTTAAAGACCATCTCAACCCACCCCATCCATGGGCAGCTGGGCATCTCTAAATCCATAGGGAATGGGAAGAGCTGGCTGGGATCTGCCCAGAAAGTCCCAAAAATGGGAGCAGAGGTGTTAGCAGAGCAGGAATATTTGGAATCTGGGGAGAGATCAGGGCACAGCCACACATGGTGGGCATGGGACAGGGTGTCCCCCGTTGTCCCTGACACTGGAATTCCTGCATTCCGCTTCCCCCTCTCCCGAAGATTTCCAGATAAAATGGGTTCATCTGGGCCACCTGCACTGGGATTTAATGGTTTCCCCCGAGCAGGCACTGATGCAACTGGTGACCAACTGGGATGCACTGGTGTGGTCCCCACAGGCTCATCCTCCTCCTTCAATGGGAAATTCAATGGAATAAAACCCATGAAATTTGGGGAATAAGCCCACGAACACACGTGATAAACACAGCAGGGTGTGACAGCTCTTTTCTGCTTTGGGAAATTTCACTGATGTCTCAATTCTCTGCAAATCCCAAAAAATGCCTGTGGATCAATAAAGAGGAGAAGCTGGAGTGGGGAATGCCCTGCCTGTGTTGGTTCCCACTGCAGGAACTTCAGCAGGGAAGAGGAAACCTGCCCAGAGCAGGAGAAAAGAAGGATCCTTCAGAGTTCCTGGTGATTTCTCTATTTCAGTGACTTCTGGGAGCAGAAATGAGGAGGAAAATGCGCGTGGAAAAATCCGGGAGAGGCTGTTTAATGCGCACAGGTTGGATAAGACAAATTGTTATTAAATAAAGACTCTGTTTCTATTGCCTGTGATGAGCACTGGGATTTGGATCAGCATTAAATCAGGAATATCCTGAGCTGGAAGGATCATCGATCCAGGCCCAGCCCTGCCCAGACCCCCCAAATCCCACCCTGGGCACCCCTGGCAGTGCTGTCCAAATGCTCCTGGAGCTCTGACATGAACCAGGGTGTTTCTCATCTACTGAATTTATTCCAAATGCCTTTTATTCTGTCACAATCCCTTTGTCCAGGTCAGGGCTGGGATGGAAAGACAGCTGGGCTGTTGGCAAAGGGAGAGATCTCCCTTTTTTTGAGGGAAAGACATAAATCAACCGACGGCAGAGGAGGATTTGGGGTGCCAGCCCTGCACTGAGTCCATCCCGGAGGGTCCCTGAGTGGTGACAGAGCTGCTTTGCCTATTCCTGCACCACAACTATTGCATATTAAGGTGAAAAAATAAAAATATGGGAAGGATTTGATGTTTTATCCCTCAGGGTCCAATCCAGCCCCCAGTCCCTGGGAATGGGGTTCTGGGGGGCCATTCCAGAGGTGGAATGAGGAGGATCTGCCTGCAGGGGCAGGGTTGGTGTGAGACTCCTGTTTGCACCTTTTCCCAGCTCCCTCTGGCTTTGTTAGGTGGGAAGCAGAAAATTAAGCCTTGAGAAAATCCTGCCAGGACAGAAAGTCCTGGAAGTCCCTAAAGGTGCCTGGATAAAGAGCGAGGACTGGAGGTTCATGTGCTCAACAGCTGCTGAATCAATGCTCCCCTGACAAATCCCTGCTGCCACTGGAGCTGGAGGTCACCAGGAAAAAGGAAATGGAGCTCGGGGTTGGGAACAATGGGGGAGATCCTCCTGATAGGGCTGAGGAGAGGGGACAGACCCTGGGGTGCTGTTTGCAGGGAAATCTGGAGAGGAATGAGCAGGGATGAGACAGAGCTGGTCAGGCTGTGCTGAAGGAGCATTCCCTGAACAAAAAGTTGGGGTCAGTCCCTGATTCTCAGGGATTTATTCTGGAATTACAGAACCCCAGACTGGCTTGGGTTGGGACATTAAAGCCCATCCAGTGCCAGCCCTGCCATGGCAGGGACACCTCCCACTGTCCCAGGCTGCTCCAAGCCCCAATGTCCAGCCTGGCCTTGGACACTGCCAGGGATCCAGGGGCAGCCACAGCTGCTCTGGGCACCCTGGCCCAGGGCCTGCCCACCCTCCCAGGGAACAATTCCTCATTCCCAACATCCCATCCAGCCCTGCCCTCTGCCACTGGCAACCATTCCCTGCCTCCTGTCCCTGCAGCCCTTGCAAATTGTCTCTCTCCATGGTTCCTGGGGCTCCTTCAGGCCCTGCAAGGCCACCCTGAGCTCAGCCCAAAGCTTCTCCTCTCCAGGCTGAACAATCCCAACTCTCGCAGCCTTTCCTCCCAGCACAGCTCTCCATCCTCTGCTCATCCTGCTGCCTCCATGGACTCTCTCCAGCAGCTCCAGCTCCTCCCTGTGCTGGGCCCAGGGCTGGGGCAGCTCTGCAGGTGGGGTCTCACCTGAGCTCAGGGGCACAATCCCAATCCCTTTCCTGCTGCCCAGGCTGGGGCTCAGCACAGGGCTCAGGGGGTTCAGGTCTGGGGCAGGTCCAGCTCTCCCAGGGCTGCTCCATCTGCTCATCCTCAGCCTGAATTGGTCCCGGGGGCTGCCCTGGCTCAAGTGCAGCACTTGGCCTTGTTAAACCTCATGAGATTCTCATGGGGCACTCTGGGAGCTTGTCCAGCTCCCTCTGGATGGCACCTGCAGCTCCTGCCCACATTCCCAGTGCCCTCCCTGTGCCAGGGAGCTGTGTCTGTGCTGCTCCCTGCAGCCTTGTCCCGAGAAAGCTCCGTGCAGTTCACATGCACAGCTGATGGCTCCAGCTGGAGACTGGGAGTGAGTTTGGGGCAGTGATAACAACGTGTAAAACTGAAACAGGATGCCAGGGAAATATTACATAAGATAAGAGCAGTTATCAGCCGTAAAGAATGTTCTGCTCGCTCCTGATGGCTCCTATCTTCTATTTTTATCAGTTTCCTGCTGCTTGTCTCTGCACAAGTTTCCAGGTTTAGCAGGTCTGACCCAGCCACCTGCAAATAAAGATAGCCCTGATAACCCCAAATGACTCGGGGGAGCTCGCTCCAAACTCACACAGCCTCGGGCTGGCAAGGATTTTCCAGCTGGGCTGTTCAATCCCTGGGGTTTGATCTGCCATCCCTGCAGCTCTGAGGATTGAAAAATAAAATAAAAACCCAGCTGCTGTAGGTGTGAGATGTCCATGGGAAGGAAGAGCTTGGAATTCTCCAGGATGGGGAGGGCAGAGGATGATTTGGGCACATCAGGCTCCAGAGCTGCTCGGATCAGCACAGCCTTGCTGCCCTGGCGTGGGCTGTGGGGCAGAAACCTTGGGGTGATTCCTTGGGCACATTTCCTTCAGGGCTGTGCTCACCATTTCTCTCCTGGCTGGAAATGGCACTTGGCTGTCCCAGAGCTGAGCCTGGGCCACTCTCACCTCTGGTGAGTGGATTTATTGTGGGCAGGGAGAGTTTGGTTTAAATTGACACAAGGATTGGATTAGGGATTAGGGATTAGGGATCCAGGGGCAGCCACAGCTGCTCTGGGCACCCTGGGCCAGGGCCTGCCCACCCTCCCAGGAAACAATTCCTCATTCCCAACATCCCATCCAGCCCTGCCCTCTGCCACTGGCAACCATTCCCTGCCTCCTGGCCCTGCAGCCCTTGTCCCCAGTCCCTCTGCAGCTCTCCTGGAGCCCTTCAGGCCCTGCCAGGGGCTCGGAGCTCTCCCTGTGTCCTTCTCCTCTCCAGGAACACCCCAGCTCTCCCAGCCTGGCTCCATGGAGCATTCCATGGCTCCCCCTTGACTCACTCTGACATTTCCATGTCTTTTTCCAGGCCCAGGGTCACTTCCCGGAGCTGGAGGTGCCACAGAACTGCTGGGGAGGGAACGGCGCCCAGAGGCTGCTCCAGGATCGGGATGGGGATGGGGATGGGGATCAGGGTTGGGATCGCTGCTCCGGTGTCAGGATTGCTGCTCCGGGATGGGGATGGGGATCGGGATCAGTATCGCCACTCTGGAATTGGGATCAGGATCAGGATCGGTGCTCCAGGATTGGGATCGGGATGGGGAGTGGGGTCGGATCGGGATCGGGATTGGGATTGGGATGGGGAGCGGGATGGGAATGGGGATCGGGATTGGGATGGGGATCAGGATTGGGACGGGGATGAGAATGGGGATGGGGATTGGGATCGCCGCTCCAGGATCAGGATGGGGATGGGGATGGGGATGGGGATGGGGATGGGGAAGGGGGTGGGGATGGGGATGAGGATCGGGATGGGGATGGGGATCGGAATGGGGATCAGGATGGGGATCAGGATCACCGCTCCGGGATCGGGATTGGGATGGGGATGGGGATGGGGATGGGGATGGGGATCAGGATTGGGATGGGGATTGGGATGGGGATCACCGCTCTGGGATGGGGATCGGGATTGGGATTGGGATTGGGATCAGGATTGGGATTGGGATTGGGATCGGGATTGGGATTGCCGCTCCAGGATCGGGATCGGAGTCGGGGTTGGGATCGGGGTCAGGATCAGGATCGGGATCGGGATCACTGCTCTGGGATCCGGGATCGGGATGGGGATCGGGACTGGGATCGGGATGGGGGTCAGGATTGGGGTTGGGATGGGGATCGCCGCTCTGGGATGGGGATTGGGATTGGGATCAGGATTGGGATTGGGATCGGGATCGGGATCACCGCTCCCATACCACTGCAAACCCCGCCGGGGGCCGCAAACCCCGGGAGTCCGCTCGAGGTGAGGAATTCGCTGCTGACATTCTGATTTTTGTGCCGATCTGGGAGAGCTCCCGGCACCTGCCGGGCCCTGGTTAGTCGGGTGGAGAGAGGGGACGGCTGAGTGGGTGCCCCCCGGGGACGATCTGCCCCTTCCCTGAGCCTG
This sequence comes from Acanthiza pusilla, assembly GCA_036630365.1. Classification (NCBI taxonomy): domain Eukaryota; kingdom Metazoa; phylum Chordata; class Aves; order Passeriformes; family Acanthizidae; genus Acanthiza; species Acanthiza pusilla. The sequence continues at coordinate 6,016,780 of JAXCHO010000111.1, read as the reverse complement.
TGGAACAGGTTGGGAGGAAAAAACAACACCCGAGCCCACGAGCGGTGCTTGAAATTCAGATTTTATTGCTCTGTGCCAGCGGAAAAACCAGGGGGGAGAGACAACCCCAAGAGGGAAAGCCCCACAGGGAGAGCCCACGGAGGGCTGAGGGTGGCACGGCACAGCTCAGTTATGAGACCTCCCCTCTTTTTAATTAAATAAAAAAGCAGAGCTGCTAAAAGAAAAAAAAATACAATCAATGCTGAGCATCACCCTCATCACAAATAACGAATAACCCCCTGGAGCTGTGGAAATAAAATGACCCAAAATACCTGAAAAGACCTGGGGTGGAGGGAGAGCTGCAGGAGGGAGCCCTTGGGACAAGCTTCGTTCAAAGAGCTTAATATCCTGAAGGCTTTCGTGTCACTAAATGTTTTCATGTCATTAAAGCTTTTAATGAATTAAAGGTTTTAATAAATTAAAGGTTTTCATGTATTAAAGGTTTTCATGTCATTACAGGTTTTCATGAATTAAAGGTTTTCATGTCATTATGGGTTTTAATGTCATTAAAGGTTTTCATGAATTAAAGGTTTTCATGAATCACAGTTTTTAATGAATTAAAGGTTCTCATGTCATTAAAGGCAATTTTTGGTGCAAATTTCAGCAAAGTCCACTGGCCTGGCTCTGCAGAAGCTCTCCCAGGGGAGAGATGTGCAAGTCCTGAACAGTGTGATCCCAAAAGTGCAGTGCCCAAGCTGGGAAATCAACATTTTTCCAAAGCTGGGCTTTGGTTACATTCCTTTAGAGGAAAAAGTGGCTGGGATAATGAAGCTGCTGGAGATTTTCCAGGCTGCTCCAGACACCAAAAGCATGGATCTTGTCCTCAGTTTAATGGGAGGCACTATATAAATATCTTTTAAAAAAACCATCCCTGCATTTTGAAGTGTCCTGAGTGTTCTGGGAACACAGGCACGGCTGGAATATCACTGAGATGAAAGTGCAGTGCTGAAGAAGTGCCTGGAAAAGGGTCCTGCTGGGATTGCTTCCCTCTCCAAGTGCTCTGCCCTCGCCTTGCCTTGGGAGCAGCTGCTCTGCTCTTCTTTCCAGCCTTTCCCTCTTCTCTTTCCTCTCCAGCAGCTAAAAATGGGGTTTGGATCTGCAGAGCAGAAGTTAAAAAAAATTAAAAAAAAAATTCTGCCCAGACTGTGGCTTCTTTCGTCCCAGACAAGCTCCAAGCTGGCAAAGCTGTTATTTTAAGGAACCCAATGTCCAGGGGAGATGGAATTCTCCCTTTGGGCAGACAGAAGGTGATTGGTGCCACAGAAACTGAATTTGGCTGCCCTGTCGCTCCAGAACTGGCCCAGGGAGGAGGGAAAAGGAGGGGAGGGCAGGGAAACCTTCCTGATGTGGATTTTGTGTTGGATCCTGGGATGGGTAGCAGGGAACAGCTCTGGGAGCTGCTCACAGGCTCTGAGGTCAGCACAGATATCACCTGTGTGTGAGCAAACAGCAGAAATTATGGAATTCTTCTTCCCAAAGTGGAAATTCCCTTCCCAACCGTGGGCTGGCACTTAGGCTTTGGGCAGGAATTAATTGGGATTGAAATTTGGGAACGTTCCCCACTCCCATGGCCCAGACCCCGTGGGCTGCTCAATCTTTGCACGTGGATTTTGCTGCCAGGATTGAACCCCATCCGTGAGAAGGAAATTAAAAGTAACCAGCAAGAGCAGTGGGGGAGACCTGCTAGGAATTACAGCCATGGAATTATTTGGGTTGGAAAAACCCTCCAAGATCTTCCAGTCCAACCCATGTCCCCAAGTGCCACACCCACGACAGTCACTAAAAAATGCCCCTCCAAAGTCTGCCTTTTTCCACAGAAATACTTCTCAGAAAAACATGGGAAATTTTCCCTGAATTGTTATTCCTAAGAGAAGCATGGTTCTGAAGGAAATAGGTGAGCACAGCGTTGCACAATTTATAAAATCGTTATTCTAAGCTGGACAAAAATGCAAATGAAATCTTTCATCTGCTTTTTCTTGGGAGAATTTGGTCTTTCTTGAAAATGGTTGTCTGTGGCATGCTTGGCAATTAACACCTCTGCCTTGTGTTTGGTTTGAATTAGGGCCTAATTAGGTTCTAATTTCACATTGGCAATGCCAAGGTTTGCCCTTCTGAAGAATCAGAGAATCCCAGAGTGGTTTGGGTTGGAAGGGACCTTAAAGATCAACCCAAACCATGGCAGGGACACCTCCCACTGTCCCAGGCTGCTCCAATGTCCAGCCTGGCCTTGGACACTGCCAGGGATCCAGGGGCAGCCACAGCTGCTCTGGGAATTCCATCCCAGGACGTCCCAGGGAGGGATTTATTCCCCAAATCCCCTCTGTCCCTGCCCTCCTCCAGCCATGCTTCGGTGGTGAAGCTGATGAGTCCCTGATATTCCGTGAGTGTCGCGGTGTCGATGTCCCAGTGACCCCAGCAGGACACCGGTGCCGGGCACTGGGGCAGCACTGGGATATCCCAGACCCATCAGCTCCACCATCCCCCGTTCTTCAGCCTGCCCAAGGCTGGGGCTCTGCAGAAGGGCCAGGAGCTCCCCTGGCCCCAGCAGGCATCGCTCACATCGTCCTCGTCCCCTTCCCTAGGAAGATTTCTCCTCAGGGATCTTGCTGCCCGGCTGCTCCACGGCCAGCTGATTCTCCAGGACACAGCAGAGCTTGTAATTCTCGATGATCCTGGCCTGGAAGTACTCCCTGTCCTTCTGGCGCCAGGCGTCGGTGGCGATGTAGGTGTTGTAGGGGTCGCAGGGCCCCTCGAGGCGCCGCGCCCGCAGGTTGGCCACCATCACCCCCACGGTGAAGAAGCCGAAGAGCCCCACCATCAGCAGCACGTAGATGATCTCCAGGTTGTCGCCGGGGCTCCTCAGCTGCTGGGGGGCCGAGCTGTTGGTCTGATCCACGCAGTCCCGCAGCAGTTTGGACAGGAGCAGGGTCAGGGCCGTGTTGTTCGACAGCGCCAACATTTTGGTTTTCTGTCCTTGGCGCCGCCTCCTTCCTCTGGCTGGAAAAGGAAAAAAGTCAGTTAGATAAAAGGGGATTTCCTCTGTCTCGCTTGACAGGTTCCTCTCCTCAGTGAGCCTGGAGGGGCCTGGAGAGGTTCTCACCTCCTGTTTGCAGCCCAGGCAGGGCTGAGTCCATCCCCACCCACACCTTCAAAACACGCTGGGACTTCACAGACTCTGCCCCCGTGTGACACAGAGGCACAGACCTCACCCTGACCTCCCTGCAGGTATTGACACTCCAGGACTTTCCCCAGAGCCCCCCAGGCATGAGGAGTGTCCCAGTCAGAGGGACAGCTCTGATCTCTGCTCTGGGACAGGGACAGAGCCAGGGATGGCTGGAGCTGGGCCAGGGCAGCTCAGGCTGCAGATCAGGGAAAGGTTCTTCCCCAGAGGGTGCATCCTGATCCCTGAGCCTGGATCCTTCTCCCTGAGCCTGGATCTGCTCCCTGAGCCTGGATCTGCTCCCCAGCCTGGATCTGCTCCCCAGCCTGGATCTGCTCCCCAGCCTGGACCTGCTCCCTGAGCCTGGATCTGCTCCCCAGCATTGATCCTTCTCCATGAGCCTGGATCTGCTCCCCAGCCTGGATCTGCTCCCCAGCCTGGATCTGCTCCCCAGCATGGATCTGCTCCCTGAGCCTGGATCTGCTCCCTGAGCCTGGATCTACTCCCTGAGCCTGGATCTGCTCCCTGAGCCTGGATCTGCTCCTTGAGCCTGGATCTGCTCCTCAGCCTGGATCTGCTCCTCAGCCTGGATCTGCTCCCCAGCCTGGATCTGCTCCTCAGCCTGGATCTACTCCTTGAGCCTGGATCTGCTCCTCAGCCTGGATCTGCTCCCCAGCCTGGATCTGCTCCCCAGCCTGGATCTGCTCCTCAGCCTGGATCTGCTCCCTGAGCCTGGATCTGCTCTCTGAGCCTGGATCTGCTCCCTGAGCCTGGATCTGCTCCTCAGCCTGGATCTGCTCCCCAGCCTGGATCTGCTCCCTGAGCCTGGATCTGCTCCGTGAGCCTGGATCTGCTCCTCAGCCTGGATCTGCTCCGTGAGCCTGGATCTGCTCCTGAGCCTGGATCTGCTCTCTGAGCCTGGATCTGCTCCTCAGCCTGGATCTGCTCCCTGAGCCTGGATCTGCTCCCCAGCATCGATCCTTCTCCCTGAGCCTGGATCTGCTCCCCAGCCTGGATCTACTCCTTGAGCCTGGATCTGCTCCCCAGCATGGATCTGCTCCCCAGCCTGGATCTGCTCCCTGAGCCTGGATCTTCTCCCCAGCCTGGATCTGCTCCCCAGCCTGGATCTGCTCCCAGTGGAGGGCACTCAGCCCAGTGGGAACCTTCAGCTCCAGCCCAACCCTTCCTGCCCTGCCTGGGCTGGGCTGGGCTTATCTCCAGCAGCTCAGCTCCAGACGAGCCCAGGCTGCCAGAGGCTGCTGCTGCCACCAGGGTTTGAAAGGAAAGAGGGAATTTTCTGTCCTGTAATGCACCTCAAATTTGAGGCACTTGGCTGTGGAACTCAGTGGGAATTTTGTCTTCAAGCACTTCATGTTGGAGCCAGGCCATGGAGGCGCCAGGATGAGCAGAGGGATGGAGAGCTGTGCTGGGAGGAAAGGCTGCGAGAGTTGGGATTGTTCAGCCTGGAGAGGAGAAGCTTTGGGCTGAGCTCAGGGTGGCCTTGCAGGGCCTGAAGGAGCCCCAGGAACCATGGAGAGAGACAATTTGCAAGGGCTGCAGGGCCAGGAGGCAGGGAATGGTTGCCAGTGGCAGAGGGCAGGGCTGGATGGGATGTTGGGAATGAGGAATTGTTCCCTGGGAGGGTGGGCAGGCCCTGGCCCAGGGTGCCCAGAGCAGCTGTGGCTGCCCCTGGATCCCTGGCAGTGTCCAAGGCCAGGCTGGACATTGGGGCTTGGAGCAGCCTGGGACAGTGGGAGGTGTCCCTGCCATGGCAGGGATGGCACTGGATGGGCTTTGAGGTCCCTCCATCCCAAACCATTCCATGATTCCATGAAAACTGATTCTCTGGCTGGCTCTGTTCTCTTCCTGGCTGAGGTTTAAATTGCCATTAATCCACAAGCAGAGCTGTGTTCAATGCCAGATGCTCCTCCACTGGCACCATTTTCTCAGCTCTCCCAAATCAAAGAAGCTCTATTTTAATTTCCACCAAGCAAACATCTCCAACCCTCTCTCCTATGGCTGCCAAAAGCATCAGGAATCAGCCCCAGGAGCCCAGAGCAACACTCACCTTTAGCAAACACAGCTCTAGCACAACTTCTCGTGGTTTGATGGCACAGAAAAAAATCCTGAGCTACTCTCAGAGCACAGATCAGCACAGCACATCACCACCTCCCAGATTTTCTGCCCCAAACCTGCTTCTCCACCACCATGAAGATCCACTGACCTCCCTGGCTCGTTTCCCTGCCATTCCTTTGGGGCTGAGTAGGTCAGACTCCGTTCTCCATTGCACAAGACAGCCCCATTTCCTCGCTCCAGCTCCTGGGAATTTTGCAACAGAGCAGCATCCAGGGCATTGCTGGGGCTGGGGAGCAGCACATCCTGGGGGGAAGAGCTGCTGCAGGGAGGGGTCCACAGCTCTGGGGTCTGCAAACGCCTCCTGCAGCCCCCACCTGTCTGTGGCAGAGCTGCAGCGTCTGCCCACCTGTGCAGCCCTTCTCTGCCCACCTGTGCAGACCTTCTCTGCCCACCTGTGCAGACCTTCTCTGCCCACCTCTGCAGACCTTCTCTGCCCACCTGTGCAGAGCTTCTCTGCCCACCTCTGCAGACCTTCTCTGCCCACCTGGGCAAGCTTTCTCTGCCCACCTGTGCAGAGCTTCTCTGCCCACCTGGGCAGGCCTTCTCTGCCCACCTGTGCAGACCTTCTCTGCCCACCTGGGCACCACCTCAGCTCTTAAAGAGCAGCATCTGTGCAGTGGAGGATGCTGAATCCTCCCCAAATCCCCATTTTTCTCTGACCACAAGCCAGAAATTCACTTTCCTTGCACGCTGTAAGCATATCCCACTATCCCACGCCAGAAAACCCAAAAATCCTCCCTAAAAACCATCCCAGCGAGTTTACCCCCGGGATGGAGCTGGCCCGGGATCGCTCCCAGCCCGGAGGAGCAAACACTGGCACGGCCAGAACAGCAAACAAAGGCTGGCAGCAGAGCCCGGGTGCTGCTGCTCCATCAGTTCGGCTCTGCTGCCCGGCGGCTCCGCAGCTCTCTCTCCATCGCCAGCCCCGCTCCCAGCCCCAGCCCCGCACGCACCTGGGCTAGGGCTCCAGCCCCTCCTGGGCCAGGAGGAGAGGGGAATGCCAGCTCTGGAAATCCCTGGGTGATGGTGAGGGGCTGGGCTGGCTCCTGGATCCTGCAGGGACAGCAGCCTGGCTGTCACTGTCCCGTCCTGGCTCAGGTGAGAGGAACAGGGAAACTCCCGGGCTGGGGGAGGGCAGGAGCTGCTGCCAGCCCCGTGAGCTGCAGTGCCCAGGGGGAGGTGCTGAGGGGCACGGCAGAGAGGGATCAGGGAATGTCCTGAGTGGAATAAACCCACAGGACCATCCAGTCCCACCCCTGTCCCTGCCCAGCCCCCCAGCAATGCCAGCCTGGGCATCCCTGGCAGCGCTGTCCAAAGGCTCCTGGAGCTCTGGCAGCCTCGGGGCCGTGCCCATTCCCTGGGGAGCCTGGGCAGTGCCCAGCACCCTCTGGGGAAGAACCTTTCCCTAAATATTCCCCTAAACCTGCCCTGGCCCAGCTCCAGCTCCTGCAGCCCCCGGGCAGCTCTGCCCACAGCTCCTGTGCCCAGGAAGGTGCAGCTCTCAGGACATTCCCCATGGCGCTGCCCTGGCCCCTGACACTCCTCAGGTCCATCCTCCCAGGACATTGCACATTTTGGGAAGGGGAGGTCATTTCAGGGAGCACTGGCTCACTCCTAGCACCCCCTAAGCATTAAAAACCCACCCGAAATCTCAGCCCTATTCTCCACGGGAGGAAGAAGTGAGGGAGGGTTCATCAATGCCCACCTCGAGACTATCAAATGAATTTATCAGCCTGGAAAGATGAATTTAAACTCCTTCAGAGGGTGCTTCTGGTGTGGGATAACAGCCCCTCAGCATTCCTGGGCCATGGCAGATCCCTCCTGGTGCCCCTGGCAGGGACAGTGACCTCAGGACTGTCAGCAGCTGCAATAAGCAGGGATGGGATGGGGTTTGGGATGGGGTTTGGGATGGGGTTTGGGATGTGGTTTGGGATGGGGTTTGGGATGGGGTGGGGTTTGGGATGGGATGGGATGGGGTTTGGGATGTGGTTTGGGATGGGGTTTGGGATGGGATGGGGTTTGGGATGGGATGGGGTTTGGGATGGGGTTTGGGATGGGATGGGGTTTGGGATGGGGTTTGGGATGGGATGGGATGGGGTTTGGGATGGGGTTTGGGATGTGGTTTGGGATGGGGTTTGGGATGGGGTTTGGGATGGGGTTTGGGATGGGATGGGGTTTGGGATGGGGTTTGGGATGGGGTTTGGGATGGGATGGGATGGGATGGGGTTTGGGATGGGATGGGGTTTGGGATGGGATGGGGTTTGGGATGGGGTTTGGGATGGGGTTTGGGATGGGATGGGATGGGATGGGATGGGGTTTGGGATGGGGTTTGGGATGGGGTTTGGGATGGGATGGGATGGGATTTCGGATGGGATGGGGTTTGGGATGGGGTGGGGTTTGGGATGGGGTTTGGGATGGGATGGGGTTTGGGATGGGATGGGGTTTGGGATGGGGTGGGGTTTGGGATGGGGTTTGGGATGGGATGGGATGGGGTTTGGGATGGGGTTTGCGATACAGTTTGGGATGGGATGGGGTTTGGGATGGAATTTGGGATGGGATGGCGTTTGGGATGGAATTTGGGATGGCATGGCCCCTCCTTGCCCACCACTCTTTTCCAGGTGCTGTTGCCAGGGCAGTGCTGGAGAGAGGAGCTGAAGCGGTGGCTGAGTGATTTAAACAAACGGATGAGAACACCATCTCGGTATTTTCTTGCTCCCTGCTCTTCCAGGGCGTTATTCCATTTTTCCTCGGGGTGGGGATGCAGCCCCCGTTTGAGGCATTGCTGTATCCAGGTGAAGGAGCAGGCTATGGGATCAATTTCCCAGAGTGGCCCAAAACCCTGGAGAAATCTGACTTTCTTCTGGCCCAGCCCCTGCCTACTGAGTTCCTCCCCTCCAGGGCAGCCAAATTCAGTTTTCCTTTGCTCCTGGGAAGCTGTGAGCAGGATGTGATCCTTGTTTTCCCACCCCCCAGGGAATTCCCCTCTGAGACCTTCTGGGTGCATGTTAAAGAGAGGAGGAGGAGGAGGAGGAAGAGGAGGAGGAGGAAGAGGAGGAGGGTGTGGGTGGTCAGTGGCAGCAGAGAGTGACCGGTCAGGCCCTGCTTCCTCCTCGTGGGGGAAATCTGGGGCAGAATCAGACCCTGCCACTTCCTGGCCCAGCCTCCCCGGGGTGGAGGTGTGGGAGAGGAGCTTGGCTGGGGCATGGCAGTGGTGGCTGTGCCCCTGCTCTGCTGGAGGGACAGGAATGGGGAGGGGGACATGGGGACATGGGGACACAGGGCAGCCTGGGCACCAAGGACAGCCCTGGGAGCCAAGGCTGGGCACCATGGCCCCATTTCCTGTGCCCTTGTCCCCAGGCAGGGCTCTTGTGTCACCTCGGGTGGGTGTGGTGTCACCAAAGGGAGCAGGGAGGTCACCAGGGCAGCGAGGGGCAGAGGGAACCCGAGGGGCAGAGGGGCCCTGGGGGATCCCATTGGCACTGCTGCCCCAGCTCTGGAATTCCCAGCACAGGAAGGATCTGGAGCTGCTGGAGAGAGTCCAGAGGGGACACGGAGCTGCTGCAGGGCTGGAGCCCCTCTGGAGCCAGGCTGGGAGAGCTGGGGGTGTTCCCTGGAGAGGAGAAGGACACAGGGAGAGCTCCGAGCCCCTGGCAGGGCCTGAAGGGCTCCAGGAGAGCTGCAGAGGGACTGGGGACAAGGGCTGCAGGGACAGGAGGCAGGGAATGGTTGCCAGTGGCAGAGGGCAGGGCTGGATGGGATGTTGGGAATGAGGAATTGTTCCCTGGGAGGGTGGGCAGGCCCTGGCCCAGGGTGCCCAGAGCAGCTGTGGCTGCCCCTGGATCCCTGGCAGTGTCCAAGGCCAGGCTGGACATTGGGGCTGGGAGCAGCCTGGGACAGTGGGAGGTGTCCCTGCCATGGCAGGGGAAGATCTTTAAGGTCCCTTCCAAACCAGGCCATTTCGTGGCTCATTTTTGGGATCTCAGGGTCTGTGTGAGCCCCACTCCCCTCCCTGTTTCCAGCCCAGAGGAAGCTCCTGTCTCCACCAGAGCACATCCATTTTTCCAGAAACATCTCTGTGACTTCTATTTGACTTTGGGGGCACTTGAGAGCACCTCTGACAGGGAGATCATTATTTAATATATTTTTGTATAGAGCTCCAGCTCCAGGTGGGAATTCTCTTTGCCCTCCTGGATCTGTCAGTAGCCACAGATTTCATTTTCTCCATTCAATGATGACCTGTGGAGTGATGGGATCCCTCAGGAAGTTTTCTCTGCAAGGTGACAAAGGACATTTCCCAGCACAGGGTCCTGCAGGTCCCTTGAAATTGTATTCCTGGGAGCCTTTTGGTTTTAAATTGCCCTTATTGTTGATTTGGGGAAAGAAATAAGGATGGGGAGCAGAAAATACACTTTATTCCTTCAGTGAATTTTCCCTTTTCCTTGGAAAAGCTGCTGTGGCCCTTGTCCCTAAATAGATGAAGAATGCTGGAGATGTTTCTCTCCAGATCTGTGTGTTTGGCCCTCAAAATCGGGGGAAAGGAGCAGAGTTGGACAAAGCCTCCCTTGCAGAGCTCTCTGGGCTGCTGAGCAAAGAGGAGGGGAAAATAACCCAGGATTGCTTTGGTAATTCAGCAATGATTTGGCTTCCTCTGCCCACAGTGCCCAGGCCTGGCTCTGCTCCCTCCGGCCGAGCTGGGGGGACAGGAGGGGACAGCAGGGGACAGGGGGATAGGAGGGGTCAGGAGGGGATGGGGGGGACAGGAGGGGACAGGAGGGACAGGAGGGGACAGGAGGGACGGAGGGGACAGGAGAGGACAGGAGGGACAGGACAGGAGGGGACAGGAGGGGACAGGGGGGACAGGAGAGGACAGGAGGGACAGGGGCACAGAGGGGATAGGAGGGGACAGGGGGGGATAGGAGGGGACAGGACAGGAGGGGATTGGGGGGACAGGAGGGGACAGGACAGGACAGGGGGTACAGGAGAGGACAGGAGGGAACAGGAGGTGACAGGACAGGACAGGAGGGACAGGGGGGACCGGACAGGACAGGAGGGACAGGGGGGACCGGACAGAACAGGAGGGACAGGGGGGACAGGACAGGACAGCAGGGGACGGGAGGGAACAGGAGGGACAGGAGGGACAGGGGGGACAGGACAGGACAGGAGGGGCCTGGGGCCCTTCTGCAGCTCCATCCTGTCCCAGGGATGTCCCCCCTTCAGCAGCTCTGCTGCCACAGGGCTTGGCCAGTCCCTTTGGGATGTGACCTCCAGCTCAGCCCAAACCCCACACGAGTGACCTCGGACTGAGGTTTTCCATGCCACCCTACAGAGGATGAGCTCCCAGGAGCACCCAGAGGGGCCATGAATTCACCTGCTGATATCCCAGCACCAAGGCAGGCCTGAAGCCCTAAGGACAGGTGTAGTCACACTGTTTTAGGAATCTTTCTCTCCTTTCTCAGGGAGAATAGAGCTAAGCTGCATTTTTGGACTTTCCTAATCTCTGTGTTTGGTACTAGGTGTTGTGTAGCTGTGACCAATGGCTTTAGGAGGTGATTCCCTGCTGACCAATAGTTGCCAGATTATTAATGGATAGATAAAGAAGTTTCTGTAAATAAAGTCTCTCTTTTCACCATCTTGGGTCCTCCTGCCTGCTTCCTCTGCCAGCCTCTGCGAATCTCAGGAAATCTAAACCAACAGACAGGGTTTGGAGCACTGAAACAGAGGTTTGGTTCTGCACATTTGCCCACGATCCAAAGCTCCCCTCGGCAGCAGCGGCTCAGGGATGCAGCCAAGGCCCCAGAGGAGCTGTGGGGACTGACCCCAGCTGGGAATTCTGGCTGTGTTGGCAGCCTGGCACTGAAATGCATTTCAGACTGGAGAAAAAGCTGGGCTGGAGCCCAGGGGGGCACATCCAGCCTGGGGTGTGCTGCTCCAGGGCAGGGGCTTTCCCCTGGATGAATTTTCCTTCTTCTGGGGTAACTTTCACAGAATCCCAGGATCCCTGGGGCTGGAAAAGCCCTCCCAGCCCATGGAGCCCAAGCTGTGCCCCATGCCCACCTTGTCCCCAGCGCAGAGCACTGAGTGCCACGGCCAGGCCTTGCTGGGACACCTGCAGGGATGGGCACTGCAAAGCTCCCTGGGCAGCCCTGCCAAGGCCTGAGCGCCCTTTCCATGGAGAAATTGCTCCCAACACACCAAGAAACAGAAATGTTTTCTGCTCAGAAATCAATTTTGCTGCTGGCACTGCCAGGAGGAGCAAAGATCAGAGATGCCCCAGTGGCACAGGGGAATGAGCTGTCCCTCATCCTCTCCAAGCTCCTGGAATCTGCACCAAACTGAGGAAGGTCAGGACAGGAGGGTCCTCCACACACAAGGAAGAACCTCAGAAAAGCCCCCAGCTCAGGAAAAGCCAAATCACGGGCAGGGGAAACTCCTGTCCTGAGAAGGAAAACTGAGAAAGACCTTTCTGTTTATTAATTGAGCTGAAATAATTAAGGCTTTCTGCCCACAGCACCCCCAGCTTCACAGCACGTGAGCCCCAGCCTTGCCTCCCTTATCAAGGAAGTTTTTCAGAGGCAGCAGCAGCCCTGAGTAATTTCTTTATCTCATTTCCTCTTTTTCAGAAGTGCCTGTGCTATGGTGTGAGGCCCAGATAAGTTTTCTCTCCAGGCAGCCCTGCTGTCTTCCTGCTGGGCTGGTTTTACCCAGGCCAGGCTCCCCATGGGAGGGGATTGAGCTGATTCCACCTTCCCCAAACCTCGGAGCCTCTCTGCTCCTGCTCCTCTGATTCCTGGTGGAGTGAGAGGGCTGGGAGTGCCCCAGGATGTGCAGCTGTGTCCCTGCAGCCTTCACTGGGCTGGGTTTGCTCTGTCCTGAGCTCCTCATCCCTCCTTACCCCATTTTCCATGGATTGAGCCATGTTAGCAGGAGCAGATTCATCCTGAGCTTGTATAAGGGAAGCCAAAGCTCATTCGTGGCCATGAGGGAGAGCCAGAAATTTTGGAATTGCGCCCAAAATACTTTCCTGAGCAGCAGCAGAGGAGGGAAGTCATGGAATCATGGAATGGTTTGGGGTGGGGAGGGATCTTAAAGCTCATCCCATTCCATGGGCAGAGACTCCTCCCACTATCCCAGGGTGCTCCAAGCCCCAGTGTCCAACCTTTGGACATTTCCAGGGATCCAGGGGCAGCCACAGCTTCTCTGGGACGGTGGGAGGTGTCCCTGGCCATGGCAGGATGGATGAGCTGTGAGGTCCCTCCCATCCCAAAGCATCCCAGGACCCCATGACCATTCCTGGTTAGCAGCCGGGGGCAGTGCAGTGTTTGTGATCCTCCTCTGCTCCCCTGTGTGGGTTGAGGCTCTGCAAATTCCACCAAGAGACACCGAAATCCTTACCTGGAGCAGCCTCTGGCTGAGGAGGAGAGCACCGAGTCCCTTCTGGGCAGATCCTTCCCTCCCTTCTTTGGGCAGATCCTCCTCTCCCTTCTGGGCAGATCCTCCTCTCCCTTCTTCCCAGCAGATCCTCCTCTCCCTTCTGGGCAGATCCTTCCCTCCCTTCTCCTGGGCAGATCCTCCTCTCCCTTCTGGGCAGATCCTCCTCTCCCTTCTTTGGGCAGATCCTCCTCTCCCTTCTTTGGGCAGATCCTCCTCTCCCTTCTTCCCAGCAGATCCTCCTCTCCTTCTCTTGGGCAGATCCTCCTCTCCCTTCTCCCAGGCAGATCCTCCTCTCCCTTCTGGGCAGATCCTTCTCCTGGGCAGATCCCTCTCTCCTTCTCCTGGGCAGATCCTCCTCTCCCTTCTCCTGGGCAGATCTTCTCTCCCTTCTCCTGGGCAGATCTTCTCTCCCTTCTCCTGGGCAGATCTTCTCTCCCTTCTGGGTAGATCCTCCTCTCCCTTCTTCCCAGCAGATCCTTCTCCCAGCAGATCCTTCTCTCCCTTCTTCAGGCAGACCTTTCTCTCCCTTCTGGACAGGTCCTTCTCTCCTTCTCCTGGGCAGATCCTTCTCTCCCTTCTGGGCAGATCCTTCTCTTGGGCAGATCCTTTTCTCCTTCTCCCGGGCAGATCCTCCTCTCCCTTCTCCTGGGCTGATCCTTTTCTCCTTCTCCTGGGCAAATCCCTCTCTCCTTCTCCTGGGCAGATCCCTCTCTCCTTCTGGGCAGATCCTTCTCCTGGGCAGATCCCTCTCTCCTTCTGGCCAGATCCTTCTCCTGGGCAGATCCCTCTCTCCTTCTCCTGGGCAGCACCGTGCACTCACCGGAACATCACAGCATCGCTGAGGTTGAAAAAGACCTCCAAGAGTGAGCCCAGCACTGCCAAAAGTCTGACCTGCTGAGCTCCTGCTGAGCTCAAAGCTCTCCCAGAGCTGAGCTGGGTGAGGGTGGGAGGAAGTGCTGCTGCTGAATTGATTTTGGGGTGATCGCTGCCTTCAGTGGCTGAGGAGGGGCAGAGGCAGAGCTCCCAAAGCGCTGAGGCTGCAGCTCCCCAATGACATCCTGACCTTGCTCAAAGTGAGCCTTGGAGTTTAAAAATCATCTCATCCACCCCTGCCATGGCAGGGACACCTCCCACTGTCCCAGGCTGCTCCAACCCCAATGTCCAGCCTGGCCTTGGACACTGCCAGGGATCCAGGGGCAGCCACAGCTGCTCTGGGTCAGTCTCCTGAGCTTCAGAGAGCTCCTTCCTTCTCCTGAGCTTTCTGCTGAACTTTGCATGACCGAGAAATGTGTTCCCCTTTCTTTTTTTGATGTCTGAAGAGAAAAAAAAGTCATTATGAGGAGGGGCTGGGTTTTAGGGCTGCACTGGAGATGTTGTGGAACATCAGAGCTCTGGGGGGACCTTAGAGAAGCCTTCAGTACCTGAAGGGACATTTCACAAGGAGATGGAGTGGTGAGACAAGAGGGAATCTGATATCAGGGAGGAATTCTTGGCTCTGAGGGGTGAGGCCCTGGCCCAGGGTGCCCAGAGCAGCTGTGGCTGCCCCTGGATCCCTGGCAGTGTCCAAGGCCAGGCTGGACATTGGGGCTTGGAGCAGCCTGGGACAGTGGCAGGTGTCCCTGCCATGGCAGGGGTGGCACTGGGTGGGCTTTGGGGTCCCTTCCAACCCAACCCATCCTGGGGTCCCATGCCCTCTGGAGTCCCACCCGTGGATGCTGTGGATGGACAGGACCAGGCGCTGCCCCAAGTCCTTCCCTGCCCATTCCCCAGCCCTGACCCTCACCCAGGTCCCTCCTGCCCTGCTCTGCCCTTCCCCTGCACTTCCCGTGGGTGTATTTATCCACACATGGACTTTTTCCTCTCACCCCCAGACTTTCATTACTTCAGGCTTTTCTTTTCCTCCTGGGCAAACAAGCCTTCCCAGTTTTTTTGAATTCCCTCCCACTCCAAACAATGGGCCAGGCACAGAGTGAAACTGTCCCTCCTTAAGCCAGGCTGCCACACATTCCTCCTGCTTTCAGCAAGGGACTGGTGCTAAATCCAGGATTCCCATTCTTCCCTGGTCGGCTGGGAAGGCTGAATCCTCTTCTGGATCTCAGTCAGGGCTGACTGTTGGGATCCGAACGAGGAACAGACTACAGCACACCAATGTGATGCTCTGATAGCCAATTTATTATTATAAAAGCTTATATTTTATAACATAATTTGTTCCGGATGCGTGATCATACCATGATCATGCACACCTATGATTGGCTGTGCTGCTTTGTTCTCACGACTAATTTTTCTAATTATTGAATAATTATAGTTTGTAAGCTGTTCACAAGCAACACTACTACTTGCTACAATATCCCAAAATTTTGTTCCTTGCTTCCACATTCTCCTTACTTGCTTCCACATTCTCTTGTCACTTCAGCGGATTTTTCTTATTGCTTCAGGGGTTTGCAACTCTCCCTTCATTGTTCTTTTATACCTTCTACAGGTCCTTCATTCTTCTTTCATACTCTTCACAGTTCCTTCATTATTTTTTCATACTCTTCACAGTTCTTCCATTGTTCTTTTATACCTTTCACACCTTTCATTGTTCTTTCATACTTTTCACACTGCTCTCTATTATTCTTTCATGCCTTTTACACTTCCTCCAGTGCCCAGGCCCCAGCAGCTGACAAAGCCACCAGTGTTGCCCACACTGTGTTTGGTGCCTCAGTCACAGCCCAGGGATTACACTGGCACGAGGGAGAGATGAGGTGACTTTAATGACAATGACTGGAAAAGAGTTGGTCTCCACTACTGAGATGTTTTAATGAACTCTCCTGTTTCCCTCCTTTTAAAGATTCCCAAACCTCTGCTGCATGGTGACTGAAATGTCGTCAGAAAACAAATTGCTTAAGGAAAAGCTGAGGGTAAAAATAGCTTCAGATGCACACAAGGGCACTTTGGAAAATCCAAACTCACTATGGGAGAGCAGCTCTTTCATGGAAATCCCAAATTGCTACAGAACCCATTGGATTTCACAGAATCCCAGGATCCCAGGATCCCTGGGGCTGGAAAAGCCCTCCCAGCCCATGGAGCCCAAGCTGTGCCCCATGCCCACCTTGTCCCCAGCGCAGAGCACTGAGTGCCACGGCCAGGCCTTGCTGGGACACCTGCAGGGATGGGCACTGCAAAGCTCCCTGGGCAGCCCTGCCAAGGCCTGAGCGCCCTTTCCATGGAGAAATTGCTCCTGCTGTCCACTGAGAGTGGTTTTGGGTTAGAAATTGGGAAGGAATTCTTCCCTGTGAAGGTGGAGAGGCCCTGGCACAGCGAAGCCGTGGCTGCTCCATCCCTGGGATGTTCAGTTCCAGGCTGGACTTGGGGTTTGGAGCACCCTGGGACAGGGGAAGGTGTCCCTGCCCACGGGAATGGGATGATCCTTAATGTCCCTTCAACTCAGCCATTCCATAACTCTGTGATTACTCCACCGTGCCATTCCTCAGGCCATGCCTAAAGGATTCACTAATTTTAAGCCTCCTTTGTTTGTTCCACGGCAGGAAATGGAAAAAGTGAATTCCTGTTGATCAACCCCTCTGCCAGATATAGCACATTATTCCTTCTGCTTGGAAAGTTTCCTTTCCAAACGCCGTCCATTAATCAAAGCTCATGAATGCAGCACATTCGCCACCCAAATATTTTCCAGCAGATCTCACCAAGGGGATGGTTTTTATCCTGATGTCATGAGCAGCTCCACTCCTGTCCAAGGGCTCGGCTTGGCATCACCTTTTAACCCAAATTAGAATTTTAAAAAGTGGGATTCTGCTCCATTTTTAGGGTTTTAACCACCCGTGGCTGTTGCTCTGATTTTCTGATATTCGTGGAGATTCGCGGAAGCTCGCAGGGAAGTCAGGCAGGCAGCACACAAGATGGCGAAAAGAGAAACTTTATTTACAAAAACTTCTTTATATATTCATTAATGATCTAATAATTATTGGTTGACATTTTTTCCACCTCTATAATGATTGGTTACAACTCTAGAGCATCCAGCACCAAAACACAGAGATTAGAAAGCACAAGAATGCAATTTATCTCTATTCTCCATGAGAAAGAAGAGAAAGATTTTAAAACAGTGCAACTGCATGTGGCCATCCCAGGAGGGCTCTGGATGGTGAGGATCACTGGGAATGCCAAGGAACACTTCAGTCTGCTGGTTTGGAATTCTCCTCCACTCAGCTCTGCCCTAGCAAAGCTCAGCTCTAACATCTTTAGTTCTTCTCATCCTTCGCTAAATGCAATAAGGCCTCTGATGGCAAATTAATTAAACACGTTGACAGCCTTGATTTAATTGTGGGAGAGGAGGGAAGCTCTTGAACAGAGCTAAAGAGAGATGTCCCTAAAAGTGAAGCTTTCTAGGACAAAGCCGTGGCAGGAAACCAAAATCTCTGTTTGCTCCACTGCACTTGAAGTTCAAAATTAACCCCTTGTTTTTCCACATGGCAGAAAAATGTTCCATGGGATTTTTTCCTTTGGAATCTCATCAAAAAAGCCATGCACACAGCAATATCAAATGGTTTGGGGTGGAAGGGATCTCAAATCCCATCCCATCCCACCCCTGCCATGGGCAGGGGCACCTCCCACTGTCCTGGGGTGTTCCAGGTCCAGCCCAGCCCTGCAGAGGTGTCCGTGGAGGCTTCTCCTCACACAGGGACAAACCAGGACACAACATTGCTTAAAATACTGAGAAATGAACCTGAAATAATCAAGATATCAACACTTCTGTTTAATTAAAGTGGCAACACTGAAACTCTCCAGTGGGTTTGGATCACAGAATGGGTTGGGTTTGGGTTGTTTGGTTTTTTTTAAACTGAGATTAACAACAAATTACCTGCAAATGTGGCTTTTACAGGGTCGGAGGATCATCAGGGTTGGAGACACCTTCAAGACTGTCCAGCAGCACCAGCAGCACCCCAAACCCTGTCCCCAAGGGCCACATCCAGACTGCTCCTGAACACTCCCAGAGACTCCACCACCTCCCTGGGCAGCTCATTCCAATTCCTGACCACTCTTTCAGGGAAAAAGTATTCTGTGATATCCCATCCGTGCCTCTGTGAGCCCCCAGCACCACTCTGGAGAGCACAGAGCAGCTCTGTGGTGGCTCAGCAGCCACCCCTGGCCAGGTGTGTCCAACCAAGCCTTTTTCCTTTCAAGGTGAGCCAAAATCTCTCTCCATGCCCCAAAGAGCCACCAGCCAAGAACGCAAATGTGCTCAGGGCAAAGTCAGTACAAGTCACTGGGGTGTTTTCTCCAGCTCCAAAGGAGGAGGATTGCTTCCTCCCCAGCTCCACCCACACTGCACAAAAGGCTTCTGTTCTGTCTCACAGGGAAAAATCCCCTGGCATTTCACTTTGATTGATAATATGCAATAAACTGGGGCTGGAACTGTGTGAATGTGTTGGGTTGGGACACCACAACTCTAACCACGGACCTATCCCCATTCCTGGGGCTGCACAGGCACAGGAACTCTGGGATCCAGCACAGGGAGGAGCTGGAGCTGCTGGAGAGAGTCCATGGAGGCAGCAGGATGAGCAGAGGATGGAGAGCTGTGCTGGGAGGAAAGGCTGTGAGAGTTGGGATTGTTCAGCCTGGAGAGGAGAAGCTTTGGGCTGAGCTCAGGGTGGCCTTGCAGGGCCTGAAGGAGCCCCAGGAACCATGGAGAGAGACAATTTGCAAGGGCTGCAGGGCCAGGAGGCAGGGAATGGTTGGCAGTGGCAGAGGGCAGGGCTGGATGGGATGTTGGGAATGAGGAATTGTTCCCTGGGAGGGTGGGCAGGCCCTGGCCCAGGGTGCCCAGAGCAGCTGTGGCTGCCCCTGGATCCCTGGCAGTGTCCAAGGCCAGGCTGGACATTGGGGCTTGGAGCAGCCTGGGACAGTGGGAGGTGTCCCTGCCATGGCAGGGGTGGCACTGGGTGGGCTTTGAGGTCTCTCCATCCCAAACCATTTCATGATTCCATGACTGTCCCTGGGCAGGTGCTGAGGTCCCCTCAGTGGGACCCTCCCCGTGGTTCCTGTCCCTGTCCCTGTGTGGAGCTGCTTTGCTGGAGCAGGATTTGCTGCTCCTCTCAGCCTGCAGAGTTTGGGAAATGGAGAAGTTGGGAAGCAAAGAAGCAGAGCTGCAGCTGCACAGAGCCCGAGGGAGCCAGGCTGGGGTGGCACCACAAGTTTGGCATTCCCAGAGGCAGGAGCTGGGCTGTGGCAGTGCCAGCTGCAGCAGCACTGCGCTTTGTGGTGACTGAGGCTGAGGTTGTTAATGGCACCAAAATGGCACCAAATCCTTCCTGCTCCCTTGGGCAGGAGCAGCAGCTCCCGGGAGTGTCCCTGGGCGTTATCCTGGGGTGAATGGAGCCAATGCAGTGCCACAGTGGCTGTCCCTGTCCCCAGCAGCCGAGTGGGGCAGGGCTGCAGCAGCTCGGAATGACTGCAGGACGGATGAAGTGTTCGGTGCCGAGGAATCGCTGCCCACTCCGTCCCTGTTCCCGACACCATTCTGTCCCCGTCACTGTCCCTGTTCCCGACACTGTCCCTGTCCTGACACTGTCCCTGTCCTGACACTGTCCCTGTTCTGACATCGTCCCTGTTCCTGACACCATCCCTGTTCTGACACCGTCCCTGTTCCCACACCGTCCCTGTTCCCACACCGTCCCTGTTCCCGACACCGTCCCTGTTCTGACACCGTCCCTGTTCTGACACCGTCCCTGTTCCCAACACCGTCCCTGTTCTGACACCGTCCCTGTTCCCACACCGTCCCTGTTCCCACACCGTCCCTGTTCTGACACCGTCCCTGTTCTGACACTGTCCCTGTTCTGACACCGTCCCTGTTCTGACACTGTCCCTGTTCTGACACCGTCCCTGTTCTGACACCGTCCCTGTTCCCATACTGTCCCTGTTCCCACACCGTCCCTGTTCTGACACTGTCCCTGTTCCCACACTGTCCCTGTTCCCACACCGTCCCTGTTCTGACACCGTCCCTGTTCCTGACACCGTCCCTGTTCTGACACCGTCCCTGTTCCCACACTGTCCCTGTTCCCACACCGTCCCTGTTCCCACACTGTCCCTGTTCTGACACCGTCCCTGTTCCCACACCGTCCCTGTTCTGACACTGTCCCTGTTCTGACACCGTCCCTGTTCCCACACTGTCCCTGTTCTGACACCGTCCCTGTTCCCACACTGTCCCTGTTCCCACACCGTCCCTGTTCTGACACCGTCCCTGTCCTGACACCATCCCTGTTCCCGCTTGCCACTGCCAGCAGGGACATCACTTCCCAGAACTCCCATCAATCCTGGCTGCCCTGGGTGTGAGAGATGGATTTCCAGTAGGGTTTCATTTCCAAAGAGCTCTGGTGAGCAGCTCCAAGAGCTTTCCCCGTGCCAGGAGCGGCGAGCTGAGCCATGGGTTGGGGTTATTCCCATGGGCACCCCGCTCGTGCTCAGGGATTTGCTCTTCCTGGCCTCTATCTCCAAGCTGAGTGCCTCTGCTCACTGCAGCTCTGAGACAGAGCCTGTCTGGAGCCTGATCTTTGCCAAGGAAAAGCATCTCCGTGAGCTTTGTGAACAATTGATCACCAAAGTGATTGATTAGCCCTTCCTCCTCCTCCTCCTCCTCCTCATCGCAGTCCCCTCTGGGATGCTCTGTCCCATTCCAGTGCCTCCCCAGCTGCTGCTCCTGATCTCCTGAGAGCTGCAGCAGCAGCCCATGCCCCCGAAAAGGAAAGTTCTGTCCAGCCCAGGCATCTCTCAGAGATATCTCAGAGATGCTGTGTGAGCCCTGAGCCTGAGAGCAAGTGGGGAAGGAAGGGGAAAGCACAGGGAATGGAGTCCTGGGGGAGGGAACTGCAGGATCCTCCTGCTTCTCACGGGGAAGGTCAGAGCTGCTGCAGGTCAGGACATGGAGTGCCCTGGCTGGGGGCAAAGGGGGCAGTGAAGGACACTTGGAAGGACTTGTTAGAGAGGGAAAAAAGCTGCAGGGGAAAATCTGACTTTTAATTGCATTTCCAGGCTGTGGAAGGTGGCTCTGGCTGAAGCGAGGCACTGCCCAAGGTGTCTTATCTTGTATTTCATGGATCACAGAATCACAGAATCCCTTATCCTGTATTTCATAGATCCCAGAATCCCTTCCCCTGTATTTCACAGATTCCAGAATCCCAGGATCCCTGGGGCTGGAAAAGCCCTCCCAGCCCATGGAGCCCAAGCTGTGCCCCATGCCCACCTTGTCCCCAGCGCAGAGCACTGAGTGCCACGGCCAGGCCTTGCTGGGACACCTGCAGGGATGGGCACTGCAAAGCTCCCTGGGCAGCCCTGCCAAGGCCTGAGCGCCCTTTCCATGGAGAAATTGCTCCTGCTGTCCAAGCCCAGCCTCCCCTGGCCCAGCCTGAGGTCTTTCCTTGAGGAATCTTCCAGAAGGAAGGTCTGGAATCCATGTGGATGAGGCCCAGCTGAAGTCTCAGACACCACTAAAAATTCCCATTTGATTAAAATCCTAATTAAAACCCACCCAACGAAAGCCCCAAGCAATTTGCCGAGTAACCCTGACTTTTCCAGGAGCTCAGCTCTGGGAACTGTCTCCTTCCAGGGCAGCAGAATGGAAACTCTGACTGAATTCAATGCCAGGGCAGCAGCTCCCAGTGCAGCATTCCCGAATTTCCCAGCCCCGGTGGCTGCTGCTGGTTCAGGACAGGGCTGGAGCAGCCCCAGTGTGTGCAGGACATTAAACAGCAGGTGCAGCACATTGCAGTGCTAATCCTTCTGCCAAATTGTGCTGTGTGGGAGAGGCATCCAGAGAGAACTTTCCATGCTTTGTCAGCTCACAGAGCCATCCAGACCTCCACAGCCTCCCTGGGCAGCGTTTGGGAAGGGCTGTGCTGCTGAGCAGGAAAAGCTAAGCTGCTCTTTATGGCAGGTTTTGTATTTTCCCACTCAAATAAGAGCAATAAATGGATCCTTACTTTGCTTACAAAGGCTCAGTCCAGCAGGGCTCTGCTCCAAACCTGGAAAAGGTCCAAAAAATCCATGCTGGTGATAAAGGCACTCAAGAGAATCCCAGGATTTGGTTGGGATTTTAAGGTTCATGTGCTGTGGGCAGGGACACCTGCCACTGTCCCAGGCTGCTCCAAGCCCAGCCTGGACTCCAGGCCCAGGGACTCCAAATGTCCAGCCTGGCCTGGGACACTGCCAGGGATCCAGGGGCAGCCACAGCTGCTCTGGGCACCCTGGGCCAGGGCCTGCCCACCCTCCCAGGGAACAATTCCTCATTCCCAACATCCCAATATTCCAATATCCCATCTGTTCCTGCTCTCCTTCAATTCAAAACCATTCCCTGTGTCCTGTAATTCTCCTCCTGTATAAAATTCCCTCTCCCTCTCTTTCCCAGCCCCCTTTAGGCACTTTAGTTCTCCCAGGAGACTCCTCCAGGCTGAACCTCTTCCCAGCAGCCCAACAGTAAATTGCCTGGAGGAATGATTTGGATGGGCCATAAATCAAACACACCCTGGGAATTAGGATCTTACTCAGAGCCACAGGTGGCACCCAAAATTTCCCTTTTCCATCTGGGAGAAGACAGTTTTCACCTCGTGTGGCCCCACATGCTCCTTTAATGCAAGAAGTGGAGGATAGTTTGTAAAGGCAGGATGATAAAATCATGGGATGGTGAGGGCTGGAGGGATGTTGGATCTTTGCCCCATCTGCTGTGGGGATGGGAGCCGCAGTTGGAAGCTGAGTTTGGAGTTCTGTTTTATTCAGGATAAAGCCATTGTTGGGTATTTAGCTCCACCTATGGGCATCTCCTCATACCTCTGAAAATCCTTCAGATTCAACTCTAGTCCTGCTTTAAGGCTCTAATCCCAGAGCCGTCAGGGTGGGAGAGCCCTTCAGGATCACCCAGTGCCACCCCAGCAGCACCAGCAGCACCCAAACCCTGTCCCCAAGGGCCACATCCAGACTGCTCTGGGATACTTCCACAGACAGGCACTGCAAACCTCCCTGGGCAGCTCATTCCAGTGCCTGACCACTCTGGCAGGGACATTTTCTTTCCCAATCTCCAACCTGAGCCTCCCCTGGAGCAATCTGAGGCCATTTCCTCTCCTCCTGTCCCTGTCCCCTCCTGTCAGAGCAATGAGGGCCCCCCTGAGCCTCCTCTTGTCCCTCCCAAGCCCCCCCAGCTCCTCAGCTGCCCCTCCAGGATGTCCTTTCCAGCCTCAGCCCTTCTCTGGCCACACTCCAAAGGAGCCCAAGAGAATGAATTCCTGGCAGGAAAACGCAGACACACTCAAGGGACAGAAAGTTTGGGATGTGACAGTTCCCAGTGATTGATGGAAATGCTGTCAGGGGAGATAAACTCAGCCCTGGCAGCTCCATCCTGTCCCTGAGGTGACACTGGAGTCACCTCTGTGCTCTTGCCTTACTCTGCAATGTGTTGAAAAATTTGGATTATTTCAAAGCCTAATGTTAAAATTTTCTTTACCTTGGTACAGATTGTTTAAATCATTGTTTTGTCTTTTTAGATCCAAGTATGAGTTACTAAAAGCAAGGAATCATCAATAATATTTTATATTAATAATATTAATATAATAATATTAATAATAATTAATAAACAAGGAATAATTTTCTGGAAAATGTTTCTCAAGTGTGTTGGGCAAGGAGGATAAAAGCAGAGATGAAGAATTTGTGTTACCCACGACAAGGAAAAAGCAGAACCTGAGCAGGCAGGTGACAATACCAAGGGTAAAATCCAGACTGGGATTGTTCCAATGGTTCCAGAGGTGCTGGAGTTCATTCCTTCCCCGGCCCTGGCCAGTCTGGACTCCAGAGAGAACCACTGCTCACTGGTCTGGATTCAAATACCCAAATTACTCCACTTGGTGCTGCTCTGGAAGGCAAAACTCAGATTAAAAACAAACTTTGCTCCTCAAAGCTGTTGCCTAGAGACTGGGAAGGTCTCTAATGGAGAATCAGGAACTCCTTTTGCCATTTTGACAGGAATTCCATCCTTATCCACGGCAAAACCTTCATGGTTTTCCAGCTTTTTTTTCTGCAACAAAAGGACTTAAATTATGAGGTAAAGCCACTTGAACCCTGAGGTATTTTCATATTGCAGGAGCCTCAAGAATCGCAGAATTGTGGAATGGTTAGGGTTGGGAAGGACCTTAGAGCTCATCCCATTCCACCTCCCACCGCCCCAGGCTGCTCCAGGCCCTGTCCAAGCTGGCCTTGGACACTGCCAGGGGTGGGGAATGCAAAACCTCTCTGGAAAAACCCCCAAATTATTCATTTTTTATAGAAATATTGAATGTATTCTGAATGCACGGGGATTATTCTGGAGCAGGAGGATGCTGATACCTTGATTAGGAACTTCAGGCACAAAAGAATGAGGTTTTCACCAGAATATTCCCCACTGGGTTTTATTCATGAGCAGATTCTCATATTGGAGATCATGCAATTCTCTGAAGGCTGGAAAGCTTTCCTAGGAATCAATTCATGAGGGCCTGGGACAACATTCTGCCCCTTTGAAAGCTGAAAATTCCCATTTTGGTGCCAAACCTTGAGCGGTTCCATGCAGAAAACACCAGGACATTTACAAGAAGACAACAAAATATTTTAATTTCAATCTGCCCCGTGCTATACAAGTGTATAAAATACCAACTAAGCATCCATTGGAACATTACAAAAATAAAAGAAACCAGAAAAAGCAAGCAGCACACTGGAGTCATGAGAACAGGAGGTGGCAGATCCAACCAGGAACACGCTGCAAGCATTCCAAGATTTCCATGGTTCCCACCTCAGGCAGGTGTCAGATATTTAAATGACAAAAATCAGATTTATTGAGGGTTTTAAGTGAAAAACAGCTCTGCTTCTGTGGCAAACGCAGCAGAGCCACCTGGGTTTCTAACTCATGCTTTTGATTTTTCGTGGAAAAAGGACAGGACAGGAATTATCCCAAATTTTTAAATTGGATGCAGTGAAGCACAAAGCCCATTCGAGAAACACGGAAAAGTCTTGGAAAGGCTTCAAGGCAGTTGTGGCAAACCTACAAAGCTTTTCTCAGTTTGATTCCTTTTTTTTGGGTGTTGAACGCAGGCTGTGGAGAGGAACCCAAAATGAGCTCATTTTCTGTGTGTCCCCAAAGCAGCTCCAGCAATCCATGGATCAGCTCTTCCATGGGGCCAGGGCCACTCGGACCCCAAAGGAGGCTCTGCTGCAGCTTCCAGGAGCCACAATTCAGGCTGGAGCAGAGAATTCGGTGTATTCCTGCTCTCCAGTCCCACATTTCTGTTCCACTCAGGAATTCAGCCCTTCCACGACACTTTTTTCCCCTGCGCCACAGCCTGGAATGGCTCCGTTCCACAGATTGCTTTTGAAAACAAGGATTATTTAAAAACCCAAGGTGTGAACCAGGCGTTTCAGCCAAAATTTGCTGCAATCTCTTCTCAGGCCAACTGTGGCAAAAGCAAACCGAGAGAGAGCCACAGTTTGATTCCTAAAAACACAGAGAGGCTCAAACATTCATTTTCCAAGAGCCCGAGTGGTATTTCCCATGGATTGCAGTTCCTATCTCTTCCAAAAAATACTGAACCCTGTTTCAAGGTGAGGATCTCCAGTTTTAAAAACAGTAATAAAATATTTCTGTCATCTTTCTTCCTTGAAATTTGGATTTAGGAGCGACTGTCCTTAAACCCTGCCGTGTAAAAGCCCCAAAGCTTCTCCCCCAAATTCCCACTGCTTACATGAGCATTCCTTGGCGTCAAGCATTTCATCCCAGCTGAGTTTGGAAGCAAAGCTCAGAAAAGTTTGGATTTCTGGATATCCAAAGCCAGTAGAAAAAGATCCAAGTGTGCAGCTTGGAGTAGGAATGGACAAGGAAAAGGCACTCCAGTTCTCCTCACTGGTTCCTGGGTGGAATTTTCCAATTCCTATTAAATCTCTGCTCACCAAAAATGCAGATTCAAGTTTCTCCATCCTTTATTTTTTTTCTCACTGGAAAAATCCCACTGCTCTGAATATGCACCATCAACATTATTTGAGTCCTTTTATTCCCCCCCCCCAAAAGTCAAAGCTCCCAAACAAATCCTATTGAAGATATAAATTAGCTGAACTTAAATAATTTAAAATCCGTGTATTCCAACGACTCTCCTATTGCACGTTTTTCCATTGCTTTGCCAGATAAAACCCTTTGCAGGAATTCCAAAGGTTAAAATTTTAAAAAGCACAACTTCCAGAGCACCAAAAGCAAGTGCTGGAGGAATCGAATCCTGCTGGAAAACGAGTGCCAATAAAAACAAATATAAATATATAATGTATATTCACATCCAGGAGGAATTCTGGGATGCTGAGATAATAAATACTTGAAACGATTCCCAGATTTCCAGAAACTTGGGAGAAACTCTAGAAAATAAAGCAAATTACTTTAGAAGACCAAGAAGAAACATGCACAAAACCTAGTGTAAGAAAAAGGGTTAAATTCCCATCATTTTTCCAAGCCTGTTATCCCAAACTTTCCCAACCAACCGTCGGCTGGAGGATTTCTGGGAGTCAGAACAAGGAAAGCTCCCCCAGCTGCTTTTCCCCCAAAACAACCCCAGTTTGTCCTGTCATGTCTCCAAATGTCACCTTGTCCCCATCCTTGCACACGGATCACACCCCAGCGGCAAAACTAAGGACGGAATTCCTCCTTTCGGAGCAAACTCAGCTTGGGATTTCTCCTCCCGCGGCTTCCACCCAACCCGGGAGCTGCAGTTTCCACCGAAAAGCTTTTTCCCTGGCAGTTTTCTAACTCCAAATTTTTGGGAAAAAGCAGCAGCTCAGCTCAGGTGGGCGGGAGTGTAATCCGGCCGCCGGGTCTGGATGATTTTGGGTTTGGGTTTTTTGGTTTCCTCCTCCACGTCGTTCTCCTGGTCGCTCTCGCACACGTGGACCACGACGCTGGGAGTGGTGGCAGTGGCTGCGTGCAGCTCGTACTTCTCTCCTGCAGGGGAAAAATGGGAAAATCCCTTAAAAAAAAAAAGGGAAATCCCTTAAAGAGCCATCCCACGGTGCATTTTGAATGGGGTTTTCTATATGGAGAAATGGGGGAGTGATAAAATAATGAAAGGCATGAGGTGCCAATGTGCAGATTGTACTTCTCTCCTGCAGGGGAAAAATGGGAAAATCCCTTAAAAAAAAAAGGGAAATCCCTTAAAGAGCCATCCCATGGTGCATTTGGAATGGGGTTTTCTATATGGAGAAATGGGGGAGTGATAAAAGAATGAAAGGCATGAGGTGCCAATGTGCAGATTGTACTTCTCCTGCAGGGGAAAAATGGGAAAATTGGGAAAAAAGAGCCATCCCACAGTGCCTTTTCAATGGGGATTTCTATATGGAGAAATGGGGAAGTGATAAAATAATGAAAGGCGTGAGGTGCCAATGTGCAGCTCATACTTCTCTCCTGCAGGGGAAAATATTGGGAAAATCCCTTAAAAAAAAAAAGGGAAATCCCTTAAAGAGCCATCCCACGGTGCATTTGGAATGGGGTTTTCTATATGGGGAAATGGGGGAGTGATAAAATAATGAAAGGCATGAGGTGCCAATGTGCAGATTGTACTTCTCTCCTGCGAGGGGAAAAATGGGAAAATCCCTTTAAAAAAAAAGGGAAATCCCCCAAAGAGCCATCCCATGGTGCATTTTGAATGGGGTTTTCTATATGGAGAAATGGGGGAGTGATAAAAGAATGAAAGGCATGAGGTGCCAATGTGCAGATTGTACTTCTCCTGCAGGGGAAAAATGGGAAAATTGGGAAAAAAGAGCCATCCCACAGTGCCTTTTCAATGGGGATTTCTATGTGGAGAAATGGGGAAGTGATAAAATTATGAAAGGCATGAGGTGCCAATGTGCAGCTCATACTTCTCTCCTGCAGGGGAAAATGGGAAAATCCCTTAAAAAAAAAAGGGAAATCCCTTAAAGAGCCATCCCATGGTGCATTTGGAATGGGGTTTTCTATATGGGGAAATGGGGAAGTGATAAAATTGTGAAAGCCGTGAGGTGCCAATGTGCAGATTGTAGTTCTTCTGCGAGGGGAAAAATTGGGAAAATTGGGAAAAAAGAGCCATGCCACAGTGCCTTTGCAATGGGGTTTTCTATATGGAGAAATGGGGAAGTGATAAAATAATGAAAGGCATGAGGTGCCAATGTGCAGATTGTACTTCTCTCCTGCAGGGGAAAATATTGGGAAAATCCCTTTAAAAAAAAAGGGAAATCCCTTAAAGAGCCATCCCATAGTGCATTTTGAAAGGGGTTTTCTATATGGAGAAATGGGGGAGTGATAAAATTATGAAAGGCATGAGGTGCCAATGTGCAGATTGTACTTCTCCTGCGAGGGAAAAATGGGAAAATCCCTTAAAAAGAGCCATCCCATGGTGTCTTTTGAATGGGTTTTTCTATATGGAAAATATAGCAAACTATACATTTTATTTATAAATTATATCTAAATTATATATATAATATACAATTATTTATACATACATTATATCTAAATTATATCTATATAATATATATTCTATAATATATATATTAGATATATGTCTATATTTCATATATTATATATAATACATAATACAGAAAATTATAAATTTTACAAATTATATAAAATTATATATATCTTATTTTGTATAAAAATTATATCTAAATTATATATATTATATATGATATATAATAGTATATACTATATATAAGTTTCTGTATTTTATATATTATATATAATATATAAAATATAGAAAATTATAAATATTATATAAAAATTATATCTATAATTATATATATTATATATATAAAAATATCGATATAGATTCTTTTAAAAATATCTGTATGGAAGTGTTAAAATTATAAAAGCTATGAGGTGCCAATGTGCAGCTTGTACTTCTCTCCTGCGAGGGAAAAATAGGAAAATCCCTTAAAAAGAGCCATCCCATGGTGCATTTTCAATGGGGATTTCTATGTGGAAAATACAGAAAATTATAAATTTTATATATAAATTATATATAAATTATATATCAAATATATATTATATAGAATATATTAAAAGGTCTATATTTTGTATACTATATATAATATGGAAAATATAGAAAATTATAAATTGTATATCATATGTATAGTATATAGATATTGTGTATTATATATAAATGTCTATATTTTATCTATTATATATAATAGATAAAATATAGACAATTATAAACGTCTACATATACATTATAAAAATAGTATATATTATTTTATATATAAATTATATCTGTTATATATAATAATATTATATATAGTTTATATAATATATTCAATATATTCTATATATCCTATATATTATTATATATATTATATATTTCTATATTTTGTATATTATATATAATATATAAAATATAGACAATTCTAGATATTATATAAAAATTGTATCTATAATTATATATATAATATATATAAAAATATCCATATAGATATTTTTAAAAATATCTATATGGAAGTGATAAAATAATGAAAGGCATGAGGTGCCAATGTGCAGCTCATACTTCTCTCCTGCAGGGGAAAAATGGGGAAAATCCCTTAAAAAGAGCCACCCCATGGTGCCTTTTCAATGGGGATTTCTATATGGAAAATATAGAAAATTATACATATTATATATAAAGAATATATAAATTATATATAAATTATACATATATAATATAATTATTCTTATATAAAAATTATATAAAAATTTTATATACTATATTATATATTATATAAAAATATCTATATTTTATATATTATATATAATGTATAAAATAAAAAAGTATAAATTTTATATATAAATTATATATAAATTATAGATATTATTTTATATATAAATTGTACATAATATATAGCATATTGATAATAGTATATCTTATATATAAATTTCTATATTTTATATATTATATATAATATATGGAATATAGAGAATTATAAATGTCTATATATACATTACATTAAAATTATATATAATATATTTTTTTATAGAAAAATTATATATATTATATATAATTATAATACATATCATTTATAGAATATATATTCTGTATATTCTATAGATTATAATATAGAGAATAATATCTATAATATATATATATATTATATACTCTCTATATATTTTTCTATATTTTGTATATTATATATGATATATAAAATATAGATAATGATACGCATTATATATAATATATATAGAAATATGTATCTCCATGTAGATATTTTTAAAAATATCTCCATGGAAGTGATAAAATTATAAAAGCCATGAGATGCCGACATGGAGCATCCTGAAGGATTTGATTGACCACTGGCCTGAGACCTGTTTTTCCCCAAAAAAAGAATTCCTTGAATTCTTTGTATTATGGAAAAATAATATTCTTTATATTCTTTATATTCTTTATATCCAGACATTAAATAATTATTATTAATAACTGAATAATACTACAAGAAATAAATAGCATGACCAGATGGTAAATAATAATTTTAAATTAAATCAAGGAAAGAATAAATTGGGTTTCCTCCATCTCTCTCCTGGCTATTTTCCCTTCATTTTGGCTCTGTTTTCTTTCTCCTCAATTCCTCTCACTCTCCATGAGAAGCCCAGGAGCAAATCAGGTTTTTCAGGAGTGCCAAGGCTGTGGAAAGCTCTGCTCCATCTCCCTCAGAATTTTGGGATGGAGAACTGCCCAAAGAGCAATTCCAGAGAGGAAAAAGGAATTCCAGAGAGGAGAATGCAATTCCAGAGAGGAAAAAGGAATTCCAGAGAGGAAAATGCAATTCCAGAGAGGAAAAAGCAATACCAGAGAGGAAAATGCAATTCCAGAGAGGAAAATGCAATTCCAGAGAGGAAAATGCAATTCCAGAGAGGAAAATGCAATTCCAGAGAGGAAAAAGCAATACCAGAGAGGAAAATGCAATTCCAGAGAGGAAAATGCAATTCCAGAGAGGAAAAAGGAATTCCAGAGAGGAAAAAGGAATTCCAGAGAGGAAAAAGCAATTCCAGAAAGGAAAAAGGAATTCCAGAGAGGAAAAAGGAATTCCAGAGAGGAAAAAGGAATTCCAGAGAGGAAAAAGCAATTCCAGAGAGGAAAAAGGAATTCCAGAGAGGAAAAAGGAATTCCAGAGAGGAAAAAGGAATTCCAGAGAGGAAAAAGGAATTCCAGAGAGGAAAATGCAATTCCAGAGAGGAAAAAGGAATTCCAGAGAGGAAAAAGGAATTCCAGAGAGGAAAAAGCAATTCCAGAGAGGAAAATGCAATTCCAGAGGGGAAAAAGCAATTCCAGAGAGGAAAATGCAATTCCAAAGAGGAAAAAGGAATTCCAGAGAGGAAAAAGCAATTCCAGAGAGGAAAATGCAATTCCAGAGAGGAAAAAGCAATTCCAGAGAGGAAAAAGCAATTCCAGAGAGGAAAAAGCAATTCCAGAGAGGAAAATGCAATTCCAGAGAGGAAAATGCAATTCCAGAGAGGAAAAAGCAATTCCAGAGAGGAAAAAGCAATTCCAGAGAGGAAAATGCAATTCCAGAGAGGAAAAAGCAATTCCAGAGAGGAAAAAGCAATTCCAGAGAGGAAAAAGCAATTCCAGAGAGGAAAATGCAATTCCAGAGAGGAAAAATCTCTTCCCTCAGTTCTTCGGGAACACCCCCGGCGCTGGAGCCATCCCTGCCTGTGCTCGGGGCCATCATCAATTCCATGCTCCAGAGGGCCCAAAATTCCCAATAAATATGGAAAATCTCATGGAAAGGGAGCACAGATGAGCCCAGGAGCTCAGTTTCAGGGGAAAAGGGGCAACTTTAATGCTTGGAAAGCCCTGAAATATTTAAAATTTCTTTCTGGTAACCCTAAAACTTGCAAGGAAAACTTGGAGTGAAGGAACAGCTCTGAGTTCCACACAAACAGAAGCTGCTGTGTTATTTATTTATTATTTATTTATTAATATTGATTTATTCATTCATTCCATGCGTTCCATCAAAAACAACTTCTGCTTCCAAAATCCTTTTGAGGAAAAGAAAATTTTTGCCAAAAATATTTCGTAATTTCAAATTAAGAATATTTAATTGGCAGGATTCTTGATGGACAGTTTTGAATCCCAACAGGATTCAAAAGTGGTGCCCTGCCCTTGTCTCCATCCTTTACAATTCCCTCAGTTTGGAGGGGAACAGGAATGGGAAAATCCTCCAATAAAAAGAATCTGGCACCATTTTTATTCTCTTTAATCCTCTTACTAAATGTGGCCATTTTCCTCCGCCCTAAAACTAATAATACAGCTGTGAACAGCTTAAATCAGAGTTGGACTTGAAGAAAGATGAATTTGCTCCAATTTTCATTAAGAAGTTGTATAAAATATGGGAGAAAATTAATTCAAGAGATGTGGTCATTAATCACTGAGAAAAGGAGTGGCAGGAATTTATTCCTCTTAATTTCCAAGGAATTTTAGGTTGAAACTACTACACCTAGTAGTAGTTTCCTCTTCTGAGGCAAACAGAAATAAAAATAAGTAGAAAAAAAAATAGAAATAAAAATAAATGGAAAAAAAAAAGAAATAAAAATAAAATAGAAATAAGAATAAAATAGGAATAAAAATAAAATAGGAATAAAAATAAAATAGGAATAAAAATAAAATAGAAATAAGAATAAAATAGAAATAAAAATAAAATAGAAATTAGAATAGAATAGAAATTAGAATGGAATAAAAATTAGAATAGAATAGAGTTGAATAGAATAGAGAGAGTAGAATAGAATAGAATAGAAATAAGAATAGAAATTAGAATAGAATAGAATAGAAATAAGAATAGAAATAAGAATAGAAATTAGAATAGAAATTAGATTCAAATAGAATAGAATGGAATAGAAATAAGAATACAAAATAGAATAGAATAGAATAGAATAGAATAGAATAGAATAGAATAGAATAGAATAGAATAGAATAGAATGCGAAATTTCTTGGGAAATTTTTGGAAATTCAGGAAGTTTCAAGGCATTTTCCTCCAGCGAAATTCTGTTTTCACACTCACCTGGTCCTAGCTTGGAAATGGCATATAAAAGGTCATAATTAATGACTGGAGTGGCATCCTCCACTTGCTTCCAGTCCACTGGAGGAGAGGCAGGGGGGGAGATCAGGAACTGCTTGTCGGGGTTTGGGGGGGCCAGGTGGGAGCTCCCGATGTGCAGCGTCTGCAAGAGAGAACCACGGCTGTCAGGGACCCCAAAACACTGTCAAGGACCCCAAAACAGCTGTGAGGGACCCCCAAACGCTGTCAGGGACCCCAAAACACTGTCAGGGACCCCAAAACACTGTCAGGGACCCCAAAACAGCTGTGAGGGACACCCAAACGCTGTCAGGGACCCCAAAACACTGTCAGGGACCCCTGAACGGCTGTCAGAAACCCCCAAACGCTGTCAGGGACCCCAAAACACTGTCAGGGACCCCAAAACAGCTGTGAGGGACCCCCAAACGCTGTCAGGGACCCTGAATGGCTGTCAGAAACCCCCAAACGCTGTCAGGGACCCCCAAACGCTGTCAGCGACCCCGAAATGGCTGTTACCCCCAAAGGGCTGTCAGGGACCCCAAAACAGCTGTGAGGGACCCCCAAACACTGTCAGGGACCCCCAAACGCTGTCAGGGACCCCCAAATGCTGTCAGGGACCCCTGAACGCCTGTTAGGGACCCCCAAACACTGTCAGGAACCCCAAATGGCTGTCAGGAACCCCCAAATGCTGTCAGGGACCCCTGAACGCCTGTTAGGGACCCCCAAATCGCTGTCAGGGACCCCAAAACACTGTCAGGGACCCCTGAATGGCTGTCAGGGACCCCAAAACAGCTGTGAGGGACCCCAGAATGGCTGTCAGGGACCCCAAATGCTGTCAGGGACCCCCAAATGGCTCTCAGGGACCCCCAAATGGCTCTCAGGGACCCCCAAATGCTGTCAGGGATCCCCAAACACTGTGAGGGATCCCCAAACACTGTTAGGGACCCCCAAACAGCTCTCAGGGAGCCCTAAACAGCTGTCAGAGACCCCAAAATGGCTCTCAGGGACCCCAAACACTGCCAGGGATGCCCAAATGGCTGTCAGGGACCCCAAACGCTGTCAGGGACCCCCAAATCACTGTCAGGGACCCCCAAACACTGTCAGGGACCCCTGAATGGCTGTCAGGGACCCTGAAACAGCTGTGAGGGACCCCAGAACGGCTGTCAGGGACCCCCAAACGCTGTCAGGGACCCCCAAATGGCTCTCAGGGACCCCCAAATGCTGTCAGGGATCCCCAAACACTGTGAGGGATCCCCAAACACTGTTAGGGACCCCAAAACACTGTCAGGGACCCCAAAACAGCTGTGAGGGACCCCCAAACGCTGTCAGGGACCCCAAAACACTGTCAGGGACCCCAAAACACTGTCAGGGACCCCAAAACAGCTGTGAGGGACCCCCAAACGCTGTCAGGGACCCCAAAACACTGTCAGGGACCCCAAAACACTGTCAGGGACCCCAAAACAGCTGTGAGGGACCCCCAAACGCTGTCAGGGACCCCAAAACAGCTGTGAGGGACCCCCAAACACTGTCAGGGACCCCCAAAGGCTGTCAGAAACCCCCAAATGGCTGTCAGGGACCCCCAAATGCTGTCAGGGACCCCCAAACACTGTCAGGAACCCCGAATGGCTGTCAGGGACCCCTAAATGCTGTCAGGGACCCCTGAACGCCTGTTAGGGACCCCCAAACGCTGTCAGGGACCCCCAAATGCCATCAGGGACCCCCAAACGCTGTCAGGGACCCCCAAATGCCATCAGGGACCCCCAAACGCTGTCAGGGACCCCCAAATGGCTCTCAGGGACCCCCAAACACTGCCAGGGATGCCCAAATGGCTCTCAGGGACCCCAAACGCTGTCAGGGACCCCCAAATGGCTGTCAGGGACCCCCAAACACTGTCAGGGACCCCTGAATGGCTGTCAGGGACCCTGAAACAGCTGTGAGGGACCCCAGAACGGCTGTCAGGGACCCCCAAACGCTGTCAGGGACCCCCAAACGCTGTCAGGGACCCCCAAATGCCGTCAGGGACCCCCAAACACCGCCAGGGATGCCCAAATGGCTGTCAGGGACCCCAAACGCTGTCAGGGACCCCCAAATGCTGTCAGGGACCCCAAGCACGATGAAGGCAGGGCTCAGCGGGCACGGGGGCAGGGCTGTGAGCTGTGCCAGGCACGCAGGGTGGCAGCAGCAGCCAGGGCACCGCAGCTCTGAGCAGAACCCCAGCCCAGCTCCTGCCCCAAAATCCAACTGTGCCCCGGAAACGCTCGGGTGGAGGACATGGCCTGCAAGGCCTGATGGAAAATGGAGCTGAAATCATCCCAAGGGAGGGTGGAGGGATGCCAGGAGGGATGGAAAGAAATGGGAGCAGTGTCCCTGGGGGCATCCAAACCACACAGATCTGTGTTCCCACCCAGTTTTTGATAAATGGGATCGGTGAGGCTGTCCCTGGGTTATCCAAACCATGTGGATTTGTTTTCCCACTCAGTTTTCAATAAATGGGATCTGTGGGGCTGTCCCTGGGGTCATCTAACACACGTGGATTTGTTTTCCCAGCAAATTTTCAATAAATGGGATCCGTTGGGGCTATCCCTGGGGTTATCCACCATCAGATAATTTCCCACCCAATTTTCAATAAATGGGATCTGTGGGGCTGTCCCTGGGGTCATCCAACACACAGGGATTTGTCTTCCCACCCAATTGTCAATAAATGGGATCTGTGGGCTGTCCCTGGGGTCACTCAACACACACGGATTTGTTTTCTCACCTGATTTTCAATAAACAGGATCAGTGGGGCTATCCCCAGGGTTATCCAATACACACGGATTTGTTTTCCCACCCAATTTTCGATAAATGGGATCAGTGGGGCTGTCCCTGGGGTCACCCAACACACGTGGATTTGTGTTCCCACCCGATTTCCAATAAATGGGATCAGTGTCCCTGGGATCATCCAAACCACAGAGATTTGTTTTCCCACCAAATTTTCAATAAATGGGATCCATGGGGCTATCCCTGGGGTTATCCACCACCAGATAATTTCCCACCCAATTTTCAATAAATGGGATCAGAGTCCCTGGGGTCATCCAACACACAGGGATTTGTTTTCCCACCCGATTGTCAATAAATGGGATCAGTGGGGTTGTCCCTGGGTTATCCAAACCACGTGGATTTGTTTTCCCACCCAATTTTCAATAAGTGGGATCACTGTCCCTGGGATCATCCAACATGCATGGATTTGTTTTCCCACCCAATTTTCAATAAGTGGGATCAGTGTCCCTGGGGTTTTCCAACACACATAAATTTGTTTTCCCACTCAATTTTCAATAAATAGGAGCAGTGTCCCTGGGATCATCCGAACCATGTGGATTTGTTTTCCCACTAAATTTTCAATAAATGGGATTAGTGTCCCTGGGATCATCCAAACCACACAGATTTGTTTTCCTGCTCAGTTTTCAATAAATGGGATCTGGGGGGTTGTCCCTGGGGTCATCCAAACCACACAGATTTCTTTTTCCACCCAATTTTCAATAAATGGGATCCATGGGGCTGTCCCTGGGGTTATCCATCACACATGGATTTGTTCTCCCACCCGATTTTCAATAAATAGGAACAGTGTCCCTGGGGTTATCCGACTCACACGGATTTGTTTTCCCACCCAATTTTCCACAAATGGGATCCATGGGGCTATCCCTGGGGTTATCCATCACACATGGATTTGTTTTCCCACCCAATTTCCAATAAAAGGGATCCACGGGGCTGTGCCTGGGGTCATCCAGCACACGTGGATTTGTTTTCCTGCTCAATTTTCGATAAATGGGATCCATGGGGCTGACCCCACAGTCATCCAACACACAGAAATTTGTTTGCCCACTCAATTTCCAATAAATGGGATCAGTGTCTCCGGGGTCATCCAAAGCACACAGATTTGTTTTCCTGCTCAGTTTTCAATAAATGGGATCTGTGGGGTTGTCCCTGGGGTCATCCAAACCACACAGATTTGTTTTTCCACTCCATTTTCAATAAATGGGATCCACGGGGCTGTCCCTGGGGTCACCCAACACACATAAATTTGTTTTCCTACTCAATTTTCAATCAATGGGATCTGTGGGGCTGTCCCTGGGGTCATCCAAACCACACGGATTTATTTTCCCACTTGAATCCTTGCAATGTGCTGATTCCCACCCAAGCTCATCCAATCCATTCCGAGAGACAGAAATGGGAAATCCCAAAACCCCAGCACCCTCAAACCCACGGAGCTCTGCACAACCTTGGACTCTCTAACTAACCTGACAAAACATGACCGTGAAGGAGTAAATTGTGCTCTAATCCCTGCGAGGATAATCCCAAAAAGCTTTACCTGAGCAAAGTAGAGTTTGAGCTCTTTTCCGAGGAATTCTGTCTTGTGCAGCTGGATCCTGGCGTCTGCTGCGGACAAAGGGTTGCTGAAGTTGATTCTCACTCTTTTGAAGCTCTTAAAATACTGAAAGGTGAGGTCCCTGTCGTAGGGTCGGAACAGGGATTCGAATTTGGCCTGGAGAGAAAGGGACAGAGGGGAAAATCAGGATTAAACCATAATAAAAGATTTAATTTAAAAGTTCTTATAGGGGCAAACCACCACTCCTGAGTCCTGATGTATTTAACAGCTCAGATTTAGGTTTTTTCCTTTTTCTTTCTAGAATGGAGTTTTCTACTTAGTTATATAGTTATATTAATTAATAAGTTATATTATAGCTTATATAAGTTATACTATATTATATTATTAGTTAATTAGTTATATTATGACTTATAATATATTTGTATTATAAAGTAAGTTATCACTCATTTTCCCTCCATCATTCAAACACAGGTAATTATCATTAATAAGTGACATTATCACTTATAATATTACCATCGTGAATAAGTGAGCCCAATTTAGCAGCAGTAAGATATTAAAAAGAAATGTTTCTTATAAAATTAATACCCACGAGCCTCAAGAAAAGTCTGTCACGCCTTTGCCCAAATGTACAAATCTCAAGGGAACCAACACAAATTTTAATAAGGAAAAATGCAAAAATCCTATTTGATTTTCAAGCTAAATGTGATTTTCTTCAGTGTCTCAGCAAACAGAATGAAGTCCATGAACATCTCCTGCCTTCCTGCTATTTTTAATTTAATTTATTTCTGTAAGGTGCTCCTGCCATTCCTCCTTCAGGATTCCAGGCCAAGGGAGAGACACAGGAGGAGGAGGAGGTCCTTCCCAAGTGTTTTATCCCCACAGCCCTCAGTGCAGTGATGGCAATGGGCTCAGGATTCAAATTTCAGGTTTTTTCAGATATTTCCTCTCCCTAAAAGCTTCCTAGAAACTCAGGACAAAGCCAAAATAAACATTACTTCATTGAGGGGTTTTTACTACGATATTGTGAATTAGTAGAGGAGAAAAAAGAAGCAAAGATTACATAAGAAGGAAGGAATTAATTCAAAATTTCATTTTGCTCCCTGCAAAGCTCCTCTTCACAAACTCACCAGAGCTGGGTACAAAATCATTGTATTTCAAAGAGGTTTTAAAATCAGAGCTGATATTTGAGACCCTCAGAGCTGAGATGCAACCACGAAAAATAAACCCCAGAATTGCATTTCCAAGTTCCTGTTCAACATATAAACCCAGGGGGATTTGTTAATATATATATTTATATTTATTTATCTATTTTTTAAAATATGGGCGATTACAGAGGTCAGAAATGTCACTTCGGCATTATGACACTAAAAAAAAAAGTTCTTTTTGTCCTTAAGGTATCTTAGCAGTCAATAACTCACTCTATCAGGACTGATATATATTTTATATTATTTTATATTCTATGCATTAAGTACATGATATTGTGCCAATCAGTTAAATACAGATCTGAGAGGACTTCTTATAGCTCTAAAAGGCAAAAAATATCCCAGGAAAAGTATCAAATGTATTATAAATCAGTGAATCTTGCTACCAAAATAAGAATTAAATATTTGCTGAAAATTCAGAATACACAACAATTCTGGAGGGAAAATTGAGATAATTTTCCCAACCACACACAGCTAAAATCAACTAATTCCCAGACTTGGAGCCATTCCCATCAGAGCAGGCTGGTGCAGACTCCCAAACTCCAAGACTTTTATGGCAAACTGGAATTTCCATCCAAGTTTGGAGTTCCCACAAATAAAGCCACAAAACCTACCCTCGTTTTGGGCAGGTTAAAGACATCCCCATCTGCCAGGTATCCCCATTATAAATCAGAGAATCTTGCTACCAAAATAAGAATTAAATATTTGCTGAAAATTCAGAGTATACAACACAGAGAGTCCAGGAATTCTGGAGGGAAAATTGAGATAATTTTCCCAACCACACACAGCTAAAATTGAATAATTCCCAGAGTCATTCCCATCAGAGCAGGCTGGTGCAGAATCCCAAACTCCAAGGCTTTTAGTGCAAACTGGAACTTCCATCCAAGTTTGGAGTTCCCACAAATAAAGCCACAAAACCTACCCTCGTTTCGGGCTGGTTGAAGACATCCCCATCTGCCAGACATCCCCATTATAAATCAGTGAATCTTGCTACCAAAATAAGAATTAAATATTTGCTGAAAATTCAGAATACAAAACAGTTCTGGAGGGAAAATTGAGATAATTTTCCCAACCACACAGAGCTAAAATTGAATAATTCCCAGAGTCATTCCCATCAGAGCAGACTCCCAAACTCCAAGACTTTTATGGCAAACTGGAATTTCCATCCAAGTTTGGAGTTCCCACAAATAAAGCCACAAAACCTACCCTCGTTTCGGGCTGGTTGAAGACATCCCCATCCGCCAGGCAGGCGACGAGCGAGCTAAAAGTGTAATGAAAATTACGAAAATGCATTTCGGGGCTGGGCCCGAGCGATTCCCGCAGAAATCCCAAATTTTCGGGAGCAGGCTGAGTTTATAAGGGAAGCAAGTCCAACCCCTGGGGAAAAAAAAAGCTCTCAGAGCATCCTGTGTGTGACAGCGAATTCCTGAGCGAAGTCCCGCACGCTCGCAGGGAGACGGGAACAACATGTAAGCAGGGCTGGAAAGAGGTGACGTCAGTAATTAGTCAGCTTCCCGAGGCCTGCTAATTACCAGGAGCATGGAAAATGCAGAGGAGCTGCTGCCAGGAGCCTCTTGCAGCATAGTTTCCACTGGCGGTAATTCCATGCAGCTCCCACTCCGCATGGAAAATGTTCCCCACGCTCCGCTCCGGGAAAGGACTGTGATCAGGCAGGAAAAGTGCCCAAATCCTAATTCTTTAGGGAATGGAAAAGCAATTTCTCAGCTTTTGGGTGCTTTGTGGAAAAAAGAATTTGCAGGTTGAAAGGTAGAGATTGATTTGGGAGAATATTTTTCCTCCCAGCGCAGGGAGGATTCGTTTGGAAGCTTCTTCAAAGCAGCTCCGTGGATTAATTAGCGTTCTCACCTTATTAAAAACTCTTTCCCAGCCTCATAAAGTGGGGAGGGTTTTGTTGGGGGTGGTTTGTGCTGATTTTTCCCACCAGGAGGTTGTTCAGCAATCTTCTGGCAGAGTTTTAGCAGAACCCGAGCTCCGACATGGATTCAGCTCTGGAACCTGAATTCTGACACTTTATGGGACACTTCTATCCCAGTTTCTAAGAATTTTCCCAAAAAGCAGCACAGAACACAGGGTTTTGTGTTCTTTTCTTGTGGATTTTTTTTTTTGGGAGGGGAGGCTTTTAGTTTTGTGGGGTTTGTTTTTTTTAAATCAAGAACCATTTCAAAAAGCTCATCACCATTTAAAGTAATTAATGAACTTTAAACTGAAGATTTTACAAACTCTTTGGAACTCTCCTGTGCACATTCAGCTCCACAATCACAATGAAGTAAAATCCGAAGTG
This sequence comes from Acanthiza pusilla, assembly GCA_036630365.1. Taxonomy (NCBI): domain Eukaryota; kingdom Metazoa; phylum Chordata; class Aves; order Passeriformes; family Acanthizidae; genus Acanthiza; species Acanthiza pusilla. The sequence goes on along the minus strand of JAXCHO010000111.1, from coordinate 5,976,098 downwards.
CATTTAGTTCATTCTGCTCTAACAGGGAGCTCTGACAGAAGCACCAAATCTTAAGGAATACCTGCAAACAATGCACAGTGCTAAGTTTACAACCTAATTTCACCAATATTTAATTATATAAAACCATTCACATGAAGACTATTCTATGTTTTTAGGGAATTTTTTGCTAAAATCCCCATTTCAAGTCAAACTCCCTGCTGTTATTAGGTTATCTCAGTTTAAAAGCCACCACAGCGTGAAAAGAATACTCAAACCAATTTCTTAGAACCTTTCCTCGGAAGTCCTCACTTAAAAATCCCAGGATCGCTGGGGTTGGAAAAGAGCTCCACGACCATCAGTTCCAACCTGTGATGGAATTGTCCCCACCTTGTCCCCAGCCCAGAGCACTGAGTGCCACGTGCAGACATTCCTGGCACTCCAAACTCCCTGAGCACCCTTTTTGGGAAGCACGAGGCCAATTCCATCAGTGAGGATGGGATGAAGAGATCTCCACAGGGCACACACACAAATTCAGGTCCTTCAGGAGAGGATCCACAACCCCTGAACCCCCCTGAGCTCAGAAAACCACAGAGCACATCCCGAATCCTGCCCCTGACCTGGAATTTGCTGCCAAGCATCCCAAAGATTAGGGATGTGGAAGGAGCAGGCATGAGTCCATAAAGCAGAGGTCAGGATGCTCACCTGGAAAATATGGCCATGAATCAGCTGAGCAGAAAGGCAAACACGCTGCCCACATGCCACAGCTCCTGATAAGAAGGCAGAGCAGGTTCCTGCTCTGACCTAGCACAGCCTCAGCTCACTGCAGCACCTCTGGGGGGACATTTTTGTCCCCAGAGCTCATGAAGAAAACATTAAAAAATCTCTCTGACTGGTGTCCTCAAGGCCACCTACATACTTTTGTCCCCAGACCTCATGAAGACAATAACATTAGAAAGACTCTCTGATTGCTGTCCTCAAGGCCACCCACACATCACTGACAGCCTGGGAAAATGACTTTTTGAAAGAAGCCACCTTTCAAACAGAACTTTGTCATCTAATCCAGAACTGCAGCCGGCCTATAAACAAACCAATCGGTTCAGAGAAATTGAACACCTCACAAAGCAATTTTTTCGCAGTGTTCTCTGGATTTAAAAGAAACATTTAAGTCTCCTACTGATACACACAATGTTTTTAATTTGCATGTTTAAAACCCCAAAGAAATCAACCCCAGTATGTTCCATTTTGTCATTATCATGGTTGCATCACAAGTTATGGAATCACAAAAAGGTTTGGGTTGGAGGGACCTCAAAGCCCACCCAGTGGCACCCCTGCCATGGCAGGGACACCTCCCACTGTCCCAGGCTGCTCCAAGCCCCAATGTCCAGCCTGGCCTTGGACACTGCCAGGGATCCAGGGGCAGCCACAGCTGCTCTGGGCACCCTGGGCCAGGGCCTGCCCACCCTCCCAGGGAACAATTCCTCATTCCCAACATCCCATCCAGCCCTGCCCTCCTTCAGCTCAAGGCCAGCTCTCAGTGTGTTAAATAAACCACCCTGAGTCACTAACACAAACTCAGCGCAAAACTGCAGCTCTCAGAGCCCCAGGTTCAGGCAAGGAAGAGCTGTTTGGGGCAGAGCTCTCTGTGGAGAGCCCTGAGCTGATGAGGAAACCAAGAGGCAAAGTTACAAAAGCCCCACTGGCAAATCCTGAGTGTTGCAATGTTCCCTCGGTGGGGCTCAGCTCCTGGAAGGTTTGGTGCAAACACCTTGGCAGCAGCAGGAACATTGCAACACTCTCCCAAGGCCTGGATTCGATGTTCTGATGTTATCAGAGAGCAGTTTTTCTTCTCCCTTATCTCCCTCCGGAGAGTTTGCTGCTTCCAGTCCTCTCTGAGACTCCCTGGGGAGCTGCAGAGAGGACAAGGGCAAGATCACCTGCCCAGGAGGGACTGGGACATGTTGGAGCCATGGAGGCACCAGGGTGAGCAGAGGATGGAGAGCTGTGCTGGGAGGAAAGGCTGCGAGAGTTGGGATTGTTCAGCCTGGAGAGGAGAAGCTCTGGGCTGAGCTGAAAGGTCTCATCTGGACACACAGATTGCAGAATCAGGAAGAGAATTTAAGAGATGCAGTTGATTGTGATAATAAATGGAATCCATGAAGGATTCATGAAAAAGCCATGACATTTTCAGCCTGGAGAAGAGAAGCTTCAGGGTGACCCAACTGTGGTCTTCCAGTGCCTGAAGGGAACAAGAAAGATGGAGAGAGAGAATTTGCAAGGGCTGCAGGGCCAGGAGGCAGGGAATGGTTGCCAGTGGCAGAGGGCAGGGCTGGATGGGATGTTGGGAATGAGGAATTGTTCCCTGGGAGGGTGGGCAGGCCCTGGCCCAGGGTGCCCAGAGCAGCTGTGGCTGCCCCTGGATCCCTGGCAGTGCCCAAGGCCAGGCTGGACATTGGGGCTTGGAGCAGCCTGGGACAGTGGCAGGTGTCCCTGCCATGGCAGGGGTGGCACTGGGTGGGATTTAAGGTCCCTTCCCCCCCAAAACCAGCCCATGGCTCCATGCTGCTGCACTTTGGGAACGAAAGCCACGGGCTCAGAACGGTGACAGCACAGCACAGTCAGCTCTGCCTCCTCAGCTCTCACCTTTCCCTTGGAAGCTGCACATTCCAGGGCTCAAGTTCTGAAAGGAGAGTTTTAAAATTTCAGACAAGGTGCTCAGTGAAGACCTAAAGTGTTCCCAAACACCAACAGCACCTGACAGATCCTCCAGCACTGCCCAGGCACAGAAATTTGACAGAGACCATTCTGGGAACATTTCTGGGAGGTGAAAGGACAAACAAAGAGTGCAGTGAATATATGAAATAGTGGGAATGACTGAAGGCCATAATTAGCTCCACAATTGAATCTCCACATGCAGTGGAAAGGGTAAGGCACAGAGGAGAAGGACAGGAGGCCACAGAAGCAGAAACAGGCAAGTCAAAAAGCAGCCAATAACTACAACAGCAAAGTGAACAATCCAAGAAGGAAAAGGAATGTGAAGTTAAGTTTGTTGGGAATTCTTTAAGCCCACAGAAGTATCCCCCAGGAGCTGGAAATCAGAACAATCCAGTCCCTTCTCTGCTCTCCTCCCTGGCAGGTTTTACAGCTGCCCTTGCAGGGTGCTCTTTGTGTAATCCCTGCACTCCCACTCCAGACCTGCTGCTCTTTTCCTACCAACACACAGCTTCTATTCCTGGCTCCATGTTAATTATCCTGCCTCAGCCCTTCCTCAGGACAGGGATAAACATCTTGAAGTTATCTGCAATGAAAATCACTGCTGTTTCATTTTCCTGGAGCTTGGCAAAGGAGAGGGAGGAGCAGACAGACAAGCACGAACAGGTTCCACAGCTATCCATGCATATTTGGGGTCAGGAGGCTCAGTGGGCACTGGCACACACCTGGATCAGATATTAGGAAGAAATTCCTCCCTGTGAGGGTGGGGAGGCCTTATCCCAAACCATTCCATGATTCTGAGCTGCCTGGCTCCACCAGAGCCAGGAGTGAGGGCAGTGAGTTAAAGCCATTTGCCTCAGGAGCCTCAGTCTCATTTTACTGGCCAAAAATGAATCCACGTTCCCAAAAACTTCCCTGCTCCCCACAAAAAAATACCCCCAAAACAAAGATCATAAATTCCCAGACTGGTTTGGGTTGGGAGGGACCTCAAAACCCATGCAGTGCCACCCCTGCCATGGCAGGGACACCTCCCACTGTCCCAGGCTGCTCCAAGCCCCAATGTCCAGCCTGGCCTGGGACACTGCCAGGGCGCCAGGGGCAGCCACAGCTTCTCTGGGAAAAGCGTCTGAAAGGAAATTATTTCTTTCTGCAAGTCTGACAGGGTTTCTCACGAAGTAAAATTCCCTGGCAGACCAATCCTGTTTGCCTCCACTTTTCTCCTCAGAATCCCTGCAGCAGCCTGAGCACTGGAGCCTGGCACTGGCAATGCCTGGAATGGCAACACACCCACTCATGCCTCTAATTTAGCCCTAGAAATTTTTCCCATGCCAAGCACACCCAGATCCCAAAGCCAGGGAGGAGAAGGCAGGAAGAATTATCACCCAGTAGTAATGTTAATTTTAGCAAGAAATTCTTTACTCAGAGGGCAGTGAGGCCCTGGCCCAGGGTGCCCAGAGCAGCTGTGGCTGCCCCTGGATCCCTGGCAGTGTCCAAGGCCAGGCTGGACATTGGGGCTTGGAGCAGCCTGGGACAGTGGCAGGTGTCCCTGCCATGGCAGGGGTGGAATTGGATGATCTTTAAGGTCCCTTCCAATTTCAACCATTCTGTGGCAATTTCTTCGTTGTGGTTATGAAAACCATTTCAAAGCTGTACACCCCATGTCATGTTTTCTGCATTCATCAGGAAGATGAAAGTGAAATAAGAACATTCCAGCAGCAGGGAAATCACCTGCACAAAGCACTTTGTTAGGAACAACAAAGCTCTGCAGTATCACAGAACGAACTGCACAGATTGATACCTAAAAGAGAAGCCGAAACAAATCAGGAGGATAAAATGCAGACAAATTTATTTGAGGCCTTCAAGGTACATTTGGGCAAGCGAACGTCCCCTCAGGGACTACACCCAAAATGGGCCCTGGGTCCTGAGCTCTTCACCTTTTACAAGTTCTGTCCATTAGCACATTGGCCCTTAGTTCTCCAATCACCCTCAGGTGATGGTGTTCACCACCCCAGCCCTGCTCCCCCAGCTCACAGCTGTTTCCATATTTTCAGGCCCCAAGGCAATGAATATGTCCTTGGATCTGTGCTCAGAGAGCCTTGTTTTGGCTAAAGGTGCTGGGAACAGAGCATTTTAGCACTTTGTAAGAAACACAGAACTGCAGCAAGTTACAGGTGCATTAAGAGAAAAAACTAGAAATATTCAAAGGCGTCAAGATCTCTGCAGATTTATTTACAGTAAAGCAATCAGAGCACAGCAACACCAGTCCCCAAACTGGTTTTCCAAATGACACCATGGCACGGATGGAGGCAGGGAACGCCCCCAGGGTGACACCATGGAAAAGAGGCACGGAGCTGGGCAGGCCAGCAGCAGCTCCTCTCATTAATGGGGCACACAAACACAGAAATGCTCAACACTTCACAGCCCTGCCAATATTTCACCCCCTGGATGTTCCAGCAGAAAAACACAGCCCAACATTGGTGCAGTTTTAAGCAACTCGAAGATCTCATTCCATGCAATGGAGGTACAAAAGCCTGGCTGGGCTCCATCCCTGCTGAGTGCTGCTTTGAAAGGAGGATTTCATGGCTCCTAAACTCCAATATTTTGGGATCTTTGCAGAATTAAAGCATGCCAGCAATATTTATCAGAGCATGAACTCAGCACATTTAGCACTGCAATGCTCTGGATGGTAACCCAAATATTTCTTGCAGAGACACAGAAATAAATTGGAGTGACAACAAAAATTGAAGACTACACGTCTGGGGTGCACTGTCACCTGGTTCAGACTTCCAGGAAAACCTTTTCCTGTTCCAAACAGAGGCAGAGGAATGAGTGTAAGATGTCAGGCAAAGCCCTAGGAAAGCCAGGGGAAAAGCTATGAGGATTCTGCACCATAAGACACACAACTCAAAGTACTTTTATACACCTAAAGTCATTGAGGGATAAATGTCAGGGAGTTTTTAAAAAGAGCTCTACCTATTTCTACTGTCTTTAATTCTGTTTAAACTCATTAACTGCTTCACTCTAATTCCTAAATTATCTATAGGCAAGGTATTTATAGTAGAAAGAGCATATTATGAAACACCTTTTGCAGTAATTGGCTTGGGAGACTGAAAAAAGGAAGGAGAAAGTTCTTGCAAAGTCAACCATAAATAAATCACAGAGAGAGAATTTGGGTTCAGATCATCAAAACAACCTTCAAGACGATGCTTTTTAAAAGTGTATGAGAATTCCTGAAAAATACTATCCAGCAATTTCATAGTTCAATCCACTGTATGCTGGGGTGAGAGAAAATAAAGACAAAAGAAAAAGCCGAAGATGACAATAAACCACAACAAAAGTGAACAAAATCATTCCCATGGCTGGATGCAGCTGAGTGTTGATTATTTATTTCTATTTATGGCAGAAAGGAGGAAAGAAGGTGACAGGGACAAGAGTCCAGTCTCCAACTCACCATGCACCCTAGGAAAAGCTAACTATGGCAAGGGAAGGGCAGGAAATCCTCAAACAACTCCTCTCAAACTTGCTGAAGGCTTCCCTAAATATAGCTGTCTATATAAATCCTTCCCTTTAATACAAATTAAAAAAGGGGGAAGAGACGGAAATTCGCCACGATCACCTCTATTTGTTAGGAACTAAAAAAGGACAAGGACTTTGAAACCAAAATGGGTTAATAGGGCATTTTTCATACTGGAGAGAAACTATTTCCAGCAAAATTGAAGGAAGTTACTTGTTAAAAATGCTCTTGCAGCCCCCAAGATATAAAGAGATTTCTGCCAAGCACTGGATAACTATGAAATAAAGGAAGCATGAGAGATTCCTGCCACTGTAACCAGGAAAAATCAGCTCCAGCCTGACCTTTTCAAGGTTATTTATTTGAATTAATAGCTCGAAGGGGAAAAAATCAATCTAGAAAGTAATTAACAGATCTGTGGAGCTGCAAGATGAAATAATTCAGGACAGAAAGAAGGGACATGCTAGAACACATCACTACTAAACCAAAAAGAGACTTAGCATCATTATTTCTTCACTGAGGGGCACCTTCTGCACAAAGAACTTGTTGTTTTATAAAGAGGGAACAGCTGTAAAGTTATTTATAAGTGAGACTGAGCAGAGGGAGAGGTGCAGGGAATAGGGCACATGCTTCCAGTTGGATTCCTGGATTCCTGCAGCGTGTCCTGCGTGCTCTGACAGTGAGCACAGCTGGAGCCCTGCACACCACCCTGCTCGGAGGGGCTGCAGGGAATGCTGGGCTGATCCAGGGGGCTCTGAGTGCCACATTTGGGGCTGAACAGGACCACAATTCAGGGGAATTTAACCCAAACCTGCTGAAATGGTGACAGTGCCACGAGGAGAACATTTCGGCATGGAGAAGGTTGTGAAGTGAGGGGCAGTGGCAGCTCCACACCAACACAGGCAGGGTGTGACAGCTCAGCAGAGCGTGGGGAGGGACAGGCACAGCAACAAAACTCAGGAATCCCAGGATCCCTGGGGCTGGAAAAGCCCTCCCAGCCCATGGAGCCCAAGCTGTGCCCCATGCCCACCTTGTCCCCAGCCCAGAGCACTGAGTGCCACGGCCAGGCCTTGCTGGGACACCTGCAGGGATGGGCACTGCAAAGCTCCCTGGGCAGCCCTGCCAAGGCCTGAGCGCCCTTTCCATGGAGAAATTGCTCCTGCTGTCCAAGCCCAGCCTCCCCTGGCCCAGCCTGAGGCCGTTCCCTCTCCTCCTGTCCCTGTTCCCTGCCAGCACAGCCCGACCCCCCCGGCTGTCCCCTCCTGGCAGGAGCTGTGCAGAGCCACAAGGTTCCCCCAAAAAAGTCCCCAATTCTCTGTCATGGAAAGAAGGAAAATTCCCCCACAAAGATCCAGCAGTGTGTCCCAACCCAGCCCCACAGCTGACAGTGCTTCTCTCAAGGGCAGCTGTAAAACCTGCCAGGGAGGAGAGCAGAGGATGGACTGGATTGTTCTGATTTACAGCTCCTGGGGGATACTTCTGTGGGCTTAAAGGATTCCCAACATGCTTAACTTCACATTCATTTTCCTTCTTGTCCACTTTACTGCTGTAGTTATTGGCTGCTTTTTGACTTGCCTGTTTCTGCTTCTGTGGCCTCCTCCCCTTCTCTTCTGTGCCTTACCCCATCCAATCAAAGGAGGGGTCAGAGCTCCCCCTGATCCCCCAGATGTTCCCAAAGGAAGCACATCCTTTCCCAATCCCTGCCTTCCACCCTGGAGCTGCAGCAGCCACAACATCAATGAGACACAGAACACGGAACCTAAGCACAGTTAGGATTGAACAGAACCCAAAGCCATAAGCTGAGACCTGTCTGGATCTCATGTGCAAGAGCAGTGATAAAGACACAACAGATCTTACAGGAGAGCTTTTAGAAGCTAAATTTTGAGGTGGTTGTATAAGGTTAGGATCCAGAGTCATATTCCAGTGCCTGAAGGAGCTACAGGAAACATGGAGAGACACTTTTTCCAAGGGATTGGAATGACAGGACCCAGGGAATGGCTCCCAGTGGCAGAGGGCAGGGCTGGATGGGATGTTGGGAATGAGGAATTGTTCCCTGGGAGGGTGGGCAGGCCCTGGCCCAGGGTGCCCAGAGCAGCTGTGGCTGCCCCTGGATCCCTGGCAGTGTCCAAGGCCAGGCTGGACATTGGGGCTTGGAGCAGCCTGGGACAGTGGGAGGTGTCCCTGCCATGGCTGGGGTGGCACTGGGTGGGCTTTGGTCCCTTCCATCCCAAACCACTCTGGGATTCTAAAATGTATTAAAGACAATGTCTTCAAAATATAGATTCACTTTTTAAAGACAGAGTAAGAGCCTTATGTTGGCATCCAAGCCTTTTAAATATTCTGTGTGGAAAAAAATATTTACTTGGCTCTCTGGCTTGATGACACACACACTGATCATCACAGCAGGATTAAGAGACAGGTGGAATTTTTAGTTCAGTATGATTCCATCTCCACTGAAACTTTTCTGAGAAGACCAAAAAAAGTCAAGATATTTTTATCTCACTTTGTACATTCCAGATAATGAAGGAGGTAAAGATAAAAGGTCAGTACAGACGAAAAAAAGCAGAAAGAATCAATCTGTGTCAGCTTGTCTGTATTCCCTACTCAACATCTAAATCAAGAGTCAATCAGTGCAGATTAGAGTTCAGGTAAACCAATTATAGAAGCCAAACTAGTTTTCCTTTGAGCAAGCGAGGCTTTGTTCCCAAACGTGTTCTGAAAGTCAAAGGGGCTGGAGGTGTCCAGGGCAGGGAACGGAGCTGGGCAGGGCTGAGCCCCAGGAGCGGCTGAGGGAGCTGGGAAAGGGCTGAGCCTGGAGCAAAGGAGGCTCAGGGGAACCTTGTGGCTCTGCACAGCTCCTGCCAGGAGGGGACAGCCGGGGGGGTCGGGCTGTGCTGGCAGGGAACAGGGACAGGAGGAGAGGGAACGGCCTCAGGCTGGGCCAGGGCAGCTTCCCCACTCTGTTTTGTAGTTGCACTGTTTTAGAAATCTTTCTGTTCTTTCTCAGGGAGAATAGAGATAAGCTGCATTTTTGTACTTTCCTAATCTCTGTGTTTGGTACTAGGTGTTGTGTAGCTGTGACCAATGGCTTTAGGAGGTGATTCCCTGCTGACCAATACTTACCAGATTATTAATGGATATATAAAGAGGTTTTTGTAAATAAAATTCTCCTTTCGCCATCTTGGTTCCGTCTACCTGCTTCCTCTGCCAGCTTCTGCGAACCTTAGAAAATCTAAACACACACTGTTTCACCTGCATTTTCCTGCTGGAAGGTGCTCAAATTCTGCAGGCTGGAGTTTCTCCAAAAGAGATGGAAGTTCCTCAAGGCTCAGGGAAATAAAACAGGCAGCTCAGGCCATCACTGCAGTGAACACTTTATTTACTGCCCTCAAGAAGAGCCAAGTCCCATCTTTATTCAAAGGAGGCTCTGGGTGGTCCCTCCTGCCAGAGGCTGCTCCTCAGATGTTCCACAGGAATTCTTTGGAGAATTTGGTGTGGCCCCACAGGCAGGACAATGCCATCCCTGGGCTGCTCCCCTCAGACATGGAGCACAGCTGATCCAAAGCCTCCCAGAGCTGTCAGTGCTCCCTGCTGACATTGGCTGAAGGAACAACAGTCTGATTACTCTGCAGCAAATGAAAAAGCTGTGCAGAACGGTTTGGACCAAGGAGTTTTTCCTCAGGGGATCTCCAAAACCTGGGAGACAATTTTGTTTACCATTTAATCCCAGACTGGCTGGGGTATGAAGGGATCTTAAATCCCACCCAGTGCCACCCCTGCCATGGCAGGGACACCTCCCACTGTCCCAGGCTGCTCCAAGCCCCAATGTCCAGCCTGGCCTTGGACACTGCCAGGGATCCAGGGGCAGCCACAGCTGCTCTGGGAATTCTATCCCAGGGCCTGCCCACCCTCCCTGGGAAGTTTCTTTTCCTAATATCCAACCTAAACCTTCCCTCCATCAGTCTGAATCCATTACCTCTCATCCTGTCCCTACTTGCTGCTGTAAGAAGTTCTGGAAAGTTCCAACCTTCCTTCTTCCTCCTTCACGTTAAATTCTCACCTATTCCAGGTATGTGAATTGCAACCCAAGCCTTGCTCCAGTTTAACTTCCTAATTTTCTGGATGTTAAATCAACTGCTGTTCCTGTGACAGAAGAAAGAAAATCTTCCCGAAGGTTTCCTGCATCTATTGCTATTATTTCCAAAGAAGAATAAAGAACCATGGAATATCCTGAGTGGAAGGGATCCACAGGATTATATGAATCTATTCTATATTTATAATCTATATTATATGAACAAGCTGGGGCACAGTTTAGAAGTTGAGTGTGAAGTTCTGCTCTTTACCTCGCCCAGAGCAGCTGAAGTGCAGGAATTCTTCACAGGAGAATTTTTCCTTCATGAAAGATTGTTCGTTAATGAACTGCTGTGTCATTTCTTCCTTCCTAAGCTGACAAAGTTAAATTCTGTTCTTATCTATTGCATGTTTTCATCTCCGTGCTGGGAGAAAAGGGAAATCCAAACATTTCTATAGCAGAAGTTAGAAGGAGATGCAGAACTGTGTTGCTTTTCAGCAAGTGTGAGTTCCTAACTCAAAATCCACTGCCTGGAATATTCAGGATTTTAAAAGGTTTTCAGGAGTTATTTTCTAATGCTGATTCTTTTGCCCCTTCAATCGAAACAGGTGGGTTCTTCCATAGAAATAAATAAATAAATAATTTATTTATGTTCCACCCCAGCCCTGCCGAGCCCCCCAACAATGCCAGCCTGAGCACCCCTGGCAGCGCTGCCCAAACGCTCCTGGAGCTCTGGCAGCCTCGGGGAGCCTGTCCAGAAATCCTACTCCAATTAACTCCCACTGCAATTGTCACCTAACAGACAGGCTACCTGAAACAGAGGCCAAGGCAAATCAGGAGCATAAAAGCTGACAATTTATCCAAGGCCTGCAAAGGCCTTGAAGGTCCACTGGGGCAAGCAAAGCCCCCCTTGGGGACAGCACCCAAAATGGACCCTGGGTCCCGAGCCCCTCACCTTTTATAATTTGTCCCATTTTTGGCCCTTAATTCTCCAATCACCCTCAGGTGATGATGTTCACCACCCCAGCCCTGCTCCCCTCCATCTCACAGTTGTTCACATATTTTCAGGCCCTGAGGCAATGAATATCTCCTTGGATCTGTGTTCAGAGAGCCTTGTTTGGCCAAAGGTGCTGGGACAGAGGATTTGAGCACTTTGTGAGCAGCACAGAACTGCAGCAAGTTACAGATACATGAAGAGGAAAAAAACAGAAATACCTGAAGGCATCACAAACATTTATTTGAAGGTCTGCACTGCAGGCTGTGCCCTGAGCAGTCTGTGAAGGCTGAGGGATCCCCAGCTCTGCCCATGGAGTGGGAATGGGCAGAGCCTGTGGATGTCAGGGAGGCTCCTGAACTCACACACAAATTGCAGTCACTCCACAATGACTCCACTGAGGATAAAAAGAAATATTCAAATATCCCCCAATGATTTTTTAATGCAAATTCCCACTGCAGTGCCAAGAAGGAGCTGTTTTTTCCTGGAGGTTTACAGGAAACATTTCTTTAATAGCTTCAAATGTATGAGCTGGTGTCACTTTTGCATTATGAAATCCATATAAATTCAAATAAAATATCCAGAGTCGTGCTCTGTCACACAAAGGCAATTTACAGATTCCATTTCCAACCGTCTGAAAAATAAATACCTACACTGTGCTTCTTCCATCCTTGGAAAAATCCATGACTTAAACTTCCATTTCCAAGCGCTAAACACTGAATTCCTGTTCCCTGAGTGGTAACACTAAAGTGGGCATTTGGAAATTCCACTACAGAGTATCTGAGTAACCACCCAGCCTCATTTAGAAAACTTTTGAATGTGGTAAATATATTCCAAAATGTAAAGGCTTTTTCCAACATCTTTCCACTCCTGCAGGGAAAATACTCAGATGATCCTGAGTAAATTAATAATTTTTCCCTCACTGCAGTACTCTGGGATGAAAGAAACATCTTCAGACAGTGTATTTAGTGGCAATTATTTTTCTATTCATATTAAAAAAAAAAAATCATTCCATGTGGAAAAACGCTCCAACACCTGTGCAATCCCAGATTTTCAACCAAACCTGCTGAGGGAAGAACAAAACCCTCTAAGGAAAATCCAGAAATCTCTCCACTTTGTTCTAAAATTCGTATTTTGGAACAAAGGAACCTGAGCTGAACAGTTACAATGCTCATTGATCCCTAATCCAGCTGAAAACCTGGAATTCCTTGCTGCTCATCCCCATCCTGCCCTTGGGAGCTCCAAGCCCTTCAGCCCAGAGTAGCTGGAGTCTCTCTGGAAAAAACAAGGAATATTTAATGCTGCTGAATGCCTGGGGGGTGTGCTAGAAAGCCCACACTGAGTTTGCTCTCATCTGGAAAGGGAAAAGAAAAAAAAAAGGATAAATGGTTGGGAATTTCTGAGGAAAATCCAAGGAAATTTCTGGGCTCACTCTGAGGATCAGTGGGAGCCTGGAACCCCAAACTCAGACATCACTCGGGGATAATCTCCTCAGGACATGACTTCATCCTTTCAAGAGTGATCTGCAAAAGAAGGCATTGAGTTTTCCTGTGGAAGAGCTCCTTCAGGGAAGGAAAATGTCCCTTAAATCAGAGTGAGTTTTCTCCCAAGTCATCAGAGCAGCCAAAAATTGGAATGTCTGGAGCCTCTCAGGAAATTTCCACCAGGAAATTAAAGGACAATGTCCATTAAAGGACAATGGAGAAATGAAAAGTGTATTTGGCAGAAGATGAAGGCTTTTGGTTTTAAGAACCCAAGGCCAAAAGTGACAGGAAGAATTCCAAATGGCTCTCTGAGGCATTGGAAAGTGGATAAAAATTGGGGAGAAATAAAAATTCCAGCGGATGGAGAGGTGCAGTGAGAGGGTCAAGTTTGGTTCTGCAGGGGAGGAAAGTGTTCAGCTCTGTGGGATCTTGAAGGGCTGAGAATTCACTTCTAAAAGCCCTTTCTGGACAAAAATTTCAGGTGGATTTACCTGAAAGTGAGGCACCATGCACTTTCCAAGGAAATGAAAGGTGTTTAAACATTTGCTTTGCTTTTCTCTCTGCCCAAAGCAGCCCAGGAACTGAGGACAGTTCAGAACACAAAATAAAGGCAGCAGCTTTCACTGATCAATAACAAAATATTCAATATATTCCACCTGGCCTGGCTGCTTTAATCCACAATATATCCATGAACAAGCTGCTCCCACAGGAAACCACTAAAACCAAAGCCAACACACAACAAAACCAAAGCAAAGCCACCAAGAAAAACCCAAACACAAACCAACTTCCTCTGCAGCTCCCTAAAAATCCTGGATGTGTCACCCTGGGCACAGGCAGCTCTTGGCAAGCGAGGGGGAGCTGCAAAAAGGGGGATTTGTCAGGGATTCAATCCCCAGCTTCACAGTTCTGAAAGGACAGGAGTAGCTCTGGCCAAAGCAACTCTTTTCCAAATCCCAGGAGCTGCCCCAGACATTTGGATCCACAGCCCAAACACAAATATTCTCCCAGGATTCACTCCAAGGAGCATGGAAAGTTCAGAGAAAAGCCCTTCTGGCTGATATTAAATGTTATATTTATTTCAAAATAAGTAATTTTAGAAAGTTCAATGAGCAGCAACTTTTTGCTTGCTCTTTTAACTGGAGCTTTTTAAAATTTATGTCCCACACTTTGTATAAAATCATGGAAAGCTGCCCTATTTCCTGAAAGGCAAGGGGTGGCCACTTCAGCATTTCTTTGACTAATTCCTTCCACTGGGTTTTCCATAAGTGATTCATGGCTGTGCTCAGCTTTCCTGGAAAACATTTCCCAAAGTCTGGAAGGTATGGAAAGCAGGAACTTCTCCTGGGCTGGCTCTGACTGTGAATCTTTGTGCCTCTCTCTCTGTAGAAACAAACAGCAGTTTAATAACTTCATTCTATCAACTCTGATTTAATTCTTTTTCCCCCTAAATATCAGAAAAAACAAAGCTTATACATATCTTTCACCCTACTCCCTACATATCCTGATTTATCAGAACTCCAGCCTCAGAAGCCTAAAAACCAGGCTTTTGTTTTCTTTCTACTATTTTACTTTTATTTAAAGGAACTTTAGAAAGACCCCCCCTGAATACCTGCATCACCTATTAAAGTTTGTTCTTTTCTTGGAAGTCACAACACTACAAAGAGATTTTTTACACAGAGGGACTGTGAAATAATTACAGGTTCCCTGAGACTCCTTGCCTGACTGGTTCCTAAAATCCCTCAGGTGTCAGCTGAACCCAACACCCTCTGATCCAGCTGCATCTGGAGGGTGCTGCTTAAAGCAGCCTTCAAAGGAGTTCCCAGCCCCCTCATCCCCTCTCATTTTCCTAAAGAAATTTATGGGAACCTCACCTTGATTACCATGCAGATCAGCTGTGGGGACAGTAAAGCTCCCTGGGACATTTTCCACATTATTTATACCTGCGTTGCTGCCTCTGTGCAATTCCACAGGAAACAATTCTGCTGTCACTGCCCAGAGCAGCTGTGGCTGCCCCTGGATCCCTGGCAGTGTCCAAGGCCAGGCTGGACATTGGGGCTTGGAGCAGCCTGGGACAGTGGCAGGTGTCCCTGCCATGGCAGGGCTGGCACTGGATGGGCTTTGAGGTCCCTTCCAACCAAACCTTCTGTGAGTCTATGTTTCATTCAAAGATCCAAAGAGGTTTTGTGTTGTAAAACTGTTCCAAGTGAAGGTTAAATAGTAAATCTGAGGGTGACAAAACACATGGATGGAATTAAGGTTTCAAAGAATCACAGCCAAGCTCACCTTGTTCCCACCCCTGCCATGGCAGGGACACCTCCCACCTCCCACCTCCCAGGCTGCTCCAAGCCCCAATGTCCAGCCTGGCCTGGGACACTGCCAGGGATCCAGGGGCAGCCACAGCTGCTCTGGGCACCCTGGGCCAGGGCCTGCCCACCCTCCCAGGGAACAATTCCTCATTCCCAACATCCCATCCAGCCCTGCCCTCTGCCACTGCCAACCATTCCCTGCCTCCTGGCCCTGCAGCTCTTGCAAATTGTCTCTCTCCATGGTTCCTGGGGCTCCTTCAGGCCCTGCAAGGCCACCCTGAGCTCAGCCCAAAGCTTCTCCTCTCCAGGCTGAACAATCCCAGCTCTCGCAGCCTTTCCTCCCAGCACAGCTCTCCATCCTCTGCTCACCCTGCTGCCTCCATGGACTCTCTCCTTCCTGAGCTGGGCCCCAGGGCTGCTTTCAAAATCCTTGTTTAGTGGTTCCTTCCCCACACCCTGCTTGGAAAATCCCCCCAATCCTTTCCCCAGGGAAGGCAGGAAGGCTCTGAGCTCCCCCGAGGGCTGTCCTGAGCTGTTCTGCTGTTTGCTGCTGGTGCCTCTCTCCAAGGCATTTCTGAGAACTTCACCAAGCTCCTGCACCAACACCACCCCAGACAAAGGAAAAACTTCTCTGTGTGCTCAGCCTTTCAGCAAACACTGCTCTCAGCACTGTGCCCGTGTCACCAGCCCAGGCTCACCATTTTTTCCAGATGAGCTGGGGTTTGATTGCACTGCTCCTCTGAAAAGCTTGGAGTGTTTTACTGCACAAGTTGGGCTAGGAGGAAAACACACGAATGTGCTCAAGTGTTCTCCATAGAAACAGCTTGGGCACAATGAACAGAGACCCTTTTAGGAGGCAGAGTTTCACAAACACTGATTTTTTATTTTTAACCACCACAAACTGGTCACTTCTCCAAGTCACTCGATTCCAACAGCCCCCACCTTGATTGTTTCTAACTCAGAAAATCACAATGGACATTTCCAAGCTGCCCAACAGAGCAAAAAAAGAGCTTACAGCAAGCATTTCCAGTTCTGCCTTATGCAACCTCAACATTACAGCCAGGGGTTTGCAGATTGAAATGCCAAATTAGAGACTTCCAATCAGACCATTTGCAAGGCAAAGTCCCAAGCAGGACAGGCAGCAAGAAAGGGAGACTTCAAATAACTGGGGGGGGAGAGATTAAACAGTAATTTGCAAATACATGAAATAAATACAATCAGATCTCTCTTCTCATTGGATGTGGGACACCACACTCACTAATCTATTAAAAAATAAAATATAAAGATTACTAATTTCCAGGTCGACCTGGCTGCGTTAAGATCTTTCAGCACTTCTTTGCTTATGGCCATTGTTTGGGTTTAGATTTATTGATCCAATTTTTTTCCTCAGACCCTCGTGGCTGCAGATGGATTTTGTTCTCCTGTCACTCAGCTTTCACAGGATCCTCTCCCCGGTGCTAAAAGTTTATACTTGGGTAGCTTCTAAGGATAAAATGATGGGGGAACTTCTCTCCTAATTAATGATTAATCCATCAGCAGCAAACACTGAACTGGGGGAGTTGAAAGCAGGTTTAGTCTAGGACAGGGTGACACAGAAGGAAAGATTTAAGCAACTCTGCTTTCCAATTTACAATCACCGAGTGATCCACAGCTCATTCACATCATTCCATCTGCTCCTCCCACAACCAAGGACTTTTTACATTTATTTCTTCAGGAGCTTTTTAGACTTTACCTTTTAAAGCATCACATGCCTTGAGCTCCATTACTCACCAAGCACTGAAAGGATGGAACTACTACAAATAACTGCAGTGGCTGCTGAACTGTGGGAAATAAACACCTTGCAAAAATAGCCCCCACGGTCAGCATTTGTTTCCCAGCCCAAAGTGGTCCCAAAATAGCACAATCAGGTCCCAGCTATGGCAGAGCAGACTGCTCCTCATCCCCCTGGATTGCAAAGTACAATGGGGCCTGACTTCACTCTTTGGTTATTCCTGCACTGATGGATCCATGATGGATTCATCTTAATTCAACCAATGGCCACTGCTGCACAAGGGATGGAGTGACCAAACAAGGGGGGTGGAGAAAAACTGGAGGAGGGCAGGGCTGGATGGGGTGTTGGGAATGAGGAATTGTTCCCTGGGAGGGTGGGCAGGCCCTGGCCCAGGGTGCCCAGAGCAGCTGTGGCTGCCCCTGGATCCCTGGCAGTGTCCAAGGCCAGGCTGGACATTGGGGCTTGGAGCAGCCTGGGACAGTGGGAGGTGTCCCTGCCATGGCAGAGGGGGGAATTAGACAATCTTTGATATCCCTTCCTGTGGAGGAATTCCTGAGCAAAAACGGTCATGGCGTTTATCTGAACGCCGTGAACAACTCAAGCCTGGCAGAAACAACCACAAAATGCTCTGAATGTTGCAAACACAGCATGAACAAGTTTAGAGAAGAGTCCTTGAGATGCCCTTGAAGGGCAAGAACAGGAACTAAGGCAAGGTGTAAACAAGTCAGAGAGAAGCCCTCCCCAATACAAGAGAGAGCGTAAACGAGGGATAACTAATTAGCGAGATAACCAATTAGCAATAGCTTAAGGTGTGTGAGCATTATAATGTCACCAATCACGTAGTTAGGTGAGACACGTGATCATCAGCAAAGGAGATAAAATAATGTAACTTTTGGGAAAAAACGGAGCTCGACTTTAACCGTACCGGTGAATTATGAAAATGCAGACATAGATCGAATATCGATATCCACCTGAGACAGACAGAGACTCTAACTTGTTAAGGTTAGACAGTGTGTGTTGATTTGAGCTGCAGGGAGAGCTCCCAAAGGTACAGCTCCAGAGTGACAATGCAACACAGAACTTATTTATCTATCACAAAAATGCATATTTAGCATAAACACCTCCCATCCCCTGCTTCGTATGGCAATTAGCACAAAGTCATTAAGCATGCACAGTTCCTGCAATGGAATTGGGTTGGTGATCGTTGAGTCTGAGGCCTGCTTTGGATGAAGTAACATGAGTCTTCCTCACTGTGACCTTCTTACTTTGCTGATTTTTGACAATTCATCTGACCCTGGAGAACTCCCAATGCTCTCTTCTGTTGCTTCTGGGTAGGTTGCATCTGAGCAAAATTTGTAACTGTCTAGGCTCTCCTCTGAACCTCTTTTCTTAAGATTATTAATTGTCTATTCTAAGCACAGCTGAGTAAATATCAAATAATCAAAGGCTACTCTGCACTTAATCATTAATTTCTTTCTAACTGAGTTCTGTGTCTTTTTCTATTCCAGTTGATTTTAACAGAACTAACTTTTATCTAAATCTCTACATTTAAGTGGCTAAAAGAAAACCCTGTGTTTCATCGGTGTCCTGTCATCCATCCAGGTTGAACCTCCAGGAGGGTCCTGCTGCACCTTCCAACCCAAACCATTCCATGATTCCATTAAATAAAAACCTCATTCTGAACATTTCCAGAGACAAAGAGCTCCAAAATCACTGCTGTGAGCTATGGAAGGGAAAATGGACTCCCAGCAGGGCCTGAGAATTAATCAGCTGCACATTATTTTATACTGTATCATTCACTTTGATTAGCAAACATTTGGCAGCTATTTCATGCTTCCCATACACCTTCAGGACTATATAATCTGCAGGGGCAGAGGTTTATGATTATTATTTTTCTTTTCATATTTAACTGCCGTTCCTGAAAAGTTTAAAAAACGTTTCCAAGAGGTAAAGCAGCTGTCCCTGAAGTATTTTTCTAATTTTTTATGGTGTTTTTTCAGCTGCCACAGGTACAAGGAGTGTCCCACCGAGTGAAGATATCCTGATGGAGTAGGATGAAAAATACTTCTGCGGTTAGCAATTTATTATCATGAAAAATGCAGCTGTATTATGCCCAAAGTACAACTTGAGGGAGAGCAAAGATAAGGATGAAAACAGCAGGTGTTTGGGGTTGGTTTCATTTCTAGTTCCTTCTAACGTGACAGCAGGATTTGTTTAACTCAAATATTTAAAGATATTATTCCAGGCAAGCAGAAGTTACGTGTTCATCCTCTGACACATCCACTGTGACTAAGAGGAAAACAAAAGGAAATCAAAAATTCAGCTCTAACACAGGAGGCTTTAGAAAACCACAGGAGCTGGTCAGAACCAGGCTGGTATTTCTGTGATCTTTAAACAATGACATTTTCCACTGAAGTCACAGAAGGAAGAATGGAAGAGAGGTTTCAAAATATTTGACAAGAATGTTCTGGGAGGGTACGAAAAAAAACCCAAAGCAATTCCAAGAAGTTGCTGCGGTTCAAAAAACATGCTAAACGCACCTGGAAATTTCAAAAGCATCAAAAAAATACTAATAAAGATCATGGAATGGTTTGGGTTGGAAAGGACTTTGAAGATCACCTAACTCCAACCCCCTGCCACCACCCCAGGTTGCTCCAAGCCCTGTCCGACCAGGCTTTGGTAAGATGATAAAAGATAATAAAAAGAGCCATAGAGAGTCAGGATTTTATCCTAAATCCCCTGCATTTTTGGTGAGGTTAATACACTAATTTTCTTACATATTAATTAGTGACACATCAGCCAACACATTGGAATTTAAAGCTTTTAAGGTATTTAACACAGAGCTTTGAGGATAATTTTATTTATTTATTTCTATGGAAGAACCCACCTGTTTCGATTGAAGGGGCAAAAGAATCAGCATTAGAAAATAACTCCTGAAAACATTTTAAAATCTTGAATATTCCAGGCAGTGGATTTTGAGTTAGGAACTCACACTTGCTGAAAAGCAACACAGTTCTGCATCTCCTTCTAACTTCTGCTATAGAAATGTTTGGATTTCCCTTTTCTCCCAGCACAGAGATGAAAACATGCAATAGATAAGAACAGAATTTAACTTTGTCAGCTTAGGAAGGAAGAAATGACACAGCAGTTCATTAAGGAACAATCTTTCATGAAGGAAAAATTCTCCTGTGAAGAATTCCTGCACTTCAGCTGCTCTGGGCGAGGTAAAGAGCAAAATTTCATACTCAACTTCTAAACTGTGCCCCAGCTTGTTCATATAATATAGATTATAAATATAGAATAGATTCATATAATAGATCATATACAGTTCATCTAATAAAATACAGAATAGATTCACAGAATAGATTATAATAGATCATATATAGTTCATATAATAAAATACAGAATAGATTCATAGATTATAATAGATCATATATAGTTCATATAATAAAATATAGAATAGATTCATAGAATAGATTATAATAGATCATATATAGTTCATCTAATAAAATATAGAATAGATTCACAGAATAGATTATAATAGATCATATATAGTTCATCTAATAAAATATAGAATAGATTCACAGAATAGATTATAATAGATCATATATAGTTCATCTAATAAAATATTTAATAGATTCATAGAATAGATTATAATAGATCATATATAGTTCATCTAATAAAATATAGAATAGATTCACAGAATAGATTATAATAGATCATATATAGTTCATATAATAAAATATAGAATAGATTCACAGAATAGATTATAATAGATCATATATAGTTCATATAATAAAATATGTAATAGATTCATAGATCATATATCGTTCATATAATAAAATATAGAAGAGATTCATATAACAGATTATAATAGATCATACATAGTTCATATAACAGATTAGAAACCTTTCCCAAGGGGAATACACCCAGGGCTGATGGGATGGGCTCTCTCCAGTGGGGTTCAAGGGCTGTATTGAGGTTTGTCAAGGCCCCACTGATCTCACCTGCTCAGAGGCATTTCCCTGGGGTTACACAACCCTGGGCAGGAGCTGCTCATACTTTCCACTGCCTCCCCAGCAGCTGTTTCATCCCAGAGCCTCGGGACATTCAAGCCTTCCTCAGAGTTTCCATGAGCCAGGCAGTGCTGGCTAGCAACTGCAGGGATGTGGCTAGTGCATCCTGCAAGGAATGGCCACACATCCTCAGCGATTCTCACCCATCCCTCTGCACCTCTGCCCACCACTCTCTGACTATTTAACATCACAGCCTGCAGGAAATGATGTTTTAGTTCTTATTTCATCTTCTTCTTCCACAGGAATGGACATATTCCTACTGGAGCTTTCAGCTCTGCTCATCACTCTCTGACTATTTAACATCACAGCCTGCAGGAAATGATGTTTTAGTTCTTATTTCATCTTCTTCCACAGGAGTGGACATGCTCCCACTGCAGCTTTCAGCTCTGCTCACCACCCTCTGACTATTGAACACCACAGCCTGCAGGAAATTGAGGTTTTAGTTCTTATTTCATCTTCTTCCACAGGAATGGACATGCTCCCACTGCAGCTTTCAGCTCTGCTCACCACTCTCTATTTAACATCACAGCCTGCAGGAAATGATGTTTTAGTTCTGATTTCATCTTCTTCCATAGGAATGGACATGCTCCCACTGCAGCTTTCAGCTCTGCTCACCACCCTCTGACTATTGAACATCACGACCTGAAGGAAATCATGTTTTAGTTCTTATTTCATCATCTTTTTCCATAGGAATGGACATATTCCCACTGCAGCTTTCAGCTCTGCTCACCACTCTCTATTTAACATCACAACCTGAAGGAAATTGATGTTTCAGTTCCTATTTCATCTTCTTCTTTTCCCATATTAATGGACATACTCCTACTGGAGCTTTCAGCAGAGCCAGCTCTGAATAATTACCAAAAATTCTATACAAAAATAATCTGATATTATTATATCTGAGATTATTATATCTGAGATTATCTGGGAGCTATTCTTAATGTATTTAATATTATTATCTCATTTGTTACCAGAAGGGGAGAGGATATTTTAACTACAAGGCCACAGAAGGGTTTTGTTTAACTGTATGGGTTACGAATGGCTAAAAAAATGGAAATACGAAAAAAATCAATTTTTGCTAACAATACAGCCTGGTGCTTCTGGCAGTTCACCAGCTCAGCTTCCTATCTAGAGAGAAAGGAAACAGCACCTCTAGGAAAAAAAGGAACAATTCTCCTTGCCTTTCAGGCAGTTCCTACTTGGAAAACAGCCTGAATTTTAAGAGGCCTTCATACAAGCACACACTTGTTTTGAAACCAGGCCCAAATCTTCAGGGAAGTTTCCAGAAAGGTTTGCAGTCAATGGAAGGAAAGAAAGTGATTTTGGTTTACTTGGCTGAATCTAAAAATCAGAAACTTACATTGATTTTTTTTTTTAATGATAGCAAGACGGTTTTTTCCCAAACTGTGTGATACAGACATTATCAATAAATCCATTTATCAAAGAGCCCTCAATTCATTCCTCAACCACTGCTGTACCAGAGGTGCTGTTTCACATTTCAGGGAAATGCATTTTCCTGCTGCCTTTTGTATTTTAACAACAAAAAGGAACTCAAATCCAACTCCTGAGGTTTGGACTCTCAGCTCAATAACCAAGAGTGTGTTTGGCAGCACCAAAATAACTCCAAAGAAAACCTCAGAATGCAAAACCAAATCCAACTTTCAATTTGGACCCACCTGCAAATCTGCACAGGGAAAGGGAAAGTTCATCCTTGAGGTTACATTTTAATAAAAGAAATTCACTGAGTATTGACAGCTCTGCTTTTATGAATGGGGCCAGTAATAAATAATGACTGCCATAATTAATGAAATTCATTCTGTACCTCTGGCAGCAAAAAATGCTGGCAGGAAGGGACAAAAGGTATAAAGCAGGTACTTATGGATTATTCTTCTCCTATCTAAAGCTGGCAGAACCTCACAAAGTTTATTTAGGTGTTGTCATATCCTAAATCCCTGTGCTTGGTGAATATAATTCATAAACCTGTCCCACCCCATTTTCAGTATTAGGGTTCCCAAACATTCTAAGCCAATGGTTTCCATAGTTTAATTATGCATTACACTCACAAAAAAATTAAAAATCATATTTTAGACCTTAGTTCCAACTTCAGGTTCACTGAACACAACACATTTCGGCTCCAATCATTCCCAGCATATTCCCGTATTTTAATCAGAAAAATCAGAGTACCTGGTCAGACTAAGAGATAAACCCCCAAACCCACAAAACATTTTAAACTCCTATTTTAGACCTCAGTTCCAATTTCAGGTTCACTGAACACAACACATTTCGGCTCCAATCATTCCCAGCATATTCCCGTATTTTAACCAGAAAAATCAGAGTACCTGGTCAGACTGAGAAATAAGACCCCCAAACCCACCCCAATGAAATCTACCCCAAAATTCCCAGAGTGAGGTGCATCTTTGTTAAAATCTCATTAATAAACCCCAAATGGAACCACACCCACACACCCAGAGCAGGGTTTGGAGCTGATCATCCCTGGGGTCCCTTCCAACCCAAACCATCCTGGGATTTTATGGTCTCCAGTGTTTCAGACCTAAGGACAAACCCCAAATTTCACCGCAATTTCTATTTAATATAAATACATGAATTTGCATCATTATTCTCTATTTCCCTTATTTTCAGCTCTCCTCACCTTCAGTTATGACATCAAGAAATATTATTTATTAATAACCAATATTATTTATAAGTTTATAAACACTGCTTATTAAAACCTGCCCAAATGAATAAACAACTTCACTAATAAACCATCACGGAATCAAACTTTTGGTGCTAAAAACACTTTATTTTCATAATTCTCAGCCTGTTCTGCATGGGACAGTTCAGTCATGCTGATGTCAGTAATTTCTTAATGCTGATGTTACTGAGGGGTGTTGGGGATGAGTTTCAAGGCAGTCTCACCTCTCAAATCCTGCAGTTATTTTCATGGTTTTTATTTATTTTATATTTTTTATTTTATATTCCCAGGGCAGTATTCCCGTACAGGGAACTTTATTCCTGGGAACAAAGCTCAATTTGCTCCTACAAACACCAAAAGCCAAGGGAATAAGGCAGAGCTGTCCCCAGCATTGTGATGTGCACATTTCACCAATGTTTTCCCAAATTTCCATGGGTACTCCAGGCAGATAAAATATCCTAATATCCTGGTCTGGGGTAGCTCAGAGCTCGTGTGGGATCCTTTTTCCAGACTGAGCTAACGATTGGATCCTGTGGAAGTCATTTTTATTAATATCTCCAACACTGAGGCTATTAATGACAAGTTTACAACATTGTTTTTTATGTTTTGGCATTTTTTAGAGCCACAACCACCATCTTGTGCAGCAAGAGTTACTTTAATATTTCAATAAATAGACAAATATTTTGTATTTCCATTTTATTTCTACCTATAAAACTATTTGTATTGTTTGCTGAAAGCACTGAGTGATCAGCCCACTTTAAGGACTTCAATGAGTGGATTTTGGACACAGAAATAATTATTTCACTATTTTCACATCAGACCTACAGAAGGTCCAAGCATGATATAAACCTGAACCTGCTCAAAATATCTCCTCTTAACAAAATACTTCCAGAAGTTTTATTGCAAAACTTTTCATAATGGAATGTTTCTAATTTTTTTTAAATGGTTTTACTGTTCAAAGTAAAACCAGATTATTGTGGTTTTGAACTACAATTTTAACCCTGGACTTTTTTTGGACAGCAAAAGCATTGAAAACTACAAACACTGTCACAAAAAAAAAGAGATTTTTTTGGCAGAGAACGAATGAAAACCTTCAAAATATATGCAGATGCCAATAATTAAGTTTTACATTCCCATTAGCGAATATTTTGCCAAAACCAGAGCTGCGTTGCAGAAATCTATAAACATATAAAACATTAGTGTTTTCTGGAAATCCACTTTTCAAATATTTTCTTTTGAATGTGATCTAAGAGGCTTAACAAACTTCAAGTAAAAGGATTACGAGGCATGTGGCTGAGACAGGAAGAGATTTACCAGAAACCTGAGTATTATTTGGAAAGAAAGTTTTGTAAATACTCCTGAGAAATCTGCTCGACTTCCTGTAAAACACAAGTAATTCCTTAAGTACTTAAAAAATCTAAAATCCATCTCATGATTATTTCAGCAGCCTGCAAGGCAATTAAAAAATCTCAAAGCACTGAACAGCTTTATGTTCAGATGAGCTGACAGAAAGGTTTTCTGTAGTGAAAGCACACGAAAAGAAGGATTTGGAAGCTGAACTCACCTGCAGCTTCCTGGGTTATTTCTCACCTTGTTAGGTTTATCTTCAAATACCATTTTTTCACCAATAAATAATTGCAGACACAGTTTCCCAGCCGGTTCTGGGGGTTATGTGAGGACACAGACACTTCCAGCAAGCTAAATTTCTTTAATAATTCAGATTTCCAGCCAAGTTTTCCCAGAGGAAACTGTTATTGTGATAGAACAGCCTACTTTCAGTTTATCTGTGAATGTAAATTGTCGTTACTTATGGAAAACTTTCTGCTACATTCATTAATTTGTAGTAACTTGCAAAAATTAGCAGATTGATGTAATTATCATAGGATCATTAAGGGTGGAAGGGACCCTAAAATGTCCCCAAGGGCCACACAGACACCTCTGGAACATTTTCAGAGACTCCACCACCCCAAAACCTCAGAGATCTTTCAAAGGAATTCCAGGAACTCGACCCATTCTGAGGAAAATTATCTCCACCCAAAACCTCTCCCAGCCCTAAAGTCAATTATTTCCTCCTGAAATGCAATTCTTTGTAGGAACTCTTCGTGCTCCTCTGCCACTTCCCAAAGGAAAGTTCCCACAGTGAAGGGGAAATGGAAACCTGCAGAGCACACTTGGCTCTAAATCAATAAATAAACTTATTTTATAAAGTTAAAGTTATTTTATAAAGTTATTTTATAAAGTTATTTTATAAAGTTATTTAGCCCTCCCGTGGCTGTGGCCAGAACTCAGTGTGTCACATCCCTTTGGGATACAGGAGTCAGGTGAGTGTTTTACCTGCAGCACAAATTCCATAGAAAAACCTGAGTTTAACATAAAAAGGCTCTTAAAAATTCAATATCACATGAGGAGGATGGAAAGATACAAAAATCTAATTGCTGGCTCTGGAAATTAGCTACTGACACCTTTCTTGTTTAAATAAATTTATTCTTTTTTTAAATAAATGAGTGCACAGGAATACAGTTTTAAAAACAAAACTCATCTGGATGGAGAAAGAATTACAATTCCTCAAGCACAGAATCGACATTAAAACCACCAACATTAAAACTGCAGGTCTGAGGTAAAAGACAGTTTAGAAAATCAAAATTTTTCTAAGATAATTTGACAATTTGATGGTCAGAAAAAAGGATTTTATTCGAGGTGACTTCTTGCACTTCAGTGAAAAAAAAAAAGATGCAGAAATTAAAGGTATTTTTGGTTTGTACTTTAAAAAAATTGAGAGTAAGTATTCAGGTGTTCTCTGGAAGATTTTGGGACTGATATTAAAATCCTGTCAGGAGGTATTTTTAATTTCTTATCAGAATAAAGCAGAGAACAAACTCTCATTTAGCAGAACTATTACCTTGATAGGAAGGTCTGTTCGTAAGAGATTGATCACAAACCAAATAAAACTTCAGATTTCTCAACCGGGATTATCAAAACCTCAATCAAAAAAAATTGAAAAATTGAAAAGGAGGAAAACCAAGACTATTCAAACAGTACAAATCACTGTTTGGGAAAGGCAAAATTGAAATAGCTGTCAGTAGCTGTCCTGTCTCACCTTTGATTGGATCAACCCTCCTCAAATAGGGCAATCCAGGATTATTAGGGGGCCCACTGAAGGGAAAAAAAACCATTTAACTACAGAGGAAAGGTATTTTAGGAGTGTTACATACGCTGGAAAAGTTCACAGAATAGAACAAACGCCAAAATTCACAGAGTATTTATAAACACCACATGTGAGGCTGTGTTTTACAAGCCCTTTACTCATCCCTTCAGCACCACCAATGTTTGCTGCCCAGATTTGAATTTTCTGGGCATATTTCTACACCAAACCAAGAGAAGTTTCTGAAAATTCACCTTCTAACCAAGCGCAGCTTTTTCAAATTATCTTGGGATCTTTCTCAGGTGCAAATAGGGCAATGCAGGATTACTAAGGGGCCCACTGAAGGGAAAAAAAAACCCATTTAACACAGAGGAAAGGTATTTTAGGAGTGTTACATATGCTGGAAATTTCACAGAACAGAACAAACGCACTGCTTACACCAAAATTCACAGAGTATTTATAAACACCGCATGTGAGGTTGTGTTTTACAAGGCCTTTACTCATCCCTTCAGCATCACCGAGTGTTTGCTGCCCAGGTTTGAATTTTCTGTGCACATTTCCACATCAAACCAAGTGAAGTTTCTGAAATTTCACCCCCAAGCAGCACAGCTTTTTCAAATTATCTTGGGATCTTTCTCAGGTGCAAATAGGGCGAGCCAGGATTATTAAGGGACCCATTGAAAGAAAAAAAAAAAAAAACATTTAACACAGAGGAAAGGTATTTTAGGAGTGTTACATACGCTGGAAATTTCACAGAATAGAACAAACGCACTGCTCACACCAAAATTCACAGAGTATTTATAAACACTGTGTGAGGCTGTGTTTTACAACCCCTTTAGCATCACCAAGTGTTCGCTGCCCAGGTTTGAATTTCCTGTGCACATTTCTACACCAAACCAAATGAAGTTTCTGAAAATTCACCCCCAAGCAAACCAAGTGAAGTTTCTGAAATTTCACCCCCACCCAAGCGCAAGCTTCTCAAATTATCTTGGGATCTTTCTCAGGTGCAAATAGGGCAATGCAGGATTATTAAGGGGCGCATTGAAGGAAATAAAAAACACCATTTAACTACAGAGGAAAGGTATTTTAGGAGTGTTACATACGCTGGAAAAGTTCACAGAATAGAACAAACACACCGTTCACACCAAAATTCACAGAGTATTTATAAATACTGTGTGTGAGGTTGTGTTTTACAACCCCTTTAGCATCACCGAGTGTTTGCTGCCCAGGTTTGAATTTCCTGTGCACATTTCTACACCAAACCAAATGATGTTTCTGAAAATTCACCCCTGACCAAGTGCAGGCTTTTCAAATTATCTTGGAATCTTTCTCAGGTGGGCCAGACAGTGACACTTTAGTGCCACCACCATCACTTCACACATTTAATGACAAAACTCCTGCATTTCCTTGGACACCAGAAGCACCAAATGTTGTGGGAAACTGGATACACCATGGGAAAATGCAGTTTTCCCCTCATTTTTAATACAATCTTGCTTTTCTCACACCATCCAAATACGGAGGGCACCTTTCACACCTCCAAAATCTGGGATACAGCCTTAGGGCCTCATCCCACTTTCTCTCTCTGCAACTTCCTGACATTTGGCCAAGAAAACAAATTAAAAATGTAGCCAGTCCATGTGTGCTCCTATAAAACAATTGCTTATTTCCAGCTTTAAGGAATTATTAGCTCCTGCCAGCTCTGTGCCTGTATTAACTGCAGCTAAATTATGTATTTCAGTGGCTGAAATTCAGTGACCAGACACCTAAACTGATTTTTCATCTATTAAAACTCTGTGTGCACCTACCACGTTTATAAATCACCAGGTTCCAAGCACCTCCACCTGTCTTTTTTAAAAAAATTCTTTGTTTTCTATAAAACTTGGAGATTTTACTCCCTCCTGGATACAGATATTTATTCAAATTCAAGACACTTCTCTCATTCTTTGCCTTAGAAATATAATTTATGCAATATCTGTACATGTTGTTATCCATGGTGAAGGTAACACAGTTTATGCTGAGATTATGAAACTCAAATTAATTTGTTACTATTTTAAGCAATCAGCTTAAACTCCTTCCTGCCGGAGCTCACAGCAAGAATACAAAAAAAGCAGATTTTTATTCCAGTGTTAAGGAAACATTAGACTTTGACCTGATTTAAGTTAAGTGGAGAGGGAGATTCATTGGAATAATGAGAAAAAGACTGAAAAATGGTTTAAATATTCACAGCCCCATCCCTGGAAATGTGCATGGCCAGTTTGGAAAGGGTTTGGGATAGTGGAAGGTGTCCCTGCCCATGGCATTGTGACTGCCAGGAGGGTTCAGCTGTGAGACTGCAATTGCTCCAAGTTGTTTTTCACAGAGACAGCTCATTTATTTTAATGGGATTAGAAACCAGCACCATTATTGCCTAATTTTTCAAGTTCATCCCGCTTAATTCGAACCCGTTTAAAAACTAAACGTCTCCTTCAGTGTGAATGCGTTTGAGAGCAAAACCGAGAAAGAAAAGAAGAAAAAAAGACCAAAAGCAGAGAGCATCAGGTGCACCAAACAAAACCTCAACCACAAAGCTCAGGGTAGGGCGGTCCGGAGATATTTTATTCCATTTCTGGTTCATGCAGAGGTTCACCCTGAACTACGGGCTCAAGAATTAAAGGGATCAAGGCAAAATAGCTGTTGGTGTTCAAAGCCTTAGAACCATGCAAATCATCGAGGATGGAAAAGAGCTCCAAACCCACGGAGGCCAAGCTGTGCCCCATGCCCACCTTGTCCCCAGCGCAGAGCACTGAGTGCCACGGCCAGGCCTTGCTGGGACACCTGCAGGGATGGGCACTGCAAAGCTCCCTGGGCAGCCCTGCCAAGGCCTGAGCGCCCTTTCCATGGAGAAATTGCTCCTGCTGTCCAAGCCCAGCCTCCCCTGGCCCAGCCTGAGGCCGTTCCCTCTCCTCCTGTCCCTGTTCCCTGCCAGCACAGCCCGACCCCCCCGGCTGTCCCCTCCTGTCCGGGGGTACAGAGTGCCATCGGCTCGTCCCTCGCTCGGACACTGCCGCCACCGCATCCCGGCAGGACCGAGGGGCGGGCGGGGACGCGAGCCACAGCCTCGCCCCCTCATTCCCCCGACACCTCCGGAGGGCGGAGGCGGCCACGGAGAACGGCGACAGCCCCGGCCCCGCACACCGCGCCCCCGCCACGGCTGCCGGCCCGGCTCACCCGGTACGGGCCGTCCTGGAAGACGCGCGGGTCCAGGTTGCAGGCGATGGTGGCGGTGGGCAGGTCCCGCAACGCCACCGCCTCCATCTCGCCATCAACGAAGCTCCACTCCGCGTCCGTCTCCTCCTCCTCTTCCCCTTCCTCCTCGTCTTCCCCGGGCGGCAGCGGCTGCTGGAGCGGCGGCTCCTCCATGGCCGGGGGCGAACGGAGGCGGCGGCGCCGACGTCGTTGAGGCGGCTTCTCCCGCCCCCCGCCCGCCATCTTGTTTCCTTCGCCCCCGCCCCGCAGCAGCCAATCGGGAGCCGCCGCCGCGCCCCCCCCGTGCCGTGTGGACCAATAGGAGAGCGCCGCCGCCGCCGCAACAGGTGGCGGGCGAGGCCGCGGGCGCCATCTTGAGCGAGGGCAGGCCGTGAGGGAGGGGCGTAGGGCCCGGACAGGGAATAATTCATATGTATAAAATATAAAACATAGACATTATCTGTACTGTACCTGTAATATACATGCACACTTTATAAGATATACTGTGCACGAAAATTTACTGTCTATAATATACCCTATGTAATATATACACTCTATAGTGTACTGCATATACAGTACATTTATAGAGTTTATGTTATATAAAAAAATACACAATGTATAATATGCTCTATGTATATGTGGTATATATCTACTCTACAGTACATAATATATTAAAAGGTGCTTTATATAACTATTACATATATATGTATACATATGTATATACATATGTATATGTGTACATATATATGTACATGTATATATGTATAATATAAAGTCTATGCAATATATATAAAAATATGCTATAAATAATAATGTACTCTATGTATTTATATAATTTACAGGATATGTAGTGCTATATTACTTCTATATGTAGAGAGATGAACTCTGTGCCCAATCCCTGCAAGTGTTCAAGGCCAGGTTGGAAGGGTGACTTGGTCTATAATATAAATATCAAATATTTATAGGAATATAAAAATTCCTTACTCAAAGACTGATAAATCAGCTGAAAATTTCCTCTGTGTGTGTCGTAATTCTCTTATCTGCCTTAAGGGCAAGCTGACCCTCCCTTGGTGTCTGCAAGTGTGCTTGGCTGATTAAGTGATCTAGACAAATGCTTTTATTATATATTTATTGTATTTTATATAGATATCATACTCTATGTACACGTATCTATATAAAAATATTTTTATATTATACATACATTTTTATTTTTATTTTTATTTTTACATATATGTAGTACCACCTTCCAGTGGAAGGCCCAAAAATGAGCTTCAAGTGGTTTTCTGTGAAGTTATTGTGACTTTCACACATCTCCAAACATCCTGTGCCAAATTTCTTCAGACTCTAATCAGTTTTGAACTATTTTTTTGGAAGGATACGCTAAATACAGGATATTTTTGTGATCACTTGTGCTAAGTGACATAAATCTGTATGTTCTCAAATCCACACAAATGTTCTCTCGAAAGAAAAGTAACTTCTCTGAACAAGCCCAAACTGTTGAATGTTCAATCCAGCTGAACAAATGCCATTTTTAACCACATTTTTTAACATCAGAGCTGTGTCCTGACAGGCGTGGTGACACGTTAGGAGCATCTCTCTGGATTTTCTGCACCAGGAACTCCAACCCCGTGTAGAAATTCCACCTGAGGAATCCAAGGAAATCTGCTTAAAAATCAAGAAGCAACACGTGCCAGCAAAAAGATTCCTGTCCTCCCTGGTAGGAAAACCACTGTGAAATATTCAATATTCATTACCCACTGCTGCTCCAATGGCACAAACACTTATTGCAATTCAGGTGTCAGATTTGAAGGTGAAAAGACATTATTAATTATATTTTACATAATTAATCGAGGCTAAAGGTCAGCTGGGATCATGCTCACCAAGCCCTGCAGGAATCCAGAGCCAAAGGACCTCTCTGCCCTAAGAGCTTAAAAGTTTTAAGCATTATTTCAGTCACAGACGTCAGAAAAAAAAAAAAAAGAATTAAATCTGAATCTCGCTAATCTTAGGATTTAATGGTTCAACCCTTTCTTGTTACATAGGAAGGCACCGAGACAGCGCTTTTGAGTGGAAGAGGTGGCGAGGCAGTTAAAAAATGGATTTTTTCTCAATGTTTGGGGCCGATCGTTCAGTGTAAGTGCTGGTGATTAACGCTAATGATTTGCCGCAGGAAAAGCTGAATGGCTGAGCGCTCCTGGAGCAGAGCCAGGGAGTGTTCCCAGCTCGGACACCTCCATCTAGTGGAGCGAAAAATCCTCCCGGGATTGCCAGAGGGGGGCTTGGAGTGAAGGGATCTGCCGCAAAAATCTGCGGTTTTACCTCTGAAATGTAGCTGGCCAGGAGGAATAAAATAGAAAAATAAAATTCAAAAAAAAAAAAAAAAAAAAAACATAAAATAAAACTAAAATAAAATAAAATAACATAAAATATAATAGAATAAAAATAAAATAACTTAAAAATAAAATAAAATAAAATAACATTAAAATAAAATAAAATTAAATACAATGAAATAAAATAAAATGAAATGAAACAAAATAAAATAACAAAATAAAATGAAAATGAAATGAAATAACATAAATTAAAATAAAATTAAAGTAAAATATAAAACAAAATAAAATTTAAAAAATTAAAATAAAATAAAATAACAAAATAACATAAACTTAAATTAAATTAAAATAAAATAAGATATAAAATAAAAGATAATAAAATAAAAGAGAATAAAATAAAATAATAAAATAAAATTATAAAATAAAATTGAAATTAAATTTTAAAAAATAGAATAAAATAATAAAGTAAAGTAAAATAAAATAAAATAAAATAAAATAAAATAAAATAAAATAAAAATTTGCTTGCAACTAAATGGAAAATGTTTGGAGAAAGAATATCGCAGAATCATCAAGACGGAAAAGAGACTTTCAAGATCACCCAACAGCACCATCCTCACCCCAAACGCTGTCCCCAAGGGCCACATCCAGACTGCTCTGGGACAATTCCAGAGACAGGGACTGCAAACCTCCCTGGGCAGCTCATTCCAGTGCCTGATCACTCCTTTCATGAATATTTTTCCTAAAATCCAACTTTAGGTTGTGCTGCTAAAGCGATTTTGCTTTCAAAGCTCGAGATTTTTTCAGCCAATACAGCTGGAAACGGTGAATGTAAATGGTGAATTCCTTGAATGCTGTTGATACAAACACAAAAAATATTAAAAAGTGATCTATTTAAAAAAAACACCAGTCAACAACCAAAAAAAAAAAAAAAAAAAAAAACCAAAAAAACCCAACCAAACCAAAAAAAAAAAAAAAAAAAAACCAACAAAAAACCTGTGGTGTTTTGGGATGAACATTTGCCTGGGGGAGAAATTTGGATTGGGTGTGAAACCACTTTTAGCAGCTCTGAGAGGAAAAAAAAAAACACCACTCCTGGGACATTTGCAGGGCTGGATGTGCTCAGCTGAGCACGAAGAATAGAGAGGAGAGGCTCCAGCACAAAACACAGAACATTGGGAGACTTTTGGTTCCAGGACAGGAGCAAATGGGACCCAGGCAGATTTAAACAAGAAATAAAACCTAACTTTAACCACATTTAACGTAAGAATTAAATGTTGAATAAGGCTGGGGATTTGCTTTATGTGTGTTTTCTGTTGGAGGGCAGGTGCTTTCTCAAAGTTGAAATAAAAGTAGGGAGATTTTAGGTACTTTATACACTCACTTTTGATTGGCCCCAAGCAGGCCCAGAGACAATTCAGACACAGTCAGGGCAGTGGGGATTTGCTTTATTTATTTTATGTGGGATCACTCCTCCAAACACACACACCTCAGCACTGCCAACACACAATATTATGGTAACATTCAGGAATATTAGTCTCATTCCCCGGGATAGGGGTGGTTATACAAATCATTTCCCAGAAATTATTAATATCATTAACATGTGTGCTGCGTGTCCTGGTGGTCTCTGGGGTCTTCTCATGATGAAGATCTGTAGTCTTCATCACAGTGCACTTTTCACCTTTCTCTCTGGAGCATGGGCAGTCCTTGGTGGGAGATTCAGGGTTTCTGTGCTGGCCTCAAACAGATTCTTGTCCCTCTGATCTTGAGAAGATAAAGGAAATCCTGTTTTTCTTGAATTAGAATTCTCATATTCTGTCTCTCAATAGTTAACTAGAGTTACCTATTGACTATCCATTTCTCACTTTCAATGTCTGGCTTGTCTCAGAGAGGGTCAGACCTCTGGCTGTGGGAGACTCTTTTAAGGGGAGCAAATGTGAGAGAAATGAGCCCAGAAGGGCTGCTTGGCAGAGAAAAAGCAAATGATAAATGGGAAACTTTACTGAACAGGATCTTTAGAGAAATATCGCAGAAAATGTGGTGCTCAGGAGGGATGCAGGAAACAGGAGGCAAAGCCCTTTGGGCAGCCTGTGAAGGAGCCCCTGACTGGGAAGGTCAAACTGCACTTGGGAAAAGAAAGAGTTGTTCCAGGGCAGGGAAAAATCACAGAATCACG
Organism: Acanthiza pusilla; assembly: GCA_036630365.1. Lineage (NCBI taxonomy): Eukaryota > Metazoa > Chordata > Aves > Passeriformes > Acanthizidae > Acanthiza > Acanthiza pusilla. The sequence goes on along the minus strand of JAXCHO010000111.1, from coordinate 5,941,640 downwards.
GAATGGTTTGGGTTGAAGGGACCCCAAATCCCATCCAGTGCCACCCCTGCCATGGCAGGGACACCTGCCACTGTCCCAGGCTGCTCCAAGCCCCAATGTCCAGCCTGGCCTTGGACACTGCCAGGGATCCAGGGGCAGCCACAGCTGCTCTGGGCACCCTGGGCCAGGGCCTGCCCACCCTCCCAGGGAACAATTCCTCATTCCCAACATCCCATCCAGCCCTGCCCTCTGCCACTGGCAACCATTCCCTGCCTCCTGTCCCTGCAGCCCTTGCAAATTGTCTCTCTCCATCTTTCTTGTTCCCTTCAGGCACTGGAAGGCCACAGTTGGGTCACCCTGAAGCTTTTCTTCTCCAGGCTTAAAATCTAATGAATTTTTCATGAATCCTTCATGGATTTCATTTATTATCACAATCAACTGCATCTCTTAAATTCACTTCCTGATTCTGAAATCTGTGTGTCCAGATGAGACCTTTCAGCTCAGCCCAGAGCTTCTCCTCTCCAGGCTGAGCAATCCCAACTCTCGCAGCCTTTCCTCCCAGCACAGCTCTCCATCCTCTGCTCATCCTGGAGCCTCCATGGACTCTCTCCAGCAGCTCCAGCTCCTCCCTGTGCTGGGCCCAGGGCTGGGGCAGATCTGCAGGTGAGGTCTCACCTGAGCTCAGGGGCACAATCCCAATCCCTTTCCTGCTGCCCTCATTTCTCGTGATGCAGCCCAGGGTACAACTGGAGATCAGAACCCCCAAATCCTTCTCCACAGAGCTGCTCCCAGTCCGTGCTTGTGTCTGGAATTGTCCCAACCCAGGAGCAGCCCCTGGCACTTGTAGAACTCCATGAGTTCCTCGTGGGCACCACCCCATGAACCGCAGACAGAAAATGTCACTAAACAAAACCACCACGGTGGAGCTCAGCGTTTGCTCGGAGGCTGCGAGAGGCAGAAGCACAAACTCCTGTGGCTGCTCCAGCTCAGGGCTTTGTTCGGCGTTATCAGCACAATCTCTTCTCTGCACAGGTGTCTGTGCCCTTCCCTTGCCAGGAGAGGGAAGCAGCTCTGGAATGCCTCTGGAATGTCCCTGTTCTGGGACACACTGCACTCCCGAGGTCATTGCCACCCTTGGATGCCACCCCACACCTCTGGGATCCTTTCCATCCCAGCTTACCCTGCTCCTCTTGCCCATTTTCCCCCTCTGTCCAGGTAAGTCGGCTCCTAAATGAGGCAGGAAAGAGAAATAACAGGAGAAAAGAAAAAAAAACCTCAAAAACATTTATTTTAGAGCAATCAGTAACATTTATTTAAGAGTAATCAGTAACATTTACTTTAGAGTAATCAGTTTCCATCCCAGCTTACCCTGCTCCTCTTGCCCATTCTCCACCTCTGCCTGGGTAAGTCGGCTCCTGAATGAGGCAGGAAAGAGAAATAACAGGAGAAAAGAAAAAAAAACCCAAAAACATTTATTTTAGAGCAATCAGTAACATTTAGAGTAATCAGTTTCCATCCCAGCTTACCCTGCTCCTCTCCCTGATTCTCCAACTCTGCCAGGGTAAGTCGGCTCCTGAATGAGGCAGGAAAGAGAAGAAAAGAAAAAAAAAAAGCAATTTATTTTAGAACAATCAGTAACAGCCCTGGTTACTGATTTACAGCAGGGCTCGGACACAAGTGCTGCTAAACAAAAGGGTTTGTCAGGCAGAGCTGCTGGAAAGAAATAATAACAATAAATAGAACGAAATTTCAGTAAAATCGGTGTTAAAGCTGTGAGGAGGAAGAGGGAGGCTGGGGTCCTAATCCCAGGGAAAGGAAAAATGAAAAGAAAAGAAGAGAAGAGAAGAGAAGAGAAGAGAAGAGAAGAGAAGAGAAGAGAAGAGAAGAGAAGAGAAGAAAAGAAAAGAAAAGAAAAGAAAAGAAAAGAAAAGAAAAGAAAAGAAAAGAAAAGAAAAGAAAAGAAAAGAAAAGAAAAGAAAAGAAAAGAAAAGAAAAGAAAAGAAAAGAAAAGAAAAGAAAAGAAAAGAAAAGAGAAAAGAGAAAAAAGAAAAGAGGAGGGGAAATGGAAAAGTAAAAGAAGCAGAAGAAAAAGGGGAAGAAAAGAAATATTTAAAAGAACAAGAAAGAGGAAAAATAGAAGGAAAGAAAAGGAAAAGGAATGAGAAACAGAAAGAAAAGGAAAGAAAGAGAAAGGAAAAGGAAAAAAAGAAAGAGAAAGAGAAAAAGAGAAAGGAAAAGGAAGAGAAAAAGAAAAGAAAAAGAGAAAAAAGAAAGTAAAACAAAAAGAAGAAAAAGAAAAAATAAAATGAAAAAGAAGGGAATAAAAAGGAAAAAAAGAACGTGAAAAAGAAAAAGAAATAGAGAAAAAGAAAAAATAAAAGGAGAAAGGAAAAAGGAAAAAGAAAATGAGAAAGGAAAAAAGAAAAAGAAAGGGAGAAGGAAAAAGGAAAGAATTGTGGCATAACCTGCATGCAAATAAAATAAAATGAACATTACTGAAAAAGACAAGTTATCATTGCACCTCTTGATTGCACATCTATATCAGCAACTCGAATAATTATATTGTTGCCTCCAAATATTCTAGGTTTGATTCCCAAAATCTCTAATTCTCACAAATTCACCGAGGTGGGAAGAGCCCATGAGGATGATCCAGTCCCATTGCATCACCCCTGAACTCTATCTCCAAACAGTTCTTTTAAAAGCCAGAATCAATTGAAAAGTTCCCCGAGTTTTGCAAAGAATTGAAATAAAAGCCGAGATCAAAATGGAAATGGTGAAGAATGGGGGAAAAAATAAATTAAAAGCTATGAAAGGTGAAGTGAAATTTAAAACAAGAGTATAAAAAACCCAAAGAGCTGTGATTAGGGATTGTGTTCTAAGAAGTTATCTCAAGAAGCGAAAGGCACAGCAAACCAGGAAACATTTCAAATAAATGCCAGTTTGATGTAGTAGGAGTTAAAACAATCGAGTTCAAGGCAATCTGGATGTTTTCTTAAAAGTGAAGAAAATCTCATGGAGCTTCAAAAAACTTGGAGTTATTTCCAGGCTCCCCAGCAAAGTGGGGACTCATCAGAGGATGGATTTCATCAAGGCTTCCTATGCATTTTTTAAAGCAATGTGAGAAAAGCAGAGTTTTTAACCCAGCAAACATCAAACACCGAGTTTATTTCTTTATTTCTGAGCGTGAATGTGTCCTGGGCGCTTAGCAAAACCGCCCAGGGCGTGGTTCCACTTTTATTTTAAGGAGAGGTTTTCATTTGCCTCGAGCAGGTGAAATCCAGCTGAAGTCGGAGCAGTTTTTGGGAATCACCTCCCGAATTCCCAGTTCCCAATTCCGAATTCCGAATTCCGGATTCCTGGTTCCGAATTCCGAATTTCCGAATTCCAAATTCCAGATTCCGAATTCTGGATTCCCAATTCCCAGTTCTGGGTTCCGAATTCCGAATTTCCGAATTCCAACTTCCGAATTTCCGAATTCCGGGTTCCGAATTCCGAATTTCCGAATTCCGAATTTCCGAATTCCGGGTTCCGAATTCCGAATTTCCGAATTCCGAATTTCCGAATTCCGGGTTCCGAATTCCGAATTTCCGAATTTCCGAATTCCAGATTCCAAATTCTAGATTCCCAATTCCCAATTCCAGATTCCAAATTCCGGATTCCCAATTCCCAATTCCCGATTCCGAATTCCGAATTTCCGAATTCGGAATTCCGTGCCGCGGGATGTGCCGGGAGCAGAGGGAGGAGGAGGAGGAGGAGGAGGAGGAGATGGTAATAATGAAATCACAGTTCCTTAATGAGCCCCGCAGCCTTGCAAAGGCTCTTAGCTTTAAACACCTCCTTAATCCCCCAGAGCAAGATGGGCCTTAAATAGGGGCGTGGGGAGGGCTCGGGAATGCCTGGAAAAGCCTCGGGAAGCCACGGAGAGGAGGGAATTCAGTGCGGGAAGCCTGGCAGGGACTGTCCAAAAGTCGGAGTTGTCCAAAAGGAGCCAATTGGAGGTTCCAGGGCACTCAGCAGTTTCCAGGACTTTGATGCTTCCCGGTTAATTCCAAATTAGATGTGATGCTTGACAACAAAAAACTACATCTGACATCTGTTTGTGACCTTGCCTGCTTCATTGTTTTATTGCTTCATTAGAATGGTGCTGCTCGACCAAAATAAAAGGAAAATCGAAGATCTTTTGGACCACGGGCAGGTTTAAAGTACTGAAAAAGCAGCAAGAAGTGCAGTTTATTTTGTGCAAGCTTTGTTGCTGCTATTCTCCTGGTTTTGTTTTTTTTTTTTAACACACTCTGGGATGATTCGTTCAGAATTTAAGCCCAGGCTGCTCCGGTCCCTGTGGGACGCTGGGAATTCAGGAATGGAGTGAGAAAAAGAGGGAAGAGAGGGATTGGATTGGCATGGAGGAGCATCTCCTTCTCTCTGCTTGGGATATCTTGGATCTCCGGATCTCTGTGCTTCCCAGCACGGAGAATTGCTCCTCTGCTCGCTCCTGCCTTCTCGCCAAGCCTCCGAGCAGCTGGGCCGGGCCGGGATTGCCCTGATCAGCTTAGCTGAACGCTAACGCAGATGGCATCGCCCCAGCCCGCCGGGATTTCCACCAGGGCATCCCCCTCCTCCTCCTCCTCTTGTTTGGGGGCTGAGCGCCCTCCCAGCCACGGGCTGATGGAGTTTCACTCCAACTTCTTGCTGGAAAATTAAAAAACCCGGGACAAAAATAGCAAACTTCTATATATTCTGAAAGCAGTAAAAAATTGCAGTCCTCCAATACCATTTTTTCACTTGCAGCTTTGTCTTTTCCACAGTTAAAACAACCTTTTAAATAGAATATAGAACTCGTTTATATACAAACACTTACAGGGTTTGGGGGTTCTTTTTTCCATCTCAAAAGGTATTGATATTCAGTGTTAATATATGAATATCGATAATATTGTATTTATCTTCTCATGTAGATAATGTTTTATACCACAAGTAGTTCGTGGAAGTTTTAAAGCACAAGTGATTCGTGTCTCCAGACAGACATGTTCACCCTGACAAATCCCTCCATCCCAATTAAATCCTACCCCACTTCTGGAGCCTCTGCTCCCTTCTAATTCCCAGTGCAAAATATCAGGAGCTAAAGGATTTTTTTCCTTACCTCTGTCTGCAAAAAAACTACAACTTTGATCTGCAACGACCTGTACAGTCAGGAAGGAAAAGAAGTTACAATAATCCGACTGAGTCCGGCCTAATTAATAACCCCGAGGGATAAAACTTGTTCCCAACAGACTGTGGGGGGATCTCCGTGTGGTCTGACATCTGTGAGCATTAATTACCTGCACTCATCTTTTAAAGAAAGAAGGGGTGCGCTAATCCGCCACAAAATTATATTTATTAACCGAGGGCTGTTTTAGAAACAGATGGGTGTAAAGAGCTTGAAGGTGGGGAACAGAACAGGGGGAGTGTGGAGAGGGAGAGATTAATTAAGTAATTGAGGCAGAGGGGAAGAGCGATGAGTGCGGGAAGCACGGAAAAACAGATATGCAAAGATCTGAGATTCTGAGTCTGACACTGGAGAATATCCAAAATTCGGGAAAGCAAAGAGTGACATGGGACCTCTTCACCTGTCCCTGGCAGGAATCTCTGCATTCCTGCTTTTCTCTCTTGCTGGAGGATTATTTTCCTTACCCAGTGCTCTCACACGTCATTACAGGTCTCAGTTCCAGCAAAATGACAAAAATCTGTTGCTGAACTCGAGGGAAAGCACAGCAAAATCTGTTACAAACCATTCCTATTGTGACTGTATCACACTCTGCCTGAAATCCGTGTCCTACTGAGATAATTAGCAGCGTGGCTATGGGAGCTGTTAATTCTTTTCAACTCCTGTGAATATTGAAAGAGCTAATCTTTTGTTAGGCTTAAACATCGCCCCGATGCTCACGGGCAGGCACAGCTTAGCACTGAAAGGGTTTTGTTGGTTTTTTTGTTGGCCTTTGTTAACGATTAGGGATGGTTATCACTGAAAGGGTTTGTTTTTTGGGTTTTTTTTTTTTGTTGGTCTTGAAATCCTCACCTTGTGAAAATGGAGAGCAGGGAACAGGTGAATAAAGGAAAACAGGAGAGTGGTGTTAATGAAAAAGCTCTGCAGGGCACAGGGGACAGGCAGGCACCTCTCTTGTGGTTCCATCCATGGGCAGCGTGCAAATCCCGGGGGTCAGACTGGAAACCTGAGCGAAAACTGACATTGTCCCCTGAGGAGGTGTGAGAAGCCAAAATTTTGAAGCACCCGAAGGAGGTGGTCAGGAACAGAAGTGTTTGAGAACCTGAAATACTGAAGCACCCAAAGGAAGTGCTCAGGAACAGAGGAGGGGTTTGAGAAGCTGAAATTCTGAAGCACCCGAAAGAGGTGGTCAGGAACAGAGGAGGTGATGGAGAAACTGAAATACTGAAGCACCCAGAGGAGGTGGTCAGGAACAGAGGTGTTTGAGAGCCCAAAATACTGAAGCACCTGAAGGAGGTGGTCAGGAACAGAGGAGGTGATGGAGAAGCTGAAATACTGAAGCAGCTGAAGGAGATGTTCAGGATCAGAGGTGTTTGAGAAGCCAAAATTCTGAAGCACCTGAAGGAGGTGGTCAGGATCAGGCAGCTCAGGGAGCCTGAGGAGGCTGAGCCATGGGGGGCTCCACAGGGACCCTCCTGTCCCAGCCCATCAGAGCAAAGCTGAGCTCATGGGGCCTCAAGGGCTTCTCAAGGATGCAGTCAAACGCAGCATTCATGGAGTCATGGAATATCCCGAGCTGGAAGGGACCCACGAGGATCACAATCCTGCTCCTGGCCCTGCACACACACCCCAACAATCCCCCCATACCTGGGAGTGGTGTAGAAACCTCTGGCTTCAGTTCTTGGGTCCTTCCCCTACAACCAGCTCCACAAAATTCCCAGCACTCCCATGAATGGTTGCTCTGTTCTTCATTCCCACCGTAAAATCCTGAGCTGAGCCTTGTTCTCCTGGCAGTGTCCTGTCCGTGGGGACATCAGGCAGAGCTGTGGGATGGGCTGAGAGCTCTGTGAGATGGGACCTGTGTCACACCTGGGGACACAGGAAGGACATGGAGAGTCCATGGAGGCAGCAGGATGAGCAGAGGGATGGAGAGCTGTGCTGGGAGGAAAGGCTGCGAGAGTTGGGATTGTTCAGCCTGGAGAGGAGAAGCTTTGGGCTGAGCTCAGGGTGGCCTTGCAGGGCCTGAAGGAGCCCCAGGAACCATGGAGAGAGACAATTTGCAAGGGCTGCAGGGCCAGGAGGCAGGGAATGGTTGCCAGTGGCAGAGGGCAGGGCTGGATGGGATGTTGGGAATGAGGAATTGTTCCCTGGGAGGGTGGGCAGGCCCTGGCCCAGGGTGCCCAGAGCAGCTGTGGCTGCCCCTGGATCCCTGGCAGTGTCCAAGGCCAGGCTGGACATTGGGGCTTGGAGCAGCCTGGGACAGTGGCAGGTGTCCCTGCCATGGCAGGGAATGATCTTTAATGTCCCTCCCAACCCAAACCCTTCTGGAATTCTGTGGTATGTCCAACCTTCAGGCCAAGGGTTCAGAACCCTTCAGCAGTGGTGAGGATGAATTAACTGATGTTGTCTCTGCAGAGATGCCTGAGCTGTGCCATTCTACTGATACCAAACCCCATAAGAGATAAGGAAATAATTGTCTCAGGATGGTTCCACCTGCAAGACCTCCATTGTCAGGTGCTGAGCCCCCATCCTGGATCTTCAGGAGCCTCTGTTCCTAAATCTTCCAGGAACATTCCTTCTGAGCACAGCTGCCTCCATTCTATGCTCTCACTAGCAATGCAAGTCTGGGAAAGCATGAAAATGCTGCAGGATTGTTAATTTATTTGTGTGTTTATTTTTTATCTGAGCAGACTGTTTCACCCGCTGGAATGATTTATTCTGTAGGATTTCCCGGCTCCTGTTGGCTGCATCTTCTCCCTTCACAGCCATTCCAAACCCCAGTGTTCTGTCGCTGCTCTGTCCCCTCTCAAATATAAAAGGTTAGTTTATACACACATATATAAAACTGTTTAATTGCATTTTTTAGCTAGGATACCTCACTCCTGTCAGCTAACTCCGCCTCCACTGTTCTGTCTACGCCTAGAAAATCAGGATTATTTTCCTTACCCAAAGGAAAAGGTTTTGCTTCTTTCACAGCAGCTGCCGTCTCTTCGCAGAACAGTTTCTCACCGCACTTAAATGCAAACTCGCAGAGGATCCTCGCCCATGAATGAAAACCACTTAAAAGCATGCAAATCTAGGTGTTTATTTCTTCACACAGAGTGTTTTGTCGTTCCCTTTTACAACTTTTGCGAGCTGATAAGGACACGTTTCCCTTCCCAACAATGTTCGGAGCTGCCCCAATGCGGTTCGTCCGTGTTTTTAACAAACCGTGCCACACCGAGGCCGTGCCACTTCCAGCGCACCAAGAGCGGTGCGGATGTTTAGAGCTGGATTGGGGAAATGGCACTGAGGCCATTTCAGGCACTGAGCACAGCCTCAGCCGCACCTGCCGCAGGTGTGTGCCAGGCTGGGGACAGCAGTGCCAGGGACAGCCCGGCGGGGCTGCGAGCGGCAGAGCAGGGCAGCAATGGGGCTTGGCGGATTGTGGTGCGGGGGCCGCCGTAGGGGACACAAACACACGAACAGGAGCTTTTCGGCCACTCTGCCAAGGCTCCGGTCCCTGCGGGGCGGGGGAGGGGGCCGGGGCAGCGCTCGGTGCCGCCGCGGTCGCGGTGTCGCTTCCAAAGCGTGGCTGGGCAGGGTCTGCCGGAGCAGGGGCGGTGGCACGGGGCAGACCCAGCCCGGAGCAGGGGCGGTGGTTCGGGGCAGACCCAGCCCGGAGCAGGGGCGGTGGCACGGGGCAGGGTCTGCCCGGGGCTAGGGCGGTGGGACGGGGCAGGGTCTGCCCGGGGCTAGGGCGGTGGGACGGGGCAGGGTCTGCCCGGGGCTAGGGCGGTGGGACGGGGCAGGGTCTGCCCGGGGCTAGGGCGGTGGGACGGGGCAGGGTCTGCCCGGGGCTGGGGCGGTGGGACGGGGCAGGGTCTGCCCGGGGCTGGGGCGGTGGGACGGGGCAGGGTCTGCCCGGGGCTGGGGCGGTGGGACGGGGCAGGGTCTGCCCGGGGCTGGGGCGGTGGGACGGGGCAGGGTCTGCCCGGGGCTGGGGCGGTGGGACGGGGCAGGGTCTGCCCGGGGCTGGGGCGGTGGGACGGGGCAGGGTCTGCCCGGGGCTGGGGCGGTGGGACGGGGCAGGGTCTGCCCGGGGCTGGGGCGGTGGGACGGGGCAGGGTCTGGCCGGGGCAGGGGCGGTGGGACGGGGCAGACCCTGCCCGGGGCAGGGGCGGTGGGACGGGCTAGGGTCTGCCGGGGCAGGGGAGGTGCGGGAGGAGGAGCGCGGCCCCGGCCCCGCCGCCGCCGGGCCCCGCGCAGGCACCGCCTCCCCATCCCCGCCCGTGCCCGGCGCTGCTCCGCGGCCGCTCCGCTGCTCCCGGCTCGTCCCGGCGGTCGCGGGGAGCCCGGCATGGCGGAGAGCCCGGGGCGGCCCCCGGAGAGCAGCGATGTCCCGCGGGAGGGAGGCGAGGACGAGGCGGCGGCGGGGGCTCGGCCCGGGCTGTGCCCCGAGGGGGTGGCCGAGCCCCCGGACGGACCCGCGGAGGGGCCGCGGCTGAGCGCGGAGGCGGCGCCGGAGCCGCCCGGGGCCAGCGGCTCCCCCGAGGGCGCGGCGGAGAGCCCGGGGACACCGAGCGCGGAGCAGCGGGAGCCCGGCGGGGACAGCCCGGGGGACGAGGGGCAGCCGGGCGGGGAGCCGGGGAGCGCGAGGGTGATGGACGCGCCCGAGGGCTCCGCGCCGGCCAGGGCAGAGCCCGAGGGAGAGGCGGTGGCACCGGCGGGGACGGAGGCTGAAGGGGCAGCCCCGGCGGGCACAGAGTCCGAGGACGCGGCTGTGACCCCGGCGGGGACGGAGCCCGAGGACGCGGCCGGGGTCCCGACGGGGACGGAGCCCAAGGACGCGGCTGTGACCCCGGCAGGGACGGAGCACGAAGAGGCAGCCCCGGCAATGACACAGCCCGAGGACGGAGCCGGGACCCCGGCGGGGACGGAGCCTGAGGGCGCAGCGGTTGCTGCGACGGGGACGGAGCCCGAAAAAGCAGCCCCGGTGGGGACGGAGCCCGAGGATGTGGCGGTGGCCCCGGCAGGGACAGAGCCCGAGGACGTGGCTGTGGCCCCGGTGGGGACAGAGCCCGAGCCTGTGGCGGTGGCTCCGGCGGGGACAGAGCCCGAGGATGTGGCGGTGGCTCCGGCGGGGACAGAGCCCGAGGATGTGGCTGTGGCCCCGGTGGGGACAGAGCCCGAGGATGTGGCTGTGGCCCCGGTGGGGACAGAGCCCGAGGATGTGGCGGTGGCTCCGGCGGGGACGGAGCCCCAGGAGGCGGTGAGGGAGGACGCCCCGACGGAGAGAGAGCCCCCGGAGGTAGCGACGACAGTCCCGGCAGAACCAGAGCCTGAGGTGGCTGTGGGGGCAGAGGACGGAGAAGCAAAGGTGACACATCCGTCTGGAACAGACCCCGGGGAAGCAGAGGCGACAGCGCCATCCGGGATAGAGCCCGGAGAGGCAGAGGCGACAGCGCCATCGGGGACAGAGCCCGGAGAGGCAGAGGCGACAGCCCAGGCGGGGACAGAGCTCGGAGAGACAGAGGCGACAGCGCCATCCGGGACAGAGCTCGGAGAGGCAGAGGCGACAGCGCCATCCGGGACAGAGCCCGGAGAGGCAGAGGCGACAGCCCCGGCGGGGACAGAGCTCGGAGAGGCAGAGGCGACAGCCCCGGCGGGGACAGAGCCCGGAGAGGCGCTAAGACAGATGGCCCCAGAGGGAGCGGAGCCCGAGGGGATTGTCACGACAACCCCGGCCGGGACAGAGCCCGAGGAAGCACCGAGGGAGGAAGCCCCGGCGGGGACAGTCCCTGAAGCTGAGGTGCAGGAGGCAGCTCCGACAGGGACAGAGCCCGAGGAGGCTGCAGGGACAACCCTGGCGGGAACAGAGCCCGAGGAGGCTGCGGTGACAGCCCCGACAGGGACAGAGCCCGAAGAGGCTGCAGTGACAGCCCCGACAGGGACAGAACCCGAGACTGAGGTGCGGGAGGAAGCTCCAGCGGTGACAGAGCCCGAGGAGGCTGCAGTGACAGCCCCGACGGGGACCGTCGCCGAGGATGAGGTGCGGGAGGAAGCTCCAGCAGGGACTGTCGCCGAGGATGAGGTGCAGGAGGCAGCCTCGCTTGCTGCGACAGTCGCCGAAGAGGCGTTGGGGACAGTCCCTACGGCTGAGGTGCAGGAAGCAGACGTGGCTGGGACAGTTCCTGAGGAGGGGGCGGCCCTGGTGGGGACAGTCGCTAAGGATGAGGTGCCAGAGGCAGCTCAGGCAGGGACAATCCCTGAGGAGGTGCTGGGGACAGTCCCCGAGGATGCTGTGCAGGAGGCAGCCCCGGCTGGTGTGACAGTCCCCGAGGGCGCGGTGCGGGAGGAAGCTCCGGCAGGGACAGTCCCCGAGAAGCTGTTGGGAACAGTCCCTAAGGATGAGGGGCAGGAGGAAGCTCCGGCAGGGACAGTCCCCGAGGATGAGGGGCAGGAGGAAGCTCCGGCAGGGACAGTCCCCGAGGAGGTGTTGGGGACAGTCCCCGAGGATGAGGGGCAGGAAGAAGCTCCGGCAGGGACAGTCTCCGAGGATGCAGTGCGGGAGGAAGCTCTGGCTGATGTGACAGTCCCCGAGGAGGTGTTGGGGACAGTCCCCGAGGATGCAGTGCAGGAGGAAGCAACAGGGACAGTCCCCATGGATGCGGTACGGGAGGAGGCTCCGGCAGGGACAGTCGCCAAGGATGTGGTGCCGGAAGAAGCTCTGGCTGATGTGACAGTCCCCGAGGATGCGGTGCAGGAAGAAGCTCCGGGTGATGTGACAGTCCCTGAGGAGGTGTTGGGGACAGGCCCCGAGGATGCGGTGCAAGAAGAAGCTCCGGGTGATGTGACAGTCCCCGAGGAGGTGTTGGGGACAGGCCCCGAGGATGCGGTGCGGGAGGCGGCCCCGGCAGGGACAGTCCCCGCGGAGGGTGGCTCGGAGGCTGCCGAGAGCCGCGGGGCAGCGGAGGTGGCGCTCGCCCAAGGGGAGCTCGGTGGCGGTCCCCGGTCCCCGGGCGGCCCCGGTGGCGAGGACGCGGCGGAGGCGGAGCGGGGACCCGCGGCCCCGGCGGGGACAGCAGCCCCGGGGACAGAGCCCGGCGGGTCCCCGGGCCCCGAGAGCGGGTGGGACGCGGCGGAGCGGAGCCTGAACGGGGAGCGGGGCCGGGCGGAGCACGAGCAGGACGGGACGGGCTCGCCGGGCGCCCTGGAGGAGGAGGAGGAGGAGGAGGAGAAGCAGGAACACGACATCTCCCTCTTCGTCAAGGTAAGGGGCTGAGGGCTCCGGGAAACCTCGCAGGGAATGTCGCACGGAATGTCGGCAGGGAATGTCGCAGGGAATGTCGCAGGGAATCTCGGCAGGGAATGTCGCAGGGAATCTCGGCAGGGAATCTCGGCAGGGAATGTCGCAGGGAATCTCGGCAGGGAATGTCGGCAGGGAATGTCGCAGGGAATCTCGGCAGGGAATCTCGGAAGGGAATCTCGGCAGGGAATCTCGGCAGGGAATGTCGACAGGGAATCTCGGCAGGGAATGTCGCAGGGAATTTCGCAGGGAATGTCGCAGGGAATCTCCGCAGGGAATCTCGAAGGGAATGTCGCAGGGAATGTCGCAGGGAATCTCGGCAGGGAATGTCGCAGGGAAACTCAGCAGGGAATGTCGCAGGGAATCTCCTCTTCCCGGAGTCCCGCGGTGAGGGCATTAAAATGTGGCAGGCGACGGGCCGGCGTGGCTAAGGTGATTTGGTTATTAATGCCCACCATGAACTTGCCTCTGGCTCCTCGTTCCTTCAGGAATCGCTGGGGTAAGGAGCTCTCCGTGGGATTTTAGGTGTCCGAAAAGCAGGGAGAGGGGTTCACACCACGGGGGCTGAGAGGGGACAAACTGGGAAATGTCATTTCCAATGGGATACTGGGAGTTTCTGACATGGATTATGGGTGACATTTAGAGAATTGCCCCACGTTTTGGCAAGGCTGAATTCAGAGTCAGGAAAGAGCATCCCTTGCAATTGTCCAGTTTGTGTTTGTTTGGGTGGGGAAGATTTGGGTTAGAGGGACATGAACCCGAAAAAAGAGAGAAAACGAAAACTCCTTTCTGGTATTTTACTGAGTAGAGCTTTAGACCTTTCTGTGCCTGGAATTCCACCAAAATCCCTGGGATTTGGTATGGAAACAGCAAACTATCCACAAAGCCTTTATCAAATGGGAATTTTCTGTGTGTAGGAAGCATCTGGAGGTGCTTTCTTCCCTCTTCTCTGACTTCTCTGGACTAAAATGTGGAGCAGGGTGGGATAAACATAAAGCTAAGGAAATCAAACTGGGGAAGCAGTTTGGCCTTCTCCTCTACAAACCATCCCATCCTGAACCTCCCTGGCTGAGGCTGCTTCTGCCAGCCAGAATTCACCTTCAAATTTAAATTAAAACTTGGTGCCTTCCACTTTATGGAAGGAAAACGTGGCCAAAACAATTCACCATAAAATTTAAATTAAAACTTGGTGCCTTCCACTTTATGGAAGGAAAACGTGGCCAAAACAATTCACCATAAAATTTAAATTAAAACTTGGTGCCTTCCACTTTATGGAAGGAAAACATGGCCAACACAATTCACTTTAAAATTTAAATTAAAACTTGGTGCCTTCCACTTTATGGAAGGAAAACATGGCCAAAACAATTCACCATAAAATTTAAATTAAAACTTGGTGCCTTCCACTTTATGGAAGGAAAACATGGCCAAAACAATTCACTTTAAAATTTAAATTAAAACTTGGTGCCTTCCACTTTATGGAAGGAAAACATGGCCAAAACAATTCACCATAAAATTTAAATTAAAACTTGGTGCCTTCCACTTTATGGAAGGAAAACATGGCCAAAACAATTCACTTTAAAATTTAAATTAAAACTTGGTGCCTTCCACTTTATGGAAGGAAAACATGGCCAAAATGAGAGAGCAGCCTTAGAAAGAATAAGAGCATTTGTTGTGACTCTGTGGTCCCCAAATATCAGGATTAAGCATGGGATTTGAAAATATTTGTGAATTGATAAAGGCAGAAGGAAAAGGGAGGAGCAGTTTAGTGCTAGGCTTAATATTGGTAATTTAAGAATGCCTGGAAAATAATCCAGCTGCTTTTCTAATTATTTCTGTATTACAAAGCTTGAGTCTTTTACCTCACCTGGAGCTGGATTTTTGTAGATGGGATTGGATTAGTTTTTAATTAGATACTGGCATGAGTTCTCCCAGGAAAAGGAAAAAAAAAAAAAACCAACTGGAGAGCTCAGCATCACCCCAGGGAGCAAAATGAGGAGCAGTGGGAAGTGTTGGGATAATCTGCTGTGCTGCTCTCGCTGTCCCTCACCTGCTACTGGCAGTGGGAAAAGGGTGGGGGATCCTGGGAATTCCCTGGAATGGCTAAATGTAGGTTTTAGGATCCTGGAAATTCCCTGTGATGGCTAAATGTAGGTTTTAGGAGTAAAACCAGGGATCCTGGGAATCCCTGTGATGGCTAAAATTGGGTTTTAGGAGTAAAACCAGCGATCCTGGGAATTCCTGTGATGGCTAAAATCGGGTTTTAGGAGTAAAATAGGGATCCTGGGAATTCCTGTGATGGCTAAAATCAGGTTTTAGGAGTAAAACCAGGGATTCTGGGAATCCCTGTGATGGCTAAATGCAGGTCTTAGGAGTAAAACCAGGGATTCTGGGAATTCCTGCCATAGCTAAAATCGGGTTTTAGGAGTAAAAGCAGGGGTCCTGAGAATTCCTGTGATGGCTAAAATTGGGTTTTAGGAGTAAAATAGGGATCCTGGGAATTCCTGCGATGGCTAACTGCAGGTCTTAGGATCCTGGAAATTCTCTGTGATGGCTAAAATCGGGTTTGGGGAGTAAAACCAGCGATCCTGGGAATTCCTGCGATGGCTAAATGCAGGTTTTAGGATTCTGGGAATTCCCTGTGATGGCTAAAATTGGGTTTTAGGAGTAAAACCAGCGATCCTGGGAATTCCTGTGATGGCTAAAATCGGGTTTTAGGAGTAAAATAGGGATCCTGGGAATTCCTGCGATGGCTAACTGCAGGTCTTAGGATCCTGGAAATTCTCTGTGATGGCTAAAATCGGGTTTGGGGAGTAAAACCAGCGATCCTGGGAATTCCTGCGATGGCTAAATGCAGGTTTTAGGATTCTGGGAATTCCCTGTGATGGCTAAAATTGGGTTTTAGGAGTAAAACCAGCAATCCTGGGAATTCCTGCGATGGCTAAATGCAGGTTTTAGGAACTCAGCCCCAGTCTGGGCTTTCCGAGCTGTTCATGTGTGTTGGTGAGCAAAGGGGAGTGGATTCCAATGTAGGGGAGTGGATTCCAACGTGGGGCAGTGGGAGCTCTGGAATTGGGAATTACTGAGTGTTCCATGCCCCATGCAGCCCATAATTTATCCTTAGGAATAAATTATCCATCAGCTCCTGTTCCAAACTTTCCCTCCCATCCCCCTGGAACCCGGGCAGCGATTGGGCTGATGGGAACCCTGGGATTATTAACATGGTCCTGTGCTGTTCCTGACTCCTGTGCTGTTCCAATTTCTGTGTGTTCACCTGCCTGGGGGCCCTGGGTAATTCCTGAAGGCTCAGGGTGAGGATTGTCTGTCTGACTGAAGCTGTGCCTCCTTGCACAGAGCTGGGGTGGCTGTGATTTGATAGCACAACAAAAGAGAAATGTAAAAATTAATGCAATCACGGGAGAAAATGCATGAGAAAACAACACAGGAATGGTGCTGGAATAATCCTGGAAGTTTCCCTGCTAGGGAATATTATCCTAGACCAGGCCAACATTAAAGGGCTCGGTGCTCTTTCAGTGATAATGTTTAAGAAGCATCACCCTCAGGAAGAACAAAACAATATCAGAATTCCCTGAGGCTTTCCCTGGGTGCTCCCTGATTTCCATTTCCCCATGGAACAATGTAATTTTTCTTTAGATAACAATGTCCATTATTCCAAGCGTTTCAAAGGCAAATATTCCCAAAGGTCATCAGATATCCTTTGCATTTGGGAATTCGGCTCAGTGTCCCTGGCACCTTGTGCTCTTTGGTTTTCAAAGGCATTTTTCCCTGAAAACTTCTGGAAATGTCAATTTTTTAAACCATTTGAATATACTCGAACTCTCACTAAAATTGCTCCGTTAATTTCAAGCAATGTAACATTTATCCAAGATTTAAGAGTTTACTTCTAAATTGAAACGGTTTTGTGATTATTTACAGAGAGAAAACTCAGTAGAATCACAACTGCAGATTTCAGAATTCCAAAGATTTCTAAGGATTCCTCTGTAACACAAACAGTTGGCCAAACAACCCAGCTGGAGCACAAGGCCTTGCTCATCTCCCAAAACATTTCTCCTTTAGTTTCAGGGTTAAATTGATTTTAGTCAAAGCTGACCATGAGCACAAAGTAACAGATTTTATCCCAGCAAAAGCAGTGGGGTTTATTCAGTTTGGTGACAT